>CM057343.1:76767019-78001229 GCA_030015575.1 Agapanthus africanus
GAAGACGACTGCCAACTCCAGATCATGCGTCGGATAATTGCAATCATGAATCTTTAGTTGTCTTGAAGCATAAGCCACAACTTTACTGTGCTGATGTAGAACATATCCTAATCCCTTACCGGATGAATCATAATGCACTTCGAATCCTCCAGATTGATCCGGTATGACGAGAATAGGCGCTGATGTCAATCTTGACTTGAGTTCTACGAAAGCTTGTTCGCATGCTTCTGACCACACAAAATCTTCAACGTTACGTGTGAGCTTAGCCAGGGGTGTTGCTATCTTCGAAAAACCTTCAATGAACCTTCTATAATATCCAGCTAAACCCAAGAAACTCTGAATGTCCTTCACTGACTTTGGTGTAGGCCATTCGCTAACTGCTGAAACTTTCGCTGCATCCACAGAGATTCCATCACCTGATACGATATGTCTAAGAAAACCAACTTGCTTTAGCCAAAACTCGCACTTGCTGTACTTGGCATAGAGCTGGTGTTGTCGAAGAGTTTCCAGGACAATTCGTAGGTGCTCTGCATGCTATTTCCGACTCTTAGAATACACCAGGATGTCATCGATGAAGATGACAACAAACCTGTCTAAGTACTCCCGAAAAACTTGATTCATTAGGTTCATGAATATTGCTGGTGCGTTGTCACTCCAAATGGCATCACTAGAAATTCATAATGTCCATAGCGAGTTCTGAAAGATTTTTTATGAATATCAGCTTCCTTGACCTTCACCTGATGATAACCTGAATGAAGATCGAATTTAGAGAACACACAAGATCCACTTAGCTGATCGAATAAATCGTCGATGGGCGGAAGTGGATATTTGTTCTTTATCGTGACTTCATTCAAGGCTCTATAATCGATGCACATTCTGTATGAACCTTCCTTCTTCTTCACAAGTAGTACATGTGCTCCCCAACTTGAAGTGCCGGGGCGAATCCATCCTTTCACTAATAATTCGTCCAACTGTGCTCGGACTTCCTTCAAACCTTCCGGACATAGTCTATAAGGTGCTTTGATCACCGGTTGTGCTCCTGGTACTAAATCAATACTGAATTCAAGAGCTCGATCGGGAGGCAAACCTGATATATCGTTAGGAAATACATCGTCGAACTCTCAAACCATATCTGGTCTTGATTCTTCCTCCGCTTGAGCTGCTGCAACTACTGCTTCCCTTGGCTTCGCTTTGTAGGTACTTGGCTCCAGGGTACGGTCTCCGCTTTTGAAATAGAAGACCGGATGGTCTGGAATCTCGAATACTACCCTCCTTTGACGACAGTCGATGGTAGCATAAAAAGTTCCAAGCCAATCCATACCTAGAACCACATCGAAGTTCGGTATGTCCAGCACTTTGAAGTCAGCATAAAACTCTTTGCTGCAGACGACGACTGGACATAAGCTGTATCCCATGGTTGCCTTTAGAACACCATTTCCTGAATTGACATTCTAGCTGGATACAAGCGGTGAGACTGGAATCGCATGGGTTCAGACGAACCGTTACGACATAAAACAGTGAGATACTCCAGTATCAAATAGTGCTAGTGCAGGTAGTGAGGCAACTAAGATTGTACCAAAGGTATGTGGGATATGTTTTAGGTATAGGGAAAAGTATGTAAATAAGTAACAAGATTGAAAAGAATGGTCTGAAAAGAAAAGTTTACCAGTGATAACTTGGCCAGTGGCCTCAGCTTCTTCCACGGTCATCGTGAAAGCCTAGCGCCTTAGTACATTCCTCCTGGCCTGAGGAGCATTCCTCGGAACGTTCCTTTGAACTTGATGGAACTGATGAGGAGGTGGTGCAGCTTGTGGTCCTATAGGTGGTGCACGTAGTGCAATTCTTGGAGAAGGTGCTTGGATGGTTGGGCGCTGTGGGTAATTGTTTGCTGGCCTGGGTGCAGCAATTGGATTTTGTTTATGAGGACAAGACCCAATACCATGAGCAACTGAGCCGCAGATCAAGCAAAGGTTGTTCGCACGCCGACAATCGCTCGCCAGATGCCCATTTCTCTTGCAGTAGTTACAAAAGGCTAGGCTGGGCCTATTGATTGGTGCTCTTGGACGTCTTGGCACAAAAGGTGGTCTGGACGAGGCACCTCCTGCCATCTGGTTGGCAGGACGCTTAACTCCTGCAGACTGAGGTCTGCCCCTTGCTTTTATCACTGCCTCATAACTGCGGGTAACTTCCAGAGCCTCCTTATGAGTTGGAAATTTCCCTGTGGCTAGAGCAGCCTGAATTTCCGTGTCCAAGCCTTGTTGAAAGCGACGGGCTCTGATCTCGTCCGTCGGTATTAAGTGTGCCGCGAATCTGTTTAAAGGATTATGTTAGCTGTGTATTATGTGATATTTTAAAATTTTGAAATATTGTGACATATCTTACCGACTTAGCCTGGTGAATTCAGCATCATACTCATCTACTGACTTGTCCCACATCGAACCTTGTTGTAGATGAATGAACTGCTGTTCCATGGCAAACCTGGCAGTCACAGGGAAGTACTTTGCATCGAACTTATCGCGAAAAGTCTTCCATTCAATAGGCTGTACAAGAAGGCTTTCTTCCGCCTTCCACCAGTTGCGAGCATTGTCCGTGAGCTGCAGTTTCGCCATACGGACCCAAGCTATGTCTGACACTTGTGCTGCCACCAGATCATCCTCTATGCTTTGTGCCCATTCCTCAGCTTCAAGTGGGCTTCCCTTTCCGTAGAACTGCTTGGGATGTAAATCCCTGAATTGCTTTACCCCAGGTGCGTCAGTCTCAGGACGGTTCAGGAGTTGTTCCTGTCCTTCAAGGAGGCTGCGGATTGCCTCAAGTAGATCCGTTTGCTCGGTGGGTGGCACAGGAACAACAGGTGTGAGAGGTAGTGGTGTAGGTGTGTTGTTGACATTGGTGCTGGTGTTGTTCGGGGAATCCATAACCTTGAAGAAAAATTTAGGTTAGGACAGATTCAAGTACATGAAATGATAAAATTCAAGGAATATGAAATTGTAAGACTCAAGGAACATGAATTGTAAAGAATGGTTTACTTGATGGTTCTTGTGTTTTATATTGCTTAGGATTCCATACGGTTCTGACCTGTATGGGCCACCAACAAAACCTGTCACGTCCCGCTTCCCGGTGTACGGCGACAGGGACGGGACTGGTCCGCTACGTATTTACTCTGAAGTAAATACGCTAAGCGTATCTAAGCAATATAAAAGTAAATACACAAGAGATAAGATATGTAAACTGAACAGCAACTTTATTTATTAACATTTTTTTGTACAATGCATGAAAAGTAAATACAACTGAAATAAAAGCGATGCCTAAACAATGGCATAACAGGAATGTAAAGTACTGAAAGGAAATGTGTACAATGAAACTAAAGCGCCGGGTCTTCAGCAAACTGATCCAAGTCTTCAGCAGTAGGCTCGATCTCTGACGTGTCCAAATTACCTGACGACATTCAAAGAAGAAAGAAAGAGAATGTCGTCAGTGAACAGGTCGCTCGGTAAGTCCCACAGATAAGAGGAAAGTAGAATAGACAGAATAAGAAGGTATCTTCTAAAGTTGTATTATATTGTTGTATTGTTGTATTAACGCTATTGTTTGTACCTTGGTACAGAAGAATGCTAGTGTATACGAGAGGAGTCTCTATATGCCAGAGACTAGAGGCATGTATAGTACAAGGAACCGTTTATGTCACGGTACAACAGCAACTGGATTCATGTTAAGTGTATTAAGTCTTACAGTCTCATGCCACTTTTAACACCTTCCGTACCAATCTACCCCTTAAATCTTGTAGTGTCTTGTTTGTATTGTATTGTAAATTGTATTGATTGTATAATTGGATGACTGACTGAAACCATGATATCAGTAAACGGATATAATCGTAGAATCATATAAATGAAGTAACTGGAGAACCAAGTAAATGGAATGTATATCCATGGTTTGGTTCAGTCAAGTTGTATATATTGATAATTGGATTCATGTTGAATTGTAATATTGTAGATTGTAATTTGTAGATTGTAAATTGTAGATCGTAGATTGTACTTGAATCATATTCAAGTTAGATTATAATGAGACTCATCTGAGTCAGACAATTAAAAAAGTAAATTGAAGTCCTGATTGTTTTGATGTTATCGGTAACCTTTCGTGTCTTTTTCAAAGACGATTATCGTATTGATAACACCGTTGTTAAGTTGTCTACCTTAGATAAGCAAGCACCCACTTCTCCGGCTCCCTGAGGCTCAAGAGATTGGTCCCGCTTAAACCTATATGTACTAGGGTCCTTAGGGTAAATTATAGAATTTGAGGGGGTTTTATGTAAAAATACTTTTATATATTTTTCAAAACACACCCCAAGTATTTATTAATCGTATTTAGAGTTGTAATGAATATACATTTTATATTGTGATATTTCTAGTGGAAAAATCCAAATTTCATAATAAATGGTATTTATTTGTAATATTGGTTTTGTATGGAATTCATGGTATTTTAGTATAAGATTGATTCTTGTGATATTGTAGAAACGGTGGAATATTTATATCATTACAAAATAGATATTTTCATTGATAAATATACATATATTTATACAAAAGTAATTTTAATATATATTTTATATTCTAAAAATCTCATTTTTTAAGATGTCGTATTTTAAATCTTTCGAGACCGAATGCTCCTTGCGGAGGTCTGAATCTCGCACGACTAAGCCCATAGATGTGCGATAATCCGCACCATCCCGAACGGGTTCCCCAAAATGGGTTGTAGCGGCGCTTTGCAAAGATTGTATAAATACTAAATCCTTTAGAAAACGGTTTTATTAAGTAAATGGTATTTATTTGCAATGATGTCGTATTTTCCGTATTCTATGTTCTAGGGTATCCTAAGCCAACTAGACTGCTCCTAACTGGTCCAAAGCGACAAGTTGTGAGATACCTCAAATCGCCTCTTCACCGCCAATTATGGCCAAGTAAGTACAAGTGAAGAAAGGAAGGATCCGCTCACGAATCACCGTGAGACGGGCCTTTTAAAGTTACTTTTCTCACTTGTCTAGCCTAGACACCACAAAGTCAGGTTTAGATAAACGACCGAATGCCCACAACCTTATCCTATTTTCATAATAAGTGGTATTTATTTGTAAAGATGTATCAATACTAAATCTTTTAGAAATGGTTTTATTAAGTAAATGGTATTTAAATGAAAATGTTTGATTTCCCGTATTCTAAGTTCTCGAGGGTATCGTGTTATGTTGCATATGAGTGTGTGAGGAGGTAGGTCATTAGCTCGTGATCTACTTAAAGGTATAGCAAGTTTAATGGAGTTAAATGTAGAATTGAAACAATGTGGTATTTAAGTGAAAAATATGATAAATTGAAATAGCCATCATTTTATGAAATGAAACTTAATCAATTTGGTTGATTAGTGTTTAATAGTTAACATGAGAGAGTTTAAGCATACTTGTATTAACGAGAAGTGAAGTTTTATGAAGAAACCGAATCGGAAATCGGATTTGTTCCGATTCCATCGGGTTTTGTAAATCCGTATTTTAAGAATAGAAAAGAGAGATAGAAAATGGGACTTACGGGTTTTGAAAAATAATGAGAGTGAGATGGAAGGAGAGGGATCGCCGGTGCGTCGCTTCGTCGCCGAGATCTCCTAGAATGATTGCCGAAAGTTCGCTGGGAATTTTGTCGTAGTTTCGCTTCGTGCTCGTTTTCAAAGTACACAAGATCTCTTGAGAATTTTAGAGAGTTGGCTCAGAGTTTTGGGGTGAGAGGGTAGAGGGTAGGGGCGGTATTTATAGGGTTAGGGTAGATGAAGGGTTAAATTGAAAAAATGTAAAAATAATGTGATAAATTGTAATAAAATGGAGTAAATAGGGCTTTATGACCCCTCTGGAACCGATTTAGGAAAATGAAGTGTACAGGGGAGTTTAGAAGACCAAGAGGCACACTTTTCATTCAGACGGTTCGGCCGTCCGGCCGACTCGGCCGAGTCGGGCTAAAACAGGTGCTTGGGAGGTGGGGGGTCGCCTGGTGAAGCCTCTGGTACCTTCAGTTTTTCAGGTTCAGTAGAAAGTTTGGGAGTTATCTCGTGTGGACTGTTGGACTTCTATAAAATTTAAAACAAAATAAATATTAAAAATAATGTAGGGCATGTGATTTGAACTCTGGTGGCTTGGTTCAGCAATGCAAAGTATTACCAATGAGCTACAAGCTCCTTCTTGTAATTATTGTGTGAGATAAATACTTAAAGTAGTAACAGCAACATTAAATACTCCAAGTATACTTTAAATTTAAATCAAATTTATGTACAATAAAAATGGAGTTGTTACAAAAAATAATCGATAATAGTAAAGTTATTATGTTGACACAAACTTTTGCTCAAGGGGTCACTCCCGATGAAGGGATCTCGGCCATTGCCTCATCGAATGAGGTGCTGGATATTCATAACCGAATACCACTGTACAAAGCAAAAGCGAACGTCTGTAATGTCAGTTTTTAAAATTGGTTCCAACAACATCAAATATAGGTTTGTTTTATCCTTGCATTGATAAGAATCAATGCAGTCCCATCAATTAATCACACCAGAAAAGAACGAAAATATAATGTACGTATATGTCATCCGCATTCGCCACTGGGTCCCGTCATCACCCGTTAGGTTACTTAACTAACGACAGAGTGGGGACTGGACTACTGCGGGTGCAAAACATATACACCATCTACTAGTATATATAAATATATATATAACATTCGTCCCAGACAAGAAATAAGCAACATCATAGAAACATCACAGAAGCAACACATAATGGTGGATAATCTTGGAGCCCCGGATTTCACTTGAGCCGCAAATTAGACCCGACGTTCCCTGTCATGTGGATAGCCTGTGCAATGAAACCTAGACCCCTACGAGCGCGGCAAGTTACCCGCCAAAACCAAAAGCGAGACAACCCCCTTCAACAACTTGAATGGGCCATCTAGCACTTCATGAAATCCGGTAACTTGAGCACCCCTCCGTGGGTCAACCTATACCCCCTACGAGTACGGCGAATAGCCCGCCAAAGAGTAAGGTCTCCTCCGTCTTAATGCTAGGAGATGTAGATCTGTTGCCCTTTAGAACCCGGCTATTCGTGCACTCCACCGCGCGCTAATCCTAGTACAGAAAAGAAAATAATATACAAGGGTGACATCGATCTCAACCCGGTCGTGCCCCAAACAAATAATATACAAACTGGCAATAACGGCAGTCCACATGTGGGACGCTCGCCCCTCAATATCAAATGTACAAATGAAACTAAATAGTACTAACATTGCACCCAAGCTATCCACCACGACGATCCAATCCACAACACAGAACATCAACGTGAATGTCACGTTCGCAAAACCGTCTAAAAGAACATATAGCAATTAGACGGGTTTACCGATCAAATGACATTCACGGTCGCAGATACTAAACTAAGTACTAATAATCAAACACTTAAAATTTTGATCGACTAAACTTTCCCAAAAAGGCCCTAAGTGCTAAACCAGTACTCAAATGAATCTGGGCCAAAACTATATATCTCAAAAATCATTTTTCCATAAACTAAAGCCCCAAAAAAATTTGGAGTACTGTTGCCCAAAAAGGGTCGTGGTAGGACCGCAAATGTGACGTTTTGGGGCGGTTCCGCAGCGGAATTTTGGAATTAGGTCTCCAAAATTTTTCTGTAGTTTTAGTTATGCCTGCACACATTTTTAAGATGCCTGAAAATAATTTTTGACCACTTTTAAAAATCGACATCAAACACATCAAATTGGAAAAACGATTCGGAAAAATTTTTCGATCGAGATTTTAAGCTTGTATAAACTTGCTGGTAGGGTCAAAAGGGTGGCTCTGATACCATGTAAGGTTATGGGGGTGCCCCGGCCATCAAAACGTGGCCAAATACGGAACAAAAATTTAGTAAACCGGCGCCACCATTACCCAATGCCCAAGATCTACCATTAACCTTAAAACTAGCAAGCTAACAAAAAGGATAGGAATGATTATACCGAATAGAACCAAGTCCTTCGGTCTTCATCTTCCTCTATGGCTCCTTGAGACATGCTTGAACGAAGTTGGTCGCCGGTCTTCCTTCATCATAGTTGATCCACCCGAGGGATGTAATTCCGGCTCTAGCTCCATATCAAGAGGCAATTGGAGCAACTAGGGTCTCTAGGATGCTACTCTAGAGAGCCTAGGATGTAGTGTGTATGTATTCTAAGTGTTAAGCTATCTCTTTTCTTTGAAGGTGGAAGCAACCATGGTAATAGCTAGAAGGGGTGAATCACAAATGGTGAAGGAGGAGCTCTCAAAAAACTCAAGTGAAGGAAAAAAAACAACCATGCATCCAAATGAGCTCTCCTTCGTGAAGAAAAATAATGCATGCTTAGTTTTGTTAAACAATTTCTTGCATATTAAAATCCTCCTATGCTTGAATAGTGAACACAAATGAATTAACAATTCATTTATGTGCACTATTGCAAGCATGGTATTCACCATACCCCATCATGCTATTTTCCATCTCATTTATCCATTTAATAAAATGGTCAAACCAAAAATGAGGTGGCACCTTCTAGAATGTTATCCAGTAAAAAATACGGATTACATTCTAGTTTATATACATACCTGTATTCGTACCGAAATACGAATACCCAAAGAGATAGAATAACACAAAGAACAAAATACTAGAATATACGTATCGAAATACATATACATAAATTATCAAATCAATACCTGATTTAATAATCTGGCTCAAACCCGAGCTGGCTAGTATTATCAACTGTCCGATCGAAAGTCCAGGTACAAAGTACATCAATCGATCGGAACCCCGCACGTATCCAATACGGCTACTACATCATTTCGCCAGAACTAGGGAAACCCTCTGTATGGGACTCTAAAGACCCGTCAATACGCTGGCAGTGGGTTTAACCACAAGCACGTCAGCGGAACTAGCTGTACGTAATGGCTACCCAGGTATTGAGCGAAAGGAAGGCCAACGAACAAGCTCATCCAAACCCTACTGAGCCTGTCACTGACAATATCCGTACAGTCCGGTCTGTTCGTCTAAGAGTATCGCATATCGAGTCTAGGGGGGTGGATAAAGTCAGACCCCTAATAATGCGATAATTCATGTCGGCATGTAGCACATCATCGCCTGGATCGGTAATTCTCGAATACTCTAGCCGAGGATTTCCGGTGATGGCCACCCGTGCACAGCGCGACATCAACCCCCAATACCGGGAGAGACGAATCCCCGACGATCCGCTCACTGCCTCCATGTGGCTCGGGACTGTACCCAACTAAAACCTGTTTGCACGACTCCTTTGAGCCATGGTAGGGTAGTTATCAAAGCACAGTGGGAACTCACACGAGACAAATGACGATCTCAGGTCGTCAGACTAACCTGTACACATGTCACCAGGGAACTGCTATCTGACAATAGGTATAATACCAACTAGCATATTCCCGGCGAGTCCATCCAGTGTACTCATAACCCAATGAGCACTTGTATACTATCTTAGGTGAACAACTAACACCAATGGCTTGTGAGACCGGTCACCTCCCCTCGTCAGGGTCTAGATAAGTATACACCAGTCTACACTAGAGTATCGATGCCCGGTCTCGATACTCTCACGACTAAGGACATTTAAGGATGTGCTTATAGACCCCCAGCTCCCACGTATATGATCGCCAGTTCTATTCGGTATAATCATTCCTATCCTTTTTGTTAGCTTGCTAGTTTTAGGGTTAATGGTAGATTTTGGGCATTGGGTAATGGTGGCGCCGGTTTACTAAATTTTTGTTCCATATTTTTCCACGTTTTGATGGCCGGGGCACCCCCATAACCTTACATATTTGGCCCTTAGTTATTTGTTTTCAGCGCTTATATACTTTACATATAAGTGCCCACGTGTTTAACTCGTGATGCCAAACTATGAGGATTTTTTTCCTCTTTCTTTCCTCCCTTTTTTATAAGGGAACAAACAGCTCTTTGCCAAAATTTTTTGCGGGAACAGTTGCGACCTAAAATAATGTGATGCCCCAGTGTCGAAGAGCGCAAGTGCAGGTAGGGAGGCTACTAAGATTGTACCTAAGTCATATGGGATATGTATAGGTATAACAAATATAAGATGGCTATGAATTGAAAGGACTTGAAAGAGAATAAAGAAAAGATTTACCAGTGATAACCTGACCCGTCGTTGTAGGGTTCCTAGGCACACTCATGAGATTCCACAAGGCATCTACCATGCCCAATTCAAATTTTTATGTATGCCGAGAAACCCTATGCAAGATCGTTTACTAGAGGTAAGGCGAAACTACAAGCAAGCAAACTACTTTGCTACTAAGTGAATGGGAATACATCCTTTGTAGATCCGGTCCTTCACTTCTAAACTTCCGTGTTGACGTCCCTTCGCTGCAAACATCGGGATCCTGGACCCTAGCGATGGTTTCATCGGAGAAATGAGCGGGCTAGGTCGTTGACTTCGAGGCCGAAGATGATCTACGTCGAGGAGACTCAAGCTCAAGCTCCATCTTCACTTGGTCATGAACTTTGTGAAGAGAACACCCTATACTACATGGCAAGTGGTAGAGGATGAAGAAATAGGAAGTGAGTTCACTTTGGATTTGGATTTTTCACTCTTAATCTTCACTTGAAAATTTCAAGCAAGCTTTCTTCTTCTTGAAGAAGAAGATGAAGAAGAAAAGAATATGAATAATAGAATAAAATAAAATGAATAATCAAGTGAAGTCTATCATCTTGCAACCATGGGTGAGTTAACTTTTGTAGAGAGTAAACTAGAGTTTAGGTTGATGGTTAGGTCAAAGAACAAAACAAAATGGTTAGACTTTTTCAAAGATGCTAAAAAGCTTCATGAAGCTTCAAGCATAAAACAAAGAAAGCCACCATTTTATTTTTGCCAAAATAAATAAAATAAATAAAACCCTAACCATTAACCTAAACATGGTGTAAGTTATACACACACCCAAGTTTGCATGTATCATCAATCATGATACAAACTAGTGCACAAACATATATCACATATACAACTTGTGCACATCAAATGAGAAAATCAATCTTAAGTGAACAAATACTAGTTAATGTAAAGTAATATATCAAATATATAATTATAAATTAAATCATTAAATCGATACTTGATTTAATGATCCGGTCATATTGCATATAACCGACTAATATCAAGTGTATCAATGTATCGAATCAACATTTGATTCGATAACCCGGCTATATCTCATATAACCGTCCGATGATACAAATCGCGAGAATAGAACACAATATCACATACTGGTATTATTCTCGGTCCCACACATATCTCATATGCGCTCATATTTCGTTTCGCTTGAGCCAGGAAACCTCTGTGTAGGACTCTAAAGACTCGTCAATACGCCGGCAGTAGGTGGTGATCATATCAATCACCCACAAGCCGCAAGCGGTCTGCTAAACATAACGGCCACCCGGGTATTGAGCGATCAGAAGATCAACGAGCAAGCCTGCTCACACTCCTGTGAATCTAACCAGTAACACTTACCGCACATTCCGGTTTGTTCGTCTGATATGTCGCATATCTCGCCTAGGGGTGCTAAACGTCAGACCCCAGTAGCTTGATAAGTCATGCCGATGTAAGGTCCATAATAAGCATGAAACTACTGATAACACTTACCAGTAAATCAGTGCAACCCTGGCCAGGGATTTCCAGTTATGGCCAGTCGAGCATAGCGCAACATCAACCCCCAATACCGGGAGAGACGAATCCCCTCCTAACACTCATTGTCTCCATGTGAATCGGGACTGTACCCAAAAACCACCTGTTTGCACGACTCAGTAGAGCCGTGGTAGGGTAGAAATCAAAGCACAGTGGGAGACACACAAGACTCTATGACGATCTCGGGTCAACAGACTAAGCTGTACCAGTATCACCAGAGAACTGCCATCTGACGTGAGGTATAATACCATCTGGGAGTTCTCGGCGAGTCCGTTCAGTGTACCCAGTCACCACTGAGCACCCGCATACCATCTCTGATGTCAAACACCAATGGATATGGGATCATCCATCGCCCATCACATGGGTCGAGAAGATATACGCTAGTCTACTCTGAAATATCGATGCCCCGTCTCGATATTCCCACGACTAGGAACATTGAAGGATGTACTCATTGACTACCCAGGCCCCACTAGTATGATCTGCATCATAGTCCTGGAAGTCGAGCACACATCCTAAGGGCTTTTTCAACATGTAATAGAGAGACTGCAAGTATACATTTTAAGATAAAGAGCAACCAGATAGCGTACTATCATGTCGAGCAAGAAAGTCCTACCTATATATGTCCCAGCATCCACTACAATATACATCTCATGTACAATAATGGCCTATAGGGCATACATATAACTAACAATCTCCCACTTGCACTAGGGCCATCTGTAGCAGTGGTTGTAGTATCACATACTCAACCATCCCATATAAGTCACTCTCTGGGAAAAGGCCTTTGTGAGTGGATCCGCCATGTTGTCCTCTGAGTCTACACTCCTAACCTCGATCACCCTGGAGATCAACTATCTCCATGATCAGGCGATGCTGCCTCAGAATATGTCTGGGTCACTGATGGGACCGGGGTTCCTGGGCCAAAGCCACACTTCCATTGTCACACAATGGTAGGAACCTAGTTCATCTTATGAACCAATATGCACCCAAACTGCCTCTTTGGTAGTATCTTTGATAGCGATGTCACCAGCCTTTATCGTCTAGTCTGCCACGGTATCTAGCTTGGAATTCTTCCAACATACCGTCCCTCCACTGAGGGTAAAGACAATGCCTGCGACTGATATTCAGTCGTCCTTATCACCCTGGAACTTTTCCAGTGATTCTCCCAGGATCTATTGATACCATCTTACTACACCTAGTGAGAATCCTAACATCCATTTAGATCTATCTTATAGATCTAAAACCTAGGATTTAGGAGGTATCACTTTGATCCTATATGGAGAATTCATGTGATAAGCGGAGATTGACCGTGCGTAGCATAGGAAACTCCTTCCTTATCAAGAGTATGTTATCCATGTACTCTACGAGGATCACCACCTTACTCTCTACTACCTTTTTGTATATACAAGGTTCATCTACTATTTTGATGAAGTCAAACTCTAAGACTACCACATCAAAACAGACGTTCCAACTCCGCGATGCCTGCTTTATCCTGTAAAGCAACTTGCACATGTTTCCGCTGCTCCCACTGTTTACGAAGCCCTCTGGCTGTGTACTTATAGACATTCTCTTCTAAATCAGTATTTAGAAAAATAGTCACGACACCCAACCACCAGATATCATAGTGATGGTATGTAGCAATGTTAAGTAGGATCCGGATGGACTTAAGCACAGCCACTGAAAAATGTTTCATCATTATCCACGCCTGGTCAATGACGAAAAACTTTAACAAGTCTAGCTCTGAAAGTCTCAAATTTTCCATCTACACCAAGTAATCTTCTCAAGATATACTTGCTCCTGATGGGGATTTAACCCTTTAGATATAGCATCCAAAGTCTATACTTTGTTGGTGTACATGGATTCCATCTCAGATCGCAAAGCATCCAGCCATTCTTACAGAGTCCCCACTCTTGATGGCCTGCTCGAAAATAGTTGGGTCATCATCTCATGATGCATTCCTCGCTCCCACTGTCATTGAGAAACCAAAGTATCTCTCAGGCAGGTGAGGAACCCTGCTAGATCGGCGGAGAGGCTGAGATTCGTTGGGGACTATTAAATCCTTTGGTTCTATCAAATCATCAGCTGTAGTTTGTATAGCTGGAACTCCTTCCAGTTCTACAGAACCGACCTTGCCTCGATCTTGTCCGGATTTTGCTTTTGACATAGGCCGGACAACCCCAAATCTTAACTTTCTTAAGAGATGGGTTCTTCCCACACCATATCTTATATGGAGTGGTAGGCAGTGATCTGATTCGAACCTAATTCAATAGGTATGCAGCTTCTTAAGTGCATAACCCCCAAAAGGAAATAGGTAACTTAGAAGTACTCATCATAGAGCGCACCATATTATATAGGGTGCGATTGCTCTGACCCGATACACCGTTGTGCTGTGGTGTATACAGAGGAGTAACACTGAGAGAGAATCTCATTCTCCTTTAGAATAGTCCAAGAATTCCATGCACAAGTATTCTCCTCCCTGATCTCATCATAGGACATAATACTTATACCTGTATTGGTTCTCTACTTCTGACTTATATTCTTTGAACTTCTCAAAAGCTTCAGACATGTGTTTCAACAGGAACATGTGTCCGAATCTTGAGAGATCATCAGTGAATGTAAGGAAGTACAAAGAACCAGTCTTGGCATATGTAGACTGGGGACCTTTATACATCACTATATATCAGTCCCAAGAGTTCACGAACTCTTTCTCTGTTTCCAGTAAACGGAGCTATGGTCATCTTATCTTTGTGACATGACTGACAAGTTTCACAAGATGTAAATTCAAACTGATTTAAATATGCATCTAAATGTAACTTTAGCTAGTCGGGTCACATTGATATGACCTAGTCTACAATACCTCATGAAGGAATCGTTCAATTCTGAACTCTTCCTTTTATGTGTGTTCTGTACGTTAAGAACTGTGATCTGATTTAAAATGTATATGCTTTTAGATAACGTGCCTGAACCGATCAACTCTTGATATAGGATATGTGCAAAACATTATCCAACAATACAAAATTATATCCTTCTTTAGTAAATAAAGATATTGATATGATGTTGTATATTAGGTTCGGTATCTAATAACATTCGTTCAGAATCAGTGTATTCTGGTAATACAGGGTGATAGTGACCAATAGACTTGGCTGCAACACTTGTACCGTTTTCTGTCTCATGAAACTTATCACCCGTTCTCAGTTCTATATCTTTCTGTAGCCCTATGTAACAGATTACATATCTGGGATCCTGATCCGGTATCAAATACGCAGGATGTAGAGGATACAGAGAAACAGTTCTTTGTAATGAACACACCCGAAGAAGATGCATCATAATGGACTTTCTTCGTTTGGGCGGCACGGGAATTCTGGTAATCCCCAATTTCCTATTCGGTCTTATAACAATTATAAGTTGGAGCGGGACCAACGTTCCCCAGCTCAGTATAACAAGCGGGTTCGGTCAATACATCTATATTATTATCTTGATTAAGGCGTGACATGGTTGCTACCTGGAGAGAGAGAGAAGAAAACACTCTGCGTGCGCTCTTGCAAGATTAGATTGGTTATTTATTTTATCTAATCAGGATGGCTCCCACTGTTTTTATCAAATCTTCCTTCAAACCCTAAAATGAAAGACTAGCCGGGATTAATTACACTCTACAAGTTCGCCAATCTTTCAGCCAGGCCAGTGCCGGTACTTTGAGGGAAGTTCCCCGTGCTTTCGCACAGACCGAATTAAAGTAAACCTCATTTTCCCAGGGGCGTAACCCCGTTGACACCTTTCTAGACACCTACTTGATCGGCTAATTGTAAAGTGCAAAACTCTCCCAGGAGTAACAATTACTCGCAGTGGGTATCGGGATCCAACTATCATATAGAAGGTATGCAATCTCATTGCAAATTTCAACACTTGAAACTCCCGATAAAGGTTTTTACCCCTAGCACTTATGACCTTAACTATGATCAACAAATCATAAGCACTAGTCAAGTTCTACCCGTCATTTCGTGATTAATTAGACCCACCCACATGACCCTTAACTAAGGTCAACAAAGTCACGCGACTGTCCTAACTAATCGCATCATATGCGGTGTAGGAAGACATCACTTAGCTACCGTACACTGTGCCTTGACTATGGTCAACAAACATAGCACAAATACTAAGTACTCTACTTCCTAAAATGACGGAGGGTTGCGGATGGTTTTTAAGAAAACCTTTAACGCTTTGAACTTGATCTCGTTGCGGAATCAAATGGTTTTTAAAATGGAGTGCTTTTGAGGCTTTTACTAGCTTCGCTAAAGAGGTCACTCCTGGTGAAGGGATCTCGACTCTTTCCTTATCGAATGAGGTGCTGGATATTCACAATACCACTATGCAAAGCAAGAACTAGAAAAGCAGTCAAAAGACAAACCGAAGGTTGTAGCATCTGCTAATTATTGCTAAAGAGGTCACTCCCGGTGAAGGGATCGTCGGCTCTTTCCTTATCGAATAAGGTGTTGGATGTTCTACAAGGAACATCGCTATGCAAAACAACAACTAGAGCTACCTAATTTTATTTTTGAAATTCAATTCCACAACATCTTTTAGGTTTATTTTCTTTCATTAATCACATTAATGAATGTCCCATCATTTATGTCCACCTAAACATCACAGATAAATACAACGTACGCTTATGCCATCCGCATTCGCCTCGATGTCCCGTCTGCACCGTTAGGTTAGGTAACTAACTGCAGAGCGGGGCAGGGCTAGCGCGGGTGTAAAACATAAGCAACGTCTATATAATATATCATATATACTATATACAATATTTATCTGAACAAATCACATGATCACATCATAGATAACGCAGCAGAAAATATCATATGAAATATTGGATATACTAGGATGTCCGTGTTTTATTTTGAGCCTGTATAAAACACGGATTCCACGGTCGTGATGAATAGCCAATCTCACACCCCTAGACCCCTACGAGAGCGGAAAGTAACCCTACCAATTCTAGAGTTAGGAGACCCGGACTCGACTCCTCGAGATGGTCTCCCACTGGACCCTAGAACCCGGTTACTTGTGCTCCCCGTCTTGGGTCTATCCTAATGCGGAAAAGTAAATAATATACAATGGTGACATCATCCTCAACCCGGAAGTGCCCCAATAAAAGAATATTACATACAAGTTTTTACATGAATGAAAAATAAAAACACTCATCTCACATAAAAATCCTAGGCTATTTGTTGGATATAGTGCCCTCAAAGTCAATTATTAGATCACAGGCATGTGATTGCAATGATTGAGGGAGGACCTATGCCGGTAGGACAGTCTTACTCAAGATGATAGTATGCTATCTGGTTTATCTTTATCATTGTGTACTGCTTTAGGTGACCTTACGAGTCGCTATTACACGTTGATAGAGCCCCTAGGATTCTTGCTTGACTGCCAGCAGTATGAGGGCGATCATATACGTGAGAGCTGGGTTCTATAAGCAAATCCTTAAAAGGTCCCTAGTCATGGGAGTTTCGAGACAGGGCATCAATACTCCAGAGTAAACTAGTGTATACAGTCGAGACCCCGACGAGGGGCGGTGGCCGGTCTCACAAGCCACTGGTGTCAGTTGGTTCACCTAAGATGTATACAGGTGCTCATTGGGTTATGAGTACACCGGACAGGATTTGCCGGGAACCTGCTAGTTGGTATTATACCTGACGTCAGATAGCAGTTCCCTGGTGACATGTGTACAAGTTAGTTCATCGACCTGAGATCGTCATTTGTCTCGTATGAGTTCCCACTGTGCTTTGATTACTACCCTACCACGCTCAAAGGAGACGTGCAAACAGGTTTTAGTTGGGTACGGTCCGGAGCCACATAGAGGCAGTGAGCGGATCTTCAGGGGTTCGTCTCTCCCGGTATTGGGGGTGAGGCCGCGCTGTGTCTAGGAGAGCCCTTTACACGAAGTCCTTGGTCAAGGCATGAGATTTACTGGTAGGTATTCCGGTAGTATCTCAGGGTGTTCTGGGCTACAGTCCGACACGACTTGTACCGCTTTTGGGGGTCTGACTTTTACCAACCCCCTAGGCCCGCCATGCGATGCTCATAGAAGAACGGACCAGACTGTACGGATATTGTCACTGACAGGCTCAGTAGGGTGTCAGGATGAGTTCGCTCATCGACGTCCCTTTTTTTCAGTACCTGGTAGCCCGTTACGTATTGGCTAATACCTCTGACGTGCTAGTGGTTAAATCTACAACCAAAGTATTGACGAGTCTTTATACTCCCCCACAGACCAGTTTCTCAAGTTTCGGGTGAAACGCTGTAGAGGCCGTATGGAGATATGGCAGGGTTCGATCAGATACGTACGGTATTGCACGGATCGTGATCGGACGGATTTTACTAGCGGGTTTTGGTTTAAGCCGGATCCTAGTATTGTACAGTGTAGATTTTGTCTCATTGCATTTGTATTCAGTGGGAATACAAATGCGGGCATATATATGCAGTTGCGGGGTTTTTCCTGTAATTTATTACGGATCAGTTTTCTGAAGTTGCCAGTTTGCATTCCGTTCCGGCCAGTTTTCCTTTGTTCCTTCACGGCCGGACTTTTTGATGGAGGGGGTTATTTACAATTGTGCAAATAAGTTATTGTGGAGGGGGTGTCTTGCATTTGAGGGATTATGATACGGCCATCATCATTATATTCTTTTTCCATCCACCCTTTTGTATTAATGAGATTGAAGTTGATCTTGATTTGGATGTGAGGCTTGATTTGGCTTTTGCTCACCCATTCCACCATCTTATGCTCACCTCCCTTTGATTCTTTTTCCCCTCATCCATTCATATAGGGCCGGCCACTATTGGAGAGGAGAGAGAGGTTCATTTTTTTGATGTGTGGCATTTTTCCTCATCTCATTCCCTGCTAAAACGAGAGCACCATTATTTCTCTAAAGTTCTTCTCCCATTCCTCCATCATAGCAACTTCTATAACCCCAAGAGACAATCATTCTACACTTGTCTACAGCAAATCTTTGACACGTCGATTCACCAACTTAGTGCCCGAGTTGCCTCGGTCCAGAGGTGGGAGCCCGTAAAAGAACCTGGCGATGTGGTGCCCGTTTCGACGAGGAGGCGACGACCGGAGATTCCGCGAGGAGATCGGAGTGGAGATGAAGACCGAAGGACATGGATCGCTTAGTATAGCTTCTCTACTCTTATTCTAGTTTACTAGAGTTAGGTTAATGGCCCGATCCGGGATTTTTGTGCGCGGTGGTGCCGGTTTTCTAGTTTGAAAAGTTTTTCATTTCCGCATTCCGGCGTCGGATTGACGGCCGGGGCGCCGCCGTGCACTTATACTGGTATCAGAGCCACGCCATTAACCTAGTCTAGCTTGCTCTAGTATGTTTAAAGACTCGATCGAACAAAAATCCCAAAAACCGTATTTTCTAGTGCATCAGGTTTCTTTCGAAATTTTTTGGGCTCTAAAATTTTTTCAAGTTTTTGCAGAAACATGTACAGAGAATTCTAAGAACACTGTAAAAATTTGGTGACCTAATCCTTCAATAGAGCCGCGGAACCGCGGCCATAACCCTACTTTGGCCGTGGTTCCGCCGCAGGAATATAGCTTCATTTCACCAGTTTTTTCCAGTGGGCTTCTGACATGGAAATAGGGTTTTTGGAACATTCTTTTTGGGCCCAGATTTTCTGTGAGTGCTACAGTAGTGCTTGGGGCCCACTTGGGTATATTTGATCGATCGAAAATTTTAAACATGTTAGTTTACAGTATTTAGATTATATCTGCGACCGTGAATATCACTTGATCGGTAAATCCTGTCCAACTGCTATAGCCCTTTTAGACGGATTTGCGAACGTGACATTCATGTTGATGTTCTGCGTTATGCTGTGATGTTGCGGATTGGTCGGTGGGGATAGCCTGGATGCAATGTTAGTACAGTTTTGTTTTATATGTACATTTGATATTGCGGGGCGAGCGTTCGACATGTGGACTGCCGTCACTGGTTGTTTGTATATTATTCTTTTGGGGCACGACCGGGGTGAGGTCGTTGTACCCGTTGTATGTATATTTTACTTTCTGTACTAGGATTACCCCGCGGAGGGGTGCACGGATAGCCGGGTTATAGAGGGCAAAGAGCCCGCATCTCATAGCATTGAGACGGAGGGGGCTTTACTCTAGAATTGGCGGGCTATTTGCCGCACTCGTAGGGGGTATAGGTTGACCCAGGAGGGGTGCCCAAGTTACCGGATTCCGTGAAGTGCTGGGTGGTCCATTCACGTTGCTGAAGGGGGCTGCCTCGCTTCAGGTTTTGGCGGGTAACTTGCCGCGCCCGTAGGAGTCTAGGATTTTCATTGCACAGGCTATCCACACAACCAGGGGAACGTCGGGTTTCAGTAGCGGCTCTATGAAACCCGGGATCCCAGATATCTGTATTGTTCTGTGATGCTGGTTACATTTCTGTGATGTTGCATTTTTATCACGCCTTGAGCGAATATTATATATTGATATATATACTAGTAGATGTTGTATATGTTTTGCATCCGCGCTAGTCCAGTCCCCGCTCTGTCATTAGTTAACTAACCTAACGGGTGATGACGGGACCCAGTGGCGAATGTGGATGGCATATACGTACGTCATTATTTTCGTTCTTTATTGGTGTGATCAATTGATGGGACTGCATTCATTCGGATCAATGCAAGTTAAACAAACCTATTCTGATGTTGTTGGAACATTTTTCAAAAAGCTGTTATTGCAAGGGCATTCACTTTTATTTTGCACAGTGGTATTCGGTTATGAATATCCAGCTCCTCAGTCGACGAGGCAAGGGCCGAGATCCCTTCACCAGGAGTGACCCCTTAGACAGAAGTTTGCGTCAGGGTAATAACTTCACTATAGCCGATTACTTTTGCTTTGCATAGTGGTATTCAGTTGGAATATCCTGCACCTCATCCTACGGGGAAAGAGCCGAGATCCCTTCACCGGGAGTGACCTCTTTAGCAAAGGTTTTCTTCACTATATTTTTATAAAGCTATAAGTTCCTTCGACGATATCAAGTTCATTACGTTAAATATTTTCGCCAGAAACCATTCGTAGCCCTCCATCATTTCAGTTAAATATTCGGTAGTATTCAAGCTATGTATTTTGACCTCACGCCAAGGCATAGTGATTGGTAGTTGCCAGATATTTATCTGTTGCATAGATAGATGCGTTGGTTTGGGACAGTCGTACTACTATTTTGGCCTACGTCAAGGGTATGTACGGGTGGGTTCAAATTAACCTGGATAATGATGGGTAGAACTTGACATGTGACTTATAACATTTTGACCTCACGCCAAGGTCATAAGAGCATGGAGCAAAAATCCACTTCGGGAGTTTCTAAAGAAACTGAAACTTGCCAGATATGCGCATACCTTCTAGAGTGTGATAACGTGAGCGGATTCCGTCATGTTATCATGCGATGATAGTTGGATCCCGATTCTCACTGATGAGTTGGTTTACTCCTCGGGTGATCCCGACTAATTCTTCTTTCAGGTTTGGGGAAGAATTTGACGTTACAGTGAGAGGTTTCCTGATTAGATAAAGTGATAACCATTCTGATCTAGGTTAGAGTGTACGCTGAGTGTTTCTTTTCTCTCTCTCTTTGGCAGCGACCATGACCCGACCCTAGACTATGACTCAGTGACCAAAATTAACCGAATCTTCTTATAACACTGGCTTTTGGATTGTCAGAGTTGCAAACCTCATTGCCACTCCTACTTTTACCCTTTTCTCGAGGACGCCCCGTATTACTACGAACGTCCACTTCCATTGGACAAAACCATCGTATGGTTATATACGAACTCGAAGGAATTCGAGGATGGTTTCCGGTTCTGGAGAAAACGAATAGGACTATTCAGTTGTCTTTTCCTTCTTCCTTCACTCAGGTTGCGAGTACTCCTTGGTTTAGGAGATAGTACACCTATTATGCAAATTGGATAGTCTCCTTCCAAACCTTAGGCTGGTGCCGAACGGTGGGGAATGAAGAAAACCAATTAGCATAACGATGGTGTGCAGAAGGTATTATGTTAAGACAAAGAAAATGATTAGTAAGAGGGCAAAGTAAATTGCGACTGCTATTCACGACCAAACCAAGTATTTCTTCGCCAATCCTAAATCACCTTTGTATTTCTCCAGGACACTCCGTATCATTACGAAGATCCACAGTTTATTGGATACTCCATCGTATGGTTATATACGAACTCGAAAGGAACTTGTTCCAGTTCGGGGATGGATTCTGGTTCAGGAGAAATAGGAATAAGGTTTATTCGGTTGTCTTTTATCTTCACCTTCTCTCGCATTGCGAGTGCTCCTAGGATTAGGACAGTACACCCATTATGCTTATTGGATAGTCTTCTTCCAAACCATAGGCTGGTGCCGAACGATAGGGAAGGAAGAAAACCATTTGGCCTAAAGGGGTGTACAGAAAGTAACGACTAAAGAAATATAAAGGGATTTGGAGAGATGGCACAGAGATATACGGTTACAGTTGTGAATCTGGATAATGGAAGAGGCATTACTAGGAATACCGGGATACCCCATCGAAACATTTCAATGTTTCAGTTTCACTGTGTACTGTTAAAAGAAAACTGATTTCCCAATTAGAAACTTGCGCCAGGGTATGTATTTACCAAGTATGATTCTCACATCTGTATGGTTTTACAGATGATGAGTGGGAGTAAGTTATTGGGAATTAGGTGATTATCCTCATTATATCAGAATTCGTTGTAATTGGTGATATTTTAGGAAATCGCCTGGGTTGTTTGCCGGACGGCAAATATTTGGTTTTGAATATCCGTTGTCATGCACCAATTTCAAATTGATATTCTGTACGTCTATTTTTATAGAGTGAGATGTACCTTTTTGAAATTATGTCTATGACATTTACCTATATCAA
This sequence comes from Agapanthus africanus, assembly GCA_030015575.1. NCBI lineage: Eukaryota > Viridiplantae > Streptophyta > Magnoliopsida > Asparagales > Amaryllidaceae > Agapanthus > Agapanthus africanus. The sequence goes on from CM057343.1 coordinate 76,789,659, forward strand.
TGGATGGTTAGGTAAGGAGCATTAAACGGCGGCGTAATTCTTCTTAACCATAAGTACAGTTTTCAACCTACGATACACAGGGAATGAGTTATTAGACTCAAGGAACTTATACAGAGTATTGTATATTGTCCAGTGTACATTAGGACAGTAGGGTTGGTCCTCGTACTATATTCTGTTTACTTATGACTTCTCTAGTTCTTAGACATGTGTTTCGTAGAAATGCAAGGTCTAAGTTTTGAGGAGTTATAGGTATAAGAATAAAGTAGAGAACCAGATGTTGCAAGTATCAGGATTCTTCAAGGCGATCGAAGATGTAGATACTTGTGTATTGTATTCAGTTGATAGTAATGATTAAGAGAACTTGCTTCTCTTTTAGGTTACTCATAATTGGAAGCATTCCTAAGTTAAGTGACGCTGATCGGCCTCCTTCCATTTAGGTGACATGCACTGGAGACAGCTGTATGATTTGAATCTGGTTCCAATTAATCAGTGCCTCTGTTTCTATATTGGATATAGAACAGTTCATATCTTGACATTGTTAAGGTACGGGGAGTTGTCCGGCTTATGCTTAAAATCAGACACTGGACAACTCAAGGCACGTTTCTGTAATGGCTGTTTGTGGGTTGACCCGGACTATGACGAGGGTTGATATTCTACCATCTAGAAGATCAATAGTGATATTGTTCTTGACTCACCACAATTTTAATAAAAATGGATTTTTTCAGAAAACAGTAGTGGGAGTATGGTAGAACTGGAAGTGATTCCAGAACCGCAAACGATTACTGAAGATTTGATAAGAACCTAAAGATTCAATCTAGTTTGACATTCCATTGGCCACTCAACAGATATGGTGGGTAACCCCAGGCACTCGAGAGGTACTTCGGTATGCTCAAGGACGGTGACAGGGAGGTTCTTGTTTACCCAGACTTGCCATTGCTGTTGTTCCAGGCTGTGAGACCCGGCAGGAGGATGAGTATAGCGTCGTTCTGAACTGGCTTTAGAAGGGTACGTGTATATGACTCTGCCAGAGGGTTGTCATAGTCAGTGGGAGCAGCGGAAGCATAGTGGACGAGTGGCTTATGTCTATTTATAGACTAAAGCAGATATAACAGAGATAGGTCATCTATTTCTGATGTGCCAGTCATAAGTTTGACTTCATTAGAATAGGGGATGGATCTGTTAAGAAGATACTAGGGTGTGATGTCCTGGTATTTGGATGACATACACAGAGTAGGAAGTGATATTCCTATACTACGATCAGTTATACTTTGGTTGTCACACAGTAGTTTCTCCACATGGGACTTGGATATTATATCAGACATTCTGGTCACTAGATCTATGGTTTTAGATTTAGATTTGGGTGGTTTCCTAATCTGGGTACTTAGACAGCATTCTAAGAGTATTTAGAATGGTCGACTCCTGGCACGGTGGTGTACCTGCAGGTAATGGAGTCATCCTCTCTAAAGGTGTCTTACAGACTAAAGGGGAGAGAGATGTGCATGATTGGCAGATCACTTGCTTAGGCAATTGAGTCAATCATGAGATGTCAAGTACCACACCAGATGTTGTTTTTGTAATAGATGCAATAAGATGATATTGATCCAATCCTGGAGAAACAGTCGGAAGCAGTATTAGAACATAAGTGGATGTTCTAGGGATTTGATAAAGGCAGCCTCCTTTAGGAGACGGTTATCATTCCAGGCTTCCAAGGTGACCTGGATGGCAGAGTGGCTATCAGAGTTATAGTTTTTCCCCTGATGAGGGGCAGTAGTTTGGACAGGAGGTCCAAGCAGATACTGAGGGAGGCATGGCGCAGGATACTGATTAAGTTCAGTTGACGATACAGTCTAAGAAGTTTGGATTTGCAGTTCATTTATGAGCTAGGTCCCATCAGATATCCAGACACATTCTAAGACAGGTATTGCTCATTTCGGGAGATGGCTTTCTCCGCGAACTTGAGATATAGAGAGACATAGAAAGAAACATCAGAGCGGATCCACTCACTGAGGCTATTCCTCGAACGCAATAGTTTCGCAAACGAGCTTTGTGAGACTGATTAGTAGAGGAGTTGGGTGTTCGGTATCACACAGGCTGCGAGTATGCGACATCGCAATAATTAGCCTTGAGTGCAAGTGGGAGATTGTTGGATATAGTGCCCTCAGAGTCAATTATTGGATCACAGGCATGTGATTGCAATGATTGAGGGAGGACCTATGCCGGTAGGACAGTCTTACTCAAGATGATAGTATGCTATCTGGTTTATCTTTATCATCGTGTACTGCTTTAGGTGACCTTACGAGTCGCTATTACACGTTGATAGAGCCCCTAGGATTCTTGCTTGACTGCCAGCAGTATGAGGGCGATCATATACGTGAGAGCTGGGGTCTATAAGCAAATCCTTAAAAGGTCCCTAGTCGTGGGAGTTTCGAGACAGGGCATCGATACTCCAGAGTAGACTAGTGTATACAGTCGAGACCCCGACGAGGGGCGGTGGCCGGTCTCACAAGCCACTGGTGTTAGTTGGTTCACCTAAGATGTATACAAGTGCTCATTGGGTTATGAGTACACCGGACAGGACTCGCCGGGATCCTGCTAGTTGGTATTATACCTGACGTCAGATAGCAGTTCCCTGGTGACATCTGTACAGGTTAGTTCATCGACCTGAGATCATCATTTGTCTCGTGTGAGTTTCCACTGTGCTTTGATTACTACCCTACCACGCTTAAAGGAGATGTGCAAACAGGTTTTAGTTGGGTACAGTCCGGAGCCACATGGAGGCAGTGAGCGGATCTTCAGGGGTTCGTCTCTCCCGGTATTGGGGGTGAGGTCGCGCTGTGTCTAGGAGAGCCCTTACACGAAGTCCTTGGCCAAGGCAGGAGATTTACTGGTAGGTATTCCAGTAGTATCTCAGGGTGTTCTGGGCTACACTCCGACACGACTTGTACCGCTTTTGGGGGTCTGACTTTTACCAACCCCCTAGGCCCGCCATGCGATGCTCATAGACGAACGGACCGGACTGTACGGATATTGTCATTGACAGGCTCAGTAGGGTGTCAGGATGAGTTCGCTCATCGACGTCCCTTTTAGTCAGTACCTGGTAGCCCGTTACGTATTGGCTAATACCTCTGACGTGCTAGTGGTTAAATCCACAACCAAAGTATTGACGAGTCTTTATAGTCTCCCACAGACCAGTTTCTTAAGTTTCGGGCGAAACGCTGTAGAGGCCGTATGGAGATATGGCAGGGTTCGATCAGATACGTGCGGTATTGCACGGATCGTGATCGGACGGATTTTACTAGCGGGCTTTGGTTTAAGCCGGATCCTAGTATTGTGCAGTGTAGATTTTCTCTCATTGCATTTGTATTCAGTGGGAATACAAATGCGGGCATGTATATGCAGTTGCGGGATTTTTCCTGTAATTTATTACGGGATCAGTTTTCTGAAGTTGCCAATTTGCATTCCGTTCCGGCCAGTTTTCCTTTGTTCCTTCACGGCTGGACTTTTTGATGGAGGGGGTTATTTGCAATTGTGCAAATAAGTTATTGTGGAGGGGGTGTCTTGCATTTGAGGGATTATGATATGACCATCATCATTATATTCTTTTTAGTTTGAAAAGTTTTTCGTTTCGCATTCCGGCGTCGGATTGACGGCCGGGGCGCCGCTGTGCACTTACACTATTCAAACACGATGAACCAATATAACATATCCAGCAACACATAACATCACATGTCATCAACATAAGTAAATATGCCCATCCCAATTGTCGTTGACATATAGCAACGAAACCGGCGATATCACATATTACACTTACGGTTGCAGAAAAGAAAGTGTAAAACTATAACAGTTGGAATCCGCAACCTCCTTAGACATCGCATACCTAACAATTACAAACCCCACATTTTAGTCTCATTATCGAAAACACTTTTCAATATCAAGTCGGACAATTCAACAAGATTCCCGATATCCATAACGAATGCTCGTCGCAAACTTAAGTAGACGTCCGCACCCCCGATACCGTCGACGAAATGCACTAAGGCGGAACACCGCTGCTGCGAGCACCCGAACGGATGCTTTCGGTGACGGGGTTCTCCTACAGTCACTTGGTCGAGGCTATGGGGCATGGCTATCTATTAAGTTTACCCGGCGAGTATCCGCGTACGCAACGTGATTGCGACGGACTTTTGATCACATCAAAATTCCGTGGCAACCGATCAAATGAGACTAAACTGCTATATTTATAACATTCAAATTAGTTATCTCTTAACTACTTGTGGATTCCAAATATTGTATCACATTCCAGATAAATAAACAATGTTAAACTTTCCGATCGAATAATCAAACACCCAAGTTTTCCCGAAAAGCTCAACACATGAAATAAGTTTAAAAACATCCACTTCATGCCACAGTACCAACGGTCCAGCCGTAGAAGGGTCAAGCCAACGCCTCATATGTGGCACGCCGTACTGCCCCAAACCCTAAGGTTCAAAAGGCAGTTCAAGACGGTCACATAATCGAGTTAAGGTTTGTTGTCTTCTAGAGGGTCCATCGCGTTACTTGCACTACTTAGAACATTCTTAAACTACGGAAAAATCCAACACATGGAAATTTTCCGTCAGGGGAAAAAGTGGGTTATTTATATCCGGTCGAACTTTTTAACACATTCTAAAATACCCGGAAAAACAAAATAAACAAAGTTAAATAATCCAATCGAAACATCGAGTCCCCAAAACAACCCAGGAAACTCAACTGTTGAGTATAGATTAAAAATTCCCAGAAGAAACAGGAAACAGAGATGGGCATTACTGTGTGAAAAAGAATCCATAACCATTACATACGGCCGCGGAACAGCCGCCAAAAGCAGGGTAAGGCCGCGGTTCCGCGGCGCTACAGTAGAGTTAGGGCTTCGTTTTCTACAGTTAACCTTATATTTCACTGCTCTATTTTCTGAGGATTTTTAATTAGGAAAAATCCACTGTTTTAAAAAATGTACAGAGAAGGGTGTAGTTTAGGGTTTCGGGGTTCGATCGGGTTTCTAACTTCGTCTACACTTCGCCTAAAGCTCTAGCTAGGCTCTGATAGCACTTTAGGGTTCCTAGGAACACTCATGAGATTCCACAAGGCATCTACCATGCCCAATTCAAATTTTTATATGTGCCGAGAAACCCTATGCAAGATCGTTTACTATAGGTAAGGCGAAACTACATGCAAGCAAACTACTTTGCTACTAAGTGAATGGGAATACAACCTTTGTAGATCCGGTCCTTTACTTCTAAAGCTCCGTGTTGACGTCCTTTCACTGCGATCATCGGGATCCCGGACCCTAGCGATGGTTTCTTCGGAGAAATGAGCGGGCTAGATCGTTGACTTCGAGGCCGAAGATGATCTACGTCGAGAAGACTCAAGCTCAAGCTCCATCTTCACTTGGTCATGAATTTTGTGAAGAGAACACCCTATACTACATGGCAAGTGGTAGAGGATGAAGAAATAGGAAGTGGGTTCACTTTGGATTTGGATTTCTCACTCTTAATCTTCACTTGAAAATTTCAAGCAAGCTTTCTTCTTCTTGAATAAGAAGATGAAGAAGAAAAGAATATGAATAATAGAATAAAAAAAAATGAATAATCAAGTGAAGTCTATCATCTTGCAACCATGGGTGAGTTAACTTTTGTAGAGAGTAAATTAGAGTTTAGGTTGATGGTTAGGTCAAAGAACAAAACAAAATGGTTAGACTTTTTCAAAGATGCTAAAAAGCTTCAAGAAGGTTCAAGCATAAAACAAAGAAAGCCACCATTTTATTTTTGCCAAAATAAATAAAATAAATAAAACCCTAACCATTAACCTAAACATGGTATAAGTCATACACACAGCCAAGTTTGTATGTATCATCAATCATGATACAAACTAGTGCACAAACATATATCACATATACAACTTGTGCACATCAAGTGAGAAAATCAATCTTAAGTGAACACATACTAGTTAATGTAAAGTAATATATCAAATATATAATTATACATTAAATCATTAAATCGATACTTTATTTAATGATCCGGTCATATCGCATATAACCGACTAATATCAAGTGTATCAATGTATCGAATCAACACTTGATTCGATAACCCGGCTATATCTCATATAACCGTCCGATGATACAAATCGCGAGAATAGAACACAATATCACATACTGGTATTATTCTCGGTCCCTCACATATCTCATATGCGCTCCTATTTCGTTTCGCTTGAGCCAGGAAACCTCTTTGTAGGACTCTAAAGACTCGTCAATACGCCGGCAGTAGGTGGTGATCATATCAATCACCCACAAGCCGCAAGCGGTCTGCTAAACGTAACGACTACCCGGGTATTGAGTGATCAGAAGATCAACAAGCAAGCCTGCTCACACTCCTGTGAATCCAACCAGTAACACTTACCGCACAGTCCGGTATGTTCGTCTGATATGTCGCATATCTCGCCTAGGGGTGCTAAACGTCAGACCCCAGTAGCTTGATAAGTCATGCCGATGTAAGGTCCACAACAAGCATGAAACTACTGATAACACTTACCAGTAAATCAGTGCAACCCTGGCCAGGGATTTCCAGTTATGGCCAGTCGAGTATAGCGCAACATCAACCCCCAATACCGGGAGAGACGAATCCCCTCCTATCGCTCATTGCCTCCATGTGATCGGGACTGTACCCAAAAACCACCTGTTTGCACGACTCAGTAGAGCCGTGGTAGGGTGGAAATCAAAGCACAGTGGGAGACACACAAGACTCTATGACGATCTCGGGTCAACAGACTAAGCTGTATCATTATTACCAGAGAACTGCCATCTGACGTGAGGTATAATACCATCTGGGAGTTCTCGGCGAGTCCGTTCAGTGTACCCAGTCACCACTGAGTACCCGCATACCATCTCTGATGTCAAACACCAATGGATATGGGATCATCCATCGCCCATCACATGGGTCGAGAAGATATACGCTAGTCTTCTCTGAAATATCGATGCCCCATCTCGATATTCCCACGACTAGGAACATTGAAGGATGTACTCATTGACTACCCAGGCCCCACTAGTATGACCTGCATCATAGTCCTGGAAGTCGAGCACATATCCTAAGGGCTTTATCAACATGTAATAGAGAGACTGCAAGTATACATGTTCAGATAAAGAGCAACCAGATAGCGTACTATCATGTCGAGCAAGAAAGTCCTACCTATATGTCCCAGCATCCACTACAATATACATCTCATGTACAGTAATGGCCTCTAGGGCATACATATAACTAACAGTCGTTTCGGCCTTTTCGAACGACATATTGAATTCTTGGCGTTGCGGCACTTTCCTATGTGCCTGGTTAAACACTCAGCGTTGGGGTTGAGCGGTCTGGATGCGAGGAGCTGGAGCTGGTAAAGCTAACCGGGTAGGAGGAGCTTGGATCGCCGTTCAAGTTGGAGGGATGTTGGTTCCTCGGTTCTAGGGACATACTCCGATGGCGTGAGTAGAAGACCCACAGATCAGGCACAAGTTGTTCGCCCTTCGACAGTTCTTCACAAGGTGTCATGTTCTCTTGCAAGAGATGCAAAAGTCTAGCATGTTGTTGACGAACAAATCTACTAGCCTCCGAGATGGTCCATTGAAAACTGGCCTGGAAGATACCCCTCCTGTGATCTGGTGCACATGGCATTTCACACCGGTAGTCTGCGGCCTGCTCTTCTTCTTCACAATTGCCTCATAGCGTTAGGCAGCTTTCAAAGCAAGCTTATAGGTTGGGAAATGATACCACTTAAACCTATATTAATCTAGAGTCTTATTATTTATTATTGATATTTACTCTGTATTTATATTATTTGCATCTTTCGAAGGGGTTTTGTGAAAAATACTTTAATATGGTTTAAAAATAAAGCTCGAGGGTGATTTATAATATTTAGGATTTTCATGAACATGTATTTTAATTGTTGTGGTGTTTTAGTGATAAAACCTAGCTTTTAAAAGTTTATGATAGTTTTATGAAAACTAGCTCTTTTGGAAACTTTTTGGTATTTTATTAAAAATTCTAATCTTTCATTTTAAAAATATAGTTTCATAATTTGTTTTTATTGAAAATACAGATTCATAACTTTATATAAAAAAAATTTCAAAGTTTGTTTTGTTTAGAAAAGTCGTATTTCTTAAAAACCATATTTTTATTTCCTTTTGAGACCGAATACTCCGTGTGAAATTCTGCATATCGCTCTACTATCCCAAGGATGTGCGATAATCCGCACCATCCATTAGCGAGTCTCCTAACGAGGGTTGTAAAGGCGCAATTGCCAAGAATTTAACATGTCGATTTAAAAGAAACCCGTTTTGAAAAAATATGGTATTTTAATGTAAAAATTATCATTTAAATAAACTATATATTTAGAATCTCGAGCTATGAAACCATAGTATGCGTGTAGGGTAGGTCGTTACCCCGTGAAAGATCCAAAAGTATATACTCTAGTTATTGAAATTACGGTTATATTAAAGTTCATGGTATTTTAATGAAAACTTTGTTTTATGATTATTTCACATGGAAAATTTTATTAAACTAAAAACTAAATGATATAAATAAGGTTAAGAGTGGTGTTAGGATGTTAGTTTGACCTATTTTGCTTATAAAGTGGAGTACAATTGTCAAAAATAACATTATATAGGAACTAACTCCACTTTCTCGATGTGTTTTTTTAGAAGGCAATTTGAGATGAAAAGAGATAGAGAGAAGAGAGACTTACAGTTTTAGCTTATTATCAAAGGAGAGGGGAAGCTTTCGGGGGCCGTGGTCTTGTCGGATATGCTCCGTTCGTCAAGCTTGGTTTGCTACTCCTCTTGGGTGCATAACTCCACTTGGTGCTTATAAAGTTTGAGAGAATTTTGATAGAAATTTCAGAATGGGAGAGTGCTAGGGGATAGTGTGGTATTTATAGTAAAGAATTTAGGGTTTGGAAATTAAAATTTGGATTCAAAGAATTAAAATGGATGTTAAATGGTGAATTGAATAGTCACTGTTTAATTGAAAGGAAAACAAACAGTGCAGGAGAGCTGAGGGGAGTTGAAGGGACTTGTGTGCAAAGCACAGAGGTGATCGGGCCAATCTGGACTAGCGGCGGTGGCCAATGGAAGGAAATGGGCAGTCAGATCTTAAGGGTTTGCCTCGAGATTCATGCCACGTGTCTAGTTTTGTGTTTACTCTTCTTTGCGCCTGTTTGATTTTTCTGGAACTTTTCGATTCTTCGTGAATTGCACGAACAACTCTTGGGCTTCCGAAAAATTTAAAAGAAAAATCTTTAAAATAATTGGGACTGATGGGGTACGAACATACAGACTACGTCATAGCAGTGTAGAGGCTTTACCAGTGAGCTACAAATTATTTCTTGCTTTTATTTGTCACGCCCCGCTTCCCGGTAGATGAAAACGATAATATGGCAAGGCCGCGATGTATTTAGTATGAGAAGACCATTTCTCGAAATAAATACGCTAAGCTTCTATAAGCAACATAAAGTAAAAAGAACAAACAAAAGAATGAAATCCAACTCTGATTTATTACATTCATGATTCATAGTAGACAAAATATCTAAATACAAGATATATAACATGATAAGCCTTAACAAGGAGGCATACATAAATAAGGTAAAATGAAATGAAAAGCTGAATGAAACTATACGTCTGTTTATGATACGAACTGATTGTACTCTTTTTCGACAACTTCTATCTTCTCTATCTCAATGTCTCCTGACAAACATTCCAAGAAAGATGGATGGAATGCCCGTCGGTGAACTTGCGCTCGGTAAGTCCCAATAGAGATGTGTAATATATAAATTGAGTGCAAGATGACATGTAATATAGTATAAATGGAAGTTTTAATATGTGAACAGGTATGATAATATATATGGCAACTATATCAGCATGGAAATGTAACATGAGCATAGCAAACAAGTATAACATAGCCGTGGAGTGTAGGTATAGTGAATATGAAGTGAATGTAAGTGTCCTAAAAGGTCTCTAAAAGGGTAAAATTAACTAACGTGAGTTCAAATGTGAATGTCAACCAATCTCAAGAGTATTCTTGAACCCAAGACTATCGTCCAGGGGCAAGGAATCACGGGCCCAAAATAGTGGGACTTCAATTGTTATTGAAGTATTCCAAACCCAACAGGCTAAGTCTTGGAAACACGAGCCCTGATTCGTGAATTCGTAATTTGTACCATTTCAGCCCGGTACTACAGCAACATGATTTGTACCATTTCAACCCGGTACCACAGCAACATGATTTGTATTAATGGGACTCATGAGATTCCGTTGGATTCATACTCAAACTACCCCAACACCCCGTGTATATAAGTCTGTGATTAAAATTACAAGTCTTGCCTAAATCCATTAATACATAAGAGAATGCAATTTAAGTATCAAGTCGAGTTCAAGTATTCAAGTCAATTGTTCACGTATTCATGTCAAGTGTTCATGTCAAGTCATTACGTATTCATGGTTCGGCTCAAGTCGAGTCAAGTGCACCTATTGGGTTCAGGTATTCATGATTGAGTCGTGTCAAGATCAAGTCAATTTCAGCATGTAATGGTTTAATCACAAGTCATATAGATAAAAATAGATAAGCAATTATAGAACATGATATGAGATAAGTATACAAGAAACGTCTAAAAACAATGTTGTAAATATGTGATATGTACGACTAGTTAATCAAGTTATTTGAATTAAAAATATAAATTAAAACATAGCCTTAAGTGTTATACACATGCGAGTTTCAGTCTCGCCTAAATACGACGACCGGTTTGGGATATATACATCTTTTCGTATCGTCGCGCAAAACAGATCAGAATCTGTTCAGCACCGTCACATATTTTTAAAACGCATTTTGAGTTAATTTTTCATTAGGTTTCAAGTTACAAAAATTAATAGAAAATTGTAGATATTTCGATGTACTTATCCAAAACACCAAGATTCATATGATTTGGATTCCTGAAACTCTAGTTATGATCATTTTAACATCAGCGTTTAAAACAGAAATTCAGATTTCTAGACAGCAACTATATATTGTATTGCAAAGCCTATATCGGGTTGTTTAACACATTTATAAGTAATATAGTATATAGAAAATTATATTTCTATTAATTTTGCATCTACACATCTAAAGTTTGTCACAAACGGACATCGGGCGTTCGAGTTATGTCCAATTTAAAAACAGTGTACGAATCAGGACATATTTTGTCCAGACTCGTCGCTTAATATTGTAACGTAGTTTTGTATATTTTACGTCGGTTTTCAGTAAAAAATTCAAAACAATAAAATCTAGACTATTCGATATAGATATCCAAAACACCTGAGTTTGATCAATTTGGATATCGGTATACCAAGTTATGTGTCCTAAAAGTTGACCGATAACTGCAGTTTTATGTTTTACGAACAGTGAATAAAAATAATATAATTCCTAAACCGTTAAGCGATTCGATCTAAAATTTTTACAGCATATACAAAATAATATATTCTATCATATGTAACTTTCCGGAAATTTCCAAAAGTAAAAATTAATTTCTAAAAATTATTTTAAAAGTAAATGTATCGATATGTCATATGTGAGAAATGAGAAAACCATGGTATTTATTCGAAATTTCATTTTCTTTTACAAAATATAAATAAAGTAATTTAAAATATGGAGACAAACGATATATCCTAATTGTTCTCCGCAGTTTTAATATATGAATTGCTAATAGCGACAAAACTGATACAATATTTATTTTCCTAAAAACTTATATATGAATGTATATCATGCCATATCATTTTTCTTTAGGTTTATTGTATTATTAATTATGGTAATATGCAAGACATGGAGGAAAGTTATAATTCAATTAAATGAGAATGTAACTTGAATAAGAGGTAATCATTAGTCTAATCGAAATTATATAACTATATGTGTGTGTTTTGATGTGTTTCCAATATTTATATATGTAACAATATTTTTATTCATTTAAAGACTATGATATGATACGAGAGGCGGTTCATGGTAATATGACAAGAGAAAGATAAAAAGAAAGAGATGAAGGTAGAGAAAGATAGAAGGGACTTACATACACAAACCGGTATTGTCACCGGGCTTGTCTATCCACCGATAACCTCGTGTTACTAGCGAGATTTTCTTGAAACTTCTTGGTGTACTTCTTTTAGGACTCTAGGTGAAGAGGGAGAAGGGAGAGATAGAAAAATGTGAGGAAGAAAAAGAAAGAGGGAGACAAATAAAGATGGTGTAATGGTGAATTATCTATAATAATATATGCATTCAATATGGGAATTAAAAGAGAAATGAAAGGTCACCATTCATTTTGGAAATGAAAGGTCTCATTTGTAAGTTATGAGAAGAATAAAAATTGATAAAAAATAATTGCAAGAATGGGGATTTGAACATGTGATCTATAAAATAGCAATACAAAGACTTAACCAATGAGCTACAAGGTTGTTCATACACATATTTAATAAGAATTAAATATATGATATTGCTTAAAAAGAAAGTGGGCTTTTGGGCGCATAGTTTTATTAAAGAAAATGAAAATGAAATTGGATTTGAGTTATGGGCTGGGTTAGGTCTTATGTTTAATTTGAAAAAAGTTAAAATTTAGTTTTAAAGAAATGTGTTTGGGAAAAATAGATGGAATAATAAAATAATATATTTATAAAAAAACAAAATATACAGAAAATACTAAGAATAAATAAATACAATATTTTACTAAAGAAAGAAAATACGGAGGTATATTAATATTGGGTTGTTACATTATTGAACAAAAATAATTTATAACTCCTACACAAGCTGAAATACCATTTTTTTATACATTTAAAAAAATAATTCTGTACAGGGATTTCAGAGGCGTTACATTCTACCCTCCTTATAAGAATTTCGTCCTCGAAATTTACATTTACATAAAAGACAAATTTTTAAAAAGGTAAGGGTATCGTGTACGCATATATTCTTCTCTTTCCCAAGTTGATTCTCCCGGCGAAACCTTTCTCCACATCACTCGGACCAAGTTCACCTCATTGTTCCGCAATGTCTTCATCTTTCGGTCCAGGATCTCAACTATTTGTTGCTCACAGGTTAGATCATTCTGTACTTTGAGCTCTGGGTGATCAAATATATGGCTGGGGTCTCTCATTTATCTTCGTAGTTGGGATATGTGGAACACGTTGTGCACTCCTTCCAATGAGGGTGGTAGCACTAAACGGTATGCCATTTCTCCAACATGTTCAAGTCTGTCGAATGGTCCTATGTACCTTGGACTTAATTTACCCCTCTTGTCAAAACGTATTACTCCTCTTTTTGGAGAGATCTTTATTAATACACGCTCTCCGGGTTGAAACTCCAGATGCCATCATTTTGCATCTGTCCAATGCTTCTGTCGGTCCTGGGCTATGCGCATCTTTTCCTTGATCATTCGAACAACGTATACAGTTGCCACGATCATCTCTGGTCCAAGGAGTTCACGATCTCCAACGTCATTCCAACTCAGCGGGGTACGACATTTCCGTTCGTAGAGTGCTGCGAATGGCGCCATCCCAATGCTTTCCTGGTAGCTATTATTATATGAAAACTCCACCAGGTGTAGGTGATCTTCCCACGAACCTCCGAAGTTTAACATACAGGCTCTCAGCATATCTTCTAATATCTAAATTGTTCGCTCGGATTTTCCATCCGTTTGTGGATGATATACCGTGCTAAAATTCAGACTCGTCCCTAAGCTAGCTTGCAGACTCTGCCAAAACTGTGATCGAAATCTTGTATCATGATCGGACACGATGCAGACAGGTTCCCCATAATCTCACGATCTCCTGCATGAGTTTATGGGTGTCAAGTATGGTACATTTTGAAGTTTTAAATCTTACTTTAGATTTCTACTTACCTCCATGTACTTCTTTACTAACGTCTCGGTTGACTGACCAACTCGGAATAGAATAAAGTGAGCCGACTTGGTGAGTCGATCCACAATAACCTAAATTGCATCGTTACCCTTCGTGCTGCGAGGGAGAGCAGTCATGAAGTCCATGGTAATGTGCTGCCATTTCCATTCTGAGATTGGTAATGGTTAAATCAGACCAGCAGTTCTGTGGTGTTCAGCTTTCACTTACTAACACACCAAACACTTTGCTACGCTCTTTGCTACGTCGCGCTTCATTCCATGTCACCAGTATTATTGCTGTAGGTCCTTGTACATCTTTGTACCGCCAGAGTGTCTAGAATAAGGAGAACTGTGAGCTTCTTTCATCAATTCTTCTCGAACAGAGCCGACTGGTACACGTAAACGGCTTCCATATCGCAAGGATTCATCTTCGTTGATGATGAAGTCAGTTCGAAGTCCACTTTCTACTTGTTCTCGGATCTTTTGTAGCTTGGCATCATTTGCTCAAGATGCCTTGATCTGATTTACAAGAGTGGACTGGATTTGTAAGTTCATCAAATATGAAGCATTACCTGGTATAACTATTTTGATCTCCAATTCGTGCAATTTTTGTTGTAGCTTCCATTGAGCGGTGAGGTTCATAGCTAATGGCTGACGACTAAGTGCATCAGGAACTACGTTCACCTTCCCAGGTGTTAGTTATATGTATGACATAGAGGCCATTGCTGTACATGCAATGTATATTGTAGTGGATGCTTGGACATATATAGGGAGGACTTTCTTGCTCGACATGAAGTATGCTATCTGGTTGCTCTTTATCTTAACATGTACACTTATTGTCTCTCTTTTACATGTTGATAAAGCCCTTAGGCTGAATACTTGACTACCAGGACTATGAAATCTCTGGCCAGGGTTGCTGAGATTTACTGGTAAGTATTACCAGTAGTTTCTCAAACCGTTATGGACCTTGCATCGGCATGACTTATCAGGCTATTGGGGTATGACGTTATACCACCCCCAGGCTGTGATATGCGACATATCAAGCGAAGAGACCGGACTATACGGTAGTGTTACCGATTGGATTCACAGGAGTATGAGCAGGCTTGCTTGTTGATCTTTTGATCGCTCAATACCTGTGTGGCCGTTACGTTTAGCAGATCGCTTATAGCTTGTGGGTGTTTGATATGATCATCACCTATTACCGGCGTATTCACGAGTCTTTAGAGTCCTACATATAGGTTTCCTGGTTCATGCGAAACGGAGTAGGAGCACATATGTGATATATGCGGGACCGAGATTAATACGATATGTGATACTGTATTCTATTCTCACGATATATGATATCGGTCGATTATATGAGATATAGCCGGGTTATCGGATCAAGTGTTGATTCGATAAGTTGATTCATTTGATATTAGTCGGTTGTATGAGATATAGCCGGATTATTAAATCAAGCGTTGATTTGATAATTTAATGTATAATTATATATTTGATATATTAATTTACATTAACTAATATTTGCTCACTAAACATTTCTTTTTCTCACTTGTGTGCATATTGTATATATATGATATATATTAATGTACATTTTAATGTGTCATGTTTGATGATACATGCTTCATGGGTGTGTGTATGACTTACACCATGCTTGTTGTATTGTAGGGTTTATATTTATCTAAGTAATTCAAAAATTGGATGGAAATTGTCATGGCTACAAGCTTATGGAAACATTGACCAAGTCCACCATTTTTGTTTCACTTGTAGATATTTGTTAACACAACCATTATACCTTAGCTATGGTTAACTCTCTACATGGGTTAGTGTATGACACTAACTCACCCATGGTTGCTATTCTCACCTCATGAGTTTCATTTGTCTTTTTCACTTCATCTTCTTCCTCATGAGAAAAAGCTTGCTAGTTTTTTTCTAAGTGATGAAATATCGTGAGAAAAAGAAATCTAAAGAGAGCCCAATTCCTATTTCATCATCCTCTACTACTAGCCATTTAGTTTAGGGCGTTTACTTCACTAAACCCTAATTTAGTGAAGAGGTAGCATGAGCTTGAGTCTCCTTGACGTAGATCATCTTCGGTCTCGAAGATCTCGAGCAAGTTTGCATCTTTCACCTCGTAGATCATTACTCGCGGCGAAGGGACATCTACACGGAGCATTTGAAGTGAAGGACCAGTCTACAAAGGTTGTATTCCGCATTTACATAGTTGTAAAGTTGTTTACATATCGTTTCGTTTGATTCTCTAGTTAAGATTCTAGGGTTAGGGTTGTTTAGAACGGCAAATTTTTTAAAACGGCATGGACGATGCCTTTCGAAACCTTGCTGCCTTGCTAAGTAACCCTACAGTGATATCAGAGCCAAGCTAGAGATTTAAATGATATTTGTTAGATTACGAAACCGAAACTACTCCGAAACTTGAAACCAGTCTACAAAGGTCGAATTTGAAAAGTGCTCTAAAAAAATTTTAAGCAACTGAAGAATGTTGTATGTGATATAACATGAACACTATGAAAATTTGAGGCATTTTTGTGCAAAAGTGGTCGGCCACATAGGTGGAAAAACCGGTGTGCTCGGGTCATTTGTGGAGTTTTGGCTTCAAATTTTCAGGGTGTTCCAGTCTCTGGGTTTTGGTGTTTCTGGTGTTGTGTGTTTTTGCTAAATTTTCGCTAAATTTTCATGTGATATTAATTTTCTGCAAAGGCAACTCAGAGTGTTTCATAATCGTAATCCTAAAATGTATTCGGGTTATTTAGATGATGTTAAAAAGTTTGAACGGATATCAATAACCCAATTTTTCCCCGCTGGAAATTTTCCAAGTGTTGGATTTTTCCGAGTTTAAAATCTTCAGAAAATCATGCAAGCAATTTTGTGGACCCTCTAGAAGAACGATAGCCAAACTCGACTTTTTGGATCGCGGAACCACGATGATACCCTAGGGTTTGCCGCAGTTCCGTGGCGACATGAGTGAGGCATGGGTCAGCCCTTCTACGAATGGTTCATAGGAGCTGTGGCAGTTTCTGGGTACTTTTTGAACTCCGCTCAAGTGTTGAGCTCTTTGAGAAAGTTCGATCGAAAAGTTTAACTTCGTCTAGCTATCTGTGATTATGATACAATATTTGGAATCCACAAAATTAGTTATGTGATAACTAGTTTGAATTTTATAAATCTAGCAGTTAAGTCTCATTTGATCGGTTGCCACGGAATTTTGATGTAGATCAAAAGTCCGTCGCAATTACGTAGTGTACGCGGATGCTCGTCGGGTAACCTTACTAGATAGCCACACCCCATAGCCCCGACCAAGTGACTGTAGGAGAACCCCGTCGCCAAAAGCATCTGTTCGGGTGCTCGCGGCCACGGTGTTCCGCCTTAGTGCACTTCATCGACGGCATCGGGGGTGCGGCCGTCTACTAAAGTTTCCGACGAGTATTCGATCAAGTTATCGGGAATCTTGTTGAATTACTCGACAGGTTATTGGAAAGTGTTTTCAATATCGAGACTAAAATGCG
This sequence comes from Agapanthus africanus, assembly GCA_030015575.1. NCBI lineage: Eukaryota > Viridiplantae > Streptophyta > Magnoliopsida > Asparagales > Amaryllidaceae > Agapanthus > Agapanthus africanus. The sequence continues at coordinate 76,807,094 of CM057343.1, forward strand.
GGATTTATAATTGTTAGGCATGTGATGTCTAAGGAATTCATTTGGTTGGGCATGAAATCCAAAGTATGTGATACATTGGGTTTATGATGTCTAAGGTGGTTGCGGATTCCAATTGTTATAGTTTTTCACTTTCTTTTCTGCGACCGTAAGTGTAATATGTGGTGTATTGCCGGTTTCGTTGCTATACGTCAACGACAATTGGGATACGCATATTTACTTACGTTGATGACATGCGATGTTATATGTTGCTGTGATATGTTATATTGGATCGTCGTGTTTTGAATAGCCGGGGGTTTTTATGTGAGATGAGAGTTTTTCATTTTCATTCATGTAAAAGCTTGTATGTAATATTCTTTTATTGGGGCACTTCCGGATTGAGGATGATGTCACCATTGATGTATATTATTTACTTTTCCGCATTAGGATAGACCCAAGGCGGGCAGCACAAGTAACCAGGTTCTAGGGTCCAGTAGGAGACCATCTCGAGGAGTCGAGACCGGGTCTCCTAACTCTAGAATTGGTAGGGTTTCTTGCTGCTATCGTAGGGGTCTAGGGATGTGGGTTTGGCTATTCATCGCGACCGTGGAATCCGTATTTTATACTAGCTTAATCTAAAACACGGAATTCCTAGTATATCCAATATTTCATATGTGATTCTTCTGCTGCTGATATTCTGTGATGTGGTCACTTGATATTCTGAGATGAATGCCTATATTATATATATGATATATAATGACTATTGCTGCTTTCGTTTCTTCTGTGATGCTTGGGAAGCATATATTTGATGGGACTTCATTAATGAGATTAATGAAATAAAAGAAACCTAAAGATGTTGTAGAAACTTGTTTAAAAACTGGTAGCTCTAGTTCTTGCTTTGCATAGCGGTATTCCTTGTAGAATATCCAGCACCTTATTCGATAAGGAAAGAGCCGAGATCCCTTCACCGGGAGTGACCTCTTTAGCGAAACTAGCAGATGCTACAAACTCGGTTTGTCTTTTGATTGCTTCTATAGTTTTTTCTTTACATAGTGGTATTTATGAAATATCCTGCACTTTATTCGATAAGGAAAGTGCCGAGATCCTTTCACCGGGAATGACCTCTTTAGCGAAACTAGTAAAAGCATAAAAACACTCCTTTTCAAAATCACTCGATTCTACAACGATATCAAGTTCATTACGCAAAAGGTTTTCATAAAAACCTGTCGTAGCCCTCTGTCATTTCAGATAACCAGTATTTAGTATTCATGCTGCGTTTGTTGACCTTGTTAAGGCGTATTGTGCGGTAGCTGATTAGTGCTTGTCTGCTAGCATATGATGCGATTGGATTAGGGTAGTCGTGCGGCCTTGTTGACCTTGTCAAGGGCCGTGCGGGCGGGTTTATTTCAATCAGGAAATGATGGGTTTAACTTGACATGCGGTCTATGGTTTATTAACCTTGTCAAGGTCATAGATCGCTTGAGGCAAAATATTAGCGGGAATTTCAAGTGTTGAAATTTGCAATGAGATTCCATACCTTCTATGAGATAGTTGGATCCCGATACCCACTGCGAGTAAGAGTTACTCCTGGTTGAGTTTTACACATTACAAACTAGCCGATCAAGTAGGTGTCTAGAAAGGTGTTAACGGGATTACGCCCCTGGGAAAACAAGGTTTATTTTAATTAGGTCCGTGCGAAAGCACGGGGAACCTCCCTCAAAGTACCGACATTGGCCTGGACGAAAGATTGGCGAAATTGTAAGGTGTAATTAATCCCAGTTAGTCTTACCTTTTAGGGTTTGAAGAAAGATTTGATAAAAACAGTGGGATCCATACTAATTAGATAAAATAATAACCAATTTGATCCTGCAAGAGCGCACGCAGAGTGTTTTCTTCTCTCTCTCTCCTGGTAGCGACCATGTCACGCCTTAATTAAGATAATAATATGGATGCATTGACCGAACCTGCTTATTATACTGTGCTAGGAAACGTTGGTTCCGTTTTTTCTTATAATTGTTATAAGACTGAGCAGGAAATAGGGGAATATCCGGATTCTCATGCCACCCAATCGAAGAAAGTATATGTTGATGCATCTTCTTCGGGTGTGTTCATTACCGAGAACTGTTTCTCAGTATCCTCTACGTCCTGCGTATGTGATACCGGATCAGAATTCCGCATATGTAATATGTTACATGGGCTACAGATAGGTAGAGAACCGGGAATGGGTGATATGTCTCTAAGTGTAGAGAATGGTGCAAGTGTTGCAGCCAAATCAGTTGGCAAATATCATCTTGTATTAATACATTGATTCTGAACGAATGTTATTACATACCGAACCTGATATACAACATTACATCGGTTTCTTTAATGAGTTAAAGAAGGATATAATTCTGTATTGGAGGATTATATTGTGAACATTTTCCTGAATCAAGAGTTGATTAGATCAGGCACGTTTTGAAATGGCATATACGTTCTAAATCAAACAACAGTTCAAAGTATGTAGAACACACACAAGAAGAGTAGTTCAGAAATGAACGAATCATTCTTGTGGCATTGTAGACTAGGCTATATCAATGTGACACGACCAGCTAAGTTATATAAAGATGAATATGAGAATCTGTTCGAATTTTTATCTTATGATACTTGCCAGTCTTGTCTCAAAGGTAATATGGTCAATACTCCGTTTACTAGAAACAGAGAAAGAGTTACTGAATTCTTGGGACAGATACATGATGATGTATACGGTCCTATGTCTACAAATACCTGGGTTAGTTCTTCGTACATCATTATATTCATTGATCATCTCTCAAGATTCGAACATATGTTCATATTGAAACACAAGTCTGAAACTTTTGAGAAAATCAAGGAATATAAGCTTGAAGTTAAGAACCAGGCGGGTAGAAGTATTAAGTCCTTCGATATGATCAAGGAGGAGAATACTTGCGCATGGAGTTCCTGAAGTTTCTGAATGGACAATGTGATTCTCTCTCAGCTTACTCCTTCGAGTACACCACGGCACAACGGTGTATCAGGACGGAGGTATCGCACCCTATGAGATATGGCGCGCTCTATGATGAGGAATGCTGAGTTACCTATTTCCTTTTAGAGATATGCACTTGAGAAGCTGCATACTTATTGAATGGGGTTCCATCCAAATTAGTGCCTACCACTCCATATGAGATATGGAATGGGAGGAGACCATTTCTTAAACGAGTTAAGATATGGGGTTGTCCGGTCTATGTTGAAAGGCAGAATCCGGACAAGCTCGAGGCAAGATTAGTTCTGTATAAGTTTGTTAGGATATCCCAAACATCTGTGAGGGAATATCTTCTACCACTCTGAGGAGTAAAAGGTGTTTTGTTTCCCAGCATGCCACCTTTTTAGAAAAAGGAATTTCTTATGAAGAAATTAGTGGTCATGAGGTAGAACTGGAAGGGGTTCCAGCTAGACAAATTAACAGCTGATGATTTAGTGAAGCCAAAAGATTCAATAGTTTCTAACGAACCTCAGCCTCTCCGCGAATCTGATAGGGTTCCTCATCCACTTGAGAGATATTACAGTCTTCTCGGTGACAGTGGATGCGAGGATTGCATCATAGTAGATGATGGCCCAACTAGGTTCAGGAAGGCCATCACAAGTGGAGACTTTGTGAAAAGGCTGGATGCTATGCGATCAAAGATGGAATCTGTGTACACTAATAAAGTATGACTTTGCATGTTGCACCTGAAGGGGAAAACCCATTGGGAGAAAATGGATCTTGAGAAGATTCATGGTGTAGATGGAAAAGTTGAGACTTTCAAAGCTGTGCTTAAGTCTATCAGGATCAATGCAAGCATCGCGGAGTTGGAACATCTGTTTTGATGTGGCAGTTAAAGAGTTTGACTTCATCAAAATGGTAGATGAACCTTGTATATACAAGAAGATTGTAGAGAGTAAGGTTGTCTTCCCCGTATTGTACGTAGATAAATACTCTCGATAGAAAATGGTTTCCTATGCTACACTCGGTCAAGCTCCTCTTATCACGTAGATTCTCCATGGAAGATCTTGATGATACCTTCTACATCTTGTAGATTATGATCTATGGTGATAGATCTAAGTGAATGTTGGGAGTGTCCCAAATCCAGGTACATTAACACCATACTAAAAGGTTTAGTATGGAGGATTCTAAGCGTGGTGGTTCGTTCACTTACTCAGGAATCACTCTCTCCAAAAGGATGTCTGCCAGGACTGATTTGGAGAGAGCTCGCGTGTAAGGGATACCCTATGCTTCGGCAGTAGGCTCTATCATGTAAGCGATATTAGGTGCCAGACCAGATGTAGATGACTCACTAAGTGTAGTGATAAGGAATCAATCGGATCTTGGGAGAATCACTGGAAAGCTGTGGAGGACATTCTTAAGTACTTGAGAAGCACTAAAAGAAAGTTCTTGGTTCCGGCTTCGAGAGTGATAAGTTCGACTGAGAGTCAGTCACAGGCATTGTCTTTACCCTCAGTAGAGGGACGATATGTTGGAAGAGTTCCAAGCTATATACCGAGGCATATTATACGATAAAGGCTGAATACATTGCTACCAACGATGTTGCCAAAGTGGTTGTCTGGGCATTTCTTGTTCATTAGATGAACATGGTTCCTACCATTGAGCGTCCAATAACTGTTACTGTGACAACAATGGAGTTGTGGCTTTGGCCTAGGAACACCGGTCCCATCAGCGTTCCAGACTTATTCTGAAGCAAGTATCACCTAATCAGGGAGATGGTTGATCTCCAAGGGATCGAGGCCAGGAGAGTAGACACGAAGGATAACACGGCGGATCCACTCACAAAGGCCTTTCCCTAGAGAGACTTCTATAGGACGTTGAGTATGAGGAACTGAAACAAATGGCCTTAGTGCAAGTAGGAGATTGTTAGTTATATGTATGCCCTAGAAGTCATTACTGTACATGCGATGTATATTGTAGTGGATGCTTGGACATATATAGGGAGGACTTTCTTGCTCGACATGATAGTATGCTATCTGGTTGCTCTTTATCATAACATGTAGACTTAATGTCTCTCTATTACATGTTGATAAAGCCCTTAGGATGAGTACTTGACTACCAGGACTATGATGCAGATCATACTAGTGGGGCAGAGGTAGTCGGTAAGTACATCCTTAGATTGTTCCTAATCGTGGGAGTATCGAGACAGGGCATCAATATTCCAGAGTAGACTAGCGTATACGCTTCTCGACCCATATGATGGGCGATAAATGATCCCATATCCATTGGTGTTTGACATCACAGAAGGTATATGGGTACTCAGTGGAGACAGGGTATACTGAACGGACTCGTCGAGAACTCCTAGATGGTATTATACCTATCGTCGGATAGTAGTTCTCTGGTGACACTGTTACAGGTTAGTCTGTCGACCTGAGATCGTCATAGAATCTTGTTTGATTCCCACTATGCTTGATTTCCACCATACCACGGTCAAGAGATCATGCAAAAAGGTGGTTTTTGGGTACAGTCCCGAGTCACATGGAGGCAATGAGCGATAGGAGGGGATTCGTCTCTCCCGGTATTGGGAGTTGATGTTGCGCTATGCTCGATTGGCCATAACATGAAATCCCTGGCCAGGGTTGCTGAGATTTACGGGTAAATGTTGCCAGTAGTTTCTCGAACCGTTATGGACCTTGCATCGGCATGACTTATAAGGCTATTGGGGTCTGACGTTATACCACCCCCAGGCTGTGATATGCGATATATCAGGCGAAGAGACCAGACTGTATGGTAGTGTTACTGATTGGATTCGCAGGAGTATGAGCAGGCTTGCTTATTGATCTTCTGATCGCTCAATACCCAGGTGGCCTGTAACGTTTTGGAAATCGTTTAGGTGAAATTTCGGAAAATCGGTAAAATAACAGATGTTTTCCATAAAAATCAAGATATAAATATCTTTTAATATAAATAAAATATACATATTCTAGCTATGTAGTTGCTAGTATTTGGTGTTTATTGAACCACTTGTAAAATTTCAAGTTTACTGAAATTTTTTCCGAAATTAATTATTTTAAGCCGTTACTAATACATTTAATTAGGGATAATTACAAATTGGAATGGGTTGATACAAATTTTGTGCAACATGACATATTAAACTAACATGTAAAATATTATTTTTGAAATGAAAAGAAATTATTAAGACAGTTTTAGAAAATATAAACTATAAAGGCTTAAATGGTGAAAAATAACTAAATAGAATTGAGGTATGATTCTAGGTTGACTTGGGATATAGTATTTATCATTTTTCCTCACCATACAAACCTACACACCCCTATTTCTACTTCCCTAGTAGCAGCCCTCACTCCCCCCCTAATTTCTCACCTCAAAAGAAAAGAAAAGGGAATTAATAAAGAATAAAGAGAGAAGAAGTTTGTGTGTTGACTTGGGGAGAGTTTGACTTGGACTTTTTCCACACCCACACTCATCTCACACTCTCTCTTTCCGTCCTAAAATTCTGGCCGAGCCTCTTGTTCAGCACCCCCCCCCCCCAATTCACACTTCTTTTCCCTTCAAAAATCCACAAGAAATCCTTCAAAAATCAACACAAAACCTCCCAAAAATCAAAATCCAAGCCCTACCCATTTTTCCTTAGCCTTTCAAGCATGGATCTTGGTGAAAAGTTTGCATTTTTGGGACAAGTTGCATGTGGGATCTCATGATCTTTGAGGTATAATCTTAACCCATGTTTTAATTGTTGCTAAATTATCTTAATCAAACCTAATTAGGTATTTTATTAGGGTTTAATTTCATGGAAAAATTATCAAGAGAAGGCTTTGAATTTAAAAGTTAGGGTTTGGATTCAATTAGGGTGGTTGTCACTTGCTTAAGGATTCAATGTGTAGATTAACATGCTAATGCTTGCTAAAACTAATCTAGTTGCTAGTTTGCATTTTTGTTAATTTAAATTTGTTCTAATTAAAATTTCTAGCAAACTAGGTTTTTGGAACTAATTCAAAACATGAGATTAAAATCTAGTAAAGGTTTTTATGACATAATTAACATTTTAATTTGTTGTTTAGCAACTTAGTTCATGCAAAACTTAGTTGATGAATTGTGAATTGTTATCTTGAAAATTGTTAAAATTGGTTATGTTTGCAAACTGGATTTTTGAGATTTATATTAAGAGGTAAGTTTAAAATCTAATTATCATTGGTATGAGTTAATTAAGATGTTTATTGAACATTATAGCCACTAGAATTGTTAAAATATGTAGAATGGTTAAAACACTAAGTTTTGAACCGAAATGGGAATTTGTGCTAACTACGTTTTTGGGGAATAAAACGATTTGTTTAATTTAATGTTTTTGATGAATTAAACCCTATTTTTTATATAATTAGTGAGTTTTGAAATCACGATTGGTGTGTTTGGGTTTTTCTCGATGTTTTGACGTTTTTACATCGACATCGAGGGTTGGTTTGGCTATTCTTACATGCATAGGCGATAGGTTTTGACCAATGCGTGATACGCGTGCCGATTTGGTTTTCGTATGCCGTTTCGATTTCGAATTGGGTTTTTATGCGATACGATACATTGTGACATGTAGGTACCTCCATGTGGGCATCAAGATGACAAGCAAGCACGTGGCGACGTCGGCACCGGCGAGCGAAGATCAGGTGAGTAGATTATATCTACGGGGGAAGTCGGGTGGATGGCGTATAGCACCCCCGCAAAGTTATGAGAAATGATGTGATCTGGTAACGATATACTTTTATATGTTAATGTGAGATATGCAAACCTAGTAAGAAAAGCCTTGGGAGCTTATGGATTAGTGTTAGCGAGGAACGGAGGAAGGATTTGGTTGGTTTCTGATTCGCAACCCTAGAGTAAGGATTTGCGTACACGCACACATATACACTTGCATACATTATTTCCTTGTGCGTATATGGGAATGTGTATATATGTATATACGCATGGGTATGGGACTATACATATATATACATTCATATACATATGCTTGAATGTTGAGGATATTATATGATATTTGGAGATGAGTCGATGAGTTTGGGCTTGAGGCCATGAGATCGGTGATGTGATATGGTCCGTATTTGAGATACGACATGATATTTTAGCGGGTTCTTAGGCGTGGTGTTTTCATACACACGCATGCATTTCATAGATGGTATCAGTATTGTACTAGACGTAGATCAGTACCCCGATCATGGTATTTGATAAAGAGGATACCAGATGATTAATGTGATAGATGTGAAATTTGACCCATACCCAGATTTGGGATGCCGTACGATGGATTTACCGTACGAGCTATATATTTATGATAGATCCGCACTCTTGACTCGAGAATGTCATATTATAAAGGGTATCGTATGGGATACTATTGAGGCGGGATCACCGACTATTATACACATATATACATATCGACTCAAATTTAGGTAGTTTCCATACCCTTTCCGATCTGTTGTTAGTTAGACCTGTAGTTACCTAGTAGATGTTAAACTGGACCCGAGTCATACCTATTTCCAAAACTAACGAATCGTGAGGATTTTAAAGACATGTCAAGGGATACTACGGATATTTCAAAGGACGTACTTTTTCTTAAAAACACCGTAGCCCTTATTTTCAAAACACCACGATTCGTACTATTTCAAATGGCAAAACAGTATATCACATAAATAGTAAGGTAGATTCCTTATTATTACGTTATTATTCATGCTCTGCATATCATTGCTGCATTACTATTCATTGCCTTCTATTATGCGGTTATCGCCTCATTATATCTTTATTGTGTACTTAGTAATTATGAAACCATGCTGTCAGGACACCAGCACCATTACCGATGATGCGTATGCTCCACATACACTTTCTTGCCGGCTCACACACATCATCATCGATAATTGCCATGTCATGTACACTTTAGGAAATACCTTTTCATTGGCATAGCTTGATAGCTGATAGTCGCAATATGTTATAGCTTCCATATGATAGTTTAAATATTGCATTCATTGCATGATATTAAGTGCATTCATATATTCATTGGTTATGCAGTATTATGGAGATTTATACCAGTATTCAATGTTTATTGGTATCATGATTTTGATGATTTCGGATTTACATGAGATTTCTGGATTTGGGGGAAAACCGCAAGAATTTAACAAAAGCTTAGTATCATCATTTAAAAATGAAAATTGCGGTTTTCTCATGATGTATGAGTCGTCCACCATGAGTTTTCATGATTGTTGTTGGATTTCGAGACCCGATTCGAGGAGTTGGATGAACCGTCTCGGGTACATGCTGACACTGATTTCTCTGTTGCTTTCATTGATGATACTTGATTGATATACATATAGAAATCTCATTGATTAAAGAAAAAAGTTGTCTCACTCATGATATATTCTGTTTCCATTCGTAATGCATTCATACATCATATATTTGATATGTTGCTATCTGAGGCACTGACACGAGCATGTGGTATTGTACTTTTATGTAAATGGATCAGAATATTATTTGAGGATAGTACCAGATATGACCTAGGATAGTGTTAGTCATGCGATTTCTACTCGTAGATGTTTTCTACTCACGAGTTGGAAACTCACCCCCGTTATGCCACAATTCCTTGCAGGTTTTGCCGTACAGGTTTCGTTGCGGCTTTGCTGGCACACTGTTCCTTCCGGGTGATTGCTTTGGTAGGTGGGTTCTCTTGCATCAGGACCACCATTGTTTATTTATTATTTCAGTTGTATCTAGAAACTCCATCAAGCAGATTTTATATTTGATAGAGATAGAAGACCGGACTTGTTATTCTTTCGACCTTAAAGTCGCGTGTTGTATTTTTATGGTTTTCATGCTGATTTTGGGTTTTCTTTTGATTTTGGATCCTCGCCATTCGGCGTTGTATATTATATTGCTTGTGTGGTTATGACCGTCGATTGACGAAGAGCTAGATCCCGCTTGGGGATGCCGTTTATCATTTCGTATACTATTCATGTTGTATCCCGTTTGAGGGCCAGTGTTTACAAAGAACACTCTGCCGAAATTTTCAGAAAATACTTGAGATTTTAAAAATACATACTTCGGCCTATGTTGTTAAAACTACTTGCTTTAAATTGATTTTTCTTTCACTCTACTGCTTCTTTGGTTTTGATTTCTGGGTTTTGGCTTATTTAGATTACGTACGCCTCGAGACGTTTCGTAATTTAAGTGCCGGTCATGTTCCGTACTTTTCGGGTCATGACAAAGTTGGTATCAGAGCATTAGGTTTTACCTTCGGAGTGTAGGACGACCCTTAGTTGATGGAGTAGGTAGCTTGAGTAGAGTGACGTACCGTACGTATGTTCCGCGGCATACTTACGATACGATACTCCGCTTAAGAAGCCTTAGGATGTACATTTCCTTGCACTGTATTATATTCCTTCCTATGATCTAGCCTCATCAGTACCAGTTATGGTTTTGTTATCACGGTTGTACGGGTGTGGAGAGCTACGCCTAGAGTTGCGGTCAGCATGATCTCTTCATGGACGGGGACTGACCAGGGTGTGATTTCAGGGACATAAATTTGCATAGAGGCGTCGTTTCATTGTGTTTTCGCGCCACCAGCATTTGATGGATCGCTTTTATGAGATTTCTCGGACGTGCAGATCAGCACCAGAGGATTGGGCCACTTCAAGAGGCCAGCCAGATTGTGATGACCGTCAGCGCACATATTATTTTGATGATTGAGGCACTGTTTAGTGTGCGGACGAATGAGCTAGTGATTTTGGCGAATGAAAAGATATCGCCCCAGATGTTTGAAGCTAACGCCGCACGAGTTATACTTCGAGATATGATAGAAGATCGCTAGTCACCAGAGATGAAAGACTAGGACACGTGATTCATTGCCTATCCCGATGTGAGGTCATCAGATTGATTGATTCCAGCTAGAGATGACTTCACGCGGATACGTGGAGAGTCGATAGAGACGATCGAATGTCAGGAACCCATTTTTCCAAGTTTAAAGTATTCGAAAAACAATGCAAGCAATTCTATGGACCCTCTAAAAGAATGAAATCCTAACTCGACATAATGACCGTGTGAAAGCCTTTGAACCTTAGGGTTTGCCGCGGTTCTGTGGTGCCATTAGTGAGGCTTGGGTTTGCCCTTCTACGGCTGGTCCACAGGTGCTATGGCATATATTCGATACTATTAAACTGTACCCAAGATGTTGAGCTCTTGGGGATGATGGAACCTTGACAAATCGATCGAAAAGTTCGACATCATTCGGATATCATATGATGGGATACATTGCTTGGGAGACTCCAGATACGAGTATAGCCATCGGAGCGTAGTCCATGCAGCCACGAGGAGACGAGTCCGAATCAGTCGACATTAGAGAAAAGTGGAGTAAGAGGTTTGTACGAGATCTTGATGAGATGACGTTCCACTCCGCCGACATCAGAGATGTGATACGCAAGCAGAAGTGTGACTATGGATATATCTTCCAGGAGGAGTCGTGATGAGAATGTAGCCGTTCCTGAACAAGAAATAGATTTAGTAAGGATGATGAATTCCAGGCAGTTCGACAGAAACGAGATTTGGGAGAGACTTCGATGGAACCTTTGTGGGATGCTATACGAGATGATTTGGACCCAGGATCGATCATATTGCACACACCCAGCAGGCCTGAGTTCAGCATCGTCGACGAGACATGTTATGAGTGACCATAAGAGTTGGCCAAAGATCTTTAGAGGATGTGCCAGAGCGGATTACTTCCATTATCGTTTCCATATTAGACCGTTGAGCCTGGGGAGCTATGTACTTAGCAATTTGCAGTGAGAGACGAAAGCCTGAGGCCACTAGGCTACAGGCCATGATCAGGAGGCAAGTAGATATCTTGCTCTGCTAGCATTGAGTGCACCGACACCTTCTCGACCCTGAAAGAAGGACATCGACGACAGTATTTATGATTTGTGATTTTGTGATTGACTATCACGTATCCGTCACTTTGGAATTCAGTATTTTTGGGTGATTTATTTCATGATTGAGTTTTTATGACCGAGTTTCATGATATTTGATTTCATGCCTTGGGCATGCATATGATTTGACTTATGCGTTCGGCATAGTTTTCATGCCCTTTTAGTATTTTGATTTGCTTTTGTGCATGCTGATGCACAGGGTTATGAGGTTTTATACCATGGTATACTTGATTGGGATTTTCATTGAAATGTGTTGTATACCGTCGATTTCGATTGTGATATTTGATATTCATTTTCGTGCACATTGTGCACTTGATTTGGATTTTGCACATACTTAAGGTGCTTGATGCAATTTAGGTGCACACTAGATGCACTAAAACGAGATTCTTCGTGCATATTAGATGCACCTGATTTTGCTGTCAGGTACACACGTTGCCCTTGACAGGTGTATTCGTGCACACCCGTTGCACTCAGATTTTGTTTATGTGCATATGTATGGCACATTCATGGATTTCGATTTCCGTGCGCACCAGACGCACGTGGCATTCATATATATTTGGGATAGTTTCTTTTGGAGCAGTATATTTTATGATACTTACTATTTGGTTTAGTACTGAGCAGGACAAGTCAGAGGACAGTACCTGAGTATATTTTTGCATGCATTGATAGTTATCGAAGGGATTTCCAAAGAGGAGCTATAGTCTCAGTATTTACCTACGTGTCCGAGATGACACGAAACATTTTATAAAGGAAACCCTTCTAAAATTGCTTTCAAAACGGCAGGACGTGCATATTAAACAAAGGATATATGTGTGTGTGTGTGTGTGTATGTATATATATATATATATGTATATATATATATCTGTATATATATATATATATAGTTATTTTCTTACAATAGACGTCCACCATTGTGCAGTGTTGCGAACATCGCACGGCGATTTGAAAAGGGTGTGGCATGCATTGCTTCCAGATGTTTTAATGATGTATATCATGTTGGTTTTCGTATTGGATCTTGACATTGATGTCTTCCCCATAACTCCGATGATTGCGGGATGCTTGACGGGGTTTTGATTTTGAGTTATATGCTTATTTTTCATGCGCATGCATTGCGCTACGATGTGTTTTATGCATTTATGATTTTGGATCCCCGACGACATGATAGTATTGCTGAAATGTTTTAGTATTTGGGGGGAGTTTTAATTTAAATTCGGGGACCGAATTTTTTTAAGGGGGAAGAATATAACGTTTTGGAAATCGTTTAGGTCTAATTTCGGAAAATCGTTAAAATAATGGGAGTTTTTCGTAAAAATCATGATATAAATATCATTTAATATAAATAAAATATACATATTCTAGCTATGTAATTGCTAGTATTTGGTGTTTATTGAACCACTTGTAAAATTTCAAGTTTACTGAAAAATTTTCCGAAATTAATTATTTTAAGTCGTCACTAATACATTTAATTTGGGATAATTACAAATTGGAATGGGTTGATTCAAATTTTGTGCATCATGACACATTAAACTAATTTGTAAAATATTGTTTTTGAAATGAAAAGAAATTATTAAGACATTTTTAGAAAATATAAACTATAAAGGCTTAAATGGTGAAAAATAGCTAAATAGAATTGAGGTATGATTCTAGGTTGACTTGGGATATAGTATTTATCATTTTTCCTCACCATACAAACCCACACACCCCTATTTCTACTTCCCTAGCAGCAGCCCTCACTTCCCCCCCCCTCCCCAATTTCTCACCTCAAAAGAAAAGAAAAGGGAATTAATAAAGAATAAAGAGAGAAGAAGTTTGTGTGTTGACTTGGGGAGAGCTTGACTTGGACTTTTTCCACACCCACACTCATCTCACACTCTCTCTTTCCGTCCTAAAATTCTGGCCGAGCCTCTTGTTCAGCACCCCCCCCCCAAATTCACACTTCTTTTCCCTTCAAAAATCCATAAGAAATCCTTCAAAAATCAACACAAAACCTCCCAAAAATCAAAATCCAAGCCCTACCCATTTTTCCTTTGCCTATCAAGCATGGATCTTGGTGAAAAGTTTGCATTTTGGGGACAAGTTGCATATGGGATCTCATGATCTTTGAGGTATAATCTTAACCCATGTTTTAATTGTTGCTAAATTATCTTAATCAAACTTAATTAGGTTTTTTTTAGGGTTTAATTTCATGGAAAAATTATCAAGAGAAGGCTTTGAATTTAAAAGTTAGGGTTTGGATTCAATTAGGGTGGTTGTCACTCGCTTAAGGTTACAATGTGTAGATTAACATGTTAATGCTTGCTAAAACTAATCTAGTTGCTAGTTTGCATTTTTGGTAATTTAAATTTGTTCTAATTAAGATTTCTAGCAAACTAGGTTTTTGGAACTAATTCAAAACATGAGATTAAAATCTAGTAAAGGTTTTTATGACATAATTAACATTTTAATTTGTTGTTTAGCAACTTAGTTCATGCAAAACTTAGTTAGTTGATGAATTGTGAATTGTTACCTTGAAAATTATTAAAATTGGTTATGTTTGCAAACTAGATTTTTGATATTTATATTAAGAGGTAAGTTTAAAATCTAATTATCATTGGTATGACTTAATTAAGATGTTTATTGAACATTATAGCAACTAGAATTGTTAAAATATGTAGATTGATTAAAACACCAAGTTTTGAACCGAAATGAGAATTTGTGCTAACTAGGTTTTTGGGGAATAAAACGATTTGTTTAATTTTATGGTTTTGATGAATTAAACCCTATTTATTATATAATTAGTGAGTTTTGAAATCACGATTGGTGTGTTTGGGTTTTTCTCGATGTTTTGACGTTTGTATATCGACATCGAGGGTTGGTTTGGCTATTCTTGCATGCGTAGGCGATAGGTTTTGACATATGCGTGATACGCGTGCCGATTTGGTTTTTGTATGCCGTTTCGATTTCGAATTAGATTTTTATGCAATACGATACGTTGTGACATGTAGGTACCCCATGTGTACTTCGAGACGACAAGCAAGCGCGTGGCGACATCGGCACCGGCAAGCGAAGATCAGGTGAGTAGATTATATCTACGGGGGAAGTCGGGTGGATGGCGTATAGCACCCCCGCAAAGTTATGAGAAATGATGTGATCTGGTAACGATATACTTTTATATGTTAATGTGAGATATGCACACCTAGTAAGAAAAGCCTTGGGAGCTTATGGATCAGTGTTAGCGAGGAACAGAGGAAGGATTTGGTTGGTTTATGATTCGCAACTCTAGAGTAAGGATTTGCATACACGCACACATATACACCTGCATACATTATTTCCTTGTGTGTATATGGGAATGTGTAT
Organism: Agapanthus africanus; assembly: GCA_030015575.1. Lineage (NCBI taxonomy): Eukaryota > Viridiplantae > Streptophyta > Magnoliopsida > Asparagales > Amaryllidaceae > Agapanthus > Agapanthus africanus. Next base: position 76,822,346 of record CM057343.1, read on the forward strand.
ATATGTATATCGCATGGGTATGGGACTATGCATATATATACATTCATATACACATGCATGAATGTTGAGGATATTATATAATATTTGGAGATGAGTCGATGAGTTTGGGCTTGAGGCCATGAGATCGGTGATGTGATATGGTCCGTATTTGAGATACGACATGATATTTAAGCGGGTTTTTAGGCGTGGTGTTTTCATACACACGCATGCATTTCATAGATGGTATTAGTATTGTACTAGACGTAGATCAGTACCCCGATCTTGGTATTTGATAAAGAGGATACCAGATGATTAATGTGATAGATGTGAAATTTGACCCATACCCATATTTGGGATGCCGTACGATGGATTTACTGTACGAGCTATATATTTATGATAGATCCACACTCTTGACTCGAGAATGTCATATTATAAAGGGTATCGTATGGGATACTATTGAGGCGGGATCACCGACTATTATACACATATATACATATCGACTCAGATTTAGGTAGTTTCCATATCCCTTCCAATTGGTTGTTAGTTAGACCTGTAGTTATCTAGTAGATGTTAAACTGGACCCGAGTCATACCTATTTCCAAAACTAACGAATCGTGGGGATTTTAAAGACATGTCAAGGGATACTACGGATATTTCAAAGGACGTACTTTTTCTTAAAAACACCGTAGCCCTTATTTTCAAAACACCACGATTTGTACTATTTCAAATGGCAAAACAATATATCGCATGTATAGTAAGGTAGATTCCTTATTGTTACGTTATTATTCATGCTCCGCATATCATTACTGCATTACTATTCATTGCCTTCTATTATGCGGTTATCGCCTCATTATATCATTATTGTGTACTTAGTAATTATGAAACCATGCTGTCAGGACACCAGCACCATTACCGATGATGCGTATGCTCCACATACACTGTCTTGCCGGCTCACACACATCATCATCGGTAATTGCTATATCACGTACACTTTAGGAAATACCTTTTCATTGACATAGCTTGATAGCTGATAGTCGCAATATGTTATAGCTTCCATATGCTTGTTTAAATATTGCTTTCATTGCATGATATTAGGTGCATTTATATATTCATTGGTTATGCAGTAGTTTGGAGATTTATGCCGGTATTCACTGTTTATTGGTATCATGATTTTGATGATTTCGGATTTACATGAGATTTCTGGATTTGGGGGAAAACCGCAAGAATTTAATAAAAGCTTAGTATCATCATTTTAAAATGAAAATTGCTGTTTTCTCATGATGTATGAGTCGTCCATCTTGAGTTTTCATGATTGCTGTTGGATTTCGAGACCCGATTCGAGGAGTTGGATGAACCGTCTCGGGTACATGGTGGGCCCGGTATGGTACTCCTGGATAAGAAGCTCGAGTTGTATTCGATGAGCCTGGAAGGGGAGCACTACCTACCGGTGATATTATTTGGACTCGTCGGTTATCCGGAGGATACCGGCCGGAGTCATGAGATGGATACAGGCTGATCCGTTCTGCCGGAGCCCGCGGGTCGATCCCGCAGATGATACGGATGCCTTAGATATTGATATTTGAGATCTGATATTTGAGATATTAAGATTTGATATTGAGATGTTGAAACTTATGTTTTGTGTCGATGCTGACACTGATTTCTCTATTGCTTTCATTGATGATACTTGATTGATATACATATAGAAATCTCATTGATTAAAGAAAACAGTTGTCTCACTCATGATATATTCTGTTTCCATTCGTAATGCATTCATACATCATATATTTGATATGTTGCTATCTGAGGCACTGACACGAGCACGTGGTATTGCACTTTTATGTAGATAGATCAGAATATTATTTGAGGATAGTACCAGATATGACCTAGGATAGCGTTATGCATGCAATTTCTATTCGTAGATGTTTTCTACTCACGAGTTGGAAACTCACCCCCGTTGTGCCACAGTTCCTTGCAGGTTTTGCCGTACAAGTTTCGTTGCGGCTTTGCTGGCACACTGTTCCTTCCAGGTGATTGCTTTGGTAGGTAGGTTCTCTTGCATTAAGACCACCATTGTTTATTTATTATTTCAGTTGTATCTAGAAACTCCATCAACCAGATTGTATATTTGATAGACATAGAAGACCGGACTTGTTATTCTTTCGACCTTAAAGTCGCGTGTTGTATTATTATGGTTTTCATGCTGATTTTGGATTTTCTTTTGAGTTTTGATTCTCGCCCTTCGGCGTTTTATATTATATTGCTTGTGTAGTTGTTACCGTCGATTGACGAAGAGCTAGCTCCCTCTTGGGGATGCCGTTTATCATTTCGTATACTATTCATGTTGTATCCCGTCTGGGGACAATATTTACAAAGAAGACTCTGCCGAAATTTTCAGAAAATACTTGAGATTTTAAAAATACATACTTCGGCCTATATTGTTAAAACAACTTGCTTTAAATTGGTTTTTCTTTCACTCTACTGCTTCTTTGGTTTTTATTTCTGGGTTTTGGCTTACTTAGATTACGTACGCCTCGAGACGTTTCGTAATTTAAGTGTCGGTCATGTTCCGCACTTTTCGGGTCGTGACATGGCCGTTACGTTTAGCAGACCACTTGTGGCTTGTGGGTGTTTGATATGATCATCACCTACTGCCGGCGTATTGACGAGTTTTTAGAGTCCTACACAGAGGTTTCCTGGTTCATACGAAATGGAGTAGGAGCACATATGTGATATGTACGGGACCGAGATTAATTCGATATGTGATACCTTATTCTATTCTCGTGATATGTGATATCGGTCGGTTATATGAGATATAGCCGGGTTATCGGATCAAGTGTTGATTCGATAAGTTGATTCATTTGATATTAGTCGGTTGTATGAGATATATACGGATTATTAAACCAAGTGTTAATTTGATAATTTAATGTATATTTATATATTTGATATATTAATTTACATTAACTAATATTTGCTCACTAAACATTTCTTTTTCTCACTTGTGTGCATATTGTATATATGTGATATATATTAATGTACATTTTAATGTGTCATGTTTGATGATACATGCTTCATGGGTGTGTGTATGACTTACACCATGCTTGTTGTAATGTAGGGTTTATATTTATCTAAGTAATTCAAAAATTGAATGGAAATTGTCATGGCTACAAGCTTATAGAAGCTTGTGGAAATATTGGCCAAGTCCACCATTTTTGTTTCACTTGTAGATATTTCTTAACCCAACCATTATACCTTATCCATGGTTAATTCTCTACATGGGTTAGTGTATGACACTAACTCACCCATGGTTGCTATTCTCACCTCATGAGTTTCATTTGTCTTTTTCACTTCATCTTCATCCTCATGAGAAAAAGCTTGCTAGTTTTTTTCTAAGTAATGAAATATTGTGAGAAAAAGAAATCATAAGTGAGCTCAATTCCTACTTCATCATCCTCTACTATTAGCCATTTAGTTTAGGATGTTTGCTTCACTAAACCCTAATTTAGTGAACAGGTATGTCACGACCCAAAGTTCGGCCCATAACCGGCACTTAACCACGCAACGTCTACAGGCGTAACGCGACTAAGTAAGCCGAAACCCAGAAATCAAAACCATTAAAAGTAACGAGTGTTAAAACATTTGATAGAAACATTTGTTAAAAAGTTTAGAAAACCTAAAGTAATGTAGTAAAATTCTTTAAAGTTCAAGTTATTATCTTAAAAATTTTGGCAGCATTTCCTTTGTAAAAACTAGCCCCGAAATCGGGTACAAGGCAATATACGAGTAAAATGATATACAACAAGAATAAAGCATCCCAACGGGAGTAATCATGCCCAACGGCGGAAACAATCTCCACAATAATAATATACGACGCCGTAGCGAAGAATGAGCAAAAATAAGTGAAGACAACACGAAATATAAAACTGCATAAATAAAGTCGGCTCACAACGAGCTTGACACCAGAGTACAAAATAATATGCATCGTCCTCACAACTGGTCTCTAAGTCAATACATGAATAGTAGATGGAGAGTACTAGATACAACGGTGTATACAACAGGAAAATAAACAGATACCGCAAAAACCCACCTATCAGCAAGAGGGCTCACATGCCAACTGCAGTGGTATCTGTATCAAAAGATGCAAGAAAGCAGCCTGCCGCGACTGCTCTGAGGGGCAACCTGCAAACACTGTGGCACAACGGGGGTGAGTTTCCAACTCGTGAATAGTAGATAACAAATAAAGGTAATCGTGAGTATGCACGTACTGCGATACTCTAACCTATGCCAACAGATAGCATCTATGTGATGAGATGGATGCGCAATAATCATGCAACAAGTATGATCTAATAACATCTCTATATGATGAGCAGGGTATGCAATAATCAGGCATAGCAAATTCAATCTATTAACATCTATATAGGATGAGCAGGGTATGCAATAATCGTGCATAGCAAGTGTACTCTATCAGGTACTACAGATACAGGATGCGATGTATAACACTGAATGATGACATTGGGAATAAATAACATCAACACGGAATGTCAACGTGGAAAATAACCGGTGCCTATCAATACACCCAAATCCTAGTAAAACTAATTCAGGCGCCGTCACTCTGATCGGCCCTCAAATCCTGTACAGCTCATGGAATCGTGAATGCCTAGCATCGGCACTCGAAAATATCATGAAATCATCGTGTCTAGTATCGACACGCAAATCCTCAAGTATCGGGCTCCGTCAATCCGGATCGGCCCATGGGCTTCGTCTGGGGACTCGGCCCTCGGCCCCGGCAGTACGGGTCGGCCCGTATCCATCTCTCAGCTCTGGTCAGTATCCTCCGGATGACCGCCAGGTCCAACCAATCACCGGTAGGTAGTAGTCCCTCTGCCGGGCTAACCGTCTAACAATACAAGTCTTCTTGCCCCGGGGTACCATACCGGGTCCACCATGTACCCGCAATCGGTGCCTACCACTCCTCGAATCGGGTATACTCATAAAAGCTCTCTGGAACCGAGAAAACTCATGGTGGACGCACTGAAATATCATATCAAGAGAAACCGGGTTTTTAAAACAGTGCGTATTTTCTTAAAATAATACAACGGTTCTCAAATCCAGAAATCCCATAAATCTAAACTCAATGCGTAAATCCATGCAATGTGTCGTATGACACTAAGAGTAAAAAGGGAAAACCGCTCTTTTAAAAGAATCCAGTTTTGAAAATATCTCATGCGGTCCCTATTTTCTTGAAATCAAGTCAATATCATCCAGGTATGTAACAAACGCATGTATGTAGGTATGGATGTGCAAATGGATATATACGCGAATATGAAGATATCTATATATGTGTGCACTGGTATGAATATACATTCTGTATGTGCACAAGTATGAAGATATCAATATATGCGTGCACTGGTATGAATATACAGTGTGCATGTGCGCAAGTATGAAGATATCAATATATGTGTACTCTGGTATGAATATACAGTGTGCATGTACGCAAGTATAAAAATATCAATATATGTGTGCACTGGTATGAATATACAGTGTACATGTGCGCAAGTATGAAGATATCAATATATGTGTGCACTGGTATGAATATACAGTGTGCATGTGCGCAAATATGAAGATATCAATATATGTGTGCATTGGTATGAACATATCAACGTAAATATATGCCAATATGCGACAAGTCATGTCTAAATATCAATGTATGATTCGTAGCAATCCTATAGTGCGAGTGTCATGGAATTCACTAACGGTGTGAGTGTAACATACAAATAGTGCTTGTGCAGCTTGAACCGTTAGTGACAGTGCGGTGTTCTATAACTACCATTTCTATATGCAATAAGGAAAGCATGCTACAATGGTACATATAAATATCTACGACTAAATATCCTATCACGCCCAGACGTTTAACGCCATACGGGCGATTTCCCTATAGATGTTAAATCTACTCACCTGGTCTCGTGCTAAGCGTAGCCGACCACTTGCTTTCCTTTCTTTGCGGCATCCGACATACCCGCCTGCGAACCTAGAATTTACACAAGGAACACACATAAGCAAAATCCTGGAAAAACGCTATATCGAAATCAAAAGAGAAACTCGCGTCGCGAACTAAACGCGCGTGTATACGTAACGTGTGTGCATACGTCAAAACCCTACACGACACGCTGAGTCACACTGCGACACGCTGTGATACACAGCAAACCAACTTAACATATATCGTACGTATCGCACAAGTCCCGCTACGCTAAAAAATAGGTAAACGGTCCAAGATTTTATCTGGAGCAAAAACAAGAAAATCAAACAAGACCAAACATCTTATAATACCTACAGACAGTTACCAGCAAAATTCCAACACAAACCCACAAAATTGGGCCGGCGTCTAAGGGTGTCATACCAGCCAAAAACCGGTGGAAGGGGTCTAGGTTCCTACACTATGCTCCTAACACAATTCATAGCCTAGTGTATATGTTTGGTTATTAAAATTACTACCCTAGTAACAGCAGATTCTATGTATCATAAGGTTTAGATTTAAACCGTCTCAAAACACTATGTTTGCAACAATAGGGTTTTTTTGTGGAATTAGGTGAAATTACTAGATTTGAGTGACACCACTAGCACAAAATAGAGAAAATCTAACTATAATCACTCTGAAACATCCTGTTTTCAATTAAACTATAAGCTTAGCAATAAAATTCACTAAAAACACTAAACTTAGCTAAACCAACCCAGATTTCAACTTGCCAACAAACAAGGAAAGTAAATAATACCAAACACAGAAAAATCCCCATAGACACCCCTACACAAAGCACCAACACCCAAAAATAACAGGGGGCCGGCGACGCCGGAATTTGGGGGATGGTCGCCGGATTTTTTGGGAGGTGGTGGGCTCGGATTTCAAGACACTAGCCTAAAAAGCCTGCACACTAATTTGAAGTTGTTTGCTAAACTATAAAATGACTACAGGTATAGCAGATCTTAATATCCTACAGTTTGCATCAAAACCGTATTTTAAATTTCAAGTTTGCGACTTTAAGGTGATTTAGCTAAATCTAATGATACTACAAGGTCTAAACAGCAATATTAACACTTAATGAGGTTCATTAAGCTATAACAACCCTAACTTAGCTCAAACCCCACTTAAATCACAAATCTAGCTCTAAATCACACAATCACTAACCGAAGCTAAAACAACACATGCAAGCAAAGAAAGGAGTTGGGTTTAAGAATTTATACCCCTAGGGATCCCAACTGCAAGGAGAAGGAGAAGAAGAAGAAGGGAAGGGGCTGCTGCTGCTGCTGCTGTGTGCTGCTGCTACTGCTATTTGTTGTTGTTGTTCCTGGCTGCTGCTTCTGCTGCTGCTTCAGCTTGTGTTGCTGCTGCTGTTGCATCTTCTGCTGCTTCTTCTTGTTGTTGTGTGAGTGAGAGTGAGAGAGATGTGAGGAAAAATGAGAGGCAAAACAAAAGAGGAATGAGAGTTAAGGCTAGTCACCCCCCTCTCTCTTCATTTAATGCAAGCATGGGCTCATGCCATGATGACCATTCCCTCTCTCTCTCTCTCTCTAAGTCAACCATAATTCAAACCATTTTCCATTTTTTTAAAACAAAAAAATATATATCCTTAATTAAAATCAATTTAGCGTAATAAGAAAGGGTTAGTTCACCATGGTAGTTAAACATGGTTTAACCCAAACTTAACCCTAGTTTACATGCACAAGTGAGTGCAAGTTTAAATAAATTCTAATAAAATATTCATTAATTTTGATAAAATATTGGAAAATAGTTTTGGTAAAGTTTTTACTAAAAACCATACATTAAGATATAATTAGACACTAATCACAATCTAAGGTGTTACAATCTTCCCCCTTAAAGAAATTCGTCCCCGAATTTAAAATATATTGCTACGCGTACCTTCAAAGAAATGAGGGAATTTCTTCCGCATCTCGCCCTTGGCCTCCCAAGTGATCTCTTCACCATTCGGGTTGCGCCAAATCACCTTCACAGATGGCAAGACCTTCGATCGAAGTTTCTTCACCTGCCGGTCCAATATCACGACTGGCTGCTCGGTGAACGAAAGATCGCGCTCGAGCTGAATGGTCAAATGCTGAATCATGTGAGAAGGGTCATGTAGGTATCTGTGAAGCATCGACACGTGGAATATGGGGTGAACATATGGAAAGTCTGGTGGAAGAGCCAAACGATATGCTACTGCGCCCACACGCTCGAAGATCTCGAAGGGACCTATGAATCTGGGGCTAAGCTTCCCCTTCCGTCCAAACCTCATCACTCCCTTCATCGGAGAGACCCTCAGAAAAACGTGATCGCCAACTACAAACTCTAATCTGCGGCGGCGTCTATCAGCATACGATTTCTGCTTGCTCTGAGCCGTCCTCATCCTATCTCGAATCAGCTGTATCTTCTCGTTCGTCTCCTGTACGATTTGCAGCCCCAAAATACTGCTCTCACTGAGCTCTGTCCAACAGACGGGCGATCTACATCTCCTCCCATACAGGGCCTCGAAAGGTGCCATCCGAATAGTATCCTAGAAACTATTGTTGTAAAAGAACTCCACCAAGGGTAAATGATGATCCCAGCTACCACCAAAATCTAAAACGTACGGTCGGAGCATGTCCTCGAGAGTCTGAATAGTCCGCTCTGACTGGCCGTCGTTCTGCGGATGAAATGCTGTGCTAAAACTCAAGCGGGTGCCCAAAGCCTCCTGAAGCCTCTGCCATAGTCGGCTAGTAAACTGGGTGCCTCGGTCGGACACGATACACGTCGGGACTCCATGCAGTCGTACAATCTCGTCGATGTAAATCTGGGCATACTGTGCAAATCCGAAATTCGTCTTCACCGGCAGGAAGTGAGCCGCTTTCGTCAATCGATCCACAATCATCCAAATGGATTTATACCGTCGCCTAATCCTGGGTAGACCCACAATGAAGTCCATAGAAATCTGCTTCCATTTCCACTCTGGAATGGGTAACAACTGTAGCTCTCCTGCTGGCCTCTGGTGCTTGGCCTTGACTTGCTGACAAGTCAGGCATCTCGACACGAAATCTGTGATGTCCCTCTTCATTCCTTCCCACCAGTAAACGTCTCTCATATCATGGTACATCTTGGTGGAACCCGGATGAACACTATACACCGATCGATGTGCCTCCTCAAGAATCTCATGCCGCGGTCCCTCAGCATCTGGTACGCACAGTCTAGTCCCAAATCGCAATATCCCCTGATCATCGATCACGAACTCGGGAAATCTGCCATGTCCAATCTGTGCCATGATCTCTGAACAGCGGTCGTCACTGTATTGTGCCTCCTGTATACGGTCAAGCAACTGTGGGAGTGCACGAATATGCGCAAGCTGTCCCCGATCGGCGTGAACTCGAACTGCACTCGGCTGTCGCTTAAAATCTTCCAATCCGTCGACGACTGCCTCTGCACTGTGCTCAAACGGGATAGACTATCCCCGGGCCTCCTGCTCAAAGCATCCGCTACTACATTCGCCTTGCCCGGATGATACAAGATCTTGCAATCGTAGTCCTTCACTAGTTTCATCCAACGGCGCTGTCTAAGATTCAGGTCTCGCTGCTGAAATATATACTTTCAGCTCCTGTGATCAGTGAATATCTGGCACGACTCGCCGTATAGGTAATGTCGCCAGATCTTGAGTGCAAAGACCACTGCAGCCATCTCCAAATCGTGAGTGGGGTAGTTCTGTTCATGTTTCTTCAATTTCCGTGAAGCATAAGCGATCACCCTGTCATGCTGCATCACTACGCACCCTAGCCCCACTCGAGAAGCATCACAATAGACCACAAATCCACCCGATCCTGAAGGCAATGATAACACCGGCGCTGTAGTAAAACGAGTCCATAGCTGCTGAAAGCTATGCTCGCACTCCTCCATCCAATCTAAAGGAACTCCCTTCCGGGTCAACCCGGTCAAAGGTGCAGCAATACGGGAGAAATCCTGTACAAATCGCCTGTAGTAGCCGGCTAGTCCTAGAAAGCTGCGGATCTCAGTAACTGATGTCGGTCTGGGACAACGCTGAACGGCCTCGATCTTCTTCGGGTCCACACATATACCATCTCGTGTAATCACGTGACCCAAGAAGTCTACGCTGTCAAGCCAGAATGCGCACTTGGAGAATTTTGCGAATAGCTGGTGCTCCCTCAAAGTCTGCAGTGTGATCCTCAGGTGCTGTTCGTGCTCCTCTCGGCTCCGGGAATACACCAAAATATCGTCAATGAACACGATGATGAACAAATCAAGATACGGCCTGAAAATATGGTTCATCAAGTCCATAAATGCTGCTGGGGCGTTAGTGAGATTTAACGACATCACTAAAAACTCATAATGGCCATAGCGCGTACGGAAAGCTGTCCTCGGTATATCCTCATGTCGAACCAGCAACTGATGGTATCCTGATCGCAAGTCGATCCTCGAAAAATACCCTGCACCCTGAAGCTGGTCGAACAAGTCGTCGATGTGTGGCAACGGATATCTGTTCCGCACGGTAACCCGGTTCAGCTGGCGGTGGTCGATACACAGACATAAACTGTCGTCCTTCTTCTTGACAAACAGGACCGGAGCACCCCAATGAGATACACTGGGTCGAATAAGTCCCTTATCCAGCAAATCTTGCAACTGACCTTTCAACTCACTAAGCTCCGCCGGAGCCATCCAATAAGGCGGTATAGAAATAGGCCCCATGCCGGGAATAAAGTCAATACAGAAAGCAATATCGTGCTCAGGCGGTAGCCTAGGAAGCTCGTCAGGGAAGACATCAGGGAACTCACAAACAATCGGAGCCTGGTCCAACAGAACGTCTGTAGCTCTAGTATCACAAACATAGGCTAGGAATCCCTGACATCCCTTCCTCAACAGTTGTCCAGCGTGAAAAGTAGAAATCAAACCGTGAGGGGTGGCACAACAGTCCCCCTGCACAACAAAAGCTGACTTGCCGGGAAAACAAAATCTAACTGTCTTCTCTCGGCAGTCCACAGACGCATAGCACGTGGCTAACCAATCCATGCCCAAGAGAACATCGAAGTCCAGCATCTCAAGAAGGATCAAGTCGACAGGTAACTCTCTCACGCCAATACGGACAACACAGGATCGGAACACGTGCCTAGCAACAAACGACTCTCCCACAGGAGTGATCACAACAAGCGGACGATCAAGCAATAAGACTCTCGGCCCAACCACGGTACTAAGTGTGTAGAACAAACGAGTGCATAGATCCCGAGTAAACAACATACGAATTAAGAATACCTGGAAACTCTGAACTGGACGCCCACGCGTCCCGATGAGTAGGAGTGAACTCTCGTGTCTGCTCTCTTCCTGCCACTGGCTGGACTCCTCCTCTGCCATCCGGTACACTCGGATCAAATCTTCCGCGACCCCGACCTTTCTGAACATAAGTCTGACGCGGAGCAACAGTAGGTACAATAAGCAACGCCTTCTGGGGTGGGGAAGGTGGAAGTGTGACATGTGGTACTGCAGGCTCCCTCCGGCGTATCTCGGTACAATCTCTGATGCGATGATGGGTACTACCACACCCAAAGCATCCACGCGACGATTGCTGACCCTTCTGGGGATAAGAGCTAAACATCTGACCTCGCCCAGAGTCTCTGCCACCTGTACGACGTCTATCACGACGTCTGAATGGAAGTCCCTGTGCTGCTGTATCATTACGAACCCTCTTCGGCCCTGGAACTACTGAAGTCTCTGCAAGGCGCTCCTCGACTAATAGGGATGTGTCTACAGCTGCTGCATAAGTCTCGCAATGCTGTGCGCTGATCGCAAGGAACAGTGGGGGTAAGCAAGGCTCAAACAAACCTCTTGACTCGCATATCCTCAGTAGCCACTAAGTATGGGGCATAAACAGATAGCTCGGTAAATAGTACATCGTACTCTGCCACTGTCATCTCTGGCGTCTGGCGTAAAGACTCGAATCTGCGCGCTCGGGCATCACTGACACTCTGGGGAAGGAAACGGGTTAGAAACACCGTCACAAACTCGGTCCAAGTCATTGGAGGAAGACCTGCTTCTCTGCCCTTCTCGATCGATTCACACCATTTCTGCGCAAGACCTTCCAGGCGAAAGCTCGCGAACTCTACCCACCTCGCATCTGAGCATCTAAGTGAACAACATATCCAGGACATCCTATCAATAAAAGACTGTGGGTCCTCGGCTGCATCAGTGCCTGTGAAGACCGGAGGCTTCAGCCTCATGAACTCTGATAGCAATACTGTAATAACCTCCGTGGCTGCAGGGGCAACTGCCTGTACTGTAGGTACCATCGCGGTCCCCGTAACGGGTTGAACTATCTCTGGTCGCTGCGCTCGAAGCGTCTCGACTAACGACCCTATCATCTGGCGCATCTCCTGCATACCGGCCCCTAGCATGGCGATCTGATCTGTCGTAAGAGGAACAGTCTGCTCGGGTACAATAGGTGTACTACCCGGATCAGTCCTCGTCTCGGACGAGTCAACTCGAATCTCGGCTCTCGCGGCCGCTCTCTACGCCCTCGTAGTCTTTGGCGGCATAATGTCTGAAAAGAAAGTAGGATTCGATAAGGATATGGAAATCGAATCACAAGAATGTAGATAATCATGAAGGAATTTCAATCAATAAGCCCTAAGGTCGCTTAGGCGGAGTACCGTGTCGTAAGTATGCCGCGGAACATACACACGCTACGCCATTCTGCTTCAGCTACCTACTCCATCATACCAGGGTCATCCTACACTCCGAAAGGTAAAACCTACGCTCTGATACCAACTTTGTCATGACCCAAAGTTCGGCCCGTGACCGGCACTTAATCACTTAACGTCTACAGGCGGAACACGACTAAGTAAGCCGAAACCCAGAAATCAAAACCATTAAAAGTATGAGTGTTAAAACATTTGATAAAAACATTTGTTAAAATGTTTAGAAAACCTTAAGTAATGTAGTAAAATTCTTTAAAGTTCAAATTATTATCTTAAAAAATTTGGCAGCATTTCCTTTGTAAAAACTAGCCCCCAAATCGGGTACAAGGCAATATACGAGTAAAATGATATACAACAAGAAAAAAGCATCCCAATGAGAGCAATCATGCCCAACGGCGGAAATAATCTCCACAATAATAATATACGATGCCTTAGCGAAGAATGAGCAAAAATAAGTGAAGACAACACGAAATATAAAACTGTATAAATAAAGTCGGCTCACAACGAGCTCGACACCAGAGTACAAAATAATATGCATCGTCCTCACAATACATGAATAGTAGATGGAGAGTACTAGATACAACAGTGTATACAACAGAAAAATAAACAGATACCGCAAAAACCCACCTATCATTAAGAGGGCTCACACGCCAACTGCAGTGGTATCTGTATCAAAAGATGCAAGAAAGCAGCCTGCCGTGACTACTCTGAGGGGCAACCTGCAAACACTATGGCACAACAGGGGTGAGTTGCCAACTCGTGAATAGTAAATAACATATAAAGGTAATCGCGAGTATACACGTACTGCGATACTCTAACCTATGCCAACGGATAACATCTGTGTGATGAGCTGGATGCGCAATAATCATGCAACAAGTATGATATAATAACATCTCTATATGATGAGCAGGGTATGCAATAATCAGGCATATCAAATGCAATCTAATAACATCTATATAGGATGAGCAGGGTATGCAATAATCGAGCATAACAAGTGTACTCTATCAGGTACTACAGATACAGGATGAGATGTATAACACTGAATGCTGAGCATGGGAATAAATAACATCTACACGGAATGTCAACGTGGAAAATAACCGGTGTCCATCAATACACCCAAATCCCAGTAAAACTAACTCAGGCGCCGTCACTCTGATCGGCCCTCAAATCCTGTACAGCTCATGGAATCGTGAATGCCTAGCATCGGCACTCGAAAATATCATGAAATCATCGTGTCTAGCATCGACACGCAAATCCTCAAGTATCGGGCTCCGTCAATCCGGATAGGCCCATGGGCTTCGTATGCGGAATCGGCCCTCGGCCCCGGCCGTATGGGTCGGCCCCTATCCATCTCTCAGCTCTGGTCAGTATCCTCTGGATGACCGCCAGGTCCAACCAATCACCGGTAGGTAGTAGTCCCTCCGCCGGGCTCACCGTCTAACAATACGAGTCTTCTTGCCCCGAGATACCATACCGGGTCCACCATGTACCCGCAATCGGTGCCTACCACTTCTCGAATCGGGTATACTCACACAAGCTCTCTGGAAGCGAGAAAACTCATGGTGGACGCACTGAAATATCATATCAAGAGAAACCGGGTTTTTAAAACAGTGCGTATTTTCTTAAAATAATACCACGGTTCTCAAATCCAGAAATCCCATAAATCCAAACTCAATACGTAAATCCATGCAATGTGTCGTATAACACTAAGAGTAAAAAGGGAAAACCGCTCTTTTAAAAGAATCCAGTTTTGAAAATATCTCATGCGGTCCCTATTTTCTTAAAATCAAGTCAATATCTTCCATGTATGTAACATACGTATGTATGTAGGTATGGATGTGCAAATAGATATATATGCGAATATGAAGATATCAATATATGTGTACACTGGTATGATTATACAGTGTGCATGTGCGCAAGTATGAAGATATCAATATATGTGCGCAAGTATGAAGATATCAATATATGTGTGCACTGGTATTAATATACAGTGTGCATGTGCGCAAGTATGAAGATATCAATATATGTGTGCACTGGTATGAATATACAGTGTGCATGTGCGCAAGTATGAAGATATCAATATATGTGTGCACTGGTTTGAACATATCAATGTAAATATATGCCAATTTGCGACAAGTCATGTCTAATTATCAATGTATGATTCGTAGCAATCCTATAGTGCGAGTGTCATGGCAATCACTAACGGTGTGAGTGTAACATACAAACAGTGCTCGTGCAGCTTGAACCGTTAGTGACAGTGCGGTGTTCTATAACTACCATTTCTATATACAACAAGGAAGGCATGCTACAATAGTACATATAAACATCTACGACTAAATATCCTATCACGCCCTGACGCTTAACGCCATACGGGCGATTTCTCCGTAGATGTTAAATCTACTCACCTGGTCTCATGCTAAGCGTAGCCGACCACTTGCTTCACTTTCTTTGCGGCATCCGACATACCCGCCTACGAACCTAGAATTTACACAATGAACACACATAAGCAAAATCCTGCAAAAACGCGATATCGAAATCAAACGAGAAACTCGCGTCGCGAACTAAACGCGCGTGTATACGTAACGTGTGTGCATACGCCAAAACCCAACGCGACATGCTGAGGCACACAGCGACACGCTATGATACACAGCAAACCAACTCAACATATATCATACGTGTTGCCCAAGTCCCGCTACGCTAAAAAATAGGTAAACGGTCCCAGATTTTATCTGGAGCAAAAACAAGAAAATCAAACAAGACCAAATATCTTATAATACCTACAAACAGTTACCTGCAAAATTCCAACACAAACCCACAAAATTGGGCCGGCGGCTAAGGGTGTCATACCGGCCAAAAACCGGTGGAAGGGGTCCAGGTTCCTACACTATGCTCCTAACACAATTCATAGCATGGTCTATATGTTTGCTTACTAAAATTACTACCATAGTAATAGCAGATTCTATGTATCATAAGGTTTAGATTTAAACCGTCTCAAAACACTATGTTTGCAACAATAAGGTGTTTTTGTGGAATTAGGTGAAATTACTAGATTTGAGTGACACCACTAGCACAAAATAGAGCAAATCTAACTATAATCACCCTGAATCATCCTATTTTCAATTAAACTATAAGCTTAGCAATAAAACTCACTAAAAACACTAAACTTAGCTAAACCAACCCAGATTTCAACTTGCCAACAAACAAGGAAAGTAAATAATACCAAACACAGAAAAATCCCCACAGACACCCCCTACACAAAGCACCATCACCCAAAACAACAGGGGGCCGGCGACACCGGAATTTGGGGGATGGTCACCGGATTTTTGGGGAGGTGGTGGGCTCGGATTTCAAGACACTAGCCTAAAAAGCCTGCACACTAATCTGAAGTTGTTTGCTAAGCTATAAAATGACTACAGGTATAGCAGATCTCAATATCCTACAGTTTGCATCAAAACCGTATTTTAAATTTCAAGTTTGCGACTTTAAGGTGATTTAGCTAAATCTAGTGATACTACAAGGTCTAAACAGCAATATTAACACTTAATGAGGTTTATTAAGCTATAACAACCCTAACTTAGCTCAAACCTCACTTAAATCACAAATCTAGCTCTAAATCACACAATCACTAACCGAAGCTAAAACAACACATGCAAGCAAAGAAAGGAGTTGGGTTAAAGAATTTATACCCCTAGGGATCCCAAGTGCAAGGAGAAGAAGAAGAAGAAGAAGAAGAAGGGAAAGGGTTGCTACTGTTGCTGGGGTGCTGCTGCTGCTTGCTACAGCTGCTGCTGTGTGCTGTTGCTGCTGCTATTTGGTGTTGTTGTGTGAGTGAGAGTGAGAGAGATTTAAGGAAAAATGAGAGGCAAAACAAAAGAGGAATGAGAGTTAAGGCTAGTCAACCCCCCTCCCTCTCTCTCTCATCATTTAATGCAAGCATGGGCTTATGCCATGATGACCATTCCCTCTCTCTCTCTCTCCAAGTCAACCATAATTCAAACCATTTTCCTTTTTTTTAAAACAAAAAATATATATATCCTTAATTAAAATCAATTTAGCTTAATAAGAAAGGCTTAGTCTACCATGGTTGTTAAATATGGTTTAACCCAAACTTAACCCTAGTTTACATGCACAAGTGTGTGCAAGCTTAAATAAATTCTAATAAAATATTCATTAATTTTGATAAAATATTGGAAAATCGTTTTCGTAAAGTTTTACTAAAAACCATACATTAAGATATAATTAGACACTAATCACAATCTAAGGTGTTACAAGGTAGCATGAGCTTGAGTCTCCTCGACGTTGATCATCTTCGGTCTCGAAGACTTCGAGCAAGTTTGCATCTTTCACTTTGTGAAGCCTCTCAAGAGTTTGGGAGATCATTACTCGCAGCGAAGGGACATCTACACAGAGCATTTGAAGTGAAGGACCAGTCTACAAATGTTGTATTCCGCATTCACTTAGTTGTAAAGTTGTTTACATATCGTTTCGTTTGATTCTCTAGTCAAGATTCTAGGGTTAGGGTTTTTTAGAACGGCAAATTTTTGAAAACGGCATGGACGATGCCTCCCAAAACCTTGCTGCCTTGCTAAGTAACCATACACCAGGATGATACTGTAGGTTGATGTCGAAGTCCTCTATGAGTTCTAGCCATCTTCTCTGCCGCATGTTGAGTTCCTTCTAAGTAAATACATACTTCAGACTCTTGTGGTCGGTGTATATATCCATTCGTTCTTCCAAAAGATAGTGGTGCCAAATCTTGAATGTGAAAACCACTGCTGCTAGTTCCAGATCATGTGTTGGATAGTTGCGCTCATGGACCTTTAACTGTCTTGATGCAAAAGCCACAAATTTTCCATATTTGTGCAGAACACATCCTAATCTTTTACGGGACGCATCACAATGCACATCAAATCCGCCAGATTGATCCTGTATTACGAGAATAGGAGCAGTGGTTAACTTCGACTTGAGTTCTACAAAAGCCTTCTTCTGACCACACGAATGCTTCGTCTTTACGTGTGATCTTGCTCAGGGGTGCTGCGATCTTTGAGAATCCTTCAATGAATCATCGGTAGTATCCTGCTAAGCCTAAGAAACTTCTTATTTCTTTCACTATCTTTGCTGTCGGCCACTCGCTAACAGCTGACACCTTTGCTGGATCCACAGAGATTCTTTCACCTGAAATGATATGTCCGAGAAATCGGACTTGATCTAGCAAAAATTCACACTTGTCGTATTTGGCGCTGAGCTGATGTTGTCATAATGTCTCCAGGAAAATCCGTAAGTGCTCAGCGTGCTCTTTCCGATTCTTCGAATACACCAAGATGTCGTCGATGAAGATAACAACAAACCTGTCTAAATACTCTCGGAAAACTTGGTTCATCAGGTTCATAAAGATGGCAGGTGCAATGGTCACTCCAAATGGCATTACGAGATATTCATAATGACCATAACGAGTCCTAAATGCCATCTTCGGGATGTCGGTCTCCTTGACCTTCACCTGATGATATTCTGAATGAAGATATAATTTTGTAAAGACACAAGATCCACTTAACTGATTGAAAAAGTCATCAATGCGAGGTAGCGGATACTTGTTTTTAATTGTCACCTCGTTCAGAGCTCGACAATCCACGCACATCCAGAGGTACCTTCTTTCTTCTTCACCGGTAGCACCGAAGATCTCCAACTTGAAGTACTGGGACGGATCTAACTTTTCTTCAGGAGTTCATCCAACTGAATACGGATCTCCTCCAATCCCTCCAGGCTTAATTGGTATGGAGCTTTTATCAATGGTTGTGCGCCGAGTTGCAAATCAATGCTGAATTCAAGAACTCGATCTGAAGGCAAACCTGGTATATCTTCCTGGAATATATCCTCAAACTCTCGAACTGCCTCTGGTATCGATCCTTCCGCTTGCAACACTACAATCTCTGCCTTCTTTGGTTTTACTCTATAGATGCTGGGCTCTAAGGTCTGGTCTCCTCTTTGAAGTAGAACACTGGGTGATCTAGTATTTTGAACACTACCCTCCTTTGGCGACAATCGATGGTAGCGAAGAAAGTTCCCAGCCATTCCATTCCCAAGACTACGTCGAAGATCGATATGTCCAGCACCTTGAAGTCTGCATAGAATTCTCAACTGCAAACGACCACTGGACAGAGATTACATCCTAAGGTTTCTTTTAGAATGGCGTTTCCTAAACTAACGTCCAGCTAGATACGAGCGGCTTAACTGGGATCACATGAGTTCTTACGAACCGACATAAAGCAATGTGATGTCCCGGTGTCGAAGATCGTGAGTGCAGATAGGGAGGCTACTAAGAATGTACCTAAGTCATATGGGATATCCCAAGCATTCGCAAGGGAATATCTTCTACCAAACAGAGGAATAAAAGATGTTTTGTTTCTCAGCATGCCACTTTTGTGAAAGGGAATTTCTTGTGAAGAAATTAGTGGTCAAGAGGTAGAACTGGAAGGAGTTCCAGCTATACAAACTACATCAGATAATTTGGTAGAACCGAAGGATTCAATAGTAACCAACGAACCTCAGCCTCTCTGCCGATCTAGTAGGGTTCCTCGCCCACCTGAGAGATACTTTGGTTTCTCTATGACAGTGGGAGCGAGGATTGCATCATGAGATGATGACCCAACTAGTTTCGAGCTGGCCATCAGGAATGGGACTCTGTAAGAATGGCTGGATGCTTAGTGATCTGAGATGGAATCCTTATACACCAACAAAGTATGGACTTTGGTTGCTTTATCTGAAGGGTTAAATCCCCATCAGGAGCAAGTATATCTTGAGAAGATTACTTGGTGTACATGGAAAAGTTGAGACCTTCAAAGCTATGCTTAAGTCCATCCAGATCCTACTTGCCACGGCTACATACCATAACTACGATATCTGATGGTTGGGTGTCACGACTGCTTTTCTAAATGATGTTTTAGAAGATAGCGTCTATAAGTACACAGCCAGAAGGCTTCGTAGACAGTGGGAGCAGCGGAAACGTGTGCAAGATGTTTTATGTGATAAAGCAGGCATCGCGGAGTTGGAACGTCTGTTTTGATGTAGTAGTCAAAGAGTTTGGCTTCATCAAAATTGTAGATGAACCTTGTATGTACAAAAAGGTAGTAGAGAGTATGGTGGTGATCCTCGTAGAGTACGTAGATGACATACTCTTGATAGGGAAGGAGTTTCCTTTGCTACGCTCGGTCAATCTCCGCTTATCACAAGGATTCTCTATATAGGATCAAAGTGATACCTCCTAAATCCTGGGTTTTGGATCTATGAGATAGATCTGATTGGATGTTAGGATTCTCACTAGTAGTAGTGAGATGGTATCAATCGATCCTGGGGAGAATCACTGGAAAGGTTCCAGGGTGATAAGGACGACTGAATGTCAGTCGCAGGCATTGCCTTTACCTTCAATGGAGGGACGGTATGTTGGAAGAGTTCCAAGCTAGATACCGTGACTTACTAGACGATTAAAGGCAAGATACATCGTTACCAAGAATGCTACCAAAGAGGCAGTCTGGATATACATGTTCATGAGATGAACTTCGTTCCTACCATTGTGTGACAATGGAGTCGTAGCTTTTGCTAAGGAACCCGCCGTCCCATCTGAAATCCAGATATAATTCTTAGGTAGTAACACCTGATCATGGAGATGGTTGATCTCCAGGGAGATCGAGGTTAGGAGAGTAGACACAGAGGACAACAGGACGGATCCACTCACAAAGGCCTTTTTCCCAGTAGAGACTTTTATGGGATGGTTGAGTATGAGATACTTCAACCGCAGCTAATTTTTAGGTATGTGATACCACAACAGATGGCCCTAATGCAAATGGGAGATTGTTAGTTATATGTATGCCCTAGAGGCCATTACTGTACATACGATGTATATTGTAATGGATGCTTGGACATATATAGGGAGGACTTTCTTGCTCGACATGATAGTATGCGATCTGGTTGTACTTTATCTTAACATGTACTCTGACTGTCTCTATGTTACAAGTTGATAAAGCCCTTAGGATATGTACTTGACTACTGGGACTATGATGAGATCATACTAGTAGGGCCACGGTAGTCGACGAGTACATCCTATAACTGTTCCTAGTCGAGCGTGTATCGAGACAGGGCATCGATACACCAGAGTAGACTAGCGTATACGCATCTTGACCCATATGATGGGCGATGGATGATCCCATATCCATCGGTGTTTGACATCAAGGATGGTGTACGGGTGCTCAGTAGAGACTGGGTACACTGGACGGACTCGCCAAGAACTCCCAGATAGTATTATACCTTACGTCAGATGGCAGTTCTCCGGTGACACTGGTACAGAGTAGTCTGTTGACCCGAGATCGTTATAGAGTCTTGTGTGATTCGCCCTGTGCTTTGATTTCCATCATACCACGTCCAAGAGGGCATGCAAAAAGGTGGCTTTTGGGTACAGTCCCGAATCACATGGAGGCAATGAGCGATAGGAGGGGATTCGTCTCTCCCGGTATAGGGAGTTGATGTTGTGCTGTGTTCGATTGGCTATAACCGGAAATCCCTGGACAGGGTTGCTGAGATTTACTGGTAAGTGTTATCAGTAGTTTCTCGAACTGTTATAGACCTCATATCGACACGACTTATCGAGCTACTGGGGTATGACGTTTACCACCCTTAGGCGAGATATGCGACATATCAGATGACGAGACCGGACTGTACGGGAGTGTTACTGATTTGATTCACAGGAGAATGTACAGGCTTGCTTGTTGATCTTCTGATCGCTCAATTCCCGGGTGGCCGTTATGTTTAGCAGACTGCTTGCGGCTTGTGGGTGTTTTGATATGATCATCACCTACTGCCGACGTGTTGACGAGTCTTTAGAGTCCTACACAGGGGTTTCCTGGCTCAAGCGAAACGGAGTAGGAGCACATACGTGATATGTGCAGGACCAAGATTAATACGATATGAGATACCGTATTCTATTCTCGCGATTCGTGACATTGATCGGTTGTATGCGATATAGCCGGGTTATCGGATCAAGTGTTGATTCGATAAGTTGTTACACATGATATTAGTCGGTTATAACCGGGTTATTAAATCAAGAGTTGATTTAATAATTTAATGTATAATTATATATTTGATATATTACATTACATTAACCAGTATTAGCTCACTTATGATTTATTTTCTCACTAGATTGTGCACATTGTTTATATGTGATATATGCAAGTGTACATGTTTGTATCATGCTTGATGATACATACAAGTTGGGTGTATAAGACTTAGACCAAATCAAGGTTAAATTAGGGTTTACTTATTTCCTAACAAATAACAAAAGAGATGAGACTTTGGTCAAAGTTATCAAGCTTCATGAAGCTTGAAGAAACATTGACAAAGTTAACTCTTTTGTCATTCCTTAGGATATTAGTTAACCCAACCCTTAACCTCATACCTTGGTTAATTCTCTACATGAGTTAAGCATGATAGCTTAACTCACCCATGGTTACATTATTGAGGAAGATATAATTCATATGATGAGATTATTCTTTCTTCTTCTTCTTCATCAAGCTCCTTGAAAAAGCTTTCAAGCTCTAATGGTGCTATGAGGAAAAATGTGAGAAAATCAATTCTAAAGTGAGCCCACCTCCTACTTCTTCATCCTATACCACTTGCTATGTAGTAGAGTTTGTTCTCTTCACAAAGTTAATGACCTAGTGAAGGAATAGCTTGAGTTAGTGTCTCCCCGATGTAGATCATCTTCGGCCTCGAAATCATCGAAGCAAGCACGTTCGTTCTTCTTGTGGAGCTTTTCTAGAGTCCGGAGTTCACGATCGCAGCGAAGTGGACATCTACACGGAGCTATTGAAGTGAAGGACCGGATCTACAAAGGTTGTAATCCCTCTCACTTAGTGTTAAAGTGTTTAACATGTTAGTTTTCGCATAAACTCTAGTTTAAAGATCCGGTTTTAGGTTGTTCGGCATGGCTAAATTTTTAATCGGGCATGGTTGATGCCTCGTAGAACCTTGTGAGCGTGCCTAGCAACCCTATAGTGGTATCAGAGACAAGCTAGAGCTTTAGGCAAAGTCTAAGCGAAGTTTCAAGTCCGATCGAACTCCGAATACCCGGTTTATACCCCTCTCTGTACATTTTCTAAAAATGTGATTTTTTCAGCATTAAAAATACTCAGAAAAACAAGCAGGAAAAACTAAGAATTAGTGTGAAGTACGGCCCACTAATTCGCTCACATGACCGCGGAACCGCGGCAAAACCAAGGGTTTGGCGGCGGTTCCGCGGCCAAAATATTGAATTAGTCCCTGGAATTTCATATATTTATTCTTAGGTCTTTTATTGTTATTTGTTTCTGGGAATTTTTTAATTCCACTCAAGTGTTGAGTTTTCTAGGGTTGTATTGGGGATTCGTTGATTCGATCTGATAATTTAACTTTGTTTAGTTTTGTCTGGATAATTTTTAGAAACTGTTAGAAAGTTCGAACGGATATCAATAACTCATTTTTTTCCCTGTCGGAAATTTTTTCAAAAGTTGGATTTTTTCTCGAGTTTAAGAACGTTCTAAGTCGTGCAAGTAACGTAATGGACCTTCTAGAAGACAACAAACCTTAACTCGATTATGTGACCGTCATGAACTGTCTTTAATCCTTAGGGTTTGGGGCAGTACGGCGTGCCACATGTGAGGCGTTGGCTTGACCCTTCTACGGCTGGACCATTGGTACTGTGGCATGTGATGGATGTTTTTAAACTGATTTCAAGTGTTGAGATATATCGAGGAAATCTTGGGTGTTTGATTATTCGATCGGAAAGTTTAACATTGTCTATTTATCTGGAATGTGATACAATAATTGGAATCCACAGGTAGTTATGAGATAACTAATTTGAATTTTATAAATCTAGCACTTCAGTCTCAAATGATCGGTTGCCACAGAATTTTGATGCGATCAAAAGTCTGTCGCAATCACGTAATGTACGCGGATACTCGCCGGGTAAACTTAATAGACAGCGACACCCTATAGTCCCGACCAAGTGACTGTAGGAGAACCCCGTCGCTAAAAGCATCTGTTCGGGTGCTTGCGGCAGCGGTGTTCCGCCTTAGTGCACTTCGTCGACGGCATCCGGGGGTGCGGCTGTCTACTAAAGTTTGCGACGAGCATTCGATCAGGATGTCGGGAATCTTGTCGAATTGCCCGACTTGATATTGAAAAGAGTTTTCGATAATGAGACTAAAATACAGGGTTTATAATTGTTAGGCATGCGATGTCTAAGGAATTCATTTGGTTAGGCATGCGATGTCTAAGAAGGTTGCGGATTCCAACTGTTGTAGTTTTACACTTTCTTTTCTGTGATCGTAAGCGTAGTATGTGGTATATCGCCGGCTTCGTTGCTATACATCAACGACAATCGGGATATGCATACTTGCTTACGTTGATGATATGAGATATTATGTGTTGCTGTGATATGTTATATTGGATCGTCGCGTTTTGAATAGCCGGGGGTTTTATGTGAGATGAGTGTTTTTCTTTTTCATTCATGTAAAATTCAATTGTATGTAATATTCTTTTATTGAGGCACTTCCGGGCTGAGGATGATGTCACCATTGTATATTATTTACTTTTCCGCATTAGGTAGACCCAAGGCTGGGAGCACAAGTAACCGGGTTCTAGGGTCCAGTGGGAGACCTCGAGGAGTCGAGACCGGGTCTCTTAACCCTAGAATTGGCGGTGTTGCATGCCGCTCTCGTAGGGGTCTAGGGATGTGGGTTTGGCTATTCATCGCGACCGTGGAATCCGTGTTATATACAGCCTCGTATTAAAACACGGACGTCCTTATATCCAATATTTCATATATGTTCTTCTGCTGCAATGTTCTGTGATGAGATCATATTACTGCCTGAGACGAATATTTATATTATATATATGAGATATATATTATATTGCAGATTTCGTTTCAAATGTGATGCTTGTGAAGCATATTAAAATGGGTCTTCATTAATGAGATTAATGAAACTAAAAGAAACCTAAAGATGTTGTAGAAACTTGTTTAAAAACTGATAGCTCTAGTTCTTGCTTTGCATAGCGGTGTTCCTTGCAGAACATCCAGCACCATATTTGATAAGGAAAGAGCCGAGATCCCTTCACCGGGAGTGACCTCTTTAGAGAAACTAGAAGATGCTACAAACTCGGTTTGTCTTTTGATTGCTTCTATAATTCTTGCTTTGCATAGTGGTATATATGATATGTCCTGCACCTTATTCGATGAGGAAAAGGCCGACGATCTCTTCACCGGGAGTGACCCATTTAGCAAAACTAGAAAAGCCTAAAAAACACTCCATTTAAAATCACTCGATTCTACAACGATATCAAGTTCATTACGCAAAGGGTTTTCATAAAAACCTGTCGTAGCCCTCCGTCATTTCAGATAAGTCCTACTTAGTATTCGTGCTACGTTTGTTGGCCTGCGTCAAGGCGTAGTGTGCGGTAGCTAACTAGTATTTATCTGTTTAGGCATATGATGCAGATTGGATTAGGGTAGTCGTGCGACTTTGTTGGCCTGCGTCAAGAGTTGTGCGGGTGGGTTTAATTCAATCAAGAAATGACGGGTTGAACTTGACTAGCGCACTGTGGTTTGTTGGCCTGCGTCAAGGTCATGGGACGCTACGGGTAAAATATTATTGGGGATTTCAAGTGTTGAAATTTGCAATGAGATTGCATACCTTCTATGAGATAGTTGGATCCTGATACCCGCTGCGAGTAAGAGTTACTCCTGGGAGAGTTTTACACATTACAATTAGCCGATCAAGTAGGTATCTAGAAAGGTGTTAACGGGGTTACGCCCCTGGGAAAACGAGGTTTACTTTAATTAGGTTCGTGCGAAAGCACGGGGGACCTCCCTCAAAGTACCGACACTGGCCTGGCTGAAAGATTAGCGAACTTGTAGCGTGTAATTAATCACGGCTAGTCTTTCCTTTTAGGGTTTGAAGGAAGATTTGATTAAAACAGTGGGAGACATCCTGATTAGATATATTAGATAACCAATCTAATCTTGCAAGAGCATACACTGAGTGTTTTCTTCTCTCTCTCTCCAGGTAGCGACCATATCACGCCTTAATCAAGATAATAATACGGATATATTGACCGAACCCGCTTGTTATACTGAGCTGGGGAACGTTGGTCCCGCTCCAACTTATAATTGTTATAAGACAGAGCAGGAAATTGGGGATTACCAAAATTCCCGTGCTGCCGAAACGAAGAGAGTGCATGTTGATGCATCATCTTCGGGTATGTTCAAACTACAGTTCTTAGTATACAGAACACACACGAGTGGAAGAGTTCAGAAATGAATGAATCCTTCTTGAGGCATTGTAGACTAGGTCATATCAATGCGACCCGACTAGCTAAGTTACATTTAGATGCATATTTAAATCTGTTTGAATTTACATCTTTTGAAACTTGCCGGTCATGTCACAAAGATAAGATGACCATAGCTCTGTTTATTGGAAACATAGAAAGAGTTAGTGAACTCTTAGGATTGATACATGCTGATGTATGAAAGTCTCCTGTCCACACATGCCAAGACCAGTTCTTTGTACTTCATTACATTCTCTGATGATCTCTCAAGATTCAGACATATGTTCCTATTGAAACACAAGTCCGAACTTTTTGAGATATTCACAGAATGTAAGTTAGAAGTAGAGAACCAAAATATGGGTATAAGTATTATGTCCTTTGATGAGATCAAGGAGGAGAATACTTGAGCACGGAATTCCTAGACTATTCTAAAGGAGAATGAGATTCTCTCTTAGCATTACTCCTCCGTATACACCACATCACGTCGGTGTATCGGGACGGAGCAATCACACCCTATATGATATGGTGTGCTCTATGATGAGTACTGCTGAGTTTCCTATTTCCTTTTGGGAGTTATGCACTTGAGAAGCTGCATATCTATTGAATAGGGTTCAAATCAAATCAGTTGCCTACCACTTCATATGTGATATGGAATGGGAAGAGCCCATATCTTAAGTATGTTAAGATTTAGGGTTGTCCGGCCTATGTCTGAAAAGCAAAATCCGGACAAGCTCGAGGTAAAGTCAGTTCTGTGGAAGTTTGTTGGATATCCCAAGCATTCGTAAGGGAATATCTTCTACCAAACAGAGGAACAAAAGATGTTTTGTTTCTCAGCATGCCACCTTTGTGAAAGGGAATTTCTTGTGAAGAAATTAGTGTTCATGAGGTAGAACTGGAAAGAGTTTCAGCTTTACAAACTACAGCAGATGATTTGGTAGAACTGAAGGATTCAATAGTAACCAACGAACCTCAGCCTCTCCGCCGATCTAGTAGGGTTCCTCACCCACCTGAGAGATACTTTGGTTTCTCCATGACAGTGGGAGCGAGGATTGCATCATGAGATGATGACCCAACTAGTTTCGAGCTGGCCATCAGGAGTGGGACTCTGTAAGAATGGCTGGATGCTTAGTGATCTGAGATGGAATCCTTATACACCAACAAAGTATGGACTTTGGTTGCTTTATCTGAAGGGTTAAATCCCCATCAGGAGCAAGTATATCTTGAGAAGATTACTTGGTGTACATGGAAAAGTTGAGACTTTCAAAGCTATGCTTAAGTCCATCCAGATCCTACTTGCCACGGCTACATACCATGACTATGATATCTGGTGGTTGGGTGTCACGACTGCTTTTCTAAATGATGTTTTAGAAGATAGCGTCTATAAGTACACAGCCAGAGGGTTTCGTAGACAGTGGGAGCAGCGGAAACGTGTGCAAGATGTTTTATGTGATAAAGCAGGCATCGCGGAGTTGGAACGTCTGTTTTGATGTAGTAGTCAAAGAGTTTGACTTCATCAAAATGGTAAATGAACCTTGTATGTACAAAAAGGTAGTAGAGAGTATGGTAGTGATCCTCGTAGAGTACGTAGATGACATACTCTTGATAGGGAAGGAGTTTCCTATGCTACGCTCGGTCAATCTCCGCTTATCACAAGGATTCTTTATATAGGATCAAAGTGATACCTCCTAAATCCTGGGTTTTGGATCTATGAGATAGATCTGATTGTATGTTAGGATTCTCACTAGTAGTAGTGAGATGGTATCAATCGATCCTGGGGAGAATCACTGGAAAGGTTCCAGGGTGATAAGGACGACTGAATGTCAGTCGCAGGCATTGTCTTTACCCTCAGTGGAGGGACGGTATGTTGGAAGAGTTCCAAGCTAGATACCGTGACTTACTAGACGATTAAAGGCAAGATACATCGTTACCAAGGATGCTACCAAAGAGGCAGTCTGGATATATAAGTTCATAAGATGAACTTCGTTCCTACCATTGTGTGACAATGGAGTTGTGGCTTTTGCCAAGGAACCCCCCGTCCCATCTGAAATCCAGATATAATTCTTAGGCAGTATCACCTGATCATGGAGATGGTTGATCTCCAGGGAGATCGAGGTTAGGAGAGTAGACACAGAGGACAACAGTGCGGATCCACTCACAAAGGCCTTTTTCCCAGTAGAGACTTTTATGGGATGGTTGAGTATGAGATACTTCAACCGCAGCTAATTGTTGGGTATGTGATACCACAACAGATGGCCCTAGTGCAAGTGGGAGATTGTTAGTTATATGTATGCCCAAGAGGCCATTACTGTACATACGATGTATATTGTAATGGATGCTTGGACATATATAGGGATGACTTTCTTGCTCGACATGATAGCATGCTATCTGGTTGTACTTTATCTTAACATGTACTCTGATTGTCTCTATGTTACATGTTGATAAAGCCCTTAGGATATGTACTCGACTACTGGGACTATGATGAGATCATACTAGTGGGGCCATGGTAGTCGACGAGTACATCCTATAACTGTTCCTAGTCGAGGGTGTATCGAGACAGGGCATCGATACACCAGAGTAGACTAGAGTATACGCATCTTGACCCATATGATGGGCGATTGATGATCCCATATCTATCGGTGTTTGACATCAAAGATGGTTTACGGGTGCTCAGTAGAGACTGGGTACACTGGACGGACTCGCCAAGAACTCCCAGATGGTATTATACCTTACGTCAGATGGCAGTTCTCCGGTGACACTGGTACAGAGTAGTCTGTTGACCCGAGATCGTCATAGAGTCTTGTGTGATTCCCTCTGTGCTTTGATTTCCATCATATCACGTCCAAGAGGGCGTGCAAAAAGGAGGCTTTTGGGTACAGTCCCGAATCACATGGAGGCAATGAGCGATAGGAGGGGATTCGTCTCTCCCGGTATAGGGAGTTGATGTTGTGTTGTGTTCGATTGGCTATAACCGGAAATTCCTGTCCAGGGTTGCTGAGATTTACTGGTAAGTGTTGTCAGTAGTTTCTCAAGCTGTTATAGACCTCATATCGACACGACTTATCGAGCTACTTGGGTCTGACATTTACCACCCCTAGGCGAGATATGCGACATATCAAACGACGAGACCGGATTGTACGGGAGTGTTACTGATTTGATTCACAGGAGAATGTACAGGCTTGCTTGTTGATCTTCTGATCGCTCAATACCCGGGTGGCCGTTACGTTTAGCAGACCGCTTGCGGCTTGTGGGTGTTTTGATATGATCATCACCTACTGCCGGCGTATTGACGAGTCTTTAGAGTCTTACACAGGGGTTTCCTGGCTCAAGCGAAATGGAGTAGGAGCACATATGTGATATGTGCGGGACCGAGATTAATACGATATGAGATACCGTATTCTATTCTCGCGATTCGTGACATTGATCGATTGTATACGATATAGCCGGGTTATCGGATCAAGTATTGATTCGATAAGTTGTTACACATGATATTAGTCGGTTATATCCGGGTTATTAAATCAAGAGTTGATTTAATAATTTAATGTATAATTATATATTTGATATATTATATTACATTAACTAGTATTAGCTCACTTATGATTTATTTTCTCACTAAATTGTGCACATTGTTTATATGTGATATATGCAAGTGTACATGTTTGTATCATGCTTGATGATACATACAAGTTGAGTGTATAAGACTTAGACCAAATCAAGGTTAAATTAGGGTTTACTTATTTCCTAACAAATAAAAAAAGAGATGAGACTTTGGTCAAAGTTATCAAGCTTCATGAAGCTTGAAGAAACATTGACAAAGTCAACTCTTTTGTCATTCCTTAGGATATTAGTTAACCCAACCCTTAACCTCATACCTTGGTTAATTCTCTACATGAGTTAAGCATGATAGCTTAACTCACCCATGGTTACATTATTGAGGAAGATATAATTCATATGATGAGATTATTCTTTCTTCTTCTTCTTCATCAAGATTCTTGAAAAAGCTTTCAAGCTCTAATGGTGCTATGAGGAAAAATGTGAGAAAATCAATTCTAAAGTGAGCCCACCTCCTACTTCTTCATCCTCTACCACTTGCCATGTAGTAGAGTGTGTTCTATTCACAAAGTTCATGACCTAGTGAAGGAATAGCTTGAGTTAGTGTCTCCCCGACGTAGATCATCTTCGGCCTCGAAGTCAACGAAGCAAGCACGTTCGTTCTTCTTGTGGAGCTTCTCTAGAGTCCGGAGTTCACGATCGCAGCGAAGGGGACATCTACACTTAGCTATTGAAGTGAAGGACCGGATCTACAAAGGTTGTAATCCCTCTCACTTAGTGTTAAAGTGTTTAACATATTAGTTTTCGCATAAACTCTAGTTTAAAGATCCGGCTTTGGGTTGTTCGGCACGGCTAAATTTTTAATCGGGCATGGTTGATGCCTCGTAGAACCTTGTGAGCGTACCTTGCAACCCTATAGCTCTGTGCCTGGTTAAACACTCGGCGTTGACGTTGAGCAGTCTCGGTGCGGAGAGCTGGAGATGGTAAAGCTAACCAAGTAGGAGGAGCTTGGATCGCCGGTCTAGCTGGAGGGATGTTGGGTCCTCGGTTCTGGGGACAGGCTCCAATGGCGTGAGTAGAAGACTCATAGATCAGACACAAGTTGTTCGTCCTGCGACATTTCTTCACAATGTGCCATGTTCTCTTGCAGAAGATGCTAAAGACTGGCCTGTTCTTGATGAACGAACCTACTGGCCTGTGAGGTGGTCTATTGAAAGCTGGCCAGGAAGATGCCCCTCCTGTGATCTGGTGCACATGGTGTTTCATACCGGAAGTCTGTGGCCTGCCCTGCTTCTTCACAACAGCCTCATAGCGTCGGACAGCCTTCAAAGTAAGCTCATGGGTTAAGAAATTCTCTATAGCGAGTGCAGCTTGGATTTCGGGGTCCAACCCTTACTGAAATCGCCATGCCCGGATCTCAGCAGTGTGAATAAGGTGTGCAGTAAACCTGTTACGACTTTATTTTAGCAGTGTATTAAGTGAGGTAGGAAAATTGAATTTGAGACTATATCTTACCTACTGAGCATGGTATACTCAGCATCATATTCATCCACAGTCTTGACCCACATTGAGCCTTGTTGTAAATGGATGAATTGCTGCTCAATGTCAAAGCGGGCAATCTCTGAGAAGTACTTGGCATCGAAGAGATCTCGGAATGTTCTCCATTCTATAGGTTGCGCGAGACTGCTCTCCTCAGCCTTCTACCAAACTCTGGTATTATCGGTCAGTTGCAACTTAGCAACTCTCACCCAAGTTATATCTGGCACTTGAGCCGCTGCCAGATCATCCTCGATCGCCTGAGCACATTTTTCTTCCTCAAGCAGGCTCTACTTACCCAAAATGTTCTTTAGGAGCAGTTCCCGAAACTGCTTAACTCCGGGTACTTCGACTTCGGGGCGGTGCATAAGGATAGTTGTTTGCTGCTGCTGACCCTCCAGTAGGCTCTTGATAGCCTCAAGAAGTACCGTTTGCTTATTGATAGGAGTTGCAATGGTAGGTGGTGGTGGTAATATAGGCGGTAGAGTATAGCTGTCACGCCCCGCTTCCTAGTGTACGGGAAGAGGACGCGATGGGTTACGCGACGTATCTACTCAGAAGTAAACACGCTAAGCGTATCTAAGCAAAAATAAAATATACACAAGAGACAAGATGTAAATGAAACAGCAACTTTATTTATTTAACATTCATTTTACAATACATCTGAAAAGTAAATATATCGAATGAAAGCAATGCCTATACAATGGCATAACAGAAATGAAAATGAAATGTAATGTACAAGTGAATCTAAAACTCCGGGTCTTCAGTAAACTGATCAAAGTCCTCGCTGCTAGGCTCGATCTCCAGTGAGTCCGAAACACCTGACGACATTCCGAAGAAGAAGGAGGAGAATGTCGTCAATGAACAAATCGTTCGGTAAGTCCTAAGGGTAAGTAGAGACAGAATAGACATAAACAGAATGTAACTTTTCAAGTTGTATTATATTGTTAACGCTGTTGTTTGTAGTTTGGTACAAAAGAGGCCAGTGTATACGAGAGGAGTCTCACTATCTCGGAGACTGAGGTATACGGAGTATAAGGAACCGTTCAGCCACGGTACAACGGCAACGGAGATTCAGGTTAGGTGTCTTATGGTTGCAGTCTCGTGCCGCTTCTAAAACCTTCCGTACCAATCTACCCCTTATAAACCCCGTGATGTCTTGATTGTATTGTATTGTCTTGTTTTATATATATGGATGACTTGCCGAAACCATGATATCAGAAAATGGAATGGATATAATAGATGAACATGTAGATAGAATATATCCATAGTTCGGTTCGGTCAATACAGATTAGTATAGATTGAATAGACGGATACATGTTGAATTGTTGTATTGTAAATTGTACTCGAATCACATTCATGTCAGATTAGTTATATTGAGACTCAGTCTGAGTCAGAAACTTTTTAAAGAACTTGAAATCCTGATTGTTCTTATGTTATCGGTAACTGCTGCACATAGACGACAAGATTTGTGTCTTTTTCTAAGACAATTACCGTGTTGATGTAGGGTTCCTTGGCACTCTTACAAGGGTTAATAAGGCATCAACCATGCTCGAATAAAAATTTAGACGTGCCGAACAACCCAAAGCTGGGATCTTTGCTAGATTATTAGGGTTAAACATGTAAGTAAACATCTTTACAACTAAGAGTGAGCGATTACAACCTTTGTAGTCCGCTCCTTCGCTTCATAAGCTCCGAGTAGAAGTCCCTTCGCCGCGATCCATGATCTCCCGGACTCAAGAGAGGCTCCACAACCCGAATGATCCATGCTAGCTTGTAGTCTTCCTTTTTCTCCGATGATCTACCTCGAAGTTTCTATAACTCAAGCTCTCTCTCTCTAATGAGGTGAACACCCAAATCTAATTGGCTAGATTAGATGAGGATGATGAAGTAGTATTTATGCTCTCTTTTATTATCAAATTCTCACACTAATCATCACATAAAGAAAACCTAGAAAGCTTTCTCAAAGCTCAAGCAAGAAGAAGAAGAAGGAAATTCCTTTTGTGATGAATAATGAAATTGAAGTGATAATTACAAATGCAACCATAGTTGATAATGAGTAGGCTAACCCATGTAGAGACTTAACCTAGGGTGAAGGGTTTGGGTTGGGTTAACAATGAGTCACTAAAATATCAAGCATAATATCTTAGCTCAAAACAAAAAGAAAACCTTCTAGAAGGTTCATGAAAGAACTAACCCAAATCAAACCCTAACTAGGTTTAATCTCCACAAAATATGTTGCATTAGTAATCATATCGTGTTACAATAATATATATCACATATATATTATATATTTGTAACAAAAGAAAATAATACAATTAATATATATCGCATATATGTCAATGTATTATCCGGTGAGAAAATGAAATAATAAAGCGAGCCAATATTAGATAATGTAATGTAATATATCACATATATAATTATACATTAAATTATTGAATCAACACTTGATCCAACAATCCGGCTATGTCGAATATAACCGACTAATATATCATGTACCGATTCATCGAATCAACACTTGATCCGATGACCCGGCTCATATCAAAATATCGCGAGAATATAATACGGAATCTCATATCGCATTCTCCTCGGTCATGCACATATCACATATGTGCTCCTACTCCGTTTTGCCTGAGTCAAGAAACCTCAGTGTAGGACTCTAAAGAATCGTCAATACGCCGGTAGCAGGTGATGATCATATCAAACACCCACAAGCTGCAAGCGGTCAGCTAAACGTAACAGCCACCCAGGTATTTAGCGATCAGAAGATCAACAAGCAAGACTGTACATTCTCCTGTGAATCCAATCAATAACACTCCCGTACAGTCCGGTCTCTTCGTTTGCATATCTAGTCTAGGGGTGGTATACGTCAGACCCCAGTAACCGATAAATCGTGTCGATGTGTGACTCATAATAGGTCGAGAACCTACTGATAACACTTACCAGTAGTACTCAATATCCGCCCTGGCCAGGGACTTCCAGTTATAGCCAATCGAACACAGCACAACATCAACTCCCTATACCGGGAGAGACGAATCCCCTCCTATCGCTCATTGCCACCATATGATTCGGGACTGTACCCAAAAGCAACCGTTTTGCACGCCCTCTTGGACGTGGTAAGGTGGAAATCAAAGCACAGTGGGAATCACACAAGACTCTATGACGATCTCGGGTCTACAGACTAACCTGTACCAGTGTCACCGGAGAACTGCCATCTGACGTGAGGTATAATACCATCTGGGAGTTCTCGGTGAGTCCGTCCAGTGTACCCAGTCTCCACTGAGCACCCGTACACCATCCTTGATTTCAAACACCGATGGATATGGGATCATCCATCTCCCATCATATGGGTCAAGATGCGTATACGCTAGTCTACTCTGGTGTATCGATGCCCTGTCTCGACACACCCTTGACTAGGAACAGTTATAGGATGTACTCATCGACTACCGTGGCCCTACTGGTATGATCTCATCATAGTCCCAGTAGTCGAGTACATATCCTAAGGGCTTTATCAACATGTGAGAGTAAGACAGTAAACTAATATAAGTCAACATCTTAAGATAAAGTGAAACCAAATAGCATACTATCATGACGAGCAAGAAAGTCCTCTCTATATATATCCAAGCATTCATTATAATATACATCATATGTACAACAATGGATTCTAGGGCATATATATAACTAACAATCTCCCACTTGCACTAAGGCCAGCTGTTGTAGTATCTCATACCTAGCATCCCGAATAATTTCTCAAACTGTATCTGGGGAATGGCCTTCATGAGTGTACGAACTGATCAACTCTTGATATAGTAAATGTTCAAAACATTATCCAACAATACAAAATTATATCCTTCTTTACTAATAAAGAGACTGATATGATGTCGTATATCAGGTTCGGTATCTAATAACATTCGTTCAGAATCAATGTATTCTGGTAATACAGGGTGATAACTGCAAGCAGACTTGGATGCAACAATTGCACCGTTTCCAACTCTTGAAACTTATCACACGTTCTCTGTTCTCTATCTATCTGTAGCCCATGTAACAGATTACATTTGTGGGATCCTGATCCGGTATCTCATACCCAGGACGTAAAGGAAACTGAGAAACAGTTCTCGGTAATGAACACACCCGAAGAAGATGCATCAGTATGTACTTTCTTCGTTTGGGCGGCACGAGAATTCTGGCAATCCCCTATTTCCTGCTCTGTCTTATAACAATTATAAGTTTGAATGGGAACTACGTTCCCCAGCTTAATATAATAAGTGGGTTCGGGCAATACATCCGTATTATTATCTTGATTAAGGCAAGACATGGTCGCTACCTGGAGAGAGAGAGAGAAGAAAACACACAGCGTATGCTCTTGTAAAATTAGATTGATTATTAATATATCTAATCAGGATGGCTCCCACTGTTTTAGTCAAATCTTCCTTCAAACCCTAAAAGGAAAGACTAGCCAGGATTAATTACACCCAACAAGTTCGCCAATCTTTCAACCAGGCCAGTGCCGGTACTTTGAGGGAGGTTCCCCGTGCTTTTGCACGGACCTAAAAATAAACCTCGTTTTTCCAGAGGCATAACCCTGTTGACACCTTTCTAGACACCTACTTGATCGGCTAATTGTAATGTGTAAAACTCTCCCAGGAGTAACTCTTACTCGCAGCATGTATCGGGATCCAACTATCTCATGGAAGGTATGCAATCTCATTGCAAATTTCAACACTTGAAATTCTCGATAATATTTTACCCCTAACCTCCTATGAACTTGACATAGGCCAACAAACCATAGGATGCTAGTCAAGTTCAACCCGTCATTTCCTGATTGAATTAAACCCACCTGCACGACCCTTGACAAAGGCCAACAAGGTCGCACGACTACCCTAACTCAATCGCATCATATGCTTATACAGATAAGCAGTAATCAGCTACCGCACACTACGCCTTGACAAAGGCCAATAAACACAACACGAATACTAAATACTACTTATCTGAAATCACGGAGGGTTACGACAGGTTTTTAAGAAAACCCTTTGCGTAATGAACTTGATATCGTTGTAGAATCGAGTGATTTTAAATGGAAAGTTTTTTAAGCCTTTCTAGTTTTGCTAAAGAGGTCACTCCCGGAGAAGGGATCTCGGCTCTTTCCTCATCGAATAAGGTGCAGGATATTTCATAAATACCACTATGCAAATCAAAAACTAGAAAAAGCAATCAAAAGGCAAAACCGAGGGTTGTAGCATCTGCCAGTTTTTGCTAAAGAGGTCACTCCCGGTGAAAGGATTTCGGCTCTTTCCTTATCGAATAAGGTGCTAGATGTTCTACAAGGAACACCACTATGCAAAGCAAGAACTAGAGCTACCTGTTTTTGAAAATTCGATTCCACAACATCTTTAGATTTCTTTTATTTTCATTAAACTCATTAATGAAGTCCCATTTTATCATGCTTCCCAAGCATCAGATATGAAACGAAATCAACAATATATAATATATATCTCATATATATAATATAAACATTCGTCTCAGGCAGTAATATGATCTCATCACAGAACATTGCAGCAGAAGAACATATATGAAATATTGGATATACTAGGATTTCCGTGTTTTATATCAAGCCAGTATAAAACACGGATTCCACGGTCGCGATGAATAGCCAAACCCACATCCCTAGACCCCTACGAGAGAGGCAAGTAACCCTGCCAGTTCTAGAGTTAGGAGACCCGGTCACGACTCTTCGAGATAGTCTCCCACTGGACCCTAAAACCCGGTTACTTGTGCTCCCCGCCTTGGGTCTATCCTAATGCGGAAAAGTAAATAATATACAATGGTGACATCATCCTCAACCCGGAAGTGACCCAATAAAAGAATATTACATACAATTGAATTTTACATGAATGAAAATAAAAAAACCCCATCTCACATAAAACCCCAGGCTATTCAAAACGCGATGATCCAATATAACATATCACATAAACACATAATATCACATATCATCAACGTAAGTAAATATGCGTATCCCAATTGTCGTTGATGTATAGCAACGAAACCGGCGATACACCACATATTACACTTACGGTCGCAGAAAAGAAAGTGTAAAACTACAACATTTGGAATCCACAATCATTTCAGACATCTTAAATCCGAAATATCACATGCTTCGCATTTCACGCCTAACTATATGAATTCCACATATTGTATTACATTCCAGATAAATAGACAATGTTAAACTTTCCGATCGAATAATCAAATACCCAATATTTCTCAAAAATCTCAACACTTGAGTAGAGTTCAAAAATTCCCAGAACATGTCACAGCCCCAATGAACCATCCGTAGAAGGGTTAAATCAACGCCTCACATGTGGCATCGCTAAACTACCACAAACTTTAGGGTTCAGTGGCAGTTTTGACGGTCACATAATCGATTTAAGGTTACGTTCTTCTAGAGGGTCCACAGATACCCTAGCATGATTTCCCGAAAGTTTTAAACTGAGAAAAAATCCAACACTTGAAAGTTTTCCGTCATGAGAAAAATGAGTTATCGATATCCGTTCGAACCTTTTAACACGTTCTAAATTACCCGAAAAACTAAACGATGTTAAACTTTCCGATCGAATCAACGAATTCTTTAGATCTCCAGAAAACTCAACACTTGAGTAATATAAAAAAAATTTCCCAAAAGCAGTAGTAATACCTACGGATGTACTGTTAAAGTACGATCCCTCACTCATCATGTTCGGCTGCGGAACCGCCGCCAATTGCTTGGTTTGCCTGCGGTTCCGTGGTGACTTGATGGAGTTAGGGTGTCGTACTTCACAGATATCCATAGAATCACGTGCTTAATTTTTTGAGTATTTTTATTACGGAAAAAACTATCTTTTTAAAAAATTTCCAGAGAGGGGGTTCAAAATGATGTTTCAGGGTTCGATCGGACTTTTAACTTCGTCTACACTTCGCCTAATGCTCTAGCCAGGCTCTGATACCACTGTAGGGTTACTAGGCACTGTCACAAGGGTCTATAAGCCATCAACCAAGCTGAATTTAAATTTTTCAAGTGCCGAACAAGCTAAAGCGAGGATCTTTGCTAGAGTATTAGGATTAACATAGCATGTAAACAACTTTACATCTAAAAGTTAGGGATTACAACCTTTGTAGTCTGTTCCTTCACTTCATAAGCTTCGTGTTGAGGTCCCTTCGCTGCGATTACAACTAAGATGATCTACCTTGAAGAAACTCAAACCCAAGCTCTTGCTTCACTAATCAATTATTAGCAAAGCAAACACCCTAATCTAAGTGGCTAGAATAGATGAGGATGATGAAGTAGGAATTAAGCTCTCTTTTGTTTTCAATTTCTCACACTAATTCATCACATGCAAAAAGCTAGCAAGCTTTTTCTTTCAAGAGAATGAAGAAGAAGAAGAAGATCCTTTTGTGATGAATAATGAAATTCATGTTGTGGTTACAATTTCAACCCTTGGTTAAGAATGAAAGGCTTAACCATTGTAGAGAATAAACCATAGTAAAGGGTTTGGGTTGGGTTAAGAAATATCTTCACAAAATATCAATACAAAATAACTAAGCTTAAAACAAAATAAAGCTTCTAGAAGCTTCATGAAAAAGCTAACCCAAATCAAACCCTAACTTGTTTAATCTCCACAAAGCATGTTGCATTTGTAACCCTAACTTGTTACAATATTATATATCACATATATAATATATTTTTGTAACAAAAGAAAATAATACAATTAACATATATCGCATATATATCAATGTATTATCCAGTGAGAAATGAATCAATAAAGCGAGCTTATATTAGTTAACGTAAAGTAATATATCACATATATAATTATATATTAAATCATCGAATCAACTCTTGATCCGACAATCCGGCTATATTGCATATAACCAACTAATATAACATGTACCAATTCATCGAATCAACACTTGATCCGATGACCCGGCTATATCACATATACCCGGCCGATATCTCATATCACGAGAATATAATACGGTATCTCGTATCATATTATTCTCGGTCCCGCACATATCACATATGTGCTCCTACTCCGTTTTGCCTGAGTCAGGAAACCTCTGTGTAGGACTCTAAAGAATCGTCAATACGCCGACAGTAGGTAATGATCATATCAAACACCCACAAGCTGCAAGCGGTCAGCTAAACGTAACAGTCACCCAGGTATTGAGCAATCAGAAGATCAACAAGCAAGCCTGTATATTCTCCTGCGAAGCCAATCAGTAACACTCCCGTACAGTCCGGTCTCTTCATCTGATATGTCGCATATCCAGTCTAGGGGTGGTAAAACGTCAGACCCCGGTAACCGATAAGTCGTGTCGATATGAGGTCCATAACAGTTCGAGAAACTACTGATAACACTTACCAGTAAATCTCAGCAACCCTGGCCAGGGATTTCCTGTTATAGCCAATCGAACACAGTGCAACATCAGCTCCCTATACCGGGAGAGACGAAACCCTTCCTATCGCTCATTGCCTCCATATGATTCGGGACTGTACCCAAAAGCCACCGTTTTGCACGCCCTTTTGGACGTGGTATGATGGAAATCAAAGCACAGTGGGAATCACACAAGACTCTATGACGATCTCGGGTCTACAGACTAACCTGTACCAATGTCACCAGAGAACTGCCATCTGACGTGAGGTATAATACCATCTGGGAGTTCTCGGCGAGTCCGTCTAGTGTACCCAGTCTCTACTGAGCACCCGTATACTATCTCTGATATCAAACACCAATGGATATGGGATCATCCATTGCCCATCTACATGGGTCAAGAAGCATACGCTAGTCTCCTCTGGTATATCGATGCCCTGTCTCGATACACCTGCGACTAAGAACATTTAAAGGATGTACTTAGCGACTACACTGTCCCCACTAGTATGATCTGCATCATAGTCCTGGTAGTCAAGTACTCATCCTAAGGGCTTTATCAACATGTAACATAGAGACTATCAGAGTAGATGTTAAGATAAAGAGCAACCAGATAGCATACTATCATGTCGAGAAAGAAAGTCCTCCATATATATGTCCAAGCATCCACTATAATATACATCGCATGTACAGTAATGACCTCTAGGGCATACATATCACTAACAATCTCCCACTTGCACTAGGGCCATCTGTTGTAGTATCTCATACCCAACAATCAGCTGTGGTTGAAATATCTCATACTCAACCATCCTATAAAAGTATCTACTGGGAAATAGGCCTTTGTGAGTGGATCCGCGCTGTTGTCCTCTGTGTCTACTCTCCTAACCTCGATCTTCCTGGAGATCAACATCTCCACGATCAGGTGATACTGCCTAAGAATATGTCTGGATTACAGATGGGAGGGGTTTCCTTGGCAAAAGCCAAAACTCCATTGTCACACAATGGTAGTAACGAAGTTCATCTAATGAACTAGTATACATCCAGACTATTTCTTTGGTAGCATCCTTGGTAGTGATTTATCCTGCCTTTATCGTCTAGTATGTCACGGAATCTAGCATGGAACTCTTCCAACATACCGTCCCTCCACTAAGATTGTTAGACTCAAGATTGGTTGCTTGTTTGGTTGCTCGTTAGTGCTTAGCACTATTTTGAAACCTCACGTGTTTCCCACATGAGTGCTTCAAACGAACAAAAATAAATAACAGGAACATTTGGGAATTTAATTCCTCCAAAAATTATGGTTTAACCCTATATAAAGAACTTAGTTCTTCAAAAAAATTATGATTTACTCTTTTCAACTCTACACAAAGCACATACACACTAACAAGCCAAAACTTAAGCAAAATCATAAATTGAAACACAGATACACAGAATACAACTCATACTTGGGTATCTTCAAATATAACTTTGTTTATCGATAATTTATTCTTTTCAACGACAAACTTGTATTTACGGATTTTCTTCTTTGTCAGTAACCATC
This sequence comes from Agapanthus africanus, assembly GCA_030015575.1. Classification (NCBI taxonomy): domain Eukaryota; kingdom Viridiplantae; phylum Streptophyta; class Magnoliopsida; order Asparagales; family Amaryllidaceae; genus Agapanthus; species Agapanthus africanus. The sequence continues at coordinate 76,863,410 of CM057343.1, forward strand.
TTGTTCTTAGATTTCTCAATATAGTCATCATAACCTACAATTTATATGTTATACAGTCTAACATTGCGGTTTTCTCATGATGTATGAGTCGTCCACCATGAGTTTTCATGATTGTTGTTGGATTTCGAGACCCGATTCGAGGAGTTGGATGAACCGTCTCGGGTACATGGTGGGCCCGGTATGGTACCCCTGGGTAAGAAGCTCGAGTTGTATTCGATGAGCCTGGCATGAGAGCACTACCTACCGGTGATATTATTTGGACTCGTCGGTTATCCGGAGGATACCGGCCGGAGTCATGAGATGGATACAGGCTGATCCGTTCTGCCGGAGCCCGCGGGCCGATCCCGCAGATGATACGGATGCCTGAGATATTGATATTTGAGATCTGAGATTTGAGATATTTAGATTTGATATTGAGATGCTGAGACTTATGTTTTGTGTCGATGCTGACACTGATTTCTCTGTTGCTTTCATTGATGATACTTGATTGATATACATATAGAAATCTCATTGATTAAAGAAAACAGTTGTCTCACTCATGATATATTCTGTTTCCATTCGTAATGCATTCATACATCATATATTTGATATGTTGCTATCTGAGGCACTGACACGAGCATATGGTATTGCACTTTTATGTAAATGGATCAGAATATTATTTGAGGATAGTACCAGATATGACCTAGGATAGTGTTATGCATGCGATTTCTACTCGTAGATGTTTTCTACTCACGAGTTGGAAACTCACCCCCATTGTGCCACAGTTCCTTGCAGGTTTTGCCGTACAGGTTTCGTTGCGGCTTTGCTGGCACACTGTTCCTTCCGGGTGATTGCTTTCGTAGGTGGGTTCTCTTGCATCAGGACCGCCATTGTTTATTTATTATTTTAGTTGTGTCTAGAAACTCCATCAAGCAGATTGTAAATTTGATAGAGATAGAAGACCGGACTTGTTATTCTTTCGACCTTAAAGTCGCGTGTTGTATTTTTATGGTTTTCATGCTGATTTTGGGTTTTCTTTTGAGTTTTGATCCTCGCCATTCGGCGTTGTATATTATATTGCTTGTATGGTTATGACCGTCGATTGACGAAGAGCTAGCTCCCGCTTGGGGATGCCGTTTATCATTTCGTATACTATTCATGTTGTATCCCGTTTGGGGGCCAGTGTTTACAAAGGAGACTCTGCCGAAATTTTCAGAAAATACTTGAGATTTTAAAAATACATACTTCGGCCTATGTTGTTAAAACTACTTGCTTTAAATTGGTTTTTCTTTCACTCTACTGCTTCTTTGGTTTTGATTTCTGGGTTTTGGCTTACTTAGATTACGTACGCCTCAAGATGTTTCGTAATTTAAGTGCCGGTCATGTTCCGTACTTTTCGGGTCATGACAAAGTTGGTATCAGAGCATTAGGTTTTACCTTCGGAGTATAGGACGACCCTTAGTTGATGGAGTAGGTAGCTTGAGTAGAGTGACGTACCGTACGTATGTTCCGCGGCATACTTACAATACGATACTCCGTTTAAGAAGCCTTAGGATGTACATTTCCTTGCACCGTATTATATTCCTTCCTATGATCTAGCCTCATCAGTACCAGTTATGGTTTTGTTATCACAGTTGTACGGGCGTGGTGAGCTATGCCTAGAGTTGCGGTCAGCATGATCTCGTCATGGACGGGGACTGACCAGGGCGTGATTCCAGGGACATACATTTGCACAGAGGCGTTGTTTCATTGTGTTTTCGCGCCACCAGCGTTTGATGGATCGCTTTTATGAGATTTCTCGGATGTGCAGATCAGCACCAAAGGATTGGGCCACTTCAAGAGGCCAGCCAGATTGTGATGACCGTCGGCGCACAGATTATTTTGATGATTGAGGCACTGTTCAGCGTACGGACGAATGAGCTAGTGATTTTGGAGAATGAAAAGATATCGCCCCGGATGTTTGAAGCTAACGCCACACGAGTTATACTTCGAGATATGATAGAAGATCGCCAGTCACCAGAGATGAAAGACTAGGACACGTGATTCATTGCCTATCCCGATGCGAGGTCATCAGATTGATTGATTCCAGCTAGAGACGAATTCACGCGGATACGTGGAGAGTCGATAGAGACGATCGAATGTCAGGAACCCATTTTTCCAAGTTTAAAGTATTCGAAAAACAATGCAAGCAATTCTATGGACCCTCTAAAAGAATGAAATCCTAACTCGACATAATGACCGTGTGAAAGCCTTTGAACCTTAGGGTTTGCGGCGGTTCTGTGGTGCCATTAGTGAGGCTTGGGTTTGCCCTTCTACGGCTGGTCCACAGGTGCTATGGCATATATTCGATACTATTAAACTGTACCCAAGATGTTGAGCTCTTGGGGATGATGGAACCTTGACGAATCGATCGAAAAGTTCGACATCATTTGGATATCATATGATGGGATACATTGCTTGGGAGACTCCAGATACGAGTATAGCCGTCGGAGTGTAGTCCATGCAGCCACGAGAAGACGAGTCCGAATCAGTCGATATTAGAGAAAAGTGGAGTAAGAGGTTTGTACGAGATCTTGATGAGATGACGTTCCACTCCGCCGACATCAGAGATGTGATACGCAAGCAGAAGTGTGACTATGGATATAACTTCCAGGAGGGGTCGTGATGAGAATGTAGCCGTTTCGGAACAAGAAATAGATTTAGTAAGGATGATAAATTCCGGGCAGTTCGACAGAAACGAGATTTGGGAGAGACTTCGATGGAACCTTTGTGGGATGCTATACGAGATGATTTGGACCCAGGATCGGTCATATTGCACACACCCAGCAGGCCAGAGTTCAGCATCGTCGACGAGACATGTTATGAGTGACCATAAGAGTTGGCCAGAGATCTTTAGAGGATGTGCCAGAGCGGATTACTTCCATTATCGTTTCCATATTAGACCGTTGAGCCTGGGGAGCTATGTAATTAGCAATTTGCAGTGAGAGACGAAAGCCTGAGGGCACCAGGCGACAGGCCATGATCAGGAGGCAAGTAGATATCTTGCTCTGCTAGCATTGGGTGCACCGACACCTTCTCGACCCTGAAAGAAGGACATCGACAACAGTATTTATAATTTGTGATTTTGTGATTGACTATCACGTATCCGTCACTTTGGAATTCAGTATTTTTGGGTGATTTATTTCATGATTGAGTTTTTATGACCGAGTTTCATGATATTTGATTTCATGCCTAGGGCATGCATATGATTTGACTTATGCGTTCGGCATAGTTTTCATGCACTTTTAGTATTTTGATTTGCTTTTGTGCATGCTGATGCACAGGGTTATGAGGTTTTATACCACGGTATACCTGATTGGGATTTTGATTGAAATGTGCTGTATACCGTCGATTTCTATTGTGATATTCGATATTCATTTTCGTGCATATTGTGCACTTGATTTGGATTTTGCACATACTTAAGGTGCTTGATGCGATTTAGGTGCACACTGGATGCACTAAGACGAGATTCTTCGTGCATATCAGATGCACCTGATTTTGCTGTCAGGCACACACGTTGCCCTTGACAGGTGTTTTCATGCACACCCGTTGCACTCAGATTTTGTTTATGTGCATATGTATGGCACATTCATGGATTTTGATTTCCGTGCGCACCAGACGCACGTGGCATTCATATATATTTGGGATAGATTTCTTTTGGAGCAGTATATTTTATGATACTTACTATTTGGTTTAGTACTGAGCAGGACAAGTCAGAGGACAGTACCTGAGTATATTTTTGCATGCATTGATAGTTATCGAAGGGAAATCCAAAGAGGAGCTATAGTCTCAGTATTTACCTACGTGTCCGAGATGACACGAAACATTTTATAAAGGAAACCCTTCAAAAATTGCTTTCAAAACGGCAGGACGTGCATATTAAACAAAGGATATATATGTGTGTGTGTGTGTGTATGTATATATGTATATATATATGTATATATATATATATATATATATATATATCTGTATATATATATAGTTATTTTCTTACAATAAACGTCCACCATTGTGCTGTGTTGCGAACATCGCACGGCGATTTGAAAAGGGTGTGGCATGCATTGCTTCCAGATGTTTTAATGATGTATATCATGTTGGTTTTCGTATTGGATCTTGATATTGATGTCTTCCCCATAACTCCGATGATTGCAGGATGCTTGACGGAGTTTTGATTTTGAGTTATATGCTCATTTTTCATGCGTATGCATTGCGCTACGATGTGTTTTATGCATTTATGATTTTGGATCCCCGACGACATGATAGTATTGCTGAAATGTTTTAGTATTTGGCGGGAGTTTCAATTTAAATTCGGGGACCGAATTTTTTTAAGGGGGAAGAATATAACGTTTTGGAAATCGTTTAGGTGAAATTTCGGAAAATCGTTAAAATAACGGGAGTTTTCCGTAAAAATCAAGATATAAATATCTTTTAATATAAATAAAATATACATATTCTAGCTATGTAATTGCTAGTATTTGGTGTTTATTGAACCACTTGTAAAATTTCAAGTTTACTGAAAATTTTTCCGAAATTAATTATTTTAAGTCGTCACTAATACATTTAATTTGGGATAATTACAAATTGGAATGGGTTGATACAAATTTTGTGCATCATGACACATTAAACTAACTTGTAAAATATTGTTTTTGAAATGAAAAGAAATTATTAAGACATTTTTAGAAAATATAAACTATAAAGGCTGAAATGGTGAAAAATAGCTAAATAGAATTGAGGTATGTTCTAGGTTGACTTGGGATATAGTATTTATCATTTTTGCTCACCATACAAACCCACACACCCCTATTTCTACTTCCCTAGCAGCAGCCCTCACTGCCCCCCCCCCCCCAATTTCTCACCTCAAAAGAAAAAGAAAAAGGAATTAATAAAGAATAAAGAGAGAAGAAGTTTGTGTGTTGACTTGGGGAGAGTTTGACTTGGACTTTTTCCACACCCACACTCATCTCACACTCTCTCTTTCCGTCCTAAAATTCTGGCCGAGACTCTTGTTCAGCACCCCTCCCCCCAAATTCACACTTCTTTTCCCTTCAAAAATCCATAAGAAATCCTTCAAAAATCAACACAAAACCTCCCAAAAATCAAAATCCAAGCCCTACCCATTTTTCCTTAGCCTATCAAGCATGGATCTTGGTGAAAAGTTTGCATTTTGGGGACAAGTTGCATGTGGGATCTCATGATCTTTGAGGTATAATCTTAACCCATGTTTTAATTGTTGCTAAATTATCTTAATCAAACCTAATTAGGTATTTTATTAGGGTTTAATTTCATGGAAAAATTATCAAGAGAAGGCTTTGAATTTAAAAGTTAGGGTTTGGATTCAATTAGGGTGGTTGTCACTCGCTTAAGGTTACAATGTGTAGATCAACATGTTAAATGCTTGCTAAAACTAATCTAGTTGCTAGTTTGCATTTTTGTTAATTTAAATTTGTTCTAATTAAGATTTCTAGCAAACTAGGTTTTTGGAACTAATTCAAAACATGAGATTAAAATCTAGTAAAGATTTTTATGACATAATTAACATTTTAATTTATTGTTTAGCAACTTAGTTCATGCAAAACTTAGTTAGTTAATGAATTGTGAATTGTTACCTTGAAAATTGTTAAAATTGGTTATGTTTGCAAACTAGATTTTTGAGATTTATATTAAGAGGTAAGTTTAAAATCTAATTATCATTGGTATGACTTAATTAAGATGTTTATTGAACACTATAGCCACTAGAATTGTTAAAATATGTAGATTGGTTAAAACACCAAGTTTTGAACCGAAATGAGAATTTGTGCTAACTAGGTTTTTGGGGAATAAAACGATTTGTTTAATTTTATAGTTTTGATGAATTAAACCCTATTTATTATATAATTAGTGAGTTTTGAAATCACGATTGGTGTGTTTGGGTTTTTCTCGATGTTTTGACGTTTGTACATCGACATCGAGGGTTGGTTTGGCTATTCTTGCATGCGTAGGCGATAGGTTTTGACATATGCGTGATACGCATGCCGATTTGGTTTTTGTATGCCGTTTCGATTTCGAATTAGGTTTTATGCAATACGATACATTGTGACATGTAGGTACCCCATGTGTACTTCGAGATGACAAGCAAGCGCGTGGCGACATCGGCACCGGCAAGCGAAGATCAGGTGAGTAGATTATATCTATGGGGGAAGTCGGGTGGATGGCGTATAGCACCCCCGCAAAGTTATGAGAAATGATGTGATCTGGTAACGATATACTTTTATATGTTAATGTGAGATATGCACACCTAGTAAGAAAAGCCTTGGGAGCTTATGGATTAGTGTTAGCGAGGAACGGAGGAAGGATTTGGTTGGTTTATGATTCGCAACTCTAGAGTAAGGATTTGCATACACGCACACATATACACCTGCATACATTATTTCCTTGTGTGTATATGGGAATGTGTATATATGTATATCGCATGGGTATGGGACTATGCATATATATACATTCATATACACATGCATGAATGTTGAGGATATTATATGATATTTGGAGATGAGTCGATGAGTTTGGGCTTGAGGCCATGAGATCGGTGATGTGATATGGTCCATATTTGAGATACGGCATGATATTTTAGCGGGTTCTTAGGCGTGGTGTTTTCATACACACGCATGCATTTCATAGATGGTATCAGTATTGTACTAGACGTAGATCAGTACCCCGATCATGGAATTTAATAAAGAGGATACCAGATGATTAATGTGATAGATGTGAAATTTGACCCATACCCAGATTTGGGATGACGTACGATGGATTTACCATACGAGCTATATATTTATGATAGATCCGCACTCTTGACTCGAGAATGTCATATTATAAAGGGTATCGTATAGGATACTATTGAGGCGGGATCACCGACTATTATACACATATATACATATCGACTCAGATTTAGGTAGTTTCCATACCCCTTCCAATTGGTTGTTAGTTAGACCTGTAGTTACCTAATAGATGTTAAACTGGACCCGAGTCATACCTATTTCCAAAACTAACGAATCGTGAGGATTTTAAAGACATGTCAAGGGATACTACGGATATTTCAAAGGACGTACTTTTTCTTAAAAACACCGTAGCCCTTATTTTCAAAACATCACGATTTGTACTATTTCAAATGGCAAAACTGTATATCGCATGTATAGTAAGGTATATTCCTTATTGTTACGTTATTATTCATGCTCCGCATATCATTGCTGCATTACTATTCATTGCCTTCTATTATGCGGTTATCGCCTCATTATATCATTATTGTGTACTTAGTAATTATGAAACCATGCTGTCAGGACACCGACACCATTACCGATGATGTGTATGCTCCACATACACTGTCTTGCCGGCTCACACACATCATCATCGGTAATTGCCATGTCACGTACACTTTAGGAAATACCTTTTCATTGACATAGCTTGATAGCTGATAGTCGCAATATGTTATAGCTTCCATATGCTAGTTTAAATATTGCATTCATTGCATGATATTAGGTGCATTCATATATTCATTGGTTATGCAGTATTTTGGAGATTTATGCCGGTATTCACTGTTTATTGGTATCATGATTTTGATGATTTCGGATTTACATGAGATTTCTGGATTTGGGGGAAAACCGCAAGAATTTAATAAAAGCTTAGTATCATCATTTTAAAATGCAAATTGCGGTTTTCTCATGATGTATGAGTCGTCCATCATGAGTTTTCATGATTGCTATAGGATTTCGAGACCCGATTCGAGGAGTTGGATGAACCGTCTCAGGTACATGGTGGGCGCGGTATGGTACTCCTGGGCAAGAAGCTTGAGTTGTATTCGATGAGCCTGGAAGGGGAGCACTACCTACCGGTGATATTATTTGGACTCGTCGGTTATCCGGAGGATACCGGCCGGAGTCATGAGATGGATACAGGCTGATCCGTTCTGCCGGAGCCCGCGGGTCGATCCCGCAGATGATACGGATGCCTGAGATATTGATATTTGAGATCTGAGATTTGAGATATTGAGATTTGATATTGAGATGCTGAAACTTATGTTTTGTGTCGATGCTGACACTGATTTCTCTATTGCTTTCATTGATGATACTTGATTGATATACATATAGAAATCTTATTGATTAAAGAAAACAGTTGTCTCACTCATAATATATTCTGTTTCCATTCGTAATGCATTCATACATCACATATTTGATATGTTGCTATCTGAAGCACTGACACGAGCACGTGGTATTGCACTTTTATGTAGATAGATCAGAATATTATTTGAGGATAGTACCAGATATGACCTAGGATAGCGTTATGCATGTAATTTCTACTCGTAGATGTTTTCTACTCACGAGTTGGAAACTCACCCCGTTGTGCCACAGTTCCTTGCAGGTTTTGCCGTACAGGTTTCGTTGCGGCTTTGCTGGCACACTGTTCCTTCCGGGTGATTGCTTTGGTAGGTAGGTTCTCTTGCATTAGGACCACCATTGTTTATTTATTATTTCAGTTGTATCTAGAAACTCTATCAACCAGATTGTATATTTGATAGAGATAGAAGACCGGACTTGTTATTCTTTCGACCTTAAAGTCGCGTGTTGTATTATTATGGTTTTCATGCTGATTTTGGATTTTCTTTTGAGTTTTTATTCTCGCCCTTCGGCGTTTTATATTATATTGCTTGTGTAGTTGTTACCGTCGATTGACGAAGAGCTAGGTCCCGCTTAGGGATGTCGTTTATCATTTCGTATACTATTCATGTTGTATCCCGTCTGGGGCCAATATTTACAAAGGAGACTCTGCCGAAATTTTCAGAAAATATTTGAGATTTTAAAAATACATACTTCGGCCTATATTGTTAAAACAACTTGCTTTAAATTGGTTTTTCTTTCACTCTACTGCTTCTTTGGTTTTTATTTCTGGGTTTTGGCTTACTTAGATTACGTACGCCTCGAGACGTTTCATAATTTAAGTGTCGGTCATGTTCCATACTTTTCGGGTCGTGACATGGCCGTTACGTTTAGCAGACCGCTTGCGGCTTGTGGGTGTTTGATATGATCATCACCTACTGCCGGCGTATTGACGAGTTTTTAGAGTCCTACACAGAGGTTTCCTGGTTCATACGAAATGGAGTAGGAGCACATATGTGATATGTGCGGGACCGAGATTAATTCGATATGTGATACCTTATTCTATTCTCGTGATATGTGATATCGGTCGGTTATATGAGATATAGCGTTATCGGATCAAGTGTTGATTCGATAAGTTGATTCATTTGATATTAGTCGGTTGTATGAGATATATACGGATTATTAAACCAAGTGTTAATTTGATAATTTAATGTATATTTATATATTTGATATATTAATTTACATTAACTAATATTTGCTCACTAAACATTTCTTTTTCTCACTTGTGTGCATATTGTATATATGTGATATATATTAATGTACATTTTAATGTGTCATGTTTGATGATACATGCTTCATGGGTGTGTGTATGACTTACACCATGCTTGTTGTAATGTAGGGTTTATATTTATTTAAGTAATTCAAAAATTGAATGGAAATTGTCATGGCTACAAGCTTACAGAAGCTTGTGGAAATATTGGCCAAGTCCACCATTTTTGTTTCACTTGTAGATATTTGTTAACCCAACCATTATACCTTATCCATGGTTAATTCTATACATGGATTAGTGTATGACACTAACTCACCCATGGTTTCTATTCTCACCTCATGAGTTTCATTTGTCTTTTTCACTTCATCTTCTTCCTCATGAGAAAAAGCTTGCTAGTTTTTTTCTAAGTGATGAAATATTGTGAGAAAAAGAAATCAAAAGTGAGCCCAATTCCTACTTCATCATCCTCTACTATTAGCCATTTAGTTTAGGATGTTTGCTTCACTAAACCCTAATTTAGTGAACGGGTATGTCACGACCCAAAGTTCGGCCCATAACCGGCACTTAACCACGTAACGTCTACAGGCGTAACGCGACTAAGTAAGCCGAAACCCAGAAATCAAAACCATTAAAGGTAACGAGTGTTAAAACATTTGATAGAAACATTTGTTAAAAAGTTTAGAAAAAATAAAGTATTGTAGTAAAATTCTTTAAAGTTCAAGTTATTATCTTAAAAATTTTGGCAGCATTTCCTTTGTAAAAACTAGCACCGAAATCGGGTACAAGGCAATATACGAGTAAAATGATATACAACAAAAATAAAGCATCCCAACGGGAGTAATCACGCCCAACGGCGGAAACAATCTCCACAATAATAATATACGACGCCGTAGCGAAGAATGAGCAAAAATAAGTGAAGACAACACGAAATATAAAACTGCATAAATAAAGTCGGCTCACAACGAGCTCGACACCAAAGTACAAAATAATATGCATCGTCCTCACAACTGGTCTCTAAGTCAATACATGAATAGTAGATAGAGAGTACTAGATACAACAGTGTATACAACAGGAAAATAAACAGATACCGCAAAAACCCACCTATCAGCAAGAGGGCTCACACGCCAACTGCAGTGGTATCTATATCAAAAGATGTAAGAAAGCAGCCTGCCGCGACTGCTCTAAGGGGAAACCTGCAAACACTGTGGCACAATGGGGGTGAGTTGCCAACTCGTGAATAGTAGATAACATATAAAGGTAATCGCGAGTATGCACGTACTGCGATACTCTAACCTATGCCAACAGATAGCATCTATGTGATGAGTTGGATGCGCAATAATCATGTAATAAGTATGATCTAATAACATCTCTATATGATGAGCAGGGTATGCAATAATCAGGCATAGCAAATTCAATCTATTAACATCTATATAGGATGAGCAGGGTATGCAATAATCGTGCATAGCAAGTGTACTCTATCAGGTACTACAGATACATGATGAGATGTATAACACTGAATGATGACATTGGGAATAAATAACATCATCACGGAATGTCAACGTGGAAAATAACCGGTGTCCATCAATACACCCAAATCCCAGTAAAACTAACTCAGGCGCCGTCACTCTGATCGGCCCTCAAATCCTGTATAGCTCATGGAATCGTGAATGCCTAGCATCGGCACTCGAAAATATCATGAAATCATCGTGTCTAGCATCGACACGCAAATCCTCAAGTATCGGGCTCCGTCAATCCGGATCGGCCCATGGGCTTCGTCTGCGGACTCGGCCCTCGGCCCCGGCAGTACGGGTCGGCCCGTATCCATCTCTCAGCTCTGGTCAGTATCCTCCGGATGACCGTCAGGTCCAACCAATCACCGGTAGGTAGTAGTCCCTCTGCCGGGCTCACTGTCTAACAATACAAGTCTTCTTGCTCCGGGGTACCATACCGGGTCCACCATGTACCCGCAATCGGTGCCTATCACTCCTCGAATCGGGTATACTCATAAAACCTCTCTGGAACCGAGAAAACTCATGGTGGACGCACTGATATATCATATCAAGAGAAACCGGGTTTTTAAAACAGTGCGTATTTTCTTAAAATATTACAACGGTTTTCAAATCCAGAAATCCCATAAATCCAAACTCAATGCGTAAATCCATGCAATGTGTCATATGACACTAAGAGTAAAAAGGGAAAACCGCTCTTTTAAAAGAATCTAGTTTTGAAAATATCTCATGCGGTCCCTATTTTCTTGAAATCAAGTCAATATCATCCATGTATGTAACATACGTATGTATGTAGGTATGGATGTGCAAATGGATATATACGTGAATATGAAGATATCAATATATGTGTGCACTGGTATGAATATACAGTGTGTATGTGCACAAGTATGAAGATATCAATATATGCGTGCACTGGTATGAATATACAGTGTACATGTGCGTAAGTATGAAGATATCAATATATGTGTGCACTGGTATGAATATACAGTGTGCATGTGTGCAAGTATAAAAATATCAATATATGTGTGCACTGGTATGAATATACAGTGTACATGTGCGCAAGTATGAAGATATCAATATATGTGTGCACTGGTATGAATATACAGTATGCATGTGCTCAAGTATGAAGATATCAATATATGTGTGCACTGGTATGAACATATCAATGTAAATATATGCCAATATGCGACAAGTCATGTCTAATTATCAATGTATGATTCGTAGCAATCCTATAGTGCGAGTGTCATGGCAATCACTAACGGTGTGAGTGTAACATACAAATAGTGCTCGTGCAGCTTGAACCGTTAGTGACGGTGCGGTGTTCTATAACTACCATTTCTATATGCAATAAGGAAGGCATGCTACAATGGTACATATAAACATCTACGACTAAATATCCTATCACGCCCAGACGCTTAACGCCATACGGGCGATTTCCCCGTAGATGTTAAATCTACTCACCTGGTCTCGTGCTAAGCGTAGCCGACCACTTGCTTTCCTTTCTTTACGGCATCCGACATACCCGCCTGCGAACCTAGAATTTACACAAGGATCACACATAAGCAAAATCCTGCAAAAACGCTATATCGAATTCAAAAGAGAAACTCGCGTCGCGAACTAAATGCGCGTATATACGTAACGTGTGTGCATACGTCAAAACCAAACGCGACACGCTGAGTCACACAGCGACACGCTATGATACACAGCAAACCAACTCAACATATATCGTACGTATCGCGCAAGTCCCGCTATGCTAAAAAATAGGTAAACGGTCCAAGATTTTATCTGGAGCAAAAACAAGAAAATCAAACAAGACCAAACATCATATAATACCTACGGACAGTTACCTGCAAAATTCCAACACAAACCCACAAAATTGGGCCGGCGGCTAAGGGTGTCATACCGGCCAAAAACCGGTGGAAGGGGTCTAGGTTCCTACACTATGCTCCTAACACAATTCATAGCCTAGTGTATATGTTTGGTTACTAAAATTACTACCCTAGTAACAGCAGATTCTACGTATCATAAGGTTTAGATTTAAACCGTCTCAAAACACTAAGTTTGCAACAATAGGGTGTTTTTGTGGAATTAGGTGAAATTACTAGATTTGAGTGACACCACTAGCACAAAATAGAGCAAATCTAACTATAATCACTCTGAAACATCCTATTTTCAATTAAACTATATGCTTAGCAATAAAATTCACTAAAAACACTAAATTTATCTAAACCAACCCAGATTTCAACTTGCCAACAAATAAGGAAAGTAAATAATACCAAACACAGAAAAATCCCCATAGACATCCCCTACACAAAGCACCAACACCCAAAACAACAGGGGGCCGGCGACGCCGGAATTTGGGGGATGGTCGCCGGATTTTTTGGGAGGTGGTGGGCTCGGATTTCAAGACACTAGCCTAAAAAGCCTGCACACTAATTTGAAGTTGTTTGCTAAACTATAAAATGACTACAGGTATAGCAGATCTTAATATCCTACAGTTTGCATCAAAACCGTATTTTAAATTTCAAGTTTGCGACTTTAAGGTGATTTAGCTAAATCTAATGATACTACAAGGTCTAAACAGCAATATTAACACTTAATGAGGTTCATTAAGCTATAACAACCCTAACTTAGCTCAAACCCCACTTAAATTACAAATCTAGCTCTAAATCATACAATCACTAACCGAAGCTAAAACAACACATGCAAGCAAAGAAAGGAGTTGGGTTTAAGAATTTATACCCCTAGGGATCCCAACTGCAAGGAGAAGGAGAAGAAGAAGAAGGGAAGGGGCTGCTGCTGCTGCTGCTGTGTGCTGCTGCTGCTGCTGCTGTGTGCTGCTGCTGCTGCTATTTGTTGTTGTTGTTCCTGGCTGCTGCTTCTGCTGCTGCTTCAGCTTGTGTTGCTGCTGCTGTTGCATCTTCTGCTGCTTCTTCTTGTTGTTGTGTGAGTGAGAGTGAGAGAGATGTGAGGAAAAATGAGAGGCAAAACTAAAGAGGAATGAGAGTTAAGGCTAGTCACCCCCCCTCTCTCTACATTTAATGCAAGCATGGGCTCATGCCATGATGACCATTCCCTCTTTCTCTCTCTCCAAGTCAAACATAATTCAAACCATTTTCCATTTTTTTAAAACAAAAAAATATATATCCTTAATTAAAATCAATTTAGCGTAATAAGAAGGGGTTAGTTCACCATGGTTGTTAAACATGGTTTAACCCAAACTTAACCCTAGTTTACATGCACAAGTGAGTGCAAGCTTAAATAAATTCTAATAAAATATTCATTAATTTTGATAAAATATTGGAAAATAGTTTTGGTAAAGTTTTTACTAAAAACCATACATTAAGATATAATTAGACACTAATCACAATCTAAGGTGTTACAATCTTCCCCCTTAAAGAAATTCGTCCACGAATTTAAAATATATAGCTACGCGTACCTTCAAAGAAATGAGGGAATTTCTTCCGCATCTCGCCCTCGGCCTCCCAAGTGATCTCTTCACCATTCGGGTTGCGCCAAAGCACCTTCACAGATGGCAAGACCTTCAATCGAAGTTTCTTCACCTGCCAGTCCAATATCATGACTGGCTGCTCGGTGAACGAAAGATCGCGCTCGAGCTGAATGGTCAAATGCTGAATCATGTGAGAAGGGTCATGTAGGTATCTGTGAAGCATCGACACGTGGAATATGGGGTGAACATTTGGGAAGTCGGGTGGAAGAGCCAAACGATATGCTACTGTGCCCACACTCTCGAAGATCTCGAAGGGACCTATGAATCTGGGGCTAAGCTTCCCCTTCCGTCCAAACCTCATCACTCCCTTCATCGGAGAGACCCTCAGAAAAACGTGATCGCCAACTACGAACTCTAATCTGCGGCGGCGTCTATCAGCATACGATTTCTGCCTGCTCTGTACCGTCCTCATCCTATCTCGAATCAGTTGTATCTTCTCGGTCGTCTCCTGTACGATCTGCGGCCCCAAAATACTGCTCTCACTGAGCTCTGTCCAACAGACGGGCGATCTGCATCTCCTCCCATACAAGGCCTCGAAAAGTGCCATCCGAATAGTATCCTGGAAACTATTGTTGTAGGAGAACTCCACCAAGGGTAAATGATGATCCCAGCTACCACCAAAATCTAAAACGTACGGTCGGAGCATGTCCTCGAGAGTCTGAATAGTCCGCTCTGACTGGTCGTCGTTCTGCGGATGAAATGCTGTGCTGAAACTCAAGCGGGTGCCCAAAGCCTCCTGAAGCCTCTGCCATAGTCGGATGGTAAACTGGGTGCCTCGGTCGGACATGATACACGTCGGGACTCCATGCAGTCATACAATCTCGTCGATGTAAATCTGAGCATACTGAGCAAATCCGAAATTCGTCTTCACCGGCAGGAAGTGAGCCGCTTTCGTCAATCGATCCACAATCACCCAAATGGAGTTATACCCTCGCCTAATTCTGGGTAGACCCACAATGAAGTCCATAGAAATCTGCTTCCATTTCCACTCCGGAATGGGTGACAGCTGTATCTGTCCTGCTGGCCTCTGGTGCTTGGCCTTGACTTGCTGGCAAGTCAGGCATCTCGACACGAAATCTGTGATGTCCCTCTTCATTCCTTCCCACCAGCAAACGTCTCTCATATCATGGTACATCTTGGTGGAACCCGGATGAACTCTATACACCGATCGATGTGCCTCCTCAAGAATCTCACGCCGCAGTCCCTCAGCATCTGGTACGCACAGTCTAGTCCCAAATCGCAATATCCCCTGATCATCGATCACGAACTCGGAAAATCTGCCATGTCCAATTTGTGCCATGATCTCTGAACAGCAGTCGTCACTGTACTGTGCCTCCTGTATACGGTCAAGCAACTGTGGGCGTGCATGAATATGCGCAAGCTGTCCCCGATCGGCGTGAACTCGAACTGCACTCGGCTGTCGCATAAAATCTTCCAATCCGCCGACGACTGCCTCTGCACTGTGCTCAAACAAGATAAACTACCCCCGGGCCTCCTGCTCAAAGCATCCGCTACTACATTCGCCTTGCTCGGATGATACAAGATCTTGCAATCGTAGTCCTTCACTAGTTTCATCCAACGGCGTTGTCTAAGATTCAGGTCTCGCTGCTGAAATATATACTTTCAGCTCCTGTGATCAGTGAATATCTGGCACGACTCGCCGTATAGGTAATGTTGCCAGATCTTGAGTGCAAAGACCACTGCAGCCATCTCCAAATCGTGAGTGGGGTAGTTCTGTTCATGTTTCTTCAATTGCCGTGAAGCATACGCGATCACCCTGTCATGCTGCATCACTACGCACCCTAGCCCCACTCGAGAAGCATCACAATAGACCACAAATCCGCACAATCCTGAAGGCAATGATAACACCGGCGCTGTAGTCAAACGAGTCCATAGCTGCTGAAAGCTATGCACGCACTCCTCCGTCCAATCAAAAGGAACTCCCTTCCGGGTCAACCCGGTCAAAGGTGCAGCAATACGGGAGAAATCCTGTACAAATCGCCTGTAGTAGCCGGCTAGTCCTAGAAAGCTGCGAATCTCAGTAACTGATGTCGGTCTGGGACAACGCTGAACGGCCTCGATCTTCTTCGGGTCCACACATATACCATCTCGTGTAATCACGTGACCCAAGAAGTCTATGCTGTCAAGCCAGAATGCGCACTTGGAGAATTTTGCGAATAGCTGGTGCTCCCTCAATGTCTGCAGTGTGATCCGCAGGTGCTGTTCGTGCTCCTCTCGGCTCCGGGAATACACCAAAATATCGTCAATGAACACGATGATGAACAAATCAAGATACGGCCTGAAAATATGGTTCATCAAGTCCATAAATGCTGCTGGGGCGTTAATGAGATTTAACGACATCACCAAAAACTCATAATGGCCGTAGCGCGTGCGGAAAGCTGTCTTCGGTATATCCTCATGTCGAACCCGCAACTGATGGTATCCTGATCGCAAGTCGATCCTCGAAAAATACCCTGCACCTTGAAGCTGGTCGAACAAGTCGTCGATGCGTGGCAACGAATATCTGTTCTGCACGGTAACCCGGTTCAGCTGGCGGTAGTCGACACACAGACGTAAACTGTCGTCCTTCTTCTTGACAAACAGGACCGGAGCACCCCAATGAGATACACTGGGTCGAATAAGTCCCTTATCCAGCAAATCTTGCGACTGACCTTTCAACTCACTAAGCTCCGCCGGGGCCATCCGATAAGGCGGTATAGAAATAGGCCCCATGCCGGGAATCAAGTCAATACAGAAAGCAATATCGCGCTCAAGCGGTAGCCCAGGAAGCTCGTCAGGGAAGACATCAGGGAACTCACAAACAATCGAAGCCTGGTCCAACGGAACGTCTGTAGCTCTAGTATCACAAACATAGGCTAGGAATCCCTGACATCCCTTCCTCAACAGTTTAACCCATACATTTCTTGATTGAATTAAACCCACCCGCACGACCCTTGACGAATGCCAAACAACGCCGTACGAATACTCTAATCCAATCGCATCTTATGCTACAGATAAGTAGTAAATAGCTACCGTACACTACGTCTTGACGAATGCCAAACTACCGTAGCACGAATACTAATTAATACCTATCTGAGATGACGGAGGGCTACGCAGGTTTTTCAGAAAACCATGAGCGTAATGAACTTGATATCGTTGTAGAAACAAGTGATTTTAAAAAAGAGTGTTTTTTAGGCTTTTTCAGTTTCACTAAACAGGTCACTCCCGGTGAAGGGATCTCGGCTCTTTCCCCATCGAATAAGGTGCAGGGTATATCATATATACCGCGGTGCAAAGCAAGAACTATATAAGCTGTCAAAAACTAAACCGTGAGTTTGTAGTATCTGCCAGTTTTGCTAAAGAGGTCACTCCCGGTGAAAGGATCTCGGCTCTTTCCCCATCGAATAAGGTGCAGGGTATATCACATATACCGATGTGCAAAGCAAAACTGTAGCTACCCTTTTTATAAAGTTTTGATTCTACAACATCTTTTAGGTTTCTTTTCTTTTATTAATCTCATTAATAAAAATCACATCAATTAATCCATCCTAAGCATCACAGAAGAAATGAAAGCAGTAATATTTATATATCAACATATATATATAGTATAAGCATTCGTCTCAGGCAGTAATATGATCTCATCACATAACATTGCAGCAGAAAATAACATATGAAATATTGGATATTCTAGGACGTCCGTGTTTTATTTCGAGCCTGTATAAAATACGGATTCCACGGTCGCGATGAATAGCCAAACCCACATCCCTAGACCCCTACGAGAGCGGCAAGCAACACTGCCAATTCTAGGGTTAGGAGACCCGGTCTCGACTCCTCGAGATGGCCTCCCACTGGACCCTAGAACCCGGTTACTTGTGCTCCCCTCCTTGGGTCTACCTAATGCGGAAAAGTAAATAATATACAATGGTGACATCATCCTCATCCCGGAAGTGCCCCAATAAAAGAATATTACATACAAATGAATTTTACATGAATGAAAATAAAAACCCTCATCTCACATAAAACCCCCGGCTATTCAGAACACGACGATCCAATACAACATATCACAGCAACACATAATATCTCATATCATCAATGTAAGTAAGTATGCGTATCCCGATTGTCGTTGATGTATAGCAACGAAGCCGGCGATACCCCGCATACTACGCTTACGGTCACAGAAAAGAAAGTGTAAAACTACAACATTTGGAATCCACAATTACTTTAGACATCATAAATCCGAAATATCACATACTTCGCATTTCATGCCTAACTATATGAATTCCACATATTGTATCACATTCCAGATAAACAAACAATATTAAACTTTCTGATCGAATAATCAAATACCCAAGATTTCCTAAATAACTCAACACTTGAGCGGAATTCAAAAAATCCTAGAATATGTCACAGTACCAATGGTCCAGCCGTAGAAGGGTCAAACCAACGCCTCACATGTGGCAACGCCGTACTGCCCCAAACCCTAAGGTTTAGAGGCGGTTCAGACGGTCACATAATCGAGTTAAGGTTTGTGTTCTTCTAGAGGATACACCGCGTTACTTGCACGTTTTTCCGAAAGATTTAAACTCAAGAAAAATTCTACACTTGAAAGTTTTTCGTGCGGGGAAAAAGTGAGTTAATGATATCCGTTCGAACATTTTAATACTTTCTAAATTATCCGGAAAACAGAACGGAATAAAACTTTTCGATCGAATCAACGATTACTAAATAATCCCCAGAACACTCAACACTTGAGTAAGATTAAAAATACCCAGAATCTTGTACAAGTACCTACGGATGTACCCTGAAGACACGTGTCCAAAAAACCAAAGTTCGGCCGCGGAACCGCAGCGGGAAGCAGGTTCCTGCCGCGGTTCCACGGCGACTTCATGGTATTTTGGGCTCGTATTTCATGGTAATTCTTAAAATTCCCTGCTGATTTTTTTGAGTATTTTTAATGCAGAAAAAATTACATTTTTACAAAATTTCCAGAGAGGGGGTCATTTCGACGTTTCGGGGTTCGATCGGACTTTTAACTTCGTATACGCGTCGCCTAATTCTCTAGCTTGGCTCTGATACCACTGTAGGGTTCCTTGGCACTCTTACAAGGGTTAATAAGGCATCAACCATGCCCGAATAAAAATTTAGACGTGCCGAACAACCCAAAACCGGGATCTTTGCTAGATTATTAGGGTTAAACAAGCAAGTAAACATTTTTACAACTAAGAGTGAGAGATTACAACCTTTGTAGTCTGCTCCTTCACTTCATAAGCTCCAAGTAGAACTCCCTTCGCCGCGATCCATGATCTCCCGGACTCAAGAGAGGCTCCACTACCCGAATGATCCATGCTAGCTTGTAGTCTTCCTTTTCTCCGATGATCTACCTCGAAGTTTTTATAACTCAAGCTCTCTCTCTCTCTCTAATGAGGTGAACACCCTAATCTAATTGGCTAGATTAGATGAGGATGATGAAGTAGTATTTATGCTCTCTTTTATTATCAAATTCTCACACTAAATCATCACATAAAGAAAACCTAGAAAGCTTTCTCAAAGCTCAAGCAAGAAGAAGAAGAAGGAAATTCCTTTTGTGATGAATAATGAAATTGAAGTGATAATTACAAATGCAACCATAGTTGATAATGCGTAGGCTAACCCATGTAGAGACTTAACCTAGGGTGAAGGGTTTGGGTTGGGTTAACAATGAGTCACTAAAATATCAAGTATAATATCTTAGCTCAAAACAAAAGAAAACCTTCTAGAAGGTTCATGAAAGAACTAACCCAAATCAAACCCTAACTAGGTTTAATCTCCACAAAACATGTTGCATTAGTAATCATATCATGTTACAATAATATATATTATATATTTGTAACAAAAGAAAATAATACAATTAATATATATCGCATATATATCAATGTATTATCCGGTAAAAAAATGAAATAATAAAGCGAGCCAATATTAGATAATGTAATGTAATATATCACATATATAATTATACATTAAATTATCAAATCAACACTTGATCCTACAATCCGGCTATATCGAATATAACCGACTAATATATCATGTACCGATTCATCAAATCAATACTTGATCTGATGACCCGGCTCATATCAAAATATCGCGAGAATATAATACTGTATCTCATATCGCATTATCCTCGGTCCTGCACATATCACATATGTGCTCCTACTCCGTTTTTCCTGAGTCAAGAAACCTCTGTGTAGGACTCTAAAGAATCGTCAATACGCCCTGGCCAGTAGTACTCAATATCCGCCCTGGCCAGGGACTTCCAGTTATAGCCAATCGAACACAGCACAATATCAACTCCCTATACCGGGAGAGACGAATCCCCTCCTATCGCTCATTGCCACCATGTGATTCGGGACTGTACCCAAAAGCAACCGTTTTGCATGCCCTCTTGGATGTGGTAAGGTGGATATCAAAGCACAGTGGGAATCACACAAGACTCTATGACGATCTCGGGTCTACAGACTAACATGTACCAGTGTCACCGGAGAACTGCCATTTGACGTGAGGTATAATACCATCTGGGAGTTCTCGGCGAGTCCGTCCAGAGTACCCAGTCTCTACTGAGCACCCGTATACCATCCTTGATGTCAAACACCGATGGATATGGGATCATCCATCGCCCATCATATGGGTCAAGATGCGTATACGCTAGTCTACTCGGGTGTATCGATGCCCTGTCTCAACACACCCTCGACTAGGAACAGTTATAGGATGTACTCATCGACTACCGTGGCCCCACTAATATGATCTCATCATAGTCCCAGTAGTCGAGTACATATCCTAAGGGCTTTATCAACATGTGAGAGTAAGACAGTAAACTAATATAAGTCAACATGTTAAGATAAAATGAAACCAAATAGCATACTATCATGACGAGCAAGAAAGTCCTCTCTATATATATCCAAGCATCCATTATAATATACATCATATGTACAACAATGGCCTCTAGGGCATATATATAACTAACAGTTGATAATACCGTTTGTTAGGTTGTCTACCTTAAATAAGCTAGCACCCATATCTCCGTCTCCCTGAGGCTTAAGAGACCGGTCCCTCTTAAACCTATGTTTACTAAGGTCCTTATTGTAATTTAGTATAACTTGAGAGGGTTTTATGTAAAAATAATTTTGTATAATTTTCAAAATACACCTCAAGCATTTAATTATCGTCTTTAGAGTTTTCATAAATGTATATTTTTATACAGGTGAAATTTCTAGTGAGTTAAACCTAATTTCATAATATATGGTATTTATTTGTAATATGGATATTGTTTGAATTATCATGGTAATTTCATGTAATATTGGAATTCTTTTCTTGAGTTTTGGAAACATGGAATATTATATATATTTAAAATAGGTATTTTGGTAATAATTATATATACATAATTAATGAAATTAATTTTATTTATTTTCTTGTAAAAATCTCATTTTCTAAAGAAAAATGTATAAAAATTCCATCGAGAACGAATGCTCCTGGCGGAGGTCTGCATCTCGCTCTACTAAGCCCGAGGATGTGCGGTAATCGACACCATCCCAAACGGGGTCCCCAAAATGGGTTGTATAGACGCAATTGCATGGAAAGTTAATACACTTTTTAAAGAAAAACGGTTTTATAAGTCAAAGGTATCTATTTGCAAAGTCGTATTCCCCGTATTCTATTGTCCCAAAATTCATCGTTCTATGATAGATATGTGTGTTGTGATGAGGTAGGTCATTACCTCGTGAACTATCTAAAGGCATAGCAAGGAAATAAGGTTATAATGTCGAAATGAATAGTTTGTGGTATTTTATGGTAAAAAATGCGATAAATGTCACAAAAATGATTATTTTGATATGAAACTTGTTTTATTGAGTTTGTTAATGTTTAATAATCAACATATGAGAATATGGTTTTATCTTGTTAAAGAAAAGTGTAGTTTTTAAAGAAAACCGAATCAGAAGTCAGACTAACTCCGCTTCCGTCGGATTTTAGTGTTGAAAGTTTTTAGAATAGAGAAAAGAAGAGAAAGAGGGACTTACTGGCTTATAAAGTAGAGGGGAGAAAGAGGAAGAGTGGGGAAGCGCTGGTGCGTCGTTTCGTCGCCGGAAACTCCTTGTACCTTCACCGGAAGTTCGTCGGAGCTTCGACCTTCACTAACTCCACTTGCACACTATACGAACTTGGAAATTTCTTGAGAGTTTTGGCAGGGAATTATGAGTGAGGATGGTTGAAATGAGAGTGATATTTATAAGGAAAAATTAGGGTATAGGGTGTTTAAAGAATGCATTGAAATATGCATTAAAATGAGGTTAAATAGGCATTTTATTGCTCTCTCGATTAATTCAGAGAAAACAAGCAATAAGGGGTTAGTGGGTTAGGCCAAACGTTGCAGGGGGAAGAAGATGAAGGCAATATCATCGGTTTGGACCGGCGACATTGTTGGATATATGTATGCCCTAGAGGCCAGTATATGATGGTGGATGTATCTATACATGTATATATATATATATATATATATATATATATATATATATATATATATATATATATTCAGTATGCATTCTTGCTCGACATGATAGTATGCTATCTAGTTCTTCTTTATCTGACATGTTGATTTGATCATGCTTTTATTCATTCATACATGCTGATAAAGCCCTGAGGATATCGGCTTGACTACTCTGATTATGATAGAGATCATACTAGTGGGACATCTGTAGTCTATAAGCATATCCTGGAAAGTCCCTAGTCGTAGGTATATCGAGACGGGGCATTGATATACCAGAGTAGACTAGCGTATATGATACTAGACCCATACGATGGGCGATGAATGTTCCCACATTCATCGATGTTTGACATCAAGATCATATACGGGTGCTCAGTGGTGACTGGGTACACTGGACGGACTCACCGAGAACTCCTATATAGAATTATATCTATCGTCGGATAGCAGTTCTCAGGTGACACTGGTACAGGTTAGTCTGTAGACCCGAGATCGTTATAGAGTCTTGTGTATGCTCCCACTGTACTTTGATTGCCACCCTACCACGGCTCTACTGAGTCGTGCAAACAGGTGGCCGTTGGGTACAGTCCCGAGACACATGAAGGCAATGAGCGATAGGAGGGGTTTCGTCTCTCCCGGTATTGGGAGTTGATGCTGTGCTGTGCTCGACTGGTTATATCAGTAAGTCTCTGGCCAGGGCTGCTGAGATTTGCTGATAAGTGTTATCAGTAGTTTCTCGATCTGTTATAGACCATTCACCGGCATGACTTATTGAGTTATTGGGGTTGACGTGACCATCCTTAGGCTCGATATGCAGCATATCTGACGAAGAGACCGGACTGTACGGTAGTGTTGCCGGTTGGCTCGACAGGAGTTGTAGCAGGTTCAATTGTTTTCTTCTGATCGCTCAATACCCGGGTGGCCGTTACGTTTAGCTGACCGCTTGCGGCTTGAGGGTGCTTGATATGATCATCACCCTCTGCTGGCGTATTGACGAGTCTTAGAGTCCCACAAAGGATTTACCCAGTCCAGGCGAAACGTTGTGGTGCGCGTATGCGATATGCGCGTGGACCCGATTAAAATGCGTGTATAGGATACCGAACATTGATCGGACAGCTTGCTTTTGGTGGGGTCATATGTGATATGGCCGGATTGATAAATCAAGTGTTGATTTATCATTTAACCATTAGTTTTCTCACTTAAAACCTTTCTTGTATATGATGGATGTATGCATGCATGTATGTGTTTCTTTCTTTCCTTACTAGTTTCATGCACATATGGATGTGCATACATACATACATACATACACCCATCTATCATGGTTGATTACATATGGAAATGGTGGCAATATAAGACTCACACCATGGATAAATCTATGAATTATTATTTGATTTTAGGTTTAAAACAAAATAGAAAAGGAAAGGATAATTCTTCACTTGCTTCTACACTCTTCTTTAACCTAACCATTCTCACCTACCCTTAGCCTTGGATTAACCTTTCCTTACATGTTTTAAACCCTAATTAAATAACATCTAAAAGATTTAACCATGGTTTGAAGTGAGAAGAAATAAAATATATAAAGAAATATTTCATTTCTTTTCAATGGTTATCATTTTACTCTTGTTAAAAGAAAGCCGCCATTTTCTTCCTCCTTCACCATTTGCTCTCTAGTTTCTTCTAGTGAGTAAAACACACATAAAAAAAAGGTTTTTGAAGTGAGAATCTTAACCACAACATCATTCTACACAAGTTTAGCCAACTTGTTTGAAGTGTTCTCTTCGATTCTCACCTTGATAATCGAAGTTGCGAGGTTGGACGAGGAACTCCGGGTGGATCGTCGTGGACGCGAGAAGACTTCAAGAGGACCTTCTTCCAACACCCAAGAGACCAAAGAGTCCAGTGAAAGGGAGCTACAAAGGTTGTAGTCTCGAAACCCTAGTTTTTATTGGCTTTAACTTTCGAAACCCTAATTTTCTAGGACCGATTCCTTTGTATGCTTGTTTAGCACCATAAAAATTTAAACTTTGAGACATGTGATGCTTCAAAACTCTACATAGGGTGCTAGGCAATCCTTTCATTGGTATCAGAGCTACTAGGCATTGGATGTCGACCTATGGGGGGTTCTCACTGTGTGACAGTGTAGCGAAGCATAGGCTCTTACTCCCAGGGTGTCTCGAGACCGGAAGGTGTTCCGGCGGGTTGTAGTCCTCGCAAGGGGGCATGCTTAAAAAGTAGCTGCTGAGGGACCCGTTGGTGCCACGGTGACCTCATTGGATGGGGTGGCTGCTTGACCAACATTGGTATCAGAGCCGACCTAGAACATTAGGCGACGCTTTTACGAAGTAAAAATCCCGATCGGACAAAAATACGACATTTTAAGACCCTTTCTGGACAAATTTTAAAATCTGACATTTTTCAGAATTAAAAATACTTAAAAAATACAGCAGGAAATTCTAAGAATAACGGTGAAATTCGATGACCTGAACAGTATAAACCGCCGGGGAACCGCCGCATTTGCTGGCTTAGGCCACGGTTCCGCGGCCGTACAGAGGCATCATTTGATAAAATTTCCACTGTAATTCTTATATCTGCTTGTACAGTGTTTTGGGTATGTTTAATCTGAAAATAGTACTGTATTTTCTGGAGATGGTTTTGGACGCGTAGATTCGATCGGAATTTTCATTTCGTTGTTTATCCGGGTAAATTAGAAAGTATTGAAGTGTTTGAACGAGTATCATTTACTCACTATTCACGGGGTTTAAATACTTTGGAGATACGTGCAAGTCTTTTTGTGGTGGACCCTCTAGAAGACAACAAACCTTAACTCGATTATGTGACCGTCTTGAACTGCCCTTTGAACCTTAGGGTTTGGGGCAGTACGGCGTGCCACATGTGAGGCGTTGGCTTGACCCTTCTACGGCTGGACCGCTACTACTGTGTCACACTCCGGATTTTTGAACCCTGCTCAAGTGTTGAGCTTTAGTAAATCTTGGGTACTTGATCGTTCTTTCGAAAACTTTAATACTGTCTGTTTTTCTGGAATGTGGTACAATATGTGGAATTCATATAGTTTAGGCATGAAATGCGAAGTATGTGATATTTCGCATTTATGATGTCTAAAGAGAATGTGGATTCCAAATATTGTAGTTTTACACTTTCTTTTCTGTGACCGTAAGTGTAGTATGTTCGATATCGCCGGTTTCGTTGCTATATATCAACGACAATTGGGGTATGCATACTTACTTACGTTAATGATATGAGATATTATGTATTGCTGAGATATGATGTGCAGGATTGTCGCGATTGAATACCCGGGGGGTTTTATGTGAGATGAGAGTTTTATATTTTCATTCATGTAAATTCAAATGTAATGTAATATTCTTTTATTTGGGGCACTTCCGGGTTGAGGTTGTGTCACCAGTATTGTATATTATTTACTTTTTCGCATTAGGATGGACCCAAGGAGGGGAGCACAGGTGACCGGGTTCTGGGGTTCAGTGGGAGGCCATCTCGAGGAGTCGAGACCGGGTCTCCTAAACTCCAGAATTGGTAGGGTCACTTGCCGCTCTCGTAGGGGTCCAGGGTGTGGGCTTGGCTATTCATCGCGACTGTGGAATCCGTATTTTCTATTCTGGCTAAATACTAAATACGGACGTCCTAGTATATCCCACGTTATATCTATGTTTCTGCTGCCTGTGTTCTGTGATATCTGAGATGAATGACATATTATATATATGATATATAGTAGACGTTGCTTTTGTTTACACCCGCACTAGTCCCGTCTCGGTATGCCGTTAGTTAAGTAACCTAACGGTGCATAACGGAACATTGCGGCGAATGCGGATGGCATAAGCGTACGTGTTATTTTCGTTTCTTTTCTGTGATTGTCTTAAGGACTTAAATGATGGGATTACATTAATGTGATTAATTTAAAGAAATTAAACCTAAAAAGATGTTGTAGAATCGGATTTAAAAACCACTCGACTATTTATGAAAAAGCTATATTTCAAAACTGCGGAGCTTAAGCCACTCCTTTTGAAAACCATTTGATTCTACAACGATATCAAGTTCAAAGCGTTAAAGATTTTCTTAAAAATCATCCGCAACCCTCCGTCATTTTAGGAAGTAGAGTACTTAGTATTCGTGCTACGTTTGTTGACTATAGTTAAGGCGTAGTGTACGGTAGCTAAGTGATGTCTTCCTACATTGCATATGATGCAGATTAATTAGGACATTCTTATGACTTTGTTGACCTTAGTTAAGGATCATATGAGTGGGTCTAATTAATCAAGAAATGACGGGTAGAACTTGACTGGTACTTATGATTTGTTGACCATAGTTAAGGTCATAAGTGCTAGGGGTAAAAACCACATCGGGAATTTCAATAGTTGAAATTTGCAATGAGATTGCATACCTTCCATGTGATAGTTGGATCTCGATCCCACTGTGGGCAATAGTTGCTCCTAGGATAGTTTTACAGTTTATAATTAGCTAACTCATTAGGTGTCTAGAAAGGTGTTAACGGGGCTCCGCCTCTGGGAAAACGAGATTTACTCTAATTAGGTTCGTGCGAAAGCACGGGGAACCTCCCTCAAGTACCAACACTGGCCTGGCTGAACGGTTAGCGAAGTTGTAGACTGTAATTAATCCTGGCTAGTTTTTCTTTTTAAGGTTTGAAAGAAAAACTCGATAAAAGCAGTGGGAAACATCGATTAGACAAGATAATAACCAATCTGATCTATGCAAGAGCTTTCGCTGAGTGTATTCTTTTCTCTCTCTTAATGGCAGATACCCATGACTGGACTTAAGCTTCTACTAGATAAAAACAAACTGAATGGGACCAACTATAAAGACTGGCTGAGGAATCTGAAAATCGCCTTGACTTATGATAAAGTATCATATGTCCTCACGGCTTCAGCCCCGCCCGTCCCAGGTCCAAAATCCTCAGTTGCGGACATTGAAGTCCGCAAGACATGAGACGCTGACTGTGCCACGGCCAAATGCCTCGCGCTTGCATCGATGGACAACACACATCAAAAGCAGCACGAGGACATGGACATTCACGGTATATTGCTTCATACAAAGGAGTTGTATGGAGAGCAATCCCGCGTATTACGATACGAAGCATCAAAGAAATTGTTTCAGATGCGAATGGCCCCTGGCACACCAGTAGGAGACCATGTTCTGAAGATGATAGCTCTTATAGAAGAGCTTGAGGACCTTGGATGGACGATGGACAATGAACAATATATAGATATTATTCTGCAGTCCCTTCCCTCCATCTTTGCTCAGTTCATAGTGAACTTCAACATGCATGGCATGGAGAAGGAACTCCCTGAACTCCTTAATATGTTAAGGAGTGCAGAGAGCACTATGAAGTCAGCAAGAACTCCCGTTATGACTGTTGGACAATCTTCTTCTTCTCTCCCGAAAGCTAAGGCCAAGGGAAATAAAAAGAAGAAGCCCACCAATCCTAAAGGTGGAGTTAAAAAGGTGAAGGGAAAGGAAAAATCCAAGGCTGGAGACTCGGGGAAGGGCGAATGTTTTCATTGCCACAAGACAGGACATTGGAAGCGCAACTGCACGGAGTACTTAAGTCTCAAGAAGAAGCATGGGGATGCTTCTGCTTCAGGTGCGTTTGTGACAGAAAACTGTTTTTCAATAAACTCTGCTTCCTGGGTATTAGATACCGGTTCAGGTTCTCACATTTGCAATTCTATGCAGGGGCTGAGAAATAGCAAAGTTTTGAAGACAGGTGACCATACTCTCCGCGTTGGAAATGGTTCCAATGTACATACAGTCGCAGTGGGAGAGTATCACTTGGGGTTGCCATCTGGATGTATTTTGGTTTTGAATCCTTGTTATTTTGTACCTAGTATGCTTTGTAATATAATATCCGTTTCTTTGTTAGACAATGAAGGATATAATTTTGTATTGCAGAACAATGTTATGAACATTCACCTGAATCAAATGTTGGTTGGGTATGGTACGCTTAATAACGGAATATATGTCCTAAATCAACACACGGTTTTCAGTATACAACACACTAATAAAAGAAAACTTTCAGAATTTAATGAAGCTTTTCTTTGGCACTGTAGACTTGGTCATATTAACGAAACAAGACTAAACAAGTTACACAAAGATGGATATTTAAACTCTTTTAAATATAAATCTTATGCGACTTGCCAGTCTTGTATCAAGGGTAAAATGACCAAAACTCCATTTACCGGACACGAAGAAAGAGCTACTGAGCTCTTAGGCCTCATACATAGTGATGTATGTGGGCCAATGTCTATACAGGCTAGAGGCGGTTTTTCATACTTCATTACATTCACTGACGATTTCTCAAGATTCGGTCATGTATTTTTATTAAAGCACAAGTCCGAGGCTTTCGATAAATTCATTGAATATAAACAAGAAGTAAAAAAACAAACCGGCTTGAGTATTAAGATGCTTCGATCAGATCGAGGTGGTGAGTATCTCGGTACAGAATTTGCAAACTTCCTAAAAGAGAATGGGATTCTCTCTCAGCTCACTCCTCCTTACACACCACAGCACAACCGTGTGTCAGAACGACGGAATAGGACCCTATTAGATATGGTCCGGTCCATGATGAGTGACGCTGAGTTACCAGTCTCGTTTTGGGGGCATGCATTGGAGACTGCAACGTTTCTACTAAACAGGGTTCCAACCAAAGCCGTGTCTACCATGCCATATGAGATATGGCATGGGAAGAGACCATCTCTTAAGAGAATTAAGATTTAGGGTTGCCCGGCCTATGTTAAAAAGCAGAATCCGGACAAACTCGAGACACGGTCAGTCATGTGTAACTTTGTGAGATATCCAAGGAATTCTTATGGATATCTATTCTACCACAAAGAGGAACAAAAAGTGTTTGTTTCTCAGTATGCCACATTCTTAGAAAAAGAGTTTTTCACAGATAAAGATGATGGTAAGGTGGTGGATCTAGAAGAGGTTCTAGAAACACAAACTACAAATGACGATTTGGTTGAACCGGCTGTTGAAATAGAAACTGAGGAACCTCGGCCACTCCGTAGGTCTGGTAGGACTTCTCGCCCACCAGAGAGGTACTGCGGTTTTCTCATTGATGGTAATGGAGAAGACTGCATCATGGATGATAATGATCCTACCAGTTTTCAGCAAGCTATCACGAGTAGAGACTCTGTGAAGTGGCTGGATGCCATGAGATCCGAAATGGAGTCTATGTACACCAACAAAGTTTGGACTTTGGACGTTGTACCCCCTGGGGTAAAACCTGTGGGGTGCAAATGGATCTTTAAAAGAAAGATTGGTGTAGATGGGCAGGTGGAGACCTATAAGGCAAGACTTGTGGCGAAGGGTTTTCGTCAAAGACCAGGTTTGGACTATGGCGAGACTTTTTCTCCCGTAGCCATGCTTAAATCCATTCGGATCCTACTTGCTATTGCTACTCACTACGACTATGAAATCTGGCAGATGGACGTTAAAACCGCATTTCTAAATGGAAATTTAGAAGAATGCATTTATATGGATCAGCTAGAGGGCTTCATTGACAGTGGGAGCAGCGGGAAAGCATGTAAATTGCTTAAATCCATATATGGGTTAAAACAGGCATCACGGAGTTGGAACATCTGTTTCGATGATGTCATCAAAGAGTTTGATTTCATCAAAAATCCAGATGAACCTTGTGTTTATAAGAAGGCTGTAGGGAGAGCTGTCACATTCCTCGTATTGTACGTGGACGACATTCTTCTGATAGGAAATGATATTCCTATGCTACAGTCGGTCAAATCTTTCTTATCACTGAGGTTCTCCATGAAGGACCTGGGTGATGCCACATACATTCTGGGCATAAGGATCTATAGGGATAGATCCAAAAGGTTATTGGGATTGTCCCAAACCAGGTACATTGACACCATCCTAAAAAGGTTTAGTATGGAAGACTCCAAGCGGGGTGCCTTACCCGCTTGCCATGGGGTCACTCTCTCCAAGGATTCTTGCCCAAAGACCGATGAAGAGAGAGCTCGCATGAGTGTTATACCCTACGCTTCGGCAGTAGGATCTATAATGTATGCGATGTTATGTACACGCCCAGATGTAGCTTACGCACTTAGTGTTGTAAGCAGGTATCAATCTAACCCAGGGGAGAATCACTGGACAGCTGTGAAGAACATTCTTAAATACTTACGAAGGACTAAAGAATTGTTCTTGGTGTATGGTAATGGAGATCTCCAAATGGAGGCCTTTACCGATTCGAGCTTCCAGAGCGATAAGGACGACACCAAATCTATCTCTGGGTTTGTATTTACCCTCAATGGAGGGGCGGTGAGTTGGAAGAGTTCCAAACAAGATACCGTTGCAGACTCTACGATGGAAGCTGAGTACATTGCTACAAATGATGCCGCCAAGGAAACCGTCTGGATGAAGAAGTTCGTCTCGGAGCTAGGAGTAGTTCCAACCATTATTGATCCAATACCTTTGTATTGTGATAATAATGGGGCTATGGCGTTAGCCAAGGAGCCCAGATCCCATCAGCGGTCCATACACATCCTGAGGCGTTTTCATTTGATCCGGGAGATTGTAGATCGCCGCGAGATCGAGATTAGGAGGGTAGACACAAAGAATAACGCCGCGGATCCATTCACCAAGGCCCTCCCTCAGCCGCAGCATGAGCGACTTTTTGAGATGTTGGGTATGAGATACGCCAATAAATGGCCTTAGTGCAAGTGGGAGATTGTTGGATATATGTATGCCCTATAGGTCATTATATGATAGTGGATGTATCTATACATGTATATATATATATATATTTAGTATGCATTCTTGCTCGACATGATAGTATGGTATCTGGTTCTTCTTTATCTGACATGTTGATTTGATCATGCTTTTATTCATTCATACATGCTGATAAAGCCCTGAGGATATCGGCTTGACTACTCTGATTATGATAGAGATCATACTAGTGGGACATCTGTAGTCTATAAGCATATCCTGGAAAGTCCCTAGTCGTAGGTATATCGAGACGGGGCATTGATATACCAGAGTAGACTAGCGTATATGATACTAGACCCATACGATGGGCGATGAATGTTCCCACATTCATCGATGTTTGACATCAAGATCATATACGGGTGCTCAGTGGTGACTGGGTACACTGGACGGACTCACCGATAACTCCTATATGGAATTATATCTATCGTCGGATAGCAGTTCTCAGGTGATACTGGTACAGGTTAGTCTGTAGACCCGATATCGTCATAGAGTCTTGTGTGTGCTCCCACTATACTTTGATTGCCACCCTACCACGGCTCTACTGAGCCGTGCAAACAGGTGGCCGTTGGGTACAGTCCCGAGACACATGAAGGCAATGAGCGATAGGAGGGGTTTCGTATCTCACGGTATTGGGAGTTGATGCTGTACTGTGCCCGACTGGTTATAGCAGCAAGTCCCTGGCCAGGGCTGCTGAGATTTGCTGATAAGTGTTATCAGTAGTTTCTCGATCTGTTATAGACCATTCACCGGCACGACTTATTGAGTTATTGGGGTCGACGTGACCATCCCTAGGCTCGATATGCAGCATATCTGACGAAGAGACCGGACTGTACGGTAGTGTTGCCGGTTGGCTCGACAGGAGTTGTAGCAGGTTCTCTTGTTTTCTTCTGATCGCTCAATACCCGGGTGGCCGTTACGTTTAGCTGACCGCTTGCGGCTTGGGGGTGCTTGATATGATCATCACCCTCTGTCAGCGTATTGACGAGTCTTAGAGTTCCACAAAGGAGTTACCCAGTCCAGGCGAAACGTTGTGGTGCGCGTATGCGATATGCGCATGGACCCGATTAAAATACGCGTATAGGATATCGAACATTGATCGGACGGCTTGCTTTTGGTGGGGTCATATGTGATATGGCCGGATTGATAAATCAAGTGTTGATTTATCATTTAGCCATTAGTTTTCTCACTTAAAACCTTTCTTGTATATGATGGATGTATGCATTCATGTATGTGTTTCTTTCTTTCCTTACTAGTTTCATGCACATATGGATGTGCATACATACATACATACATACACCCATCTATCATGGTTGATTACACATGGAAATGGTGGCAATATAAGACTTACACCATGGATAAATCTATGAATTATTAATTGATTTTAGGTTTAAAACAAAATAGAAAAGGAAAGGATAATTCTTCACTTGCTTCTACACTCTTCTTTAACCTAACCATTCTCACCTACCCTTAACCTTGGATTAACCTTTCCTTACATGTTTTAAACCCTAATTAAATAACAACTAAAAGATTTAACCATGGTTTGAAGTGAGAAGAAATAAAATATATAAAGATATATTTCATTTCTTTTCAATGGTTATCATTTTACTCTTGTTAAAAGAAAGCCTCCATCTTCTTCCTCCTTCACCATTTGCTCTCTAGTTTATTCTAGTGTGTAAAACACACATAAAGAAAGGTTTTTGAAGTGAGAATCTTAACCACAACATCATTCTACACAAGTTTAGCCAACTTGTTTGGAGTGTTCTCTTCGATTCTCACCTTGATAATCGAAGTTGCGAGCTTGGACGAGGAACACCGGGTGGATCGTCGTGGACGCGAGAAGACTTCAAGGGGACCTTCTTCCAACACCCAAGAGACCAAAGAGTCCAGCGAAAAGGAGCTACAAAGGTTGTAGTCTCGAAACCCTAGTTTTTATTGGCTTTAACTTTCGAAACTCTAATTTTCTAGGATCGATTCCTTTGTATGCTTGTTTAGCACCATAAAAATTTAAACTTTGAGACATGTGATGCTTCAAAACTCTACATAGGGTGCTAGGCAATCCTTTCAGGCATCAGTCAAAATTGGCTTCTTGCCGGTTTTGTACCGTCGGGGGTGGATTGGTCTGGGTGCTACGTGTCCTTGTCGCTTCAATTTCCCTCGTTCTTATGTTTATTTATTTTGTAACTTACCCTATTACGTGTAGTGTACGTGCAAACTCTTGGGCTTCTAAAAAGATTAAAAGAAATTAAAACTTAAATATAATGTGGCTGATGGGATTTGAACTCTGGTGCTTTGTAACAGCAATGCAAGGCTTTACCAATGAACTACAAGTGTTTTCTTGCTGTTCAAAAGTAAATCAAATTCTTATAGCATTCACAGGATTGCAATTACCCCATTTGTACATTAACTTTGAAACAATTTTATGTACATAGAAATTGGAGTTGTTACAGTCTACCCTCCTTACAAAAATTTCGTCCTCGAAATTTACAATTTATTTTAAGGACTAGTTTACAAATAAGTGAGGATATCTTGCACGCATCTCATCTTCCCTTTCCCATGTTGATTCTCCCGGTGTGCCTTTTCTCCACATCACTCGAACCAAGTTGACTTCCTTGTTCCGAAGTGACTTCTTACTTTTCTATCCATGATCTCAACAGGTTGCTGCTCACAAGATAAATATGGCTGTATAGTGAGTTCGGAGTGATCAAGTACATGGCTGGGGTCACTCACATACCTTCTGAGTTGGAATATGTGGAACACATTATGCACTCCTTCCAACGAAGATGGAAGTGCCAAGCGATAAACTATTTCACCGACTCATTCGAGTATGTCGAACGGTCCAATGTACCTTGGACTTAGCTTACCCTGTCTTCCAAAATGAATCACTCCATTGTTCGGAGATATCTTCAGAAATATGTGATCTTCCAGCTGGAACTCCAAATGACGGCGCTTTGCATAAGCCCAGTGCTTCTGTCGGTCTTGGGCTATATGCATTCTTTCCCTGATAGTACGAACTGCGTCAACAGTTGCTACTATCATCTCAGGTCCAAGAAGTTCTCTATCTCCGATATCGTCCCAACTTAATGGCGATCGACACTTCCTTCCATATAGTGCTGCAAAAGGTGCCATTTCGATACTTGCTTGGTAGCTATTGTTGTATGAAAACTCCAAAAGATGTAGGTGATCTTCCCATGATCCTCCGAAGTCTAGCATACATGCTCTGAGCATATCTTCTAAGATCTGAATAGTTCGCTCAGACTGACCATCTGTTTGTGGATGATAAGCTGTGCTGAAATTCAGACTTGTTCCCAAGCTCGCTTGTAGACTTTGCCAAAATTGCGATCGGAACCTGGTGTCACGATCGGAAACAATGCAGACCGGTACTCCATGAAGTCTCACGATTTCCTGGATGAGTTCATGGGTATCAAAGATAGTACATTATGAAGAGTTTAAATCTTTACTTAGATTCTTACCTCCATGTACTTCTTTGCTAATATCTCAGTAATTTGGCCAACTCGAAATAGGATAAAATGAGCCGACTTTGTAAGTCGATCCATAATAACTCATACCGCATCGTTACCCTTTGTGCTGCGAGGAAGTGCAGTCACAAAATCCATC
Source organism: Agapanthus africanus (assembly GCA_030015575.1). Lineage (NCBI taxonomy): Eukaryota > Viridiplantae > Streptophyta > Magnoliopsida > Asparagales > Amaryllidaceae > Agapanthus > Agapanthus africanus. The sequence goes on from CM057343.1 coordinate 76,898,736, forward strand.
GTGATGTGTTACCACTTCCATTCCGAAATAGGTAACGGTTGAACTAATCCAACAGTCCTGTGATGTTCAGTATTTACTTGCTGACACACCAAGCATTTAGCGACGCTTCTGGCTACTTCACGCTTCATTCCATACCACCAGTAATTTTGACGCAGATCTTTGTACATCTTTGTACCTCCAGGGTGTACTGAGTAGGGAGAGCTGTGAGCTTCTTTCATTAACTCTTCTCGCACAGGACCTTTAGGTACACACAATCTGCTGCCGTATCTCAAAGATCCGTCTTCATGGATGATGAAGTCTGTTCGAAATACATTCTCTACTTTTTCTCTGATCTTTTATAACGTAGAATCACTTGCTTGAGCAGCATTGATCTGATTGACAATGGTAGATTGAACATGTAAGTTCATTAAACTTGAAGCGTTACCTGGCATGACCACTTCAATCTCCATTTGATGCAAGTCTTGTTGAAGCTTCCACTGAGTGATGAGATTCATTGCTAAAGGTTGGCGACTAAGGGTATCAGGTACTACATTCACCTTTCCTGGATGATATTGCAGGTTGATGTCGAAGTCCGCTATGAGTTCTAACCATCGACTCTGCCGCATATTAAGCTCTTTCTGAGTAAACATATATTTCTGACTCTTGTGATCTGTGTATATGTTCACTCATTCACCAAGAAGATAATGGAGCCAAATCTTAAGAGCAAAGATTACGGCCGCCAACTCCAAATCATGCGTCGGATAATTGCGCTCATGAATCTTCAGCTGTCTTGAAGCATAAGCCACAACCTTACCGTGCTGATGTAGAACACATCCTAATCCCTTACCGGATGCATCGCAATACACTTCGAAACCTCCAGATTGGTCCGATATAACGAGAATAGGTGTTGATGTCAATCTTGTCTTGAATTCTACGAAAGCTTGCTCACATGCTTCTGACCACACGAATTCTTCATCTTTACATGTGAGCTTGGTCAGGAGTTTTGCTATCTTGGAAAATCCTTCGATGAATCTTCTGTAATATCCTGCTATACCTAAGAAACTTCGAATGTCCTTCAATGACTTCGGTGTCGGCCATTCGCTTACTGCTGATACTTTCGCTGGATCCACAAAGATTCCTTTGCCTGATACAATATGTCCAAGAAAACCAACTTGATCTAGCCAAAACTCGCATTTTCTATACTTGGCATAGAGTTGATGTTGTCGTAGAGTTTCCAGGACAATTCTCAAGTGTTCGGCGTGTTCTTTCCGACTCTTAGAATATACCAGGATGTCGTCGATGAAGATGACAACAAACCTGTCTAGGTACTCTACAAAAACTTGATTCATTAGGTTCATGAATATTGCTGGTGCGTTGGTCACTCCAAATGGCATCATAAGAAATTCGTAATGACCATAGCGAGTTCTAAATGCCGTTTTATGGATATCAGACTCCTTGACCTTCACCTGATGATAACCCAAACGAAGATCAAACTTGGAGAAAACACAAGATCCCCTTAGTTGATCGAACAGATCGTCGATGCACGGGAGTGGAAACTTGTTCTTTATAGTTACTTCGTTGAAGGCTCTATAAACAATGCATTTGTATGAACCTTCCTTCTTCACAAGTAGAACTGGAGATCCTCAACTTGAAGTATAGGAATGAATCCACCCTTTCACCTATAATTCGTCCAACTGAGTTCGGACCTCCTTTAAACCTTCCGGACTTAATCGATAAGGTGCTTTTATCACCGGTTGTGCTCCCGGTACTTAATCAATGCTGAATTCAAGAGCTCGATTGGGAGACAAACCTGATATATCATCAGGAAACACATCGTCGAACTCTTGAACTACTTCTGGCGTCAATCCTTCCTCCGCTTGAATTGCCGCAATCACTGCCTTCATTGGTTTCACCTTGTAAGTACTTGGCTCCAGGGTATGGTCTCCACTTTTGAAATAGAAGACCGGATGGTCTGGAATCTCGAATATTACCCTCCTTTGACGATGGTCAATGGTAGCATAAAATGTTCCGAGCCAATACATACCCAGAAACACATCGAAGTTCGGTATGTCCAGTACCTTGAAGTCAGCATAGAATTCTCTGCTGCAGACGACTACTGGACACGGATGTATCCTATTGTTGCCTTTAGAATGTCGTTCCCTGAACTGACATTCCAGCTCGATACCAGCGGTGTGACTGGAATCGCATGAGTTCAAACAAACCGTTGCGACATAAAGCAATGAGATGCTCCAGTATCAAAATGTGCGAGTGCAGGGAGTGAGGCTACTAAGATTGTACCTAAGGTATATGGGATATGTTTTAGGTATAAGGGAAAAGATATTTAAGTATGTATACGAACTGAAAGAGAATTTGAAAGAGAAGTGTTACCAGTGATGACTTGGCTGGTGGCTTCAGCTTGTTCTATGGTCATTGTGAAATCTTGTCGCCTCGACACATTCCTCATTGCTGGATGTTCGGAATTCACCTGCACGCGCAAACGCGTATTGTTTTGAAATTGAGATATGGTTTTAAGAAACGGAATGCGCACGCGAGATCGTTCTCGTTTTATAATTTATAAACCGCAAGTGCACGACGCGTTGTAGCGAGCCGGCAAGTACAGGTCGATCCACAGGGAATTCGTGATTAAGTATTGTTGCTTAAGGTTCGAGAAACAAAAGAATTGGTGTTTGGTTTGTCACAAAGAAAATAAAATACGAAAAGACAAAAAACTAAATTAAGAAGAAAAGGCGGCCGTGGCTTTGGCTCGGATGGTTGAATTGCGGCGATTGCTTCGACGCTCCCTTGAACATGAGTTGTCCGTCTTTACATTGATCCTGGCATGAAGCACGACCTGTCGAAGCGGTTGCGAGGCATAAGTTGTCAACTTACGATATTCTCCGCAAGGCATGAAACGATGTCCGTTTTGTTCACTTATAGTTTTTATGTTCGCGCTTGAGGTATCAATGCTAAGTACAAGTCTTAACAAGCATACGTCAACAACAAAAACACAAAGTGGTTAGTGAGAGCAAATAGTATTGGTGTTACCTTTGCTAAGGGTTTGTGATGGTATACGGTATATGAAAACCGAGGGTTTGTCAAGCACTCGGGCACAAAATACCGTATCCAAACTTAGCAAACTTAACACCAAGTTGATTCTATCTTAAACATTGCAAAATGGAGAGAATGAGTGAATATGGTATAAGAAGAGGTTACCAAGTAACCATGGTTTCAAAATACCATATCACACAATAACATAAAACAATCTTTAAGTTAGAATCACATTAAGCTTTTTAAACATTCACAAGAGATGGAGGAAGGCATTGCCATTCATCAACATCCTAACCATCACCACAACCATGAAGAACTACTCAAGCGTGATATAAAGAAAATAGAACAAGGAAAAAGAAAGACAAGATAAAAATCACAAGAACAAAAGTTAAAGCAAAAGAAAGTGCAAGTTCTTTATTAACAAAATGGAGGGCCTGAGCTACAAGGTAGATAGCAATTTCAACCTCCTGAATGGAGCACTCAAGTGAGAGCTCAAAGGGGGAAGAAGAAGAAGTTGTCAAATGTTACAAACTGTTTTCTCACTCCAAAGGCCTCCCAGAACTATATCTGTGATCTGCTATTTATAGGCAACCAAAAATAAAAAGTTGCATATGACACTGGACTTATATGACCACCAGGGACCCACACAAAGAGAGCGAGCCCATTTGGCCCCAACTTGGCCGCAAATTGCGGCCAAGATGATTAAATCTGCGGCCCAATTTTGGAGTGTAGGGCCCATCTTTGGACAGTGCTCTTCTGGTCCTCTGAGCATCTCTCTGTAATTGCAATTTCTTTTAATTCACACCAGAGTGTAATCTGGAGTAATGTACAGAGAGGAGATCAAGTGGGTGTATGTGTGTTCACACTTCAAATCACAACTTTTCCAAATACATTGAACCATACCTACTTGCTTGCACCACTTGCAAGACACCATGATGGTGTTTGCAACTTGATGCCTCATGATAGCTCATGCCCACTTGATCCATGATGGTTTAAACATGAGATTTGATATTGTATCATGTTGGACCAAAACTAAATATTTATTTGTACACAACATTATTTTGTTTGCAAAACTTAATGTCATGATCTGTTATCTGTCCCATTTGCAGTTCCGGCTAAAAACCGGCATTTCTATTCGTGTTGTATACCATCTCCAGTGTTTTTGCCTATGCACCTGTATTCTGTACTAATGAGCAGACAGAGATAAAATAGCACTGTTTATTGACAAAATGATAGGAATTGAGCGGTACTAAAATGTAATAAATTGTGCCGAACACTGGAGGAGCATTCCTCTGTCCGTTCCTTGGTCCTTGAGGTGGGTTCCTTTGAGCTTGATGGAACTGACGAGGAGGAGATGCAGTCGGTCCACGAGGAGGTGGAGCAGGTAGTGCAAGTCTCGGAGCAGGTGCCTGGATGGCTGGGCGCTGCTGGTAAGTGATTGCTGGTCTGGATGCCACATTTGGGTTATATCTACGAGGACAAGACCCAATATCATAAGTAGCTGATCCGCAGACTAAGCAAAGGCGATTTGCATGCTGGGAGTCTTTCATCAAATGTCCACCTCTCCTGCACTATGTGCAAAATGCTGGGCTAGGCCGGTTGTTTGGTACTCCCGGTCTCCTGGGCACAAATGGTGGCCTTGAAGAGGCTCCTCCTGCCTTCTGGTTGGCAGGGCACTTCATCCCGGTAAACTGAGGTCTGCCCCTCATCTTTACCACTGCCTCATATCGGCGGGCAGCTTTCAGAGCCAATTCATGAGTCGGGAAATCTCCTGTGGCTAATGCGGCCTGGATCTCCGGATCTAACCCTTGTTGGAATCTTCGGGCTCTGATCTCATCCGTCGGTATCAGGTGTGCCGCAAATCTGTTAAGGTATTGTGTTAGCTGTGTAGTATATGATATTTTAAAATCTAAATATTGAGACGTATCTTACTGACTGAGCATAGTAAACTCAGCATCATACTCATCCACGGATTTGGTCCACATTGAACCCTGTTGAAGGTGGATGAACTGTTGTTCCATGTCGAATCCGGCAGTCTCGGGGAAGTACTTTGCGTCGAACATATTGCGGAAAGCCCTCCATTTGATCGGCTGGGTGAGACGTCTTTCATCCGCCTTCCACCAAACACGTGCATTGTCAGTAAGCTGAAGCTTCGCAACTCGAACCCAAGTGACCCCTGGCACTTGCGCTGCTGCCAGGTCATCTTCAATACTCTGAGCTCATTCCTCGGCTTCTAGAGGGCTCTCTTTTCCTGAGAATTTCTTGGGGTGCAAGGCCCTGAATTGCTTCACCCCAGGTGCTTCTCCCTCGGGACGGTTCATCAAGATAGCAGTCTGCTGCTGCTGTCCCTCTAGGAGGCTGCGGATCGCCTCAAGCAGTATTGTCTGCTTATTGATCGGAGCAGCGACGGCAGGTGTAATTGATAGGGAAGGTGGAGTGTTGTTGAAGTTGGTGCTGGTGTTGTTTAAAGAATCCATAACCTTGAAAGAAAATTTTGGGTTAGGACAGATTCAAAATATATGAAATTGGAAGATTCAAGGAATATGAATTGTAAAGAATGTTTTAGTTGCTGGTTCTTGTGTTATATTGCTTAGGTTGTTCACACAGAACTGACCTGCGTGTCCATTCAGTGCAGACCTGCATGGGCCACCAATAAAACCTGTCACACCCCGCTTCCCAGTGTATAGGCAGAGGACGCAACGGGTCACGCAACGTATTTACTCAGAAGTAAACACGCTAAGCGTATCTAAGAAAAAATAAAATATACACAAGAGACAAGATGTAAATAAAACAGCAACTTTATTTATTAACATTCTTTTTACAATACATCTGAAAAGTAAATACATGGAATGAAAGCAATGCCTAAACAATGGCATAACAGAAATGAAAATGAAATGTAATGTACAAGTGAATCTAAAACTCCGGGTCTTCAGTAAACTGATCCAAGTCCTCATTGCTGGGCTCGATCTCCAGTGAGTCAGAGACACCTGATGACATTCCAAAGAAGAAAAAGGAGAATGTCGTCGGCGAAAAAATCGCTCGGTAAGTCCCAAGGGTAAGTAGACACAGAATAGACAAAAAGAGAATATAACTTTTAAAGTTGTATTATATTGTTAACACTGTTGTTTGTAGCTTGGTACAGAAGAGGCCAGTGTATACGAGAGGAGTCTCACTATCCCGGAGCCTAAGGTATATGGAGTACAAGGAACCGTTCAGCCACGGTACAACGGCGATGGAGATTCAGGTTAGGTGTCTTATAGTTGCAATCTCGTGCCACTTCTAACACCTTCCGTACCAATCTACCCCTTATAAACCCCGCGATGTCTTGATTGTATTGTATTGTCTTGTTTTATATAGATGGATGACTTGCCGAAACCATGATATCAGTAAATGGAACGGATATAATGGATGAACATGTAGATGGAATATATCCATGGTTCGGTTCGGTCAATACAGATTGGTATAGATTGAATAGACGGATTCATTTTGAATTGTTGTATTGTAGATTGTACTCGAATCACATTCAAGTCAGATTAGTTATATTGAGACTCAGTCTGAGTCGGACACTTTTTGAAGAACTTGAAATCCTGATTGTTCTGATGTTATCGGTAACTCCTGCACATGGACGGCAGGATTTATGTCTTTTTCCAAGATAATTACCGTGTTGATAACACCGTTTGTTAGGTTGTCTACCTTAAATAGGCAAACACCCATATCCCCGGCTCCCTGAGGCTCAAGAGACTGGTCCCACTTAAACCTATGTTTACTAAGGTCCTTATTGTAATTTAGTATAACTTGAGGGAGTTTTATATAAAAATAATTTTGTATAATTTTCAAAATACACCTCAAGCATTTAATTATCGTCTTTAGAGTTTTCATATATGTATATTTTTATACAAGTGAAATTTCTAGTGAGTTAAACCTAATTTCATAATATATGGTATTTATTTGTAATATGGATATTGTTTGAATTATCATGGTAGTTTCATGTAATATTGGAATTCTTTTCTTGAGTTTTGGAAACATGGAATATTATATATATTTAAAATAGGTATTTTGGTAATAATTATATATACATAATTAATGAAATTAATTTTATTTATTTTCTTGTAAAAATCTCATTTTCTAAAGAAAAATGTATAAAAATTCTATCGAGATCGAATGCTCCTTGCGGAGGTCTGCATCTCGCTCTACTAAGCCTGAGGATGTGCGATAATATGCACCATCCCGAACGGGGTCCCCAAAATGGGTTGTAGAGGCGCAATTGCATGGAAAGTTAAATACACTTTTGAAAGACAAACGGTTTTATAAGTTAAAGGCATTTATTTGCAAAGTCGTATTTCCCGTATTCTACTTTCCTAAAATTTATCATGCTATGATTGATATGTGTGTTGTGATGAGGCAGGTCATTACCTCATGAATTATCTAAAGGTATAGCAAGGAAATAACGTTATAATGTCGAAATGAATATTTTGTGATATTTTATTGTAAAAAAATGCGATAAATGTCACAAAAATGATATGAAACTTGTTTTATTGAGTTTTTTAATGTTTAATAATCAACATATGAGAATATGGTTTTATCTTGTTAAAGAAAAGTGTAGTTTTTTAAAGAAAACCGAATCGGAAGTCGGACTAACTCCGCTTCCGTCGGGTTTTAGTTCTGAAAGTTTTTAGAATAAAGAAAAGAAGAGAAAGAGGGACTTACTACCTTATAAAGTATAGGGGCGAAAGAAGAAGAGTGGGGAAGCGCCGGTGCATCGTTTCATCGCCGGAAACTCCATGTACCTTCGCCGGAAGTTCGTTGGAGCTTCGCCCTTCACTAACTCCACTTGCACACTATAGGAACTTGGAAATTTCTTGAGAGTTTTGGCAGGGAATTGTGAGTGAGGAGGGGTGAAATGAGGGTGGTATTTATAGGGAAAAATTAGGGTTTAGGGTCTTTAAAGAATGCATTGAAATATGCATTAAAATGAGGTTAAATAGGCATTTTATTGCTCTCGGGATTAATTCAGAGTAAACAAGAAATAAGTGGTTAGTGGGGTAGGCCAAACGTTGCAGGGGGAAGAAGATGAAGGAAATACCGTCGGTTTGGACCGGCGGCATCGGTCAAAATTGGCTTCTCGCCGGTTTTGTACCGTCGGGGGTGGGTTGGTCTGGGTGCTACGTGTCCTTGTCGCTTCAATTTCTCCCGTGCTTATGTTTATTTATTCTGTAAATTACCCTATTATGTGTAGTGCACGTGCAAACTCTTGGGCTTCTAAAAAGATTAAAAAAAATTAAAACAAAAAGATAATATGGCTGATGGGATTTGAACTCTGGTGCTTTGTAACAGCAGTGCAAGGCTTTACCAATGAAGTACAAGTGTTTTCTTGCTGTTCAAAAGCAAATAAAATTCTTATAGCATTCACAGTATTGCAAATACCCAATTTGTACATTAACTTTTAAAAAAATTTATGTACACGGAAATTGGAGTTGTTACAATTGTCGTTGATGTTTGTGCTGGTATTATTCGGAGAGTCCATCACCTTGATATAAAAGATAGGTTAGGATAGATTCAAGGAATTTGAAATGCAAGGAATGTAAATGTTTGTTGAATTCATTAATTCTTGTCGTATATTGTTTACGAATTCATGCAAAACAGACCTGCATGGGCCACCAATAAAACCTGTCATGCCCCGCTTCCCAATAGACGGAAACGATCACGTAGCAAGCCCGCGGCATATTTATTCAGAGAATTATACGTAGCGTATTGAAACAATAATACACGATGCAAGAATAAATGGAGACTGTAAAATTTTCAACAAAAATTTTTATTTACATTCAACTTCCAATATTTACAAGTACATGAGTTTCAACTGGAAAGTAAATACAATAAAGGAAAATGCCTAAACATGTGGCATACATAAGCTGAATAAAAAGTGAAGCTAAGCTAATCCTAAGGAGAATTCCGGTTGTAGTCTTCCTATGTGGCATCCACTTCCTCTGTCTCGACGATATCTGACGAACATTCCAAGAAAATAAGGGTGGGTGGAATGCCCGTCGGCGAACTAGCTCTCGGTAAGTCCTAAGGATATAGTAAGAGTAAAAGAATGACAAGTGTAGATTATCTATATATATGACAAGTAAAAGTATATGATCATGGGTAAATATGTACTATAGGTCTCTATATGGCCACTATGTTAACGTTAAGTTCCAACTGTGAATGTCAACGCAGCCGTAGAAGTATTCATGAGCTCAAAAGTGAGGCCGCAGGAGCAAGGAAATACAGGCCTATTTCATGTGTTAGCATCGGGGTTCTAGGCTGTGGATGAGTCGACCCGACTGATATTCGAGTAAAATAAAAAAAAAGGTTAATACGGGACTCCTGAACCTCCATTGGATTCACACAAGAAACTATCCCAAACACCCCGAGTATAATATATATTATAATTGTAAGATAACTTTAGTTGATTTGATTGGTTGATTATAACATGACTTGATCGAAACCATAGATTGCAAAGGTAAAATAATAAAGTCGAGTGAGTCGAGTAAGGTGCGAGTCATATCAATTGCAATCTTGGGTCGAATCAAGTTAGTTGAGTAGATTTAGTTCGAGTCCATGTTCAGGTTTAGATTCGAGTTTGGATTCGGGTTTTGAATTCGAGTTTAGATCTTTTTATATGAATTGATTTAAACTGTTAAAAATCTTGTATTCGGGAGAAATCGACAACTGCTGCATATGGACGGCAGGATTTGTGTTTTTTTTCCAAAACAATTGTCATTTATAACTCCGTTAAGTTGTCTAACTTGAATAGGCAAGCACTCACTTTCTCCGGCTCCGTGAGGCTCAAGAGAAATGATATCGTTTAAACCTATATTAATCTAGAGTCCTTATTATTTATTATTGTTATTTACTCTGTGTTTATATTATTTGCATCTCTCGAGAGAGTTTTGTGAAAAATACTTTAATATGGTTTAAAAATAAACCACGAGGGTGAATTATAATATTTAGGGTTTTCATGAACATGTATTTTAATTGTTGTGGTGTTTTAGTGATAAAACCTAGCTTTTAAAAGTTTATGGTACTTTTATGAAAACTAGTTCTTTTGGAAACTTGTTGCTATTTTATTAAGAATTCTAACCTTTCATTTTAAAAATATAGTTTCATAATTTGTTTTTATTGAAAATACGGATTCATAACTTTATATAAAAAAAATTCAAAGTTTGTTTTGTTTAGAAAAGTCGTATTTCTTAAAAACCGTATTTTTATTTCCTTTTGAGACCGAATACTCCGTGAGAAGTTCTGCATCTCGCTCTACTATCCTAAGGATGTGCGATAATCCACACCATCCATTAGCGGGTCTCCTAACGAGGGTAGTAAATGCGCAATTGCCAAGGATTTAAAATATCGATTTAAAAGAAACCCGTTTTGAAAAAATATGGTATTTTAATGTAAAAATTATTCTTTAAATAAACTATATATTTAGAATCTCGAGCTATGAAACCATGGTGTGCGTATGGGGTAGGTCGTTAACCTATGAATGATCCAAAAGTATATACTCTAGTTATTGAAATTACGGTTATATTAAAGTTCATGGTATTTTAATGAAAACTTTGTTTTATGATTATTTCACATGGAAAATTTTATTAAACTAAAAACTAAATGATATAAATAAGATTAAGAGTGGTGTTAGGATATTAGCTTGACCTATTTTGCTTATAAAGTGGAGTACAATTGTTAAAAATAATATTATATCGGAGTTTACTCCACTTTGTCGATGTATTTTTTTAGAAGGCGATTTGAGATGAAAAGAGATAGAGAGAAGAGGGAGTTACTGTTTTAGCTTATTATCAAGGGAGAGGGGAAACCTTCGGGGGTCGTTATCTCGTCGGAGATGCTCCGGTCGTCGAGCTTGGCCAGCTACTCTTCTTGGGTGCTTAACTCCACTTGGTATTTAGAGAATTTGAGAGAATTTTGATAGAAATTTCAGAATGGGGAAGAGCTAGGGGATTGGATGGTATTTATAGTGAACAATTTAGGATTTGAAAATTAAAATTTGGATTAAAAAAATTAAAATGGATGTTTAATTGAATAGTCATCGTTTAATTGCAGGGAAAACAAACAGTGCAGGGGAGTTGGAGGGAGCTGAAGGGACTTGTGTACAAAGCACGGAGGTGATCGGGCCAATTTGGATAGTCGACGGCGGCCAATGGAAGGAAATGGACGGTCGGATCTTGAGGGTTTGCCTCGAAATTCGTGCTATGTGTCTAGTTTTGTGTTTATTCTTCTTTGCGCCTATTTGATTTTTCTGAAACCTTTCGATTCTCCGTGAATTGCACGTGCAACTCTTGGGCTTCCGAAAAATTTAAAAGAAAAATCTTAAAACTAATTGGTGTTGGGTTACCTTGACGCCTGAGCCTTCTAACGAGGTGGTTTGCGGAACAAAAATTTTTGTAGGGTTTCAAAAGGGCGCTAAGATAACCCAAAGACCCGAATCTTTCCATAAAACTAACTAGCTATACTATGAGAGCTATCTACTATGATGAAGGATTCTTACCAAACGAACCAAGTCCTTCGGTCTTCGTTCTTCATCCTTAGCTCCTAGTAGCCCCCTTGAACTTGCTTGATCTTCTTTTGTTGCTCTGTCGGTTCTCCGAGATCGAGCTTGTTCTCCGGTCTTTCTTGGTCCTTGATAATCCACCCGGGGAATATAATCTATGGCTCTAGCTCCTAACTATGTAACAAAAGGAGCAACTAAAGGACTTGGATTGCCAAACCAAGTAATCTAGGATGTAGTGTAATGATCTAAGTGTAAAGATATCTCTTTCTTGCCTCTTCACTTGATTCTCAACACATGAGAAGATAGTGAAGAGGAAGAAGATGAAAGTGGAGGAAGCTAGAGAGGAAGGAGAGGAATGGGAGCTCAAGAAAATAATGAAGCAACCTTGGAGAGAGAAATTACACACATAGGTTTTGTGTATAAATTTCTTGAATAAACAATCAACAACCATGCTTCAATAGTAACTCCAAATGAATTAAAAATTCATTTGAAGCATGGTCATTGCCATTCCTCTTATACCTCACACTTTACACCTCATTTACATTTATCAAATAAATGGAAAATACATAATGAGGTGGCCACCTTCTAGAAGGTAATCTGTAATAAATATGGATTACAGTCAGCTATATACATACCTGCATTCAGATAAAATCTGAACGCCTAAAGAGATAGAATAACACGAAGAAAGTAATACTAGAATATACATATCGAAATACATATATGTAAACTATTAAATCAATACCTGATTAATATCCGGCTTAAACCCGAGCCGGCTAGTATTACCAACTGTCCGATCGAAAGTCTGAGTACCAAGTACATCAATCGATCGAACCCTGCATGTATCCAATACGGCAACTACATCATTTCGCCTGAATCAGGGAAACCCTCTGTGTAGGACTCTAAAGACTCGACAGTACGCCGGGAGTGAGTTAGTGGATAAATCCATAATCATAAGTATGTCAGCGGCACTAGCTGTACGTAACGGCTACCCGGGTACCTGTCGAAAGGAAGGCCGATGAGAAAATTCATCTGGATCTCCACTGAGCCTATCCGTGACAATATCCGTACAGTCCGGTCTCTTCGTCTGAGAATGTCGCATACCGGGTCTAGGGGGTGGTGAACGTCAGACCCTGATAACCTGATAAGTCATGCTGATGTGGCTTAGGACCAATCCGGGAAACTACTGATCAGCCTATCAGTAAATCCCAACTGCCTTGGCCAAGGTGTTATGGTCCTGACTAATCGAATCACAGTGCGATATTGACTCCCTATACCGGGAGAGACGAATCCCCGACAATCGCTCACTGCCTCCATATGGCTCGGGACTGCACCCAACCAAAACCTGTTTGCATGACTCAGCAAAGCCATGGTTGGGTAGTGATCAAAGCACAGTGGGAACTCACACGAGACAAATGCCGATCTCAGGTCTAAGGACTAACCTGTACTAATGTCACCTAAGAATTTCCACCTGACGATAGGTATGGTACCATCTGGAAGTTCTCGGCGAGTCCGTCCGGTGTACTCACCCCCAGTGAGCACCTGTATACGATCTTTGGTCTAAAGACCAATGGTTGCGAGACCAAAACATCGCCCCTCGTCGGGGTCTGGAAACGTATACACTAGTCTACTCTGGAGTATCGATTCCCGGTCTCAATACTCCCATGACTAGGGACCGTTTAAAGATGTGCATACCGACTACCCAGCTCCCACAAGTATGATCGCCATCACAACGCAGGTAGTCTAGCAACGACCCTACAGGTTTTATCATCATATCTAAAAAATATGTAATATCAAGTAAAACATACACATGTTAAGATAAAGTCAAACCAAATAGCATACTATCATATCGAGCAAGACTGTCTTGTACATATATATGTCCAAGCATCCATATGTGTATATATACAATAATGGCCTCTAGAGCATACATATCCAACAATCTCCTACTAGCACTAAGGCCGTATATTAGCGTACCGAGTATCCAACGTCTGCTCTAGGGCCAGCTGTTGGCGTACCGCATACCCAACATCTCAAAAAATCTCTCGAACTGTGCTTGAGGAAGGGCCTTGGTGAATGGATCCGCGGTGTTGTCTTTTATATCCACTCTCCAGACCTCGATCTCCTGGCGATCTACAATCTCCCTGATCAGGTGATACCGCCTTAAGATGTGCCTATATTTCTGATGGGACCGTGGTTTCTTCGCTAAAGCTATAGCCCCATTGTTATCGCAATACACAGGTATTAGGTCAATAATGGACGGAACTACCTGAAGTTCATTAATAAACTTCTTCATCCAGACTGCCACTTTTGCGGCATCGCTTGCAGCAATGTATTCATCCTCCATCGTCGAGTCTGCAACGGTATCCTGTTTGGAGCTCATCCAACATACCGCCCCTCCGTTGAGGGTAAATACAAAACCCGAGACAGACTTGCTGTCATCCTTGTCACTCTGGAAGCTTGAATCGGTAAAGGACTCGACCTTTAGGTCTCCATTACCGTAAACCAAGAATATCTCCTTTGTCCTTCTCAGGTATTTGAGAATGTTCTTTACTGCTTTCCAGTGGTCCTCACCTGGGTTCGACTGATACCGGCTCACTACGCTTAGCGCATAAGCTACATCTGGCCTTGTACGCAGCATCGTATACATTATAAATCCTACCGCCGAAGTGTAGGGTATAGTGCTCATGTGAACCCTCTCCTCGTCAGTCTTGGGAGACATCTTCTTGGAGAGGGTGATTCCATGCAATGCGGGTATGTTACCGCGCTTGGAATCTTCCATACTAAATCTCTTTAGTACGGTCTCTATGTAACAGGACTTTGAAAGTCCTAGTAATCTCTTGGATCTATCTCTGTAGATCTTAATTCCCAGAATGTATGAGGCATCACCCAGGTCCTTCATGGAGAACCTTTGTGAGAAGAATAGCTTGACCGATTGTAGCATAGGAATGTCATTTCCTATCAAAAGAATGTCTTCCACGTACAAGACTAGGAATACGACAGTTCGTCCTACAATCTTCTTATATATACAGGGCTCATCTTCATTCTTGATGAAGTCAATGTCTTTGATTGTTTCATCAAAACAGATGTTCCAGCTCCGCGATACATGCTTTAATCCATAAATGGATTTAAGAAATTTGCACACCTTCCCGCTGCTCCCACTGTCTACAAAACCTTCCGGCTGATCCATAAAAACGCATTCTTCTAAACTTCCGTTTAGAAAAGCCGTTTTTACGTCCATCTGCCAGATCTCATAGTCATGGAAGGAAGCAATGGCAAGTAGGATCCGAATGGATTTGAGCATAGCCACTAGAGAAAAGGTTTCGTCATAGTCCATACCTGGTCTTTGACGAAAACCTTTTTCAATGAGTCTAACCTTATTGGTTTCTACCAGCCCATCTACACCAAGTTTCCTTTTGTAGATCCATTTGCATCCAACGGGTTTTACCCCAGGTGGAGCAATATATAAGGTCCACACTTTATTGGCGTTTCATGGACTCCATTTCAAATCGCATAGCTGTAGGGTTCCTAGGCACTCTAGTGAGGTCTCACAAGGCATCAACCATGCCAATTTCAAAAATTCTAGGTGCCGAGAGACCCGACTACGGATCGTTGGCTAGAAATCTAGGCGACAAAGCTAATTAGTTAACAACTTTAACTAAGAGATACGGAAATACAACCTTTGTAGATCCGGTTCTCCACCTCCATAGCTTCGCAATGAAGTCTCCTCGCTGTCCATAACAAGTTCCGGGCTCTAGCGTCGGCTTTATCGGAGAATGGACGGGCTAGGTCATCGATGTCCATGCCGAAGATGATCTACGTCGAGGCATCGCTAAATCAAGCTCCGACTTCACCAAGTCAAGAAACTTGTGAAGAAAACACACTCTACTACTTGGCAAGAGGTAGAGGATGAAGAAATAAGAAGTGGGTAGACTTTAGAATTGGATTTCTCACTCATTTCCATCAATCACCATTGATGGAGCTTGCTTTCTTCATGGAAGAAGATGAAGACGAAGAAGAAGGTCTTATGATAAGAATAATTGAATTAGAATAATAATCATTTCTTATCATAATGCTAACTATGGTAATGTGTAGAGAATCAATCATGGTTAAAGGAATGGTTAGGGTCAAGCTAGAGACAAAATGGTCACTTAGTCAAAGTGTTCATGAAGCTTCATGAAAACAACAAATGAAAGCCACCATTTCATTTCATTTTCTTTTATTCATTTATCAAAAATAAATGGATAACTAAATAAGATAAATGAATAACAAATAATAAACCCTAACCATTTCATTAACCAAGGTTTAATACTTTACACTTAACCAAAAAGCATGTATCATCAAACATGATACAAGCAAGTGCACAAAATCATATCACATATATAATGCGCACATCCAAGCGAGAAAAAACCATTTAAAGTGAACCAATACTAGTTAATGCAAAGTAATATATCAAATATATAATTATGCATTAAATCATTAAATCAACACTTGATTCAATGATCCGGTCATGTCGCACACAACCGACTAGTATACTATGTATCGACTTATCGAATCAACCCTTGATTCGATAACTAGGTTATATCGCATACAACCATTCGATACATATATCGCGAGAATAGAATACGGTATCACATACACGCATTATTCTCGGTCCCGCACATATCTCATATGTGCTCCTATTTCGTTTCGCTTGAGCCAGGAAACCTCTGTGTAGGACTCTAAAGACTCGTCAATACGCCGGCAGCAGATGATGATCATATCAAACACCCACAAGCCGCAAGCGGTCTGCTAAACGTAACGGCCACCCGGGTATTGAGCGATCAGAAGATCGACGAGCAAGCCCGCTCACACTCCAGTGAATCCAACCAGTAACACTACCGTACAGTCCGGTCTCGTCGTCTGATATGTCGCATATCTCGCCTAGGGGTGGTAAACGTCAGACCCCAATAGCTCGATAAGTCGTGTCGATATGAGGTCTATAACAATTCGAGAAACTACTGGTAACACTTACCAGTAAATCTCAGCAACCCTGGCCAGAGATTTCCTGTTATAGCCAATCGAACACAGCGCAACATCAACCCCCTATACCGGGAGAGACGAATCCCCTCCTATCGCTCATTGCCTCCATGTGACTCGGGACTGTACCCAAAAACCACCGTTTTGCACGCCCTCTTGGACGTGGTAAGATGGAAATCAAAGCACAGTGGGAACCACACAAGACTCTATGACGATCTCGGGTCTACAGACTACTCTGTACCAGTGTCACCAGAGAACTGCCATCTGACGTGAGGTATAATACCATCTGGGAGTTCTCGGCGAGTCCGTCCAGTGTACCCAGTCTCTACTGAGCACCCGTATATCATCTCCGATGTCAAACACCAATGGATATGGGATCATCCATCGCCCATCTGTATGGGTCGAGAAGGTATACGCTAGTCTACTCTGGTATATCAATGCCCCGTCTCGATATACCCACGACTAGGGACTTTGAAGGATGTACTTATGGACTACCATGTCCCCACTAGTATGATCCGCATTATAGTCCAGGTAGTCAAGTACACATCCTAAGGGCTTTACCAACATGTAACAGAGAGACAATCAGTGTACACGTTAAGGTAAAGATCAACCAGATAGCATACTATCATGTCGAGCAAGAAAGTCCTCCCTATATAAGTCCAAGCATCCACTGCAATATACATCCTATGTACAGTAATGGCCTCTAGGGCATTCATATAACTAACAATAGCATCCAGCCACTTATCAGAGTCCCTACTAATAATGGCTTGCCTGAAACTGGTAGGGTCATCTTCTTCCAAGATGCAATCCTCTCGATCCACGTCTATGAGAAAACCGTAGTATCTCTCGGGCGGATGAGAAATCCTACCAGATCTGTGGAGTGGCTGAGGTTCGTCTGGGACTATTGAATCTAGAGGTTCCTCCAAACCTTCAGTTTCATTTTGTGGTTCATGGATTTCTCCCAGTTCTACCGTATTCCCACTAGTTTCTTTTGCAAGAAACTCCATTTCCAAAAAGGTAGCGTGGCAAGATACAAACACCTTCTGTTCCTCAGTGTGGTAGAACAAATATCCCAGTAAATCCTTAGGATATCCCACAAATTTACATAGAACTGACCGTGCCTCTAGTTTGTCCGGTTTCTGTGTTTTCACATAGGCCGGAAAACCCCATGTCTTAATAAATTTAAGACATGGTTTCTTACTACTCCATATTTCATACGAAGTCTTAGGCACAGATTTGGACGGAACTTGATTCAATAGGTATGCCGCTGTTTGAAGCGCATGTCCCAGAATGAAAGAGGCAACTCAGCACTACTCATCATGGAGCGAACCATATCCAACAGGGTACGATTCCTCCGCTCCGATACACCGTTGTGTTGTGGTGTATATGGAGGAGTACGCTGAGAGAGAATTCCATTCTCTCTTAGGTATTCTAGAAATTCCGTGCTTAAGTACTCCCCTCCTCTATCAGACCGGAGGATCTTGATACTTTTGCCAGTCTGGTTCTCTACTTCGTTTCTGAATTCTTTGAATTTCTCAAAAGCTTTAGATTTGTGTTTCATAAGATACACATATCCGAATCTAGAGAGATCGTCAGTGAATGTGATGAAGTACGAGAACCCACCCCTTGTATGTATAGACATCGGACCACATACATCACTGTGTATTAGTCCCAAGAGCTCTGTTGCTCTTTCTCCATGTCCGGTGAACGGAGATTTGGTCATCTTTCCTTTGAGACAAGACTTATAAGTTTCATAGGATGAAAATTCGAATGTATTCAAGAGTCTATCTTTATGCAACTTACTTAGTCTTTTCTCTCCGATATGACCAAGTCTACAATGCCACAAGTAGGATTCGTTCGTATCTGAACTCTTCCTCTTGCGTGTGTTTTGTACATTTAGAACTGTATTCTGATTTAAAACATAGATACCATTACACAGTGTACCTTCTGCAACAAGCATCTTATCAAGGTAAATGTTCATGATATTTTTATCAAGAACAAAGTTATATCCATCTTTATCAAGTAAAGAAACCGATATGATGTTGCAAACCATGGAAGGTACATAGTAGCAATTGTTCAAAATCATAGTATTGCCATTTGGCAATACTAGATGATATTCACCGACGGCTGCAGTATTAACTTGTGCTCCGTTCCCTACCCTGAGGGACATATCACCAAGTGCAACTATCCTACTTTTTCTCAGTCCCTGTAATAAATTACAGATATGAGATCCTGATCCGGTATCTAGTACCCAGGAGGTAGGACCGACCGAAAAGCAGTTCTCAATTATAAGAACACCTGAAGTAGATGAAATAGTATGCTTCTTCTTCAAATAGGTCATCAAGGAATTCAAACAATCCTCTTTCCCTTGCTCAAAATCATGATAGTTGTCATAAGTTAGAGCCAAACCGACGTTCCTCAGACCCGAATAAGAATTCGGATCGGTCGAGTGATACATTTTATTATCTTGATTAGGGCGTGAAATGGTTGCTACCTGGAGAGAGAGAGAAAAGGAACACTCAGCGTGCGCTCTTGCAAGATTTAGATTGGTTATTAGTTTATCTAATCAGGACGGCTCCCACTGTTTTCTCAAATTCTTCTTCAAACTATAAAAGAAGAACTAGTCAGGATTTAATCGCACGTCACAATACTTGCTTAACCTTTCAGCCAGGCTAGTGTTGGTACTTCGATGAAGGTTTTCCAATGCTTTCGCAAAGTTCCTTAATTACATAACCTCTTTTCCCTGGAGGCGTAGCCCCGCTAACACTGTTCTAGACACCTACTTGGTTTATAGCATTGATTGTTAAGTGAAATAATCTCCCGAGAATAATCCTACTCATCAGTGGGATCGGCATCCAACTATCATTGTGTGATGCTCTAGATGGAATCCACTCTAGTCACTACATTGTAGAAGGTATGCTAAATCTGCAAGTTTCCTGTATATTTGAAACTCCCGATGTGGTTTTTACCCCTAGGACCCAAGTGACCTTGACAAATAATCAACGAATCAGAATGTCCTAGTCAAGTTCAACCCGTCGTTATCCTGAATTGCATTAGACCCACCCGCATGATTCTTGACGAATAATCAACAAAATCATGTGACCGTCCTAACCAATCGCATCTATCAGTGCAACAGAAAATTATTACTCTGCTACCGTTCACTGTGCCTTGACGAATAATCAACAAATGCAGCACGAATACTTAGTAATTATCTGAAACGACGGAGGGCTACGGCCAGGTTCGTGGCGAAAAACCCGTTAACGTAATGAACTTGATATCGTTGAAGGAACACAAGTGATTTTACAAATATATATAGTGGCGAAAGCTTTTGCTAAAGAGGTCACTCCCTGTGAAGGGATCTCGGCTCTTCCTTGTCGAATGAGGTGCGGGATATTCCAAAATGAATACCACGATGCAAAGAAAAAAAAGAACGTCTGTAATGTCAGTTTTTCGAAATCTGTTCCAACAACATCTTTTAAGTTTATTTTCTTGCATTAATTAAAATCAACGCGGTCCCATCAAATTAACCTATCACACCAGAAAAGAATGAAAATAAAATGTACGTATATGCCATCCGCATTCGCCACGGGGCCCCTGTCATCACCCGTTAGGTTACTTAACTAACGACAGAGGGGGGGCTGTACTAGCGCGGGTACAAAACATATACAATATCTACTAGTATATATATAAGTATATACAACATTCGTCCCAGACATGATAATAATCAACATCACAGAATCTCAGCCAACAATATAAAATGGTGGATAATCTTGGAGCCCCAGATTTCATTTGAGCCGCAAATAAAACCTGACATTCCCGCTCGTGTGGATAGCCTGTGCAATGAAAACCTATACCCCCTACGAGTGCGGCGAATAGCCCTCCAATTCTATAATGAACCCCCCTCTGTCTCAACGCCATGAGATGCGGGCTTGTTGCCTTCTAGAATCCGGCTATTCGTATACTCCACCGCGGGGTAATCCTAATACAGAAAAAGAAAATAATATATACAAATGGTGACATCGGCCTCAACCCGGTCGTATCCCAAAATAATATACAATCCGGCAAAGACGGCAGTCTACATGTCGGACGCTCGCCCCGCAATAACAAATATACAATGAATATAAACTGTACTGCTAACATTGCACCACATGCTATCCACCACGACAATCCAACCACAATATCAGCACAATCACAGAACATCAACGTGAATGTCATGTTCGCAAACCCGTCTAAAAGAACATATAGCAATTACACGGGTTTACCGATCAAATGACATTCACGGTCGCAGATGCTAAACTAAGTACTGATAACAAAATACGTATTTTAAAATTACGATCGACTAAACTTTTCAAGTGGGCCCCAAGTATTAAACCAATACTGAAACAAATTTGGGCCAAAAAATAATTATTCCAGAAACCACAATTCCATGAAAAAGATTCCCAGAAGAAAATTGGACCCCAGAATCCCTAGTACCGCCGCGGAACCACGGCAAAACAGTGCTTTGCGCGGCAGTTCCGCGGTGGTTCTGAGAGATCATGGGATCAAATTTCTTATGGGTTCTTAAAAAAGCCTGCTCGATTTTTTAATATATAGAAAATGATTTTTATGCCACATTTAAAAATCGACAGAAACTATATGAATGGAAATGCGGTTTTTGAAATTTTCGGTCGATCGTTATTCTAAACACGTTGGAACAACCTAGTGTAGGTTTTATGGGATGGCTCTGATACCATGTTGGGTTGCCTTGACGCCCGAGCCTTCTAACGAGGCGGTTTGCGGAACAAATTTTTTTTCTAGGGTTTCAAAAGGGTGCTAAGATAACCCAAAGACCCGGATCTTTCTATAAAACTAACTAGCTATACTATGAGAGCTATCTACTATGATGAAGGATTATTACCAAACGAACCAAGTCCTTCGGTCTTCGTTCTTCATCCTTAGCTCCTAGTAGCCACCTTGAACTTGCTTGATCTTCTTTTGTTGCTCCGTCGGTTCTCCGGGATCGAGCTTGTTCTCCGATCTTCCTTGGTCCTTGATGATCCACCCGGGGAATATGATCCTGTTAGGTCCGTGTTACCTCTCCCGGTACTTTCGGGGTTGCGGAAACGGTAAAACAAAAATTTTTCTGAACTTGGTAACATGGACCGTAAAAGCCGGATCTTTGCTAAACAATACACTAGCATCCTAACTTGAGATGTTATCTACTCGGTTAGGGGTTATACCTCAACTTGAACTCCTTCTCTCCTTGTTGTTCTTCTCTTCTTGTTGTTCTTCTCTTCTTGTTGTTCTTCTCTTTGCTTGCTCGATGATTGATCCGGACTTTGGTCACCTCCGCGGCCTCCTTGAGTCGAAGACGATCCACCCGAGAGATGTACACCGAGCTCCACCTCGAGCCGAGGTAACTAGGGCAAGGAGATTGCTAATCTAGAAGCTCTAGGATGTGTAGAGAAGATGTATGGATGTGTTTGTCAAGTGGAATCCTTTTTCTCTCAACACATGAGATCAAAGGAAAAATCAAGAGGAGGAAGAAGGAGAAGCAACCATGGAAATGTTTCTCATTTCTTTTCTATGAGAGAGAATGAGAATGAGCAAATGAAAAACTTAACCAAGAGAAAACATAACCATGGTTGCAATAATGCCAAACATTATCATTACTAATCCCATCATGATAAAGTTGATGGCTACAAATGACATGAACATTATCATAACAAAAGAAAAAGAAAACCAAAGAATACTTTAGATCTTTCAAGAAGATCCAAGTCAACTTTGGTCAAATAGTCAACAAAGTCAAGATGGTCAAATGGTCAATGTAATTAGCCATAACAAAATTATCAATGAAAGGATTAGTAAATAATGTCCCCGGCTCATAATGGTTTTGACCAAACGAACTGTCAAAACCCTAATGAGTCCGCCTCAAAATGGTTTTGACCGAATCAACTGTCAAAACCCTAATGAGCCTGCCACATAGCGGTTTTGGCCGAACCAACTGCCAAAACCCTAATGAGGCACCTCCTCCTCCATCGCTCCGGAAAACTGTGCATACACACCTGCATCCGCATTCCGTAGAATGCGGATGCGCAGAAGACAAAACAAATCCATCCGTGCAATACTAGGATCCGGCTTAAACCAAAGCCCACTAGTATTGCCTTCCCGAACACCACACGCACACAAGTGTACGTAAGTGATCGCAGCCCTGCCGTAAAACCATACGGCCTCTACACGTTTCGCTCAGTGCAGGGAAACTCTCTGTGTGGGACTCTAAAGACTCGACACTACGCTGGCAGTGGGTTTAACCACAGACCGCAAGCGGCACTAGCTGTACGTAACGGTCCCCAGGTAGATGTCGATAAGAAGGCCGATGAGGTAAACCCATCCGAACTCCTACTGAGCCTGTATGTGACAATCTCCGTACAGTCCGGTCTGTTCGTCTGATACATCGCATGGCGGGCCTAGGGGGCGGTAAACGTCAGTCCCCTAATAGCGGTACAAGTTGTGTCGGAGTGAAGCCCAATACACCCTGAGATAACACTGGAAACCTACCAGTATATCTCGCTTGCCCTGGCCAGGGACTACTCGTGTAATGGCTCTCCTAGACACAGCGCAATGTCAACCCCCAATACTGGGAGAGACGAACCCTGTCTAACCGTCACTGCCTCCAAGTGCTTCGGGACTGCTCCCAACTACTACCTGTTTGCACGACTCAGTAGAGCCGTGGTAGGGTAGTAATCAAAGAACAGTGGGAACACACTCGAGGCGAAGTGACAGTGTCAAGTCAGCGGACTAAGCTGTTCTCATGTCACCTGGGAACTGATAACTGACGATAGGTATAATACCAACCATCAGTTCCCGACGAGTCCTGTCCAGTGTACTCGTAACCTAACGAGCACCCGCACACTATCTCAAGTACGACGTACTGACGGCTGTGGGACAGACCGTCTCCCGTGCTGGGATGAGAAGCGCATACGCTAGTCTACTCTGGAGTATCGATGCCCTATCTCGATACTCCCACGACTGGGGACGTGTATAAGGATGTGCTTGGAGATTACCCAGCCCCCACGAGTGTGATCACCATCATAACGCCGGTAATCAAGCAAAGATCCTAAGGGCTCTACTAATGCGTATAGGTGATATAATAAATAAACACACATGTACACATTAAAGCAGAGACAAACCAAGTAGCATACTACTATATTGAGCATGATTGTCTGTACAACTGTGAATATCCCAAGCTTCCATCAAGTAATATACATACTAGTATGATACAGTAATGGCCTCTAGGGCATATACACTAACAATCTCCCACTTGCACTAAGGCCATGTACTGGCGTATCGAAGACCTATCATCTCGATCAGCCGCTCGAACTGAATCTGGGGTAAAGCCTTCGTGAATGGGTCCGCAGTGTTGTCCTTTGTGTCCACTCTCCGCACCTCGATCTCCTGGCGATCAATGATCTCCCTGATCAGGTGATACCGCCTTAAGATGTGCCTGGATTTCTGATGGGACCTTGGTTCCTTCGCTAAAGCTATAGCCCCATTGTTACCGCAATACAAATATATTGGGTCAACAATGGACGGAACCACCTGAAGTTCACTAATGAACTTCTTTATCCAGACCGCCTCTTTTGCGGCATCGCTTGCAGCAATGTATTCAGCCTCCATCGTCGAGTCTGCGACGGTATCCTGCTTGGAACTCCTCTAACATACCGCCCCTCCATTGAGGGTAAACACAAAACCCGAGACGGACTTGCTGTCATCTTTGTCACTCTGGAAGCTTGAATCGGTAAAGGACTCGACCCTGAGGTCTCCATTACCGTAAACCAGGAACATCTCCTTAGTCCTTCTCAGGTACTTGAGAATGTTCTTCACTGCTGTCCAGTGGTCCTCCCCTGGGTCTGACTGATACCGGCTTACCGCGCTCAGTGCGTAAGCTCCATCTGGTCGTGTACATAGCATCGCATACATTATAGATCCTACCGCCGAAGCGTAGGGTATAGTGCTCATGCGAACCCTCTCCTCGTCAGTCTTAGGAGACATCTTCTTGGAGAGGGTAATTCCATGCAATGCGGGTATGTTACCGTGCTTGGAACCCTCCATACTAAATCTCTTTAGTACGGTCTCTATGTACCTGGACTGCGAAAGTCCCAGTAGTCTTTTGGATCTATCTCTATAGATCTTGATCCCCAGAATGTACGAGGCATCACCCAGGTCCTTCATGGAGAACCTTTGTGACAAAAATAGCTTGACCGATTGTAGCATAGGAATATCATTTCCTATCAAAAGAATGTCGTCCACGTACAAGACTAGGAATACGACAGTTCGTCCTACAATCTTCTTATAAACACAGGGTTCATCTTCGTTCTTGATGAAATCAAATTCCTTGATTGCCTCATCAAAACAGATGTTCCAGCTCCGCGATGCCTGCTTTAATCCATAAATGGATTTAAGCAACTTGCACACCTTCCCGCTGCTCCCACTGTCTACGAAACCTTCTGGTTGATCCATGTAAACGC
Source organism: Agapanthus africanus (assembly GCA_030015575.1). NCBI lineage: Eukaryota > Viridiplantae > Streptophyta > Magnoliopsida > Asparagales > Amaryllidaceae > Agapanthus > Agapanthus africanus. The sequence continues at coordinate 76,923,825 of CM057343.1, forward strand.
ACTCTTCCAAACAACCGTTTAGGAAAGCCGTTTTAACATCCATCAGCCAGATTTCATAGTCATGGAAGGCAGCAATGGCAAGTAGGATCCGAATGGATTTGAGCATAGCCACCGGAGAAAAAGTTTCATCATAGTCCAAACCAAGTCTTTGACGAAAACCTTTTGCAACGAGTCTAGCTTTATAGGTTTCCACCTGCCCATCTACACCTGTTTCCTGATTTAAAATCAGGAAAGCTTCTGGGAAAAGCTTCAGAAGAGGGTCACGTGCTTACACGTGACCAGCAGTCACGTGTTGGCACGTGACACCTAAACGCATCATCAAGGCAAGTTCAGTTTTCTGACTACGCTGAAGAAAAGGGAATTCAGAAAGGGTCACGTGTAGACATGTGACATTTAAATGTAAGCGTCAAAGGCACACCGGTTCCCTGATTAAACCAAGGAAAAGGCTCCAGACGAGGGTCACGTGCTCACACGTGACCAGGGGTCACGTGGTGGCACGTGACGGCTAAGCATCAGAAGAAGGCAGAGTGCAAAAGAAGGAAAGGGCTCGTTACAAGGGGTCACGTGCCCACACGTGACCATGGGTCACGTGGTCACACGTGACCGGCTTTCAAAGCCCATTTTGCTAACAGAATTAAATTCTGAAAGAAATTCAAATCTATCCAAAGGAAAGCGATTATCTGGAGCAGATCGAATTAAAGATTCAGAGATGATTAAATATCATCTATCTATGGGAAAATCCCGAGTTTGGAAAGATTTCCCCTTTAAATCTAACCGAAATAACAAAGGAGAATCCCGGGATTTGAAATCCAATGGTGAATAAAATTCACCTAATAATCCAAAGGTCAAAAACGAATGATGGATGCAAATCAAATCTTTAATGAAGATTCATCAAAAACTAATTGATTCGGCTGCTTCTCCTATAAATAGGAGCCAAGAGACACAAAAGAGGAGACAGATAGGCAGAGAAAAAAAATAGGAGAGAGCCTGGATACTTTGAGGAATTTAGAGCTTCTGCAAAAAGAAAACCCTAGGTAAGAAAGGGAAGGCTTCTTGAAAGAAGGAGAATTTAATTCTCAACAGAGTTTAAGTCTGACAATATAAAAACAGAAGAACATATTTCTTCTCTCTTTGATAGAGGATCTGCAAAGTGCACATCTCCCCTTTAGGTTGAGAATTTAATTCTCAATGGGTTGAGATCCTGCCATGCAGATCCAAAACATAGAGAGAGAATGGAAAAATGAGAATTTAATTCTCACAGAACCATAGGAATTTAATTCCTTTAAGATAAAAGTAGGGCTTGACCCTGTGTTATGGGAATTTAATTCCTTCAAAACAGAGAAAAACAGGGTTTAACCCTAATTAAGAACTTAGTTCTGTTGAAACAACGGGAATTCAATTCCCTTAATCATAATTTAACAGGGAATGGAAGTTTAATTCCTTAAAAAGCTTTTATTAGGGTTTAACCCTATTCAGTTCTTCACATATACGAGGAATTTAATTCCTACAGAAGATTCAGAGTTCAATTCTACTCCAGAATATAAGTCTTCAAAAGGAAGTAGGAATTTAATTCCTCTGAAAATTAAAGCTCGAGGAATTTAATTCCTGAAAAAAAAAAAAGATTAACAGAGCCTCTAAACAACATACATGAAGGCAGGGTCACGTGCCACCACGTGACCCCCCTAAAAGTTCTACAGAAAGCCCTTTGAGGCAGTCCTCCACGTGACCCACGTGACCCTTGACAGAAGCTCTAATACATAGGCATATGAATGCCCGTCACGTGATGGCACGGGATGCTCTGAAAGATGCAGTAATCTCAGCAGAATAAATGAAGGGAGGGCGCTCTCACGTGTCGCCACGTGACCCCTCTTGCTTTAGTGTTTAACACTAAGTTGGAACTCCTGAATCCAGTGTTAAAACACTGTTGGGCCGTAGTGTTCAACACTAATCAAAGAACTTTATTTGCAGTGTTCAACACTGACTACCTTAGTGTTTAACACTAATTTGAGAGCTTTGTTGCCGATGCTTGATACCGATCTGTTTTAGTGTTTAACACTAATTTGAAAGCCTTGTTGCTGGTGTTTAACACCAATTATCTTTTAGTGCTAAACACTAACTTGTCAACTTCATTCCCAGTGTTCAACACTGATTGCTCTGAAGTGTTTAACACTAAGCTTTGGCCCAATTGGCTAAAGGGATAGAGGCAAAGCCTCTCCCTCAATGGACCAACAAGAAGTCAATATTCCAGACATGATAGGACTTAGCCCAAGCTGGCCATAAGTCCTCAATTCGTAATTAACTGGGCCAATGGGCTCATAATATAATTAATGGGTCTTGATCCCAAATTGGGCCAAGGACTATTTAATCCATCCCGGTTCTAGGGTACATCTCTTCACTCCTTTGATACTTGGCATTGTAATCCCTCAATGTCTTCAAAGAGGTGACGGGTCCCGATGACCACCCATGATATGGACTGTGGGGTCCTTAAACCCATGTCTAATGCAAAATTCCTGGTCACGTGGAACGCGGATAACGTCACTCTTTGACCCCGCGGAAAACGCCCAGAGCGGAGCCTAGTCCTCGCCGAGCACGGCAGTGAACCCGTGTGAAGCATCTAGTGCAAAATTCCTGGTTACGTGGAACGTGGATAACGTCACTCTTTGACCCTGCGGAAAACGCCAAGAGCGGAGCCTGGTCCTCGCCAAGCACGGCAGTGAACCCGTGTGAAGCATCCAGAGCACATACCGGACTGTGGAGTCCTTAAACCCATGGACTACGACGTCCTTAACCTTGACCGAGATGTCTTAAAACTAACAATGGACCGCAATGTCCTTAAATTACCCATGAACCGCAATGTCCTTAAACTACCCATGGACCGCAATGTCCTTAAACTACCCACGGACCGCAATGTCCTTAAACTAGAACAATAGAGCCCCGCATGCTCCTTTGCCGGATCTAAACGGTCCCGTTTAAGTTGATCTTAGCCTCAAAGAGGGCTAACGTATCCTTAAACCTTCAAACAGACTGGACTATGAATCCCCCCAATTAACTCTGGCTCGAGGGTACATCTCTGAACTCCTCTGACATCCGTCGTTGTAATCCTTCAACGTCGTCAGAGAGGTGACGGGTCCCGACAGCCACACATATACGATGGACCACTATGTCCCTAAACTGGAACAATGGAGCCTAAAACACTCCCTTGTCGGATCTAAATAATCCCGTTAAGTTGATCTTAGTCTCAACATTAGACTAACGTATCCTTAACAAACGTTTGAGTTGATCTTAGCCTCAAGCATGGCTGACGTATCCTCAAACCAAACCCCCAAACCCAAATCTAAGATAAACACGGATTTGGACTAGTCCACGCCCTACGGGCGACGACACAACTCAGTCTCCGTAAACAATCCACGGGCAACAAAACACGAAACAAACACACACGACACGAAGTGACCATCTGGAGAAAGAGAAAGTTGTTACCGCGATGCGGTAGCGTAATTAACTGCAGGGGCTTGCGCCTGCAGGGAAGAGCGTCCCCACAATCAAAAACCCCTCAAACGAGGGGGAATCTGACGAAGTCTGCTACATCGGCCGCATCCGTCTAAACCTCCGATGCACGGTGCCATAAACAACTTGGCATCTTCGGAGAGGTGGACGGATAGCACCAATTAGCATCTGCCCCGAACCTCAGGCACGGACGCCCACGTCGCGCCGCCGTTCGGAGGGGAACAGATTCTGGCATGCCCGGTGGGACCTTTTCCTCTTTCCACTCCACACTTCGTGTGTCGTGATTCGCGAACCAATCGCGGTTCGCTAATGGTTGCCCTTGGGTTTCAAGATACTAAGAATTGGCATCTTGCTTATTGCAGAAAGCATAGGATCGATGTCTTCTACTTCTGCGAAATCCTCCAACTGCTTAGACTGCAATTGCGGCCAACGCTTTACCTCGCCAGGAGGTATAGCCTATGGACCCCAAGCTGCTTCGTTGTTCACAATGCCGGTGGACCAAGTGACTCAAGCCACTACCGGATTGTTCTTCGGGACTATACTCCCATCATCAAGCTTCGCGGCGCCGGTACTGACAAAGGAAGCTCTCAAGAAGTCGGTCTTTGATCGTCTTACCCCTGCCGCGGCTCCTCTCAACGAGTCGCCCAACGTCAACGCCTCGGTCTTCTCTAGATTGGGCCAGAAATCCTGCGAACTCATCATAGGACCTACAATCTCAGAGGAGGCTGCTTCTAAGAAAGTGGCCGCTCCTGCCCCCGAAATCGCCAAGGCGGCTTCTCCGGCCAAAAAGTCGGTCTTTACAAGATTGACGGCTTCAGCTCCCGCTCCTGCTACCCAAAGGACATCGGTCCTTGATAGGCTAACACCAACAGCGACCCCTCACCCACACAGGGGGCAAGACGAAGCCATTCTCACCGCTGAACCAACACCGTCCGCTCGACACGCTCGACGTCGCCATTGGCGCCGAGTAAGGAAGGCTGGGGGTAACTCCCCCTCTGGGTTGACTCCATCAACCCCGGTGGCAGAAGTTAATGCTGCTGTTCCAACTGGGAACAGCTTCGAAATGCTAAATAAGGTGCGAAGAAATTCTCCTACTGCAGTGCTGAAGAGGTCTCCCCCCCATTAAAAAGGGTTGCGGAAATAAAATCAGAACAGCCCCGATCCCCTCAACAGCTGTCTTCCAAAATCTATAAGGTTTGGCGGCAGGCCCGAGACTCGATCATCGATCCAAACTCCTCGCGCCAGCACAAGAAGCTGAAAATCCAACCGGAAGCTGGTCACCAGGCTAAACCCCGAAAGGCTGTCTGGGCGCCCACCTCAACGGCCCCCTCAACCTCCACTGCTCACAAAAGGAGGAAGCCAGAGAAGACCCTCCAGCCCGCAACGACAGCTAAAAGCACTGAGCCCAGACGCCCTAAGTCTGGGGGCATGATGGTCCACACCGTATACATGGCCTCTGGAAAGGAGGAGAGCCGCACTTCTACAGGCCACCGACCACTTACCCGATCCGTGACGAAAGCCCAGGAGCAGCAACAAAAGCTTCAGGAAATGATGAATGCTATGGCCGCACTTACCGGGCCAAAAGAAAGCCCAGAAACGTCCTCGGATGCGCGCCAGGAGGAAGAAACCGACGCTGAATTCCTTCGCCGGATACTAGAGAAAAAGGATAAAGAGGCTGCTGAACAAGCGGCCAACATACAACGTATGGGCCTTCTCTTCCAAGATATGATAGGAATGATGATCCAACAGGACTTGCCCGCCGAGGATCCCCCAATCGTTCTTGAAGACGACCGAGGAGAAACGTCAAATCCACTACCAGCCCTCTCAACGGCCAAAGAGGAGGCAATCTCTAAGGCTGACTTGGCTGACTACATAGCCCAGCAAATCCGGGTCCATCATGCGACTGAGGCAGCTGGTCAAGTCGTGAAAATGGGGCGGCCGTATCCAAGCTGGTACGACCAAATCAAATACCCGCAAGGCTATACGATACCAAAATTCCACGTATACAAGGGGACCGGCAATCCCCATCAACATGTCGCCCAGTTCCGGGCCCTCTGCGGTAACACCGGCGGTGATGATAAACTGTTGCTCCGACAGTTCGTGGGCAGCTTATCAGAAACAGCGTTCGAATGGTATTCGGAACTCCCGAACGATTCTATCAAAACGTTCGCTGAAATGGAGTTGTTATTCACTCAGCGATTCGCAAGTGCCAGCGAACGCACTCCAATAACTGTTTTGATTAACGCCAGGGTAAAACCAGGCGAAACCTGGGTCCAGTATGCTATACGCTGGCGGAATTTGTGGTCGAGATGCGAGCAACGCATTGAGGAGGCACCCGCAGTGGGCATGTTCGTGGGAACCCTAGACCCCCACGCAACTATCTCCCAGTTCATGATGTTCTTTAAGCCAACCACATTCCAGGCTTTAATCGACAAGTTGGCTCAGATGGACCAGATAGGTCATAGACCACCTCCCCCGAAGTCGGAACCGCGGAATGACAAGGGTAAAGGAAGGGCAACCTTCGTCGCGAATGCCCAACAGCAACCTAATGCCCCGAAACCGGCAGATCAACTGGAGGAAAGACGCCGGTATTATAATGAGAAGATGAAACGTCCCTACTCGTTCCCACGAGACAAGACGAAACGGTTATTCGAGCTGGCAGTACGCAACAGACTTATAAACCTACCAAATCCAAGGCACCGCCGCAACCCACCGAGGTGAATAACCCTAACTATTGCCCTTACCATCAAACGGTAAGTCATCCGATTGAAGATTGCTTCGTCTTCAAAGGATGGATTGAAGATCAATACCTCCAGGGGAAATTTGTACTGTCCGAAAAGTGGAAGGTGAACCCACCACAACCGCATACTCCTAAGAAAGCAGACGCACCGGGGGCAACCTGCTCCTTTATTGAAGAAGCTCCATGGGAGGTCGTGCTATCAACTAAAACCAAAAGAATGCTGAGAGACCTTCACGCGTGCCCTGCGGTCGAATGGAAGGACCCTCTTGAACCTCAAATTATCGAAGGGATGTTGAAGCCCCGCACAACTACGAAGACTCGTGATAAGGGCCCAAATACTCATGCCCAACCGTCAAAATCTTCAAAGAAGAAGAAGAAGAAATCCAAGAAGCCCGCGAAGCTTGGAGACGAGCACACGAACTTGCAGAAGCAAATCGACGCGTTGAAAGAATACAATCAAAAGGCTCGAACTCCTGTCACACTGCAAGAGTTCTTCAACCACATCTTTCAAGAGGGAGATGATGAAGAGAGCTCATCGGATGAATCCGAAGAGTATGTGGCGAGTTGTAACGTAATCTCCCACTCGTTTACCGATGATGAGAAAACTCCTGGCACTAAGAAACTGGAGACAGAGCCTGAACCAGAACGTACGTGGCTGACAAATGAAGTGATCAATGCTTTTCTAGACGAAATTCGTCTAAAAAGTAAAGCGGATCAGGAGCGTGAGATGGCAACGTCAGAAGGAACCAAATGCAGGCGACTGAATGAAAGAGTTGAACTACCCCCGCCAGATCAAAAGGCATCCGAAGTAGACAAGAAGATATTCAAGACGAGGAAAAGGTTCGCCAAAGCCATGTCAATGGGAATGAGGTTACCACCTTCGGAAGGAAATACACACGGTGGGGCGGAGAGGCACCCTAATTATTGCGCATATCATCGGAGAATCTCACACCCCACGGAGGAGTGCGACGCCTTTAAAATATGGTGGGAAGGATATGTTACTCGTCGGCAACATTTTAAGCGCATGAAACGCAAGAGCCGTCGGGAGCGAAGAAGTACTGTCGAAGGACACAACAGAACTACTGGCAACTGTTACATGGTTAACGCCGGGGGGTCACAAGTTCTCACCTTTGGGAGCGACTCTGATGAAGAAATGGCTCTGGGCCCTCTCTTTAAAGAATCCGTTTTAGAGAAAGAGGAAGAACTAGAAGCCTGCGAAAACATTCAGCTGCGCAATCGCACACTCCCAGAAAAGAATATCGAGCCCGTGAGTAGAAATGATAAGGGAAAGGAAAAGATCACTGAAGATATCACTTTAGATGACCAAGTCATGAAAGAACTGGCTGCCAAAGACCCTCCTAGGAGGAGTAAAGTGGACTATAACATCCTCGCGCACCTAAGGAAGCTACCTTCTCAACTTAGCATTCTCGACACCCTCCTATTATCAAAAGAAGCGCGAGACTCACTAATTAAGGCGTTACAAGAACCTGAGCAATTCCAAGCCTTCCTCGCCACTGAAAAGATGAAGGATGAACTGGAGGAAGTGCATACAGCCGATATCACTTTCGGTGATGAAGACCTCCTTCTCGGGACGTGCAACCATAACCGTCCCCTATATGTCTCCGGATACTGCCATGATATCAAGATAGGCAAGATCCTGGTGGATAATGGATCCTCCGTCAATCTCCTTAATGTTCGGGTGTTGAAGGAAATCTGCATGGGTGTGCAACATCTCGCTCGTGACAAAATTACCATCTCCGGTTTCGATTCACAATCGTCACGGACTCTCGGATCTGTAATACTAACATTACGCTTTGGACTTCTCATCACAGACATCAAATTCCATGTCATCGACGCCAAGACCTGCTACAACGCCTTGCTCAGTCGTCCTTGGCTACACGAGTACAACATCATCCCTTCTACGCAATACCAGTGTATGAAGTACTTTAAAGATGGTTTTGACTACACCGTAACAGGAGAGTTAAACCCATTTTCCGTGAACGAAGCCCGTAAATACGAAGACGCGAATTACTTTTTGCCAGATTTCGAGGATACAGAAAGGTGTCGCAACCCGGAGAACAAAGCCGCCGCCACCATCCCTGTTTTCGGGAGCGATACCGAAGAAGAGGAAGAGATAGTTTATGCGGGGCCATCTCAACGCAACAACCTGGGGACGCCTGCCCCCATGTTGGTCTTCGGAAGTGATTCAGAAGATGAAGTTAATGCCGTATTCTCCAATCGGCTGTCAATACAAGCACCCCTCGGCGATGACCATAGTTTGCAAATCACCATGGTACCGCGAGAACACTACAAGGATCTCGACACGCTTCAAGCTCACAATGTGCAGGACCTGCAAACATTTTACATCCCTCCCAGGCAAAGGGGTGAGAAGGTGATCCTATTCTACCGATCCTCAGAGTCGAAAATAGAGAAAGAGATCTGGCATGGCGCGGATGCTACATTCGACAGGCTCCAACCCATCCGTCTGCCCAGATACTATACAAATGGATTAAAGAAGCTATTGAAGCGCCAAGGAGTACCCTTAAAACAGACTGTTCGGCATGCTCGGTTCTACAACAAGATTTGGGATGTCCCTGGGACTCAACGCAAATTGCCCAACGGGAAAATGGAAATACTTGGGCTTGGATACGCGAGAGCCGGAAAACGGGAACGGGCTCACAGCAGCTACACTATATATACCTTTGATGAAGAAGAGGACGCCCTGTCAGGAGATGCCAACCCCTCATCAAAACTAGACCCCGCGATTGAAGCACCGAGTCCGTCGTTTGAACAACGAACGGACAAGCCTATCAGGAAAATAGGTCAGAAAGCTCAGGAAGACCACAACCGCGAAATGGCCATCTACGAGAAGGCCAGGACGCAACGTCTATTTCAACAGGCTCCAAAAGACAAAGATGTTCATCTTTGTCAACCCGTTGTGTGAAAGGCCCGATGCGAAGACGGAAATAAATTAAGAAGTGGGAAGAGGAGCCGACAACAACGACGCAGGATTAGAGGGTTACGGGTACTGCGTGGCTCGGATTCGTCCCTCATGGAGAAGATGAGTCGAGCGTACTCCTTCCCCCGAGACAAGACGGAGAAGTTACTCAAGCTCGCTTTAAAACATCAAATGATCGCGCTTCCAGAGTCTAGACACCCTGAGCAAGCTAACAAGGCTTCTCGCTCGAGCTATTGCTCTTATCACCAAGCCATAGGACATCCTACCGAAGACTGCTTCACCTTCAAGAACTGGGTCGAGGACCAGTACCAACGGGGCAGATTCGCTTTATCCAACAGCTGGAGAGTAACGCCGCCACAAAAGCATGAACCCAAGGCCGCAAGAGCAAAACCGGATCCACCTCAGTCCTGGGAGCGGATTCGCACCTGTTATACGATTACGATATTAAAAGAAGAGCGCGAGAACATAGATGACTTTCCCCGGTGCTTTGAGAACAGCGATGATGAGGTGATCTCAGAATTTCCGCCAGCTCCGAAAGAACTGGAAGATGGTATACATACTACGGCAGATAACCTCAGGAAGATTGAGCTGGGATCGGCAGATGACCCGCGACCGACATTCGTCAGCGAGCTACTCTCTGAAGAAAGGGTGGCCGCGTTAAAGAACGTGCTTCTACGGCATAAAGACTGCTTCGCGTGGAACTACTCTGAGATGCCAGGATTAGATCCGGAGGTTGCTGTGCATAAATTAGCAATATCCCCAGATATCAAGCCAGTCAAGCAAGCGCCAAGAAGGATGCGACTCGAGCTTGAGATGAGCATCAACGCCGAAGTCAAGAAGCTGATCGATTCTGGATTTATCCAAGAAGTCCAATATCCCGATTGGATCGCCAATATCGTCCCGGTAATGAAAAAGAATGGGACGGTACGCATATGCGTGGACTTCAGGGATCTCAATAAAGCCTGTCCAAAGGATGATTTCCCAGTACCGGTAACCGAGCTAATGATAGATAACACGTCCACTCACGAGGTTTTCACCTTTATGGACGGCTCGTCAGGATACAATCAGATAAAGATGCATCCCGAAGACCAGAAGCACACCGCTTTCCGGACCCCTTTGGGTATATTCTGCTACAGGGTTATGCCCTTTGGTCTAAAGAACGCTTGCGCTACTTATCAAAGGGCCATGACAAAAATCTTCGACGACCTCATACATGACGTCGCCGAGTGCTATATCGATGACCTCGTAGTAAAGAGCATGTCATACGAAGAGCATTTAAACCATTTGGAGACTGTATTTCAACGCCTTCGGCAATATAATTTGAAAATGAATCCCCTCAAATGCGCGTTTGGAGTCTCCTCGGGCAAATTCCTGGGATTCATCGTTCGACACCGAGGTATCGAAATAGATCCGTCAAAGATTAAAGCGATCGTGGAAATGCCTCCGCCAAGAACCCTTAAACAGTTGCGGTCTCTCCAAGGGAAGCTCGCATACATCCGGCGATTTATCGCCAATCTTTCCGGCAAATGCCGTCCTTACAGCCATCTGATGAAAAAGGGAACTCCGTTCGTTTGGGATCACAAATGCCAAGGTGCACTAGACGAGATCAAGCAATACCTGCAGAACCCTCCGGTGTTGGCCGCGCCGGTCAAGGGAAAACCCCTCATTCTTTATACAACCGCCCTCGAAGGTTCCTTGGGCGCATTATGGGCGCAAGAGAACGATCAGGGAAAAGAGAGAGCACTCTACTACTTAAGTCGAGTTCTGCTGGGGGCAGAAAGCAACTACTCTCCCATTGAAAAACATTGCTTGGCATTAATCTTCGCGATAACAAAGCTCAGACACTATGCGTTGGCGCATGAAGTCCGTCTTATTTCAAAAGTGGACCCCCTTAAATACTTGATGTCAAAAGCCATATTGACGGGACGACTCGCTAAATGGGCCCTACTCTTGATGGAGTTCTCGGTAACGTATCAACCTCTCAAGGCAGTGAAAGGCCAGGCCATTGCCGATTTCCTCGCTGAGCACCCGATACCGGCCGATTCTCCTCTGAATTGTGATTTGCCGGACGAGCATGCATTTGATGCGATTGGCGGCGGTAGCACCCGATGGGAACTCTATTTCGATGGAGCGTCCTCCGTAAAGAAACAGAAACAAGGTATCCCAATGATCAAATCGGGGATAGGCCTCGTCTTTGCAACTCCACAAGGAGGGATAATGCGCTTCGCCTTCTCCTTGACAGAGCCGAGGACAAACAATGAAGCTGAATACGAAGCTCTGATAGCAGGCCTCGAAATCGCCATCGACCTGGGAATTGAAGACCTCCTTATATACGGGGATTCTCAACTGGTTGTTAGTCAAGTAAATGGTGATTACCAAACGTGCAAACCGGAGTTGGTAAAGTACGGCGAAAAGGTGCAACAACTATTGACCCAAATTCCCTCCTATACTTTGGAGAATATACCGCGCGCGGAAAACAGTAAAGCAGACGCGTTAGCCAAACTTGCTAAAGAACTGGCGGACGAAAACCTTGATGATGTAAGAATCGTGGTACAAAGCCGTCGAGTGCTTGCCCCGGCAGAAATACCTCCGGAATTATATAAAGAGAAGGGAGCGACTGAGCAGACGACCCTACGAATAAAAGACCATGAGAAGGCCGAGGACTGGAGGGAAGTCTTCATAGACTACTTTAAGTCCCACCTAATGCCCAAAGATACATCCTCAAGGCATCAACTCATGAAACGAGTTCTATCTTTCGCCTTCGTCAACGATACTCTATACAAGAGATCGTTTAATTCTCTATGGCTGAGATGCTTAGGACCTGACGAAGCGGAAAGAGTCATTCAGGAAGTTCACGACGGACTTTGCGGTTCTCACCAAGCAGGCCCAAAGATGAAGTTAAAAATTAAACGGATGGGTTACTACTGGCCCACGATGATTCAGGACTGCATCGAATATGCGAAGCAATGCCACTCATGCCAAATTCATGGGGACTTCATCCATCAGCATCCAAATCCGCTACACCCAACAGTGGCTAGCTGGCCTTTCGAAATGTGGGGGACTGATATAGTTGGCCCCATCGAACCAGCATCGTCTAAGGGACATCGTTTCATCCTAGCGACGACTGACTACTTCTCCAAATGGGCAGAGGCGGTACCGTTGAGGGAAGTGAAGACGGAGAACATCCTCCATTTCTTCAAAACGCATGTCATATACCGGTTTGGAACCCCAAGAAGGATCATCTCTGATAATGGGCCAGCCTACCGAAGTCATAAAATTAGCCGCTTCGCACAGCAGCACAATATAGACTGGGGATATTCCTCAGTTTATAATCCGCGAGCTAACGGTCTAGCTGAGGCCTTCAACAAGACCTTGACGAAAATCATGAAAAAGACGGTGTCCCGAAATAAGAGAGACTGGCACGAGAGGCTGCAAGAAGCTCTCTGGGCATATCGAACTACGTTCAAGACGGCCACGAACACAACGCCATACGCGTTGGTGTTCGGTACAGAAGCAGTACTCCCCCTCGAGATAGAATTACCCTCTCTACGAGTGGCAGTCCACCACGAGCTGACGGACGAAGAAAATGCTCACCTTCGGCTTGAGGAGCTTGATGCCCTCGACGAAACCCGGCTCATAGCGCAACAACATCTAGAATCCTACAAAGCGAAGATGACGCGCTCATACGAAAGATTGACCAGACCGAGGACATTCCACCAAGGCGAACTCGTACTAGTGGTCAAAAGACCTATGATCCCCAATCGTGCCAAGCGGGGGAAATTTGAGCCAAACTACGAAGGCCCTTACATCATACACAAGGTCTACCAGGGTGGAGCCTATCTACTCATGGACATGCACGGTGAAAGGCCTTTCAGGCCAATAAACGGCCGCTTCTTAAAGAAATACTATGCTTAATGAGCCATAGCCTGGGTCAATGATAGATGACGACGACTATGTCCGCTCGCTATCTTCCTAGGCTCAGACTTTACAAGCAGCAGCTGCCCTTCCCATAACGACGGACCGAAACGTCCTTAAACTAACGACGGACCGAAACGTCTTTAAACTAACAACGGACCGAAACGTCCTTAAACTAACGACGGACCGAAACGTCTTTAAACTAACGGCGGACCGAAACGTCCTAAAACTATCGACGGACCGAAATGTCCTTAAACTAACGACGGACCGAAACGTCCCTAAACTACTACCGCAGCATCCTTAGGCTGATGAGATAAAAAAAAAGAGAAAAAAGAATAAAAAATGGTGCGTCCACAAGCAAAACGGGCACGGATGAAAACCCGAAAGCGCTCCGTGAGTAAAAACAGCAGGACTACCGGCGAGTGTTTGTGAAAACCCGAAAGGGCGCAACCTCGTTAAAAGACACTTATAGGGTCCTCTCGACCTTGTAAGGAGAAACCACCTGCGTGAGATCCTTACGACTCGCAAAGGAGTAACACACTTAGGGATCCTCACGATTCCTAAGGAGAAAATACACTTACGAGATCCTCACGACTCGTAGGGAGAACTCTCTTGTGGGACCCTTACGGCTCATAGGATTTGAAAGTCTTAAGTTACAGAGACCTAAACCTGTGCTTAAGCAATCCTCCACAACCTTCGATATTGCCCTACAAGGGACTCAATACTGACCCTTGTATACAATCCACGGGCGCGAATAAACATTTCCCCAGCAAAGTCCAACCCTTGTAGGTCCTCTCGATCCATAAGGAGAAAGCCCTCTTGTAGGATCCTTACGACTTACATAGGAGCACACACTTAGGAATCCTCACGATCCCTAAGGAGAAAATACACCTGCAAGATCCTCACGACTTGTAGGGAGAAATACCTTTGTGAGACCCTTACGGCTCATGAAGTCAAAAGCCTTGGTCGACAGGACCCTTAACCCTGTTTGCTGAGCCACCTTTGTTCATCATCGACAAAGGCAAATGATGATTCGCTCCTGGCAACATTCCAGTTGTAGCGGTGCTGATGCAGAAATCGGTGCCTAAAATCCAGGCTTGCAGCGAAAAAGCTAGCAAGCCACACATGCCTACAAAATAGCCGAAATGATGGGGCAACTTGCAATAAAAAGCAGCAAGAAAAAATGAAGGCATGAAAAATAGCCGAAATGATGGGGCAACTCGCAATAAAAAGCAGCGAGCAGAAAATAAATAAATAGCCGAAATGATTGGGCACCGCGAAAAATAGCCGAAATGATGGGGCAATTGCGACCTTCGCGATATAAAAGCTGAAATGATAGAGCATCGCGGAAAAAGAAATAAAATAAAAGTGAAATCCTCGCCCTACAGGTGATGTTACATCTACCCCTACATACAATCCAGGGGCGCAAAAAAAAAAGAGGGATCATACTCCTTCCCCAGGTTTCATCATAAGGAGAAGCCAAATCTCGACGGTTCACAGATAGCCTAGAGATCATCTCGTCGTTCGTCTCATGGCAGCAGACACAACATCAAGCGAAACGGAACAGCGGCGACCCCCCAGTTCCATGGCTCGGCGATATACATATCACCGAGAGTCAAACCTCCATCCCGTGAAATGCGGATACAATCAGCAAAATTCCTGGTTACGTGGAACGCGGATAATGTCACTCTTTGACCCCGTGGAAAACGTCCAGAGCGGATCCTGGTCCTCGCGGAGCACGGTAACGAACCCGTGTGAAGCATCCAGAGCGGAGCCTAGTCCTCGCCTAACGCGGCAGTGAACCCGTGTGAAGCATCTAGTGCAAAATTCCTGGTTACGTGGAACGCGGATAACGTCACTCTTTGACCCCATGGAAAACGTCCAGAGCGGATCCTGGTCCTCGCGGAACACGGCAGTGAACCCGTGTGAAGCATCCAGAGCGGAGCCTAGTCCTCGCCTAACGCGGCAGTGAACCCGTGTGAAGCATCTAGTGCAAAATTCCTGGTTACGTGGAACGCGGATAACGTCACTCTTTGACCCCGTGGAAAACGTCCAGAGCGGATCCTGGTCCTCGTGGAGCACGGCAATGAACCCGTGTGAAGCATCCAGAGCGAAGCCTAGTCCTCGCCTAACGCGGCAGTGAACCCGTGTGAAGCATCTAGTGCAAAATTCCTGGTTACGTGGAACGCGGATAACGTCACTCTTTGACCCCGTGGAAAACGTCCAGAGCGGATCCTGGTCCTCGCAGAGCACGGCAGTGAACCCGTGTGAAGCATCCAGAGCGGAGCCTAGTCCTCACCTAACGCGGCAGTGAACCCGTGTGAAGCATCTAGTGCAAAATTCCTGGTTACGTGGAACGCGGATAATGTCACTCTTTGACCCCGTGGAAAACGTCCAGAGCGGATCCTGGTCCTCGCAGAACACGGTAATGAACCCGTGTGAAGCATCCAGAGCGGAGCCTAGTCCTCGCCGAGCACGGCAGTGAACCCGTGTGAAGCATCTAGTGCAAAATTCCTGGTTACGTGGAACGCGGATAATGTCACTCTTTGACCCCGTGGAAAACGTCCAGAGCGGATCCTGGTCCTCTCAGAGCACGGCAGTGAACCCGTGTGAAGCATCCAGAGCAAATACCGGACTGTGGAGTCCTTAAAATCCACGGACTATGACGTCCTTAACCTCGACCGTGATGTCTTAAAACTAACGATCACCCCCCCCCCGATTCCCTACGGATTCTGCCTTGGTTTAAGGGTATATCTCTTCACTCCTTTGATACCTGGCGTTGTAATTCCTCAACGTCTTCAAAGAGGTGACGGGTCCCTGCAACCAAACACCGGACTGTGGAGTCCCTAAATCCACGGACTATGAGGTCCTTAACCATGACCGTGATGTCTTAAAACTAACATCGGACTGTGGAGTCCCTAAATCCACGGACTATGAGGTCCTTAACCTTGACCGTGATGTCTTAAAACTAACATCGGACTGTGGAGTCCTTAAATCCACGGACTATGAGGTCCTTAACCTTGACCGCGACGTCTTTAAACTACAATACCCGGAGCAGCCTCTGACCCCGTGAAACACGGATAAGGGCGACCACATCCAGCACTTGCAGGTCCTCACGACCTGTAAGGAAGAAAAAACTCTCTTGTGAGATCCTTACGACTCTCAAGGGAAAACCCGCTTAAGAATCCTCACGATTCTTAAGAAGAACTTACACCTATGGGATCCTCTCGACCTGTAGGGAGAAAAACTCTTTATGAGACCCTCGTGGCTCGTAAAATGCAAAAGTCTTAGGAAGCAGATCTTAACCCTGAACCTTGGGCCATCGCTGTCCTGCAAGGAGATCAAGATATAGTATCCGCAGAATGCATTCAATAAAAAGGGGACATATCATTGAGAGGAAAATTGTATCTTTTATTCATAAACCAAAATGGATACAAAGTACAATTTATGAAAGAAAAAAAAAAGAAAGGATACTCTCATCCATGAGTATGTACAAAAAAGAAAAAAAAAGATACAAGTCCTCAAGCCGGCGGGCGGTGCAATAATTTTACCAGCTCATCATTCTGTTGCTGAGCCATGGCTTCATGACGCAAGATCTCCAGAAGACGAGCCTCCGCCTGAGCTTGCTGAGCCTGATACGAAACGAACCGAGCTTCGAGCTCTTTCTCGGTGGCCTTATGAGCCTCAACCCTCTCACGAGTGAACGTGGCGGCTTTATCGAGAGCCACCACCTCTTTGATGGACTCCTGAAGCACCCGCCAGAGTTCATACGCTTTGTTGGCCCCGGCTGTGAGATTGGCTTGAAGCTCGCCCAGCGCCTTGGAGGCTAGCTCCCTCTCCGAGAATTTGCGGCCAAGCCTCTTCTCACATGACGTCATGTTTGCCGCGCACCGTGCTATCAGCCCCCGTAACTCCGCCTTTGCAGCCACGGCCTCCGAGGAAAGGCGAGAACACTCGAGAGCGTACAAACAAGCCTCCACCTTCCTACAGAACTCCACCCAGACCCGCACCACCTCCTCGCGGTGATAGGTGGCGAGAAAAGGAAGGGAGCCGTTAGCTTCAGCAGCAAACGCTTCGGCAGTAGTCGCACTACCAGCACGGAGCTCCTCGACGAAAGAAGATAGAGAGACAAGGCTCAATTGGGCCAAGCGTTCTGAAGCCCGCAAAGCATAGGGGCCGGGCGGCATCACAATGCGTGATTCCAAAGCCATGGAGACTGGCAGGGCTGTTCAAATTTGGCGAATGTTAGTAAAACTTTTAAACGCAGAATGAATGGGACTATAATAAAATGTCACTCACCGACAGTCATGCAAGTAGGAGTTGAAGGTTCCCCTGGCCCTTCGACGACCTCAACCTCATCGTCGGCTTCTAAAACTATAAGAGACATCAACGTCATTTCGCAAAATAGTAACAATGCTATGGTAAAAAATGGCGAATGACACTAACCTTGCCCAGAGGAAAGGACAATACGCTGAGGGGAGATCGCCTGCGGAGCTGCCATCTCCAATAAACGCTGAAATGACTGGCGAGGCGACAGATCCGCGATCGTGACTGCCAAGCCGTGCAATTCTGGGAAAGATAAAAGAGTTCAGACTATGAAGGGGTTGCTAGATTAAAACGCAGAGGGATACCTTCAACACTCCTCCCATTCTGAGCCGAGGGGATAGCGGCTTCAACGGTCTCCACCGTGACCTCAGGCTCCAACAAAGGGAGAGGAGTCCCGACTACCTCGCTTCCAGCCCTTGGGCCGACCTCAGTAAGAGCCATTGGGGCGGCGGCCTCCAAGGGAGCCTCCCCCAAAGGAGCAAACACTCCCTGATCAAGAACCGCCGCTGGAGGTTCTATCATGAGAGGAGCAGCCTCATCAGCCCTCTCCACATCCGGCAAAGCTTCATTAAGAATTTCGGCGGGCTTTAGCTTTAATAGGCCAGTAGGGAGCTCCCCCAGCGTCGAAGATTCTGCACGATTCAAACAAAAATAATGATGCATACCCACGAGCATAAATAATCGAAAAGACAACAAAAGAAGCACAACGTACCTATACGCAAAGAAGCCCTCAATATGGCTTCTTCAAGCCGCTTCTCCTTCTCAAGGAGGTGGGCTCGCCGGGGTTTAAGGGTAGATTCATGACCGCCGGTCCATAAAGAAAGCGCATCAGCGGCGTCTTCTGAAGCGGCCTGCTTCAAAGCCCTTTCCCCCCATTCTTCCAAAGGGCCGATAAATCGCCGCCGAATCCACGAAGGGTCTTCGTAAAAAATTACAGCGGGATAAGACTTCCTCGGGACCTGGGCGTTATGGGACGCGTCTTTTGAACGTCGTATGGCCTCAGCCAACTGTGCAGCCTCCTCATCAGCCGAACTCGGGAAGAGAAGTCCAGCGTTCGACTCTTGCAAGGCCAATGGTTCGTCTTCAAGGATAGGCTCAGACTACACCACAGAATCAAGCGGGGTGGTAGCCGCTTTCCTCCGCCATTTAGACCTGGAGCCGGTCGCTGAGGACGACCACTTCCTCCCTCGCGAAGCCTTAGGGCGGCGCTGGCCCACATCACCCTCAGCACCCTCATCCCTGTTACTCTCGCTCGGTGCCACAACCGAGGACGACATCGCCATTGTCGACGCCACGGGGGGCGGTGCCGCCACCGGCAGAGGTGCTACTACTGGGGCCCGTCTACCCCACGATCGGGAACCCAAGGGCATACCAGCTGTCGGAGTAAGGTCGACCCCTGACTCCCCCGGAATGAGGGCGGCGCCAATCTCCCTCAAAGGGAAGCGGACTGGAACCCTCGGTCGCAGCTTAGCTCCCGAAACCTGAGGAGGGGCGTCGTGACCAAGAAGAACCCTTCTCTCTTGAGCAATAATTGGGGTGATCCGATGAAGATACCATCCCGTAAATGCACCTACGCATCGGAGCATGTGCTCGGCTTCAGGGACCATGAAATGAGAGCCGGTGTTCAGCCTCATGAAATGATGAGCGGCATCACGAACAGCATCGAGCGAAGGGATCGGGGCGACTATAAAAGCCTCAAAAGGAACACCCTGGTCGTATCCAAGCTGCCGGGCAAATCGATGCGGATTGTACCGCATGAAAAGAGCCACACTGTCCTGGCGAAACACCAAGTAGCCCGGTCTAATTGTATACAAATGCGTGGCCTCCCGGGGCTTCAGAGAAGGCGCGTTGTCTTTCGACTGGTCCCAGAGTTGTTGAACGGGACCCGAAGGAGTAGACAAAACCCGATCATTAAAAACCAACCCGCCAGCGGTGGCATGAGGAGAAATCAGCACCCGAATAGCCCCAAATTGAGTTGGGTCGGCAGCAGAAGCACCCACCAGTCGCATAAGTCGCGGGAAGGGATAAGCGTCGTAAAAGGCGGGCCTCTGATGCATAGCAAAAGACCCCAGCACATGCATTTCGATCCACGACGTGAAATAATGAAGCGAAAAGTTCACTATGTCCACGCCAGGCGTAGAGGTATTAGCTGCGGTGCCCAATCCGTTATAGAGGTGCGCCAAGGCCGGGATGCCGATAGCCAACCGCATCCCCTCAGCAATACGATGAGCCGGGTAGATTACCGAGGCTCTCATGAAGCGGCGATGCATGGGGATAACGAACCAACTAAGCCAGACACTAATAAACCCCACAAAGAACGTCTCCTCGTCCATGCCTGGGACAGCAATGGATTCAAAAGAGATCGGCGATATAATAGGGATGTAATACTGAGGTAGATCTGATTCGTTGGTCGGCAACCTCTTCGGACCGAACCCAAAGGGGTCCCCAATGTTGGCAAACTTCGGGGCTGTCTTCGATAAGGCGTCCTCACGAAGGAAACGAGCAATGAAGCTCTTGAAAGTGACACCCTGCTCCTCGGACTCGGTGAATAATCGGTCGAAGATGCCTAGGGCCTTAATTAAACTGGGGCGCTTGTGGCGAACAGCATTCTCAGCAGACAAGCCGTCAACTGGGGCGGGCTCGGGTTCAAAAACGTACTCGTCAGGAGGCAACAACTCCTCATACAGATTACCCCTTATCGGCAACCCTGAGATATCATAAAATTCGGCCAGAGAAATCGAAACCTCGCGATCTCCCAGAATGAAAGTATTAGTGGGAAGATTCCACTGGTTCAAAAACGCCTTGACCCACCAGACATGCGGGGACTTGTAATGGAATAGTGACGCGTATATGGCCTGATAAAGCCCGACTTTCTGCAACCGCGTCCGATGGGCAGAAAGGATGTAGCGAGCCCAGAGAAGGTAGCCCGTAGGATGCCTAGGAGTGAGCCCTATCTTATAAATTTGCCCCCACGGGTGGGCCTCACCCTGGCAGATATGCCGTCCCAAGATGTCTATGGCCGGGATCGGATGGTTCGGAATGCCGGTCGTCGAAGGCTCCAGCCTCCCCGTTGGAGTCCAGTTGGGCATTTCCACAGCAAAAGCTGTCCTTGGAGGATCCATCGGTAAAAATGGGAAAGTGGGCTCCGTCGGCACCGCGCAAAGAAAGCTCCGGCGACCCTGAATAATCTGATTGTACCAAGGTCCCCATTGAAGAAGGTTGGTGCAGTTCGGGTCATGGGCCCGAATCATCGCCATCGCTTCCTCATCAGACGGCGACTGAGGAAAAGCAGCCTCTGAGTGAGAAAAGGGAAAGCGCGGAACAGAAGCCATCGCACCTGAAATCCAATAAAGGAAGACCGTTAGAAGAAAAGTCAGCAACGTATATTCATGCATAAACATGAAGACTAGTTAAAGAAAGCAACAGCAGAGTTTTCTGGGGTCATTAGCAACAAAACATATGGGTCCCACAGAATCCGGATGACGGCTCATTAATAATGAGGCCAAATCGTTACAATAAAACAAAGGGAATATCCTCAAAGAATGATGACCATGCACATCCCCCCCCCAACAGAAGCTGTCTCGGGCTCTACAATGAATCCAGCAAAATCAAAGGAATTAAATTCCCACAAAAAGACATCATTACAAAGCCCCCATTGCATTAATTGCAGGAAGAACAACCTAGGGTCAAGAGACCTTAGGAAGCCTCCGTGCGAAGAAATCTAGTCCTTCATTGGAATTAAATTCCTTATTAAGAAAAGGGAATTAAATTCCCAGAAATATTTTTGATGGAATTAAATTCCATGGGGTTGAAACGCCATCATCATCTCCCCAAAGATCATCTAAACCCTAAGAGATTTACAGTTTGAAGGTTAAGCGGTTTCATGTTCTTATGGAAAATATGAAGGAAAAAAGGTAAAAACCCTTGTTTTGGATTTAAAATCCAGAGAAATGTGAAGGTCCACCGTTATCCAAGAACATTACCTGAGAAAAAGGATTCTTTTCGAACAGAGTTAAACTCTGAAGATTGCTTCAAGACAGAGAACTAAGCTCTGAAAGCGAGAATTAAATTCTCAAGGAAGAAATTCTCAGAAGAAGAAGATGAGCAAAGTGAAGGCTCCTATGAAGAGACAGAGGTATTTATAGAAGACAATGGAAACGTTTCATCTCCCCAGATCCCTAGAGGAATCCAACGGTCACAAGAGGTGACAGCGTTGCACCCACGTGCAGACACGTGAGAACAACGCTGTGGGGGCATTTGTTTCCTGATTTAAAATCAGGAAAGCTTCTGGGAAAAGCTTCAGAAGAGGGTCATGTGCTTACACGTGACCAGCAGTCACGTGTTGGCACGTGACACCTAAACTCATCATCAAGGCAAGTTCAGTTTTCTGACTACGCTGAAGAAAAGGGAATTCAGAAAGGGTCACGTGTAGACATGTGACATTTAAATGTAAGCGTCAAAGGCACACCGGTTCCCTGATTAAACCAAGGAAAAGGCTCCAGACGAGGGTCACGTGCTCACACGTGACCAGGGGCCACGTGGTGGCACGTGACGGCTAAGAATCAGAAGAAGGCAGAGTGCAAAAAAAGGAAAGGGCTTGTTACAAGGGGGTCACGTGCCCACACGTGACCATGGGTCACGTGGTCACACGTGACCGGCTTTCAAAGCCCATTTTGCTAACAGAATTAAATTCTGAAAGAGATTCAAATCTTTCTAAAGGAAAGCGATTATCTGGAGCAGATCGAATTAAAGATTCAGAGATGATTAAATATCATCTATCTATGGGAAAATCCCGAGTTTGGAAAGATTTCCCCTTTAAATCTAACCGAAATAACAAAGGAGAATCCCGGGATTTGAAATCCAATGGTGAATAAAATTCACCTAATAATCCAAAGGTCAAAAACGAATGATGGATGCAAATCAAATCTTTTAATGAAGATTCATCAAAAACTAATTGATTCGGCTGCTTCTCCTATAAATAGGAGCCAAGAGACACAAAAGAGGAGACAGATAGGCAGAGAAAAAAAATAGGAGAGAGCCTGGATACTTTGAGGAATTTGGAGCTTCTGCAAAAAGAAAACCCTAGGTAAGAAAGGGAAGGCTTCTTGAAAGAAGGAGAATTTAATTCTCAACAGAGTTTAACTCTGACAATATAAAAACAGAAGAACATATTTCTTCTCTCTTTGATAGAGGATCTGCAAAGTGCACATCTCCCCTTTAGGTTGAGAATTTAATTCTCAATGGGTTGAGATCCTGCCATGCAGATCCAAAACATAGAGAGAGAATGGAAACATGAGAATTTAATTCTCACAGAACCATAGGAATTTAATTCCTTTAAGATAAAAGTAGGGCTTGACCCTGTGTTATGGGAATTTAATTCCTTCAAAACAGAGAAAAACAGGGTTTAACCCTAAATAAGAACTTAGTTCTGTTGAAACAACGGGAATTCAATTCCCTTAATCATAATTTAACAGGGAATGGAAGTTTAATTCCTTAAAAAGCTTTTATTAGGGTTTAACCCTATTCAGTTCTTCACATATACGAGGAATTTAATTCCTACAGAAGATTCAGAGTTCAATTCTACTCCAGAATATAAGTCTTCAAAAGGAAGTAGGAATTTAATTCCTCTGAAAATTAAAGCTCGAGGAATTTAATTCCTGAAAAAAAAAAGATTAACAGAGCCTCTAAGCAACATACATGAAGGCAGGGTCACGTGCCACCACGTGACCCCCCTAAAAGTTCTACAGAAAGCCCTTTGAGGCAGTCCTCCACGTGACCCACGTGACCCTTGACAGAAGCTCTAATACATAGGCATATGAATGCCCGTCACGTGATGGCACGGGATGCTCTGAAAGATGCAGTAATCTCAGCAGAATAAATGAAGGGAGGGCGCTCTCACGTGTCGCCACGTGACCCCTCTTGCTTTAGTGTTTAACACTAAGTTGGAACTCCTGAATCCAGTGTTAAAACACTGTTGGGCCGTAGTGTTCAACACTAATCAAAGAACTTTATTTGCAGTGTTCAACACTGACTACCTTAGTGTTTAACACTAATTTGAGAGCTTTGTTGCCGATGCTTGATACCGATCTGTTTTAGTGTTTAACACTAATTTGAAAGCCGTGTTGCTGGTGTTTAACACCAATTATCTTTTAGTGTTAAACACTAACTTGTCAACCTCATTCCCAGTGTTCAACACTGATTGCTCTGAAGTGTTTAACACTAGGCTTTGGCCCAATTGGCTAAAGGGATAGAGGCAAAGCCTCTCCCTCAATGGACCAACAAGAAATCAATATTCCAGACATGATAGGACTTAGCCCAAGCTGGCCATAAGTCCTCAATTCGTAATTAACTGGGCCAATGGGCTCATAATATAATTAATGGGTCTTGATCCCAAATTGGGCCAAGGACTATTTAATCCATCCCGGTTCTAGGGTACATCTCTTCACTCCTTTGATACTTGGCATTATAATCCCTCAATGTCTTCAAAGAGGTGACGGGTCCCGATGACCACCCATGATATGGACTGTGGGGTCCTTAAACCCATGTCAAATCAAAATTCCTGGTCACGTGGAACGCGGATAACGTCACTCTTTGACCCCGCGGAAAACGCCCAGAGCGGAGCCTAGTCCTCGCCGAGCACGGCAGTGAACCCGTGTGAAGCATCTAGTGCAAAATTCCTGGTTACGTGGAACGTGGATAACGTCACTCTTTGACCCCACAGAAAACGCCCAGAGCGGAGCCTGGTCCTCGCCAAGCACGGCAGTGAACCCGTGTGAAGCATCCAGAGCACATACCGGACTGTGGAGTCCTTAAACCCATGGACTACGACGTCCTTAACCTTGACCGAGATGTCTTAAAACTAACAATGGACCGCAATGTCCTTAAACTACCCATGGACCGCAATGTCCTTAAACTACCCACGGACCGCAATGTCCTTAAACTAGAACAATAGAGCCCCGCATGCTCCTTTGCCGGATCTAAACGGTCCCGTTTAAGTTGATCTTAGCCTCAAAGAGGGCTAACGTATCCTTAAACCTTCAAACAGACTGGACTATGAATCCCCCCAATTAACTCTGGCTCGAGGGTACATCTCTGAACTCCTCTGACATCCGTCGTTGTAATCCTTCAACGTCGTCAGAGAGGTGACGGGTCCCGACAGCCACACATATACGATGGACCACTATGTCCCTAAACTGGAACAATGGAGCCTAAAACACTCCCTTGTCGGATCTAAATAATCCCGTTAAGTTGATCTTAGTCTCAACATTAGACTAACGTATCCTTAACAAACGTTTGAGTTGATCTTAGCCTCAAGCATGGCTGACGTATCCTCAAACCAAACCCCTAAACCCAAATCTAAGATAAACACGGATTTGGACTAGTCCACGCCCTACGGGCGACGACACAACTCAGTCTCCGTAAACAATCCACGGGCAACAAAACACGAAACAAACACACACGACACGAAGTGACCATCTGGAGAAGGAGAAAGTTGTTACCGCGATGCGGTAGCGTAATTAACTGCAGGGGCTTGCGCCTGCAGGGAAGAGCGTCCCCACAATCAAAAATCCCTCAAACGAGGGGGAATCTGACGAAGTCTGCTACATCGGCCGCATCCGTCTAAACCTCCGATGCACGGTGCTATAAACAACTTGGCATCTTCGGAGAGGTGGACGGATAGCACCAATTAGCATCTGCCCCGAACCTCAGGCACGGACGCCCACGTCGCGCCGCCGTTCGGAGGGGAACAACACCAAGTTTCCTTTTGTAGATCCAGTTGCATCCAACGGGTTTTACCCCAGGTGGAGCAATATCCAAGGTCCACACTTTATTGGCGTATATGGACTCCATTTCAGATTGCATTGCTTCCTGCCACTTATCAGAGTCCCTACTGATAATGGCCTGCCTGAAACTGGTAGGGTCATCTTCTTCCAAGATGCAATCTTCTCGATCCCCGTCAATGAGAAAACCGTAGTATCTCTCGGGCGGATGAGAAATCCTACCAGATCTGCGGAGTGGCTGAGGTTCGTTTGGGGTTATTGAATCTAGCGGTTCCTCTAAATTTTCAGTTACATTTTGTGGTCGCTGAATTTCTTCCAGTTCTACCGAACTCCCAATAGTTTCTTTTGCAAGAAACTCCCTTTCTAAGAAGGTAGCGTGGCGAGATACAAACACCTTCTGTTCCTCAGTGTGGTAGAACAGATATCCTAGTGAGTCTTTAGGATATCCCACAAATTTACACAGAACTGACCGTGCCTCTAACTTGTCCGGTTTCTGTGTTTTCACATGGGCCGGACAACCCCATATCTTAATAAACTTAAGATATGGTTTCTTACTGCTCCATATTTCATACGGAGTTTTAGGCACAGATTTGGACGGAACTTGATTCAAAAGGTATGCCGCTGTCCGAAGCACATGTCCCCAGAATGAAAGAGGTAACTCAGCACTACTCATCATGGAGCGAACCATATCCAATAGGGTACGATTCCTCCGCTCCGATACACCGTTGTGCTGTGGTATATAAGGAGGAGTAAGCTGAGAGAGAATACCATTCTCTTTTAAGTAATCTAGGAATTCCGTGCTTAAGTACTCCCCTCCTCTATCAGACCGGAGGATCTTGATACTTTTGCCAAT
Organism: Agapanthus africanus; assembly: GCA_030015575.1. Lineage (NCBI taxonomy): Eukaryota > Viridiplantae > Streptophyta > Magnoliopsida > Asparagales > Amaryllidaceae > Agapanthus > Agapanthus africanus. Next base: position 76,949,903 of record CM057343.1, read on the forward strand.
CTGGTTCTCTACTTCCTTTCTGAATTCCTTGAATTTCTCAAAAGCTTCAGATTTGTGTTTCATCAGATACACATATCCGAACCTAGAGAGATCGTCAGTAAATATGATGAAGTAGGAGAACCCACCCCTTGCATGTGTAGACATCGGACCACATACATCACTGTGTATGAGTCCCAAGAGCTCTGCTGCTCTTTCTCCATGTCCGGTGAACGGAGATTTGGTCATCTTCCCTTTGAGACAAGACTGACAAGTTTCATAAGATGAAAACTCGAACGCATTCAAGAGTCCATCTTTATGCAACTTACTCAGTCTTTTCTCTCCGATATGACCAAGTCTACAATGCCACAAGTAGGATTCATTCGTATCTGAATTCTTCCTCTTGCGTGTGTTTTGTATATTGAGAACTGTATTCTGATTTAGAACGTAGATACCATTACACAGTGTACCCTATGCAACCAGTACCTTATGAAGGTAAATGTTCATGATATTCTTTTCAAGAACAAATTTATATCCATCTTTATCGAGTAAAGAAACTGATATGATGTTGCAAACCATGGAGGGTACATAGTAGCAATCGTTCAAAATCATAGTTTTTCCATTTGGCAATACTAGGTGATATTCACCGACGGCTGCCGCATTAACTTGTGCTCTGTTCGCTACTCTGAGCGACATATCACCCGGTGCAACTTTCCTACTTTTTCTCAGTCCCTGCAATAAATTACAGATATGAGATCCTGATCCGGTATCAAGTACCCAGGAGGTAGGGCTGACCGTAAAACAGTTCTCAATTACAAGAACACCTGAAGTAGATGCAAAACCATGCTTCTTCTTCAATTGGGTATCCTGGGAATCCATACTATCCCCTTTCCCATTCTCATACTCATGACTGTTGTCACAAGTTAGAGCTGAACCAACTTTCTCTAGTCCCGGATAAGAATTCGGATCGGTCAAGCGATACATTTTATTATCTTGATTAGGGCGTGAAAAGGTTGCTGCCTGGAAAGAGAGAAAAGAAACACTCAGCGTATGCTCTTGCAAGATTAGATTGGTTTATTAATTTATCTAACTAGGATATCTCCCACTGTTTACTCAAATTCTTCTTAAAACCTTTTTAAAAGAAGAACTAGCCGGGTTTTAATTCACGTCACAATACTTGCTTAACCTTTCAGCCAGGCTAGTGTCGGTACTTCGAGGGAGGTTTTCCAACGCTTTCGCGAAGTTCCTTAATTAAAGAACCTCTTTTCCCTGGGGGCGTAACCCCGCTAACACCTTTCTAGACACCTACTAGGTTTATAGCATTGATTGTTAAGTGAAATAATCTGCCGAGAGTAATCCAACTCATCAGTGGGATCGGGATCCAACTATCATAGTGTGATGACCTAGATGGAATCCACTCTAGTCACTACACTCCAGAAGGTATGCTAAATCTGCAAGTTTCAGTACTTTTGAAACTCCCGATGTGGTTTTTGCCCCTAACGATTCATGACCTTGACAATGCCAACATATCATGAACCGTTAGTCAAGTTCGGCCCGTCATTATCTTGATTAACTTAGACCCACCCGCACAACTCTTGACAATGCCAACATAGCTATGCGATTGTCCTAAATAATCCTGAAAAAATAAGGCTGCAAACAAGCAATACTTAGCTACTGATCACTACGCCTTGACAATGCCAAAATACGTAGCTCGAATACTAAGTAGTACTTGTAGGAAATGACGGAGGGCTACGGCTGGGTTTTTGGCGAAAAACCCGTTAACGTAATGAACTTGATATCGTTGAAGGAACATGGTTGCCTTTTTTTTTTAAAATATAGTGGCGAAAACTTTTGCTAAAGAGGTCACTCCCTGTGAAGGGATCTCGGCTCTTTTCTCGTCGAATGAGGTGCAGGATATTCCAAACTGAATACCTCGATGCAAAGCAAGAATAATCGACTATAGTGAAGTTATTACCCTGACGCAAACTTTTGTCCAAGGGGTCACTCCCGATGAAGGGATCTCGGCCCTTGCCTCGTCGACTGAGGTGCTGGGCATTCATAACCGAATACCTCGATGCAAAACAAAAGTGAACGTCCTTTTAATAACAGCTTTTGAAAAACTTGTTCCAACAACATCTTTTAGGTTTATTTTCTTGCATTAGTTCTTTTAATGCGTCCCATCATTTAAATCCTACTATTGCAGAAAACAACCAAAATATGACGTACGCTTATGCCATTCGCATTCGCCACGGGACCCCGTCATCACCCGTTAGGTTACTTAACTAACGACAGAGCGGGGGCTGGGCTAGCGCGGCTGTAAAACATAAGCAACGCCTAAATAGTTATTATATATAACAATATAGCAATGATAGCCAATCCAGATCACAGATGAACACTTTGGATATACTAGGAACCCGCGATTCGTTCGAGCCTGCAACGAAAAGCGGATTACACGGTCGCGATGAATAGCCAATACCCCACCCAAGACCCCTACGGGTGCGGCAAACTACCCGCCAAGTACCCGAAGCGAAGCAACCTCCCTCAACGCCATGATTAGGCCACTCGGCACTTCGAGATACCCGGTAGTTTGTGCACCCCCTCCATGGGTCTATCCTAGGAGCAAAAACAGTAAAAAGAATTATACAATGACAGCTACAACCCCAACCCGGTTGCGCGGCCATACAAATAATATTACATCAATTTACAAATTTATTACATGAATGAAAGAAAAAGAAACTCTCATCTCACATCCAACCCGGCTATTCATCCGTGACAATCCAACGAGTTCATATACACAAACCATCATCAACACAGATCACAGATATGTATAACCCCCACTAATCGACGTATAGCGATTAGTAGACGTTCAATACACATATAACATTACAGAGATAATCATTAGCCAAAGTCTACAGAACATCGACCAAAAATACGGATTTTTGAGCCCCAAAAACTAATTTTTCTTTCTGGAAAATCTGGGCAGAAAAGTCATATACCAAAAATCCTAAAAACCCACCAGAAACAAACTGCAACAAAGATGATCCACGGCCGAGTCAACTCGGCCGCGGAACCGCGGTGAGTTGGTCGACTCGTGCGATCATTTTTCTTGCCATTTCTAACAAAAGCCTGAGCCGATTTTTAAGACATGATTTATTATCTTTTGAGCAGAAAAAAAATCGGCAGAGAATCAGGGTTTCCGGGGTGTTTTTTCGGTTTTTCGTCCGGTCGATGTTCTAAACAATTTGCTAACATGCTAGGGTGTGTTTAGTTAGGCTCTGATACCACTGTTAGGTCCGTGTTACCTCTCCCGGTACTTTCGGGGTTGCGGAAACGGTAAAACAAAAATTTTTCTGAACTTGGTAACATGGACCGTAAAAGCCGGATCTTTGCTAAACAATACACTAGCATCCTAACTTGAGATGTTATCTACTCGGTTAGGGGTTATACCTCAACTTGAACTCCTTCTCTCCTTGTTGTTCTTCTCTTCTTGTTGTTCTTCTCTTCTTGTTGTTCTTCTCTTTGCTTGCTCGATGATTGATCCGGACTTTGGTCACCTCCGCGGCCTCCTTGAGTCGAAGACGATCCACCCGAGAGATGTACACCGAGCTCCACCTCGAGCCGAGGTAACTAGGGCAAGGAGATTGCTAATCTAGAAGCTCTAGGATGTGTAGAGAAGATGTATGGATGTGTTTGTCAAGTGGAATCCTTTTTCTCTCAACACATGAGATCAAAGGAAAAATCAAGAGGAGGAAGAAGGAGAAGCAACCATGGAAATGTTTCTCATTTCTTTTCTATGAGAGAGAATGAGAATGAGCAAATGAAAAACTTAACCAAGAGAAAACATAACCATGGTTGCAATAATGCCAAACATTATCATTACTAATCCCATCATGATAAAGTTGATGGCTACAAATGACATGAACATTATCATAACAAAAGAAAAAGAAAACCAAAGAATACTTTAGATCTTTCAAGAAGATCCAAGTCAACTTTGGTCAAATAGTCAACAAAGTCAAGATGGTCAAATGGTCAATGTAATTAGCCATAACAAAATTATCAATGAAAGGATTAGTAAATAATGTCCCCGGCTCATAATGGTTTTGACCAAACGAACTGTCAAAACCCTAATGAGTCCGCCTCAAAATGGTTTTGACCGAATCAACTGTCAAAACCCTAATGAGCCTGCCACATAGCGGTTTTGGCCGAACCAACTGCCAAAACCCTAATGAGGCACCTCCTCCTCCATCGCTCCGGAAAACTGTGCATACACACCTGCATCCGCATTCCGTAGAATGCGGATGCGCAGAAGACAAAACAAATCCATCCGTGCAATACTAGGATCCGGCTTAAACCAAAGCCCACTAGTATTGCCTTCCCGAACACCACACGCACACAAGTGTACGTAAGTGATCGCAGCCCTGCCGTAAAACCATACGGCCTCTACACGTTTCGCTCAGTGCAGGGAAACTCTCTGTGTGGGACTCTAAAGACTCGACACTACGCTGGCAGTGGGTTTAACCACAGACCGCAAGCGGCACTAGCTGTACGTAACGGTCCCCAGGTAGATGTCGATAAGAAGGCCGATGAGGTAAACCCATCCGAACTCCTACTGAGCCTGTATGTGACAATCTCCGTACAGTCCGGTCTGTTCGTCTGATACATCGCATGGCGGGCCTAGGGGGCGGTAAACGTCAGTCCCCTAATAGCGGTACAAGTCGTGTCGGAGTGAAGCCCAATACACCCTGAGATAACACTGGAAACCTACCAGTATATCTCGCTTGCCCTGGCCAGGGACTACTCGTGTAATGGCTCTCCTAGACACAGCGCGATGTCAACCCCCAATACCGGGAGAGACGAATCCTGTCTAACCGTCACTGCCTCCAAGTACTTCGGGACTGCTCCCAACTACTACCTGTTTGCACGACTCAGTAGAGCCGTGGTAGGGTAGTAATCAAAGAACAGTGGGAACACACTCGAGGCGAAGTGACAGTGTCAAGTCAGCGGACTAAGATGTACTCATGTCACCTGGGAACTGATAACTGACGATAGGTATAATACCAACCATCAGTTCCCGACGAGTCCTGTCCAGTGTACTCGTAAACTAACGAGCACCCGCATACTATCTCAAGTACGACGTACTGACGGCTGTGGGACAGACCGTCTCCCGTGCTGGGATGAGAAGCGCATACGCTAGTCTACTCTGGAGTATCGATGCCCTATCTCGATACTCCCACGACTAGGGACGTGTATAAGGATGTGCTTGTAGATTACCCAGCCCCCACGAGTGTGATCGCCATCACAACGCCGGTAATCAAGCAAAGATCCTAAGGGCTCTACTAATGCGTATAGGTGATATAATAAATAAACACACATGTACACATTAAAGCAGAGACAAACCAAGTAGCATACTACTATATTGAGCAAGATTGTCTGTACAACTGTGAATATCCCAAGCTTCCATCAAGTAATATACATACTAGTATGATACAGTAATGGCCTCTAGGGCATATAGACTAACAGATCCATGGCTCTAGCTCCTAACAATATAACAAAAGGAGCAACTAGAGGACTTGGGTTGCCAAACCAAGTAATCTAGGATGCAGTGTAATGATCTAACTGTAAAGCTATCTCTTTCTTGTCTCAACACATGAGAAGGTAGTGAAGAGGAAGAAGATGAAGGTGGAGGAAGCTAGAGAGGAAAGAGAGGAATGGGAGCTCAAGACAATAATAAAGCAACCTTGGAGAGAGAAATTACACACATAGGTTTTGTGTATGAATTTCTTGAATAAACAATCAACAACCATGCTTCAATAGTAACTCCAAATGAAATAAAAATTCATTTGAAGCATGGTCATTGCCATTCCTCCCATACCTCACACTTTACACCTCATTTCCTTTTATCAAATAAATGGAAAATACATAATGAGGTGGCCACCTTCTAGATGGTAATCTGTAATAAATACGGATTACAGTCAGCTGTATATACATACTTGCATTCGGATAAAATCCGAACGCCCAAAGAGATAGAATAACACGAAGAACGTAATACTAGAATATATATATCGAAATACATATATGTAAACTATTAAATCAATACCTGATTTAATAATCCGGCTCAAACCCGAGCCGGCTAATATTACCTACTGTCCGATCGAAAGTCTGAGTACCAAGTACATCAATCGATCGAACCCTGCACGTATCCAATACGGATACTACATCATTTTGCCTGAATCAAGGAAACCCTCTGTGTGGGACTCTAAAAACTCGACAGTACGCCGGCAGTGAGTTACTGGATAAATCCATAATCACAAGCACGTCAGCGGTACTAGCTGTACGTAACGGCTACCCGGGTACCTGTCGAAAGGAAGGCCGATGAGCAAACTCATCCGGATCTCCACCAAGCCTATCCGTGACAATATTGATAGTGTATATTCCCTAGGGGCCATTATTGTATCATACTAGCTTGTATATTATTTAATGGAAGCTTGGGATATTCATAATTATATTAACTGTCTTGCTAAGCATGGTAGTATACTACTTGGTTTATTTCTATCTTAATATGTGTATATGTTAGCATATCGAGAATACATATTGATAGAACCCTTAGGATCTTGCTTGACTTCCAGCGTTGTGATGGCAGTCACACTAGTGGAGGCTGGGTAGTCTACAAGCACATCCTTTTTCAGGTCTGTAGTCATAGGATTATCAAGAAAGGGCATCGATACTCCGGAGTAGACTAGTGTGTACGCTTCTCATCCCAGCAGGGGAAATGGTCTGTCCCACGGCTATTTGTACGTTGTACTGGAGATAGTATACAGGTGCTCGTTGGGTTACGGGTACACCGGACAGGACTCGTAGGGAACTGTTGGTTGGTATTATACCCGTCGTCAGTTAACAGTTCCCAGGTGATATGAGTACAGCATAGTCCGCATACTTGACACTGCTGCTTCGTCTCGAGTGTGTTCTCACTGTTCTTAGATTGCTACCCTACCACAGCTCAAAGGAGTCGTGCAAACAGGTTGCAGTTGGGTGCAGTCCCGAAGCACTTGGAGGCAGTGGCGGTTAGATAGGATTCGTCTCTCCCGGTATTGGGAGTTGATATCGCACTGTGTTTGGAGAGCCATTACGCAAAGTCCCTGGCCAGGGCAAACGAGATTTACTGGTAGGATTTCCAGTAGCTTCTCAAGGTGTAATGGGCTTCACTCTGACATGACTTATACCGCTTTTAGGGGAATGAAGCTTGCTGCCCCCCTAGGCCCGAAATGCGATAGTCCTAGACGAACAGACCGGACTGTACGGAGATTGACACATCAGGCTCAGTAGGATTTCGGATGGGTTTCCTCATCGGCCTTCTTATCGACATCTACCTGGGGACCGTTACGTACAGCTAGTACCGCTTACGGCCTGTGGTTAAACCCACTGCCAGCGTAGTAGTTGAGTCTTTAGAGTCCCACACAGAGAGTTTCCCTTCTTTGGGCGAAACGATATAAAGGTCGTATGGTTTTACGACAGGGTTCGGACACATACGTGTTTTTACGCACATACGATGTTCGGACAGTTTATACCAGCAGGCTTTGGTTTAAGCCAGATTCTAGTGTTGGATTATTGGATTTATACAGTCTCAGTATTTCCGTGTTTTCATGGATGGGAGGGGCATTCTCGTAATTAGTCGAGAAGCTTCTAGAAGATTGATGAGTTGGAGGCTTAGGTGTTATTTGCATTAAATGGATTAGTGACTCATGAGATGAATCATCCAAATGAGTTAATAAAGCATTTATTGCTTAATGACTCATGAGATGATTCATTGTATGTATTAAATGAAGCATGGTTGTTAATATCAAATAATGATTTATTTGATATTCTTAATGCTTCATCGTATATCACAAATAAGACATAATTCATATCATTCTCACTCTCACCTTCTCTCTCCTCAAGCTCTCTCTCTTCAAAGAACTAACCCTAACCTCTCATGTGTTGAGATCCAAGGGTTAGCAAGACTAATAGATCCCTAATCCTATTCTATATCCTCTAGGTTACTTTGATTAGCACTCATAGCAATCTAGTTATCTCAAGTGAGAGGTTAAGCTTCGAGAAGTAGCTCTCGGGTGGATCTTCTATCACAACGAGGAAGCCGACAAGGAGGTGGTCTACGAGAACAAGAAGGACTTGATTCATTAGGTATAATCTTCTTTCATTATAGCTAATCACTTCTTTGTTGTTGTTAGTTAGGATTTGTCCAAGATCCGTAAAGTTAGTCGATGTTAGTTTAAACAAAATGATTGTTTTACCTATTCCGCCTTCCCGCATCATGTGGGGTGTCTAACGTCGACTTACAGTGGTTATCAGAGCCTCGCTAAACCATAACTAACTTGTTAGCAAAGTTGTTAGAAATTCGATCGCAAAACGAACCCGAAAAAACATCATTTTAACCAAGTTTCTGCCGATTTTAAAATGGGGTCTAAAAATTTTTCAGGGACCCTTAAAAATACATGCAGGGAATTATAAGATTACTGGAGAAATTTGGGATCGTAATTCGGCCAAACCGCCGCAGAACCGCGGCCGATCCAAGCGATCCGCCGCAGATCCGTGGCCGAGTTGAAGCCGAGTTAACCCAAATTTGCCCAGTAACTCTTCTGTGTTAATTTTGTATTTTCTGGGATGTTTTGTTTCTGCTCAGGTTTCAGGTGCACAGAGAATTATTTGGAGTAGAATCATTTGTGTTTGCTTGATCAAAATTCTAAGATATTTGGCTAACTTGATTATATCTGTGATTTGTTTAATGTGTTCGTAAACCTCCCCTAACTGCTAGTATGTCGGTTGGCAGGGGGTTGCACATTTCTGTAATGGTTTTTACTGGTTTGTGAATGTGGACTTGTTGGATTGTCGTGAATCGATAGCCGGGGATATGAGACGAGTGTTTCTTTCATTCAAATGTAATTTGTAAATTGTTGTAATATTCTTTTGCGGTGCACATCCGGGTTGAGGTTGTAGCCACCGTTGTATTATTTCATTTACTATTTTCTGCTCCTAGGATAGACCCAAGATGGGGTGCACAAACTATCGGGTACTTTGAAGTGTTTAGTGGCCTACTCACGTTGTTGAGGGAGACCGCTTCACTTCGGGTATTAGGCGGGCAGTTTGCTGTACCCGTAGGGGTCTAGGGTGGGGTTTTGGCTATTCATCGCGACTGTGTAATCCGTCTTTCTTTGCAGGCTCAAAAGGAATGCGGATTCGTAGAAAATCCAATATGTTCATCTGTGATCTGGAATGCCTATTATTGCGTCTGACGAATGTACAATATCTATATATGATAGCTATTAGACGTCACTTATGTTTTGCACCCGTACTAGCCCAGCCCCCGCTCTGTCGTTAGTTAAGTAACCTAACGGGTGAATGACAGGGCCCAGTGGCGAATGCGGATGGCATAAGAGGACGTTGTATTTTCGTTGTTTTCTGCAATGATAGGTTAATTGATGGGACGCATTATATTAATGCAAAGAAAATAAACCAAAGTTGAATCGTTGGAATAGTTTAAAAGAAACCACTCAGTTATTTTTAAAACAAAAGATATTTTTAATTGCGGAGCTTAACCACTCCTTTTAAAAGCTATCAGGTTCCTTCGATCATATCAAGTTCACTACATTCACGGTTTCGCTAAAACCATTCGTAGCCCTCCATCATTTCATTTGGGTATTCAGTAGTATTCAAGCTATGTATTTTGACCAACGCCAAGGTATAGTGTTTGGTAGCTGCTGGGTATTCATTTGTTGCATAGATATGAGTTAGTTTGGGACAGTCGTATTATCATTTTGTCAACGTCAAGAGTATGTACGGATGGGTTCAAATTAACAAGATAATGATGGGTAGAACTTATAACATTTTGACCAACGCCAAGGTCATAAGAGCATGGGGAAGAAATTGATATCGGGAATTTCTAAAGAAACTGAAATTTGCAAGAGTTGCATACCATTTGGAGTGTGATAATTTTGGTAGGATTCCTTCAGCTTTATCACACGATGATATTTGGATCCCGATCCTACTGTGAGTATCCGCTACTCATCAGGAGATTCGTCACTTAACGATCAATGCTATAAACCAAGTAGGTGTCGAGAAAGGTGTCAGCGGGGTTACGCCCCCAGAGAAAAGAGGTTATTTAATTAAGGAACTTCGCGAAAGCGTCGTAAAATCTCCCTCGAAGTACCGACACCGGCCTGGATGAACGGTTAAGCAAGTATTGTACGGTGAGAATAGTCCTGACTAGTTCTTCCTTTTTGGTTTGAGGAAGGATTCGAGAAATAGTGGGAGCCATCCTGTTTAGATAAACTAAAAACCTCTCTAAACTTGCAAGAGCATCATGCTAAAGTGTTCCCTCTCTCTCTCTCAATTGCAGCGACCCAGAATATGACAGCTCTTAAGTTACTATTAGAGAAAAATATTCTGACAGGGCCAAACTATAAAGATTGGTTCCGGAATGTCAAGATGGCTTTAACTTATGACAAATTGGGGTATGTCCTTACTGCTAAGGCACCTGCTGTCCCTGGTCCAGAATCCAGTATTGCGGATAAGGAAATCTACAAGACCTGGGAGTTAGATTGTGCGAAGGCCAAATGCATCGTGCTTGCCTCTATGAATAATGAACATCAGAGGAGGCACGAGGATATGGATCTTGAATCCATATTTCTCCACACAAAGGATCTGTATGGAGAGCAATCTCGTATAGCTAGATACGAGACCTCGAAGAACTTGTTCAGTTGAGGCTGGCCGTCAGATCATCTGTAGGAGAACATGTCCTTAAGATGATTGGCTATATAGAATAGCTCTCGGACCTCGGGGCAACATTAGAGAACGAGCTGTATACAGACTTGGTTCTTCATTCCCTTCCTTCCACTTACGCCCAGTTTATTCTGAATTTCAACATTCAAGGAAAAGAAGTTGAACTTCCAGAACTCCTTAACATGTTGAGGAGTGCAGAGGGCACCTTGCAGAAAGCAAGGGAAACACACACTATGTTTGTTCACGGTGCTTCCTCTTCCGGATCTAAGGCTAGGGCCAAAAGAAGGAAGAAAAAGGCCGCTACCAAACCAAGAGGAGGTGTTGGTAAGGTGGGAGCTAAGGGAAAGGCAAAGGTTGCGGTGCCAGTAGTGGCAAAGGACGAATGCTTCCACTGTCATAGGAAAGGCCATTGGAAGAAAGATTGCAAAGCTTGGATTGCTAAGAACCAGGACCCGAAGCAAGCTGTGGCTTCGACTTCAGGTGTGTTTGTAATTGAAAATTGTCTGTCAATCAACTCTACTTCCTGGGTATTGGATACCGGATCAGGATCTCATATATGCAATTCATTGCAGGCACTGAGAAACCGTAGAGTGCTGAAGGTTGGTCATATGACCCTCCAAGTTGCTAACGGAGCTAGCGTGGGTGCTGTGTCCGGAGGGGATTATCACCTAGGATTGACGAGTGGACATATTTTGGTTTTACGCAACTGTTTTTGTGTACCTAGTTTAACGTGTAATATCATATCAGTATCGTTGTTATCAAAGAAGGTTATGATTTCACGTTTGTAAGCGATGTTGTTAACATCCACCTTAATCATGGTTTGATTGGGTCCGGTACACTAGATAATGGTATATACGTGCTAAACCAATTACAGATTTTCAATGTTCAGAACACACTAAAAAGAAAGTCTCCAGATTTAAATAAGGCTTTCTTATGACATTGTAGACTGGGTCACATCAATGAGACAATGTTAACTAAGTTACATAGAGAAGGATATTTGGATCTGTTCGAATATCAATCTTATGCAACTTGTCAATCATGTCTCAAAGGAAATATGGCAAAGACTCCATTCACTGGACATGGAGTAAGAGCGAGCGAGCTCTTAGGACTCATACACAGCGATATATGTGGTCTAATGTCTACACATGCGAGAGGTGGTTTTTCATATTTCATTACTTTTTCGGACGATTACTCTAGGTATGGATTCATTTTCTTAATGAAACATAAATCCGAGGCCTTTAAGAAATTCCAAGAATAAAAGAATGAAATAGAAAACCAAACCGGCAAAAGTATCAAGACACTGAGATCTGATCGAGGTGGTGAATACTTAAGTACCGAGTTTCTAGGTTACCTAAAAGAGAAAGGAATTCTCTCTCAGCTTACTCCTCCATACACTCCACAAAATAACGGTGTATCGGAGAGACGGAACCGAACCCTATTGGATATGGTACGTTCCATGATGAGTAATGCTGAGTTACCGCTATCTTTTTGGGGTTATGCGCTAGAATCAGCTGCATATCTTTTGAACAGGGCTCCTACCAAGACTGTGCCTACCACACTATATCAGATGTGGAGTGGGAAGAAACCCTATCTTCAGTATCTGAAGATATGGGGATGTCCAGCTTTTGTTAAAAAGCAGCATGCGGACAAACTCGAGGCATGATCAGTACAGTGTATGTTTGTGGGATATCCAAAGAACTCTAAGGGGTATTTCTTCTATTATGCAGAGGAACAAAAGGTTTTTGTTTCTCGTAATGCCCATTTTCTAGAACAGAAGTTTTTAGAAAAGGAAACAAGTGGGAGCGCAATAGAACTGGAAGAAATTCCAGAACCACAAACTACTACTGAAAGTTTGGTAGAACCAGTAGTTCAAGAAGAACAGGACATTCCCGCACCCCTCCGCAGGAGTAGTAGGCCGTCTCATCCGCCTGAGAGATACTACGGTTTTCTCATAGATGGGGATAGAGAGGATTGCGTCATTGATAATGATGAACCTACTAGCTTCCAGCAGGCCATCCAGAGCGGTGACTCGGTAAGATGGCCGGATACAATGCGGACCGAGATGGAGTCCATGTACACCAACAAAGTATGGACTTTGGACTTTGCTCCAGATGGGGTAAAACCCATAGGATCCAAATGGATCTTCAAGAAAAAGATTGGTGTAGATGGACAGGTAAAAACCTATAAGGCTAGACTTGTTGCAAAGGGTTTTCGTCAAAGACCTGCTTTGGACTATGACGAAACTTTTTCTCCAATGGCTATACTCAAATCCATTCGGATCCTTCTTGCCATTGCTGCCTTCCATGATTATGAGATTTGGCAGATGGGCGTAAAGACGGCTTTTCTAAATGGTAATTTAGAAGAGTGCGTCTATCTGGATCAGCCAGAAGGTTTCAATTAGAGTAGGAGCAGCGGGAAAGTGTGCAAGTTGCTTAAATCCATTTATGGACTGAAGCAGGCATCGCAGAGTTGGAACATCTGTTTTGATGAAACGGTCAAAGAATATGACTTTATCAAAAATCCAGATGAACCATGTATATATAGTAAAATTGTAGCACAAACTGTCGTATTCCTCATCTTGTACGTAGATGACATTCTCTTGATAGGAAATGACATTCCTATGCTACAATCTGTCAAAGGATTCTTGTCACATAGGTTCTCCATGAAAGACCTGGGTAATGCCTCTTACATTCTGGGGATCCAGATCTATCGTGATAGATCTAAGAGGATGTTGGGACTTTCGCAGTCCAGGTATATCAACATTATACTGAAAATATTCAGTATGGAAGATTCTAAGCGCGGTAATTTACCGGCTTGTCACGGAATCACCCTATCCAAAAAGATGTCTCCCAAGACTGATTTGGAAAGGGATCGCGTGTCAGTTATACCCTACGCTTCTGCGGTAGGCTCTATAATGTATGCGATGTTGTGCACCAGACCAGATGAAGCTTACGCACTGAGCGTGGTAAGCAGGTATCAGTGAGACCTAGGGGAGAAGCACTGGATAGCAGTAAAGAACATTCTCAAGTACCTGAGAAAAACTAAGGAGATGTTCTTGGTTTACGGCGGAAAACCTCAAGATCGAGGCCTTTGCTGATTCCAGCTTCCAGAGTGACAAGGATGACTCCAAGTCCATGTCAGGTTATGTCTTTACCCTCAATGGAGGGTAAAGACATTGCTGGAAAAGTTCCAAGCAGGACACCGTTGCTGACTCGACGATGGAAGCGGAGTATATTGCTGCTTGCAATGCCGCAAAAGAAGCAGTCTGGGTGAAGAAGTTCCTCACAAAACTTCAGGTGGTTCCTACCATTGTTGATCCAATACCGCTGTATTGCGACAACAACGGAGCTATAGCTTTAGCGAAGGAACTCAGGTCCCATCAGAAGTTCAGACACATCTTGAGGCGGTATCACCTAATAAGGGAGATCATAGATCGCCAGGAGATCGAGGTCCGGAAAGTTTCTATAGAGGAGAACACTGCAGATCCATTCACTAAAGCCTTATGTAACATTTCAAAAAAAATAAAATATTATTTTTGGGAATTTTTATAATTTAATATTATTTTAATGAATATTTTAATATTTCGGTATAATCAAATTGGGAAAAATTTGGAAAATTATAGAAATTACTAAAAAGAGGTTGTTTTATGTGAATTATGCAATTTTTAAGTTTTTTTGATTAATTATATGCTAATTTAGTGTTAATCGCGATTAAAAATCGCTAATCGGATTTTAAGCTTGTTTTGTGCAAAACATGCACCATACTTTTTTATTAGCACTTGTACATTTCTACCATGGTTGTTTTGGGTTTACTATTGGTGTGAGAAGGGAATTAGAGAAGAAAATAAAAGGAAAGAAAAGGAAAAGGATATAATATTGGGTATGGGTGAGAGAGAGAAAGGGTTACCTTTGACTTGGACTTAGCCATTCCTCTTCATCCTTCCCTCATTTCCTCTCCTCTCCATTCTCTGCTGCTGCTGCTGCTCCTTCTCCCTCCCCTCTTCACCTCCTCAAATCACCTCATAAAACACTCCAAAACCCTATCTTCATTTCACAAAAAATGATGCACAAGCTCAAAACAAACACATTGGACCAAGAAAGAAAGGATTTTGGCCACTAGGGGAAACTCAAGAAAATTCTTGAGTTGCCAAATGAGGTATTTTTCTGGATCATTAGCTTAGTTTTGCATTACTTATACCCCCATGCTATATTAGAACCGATATTGTGTGATGTTGTGGACTTAAGGAAAACCTAGTTAGGGTTTATAGGAAATTGAGAGTTGTGTTGTGAAATTGAGCTCAGTAGAGGCTACACAAACACCCTAGTGCTTGAATTAAGACTCAAACCTGAGACTTGAAACCCGGAATACGGATTTAGAAACCGATATCGGAAGATTTGTGGAATCTGTGAAGGTTATATGAGATCTGCTATCACCTCGAGACTCTGAAAATTATTTTGGATTGACAGTGAGATGTGCAGGCACCCAGGAAGCTAAACCCAAGACCCCAGCCCCTAACTCCCTAACTCGGCCGCATATAAATCCATTCTGGCCGCAAATTATGGCCAGACCAGGGTGGATTTGCCTCGTTTTGGTTTTGTAGCTCCTACATCTATAGATTAGACCCCTGGCATATGCAAAATTTTCCAATTTGACATAGGGTAGAATCTGGAGCCTTTTTCCTGAGTTGCTGTTTTAATTCGTGTTCCGTATTGCGTGTTTTAAATTCTGGATTTGCGTATTGTGTTTTACCTCGATCACTTGACGTTTGTACGACAAGATCGAGGGTCGTTTGATAGTTTTGAAAGCGTAGTCTATAGGTTCTAACCTATAGGCATTAGCGTGTCGTTTTGGGTATTCCCGATGTGATTTTAATACGCGTTCCGATTATGTTATCTATGTAAGTACCATCATGCGGATTCCATACGAAGAAGATGAAGGAGACATCGACACCGACACGCAGGATACAAGGTGAGTAGATTATATCTACGGGGGAAGTCGGGTGGATGGCGTATAGCACCCCCGCAGTTCGTAGTGTAGCTTATTTACATTTATGGTTATATATGTGTTTATGTTACGTGGATGATTATCAAGATAGGATTTGTGTTAATGGTCAAATTAGGGTTATTAGAAGTGAAATAGTATAGTTTCCTAGTTGCGAACCCTGGAATAGGTTTACACCCACACGCACACGCAAGCATATTCGTTATATATATACCTAGATGACGAGGATAGTGTATGATGTTTGGAGATGAGGCGATGAGATTGGGCATAGTGCCACGAGATCGGTGATATATTGTGATCGTATTTGGGATACGACATGAGATTTTAGCGGGCCTTGGGACGTGTGTTTCACACACGCACTTATAATTATATCGATGGTATCAGTTTGTACTAGACTTAGATCAGTACCCTAGTTCATGAGATATGGTGATAAGAATACCAGATAATTGATGAGATGAATGTGATATTGACCCGTACCCAGATTTGGGATGCCGTACGACGGATTTGCGTACGAGCTATATATATATTGATGATAGATCTGCACTCATGACTCGAGGATATTATATGATGTATATTGTATCGTATGTGATACTATTGAGGCGGGATCACCGACTATTATATATATATATATATATATATATATATATATATATATATATATATATCGACTCAGATTTAGGTGGTTTCTATACCCTTTCGATTAGCTTGTTATTTAGATCTGTAGTTACTTAGTTGATGTGAGATTAGACCCGAGTCATACCTATTTCAAAAACTAACGAATCGTGGGTATTTTAAAGACAGGCCAAGGGATACTACGAATATTTTCAAGGATATACTTTTTCATAAAAACATCGTAGCCCAATTTTCTAAAACACCACGATTCGTGCAACTTTCAAATACCAAAAACCTGTATGACTCGTATATAGGAATGTATATTTCATTATTGCTACATTATTATTCATTTCTCATTTATTCTACTGCTAGTATTGCATTGCATGCTTATATGTTATTGATTCATATTCTTTTGTGCATATGACATATAGCATACCTGTATACCTATATGTTTACACATATCCCTTTACATAGTTACATGCTCATATTATTGTTTCACGTTGCATGTATTATAATTCATGGAGTTCGCACTGTGATATTGTTTCATATGATATTTTCTGGATTTTTTTACCCCTGCGTATATATATCAGTGGTATGGGACGCTGAAATATATACGTATACACATAGTATATATATATATTAGTGGTATGGGACGTCGATATATATATACACCTACTTAATATATCATCATGATGATCTATGCAATTACTTATTCATTATATATGTGAAGGGTTTTTATGTTCGATATGTGAGGGGCCTATATGGTCGATGTGAGGGGCCTTTATGGTCGATATGTGAGGGGCCTATATGGTCGATGTGAGGGGCCTTTATGGTCGAGGTGTATGGATGGCATGTTATATCCCCTGCCCCACATTTATTTTATATGCATCACTTCATGTATTAGTAGTACCTGATAGAGTACCTTTCATGACCATTGCATATAAACATTGCCATTTATTGCTTCATGTTTTAGTAGTACCTGATAGAGTACCTTCATGAATGTTGCATACATACTGGACATGATATATATTTTGTGTCGATGCTTGACACTGATTTTCTGATGATTTCATTGATGATATTTGAATGTTTATTTAAAAATCTTACTATATTAAGAAAACGGTCTTCTCATTCATGATGTCTTCTGTTTTCATTTTACCGCATTCATACCTCATATTTACGATATTTGTTACCTGAGGCACTGACACGAGCACATGAGATTACACTTATGTTTAGATGTTTACCTTTGCCTTTTTATTATACTTTAGGTTTATTCATACTCAGGTTTATATATACTGATCGTATTGACCTAGGATTATGTCATACATACGATTTCTACTCTGCGATGTTTTCTATTCACGAGTTGGCAACTCACCCCCATTGTGCCACAGTTCTTGCAGGTTTTGCCGTACATGTTTCATTGCGGCTTTTCTGGCATACTACTTCCATTCTGGATGGTTGCTTTGGTAGGTGGGTTCACTCGCATCGTGACCACCCTTATATTTATTTTATCAGTTGTATCTAGTAATTCCATCAACCAAACTTGTGTAATTATTCAGACTTAGAGACCAGTTGTTATTATTCGACCTTAGAGTCGCGCTTATATTATTACGGTTTCTTGATGATTTAGAGTTTCTTTTTGAGTTTTGATCCTCGCCTTTTGGCGTTGTATATTATATTGCTTGCGTGCTTGTGACCATCGATTGACGAAGAGCTAGCTCCCGCTTGGGGATGCCTTTTATCATTGTACATATATTATTCTTGTTGTACCCCATTCGGGGCCAGTTTTTACAAAGGAAACTCTGCCGAAATTTTTAGAAAAGATATGGAGGATTTAAAATGCATATTCGGCTTACCTATTTTAAAACCCTTGTTTTAGAAACTTGTTTTCTTCACTTCTTAAAACTATTTCCTTTAGTTATTACTTAAAAATGGTTTTAGATTTCTGGGTTTTTGTCTTACTTGAATTAGATGGGGTCCTATAGACTTCATATGATTCAAGTGCCAGTCACGGGCTATTTCAGGTCGTGACAAAGTTGGTATCAAAGCGCTAGGTTAACCTTGGTTCGAGTCTAAGTTTGACTATGCGGAACCTAGAGCGTTTATATATATACGGAACTTAGGCTTGACCTTACGGAACTTAGACTTAGTCGAGGGGGTATTATACCCGAACTTTTGTCGCGTAGGATGACCCTTGGTTGATGGAGTAGGTAGCTTGAGTAGAGTGACGTACCGTACGTATGTTCCGCGGCATATTTACGATACGCTACTCCGCTTAAGAAAGCTTAGGATGTACATTTCCTTGCACAGTATTATATTCATTCCTATGATCTATCCTCATCGATATTGGTTATGATTTTGCTGCCACGATTACACGGGCAGAAAGGGCTACTGCTAGTTGCCAGCCAGGGTTTGATGACCATTGATATATCGCTTATTCAGGATGATTGAGGCGCTGTTCAGCGTACCGACGAATGAGCCAGTTATTACTGCAAATGACGAGATGTTGCCCAGTTGTTAGAGCTACTGCAGCATGAGTATATACTTAGAGATATGATGGAAGGTCGCTAGTCACCCGAGGATGGATGACTAGGCCATGTGGTTCGTTCGCTTACCCCGATGCGAGGTCATCAGATAGATTGATTTCAGCTAGAGACGACTTCACGTAGATTCGTTGAGAGTCGATAGAGACGGTCGAATATCAGGAACCCGATTCCAAGTTTAAAGTATTCGGAAGACAATGCAAGTAATGCTATGGACCCTCTAGAAGAATGAAACCCTAACTCGACGTAATGACCGTGGAACGCCTCCGAACCTTAGGGTTTGCGGCAGTTTAGCGGTGCCATTTGTGAGGCTTGGGTTTGCCCTTCTACGGTTGGTCCACAGGTGCTGTGGTATGTACTGGAATACTATTAAACTGTACTCAAGATGTTGATCACTTGGGGGAATATGAGGTTCTGAAAAATCGATCGGATTATTCGACATCATTCGGATATCATGTGATGGGATACATTGCTTGGGAGACTCCAGATATGAGTATAGCCGTTGGAGCGCAATCCATGTAGCCACGAGAAGATGAGTACGAATCAGTCGACATTGGAACAGAGTGGTGTAAAGAGGTCGCAAGAGAATTCGACAAGATGACGTTCCACTCCGCTGACATCAGAGATGCGATACGCATGCAGAGGCATTGTACATGGATATACCTTCCAGAAGGAGTCACGATGAGCATACAGCCGTTCCGGATCAAGAATTTGCTTTAGTAAAGGACGATGACTTCCGGGCAATTCGACAGAAACGAGAATTGAGAGAGACTTCGGCAGGGCCTTTCTGGAATACTATACGAGAAGACCTGGACCCAGGAGTGGTCATATTGCGCACACCGAGTAGGCCAGAGCTCGGCATCGTCGACGAGATAGTTTACCAGGTTCGAATAAAGGACCTCACCCAGATGCGTTGTGAATTGATCAAGAATGGACGAGTATGGAGTATACCTCCGCAGGTTGGGACGAGTTCCGGAGGACGTGTTCGGCTAGATATCTTCCACAGAGTGATGAAGATACCGAGTTCGTGATTTCGAGTCCGTGTGTGAGACTTCGGATAGACCGTAGCCGAGAACATTTGTAGTGCACAGATAGAGATGTGACGTCGGAGTAGACGATGATATAGAAAAGTGGGACAAGTGGTTCGTGAGAGATGCTGACGAGCTGTTGTTACTCCCCGTTAAGGTTAAAGGTCAGATATGTCTATAGAGGCGTTGGGATGCGACCAGTTTCCGAGGAATATGCTGTGCTGAGGACGCAGATGACCAGAGAAGTGCCAGAACGGAATCGCCCCCACTAGCACACCTGACAGGGCCGATGAGCCGATTGATTGCGAGAAAGGTAATCTGCAGAGAAGATAAGGACCCCGAGACAGAGGATGCCAGACCGTGAGCAGGAGGCAAGTAGATATCTTGCACTACTAGCATTGGATGCACTGACACCTTCTCGACTTTGAAGGAGGGACCATCGACGACGGTATTTATGATTTGTGATTTTGTGATTCGATTATCACGTATCCGTCACCTTAGATTTCGGTATTTTGGACGATCTGTTCGCATGATTTATTCTTGATGGCTGAGTTCCATGATTTCTTTTTTCGTGCACCATGGTTGCACCTACTGGGTATTCATATTTGTGCATAGGATGCACCAGTTTTATGTTTCGTGCGTTTATCGCACCAGATTTATATTTCATGCCTTTGTTGCACCGGATTTATATTTCGTGCACTACAGTTGCACCTGACTCCGATTTGATGTCATTCGACATATCGATTTTGATTCTGATATTGATGTTGATTTCTTGCACTCAGTGCATTTGATTTGGATTTTCGCGCGTGATGAGCGCATGTTTTGAGATGCGATTTTGGTGCACACCAGATGCACTAAATTGGGATTCCTTGTACATGTCAAATGCACCTGATTTTGCTGTCAAGCACGCCTGTCGCCTTTGGCAGATGTTTCGTGCACACCCGTTGCACCTAGATGATATTTCTGTGCACATGTATGGCACATATATGGATTTTGATTTCCGTACGCACCAGACGCACAGGGTATTCTTATATACGTTTTTGGGATATATTTTGCAGGCATTGATAGTTATCGAAAGAATTTCCAAAAAGAGAGTTATAGTCTCGGTATTTACCTACGTGTCTAATATGACACGAAACGTTTAAAATAAGGAAACCCTTCTAAATTGTTTTCAAAACGGAGGAACGTACATATTAAACAAAGGATATATACGTATATGGTTATTTTATTATAATAGACGTCTGCCACTGTGCAGTGTTGTGCGCATCGCACATCGACTTAAAAAGACTTGGCATGCATTTACTTCAGCTATTTACATGTATAGTTCTGATTTATATCATATTGGTTTTATTTTGGATTTGACATTTGTGTGTTTACCATGACTCCGATGATTGCGGGATACTTGACGGAGTTTTGTTTCTGAGTGATCTGCTTATTGTTCTTGCGCATGCATCGTGCTATTATGCGTTTTATGTATTGATGATTTCGGAGCCCCGATGACTTGGACTTTTATTGAAATGTTTTAGAATTTGGGGGTTTAAATTTAAATTCGGGGACCGCATTTCTTTAAGGGGGGAAGATTGTAACATTTCAAAAAAAATAAAATATTATTTTTGGGAATTTTTATAATTTAATATTATTTTAATGAATATTTTAATACTTCGGTATAATTAAATACCGATATATTGGGGAAAATTTGGAAAATTATAGAAATTACTAAAAAGAGGTTGTTTTATGCGAATTATGCAATTTTTAAGTTTTTATGATTAATTATATGCTAATTTAGTGTTAATCGCGATTAAAAATCGCTAATCGGATTTTAAGCTTGTTTTGTGCAAAACATGCACCATACTTTTTTTTAACTCTTGTGCATTTCTACCATGGTTGTTTTAGGTTTACTATTGGTGTGACAAGGGAATTAGAGAAGAAAAGAAAAGAAAAGAAAAGGATATAATATTGGGTATAGGTAAGAGAGAGAAAGGGTTACCTTTGACTTGGACTTAGCCATTCCTCTTCATCCTTCCCTCATTTCCTCTCCTCTCCATTCTCTGCTGCTGCTGCTGCTCCTTCTCCCTTCCCTCTTCACCTCCTCAAATCACCACATTAAACATTCCAAAACCCTATCTTCATTTCACAAAAAATGATGCACAAGCTCAAGACAAACACATTAGACCTAGAAAGCAAGGATTTTGGCCACTTAGGGCAACTCAAGAAAAATTTTGGGTTGCCAAATGAGGTATTTTTCTGGACCATTATCTTAGTTTTGCATTACTTATACCCCCATGCTAGATTAGAACCGATATTGTGTGATGTTGTGGACTTAAGGAAAACCTAGTTAGGGTTTATAGGAAATTGAGAGTTGTGTTGTGAAATTGAGCTCAGTAGAGGCTACACAAACACCCTAGTGCTTGAATTAAGACTTAAACCTGAGACTTGAAACCCGGAATACGGATTTAGAAACCGATATCGGAAGATTTGTGGAATCTGTGAAGGTTATATGAGATCTGCTATCACCTCGAGACTCTGAAAATTATTTTGGATTGACAGTGAGATGTGCAGGCACCCAGGAAGCTAGACCCAAGACCCCAGCCCCTAACTCCCTGACTCGGCCGCAAATAAATCCATTCTGGCCACAAATTGCGGCCAGACCAGGGTGGATTTGCCTCGTTTTGGTTTTATAGCTCCAACATCTATAGATTAGACCCCTGGCATATGCAAAATTGTCCAATTTGACATAGGGTAGAATCTGGAGCCTTTTTCCTGAGTTGCTGTTTTAATTCGTGTTTCCGTATTGCGTGTTTTAAATTCTGGATTTGCGTATTGTGTTTTACCTCGATCACTTGACGTTTGTACGACAAGATCGAGGGTCGTTTGATGGTTTTGAAAGCGTAGTCTATAGGTTCTAACCTATAGGCATTAGCGTGTCGTTTTGGGTATTCCCGATGTGATTTTAATAGGCGTTCCGATTATATTATCTATGTAGGTACCATCATGTGGATTCCATACGATGAAGAAGACGAAGGCAACATCGATACCGACACGCAGGATACAAGGTGAGTGGATTATATCTACGGGGGAAGTCGGGTAGATGGCGTATAGCACCCCCACAGTTCGTAGTGTAGCTTATTTACATTTATGGTTATATATTTGTTTATGTTACGTGGATGATTATCAAGATAGGATTTGTGTTAATGGTCAGATTAGGGTTATTAGAAGTGAACTAGTATAATTTCCTAGTTGCGAACCCTAGAATAGGTTTACACCCACACGCACACACATGCATATTCGTTATATATATACCTAGATGACGAGGATAGTGTATGATGTTTGGAGATGAGGCGATGAGATTGGGCATAGTGCCACGAGATCGGTGATATATTGTGATTCGTATTTGGGATACGACATGAGATTTTAGCGGGCCTTGGGACGTGTGTTTCACACACGCACTTATAATTATATCGATGGTATCAGTTTGTACTATACTTAGATCAGTATCCCAGTTCATGAGATATGATGATAAGAATACCAGATAATCGATGAGATGAATGTGATATTGACCCGTACCCAGATTTGGGATGCCGTACGACGGATTTGCGTACGAGCTATATATATATTGATGATAGATCCGCACTCATGACTCGAGGATATTATATGATGTATATTGAATCGTATGTGATACTATTGAGGCGGGATCACCGACTATTATATATATATATATATATATATATATATATATATATATATATATATATATATATATATCGACTCAGATTTAGGTGGTTTCTATACCGTTTCGATTAGCTTGTTATTTAGATCTGTAGTTACTTAGTTGATGTGAGATTAGACCCTAGTCATACCTATTTCAAAAACTAATGAATCGTGGGTATTTTAAAGATAGGCCAAAGGATACTACGAATATTTTCAAGGATATACTTTTTCATAAAAACACCGTAGCCCAATTTTCTAAAACACTACGAATCGTGCAACTTTCAAATACCAAAAACCTATATGACTCGTATATAGGAATGTATATTTCTTTATTGCTACATTATTATTCATTTCTCATTTATTTTACTGCTCGCATTACATTGCATGCTTATATGTTATTGATTCATATTCCCTTATGCATATGACATATAGCATACCTGTATACCTATATGCTTACACATATGCCTTTACATAGTTACATGCTCATATTATTATTTCACGTTGCATGTATTATAATTCATAGAGTTCGCACTGCGATATTGTTTCATATGATGTTTTCTGGATTGTTTTACCCCCGCGTATATATATCAGTGGTATGGGACGCTGAAATATATACGTATACCCATAGTATATATATATTAGTGGTATGGGACGCTGATATATATATACACATACTTAATATATCATCATGATGATCTATGCAATTACTTATTCATTATATATGTGAGGGGCCTTTATAGTCGATATGTGAGGGGCCTATATGGTCTATGTGAGGGGCCTTTATGGTCTATATATGAGAGGTCTATATGGTCGATATGAGGGCCCTATATAGTCGATGTGAGGGGCCTTTATGGTCGATGTGAGGGCCCTATATGGTTGATGTGTATGGATGGCATTTTATATCCCCTGCCCCACATTTATTTTATATGTATCACTTCATGTATTAGTAGTACCTGATAGAGTACCTTTCATGACCATTGCATATACACATTGCCATTTATTGCTTCATGTATTAGTAGTACCTGATAGAGTACCTTCATGAATGTTGCATACATACTGGACATGATATATATTTTGTGTCGATACTTGACACTGATTTTCTGATGATTTCATTGATGATATTTGAATGTTTATTTAAAAATCTCACTATATTAAGAAAACAGTCTTCTCATTCATGATGTCTTCTGTTTTCATTTTACCTCATTCATACCTCATATTTACGATATTTGCTACCTGAGGCACTGACATGAGCACATGGGATTACACTTATGTTTAGATGTTTACCCTTGCCTTTTTATTATGCTTCAGGTTTATTCATATTGAGGTTTTTATATACTGATCGTATTGACCCAAGATTATGTCATGCATACGATTTCTACTCTGCGATGTTTTCTATTCATGAGTTGGCAACTCACCCCTATTGTGCCACAGTTCTTGCGGGTTTTGCCGTACAGGTTTCATTGCGGCTTTTCTGGCACACTACTTCCTTTCTGGATGGTTGCTTTAGTAGGTGGGTTCACTCGCATCGTGACCACCCTTATATTTATTTTATCAGTTGTATCTAGTAATTCTATTAACCAAACTTGTGTAATTATTCAGACTTAGAGACCAGTTGTTATTATTCGACCTTAGAGTCGCGCTTATATTATTACGGTTTCTTGATGATTTAGAGTTTCTTTTTGAGTTTTGATCCTCGCCCTTTGACGTTGTATATTATATTGCTTGCGTGGTTGTGACCGTTGATTGACGAAGAGCTAGCTCCCGCTTGGGGATGCCTTTAATCATTGTACATATATTATTCTTGCTGTACCCCGTTCGGGGCCAGTTTTTACAAAGGAAACTCTGCCGAAATTTTTAGAAAAGATATGGAGGATTTAAAATGCATATTCGGCTTACCTATTTTAAAACCCTTGTTTTAGAAACTTGTTTTCTTCACTTCTTAAAACTATTTCCTTTAGTTATTACTTAAAAATGGTTTTAGATTTCTGGGCTTTTGGCTTATTTGAATTAGATGGGATCCTATAGACTTCATATGATTCAAGTGCCAGTCACGGGCTATTTCGGGTCGTGACAAAGTTGGTATCAAAGTGGTTGGTTAAGCTTGGTTCGAGTCTAAGTTTGACTATGCGGAGCCTAGAGCGTTTATATATATACAGAACTTGGGCTTGACCTTACGGAACTTAGACTTAGTCGAGGGGGTATTATACCCGAACTTTTATCACGTAGGATGACCCTTGGTTGATGGAGTAGGTAGCTTGAGTAGAGTGACGTACCGTACGTATGTTCCGCGGCATATTTACGATACGCTACTCCGCTTAAGAAACCATAGGATGTACATTTTCTTGTACTGTATTATATTCATTCCTATGATCTATCCTCATCGATATTGGTTATGATTTTGCTGCCACGATTACACGGGCAGAGAAGTGTAGGGTTCCTAGGCACACTAAGGAGTTCTCACAAGGCATCAACCATGCCAAATTAAAATTTTACATGTGCCGAAGAACTCTAATACGGATCGTTTACTAGAGTTTAGGCGAAACAAGAAACTAGTTAACAACTTAACTAAAGAGTGAATGAAAATACAACCTTTGTAGATTCATTACTCCACCTCCATAGCTCCATGACGATGTCCCCTCGCTGCGATCATCGGATCCCGGACTCCGGTGATGGTTTCGTCGGAGAAATAATCGGGCTAGGTCGTAGACTACGATGCCGAAGATGATCTACGTCGAGGCAACTCAAACTCGAGCTCCGCCTTCACCAAGTCAAGAAACTTGTGAAGACAACACACTCTACTACAAGGAAAGTTGTAGAGGATGAAGAAAGAGGAGGTGGGTTGACTTTAGATTTGGTTTTCTCACTCATTTGATCATTTCACCATTGGAGGTTCCAAGCTTTTTTCTTCTTGATGAAGATGAAGAAGAAGAAGAAGAAGGAACAAGAAGAATATCATGAGAATGGTGAAAGAATAATAAAATGTATTGATCTTATCATAATGTAACCTTGGGTTAGATTTAACTCTTGTAGAGAGCAAAACTTAGTTTAGCTAATGGTTAGGTTTTAATATAAAATAAAATGGTTACTAATTTAAAGCTTCATGAAGCTTCCACAAAAGACAAAATTAGCAACCATTTCATTTTAGACAAAAGAAATAAAGAATTTAAATAAAATGAATAAATGAATAATATAAAACCATAACCATTAACCCAAACATGGTTCAAATCAAACATACACCCAAGTTTGCATGTATCATCAAACATGATACAAACTAGTGCACAAAACTATATCATATATATACAATGTGCACATCAAGTGAGAAAATCCATCTTAAGTGAACCAATACTAGTTAATGTAAAGTAATATATCAAATATATAATTATACATTAAATCATTAAATCAACACTTGATTTAACGATCCGGTCATATCTCATATAACCGACTAATATCAACAGTAACAACTTATCGAATCAACACTTGATCCGATAACCCGGCTATATCGCATATAACCGATCAATGTTACAAATCGCGAGAATATAATCCAGTATCTCATACTGGTGTTATTCTCGGCCCCCGCACATATCTCATATGCGCTCCTATTTCATTTTGCTCGAGCCAGGAAACCTCTGTGTAGGACTCTAAAGACTCGTCAATACTCCGGTAGCAGGTGATGATCATATCAAACACCCACAAGCAGCAAGCGGTCTGCCAAACGTAACGGCCACCCGGGTATTGAGCGATCAGAAGATCGATGAGCTAGCCCGCTCACACTCCTGTGAATCCAACCAGTAACACTTACCATACAGTCCGGTCTGTTCGTCTGATATGTCGCATATCAAGTCTAGGGGCGGTATGCGTCAGACCCTAATAACCGATAAGTCGTGCAGATGTGAGGCTCATAACGGGTCGAGAAACTACCGGTAACACTTACCAGCAAATCTTTGAATCAGCCCTGGCCAGGGACTTCCCTGTTACGGCCAATCAAGCACAGCGCAACATCAACCCCCAATACCGGGAGAGACGAAACCCTTCCTATCGCTCATTGCCTCCATGTGACTCGGGACTGTACCCAAAGACCACCGTTTTGCACGCCCTCATGGACGTGGTAAGGTGGAGATCAAAGCACAGTGGGAGTCACACAAGACTCCATGACGATCTCGGGTCTACAGACTAACCTGTACAAGTGTCACCTGAGAACTGCCATCTGACGTGAGGTATAATACCATCTGGGAGTTCTCGGCGAGTCTGTCCAGTGTACCCAGTCTCCACTGAGCACCCGTATACCATCTCTGATGTCAAACACCAATGGATATGGGATCATCCATCGCCCATCTCATGGGTCGAGAAGCGTATACGCTAGTCTACACTGGTATATCGATGCCCCGTCTCGATACACCCACGACTAGGGACCTTGAAGGATGTACTTATGGACTACCACGTCCCTACTAGTATGATCTACATTATAGTCCAGATAGTCAAGTACACATCCTAAGGGCTTTACTAACATGTAACTATAAGACAGTTTAAAGAGACAAGTGTACATGTTAAGATAAAGAGTAACCAGATAGCATACTATCATATCGAGCAAGATTGTCATCTCTATATATGACCAAGCATCCAATATAATATACATCATCTGTACAATATGGCCTCTAGGGCATACATACAACTAACAATCTCCCACTTGCAC
This sequence comes from Agapanthus africanus, assembly GCA_030015575.1. Lineage (NCBI taxonomy): Eukaryota > Viridiplantae > Streptophyta > Magnoliopsida > Asparagales > Amaryllidaceae > Agapanthus > Agapanthus africanus. Next base: position 76,978,231 of record CM057343.1, read on the forward strand.
TAGGGCCAGCTGCTATAGTATCGCATACCAAGCATCCCAAAGAGTCTCTCAAACTGTATCTGGGGAATAGCCTTCGTGAGTGGATCCGCTGTGTTATTCTTCGTGTCAACTCTCCTGACCTCGATCTCCCGGCGATCAACTATCTCCCGGATCAGGTGATACCGCCTCAGAATGTGCCTGGATCGCTGATGGGATCTGGGTTCCTTGGCCAAAGCCACCGCTCCATTGTTATCGCAATACAAAGGTATTGGATTCTCAATGGATGGAACCACTCCAAGTTCAGTAATGAACTTCTTGATCCAGACAGCCTCTTTGGCAGCATCGTTGGCAGCGATGTATTCAGCCTCCATCGTCGAGTCTGCCACGGTTTCCTGCTTGGAACTCTTCCAGCTAACCGCCCCTCCGTAAAGGGTAAAGACAAATCCCGACTGCGACTTAGAGTCGTCCTTATCACTCTGGAAGCTCGAATCGGTAAAGGACTCCACTTGGAGTACTCCGTTACCATACACCAAGAGCATCTCTTTAGTCCTTCGTAAGTACTTGAGAATGCTCTTCACAACTGTCCAGTGACTCTCTCCAGGATCAGCTTGATACCTGCTCACTACACTTAGTGAGTATGCTACATCGGGTCTGGTACATAGCATCGCGTACATGATAGAGCTTACAGCCGAAGCGTAGGGTATCCCTTGCATGCGAGCTCTCTCCAAATCAGTCTTGGGAGACATCTCTTTGGAGAGAGTGACTCCAGAGATCGTGGGCAAGTTCCCACGCTTGGATTCTTCCATACTAAACCTCTTTAGTATGGTGTCAATGTACCTGGATTGGGACAATCCCAATATCCATTTGGATCTATCTCTATAGATCCTCATTCCCAATATGCAGGAGGCATCACCAAGATCTTTCATTGAGAATCTTTGTGATAAGAAGAGCTTGACCGATTGCAGCATAGGAATATCATTTCCTACCAAGAGTATGTCGTCCACGTACAATACGAGGAAGACAACCTTACTCTCTGCCACCTTCTTGTAAATACAAGGTTCATCTGGGTTTTTGACGAAATCAAACTCTTTGATAACGACGTCAAAGCAGATGTTCCAACTCCGCGATGCTTGCTTTAATCCATAAATGGATTTAAGCAGCTTGCACACCTTCCCGCTGCTCCCACTGTCTACGAAGCCCTCTGGCTGAGTCATGTACACGCACTCTTCTAAATCACCGTTTAGAAAGGCGGTCTTAACATCCATTTGCCAGATTTCGCAATCATGATATGCAGCGATGGTAAGCATGATCCGGATGGATTTAAGCATAGCCACTGGAGAAAAGGTTTCTTCATAGTCCACACCTGGTCTTTGGCGAAAACCTTTTGCTACAAGTCTAGCTTTGAAAGTCTCCACTTTCCCATCTACACCAATTTTCTTCTTGAAGATCCACTTGCTCCCAATGGGTTTTACCCCTTCAGGAGCAACAACCAAAGTCCATACTTTGTTGGTGTACATGGATTCCATCTCGGACCGCATAGCATCCAGCCATTTCACTGAGTCCCTACTCGTGATGGCCTGCTCGAAGCTAGTTGGATCATCATCCTCCATGATTCTGGAAAGAGTGAGCGAATCAACTTGGCGGCGGTGTGCCTGCTTGCGCCCTTGTTTTTGATGCCTATGTGAAGGTGCTCGCCGCCTTCTTTGATCGGGAGAGTTTGATACTCAGTATCGACCTCGGTCAACCATCAAAGGTGAAATTTCCGCTTCTGAATCTCGATTAGGATCGTACACCGATCGAGATAACCGGCCCGCGGGCCCGTTTCGGTCCCATGCCATCAAATGGCACTCAGTTCATATCTGTAAGTTCGATCATTGATAAGGTTCAAAGAAAGGGTGGGCCATTGATAAAGAATATATTCCAAACCAAAATGCTTTTCCCCTGGATTTCCAGCCAAAGCCTTGTATTCATAGTACCATACCAGCAGAAGACTGAGTTAGCTGACCTTCTTATCCTTCCTAGTCGGGAGGCAAGGTAGCCCTAAGCCTATACAGGTAAGGAGCATGCATCCGGGTAAGACCACTGTTTGAACTCTCGAAGTAGAGAGACGGTTGACTTTTTCCCCCTTGCTTCAAAGGTAGTTCATACTCGCTGACTTTTACGAGTCAACAAGATGACTGACGTCTTTCAGCTAACAAAGAGGCATAGGAGGGGAAAAAATGGAGCATGCCCGGATCAAACCACTGTTTTAGGGCGGGAGAACCCGCTGATCCGAAAAGTTTCCTTTCGGCCTAAACAGTAGCCGTTCTCCTCTCCTCTGACTGAATTGCACTGCACCTTCATTGAGTCAATGTAGGAAAGAGAGCTTGCTTGAAAAGGGAAGCATCGAGCGTCAACTCGACTCTCATCCCTTCCAGCTCCCAGCCAGCAAGCAGTTAGCTTTCCTCTGCAAGGAATGGAAGTGTGGATGAATCGACACCAACGACAAATAATTGATGGGTTCCTACGGCCTCACTTGAATTCGCTTTTCGTACAATGAAACCAGAAAGAGCGGCAGTGTTATCCTCTTTGAGATGAAATGCGGGAAAGGACTTGGCTTCATCTCCCACACCGGTTAGCAACCGAGATAAGAGTGAAACTAAAGCGGTATCATGTGGACTAGATAAGAAGCCAAGATGACGGACCGTAGAGCTCCATTTTGCAAACCATGGCCCTTAGGGCTAGTCAGTTAAAAGCACGCGGTTGATAGAAAAGATCGACGGCAGAAGGCCTTCACGTATAAGATCCTAAGCTAAGCTTAAGCTCCGACCGACCTAGTATCCCAGAGTAGACAAGCGGAACATGTACCGGAAAAGTATACGCTTACAGCCAGGAAGGTGCCGAGCGGACGAGTACTGTTGTGCACTTTCTGCGAAAGAAGCTGTAGACAATCTCCGACGCGACGCGCAAGGCCCCATGCAAATGCAACGAAGGAGCCCCTACCCGTCTTGTCGAGACTAGACGGACCCAGATACTCTTTGCTGCTCCGGCCGCAACATCCGTGCCTACTCCGGTTCTGAAGACTACTCAGCGCACCATCAACAGCAAGAAGGCTACTCCCATCAAGCCTATCCATAAGCCTGTTTTAAAAGAACGTTATCGCTATTGTAGATTTACGAATTGACGGAATGGTGCTTTGTTCACACCCATTTTACCGCTGCTTTACACGTCCCTGGATAGGCACATTTTACCGGAAAGAGATAGACGGGCAGAAGATCAATGAAAAAAGACTAGCTAGCGTGCGATTCCTCGAAGACTTCACAGTCCCGGAAGGTACCACCACCGATCGGAAGACACTGATGCGCCTCATGTGAATTATGACAGGCTTCATCAGATGCAGAGCAAAGGGGACTTCCTCACATGAAGGTGAGGACTGATACACTTTGTGTTGGATGTCAGTATGGAAAGATGCACAAGCTGCCAGTGCTCTGCCCAGGTTCTTCGCCAACAAATACGTGCGCCAAGGCTTGAGGCAACGACCCACCCTCCTCTTTCCGTTTGCAGATCTTCTCCCACGAGACTAGGTGCGGAGCGGATCTTTACCTTTGAAGTGGAGAGGGGCCGGAACGGATTGACTTTTCATTAGATCTCCCGATCAATCAGATATGCGATGGCCTGAAAAAGGCATTATGGAATCGAGCCTTAAGCGCAGCACCTCCTTTTCTTGTACTTGTAGCTCTTTTTCCTGATTGAGATGATAGAGCGGATCTAGAATAAGAAGTCTCCTCGGGAGCTTGAACTGGAATATGGATAGGAACCGAGAAAGAAGTGACGGGCGAAGGTGGAAGAGATAGACCTCTTTCGCTTACTCGGGTTACGGGCGTTTGTGAAGGTGACCTTCTTTCGGGCGAGAGGCTCACCGCAGGTGCCGTAGTAGAGAGAGAATCCTTTCCGTTCTGTTACCGGTCTAGTGCGCAGACTCTTGAAAGTCAGGTGGTTCCTAGTGATGTCTCTAACCTTCATGGGTGTACTTCTGCCGATACCAGAGTTTCGGAGAGACTCATTTCTACCTCCTCTTGGGCCTATCCAGTACGGAGACGGTTAGGATAACGAACTTGAAACGCGGAGCCCGAGCGGCCGGCGAGCGAGTGGTTAGTGGCAAATAGCGCCCTAGTTGATGGCATTCCTCTCTGCGGCTGGCACTCGAGGAACCACGGGGCACTCCATACAGAGCAAGCAAGTCTTAGGGATGAGACGCCCGCGCAAGGACCTCAATTCTCATTAGGAGGTCGAACCAAGGACCTATAGAAGTCGGGGCTACCTATAAACTGGGACCCTTGAAATCACAGTTAACCAACTTCAGATCAATAAGCACAAGAAGGCAAGTAAACCCTACCACCGATACTAGACTAACGGGTCGACTCACTGCTTCTACTGCCTCTCCATACCCAAGCCGGAGAACACACCATCTCGTCATCAGACGACTCTCAGGTACTTGACCGAACAAGGTCAAGTCCTAGTGGGAGTCACATACTAGTGTTATTTTTCCCTTGTCCCGTAGGGGGGTAGGGACGCCATCCGACTTATACCTGGCAATGACCGCCTTCTTGTCCCGCTGTCATCAAAGGTGCTCCTGCTGTATCAGGTTCCCTAGGCGCGTACTCCCCCTCAGAATGGTTACTGGACAAGGATGGGGCTCTGGCTTGACCCCCGTATCTGAGACAGCAGGTCTGGCTGGGGCTTCTCGATCTCTATCTGGTTTCTTTTCTCCTGGTTTCCCAGGCAACCAACAAAACTACTTGTTACAAATAACATCTTGTTGTTGCATCGAAACATATAAATGTTGACTAATCTGGCTAACGTAAAGATCTCCGTGCGTGGCGTGAGTTGGAATCCTAGAAAAGATCGATTGAGACTCCCTCCCCGGTCCCACGAAGATCGCGCAAAAGCCATTAAGACATAGCCTAACATAAAGGCTACACAGGCCTAGGGGAAGATTATAGAATGGACCTACGTCAGGGTGGAGTTGTAGTTTGTATTGTACGGAATTGAAAACATATAAAACAAAGGCGCCGAAGGCGTCAGTAGTTGCCCTTCTCCGGCCTGAGAAAAGAAAGCTTGGGCGATCACCTTGATCAGATGAGTCTCGCCCCGCTTCCTCCGGGCGCCTCCGGAAAATGCGATACCATCCTTCAGAGAACGACAACGGAAATGAAGGTCCAATAGAGGCTCAAGATCACGAAGTTCTCCCAATGCTTGAGCACATGAATCAGTTTGGACTCCCATCCCAAATCGCATCCCCGATGCGCCGGGCTATAAGATAAGAAACAGCTGCTGTAAGAACTGGAAGACTCGGGCATTGAACTATTCAATCAAGCAAGAGAAAGGAGGCAAAGAGGGCTAGAAGGCGCCTGGGGAGCGAACCGAACAGCTTTGCCGCGTCAACGCAACTGGAACAGGAAGTAAGCCAGTTGTAGGGTCGCCTCCATAAAAGAAATAAAGACCAGATCAGATATCGTAACAATGGGGGCAAGATCGATACATCATTATTTAAGTAGAGCGGATTTCTCCCTTGACTTTCTCAATTTCTTTGTTCAAGTATGGAATTCTCTCCCAGAGCTGCGGAACTCACGACTCTATTAGAAAGTAGAATGACCAACTTTTACACGAATTTTCAGGCGTAAGCCCTAATGGGCAAGCTTCAAAGTAGCCCGATCTTTCATCAGCTTACTTAAGATATAGATAAGATTCCCATCCCGTATCTGAAATGTAGCCAAAAGAAGAAGGAGCTTCTCGAGGTTCAGTCATATCGTCATTCTTTCAAGAGGACAGGACTCCAACTGATCGACGCCCCTGTCTTTCCACTTATTGGCAGAGTGCCCCCCTGGAACCAATCAATGTAGTACGACTGAACGGACTGACTAGCCTTTTCGAGACCCAGCAAGAAAACGGATTCTAGAGAGATCTATTCAATCATGATATACCTCTATCAATGTGGGGATTGTCAGACAAAACCAAGTCTGATACTTGTCTGGTTGTCTCCTGCTTCAAACGCACACCTCTCCCTTACGGTCGAGCCAGCTACCTCTCTCCTTTCCGATGATAGATATAAAAAACTAAGACCCGCACGCGAGCCCCACCAATAAGCGTCCCTGGTTATTTTTGAACTATTCACTATTCGAAGGGGAACTCGTTTCTGACTAGGGCGGGAGAACCCGCTGATCCGAAAAGTTTCCTTTCAAGCTAAGAAGTAGGCTGAATGGAAAAAGGAAAGGGACAAGGGCGGTCGTCGCTTGGCGCGAAGGCTGCTGGTTCGGGGGTAGGGTACGGTACTAAAGGTCCTCGGACTTCCAGGCGGTTTTTCTTTTGGGCAGCTGTTCACCGTGATTTTATCTCACAAGCTAGCACTGGATGTGCATCCATGAACCAGCTTCTCAAGAAGAACGCGAAGCACTATAAAATTTTTGACCGATAAGAGATTTTTCTCAATCTCAATCTAGCGTACCGAACTTGTGAAAAGCATGATTGAAGATATGCACGGACAAAAGGAGCTGCTTAGGTTGCAATAAGAATCTATAAGAATAGGAATCGAATCGGACAAGGAATACGACGCTGGTAGTACTAATCCTTGTCATGTTCTCGCTGTGAATGCGCTGTTCTCGAATCCGCTCTTAGGTGAATAAGCGCTGTTGTTGCAATATCCGTTGTTAGAATGAACTTACTGAAAGAAACCACTATACGGGCTTGAGGTTTTTCTTAGGTCCTTCCCATCCGAGGACACTCCCGTACTCCAAAGGGGTGTCCGTAGAGTAGGGGAAGGGAGCAAGTAATCAATGCCACTAAGTCAATAGAAAGGCAAGTGAGTGATTTCCCAGTAGGAAGAACGATAGAGTGCAGCGACCAAGCAACGACTGAGCGCCTAGCGCGATATTGGTTTGAATGGCCTGCTATATTCAAAGACCAAGCAACGGAGTGAGCGCCTAGCGCGGAAGCAACAATCCGACATCGACTCTGTAAGAAGCTTGGGCGATCACCTTGATCAGATGAGTCTCGCCCCGCTTCCTCCGGGCGCCTCCGGAAAATGCGATACCATCCTTCAGAGAACGACAACGGAAATGAAGGTCCAATAGAGGCTCAAGATCACGAAGTTCTCCAAAGTGCCATCAGTGCTTCTTTCTTCCTAATCCAATGAATCAAAGAGCGCAAGCCTGGCTCAGTGGGTCAACAATTCTCATTTCTTAGTTAAAGAAAGCTAATTATTGAAACCAGGGGGAAGGGAGGGCAAGAAAGTCAGGTTAGAATAGAACTAGCGGACATGAGAAAGAGTTTAGATATCCATGACTTATTCAATAATTCGATAGAGAATCGAACAAGTTGCGGGAAAGAGCTGCCCGTTATGGGACTTCCTGGGCTCAGAAGGCTCCATGAATCTCGAAGTCCCGTTATGGGACTTCCCGGGCCCACCGGACCCACTAGCAACAGGAGACGTTCGCGCTTTCCGACTCGGAAACCGCTCACTGTTCGGGCTCACCGGCCGGACAGGGAGTTAGGTTTCACAGAAGCCTGAGCGCCTCCTCTTTTATATGTGTTTTCAATTAGCGAGGTCTTTAACTCGAGCAACTACAACTCGGTACTTTATATTAAACGAACTCTGGGCTATCATCCGCCGGGGATGACTCCTTGCCTGTCGTCCTCACTTCACTAAGGGGAGCGAGGAATGGATTCAACCGTAAGTTGGTGTCATGCGAAGTGATTCACTCTATAGAAGCACGAGCGGACCGCTTCCTCAAGTTAGGTGTAGAACGAAAGAGGCGGGTCTAGAGAGGGTATTGAATTCTATCGTTCGCTTCGTCAGTTCCTTCCTTCGTTCACTTGCCTCTCCGTTCCGCTGCGCTTCACTGACTTGCCTCGTTTTAACTCAACTCGCTGCGCTCGGCCCCCCGTTACGTTTGATAGCTGCTGAGTGATGTCCTCCCGGACGAGTGAAAGCAGCTATCTGCACTCCACTCAATGAGCTGGAACCTGAGGCTAAGCCACCGGCAATGGCACCTTACAGGATGGCCCCACCGGAGCAAGAAGAACTGAGGAGTTGCTGGATGCCAAAAAGTGCTTTTCGGTAAGCGTTATTAGCCAGTACTGTCTTTCTTTTTTTCGTCGATCATGCCCACCGAGGGCCTAAGATTCAGCAGATCTAGTTCCAGGCAAAGAGTTGGATCAACAGCCCAATCTTCGTTTCTCTTTTCCGTTAACGGACAGGGACCAAAGGTGACAGCTATTACTTCCGCTTTCGGTCGTTATGCATTCCTTTACGAGCTCCACAGCGAAAATTCCCGATAGAAAGAAAGACCCAGGGAATAAAGGGTCGGTCGGAACCGAAGTCGTGTTGCTTTAGAGTCTATAGGTTCTCGAACCTTCTCTCATGGATTCCCTGAATTTCTCATAAAGGTGCTACGCATGGACATATAATTGGTAAGGTTTTCTTGCGTGAGAATAGGGTCATCAAAGACGTCAATCCAATCTTTTTTCGAACTCATTAACTCGAAAACCCTATCGTTCGTGGTCGCCTTTGGGCAACCACTCTCTTGTCCGGAATACAAAACTCAAAAGGCCAACGATACGATATTCGTCAACTCGAAACGGCAACTCGAACCTTCATTGCGCCCTCAATCGCCGGGGGCTCGCTGCACCCTCAAGCGGCGGGGCCTTATCCTGATCTGATCTTTCCTGGTATTCAATCGACAACCTCTCTGAGCTAAGAGAATGAAATTAGGCTTCCTCCCCGATGGACATGAAAAAGAAATTGCTCTTTCCCCATGTCAGTTGCTTGCCTTGCTACTGCTATGCTTCCTTCCTCCAACTCTGTCACTCCGGGTGAATAGGTTCCCAACAAAAGATCTCTCGACACATAGGTTCGATTCTCCTCCCGAGCCTTTCTTTATGTCTAGCTTCGACACAAGGAGATCAGTATTCTAGTTCAGATCGGGTAGGGCTTTCACACTTGTCAGAACGAGGAGATAGGCCTATTATTCTGTTTTCAACAATATCCTGGGTCCGTGTAGTTGAGAAAGCCGGGCAAGCAGAATCATGAGCAGAAGCAGGGTCAAAGTTTCGGAAAGTGCTTTTTGAACGAGATTTCTTTCTCCACTTTGCAGAAATCTGCATTAGGACGGATACTAGCTGCTCTTATGCTAGCGAAGTTTCATATGCAATAATGCAAATTCTTCCTGGGACAAACACGGCTTTTGTTTATCGAAAACCCGGCATTTGGCCAGTGTCAGTCTCGTCTCGTTAAGTGTCGTAATTTCTACCTTGACTTTAGGGTTGGCTTGAACTTCCGAGTAGGATTCACAACAAGTCGCAGTGACAACGCCTTCCAGCGGTAGTCCTCCGGTAATCAAGCAAGAACAAACAATCATTCATCGGAGGGAGCTTGGATTGTTTTCAATTCAGGATGCAATCCTCGCTCCCACCATCCATGAGAAAACCGTAGTATCTCTCAGGTGGGCGAGGAATCCTACTAGATCGGCGGAGAGGCTGAGGTTCATCGGGAGTTACTGAATCCTCTGGTTCAACCAAATCTTCTGTTGCAGTCTGTATTGCTGGAACTTCTTCCAGTTCTACCTCCTTGCCACTAATCTCCTTTTCAAGAAATTCCTTTTCTAAAAAGGTGGCATGTCGAGAAACAAACACCTTTTGTTCCTCGGTGTGGTAGAAGATATACCCGCGCGAATGTTTGGGATATCCAATAAACTTACACAGAATGGACCTTGCCGCGAGTTTGTCCGGATTTTGCGTTTTTAAATATGCCGGACAACCCCATATCTTAACATAATTAAGACATGGTCTCTTTCCTTTCCATATCTCATATGGAGTGGCTGGCACGGTTTTGGTGGGAACCATATTCAATAGGTCTGCAGCTGTTTCCAGTGCATATCCCCAGAAGGAAATAGGTAACTCAGCTGTGCTCATCATAGAGCGCACCATATCTAATAGGGTGCGGTTCCTCCGTTCTGATACACCGTTGTGCTGTGGTGTATATGGAGGAGTCAGCTGAGAGAGAATCCCATTCTCTTTTAGGAAGTCCAGGAATTCATTGCTCAAGTATTCACCTCCTCGATCAGATCGAAGGATTTTAATACTTTTTCCGGTTTGGTTCTCGACTTCTTGTTTATATTCTCTAAATTTCTCAAAAGCTTCAGACTTGTGTCTTATCAAGTACACATGTCCGTATCTTGAGAGATCGTCAGTGAATGTAATGAAGTACGAAGAACCATCCCTGGCATGTGTAGACATTGGACCGCATACATCACTATGTATCAGTCCCAAGAGTTCAGTAACCCTTTCTCCGTGTCCCGTAAACGGAGTTTTGGTCATCTTGCCTTTGAGAAATGACTGGCAAGTGTCATAAGATGAAAATTCGAATGGTTTCAAATATCCATCCTTATGCAACTTAGCCAGTCGTGTCGCATTGATGTGACCCAGTCTACAATGCCACAAGAAGGATTCGTTCAGTTCTGAACTCTTCCTCTTGTGTGTGTTTGTTATGCTCAGAACTGTTGATTGATTTAGAACATAAATGCCATTGCACAACGTGCCTGATCCAACCAACTTTTGGTTACGGAAAATGTTCATAACATTGTCCTGTAATACAAAATTATATCCCTCTTTACTTAATAAAGAAACCGATATAATGTTGCATATCAGGTTCGGCATGTAATAGCATTCGTTCAGAACCAATGTATTACCAGTTGGTAATTCAAGGTGATATTCCCCGACAGTCTTAGCTGCAACAATTGCACCATTTCCAACTCTAATGTCTTTATCACCTTCTCCGAGTTCTCTACCTTTTCTAAGCCCATGTAACTGATTACATATATGGGATCCTGACCCGGTATCTAATACCCAGGACGTAAAGCAAATGGAGAAACAGTTCTCAGTAACGAACACACCCGAAGAAAATGCATCAACATGTACTTTCTTCAATCGGGTGGCATGGGAATCCTGGTATTCCCCTATATCCTGTTCATTCCTATAACTCTTATAAGAAAGAACGGAACCAACGTTCCCCAGCACAGTATAACATGCGGGTTCGGTCAATACATCCATATTATTATCTTGATTAGGGCATGAAATGGTCGCTACCTGGAGAGAGAGAGAGAAGAAAACACTTTAGCGTATGCTCGTGCAAGATCAGATTGGTTATTATCTTGTCTAATCAGGATGGCTCCCACTGCTTTTTATCAAATCTTCCTTCAAACCCAAAAAGGAAAGACTAGCCGGGATTAATTACACACTACAAGTTCGCCAATCTTTCAGCCAGGCCAGTGTCAGTACGTTGAGGGAGGTCCCCCGTGCTTTCGCACGAACCTAATTAATGTAAACCTCGTTTTTCCAGAGGCGTAACCTCGTTAACACCTTTCTAGACACCTACTTGATCGGCTAATTGCAATGTGCAAAACTCTCCCAGGAGTAACTCTTACTCGCAGTGGGTATCGGGATCCAACTATCTCATAGAAGGTATGCAATCTCATTGCAAATTTCAACACTTGAAATTCCCGATAATATTTTGCCCCTAGCATGCTATGACCTTGACAAAAGCCAACAAACCACAGCCCGCTAGTCAAGTTCAACCCGTACATTTCCTGACTGAATTAAACCCACCCGCACGACCCTTGACGAAAGCCAACAAAGCCGTACGACTACCCTAATCCAGTCGCATCATATGCAACAGATAAGCAACACATAGCTACCGCACACTACACCTTGACGAAAGCCAACAAATGTAGCACGAATACTATATGTAACTTATCTGAAATGACGGAGGGCTACGTCAGGTTTTTCTGAAAACCATGAGCGTAATGAACTTGATATCGTTGTAGAATCAAAATGAAGTTTTGAAATGGAGTGATTTTGAGGCTTTTCTAGTTTTGCTAAAGGGGTCACTCCCGGTGAAGGGATCGTCGGCCATTTCCTCGTCGTATGAGGTGCGGGATATATCATATATATCACTGTGCAAAGCAGAAACTATAGAAGCAATCAAAAACAAACCGAGTGTGTAGCATCTGCCAGTTATTGCTAAAGGAGTCACTCCCGGTGAAGGGATCTCGGTCCTTTCCTTATCGAATAAGGTGCAGGATATATCACATATACCGCTGTGCAAAGCAAGAACTGTAGCTACCTGTTTTAATTTTGAAATTCGATTCCACAACATCTTTAGGTTTCTTTTTTTTCATTAATCACATTAATGAAGTCCCATCATTTAAATTACCTAAACATCACAGATAAATACGACGTACACTTATGCCATCCGCATTCGCCTTGATGTCCCCTCGTGCACCGTTAGGTTAGGTAACTAACGACAGAGCAGGGCAGGGCTAGTGCCGGTGTAAAACATAAGTAACGTCTATATAATATATCATATATACTATATACTGTATCTATCACAGAACATCACATGATCACATCACAGATATCGCAGCAGAAGAATCAAATGAAATATTGGATATACTAGGACGTCCGTGTTTTCAATACGAGCCAGTACAAAACACGGATTCCACGGTCGTGATGAATTGCCATACCCACACCCCTAGACCCCTACGAGAGCGGAAAGCAACCCTACCAATTCTAGAGTTAGGAGACCCGGACTCGACTCCTCGAGTTGGTCTCCCACTGGACTCCAGAACCCGGTTACTTGTGCCCTCCTCCTTGGGTCTATCCTAGTGCGGAAAAGTAAATAATATACAAAAGGTGACATCTTCCGCAACATGGAAGTGCCCCAATTAAAGAATATTACATACAAGTTATTTACATGAATGAAAATGAAAAACACTCATCTCACATAAAAAAAAACCCGGCTATTCCAACACGACGATCCAATATAACATATCCAGCAACACATAACATCACATGTCATCAACGTAAGTAAGTATGCATACCCCAATTGTCGTTGATGTATAGCAACGAAACCGACGATATCGTCATACTACACTTACGGTCACAGAAAAGAAAGTGTAAAATTACAACAGTTGGAATCCGCAACCTGTTTAGACATTGCCTGCGACTGACATTCAGTCGACTTTATTGTAGTGGATGCTGGGACATATATAGGGAGGACTTTCTTGCTCGACATGTAGTATGCTATCTGGTTGCTATTTACCTCAACGTGTATACTGATTGTCTCTCAGTTACATGTTGGTAAAGCCCTTAGGATGTGTACTTGACTACCTGGACTATGATGTAGATCATACTAGTAGGGACGTGGTAGTCCATAAGTACATCCTTCAAGGTCCCTAGTCGTGGGTGTATCGAGACGGGGCATCGATATACCAGTGTAGACTAGCGTATACGCTTCTCGACCCATGAGATGGGCGATGGATGATCCCATATACATTGGTGTTTGACATCAGAGATGGTATACGGGTGCTCAGTGGAGACTGGGTACACTGGACGGACTCGCCGAGAACTCCCAGATGGTATTATACCTCACGTCAAATGGCAGTTCTCAGGTGACACTTGTACAGGTTAGTCTGCAGACCCGAGATCGTCATGGAGTCTTGTGTGACTCCCACTGTACTTTGATCTCCACCGTTTTGCACGCCCTCATGGACGTGGTAAGGTGGAGATCAAAGCACAGTGGGAGTCACACAAGACTCCATGACGATCTCGGGTCTACAGACTAACCTGTACAAGTGTCACCTGAGAACTGCCATCTGACGTGAGGTATAATACCATCTGGGAGTTCTCGGTGAGTCCGTCCAGTGTACCCAGTCTCCACTGAGCACCCGTATACCATCTCTGATGTCAAACACCAATGGATATGGGATCATCCATCGCCCATCTCATGGGTCGAGAAGCGTATACGCTAGTCTACACTGGTATATCGATGCCCCGTCTCGATACACCCACGACTAGGGACCTTGAAGGATGTACTTATGGACTACCACGTCCCTACTAGTATGATCTACATCATAGTCCAGGTAGTCAAGTACACATCCTAAGGGCTTTACCAACATGTAACTATAAGACAGCTTAAAGAGACAAGTGTACATGTTAAGATAAAGAGTAACCAGATAGCATACTATCATATCGAGCAAGATTGTCATCTCTATATATGACCAAGCATCCAATATAATATACATCATCTGTACAATATTGGCCTATTGATGGAGTAGGTAGCTTGAGTAGAGTGACGTACCGTACGTATGTTCCGCGGCATATTTACGATACGCTACTCCGCTTAAGAAACCATAGGATGTACATTTTCTTGTACTGTATTATATTCATTCCTATGATCTATCCTCATCGATATTGGTTATGATTTTGCTGCCACGATTACACGGGCAGAGAAGGCTACTGCTAGTTGCCAGCCAGAGTGTGATGACCATTGATATATCGCTTATTCAGGATGATTGAGGCGCTGTTCAGCGTACCGAAGAATGAGCCAGTTGTTACTGTAAATGACGAGATGTTGCCCAGTTGTTGGAGCTACTGCAGCATGAGTATATACTTAGAGATATGATAGAAGGTCGCTAGTCACCCGAGGATGGATGACTAGGCCATGTGGTTCGTTCGCTTACCCCGATGCGAGGTCATCAGATAGATTGATTTCATCTAGAGACGACTTCACGTAGATTCGTTGAGAGTCGATAGAGACAATCGAATGTCAGGAACCCGATTCCAAGTTTAAAGTATTCGGAATACAATGCAAGTAATGCTATGGACCCTCTAGAAGAATGAAACCCTAACTCGACGTAATGACCGTGGAACGCCTCCGAACCTTAGGGTTTGCGGCAGTTTAGCGGTGCCATTTGTGAGGCTTGGATTTGCCCTTCTACGGTTGGTCCACAGGTGCTGTGGTATGTACTGGAATACTATTAAACTGTACTCAAGATGTTGATCTCTTGGAGGAATATTAGGTTCTGAAAAATCGATCGGATGCTTCGACATCATTCGGATATCATGTGATGGGATACATTGCTTAGGAGACTCCAGATATGAGTATAGCCGTTGGAGCGCAATCCATGTAGCCACGAGAAGATGAGTCCGAATCAGTCGACATTGGAACAGAGTGGTTTAAAGAGTTCGCACAAGAATTCGACGAGATGACGTTCCACTCCGCTGACATCAGAGATGCGATACGCATGCAGAGGAGTTGTACATGGATATACCTTTCAGAAGGAGTCGCGATGAGCATACAGCTGTTCCGGATCAAGAATTTGCTTTAGTAAAGGACAATGACTTCCGGGCAATTCGACAGAAACGAGAATTGAGAGAGACTTCGGCAGGGCCTTTCTGGAATACTATACGAGAAGACCTGGACCCAGGAGTGGTCATATTGCGCACACCCAGCAGGCCAGAGCTCGGCATCGTCGACGAGATAGTTTACCAGGTTCGGATAAAGGACCTCACCCAGATGCGTTGTGAATTGATCAAGAATGGACGAGTATGGAGTATACCTCCGCAGGTTGGGACGAGTTCCGGAGGACGTGTTCGGCTAGATATCTTCTACAGAGTGATGAAGATACCGAGTTCGTGATTTCGAGTCCGTGTGAGAGACTTCGGATAGACCGTAGCCGAGAACATTTGCAGTGCGCAGATAGAGACTTAACGTCGGAGTAGACGATGATATAGACAAGTGGGACAAGAGGTTCGTGCGAGATGCTGACGAGCTGTTGTTACTCCCCGTTAAGGTTAAAGGTCAGATATGTCTATAGAGGCGTTGGGATGCAACTAGTTTCCGAGGAATATGCTGTGCTGAGGACGCAGATGACCAGAGAAGTGCCAGAACGGAATCGCCCCCGTTAGCACACCTGACAGGGTCGATGAGCCGATTGATTGCGAGAAAGGTAATCCGCAGAGAAGATAAGGACCCCGAGACAGAGAACGCCAGACCGTGAGCAGGAGGCAAGTAGATATCTTGCACTGCTTGCATTGGATGCACCGACACCTTCTCGACTTTGAAGGAGGGACCATCGACGACGGTATTTATGATTTGTGATTTTGTGATTCGATTATCACGTATCCGTCACCTTGGATTTCGGTATTTTGGGAGATCTGTTCGCATGATTTAGTCTTGATGGCTGAGTTCCATGATTTCTGTTTTCGTGCACCATGGTTGCACCTACTGGTATTCATATTTGTGCACAGGATGCACCAGTTTTATGTTTCGTGCGTTTATCGCACCAGATTTATATTTCATGCCTTTGTTGCACCGGATTTATTTTTGTGCACTACAGTTTCACCTGACTCCGATTTAATGTCATTCGACATATCGATTTTGATTTTGATATTGATGTTGATTTCTTGCACTCCGTGCATTTGATTTGGATTTTTGCGCGTGATGAGCGCATGTTTTGAGATGCGATTTTGGTGCACATCAGATGCACTAAATCGAGATTCTAAAAACTCGACAGTACGCCGGCAGTGAGTTACTGGATAAATCCATAATTATCAGCACGTCAGCGGCACTAGCTGTACGTAACGGCTACCCGGGTACCTGTCGAAAAGAAGGCCGATGAGCAAACTCATCCGGATCTCCACCAAGCCTATCCGTGACAATATTGTTAATGTATATGCCCTAGGGGCCATTATTGTATCATACTAGCTTGTATATTACTTAATGGAAGCTTGGGATATTCACAGTTATATTAACAGTCTTACTAAACATGGTAGTATGCTACTTGGTTTATTTCTATCTTAATATGTGTATATGTTAGCATATCGAGAATACATATTGATAGAACCCTTAGGATCTTGCTTGACTACCAGCGTTGTGATGGCAGTCACACTAGTGGGGGCTGGGTAGTCTACAAGTACATCCTTTTTCAGGTCCCTAGTCATAGGATTATCGAGACAGGGCATCGATACTCCAGAGTAGACTAGTATGTACGCTTCTCATCCCGGCAAGGGAAATGATCTGTCCCACAGCCATTAGTACGTTGTACTGGAGATAGTATACAGGTGCTCGTTGGGTTACGGGTACATCGGACAGGACTCGCAGGGAACTGTTGGTTGGTATTATACCCGTCGTCAGCTAACAGTTTCCAGGTGACATGAGTACATCATTGTCCGCAGACTTGACACTACTGCTTCGTCTCGAGTGTATTCCCACTGTTCTTAGATTGCTACCCTACCACGGCTCAAAGGAGTCGTGCAAACAGGTAGCAGTTGGGTACAGTCCCGAAGCACTTGGAGGCAGTGGCGGTTAGATTGGATTCGTCTCTCCCGGTATTAGGAGTTAATATCACGCTGTGTTTAGAGAGCCATTACGCAAAATCCTTGGCCAGGGCAAACGAGATTTACTGGTAGGATTTCCAGTAGCTTCTCAAGGTGTAATGGGCTTCGCTCCGACACGACTTATACCGCTTTTAGGGGACTGACGCTTGCAGCCCCCTAGGCCCTATATGCAATAGTCTTAAACGAACAGACCGGACTGTACGAAGATTGTCACATCAGGCTCAGTAGGAGTTCAGATAGGTTTCCTCATCGGCCTTCTTATCGACATCTACCTGGGGACCGTTACGTACAGCTAGTACCGCTTGCGGCCTGTGGTTAAACCCACTGCCTGTGTAGTAGTTGAGTCTTTAGAGTCCCATACAAAGAGTTTCCCTACTTCGGGCGAAACGATATAGAGGTCGTATGGTTTTACGACAGGGTTCGGACACATACGTGTTTTTACGCGCGTACGATATTCGGACAGTTTATACTAGCAGGCTTTGGTTTAAGCCAGATTCTAGTGTTGGATTATTGGATTTATACAGTCTCAGTATTTCCGTGTTTTCACGAATGGGAGGGGCATTCTCGTAATTAGTCGAGAAGTTTCTAGAAGATTGATGAGTTGGAGGCTTAGGTGTTATTTGCATTAAATGGATTAGTGACTCATGAGATGAATCATCCAAATGAGTTAATGAATCATTTATTGCTTAATAACTCATGAGATGATTCATTGTATGTATTAAATGAAGCATGGTTGTTAATATCAAATAATGATTTATTTGATATTCTTAATGCTTCATCATATATCACAAATGAGACATGATTCATATCATTCTCACTCTCACCTTCTCTCTCCTCAAGCTCTCTCTCTTCAAAGAACTAACCCTAACCTCTCATGTGTTGAGATCCAAGGGTTAGCAAGACTAATAGATCCCTGATCCTATTCTATATCCTCTAGGTTACTTTGAT
Organism: Agapanthus africanus; assembly: GCA_030015575.1. Taxonomy (NCBI): domain Eukaryota; kingdom Viridiplantae; phylum Streptophyta; class Magnoliopsida; order Asparagales; family Amaryllidaceae; genus Agapanthus; species Agapanthus africanus. Next base: position 76,996,372 of record CM057343.1, read on the forward strand.
TAGCACTCATAGCAACCTAGTTACCTCAAGTGAGAGGTTAAGCTTGGAGAAGTAGCTCTCGGGTGGATCTTCTATCACAACGAGGAGGCCGACGAGGAGGTGGTCTATGAGAACAAGAAGGACTTGATTCGTTAGGTATAATCTTCTTTCATAGTAGCTAATCACTTCTTTGTTATTGTTAGTTAGGGTTTGGCAAAGATCCATAAAGTTAGTCGATATTAGTTTAAATAAAATGATTATTTTACCTATTCCGCATCCCCGCATCATGTGGGGTGTCTAATGTCGACTTACAGATATCCGTACAGTCCGGTCTCTTCGTCTGAGAGTATCGCATACTGGGTCTAGGGGTGGTGAACGTCAGACCCTAATAATCTGATAAGTCGTGCTGATATGGCTCAGGACCAATCCGGGAAACTACTGATCATCCTATCAGTAAATCCCAACTGCCTTGACCAAGGTCTTATAGTCCTGACCAATCAAATCACAGTGCGATAACGACTCCCTATACCGGGAGAGAAGAATCCCCGACAATCGCTCACTGCCTCCATGTGGCTCGGGACTGCATCCAACCAAAACCTATTTGCATGACTCAGCAGAGCCGTGGTAGGGTAGTGATCAAAGCATAGTAGGAACTCACACGAGACAAATGCCGATCTCAGGTCTAAGGACTAACCTGTAGTAATGTCACCTGAGAATTTCCACCTAACGATAGGTATAGTACCATCTGGAAGTTCTCGGCGAGTCTGTCCGGTGTACTTACCCCCAGTGAGCACCTGTATACGATCCTAGGTTTAAAGACCAATGGTTGCGGGACCAAAACATCGCCCCTCGTCGGGTCTGGAAACGTATACACTAGTCTACTTTGGAGTATCGATGTCCAGTCTCAATACTCCCACGACTAGGGACCATTTAAGTATGTGCATACCGAATACCCAGCTCCCATAAGTATGATCACCATCACAACGCTGGTAGTCTAACAACGATCCTACGGGTTTTATCAACATATCTAAAAAATATGTAATATCAAGTAAAATATACACATGTTAAGATATAGTCAAACCAAATAGCATATTATCATATCGAGCAAGACTGTCCTGTACATATATATGTCCAAGCATCCATATGTATATATATACAATAATGGCCTCTAGGGCACACATATCCAACAATTGGGACTGATGAAGTTCGAACACACATGCTACGTCATAGCGGTGTAGAGGCTTTAATGGTGAACTACAAGTTGTTTCTTGTTTTTATTGAATAAAAATAACTTATAGCTCCTACACAGACTGAAATACCCTTTTTTATACATTTAAACAAATAATTCTGTACAGGAATTTCAGAGTCGTTACAAACTCACCGAGAACTTCTAGATGGTAATATATTTATCGTCGGATAGCAGTTATTTAGTGACATAAGTACAAGTTAGTATTTAGACCTGACATCGTCATTTGTCCCGAGTGTATTCCCAGTGTATTTAGATTTCTACCCTAATACGACTTTAAAAAGTCGTGCAAACAGGTTTTAGTTGGGTACAGTCCCGAAGCACTTGGGGGCAGTAAGCGATAGAAGGGATTCGTCTCTCCCGGTATATGGGCTTGATGTCGCGCTATATTCGATTAGTCATCACCATATGATCTTGGCCAAGGCAGATGAAATTTACTGATAGTGAGATCGATAGTTTCTCGGGATAATTTTGAGCCACATCGACACGACTTATCAGGTTATCAAGGGTCTAACGTTTTCCACCCCCATAGACCCAATATGCGATACTCTCAAACGAAGAGACCGGACTGTACAAAGATTGTTATTTTTAGGCTAAGTAGGGATACGAACGAGTTTGCTTGTCGACCTTCCTTTCGTTCAATACCTAGGCAGCCGTTACGTACAGCTAGTGTCGCTAACATGCTTGTGGTTACATCCACTGCCAGTGTATCACCATAAGATCTTGGCCAAGGCAAATGAAATTTACTGATAGTAAAATTAGTAGTCATCACCATAAGTTCTTGGCCAAGGCAGATGAAATTTACTAATAGTGAGATCGGTAACTTCTCGGGATAGTTTTGAGCCACATCAACACGACTTATCAGGTTATCGGGGGTCTGACGTTTTCCACCCCCATATACCCGATATGCGATACTCTCAGAAGAAGAGACCGGACTATACAGAGATTGTTATTTTTAGGCTCAGTAGGGATACGAACGAGTTTGCTTGTCGACCTTCCCTTTGTTCAATACCTAGGCAGCCATTACGTACAACTAGTATCACTAACATGCTTGTGGTTACACCCACTGCCAGCATATTGTCGAGTGTTTAGAGTTCTACACAGAGAGTTTCCCAGCTCAGACAAAACGATGTAGTGTACGTTTTTTGATACATTCGGAGGTTCGATTAAATACGTGTTTTTGTACACGTATTTTTAATCGGATATCTTGTTAATACTAGCCGGTTTGAAAAATAGTCAGATTATCGTATTTGGATAAAATGTGAGCTAGTATTATATATCTCTTTTTGGTATTTGTATTTTAACGGAATGCGGTATTTATATGAATACGGGTATTTGTATAAATATGTGTCACGCCCCACCCCCAATACAGAGAGTATTGTCCGCTCTAGCCGAAGCCGCACGGTTTTGTCCTTCGGAGCGAACCGGACCCGACCAGGAGCCACTTCCCAGGAGATCACCCATCCCAGGACTTCCCTGGCCTGAGCACGCTTAACTACGGAGTTCTCAAACTCCTGTAGTACCAGTTCACATAAAAGGCGCATCTGTATTGAAGAGCGGTATCATTCCATTTATTGTCACGCCCCACCCCCAATACAGAGAGTATTGTCCGCTCTAGCCGAAACCGCACGGTTTTGTCTTTCGGAGCGAACCAGACCCGACCAAGGGGCACTTCCCAGGAGATCACCCATCCCAGGACTTCCCTGGCATGAGCACGCTTAACTACGGAGTTCTCAAACTCCTGTAGTGCCAGTTCACTTAAAATGCGCCTTGGTATTAAAGAGCGGTATCATTCCATTTATAATACAGATCTGTTCTCTTTCGGAATGTATTCCGAAGATTCCTCATTGTTTTACAATGGGTCCCCATGCTTATCTGGTATAAATAGGTATACCGGATAATATCTGGGGTATTATATTCTTCCCCACTTAGAACAATGGTTCGTCCTCGAACCACAGACCTACTATTGAGGAACCAGCTCTGATATCATTCTGTCACGACCCACCCCCAATACAGAGAGTATTGTCCGCTCTAGCCGAAGCCGCACGGTTGTCCTTCGGAACGAACTGGACCCGACCAGGTGCCACTTCCCAGGAGGTCACCCATCCCAGGACTTCTCTGGCCCGAGCACGTTTAACTACGGAGTTCTCAAACTCCTGTAGTGCCAGTTCACTTAAAAGGCGCCTCTGTATTGAAGAGCGGTATCATTCCATTTATAGTACAGATCTGTTCTCTTTCGGAATGTATTCCGAAGATTCCCCATTGTTTTACAGTGGGACCCCATGCTTATCTGGTATAAATGGGTATACCAGATAATATCTGGGGTATTACATTCTCCCCTACTTAGAACAATAGTTCGTCCTCGAACCACAGACCTACTATTGAGAAACCAGCTCTGATACCATTCTGTCACGACCCACCCCCAATACAGAGAATATTGTCCGCTCTAGCATAAGCCGCACGGTTTTGTCCTTCAGAACGAACCGGACCCGACCAGGGGCCACTTCCCAGGAGGTCACCCATCCCAGGACTTCCCTGGCCCGAGCACGTTTAACTACGGAGTTCTCAAACTCCTGTAGTGCCAGTTCACTTAAAAGGCGCCTCTGTATTGAAGAGCGGTATCATTCCATTTATAGTACAGATATGTCCTCTTTCGGAATGTATTCCGAAGATTCCCCATTGTTTTACAGTGGGTCCCCATGCTTATCTGGTATAAATGGGTATACCGGATAATACCTGTGGTATTTCAATATGTGTATTTGTGTCTTGATATAAATACGAGTATTTATATCTTAATACAAATACGGATATTCGTATTTTATACGAATACGGGTGTGTGTATTTTGATACGAATATGGGTGTATATATGTATGTGTGTGTGTGTGTACACATGACATGGCTTTTAACCTCTTCTCACTTCTTGTTTTAAGTAGAAGTGTGTAGACTTGTGACTCACACATGTGAATCACAAATCCACCCACTTCAAAAACTTAAAAAGAAAAAGAAACGAGAGGATAAGTTTAAAATTAGCCATGCTTGCTCTTTGGTTTACACTCACCCTTTTCGTGAAATTTCCAAGTATAGAAATGAAAAAGAAAAAGAGAGAAACTTAAGAGTTTATTCACTACATCTCCAGTAATCAATTCTTAGCAAGTTTTGTTCACTAGTTGCTTCACTTAGCTTTTTAGTGTGAAGTTAGAGTATTTACTAGGGTTCCTTTGGGTGGATCATTTTCGATAAGGAAGACCAACTCCCAAGCTCGTTCCCGACGACTTAGGAGCATAAGAAGTGAATTTGAAGACGAAGGACATGCCTAGAAAGGTTGTAATTACTAACCGGATAGCTAAACTTTTTCATGCTTTACTAGTTTAGTGTTTGGAATCGATTCTAGGTAGTAGTAGTTTGTGCTCTTGTTCGTAAAAATTTTGTTTTGTATTCCGTCTTGGCTGCAAGTTAATGGCATGAGTACGAGCGTCTACTTACACTAAGAACTCAACTTTGTATTTTGTTCTTCATTTCAAATGTTTCGAATCTCTACTATTATAACTAGAAATCATCTTGTATCTTAGAATGGAAAGTTATGCATGACCCTATCATTATTCATTACTTTATACTTATTCACTCTTATTATCATAAACTCTCTTATTTTTCACTTGTCTCGTCATACATAATTTCTAGTGTTATTTTCTTAGGTATAAGCTCATTACCGTTTTGTGTTGTGTTGTTTACTTTTTCGGGAAAATGGGTCAAGCTCTTTAGGTTAAAAAGAAGGAAATCTTGCAGGGTCCAAAAATTTCCTGAAAAACTTCCTTCATTCAGTACGGCTTGTCTCGGTTCTTAGAGTTTTTATTTTTCAATATTTCCATATTATTCTTATAATTTTTTGGTTGATAACTACTAAATTTAGCAGCACGTTTTTTATATGTAATAATTATATGGTGAATGTACCCGCTAAACCGGCCGCTTTGTAGGTAAATTTTTCACAAGTATTTTTTTGACATGGATTTAAACAAGGAGCTAAACGTATTTTTTCCATAATTTCTTTTTTAGAGGTGTGATGTGTTGAATTGGAAAGAAATGAAAATTTTCTCTTGGCTGTATGCATAAAAGACAATAGGTTCATAATGAGTTTGTTGTTGTTATGTTGTGTGGTCATATTGCTGTCAGCCTGCAAAATATATTTGAAGTGTAGCTTGTGTGCTTATATATACATATGTTGGAGAACTGGCGCATTTGATCGAGTTGATATGGTGTGGTCTTTTCATCTCTAAAGAATGACTGTTTGCTCCGAAAAAGTATTGTCCCAAGAGTTTTAGCAAGAACCGTTACCATGCTTGATGCAATTTTAATACTATTTTTCAAAAGTGGTAAAGTGTTATTGATGATGCTCAATATTGGCGGTCTCCAAGAGCTGGACACGTAGCAGATGACGTGTCCCAAAACTCAGAAGGAAGGGCCGCACGAAACGACCAGGCAACCCCTGCATCCGACCCACAAGGACAAGCTGGCCCTTCTCGGGGACCTCTGCAAGTTGGCCTCCTCGACCCCCCAGCTCGACCCGAGCTGCCACAGGACCAGGACTCCTCGGCCCTCTTGCTCATCTCCGAGCTCCCTAGCCGAGGCCGTCTTCCTCGGCCCTCCGACCAACTCCACCGCTCACAAGCGTAACCGCCGCTCCGCAAATCTCGTCAGGCGCAGATTCTTCGCCAGCAACATCCCACGTTCCACGCCATCACGATCCCCATTAATGGGCGATCCGCTCTCTACACGGGCGTGATGTCGGGAGTGTAACTGATGGCGAGATTCTCGCCCTTGCTGCTGCGTGCTACCGCCACTATATAAACCCCCATCACAGAGGGGTCAAGTAAGCCATTTTTTATTCCACTTAGCCGTTACTCTGCTTGGATCTTGCACTAACTTGATCGTCGGAGGGTTCTCGGTGGTACCAAACCACCCCGGGACTTCTTTGCAGGTACTCGGCACCAAACTCCTCAAATCACCATTCTCATCAAAACCCATTGAGATCCACACGCAACAGAAGACCACCACCAAAATCCACCGGGAGATCAACGGAAGAGAACATCTGACGGAGACCTGAAAAGGACCTCCATCAGTTGGCGCCGTCTGTGGGAACCTAACTCCACGATACACAAAGTTGGCCTTCCGATCTCCGCCCGCATGGCAACCGATCCCCCTGAAGATCCAAACACCCGCTATCGCCTCCCTCGCAACGGAGGCGCGGACGAACCCTCACCAAATGTCGTCGGCTTCCCCGCTGGCTGTCGTTTTACAGGCTCCGGCGACCACCCGAGCAAAAGGGCTAGAGGCCTAGAGCCCATCACCTTTGGCGACGAGGATCTCCACGGCATATCTGTGCCCCATAACGACCCGCTGTGATCATAGCCCAAATCCACCGGTATGAGCTCCACCGGATACTCATCGATTCGAGCAGTTCGGCGGACATCCTCTTCCACGACTGCTTCCTGCGTATGGGGCTCGTCCCAGCAGACCTGAAACCGACCTCTCACGTCCTCTTGGGGTTCACCAACCACTCCATCCTGGCGCAAGGGGTGGTCACCCTGCAGTTCACGATCGGGGAGCTCGGCCACACGCGCACACTGCCTGTGGACTTTATCGTGGCGAAAGTTCCGTCGGCCTACAACGTCCTCCTCGGCCGCCCGACGCTGAACTCCCTCCAGGCCCAGATCTCGACATACCACCTAGTGATAAAATTCCCCCTCGATCAGGGCAGGATAGGTCGGGCATACGGGAGCCAGCGGGTTGCGAAGATAGGCCTTACCGAGACGTCTTCGCCCGAGCAGTATGCTAACGGCACCGAGGCGTGTGACGACATCAAAGGTTCCCTGGACACCCGAGACGAGCGGAAGGAGGTCCGTGGAGCGTCGGTCGAACCTTTGACCGAGGTGCCCCTAACGGAAGGAGACCAAGGAAAGACCGTCCAGGTCGGGTCTGTTGGATATAGTGCCCTCAGAGTCAATTATTGGATCGCAGGCACGTGATTGCAATGATTGAAAGAGGACCTATATCGGTAGGACAGTCTTACTCGAAAGGTTTGTATACTATCTGGTTTGTTTTTATCATTGTGTACATACTTTAAATGACATTGCGGTTCACTTTTATACGTTGATAGAAAAATAGTATACTATCTGGTTTACCTTTATCATCGTGTATTGTTTTCGGTGATGGTACAGATCACTATTGCAGGTTGATAGAGCCCTTAGGATTCTTGCTTGACTACCAGCAGTATGATGGCGATCATATACGTGGGAGCTGGGGTCTATAAGCACATCCTTAAAAGGTCCCTAGTCGTGGGAGTTTCAAGACTGGGTATCGATACTCCATTAGTAGACTGGTGTATACAGTCGAGACTCCGACGAGGGGCGGTGGCCAGTCTCACAAGCCATTGGTGTCAGTTGGTTCACCTAAGATGTATACATGTGCTCATTGGGTTATGAGTACACCGAACAGGACTCGCCGGGAACATGCTAGTTGGTATTATACCTGACGTCAGATAGCAGTTCCCTGGTGACATGTGTACAGGTTAGTTCATCGACCTGAGGTCGTCATTTATCTCGTGTGAGTTCCCACTGTGCTTTGATTACTACCCTACCACGGCTCAAAGGAGTTGTGCAAACAGGTTTTAGTTGGGTACAGTCCCGAGCCACATGCAGGCAAGTGAGCGGATCGGCAGGGGTTTCGTTTCTCCCGGTATTGGGGGTGAGATCGCGCTGTGTCTAGGAGAGCCATTACACAAAGCCCTCGGCCAAGGCAGGAGATTTACTAGTAGGTATTCCAGTAGTATCTTAGGGTGTTCTGGGCTACACTCCGACACGACTTGTACCGCTTTTGGGGGTCTGACTTTTACCAACCCCCTAAGCCCGACATGAGATGCTCATAGACGAACGGACCGGACTGTACGGATATTGTCACTGATAGGCTCAGTAGGGTGTCAGGATGAGTTCGCTCATCGACCTCCCTTTTGGTCAATACCTGGTAGCCCGTTACGTACGGCTAATACCTCTGACGTATTAGTGGTTAAATCCACAGCCAAAGTATTGACAAGTCTTTAGAGTCCCCCACAGACAGTTTCTCAAGTTTCGGGCGAAACGCTGTAGAGGCCGTATGGATTTATGGCAGGGTTCGAACGTACGCGTGCACTTGTGCACGTGTTATAGTTCGGACGGATAATACTAGCGGGCTTTGGTTTAAGCCGGATCCTAGTATTATACAGTGTAGATTTTGTCTCATTGTATTTGTATTCGGTCGGAATACAAATGCGGGTATGTATATACAGTCGCGGGGTTTTCCTGTAATTTATTACGGGATCGCTTTTTGAAGTTGCCAGCTTGCTTTCCTTTTTCGGCCATTTTCCTTTCTTTCTTTCCTTGGCTGAATTTTCCATGGAGGGGCTTATTTGCATATATGCAAATTAGCAAAATGGAGGGTGTTTTTTTGTGGTGGAGGGTTCATAATGGTTCTAGCCTCTTATGATTACTTTTTGGTCCATCATTACTTGCTATTTGAATTGATGGTGATTGGATTGGTTATGATGATGAAGTGAGGTTTGCTTTTAGCTTATGATCACCTCTTACCTTTTTTCCTACACTCACCTTCCTTCATTGTTTTTTTCCCTTCTCAATATACATGGCCGGCCACATTTGGAGAATGGGGGGGATTCCTTTTGTGTAGGAAAAATATTGGTCTCATTTCTTGCAAGAAAAAGTTAGCTCCATTTCAAAGTTCATATTTTCTCCTCACACCTCCAAAAATGGCAACTTCATCAACCCCTCGAGACATAGCATTCTACACTCAGTCTACAGCAATCTTGGACACGTCGGCTAGCCAACTTCGTGTCCGAGTTGCCTCGGTCCAGAGGTGGGAGCCCGTAAAAAGACTTCTCGATGTGGTGCCCTTCCGACGAGGAGACCGGAGATCAGTGATGCCGCGAGGAGCTTGGGATGGTGGTCAAAGACCGAAGGACACGGATCGCTCGGTATAGCCTCTCTACCCTTTCTCTAGTTAGCTAGTAGTAGGTTAATGGTCCGATCCGGGTTTATAGTCCGCGGTAGCGCCGGTTTCTAGTTAAAGACAAGTTTTTATTTCCGCATTTTGGCCTCGGAAAGACGGCCGGGGCGCTACCGTAGTCTTACACTCCTGACGGGGACTCGGCGGGACGACCTAATCAGATTCCTCAGAAGCAACTCCAACGTCTTCACCTGGGCGCCTGCTGACATGCCTGGGATCGACCCTAAAATCATCTCACACAAGCTCGGAGTTGATCCTGCGGCCCGACCCGTCAAGCAGAAGAAAAGAAGCTTCGCCCCGGTCAAACAGAAGGCTGTCGAAGAGGAGGTTGATCGTCTCCTCGCCGCCAACTTCATCAGAAATGTGCCCTACTCAGAATGGATGGCAAACGTAGTTCTTATCAAGAAGCCAAGCGGGAAATGGCGTATGTGCGTCGACTTCACCGACCTCAATAAGGCCTGCCCCAAGGACAACTTTCCGCTCCCCCGCATAGACCAGCTCGTTGACAGCTTGGCCGGCCACGAGCTGCTGAGCTTCATGGACGCTTTCTCTGACTACAACCAGATCCGTATGAATCCTGACGACAAAGATCTGACCGCATTCACAACGGACCGGGGAGTGTACTGCTACAAGGCGATGCCCTTCGGCCTCAAGAACACCGGGGCCACGTACCAAAGGCTGGTCAATCGCATGTTCAAGCCACAGATTGGTAGGAATATAGAAGTCTACGTTGACGACATGCTCGTCAAGTCCATATCGTCGGCCGACTATTCCAAGGACCTGGGTGAGGCTTTCGGAGTGCTCCGCAAATTCAACATGAAGCTAAACCCCGCCAAGTGCGCATTCGGAGTCACCGGGGGAAAGTTCCTCGGGTTCATGGTCACTCACCGCAGAATCGAAGCTAACCCAGAGAAGATCGACGCTATCCTGAACATGGCCGCACCCAAGACCAACGTCGAGATCATGCGGCTCACGGGGTGGGTCGCTGCTCTGAGCCGTTTCATGTCCAGGTCGGGGGAGAAGTGCCTTCCGTTCTTTAAGGCGCTGAGGAAGATTCCGAGGTTCGAGTAGTCGGAGGAATGCCAAGCCGCCTTCGACCAATTGAAGAAGCACCTCGCAACACCACCGCTGCTCACCCGGCCGGTGGAGGGGGACGAGCTGTCGCTGTATCTGGCAGTATCCGACCAAGCAGCAGGCTCGGTGCTCGTCCCAGAAAGCCGAGGGGGCGCAGAAGCCGGTGTACTATGTGAGCCACGTGTTTAAGGATGCGGAAACGAGGTACCCCGCCATAGAGAAGATTATCTTAGCTCTCGTAGTAACCTCGCGGAAGCTGCGGCACTACTTCCAAGCACACACCATCATCGTCCTCACCGAGCTCCCGTTGGGAGCTATCCTAGCATCACCGGAATCCTCGGGCCGCCTAAAAAAATGGAGGTGGGAGCTATCCCAATTCGACATAAGGTATCGCCCGAGGCAAGCCATCAAAGCGCAGGCCCTAGTCGATTTCATCGTTGAATGCACCATCCCTGGCAGGAAGATGGAGTCCGCGCCACCTCTTGCAGCCCAGTGTCCCGTCCCGGGAGGCCCTGGATCAGTTCCGGAGTGGGTCATCTACATCGATGGATCATCCACCAAGGAAGGCTGCGGTGCTGGACTCATCATTTGGGGCCCAAACAAAGCAGAGATGGAGTATTCTTTGAGGCTCGGTTTCAAAGCATTAAACAACACGGCAGAATACGAGGCCCTCCTGGCCGGACAGCGCATGGCCGTCGGGCTGGGGCTGAAGATAATTCGAATCCGCAGCGACTCGGCCCTTGTTGTCGGTTAAGTGACCGGCCGCTTCGAAGCTCGAGAACCTCTGATGATGAGGTACCTAGATGAAGTGAGGAAACTCCAAAGAAACTTCAATGAAGTCCAGGTAGAACAAATACCCAGGCAGCTGAATGCCCAAGCAGACGCCTTGAGCAAGCTAGCTTCGTCGTACTCGGCCAACAATAAGCGGTCTATCCTCTTCGAAACCTTGCCTCGACCCCGCGTGGGAGACGAAGTGACGACACTCCACGTGTACGCGGCGCAGGAGGGCGACCAGGATTGGAGGAAGCCCCTCGTTGAGTTCCTGAAAGACGGCGCGCTCCCGGAGGACCGGGCGGCTGCCCACCGTCTCCGGGCCAAAGCCCGCCACTTCGTCTGGAGCAACGGGAACCTCTACAAGAAGGCCTTCACGCGGCCCCTACTCCGGTGCGTTGACCCCCACAAAGCCGAATACGTCCTTCGGGAAATCCATGAAGGGGTGGGCGGTGTGCACCAGGGGACTCGAACCTTGATCCAAAAAGCGTTACTCTAAGGGTACTACTGGCCCACCATGCACGAGGACGCCCTGAAGCTGGTCAGAAGATGAAAGAGCTGCCAGCTCCACGGCAGCATTCCCCGCCTCCCGGCTACCGAGCTGACCGCCCTAACATCCCCATGGCCGTTCGCTCAGTGGGGGTTGGATATGATCGGCCAGTTCCCTACCGGAACAGGCGGGCACAAATACATTCTCGTCGCGGTGGACTGCTTCACCAAGTGGATCGAGGCAGTCCCCATCAGGAAACCGGACGCCGCCACAACCATCAAGTTCCTGCAAAACAACCTGATACTCCGGTTTGGCATCCCGAGATGCATCGTCACCGACCACGGGACGAATTTCGAGAACGAGAATGTGAAGGACTTCTACAAAGAGTACCATATCCTCATGAAGTTCGCCACGGTCGCGCATCCTCAATGCAACGGGAAGGCCGAGGTCGCTAACCGAGATGTCCTTCGAGGTCTCCGAACCCGCCTAAAAGGGCAACAAGGTAGTTGGGTCGAAGAACTGCCCCGGGTCTTATAGGCCCTGCGCACATCAAAAAAGACTCCCACAGGGGAGACCCCCTTCAGCCTCTGCTACGGGACCGAAGCGATGGTCCCAGCGGAGATCGGGCTACCCAGTCACCGAGTCGAGCACTTCGACGATGACGCAAACACCTCAGCGCTACGGACCAACCTCGACATCTTGTTGGAAAAGAGGGATCGGGCTCAGATCAGAGCTGCCGCCTATCAACAACAAACGGCCCGATACTACAACACTCGAGTCAAACACCGCTCCTTCAAGACCGGGGACCTGGTCCTGCGACAGAACGAGTTCACCGACCAGGGCAGGCTTCACAAGTTCTCCCCGAAGTGGGAGGGTCCCTTCCTCGTCTCTAAGGCGCTCCCCGACAGAGCCTACCGCCTACAAGACGCAGACGAACGAAAGCTTTCACAGCCTTACAACACCAAGAAGCTCAAGCTATACCAGTGAGGTTAAAGCCAGCGAGTGTATGCCACCCCTCCCCCCTCTTTTTCCCTTTCACAAAGATGGTGTAAAGCGTTCTCTAAAAATTCATGTCCATACGAATAAAGAAACGGCAAATCATTCAGAACAGAGTCCCATCTTTACACTCCAAGGCCCTCGCCAAGAGGCGGCCGTGCAACCCACTGCCCGAGTACCCTTAGTGGGCTTCCGGAAGCCCCCTGATGCTAAGGACCAAAAAGCCCTCTCAGAGGCAGTCGAGCCCGAGGATTCCTCGCTCGGCTATCCCCAGCGGGCAGCTTCCCTGCCGCAACGCCGGGGATCAAAAAGCCCTCCCAGAGGCAGTCGAGCCCGAGGATCCCTCGCTCGGCTATCCTTCAGGACAAAAGCCCTCGCCAAGAGGCACCGGGCACTAACCCTGCCCGGCCAAGGGTCCTTGGTAAGCTTCTACAGCCCCTCCCGCGCTAAGGACCAAAGTCCTCCCAGAGGCAGTCGAGTCCTTGCTCGGCTATCCCCGGCTGGTAGCTTCCTACCACAACCGACAGGGATCAAAGTCCTCGTAAAGAGGCACTGGACAGTAACCCTGCCCAGTCTCCGTCCTGAAGGATCAAAGCCCACACAAGAGGCAACCGAGCAGCTACCCTGCTCGGTCATCTTCGGCTGGTAGCTCCCTACCCATGACGCCAGGGATCGAAGCCCTCGCAAGAGGCATCCGAGCGGCTGCCCCACTCGGCCATCCCAGACTGGTAGTTGCCTACCCGTGACGCCAGAGATCAAAACCCTCGTCAAGAGGCAGCCGCGCAGCGTCACTGCCCGGTCATCCTTAGTGGGCTTCCTACAGCCCCTCCAACACTAAGGATCCAAGCCCTCACCAAAGGCGACCGAACAGCTACCATGCTCATGTCATCTCCGGCTGGTAGCACCCTACCCATGACGCCGAGGATCGAAACCCTCGCAAGAGGTATCCGAGCGGCTTCCCCGCCCGGTCATCCCAGGTCGGTAGTTGCCTACCCGCGACGCTAGAGATCAAAGTCCTCGCAAAGAGGAGACCGCGCGACTTCACCGCCCGGTTACTGATCAGTCGAAAATAATGTATTTTTAACACGGCAATTTCCCTATCATTTGCACTCATTTAGAAGTGTTCGGTATTCATATTTCACATATTAGCAAATCAGTCGTAAAATATCAGATTGCATGTGTTAAACTTTAAAACCGGCACTTTAAGGGAAATTGACCGCATTTCATGGCATTGCATCATCTCTGTATTTGCGCAACACTTGTGTCGAGATTTGTGCAGGAAATTGCAGGAGCAAAGCCAAAAGAGCTGATCAAAAATACGCCAACTCAATGATTTCAGATCTGGTAGCAATTCAAAAGGAAATATAAAAATCAACAAATCAAAGAAAGGCCCACAAGTCAGCCCAAAGAATCACCAAAAATTGCAAGCCCTAAATCCTCTAAAGCGCCGCGGAACCGCGGCGGGAGCCGGCTTGAGCCGCGGTTCCGCGGCGGTTTGGTCAGATCATCATGCCATTTTCAGTGCGTTATTCTTATCTCAGTGGCCACAGCTCAGAATGATATGTCAAATTCCAGAATTCTCTCGAAGCTTCTGCCAGATCAGCAAAAATCATTAAGCAAGGCTAATCTTAATTAAGCTCCTAACAAACTATTTCTAGAAGCTCCCTCCTAACTAATCACATCTAGAAGCTTCTCCTCAACAAACTTTTGGAGGGAAATTCAAATCTTGCTAACAAACTTTTGGAGGGAAATTCAAATTTTGCTAACAAACTTTTGGAGGGAAATTCAAATTTAAATTCCTAGATCTAGGGTTTTTGAGATCTATAAATAGGAGCCTAGATCTAAGGGTTGAGGTTGTTCAATCTTAGTTAGTTCTTCATTAGTTCCTTAATCTTTACCTCTTTCTTCATCTTCTTCCACAAGTCTAGTGACAAGGCTTGTGCGAAACTCTAACCCTAATTCCACTCCAAATTCAAGATCTTGAGTACCAATCAAGCGAGAAGCCTTCAACCTTTTAGGAGCCGAGCCGATCTCCAACCGAGCAAGTGATCCAAGCCGATCCGCGACTCACGGAGCCGAGCGAAGCCAAATCGACGATCAAGTTCTTCCTCTTGTAGTTCTTGAGCGAATGTAATGAAATTGTTGATATAAATAAAAGGTGAAATTCTTGAATCTTGCTTTCTTTAAATTCTTGCATCATGATTCGATCTCAATTTATAATTGTAGTTCTTGTGATGATGTTTGAGTAAAACTCCGCTCGTCAAGGAGTCGAGAAGATCAATAGAATGATGATGTAACAAATCTTAATACGATTTTTAAGTCCTACGAGTTTTGTAAACCCTAGCAAGTTCAAGAATCGATGACCTAGTTTCGTTGCGATACTTTCTTGATTGTTATCGCTCGAAATTAGGGATCTACGATCGTTTCTTGAATTTACTAGAGGCTAGAATGTGAATGATATCGACGAAAGAACAAGGGATAAGATGAAACCCTAGTTTCATAAGAAATCCCTAATTCTCGATCGATCATCATCGATCTAGTATCAATTCATCGAGGGATAAGAATACGTCATTGTAAGATTACATCACATCTATATATCCGATCGATTCCTACGAGCCTCATTTCGATTCTTGATATTTGGTTTGGAAAAATCAACAAATTATCAATTCTTGATTCTATCTTTTTCTTGTTATTAGATCTTGATTTTTCTAATTCTTGAACTTCAATTCTTTAAATCATGAATTGTTTTGTTTTCTTTTCATTAAAGTTTCGACTCATCTAATTCAAAAGACGAACGATTACACTGTCCCTGTGGACGATCCGCACTCACTTACAATCTACATCCGACACCGTAGTTGATTGCGGTCAAATAATTTTTGGTTGTGATTTCTTTACTATTTTCTCATACTACACAATCCGAAATCTTTTACAA
This sequence comes from Agapanthus africanus, assembly GCA_030015575.1. Classification (NCBI taxonomy): domain Eukaryota; kingdom Viridiplantae; phylum Streptophyta; class Magnoliopsida; order Asparagales; family Amaryllidaceae; genus Agapanthus; species Agapanthus africanus. The sequence goes on from CM057343.1 coordinate 77,011,906, forward strand.
TCAAATGGCGCCGTTGTCGGGGATCATTTGATTTGATTTACACAACAAGAATTTATTACAATCAAATGGCGCCGTTGCCGGGGATAGTGCGCTAATTGTTCGTATTTTGAAATTTGAGTTGAAAATTTTATTCCATCTAAATTTTGTGATCTAAACTCGCACAAACTCTAATACGTGTGTTGTGATTTGATTGCGAGGAATTCTGGAATCATTGGAGCTTGGATAAAATTTTTCTGAGCATTCCAGAGAGCTAAGGGGAGTAACAGAAGCATTTACCTAAAAAATTTTGCAGCGATCCCTTCAAGTGACCGCGTTTCCGCGGCAATAGGCAGCTTACGCGGCTGATCCGCGATGGGTTAGGGTCTTCTCTGTACCAAAATTTCTGGTATACTTATACTCTTTCTTATCTCTTCCCTCATCTGATCCAACTAACAAATTTCTGCAGGTTTCTTTGCAAATAATCGCAGTGCGCAAAAAGCAAATTAAAATTTATGCGTGTTTTGATTCTTGGTTGTTTGCATAATTAATACGGAAATTAAGGGGCACGACCAAATCCAGATTAGGTGGGGAGTTCATTACCCTTCCTAAGCCCCAAAAATCGCAAAACTTGCATCCGCATTGACCCACATTAACTAAAAAATATCTAGAGATGACTCTAAGGACCGTCGCGCTCAATTAGGACAGAAGAAGGCCGTGGGTAATTCATTGCTTATCCGCGTTTTCTTGTGGTGTCTAAGGCGAGTGTGTCTAAGGCTAGTGGTTTTTAATTAGGCCCACTACTTACGTAGTGGAGTACCTTCCCACTTACCTGGCACTTACCTGACCACAGGAAGACAAAGAGGCAGTGGAGGATTTATCCTGCGACTTGTCTTTTGGCAGTTAGGAGCGGTCTAGAGTTTGACCTAGGTGACCCCTAGAATTAGGGTTTTGTGTGTTGCATTTGGTGTGTTGCATCATTTTTTCAAAAATCCGTATCAATTTTCAAAACAAACACCGCATTCATATCATTTCCCCTAATTATAAATTTACGCTGCCACTTGTACTAACCCTTTTTAGTACAAGATAGGCTGGACACGGGTTTCTAGTGCCCGTTAATCCGCGTTTCCTTGATCGACCCAAAAGTCGGTATTTCTACATTTACCCTTTCTTTTACCCACCACCACACCCACTTCGATGGATCCACCTCCATCGAATTTCTTTACCACTACCCTGCCGCCGTCCGTTGGTGCGGAGAATCCACCTCGCATCTCTCTCCAAGAGAGATGCTATCCTACACGAGGCCCACTTTCCACTTGTCTTTCCATTCCACCAGCCAACGGGGAAAATTTTCAAATAAAACCCCAATACATCAACCTTCTACCAAAATTTCACGGTCTCGAGTCTGAAGACGCATATGCATTTATCACCAAATTTGAAAATGTATGCGCAATGATGGGTACTTCACAGCTTTCTGTGGATGCTTTCCGTCTTCGTCTTCTCTCATTCACCTTGTGCGATTTAGCCGAGAAGTGGCTATATAACACTACCGCACATTCCATTTCAAATTGGGACGAATTCGTCAAAGCATTCCTTAAGAAATTCTACCCACATCAAAAGACAGCTCGAGTCCAGAGCGAAATCTATCAATTCACCCAGCTTCCAAATGAAACATTTTCAAAATGTCTTGAACGCTTCAAGGATCTGTTAGTCCAATGTCCACATCACGGCATCCCGAAATGGGAATTGTGCCGAATCATTTATGAGGGCATTACTCCTTACACAAGACAGACCCTTGAATCCATGTGTCAAGGCAACTTCATGACTAAAGATGATGGGGAAGCCTGGAAATTCCTAGAAGATTTCGCTGAAAAATCTTTACAGTAGGAGGGTGTGAGTCAATCGTCTAGGGATGGCAATGATATTTCCATAGGAGCTAGAGCTGACATTTCGGCTATGCAAAAGAAACTTGAGACTATGGAAAACAAATTTTTAGCCGCCCTAAGTCAAATATCACCCTCCAAAACTGTATTTGGCTGCTGTTCTGATCCGTCTCACTTGACGGAAGAATGTCCATTTCAAGGTCATGAGCATACCAATACCGCATTTCAAAGACCTAGAAATGATCCATCTTCCTCCACATATAATCAGGGTTGGAGGAATCACCCAAATTTTGCTTGGAACCAATCACAATTTCAAAACACGGTTCCAACCCAAAACAATTTCCAAGGGCCCCCTCCACCACAACAGCAACCACCACTTCAATTGAGTCAGCACCCCTTCCAATCACAAAATTTCAAAAATCTGGCCAACACTTTTGCACCACATGAAAACTTTTTGCAATTGACCGGTACAGATAATACCTCTGCACTAGCACAAACCTTGGATACTTTCATGAAACAATCCATCCAAGGGACGGCAAGTTTGCAATCTTCCGTCGAGAATGTGATAAAGATCATTGTCTCTCAAAATGAGAATATCAAATCGATGGAAGAACAAATTGCACAACTAAAAGCCGAAATGCGTGCAAGAGAGAAAGGGAAACTTCCAGCTCAACCTTTACCCAATCCTGGCTATTCACATCATGTGGATGCAATCACGTTGAGGTCTGGAAGAGTGCTTGACACTCACGTTGGGAAAGAGTTTGATGATACCGATAAATCAATCAATAACACCCCGGCTGAGACCTTTCCTCACACACACACTTCTAATTCTGACCCCAGTTCTTCTACCCCACCACCTTCTTCCGAGCCTATTCTTCGTTTCCCAAAAGGCTCGCCACTTCAGCCCACCTCTTTTACTCCTCCACGGACGATCCCCACTTCTATTCTGGGATCGATTCCACAAACACTTCCTTCTCCTATGATGGACCCAGCGCTTATTGTCAAAGCACCTTATTCTAATCGGTTAAGGGCTAACACACCAAGTCCACATATGGAGAAGATTATGAACATGTTTAAGAAAGTTAACATCAACATCCCTCTCCTAGATGCTATTCGACAAGTTCCGTCCTATGCAAAAACTCTTAAGAACTTGTGCACTAGGAAGAGGAAGACTCAAGTGCCTAAAAAAATCTTCATGTCAAGTACTGTAGACACGGCTTTTCCCCAACAATTACCACGGAAACGTAAGGACCCTGGCTGTCCTACTATTTCCATTTCTATTGGGGAGAAACACATCAACCGTGCGTTACTTGACCTTGGCGCTAGTGTTAACTTACTTCCTTACTCGATATACGAGCAACTAGGTATCGTAGTGTTAAAGCCCTCGAGTATAACTCTCCAGATGGCTGACCGATCAATCACTAAACCTAGGGGTGAACTGGAGGATGTGTTAATAAAAATCGGGGAATTTATTTTCCCTGTGGACTTTATTGTAATTGATACACAGCCTGTAGCGAACCCACGGAATCAAATTCCGGTGATTTTAGGTCGCCCCTTTTTGGCCACTTCCAATGCAATCATCAACTGTCGTAATGGTTCTATGACCCTATCTTTCGGGAATGGGTCAATAGAGCTGAACATTTACAAGTTGGGAAGTATACCCTCCGAACCTACTGCTCAGGTCTGTTCTGTCGACTTAATGGATGTCGACGGCAGCGAATTTGATGATCCTCTTTATACTGATCTTGACTCTTTTCATACGTTATTGTTTGACCCAACTATATATCATACACATACGGACTCTTCCACCGAGATGTCCGGGTCAACAATTAACACTGATTATGAACTGTTTTTAGAGTCTGAAAATCACCCCGCACTTTGTGATGACATTATTCATCGGGGTATGGATGGAACTTTTGAGGAGATCTTCGCTGATGAACTTGCATTTTTAAATGACACGGGTGTTGAGATGAATCATGTCCAAATCAATGAAATTGAACCTCCACCCCTTCTTCTGAACTGTAAAAAGAATGCGAGTAATCCATCACATTCACTGCATCGTCTCTCCAAATTGAGACGCACACACATTCTATTCCACCACTTACCCTTTCCCCACTTCTTCTTCCACCAACCAGAGCACTGCATTGATAAAAATTTTGAATGGTTGGTGTTAACATTTGGTCTTTGCAAAGCTTGGCATCGACCAATGATTTTTGACCCCCTCATATGATTTTCAAAAGATTAACATTGCTTAAGTTTGGGGGGGTATATATTTTCTGGCTCCTAAAAAGAATTTTTACAAAATTTTGAGCCAAAAATAAGTTTGGGGGAGGGTCTTCACTTAAATATTTTGTCCCCACTAATAAATTCCTCCCAAACTTACAGGTTTTTCGAGATTTAGCAAATGGCAACAGTGAGGACACTGTTGAAAACAAGTTTGGGGGAGGTTTGTGCTTATTTTCTCATCATTTGCATATCATTTGCATAAGCACAAAACATTTTTTTCGAAAACCCATAAAAATTTCAAAAGATAAAAGCATTTTTTGTACATAAATAAGATAATAAAAGATTAGATAGTGAAAAATTACATCCATGAGATTAGAAAAATTTAAGAAAACCAAGAAAATTAGAAGTTTTCTTATACGAACTAATTATAAGTAGTTATGAGCCGTTGTCCCAAGGGTTAGTAAGATGAAGGACGTCACTAATCTGAGGATAAAAATAAGTCTGAAAAATAGTTTCTATTCTGGAAGCCAAACATTTTGAACGTTGCTACCCTGCTATTCGCACTTACACACGTCTTGAAGCCTGGGATAGTAGAGGATACCTTGAAATGCTCTTGTCTTAAAGCCGATGTATGAAGGAAATAAAAAAAAAGTGAATAAAAAATTATATAAAGTGGTGAGAAAAATGGACACTGGTTTTGTTATCACCGAGGGCAATAAAAAATATATAGCGAGGGTGCTTCTTCACCTAGTGCCCTAAGGCCAACTGGTCTGGGAGTCACTACTAAGCCTTAGGTGGTGCAAGACGATGAAAATACACCAAATAAGTAAGCACATGAGTAATCGGTCGGTTAGTACCTCAAGAAGTATTAACGGTCGCATGAAAGTGTGTGAGCAATCTCATCTAAATATTCATTAATTAAAAAGTACTGAGGCTGATGGGCAAGAGTTTGATAGCTTGAATTGAATTCTCTGGGTGTAGGGATGTCTTTACACACACGCAGAGTTATATGATCGATGTTTGGAAGAAAGATAGGAATGAAAAATAAGACGATGTTTTATTGAGGGGGGATGTGATTTCTGACATCTTTTCATGACCATTAAGATATGGCTCATGACAACCGAAAAGCTAGCTAGTTGGAAAACCTAATTTTCAAAGTCTTTCTTTTACAATTCCTGTCTTTAAATATAATATTCATGATCTTCCTTTTATTATTAGATTTTGTGGGTGCAATCCGCTGAAAACCCTCAGGAGACAACACTCCTCCTACTAGGGACACCTAGAGGTTTAAAGGCTTATTGCACGTGCTCAGTGCAATCGTGTTGCCTACGAAAGTGTGCTAGTTAGTTTTTCTCTTTCTTTATTTTCTCCTTCTCTTTTTAAATAAAACAATTCGCTCGAGACGATCGAAAATAAGTTTGGGGGAATTTGATCAGTCGAAAATAATGTATTTTTAACACGGCAATTTCCCTATCATTTGCACTCATTTAGAAGTGTTCGGTATTCATATTTCACATATTAGCAAATCAGTCGTAAAATATCAGATTGCATGTGTTAAACTTTAAAACCGGCACTTTAAGGGAAATTGACCGCATTTCATGGCATTGCATCATCTCTGTATTTACGCAACACTTGTGTCGAGATTTGTGCAGGAAATTGCAGAAGCAAAGCCAAAAGAGCTGATCAAAAATACGCCAACTCAATGATTTCAGATCGGGTAGCAATTCAAAAGGAAATATAAAAATCAACATATCAAAGAAAGGCCCACAAGTCAGCCCAAAGCATCACCAAAAATTGCAAGCCCTAAAGCCTCTAAAGCGCCGCGGAACCGCGGCGGGAGCCGGCTTGAGCCGCGGTTCCGCGGCGGTTTGGTCAGATCATCATGCCATTTTCAGTGCGTTATTCTTATCTCAGTGGCCACAGCTCAGAATGATATGTCAAATTCCAGAATTCTCTCGAAGCTTCTGCCAGATCAGCAAAGATCATTAAGCAAGGCTAATCTTAATTAAGCTCCTAACAAACTATTTCTAGAAGCTCCCTCCTAACTAATCACATCTAGAAGCTTCTCCTCAACAAACTTTTGGAGGGAAATTCAAATCTTGCTAACAAACTTTTGGAGGGAAATTCAAATTTTGCTAACAAACTTTTGGAGGGAAATTCAAATTTAAATTCCTAGATCTAGGGGTTTTGAGATCTATAAATAGGAGCCTAGATCTAAGGTTGAGGTTGTTCAATCTTAGTTAGTTCTTCATTAGTTCCTTAATCTTTACCTCTTTCTTCATCTTCTTCCACAAGTCTAGTGACAAGGCTTGTGCGAAACCCTAACCCTAATTCCATTCCAAATTCAAGATCTTGAGTACCAATCAATCGAGAAGCCTTCAACCTTTTAGGAGCCGAGCCGATCTCCAACCGAGCAAGTGATCCAAGCCGATCCGCGACTCACGGAGCCGAGCGAAGTCAAATCGACGATCAAGTTCTTCCTCTTGTAGTTCTTGAGCGAATGTAATGAAATTGTTGATATAAATAAAAGGTGAAATTCTTGAATCTTGCTTTCTTTAAATTCTTGCATCATGATTCGATCTCAATTTATAATTGTAGTTCTTGTGATGATGTTTGAGTAAAACTCCGCTCATCAAAGAGTCGAGAAGATCAATAGAATGATGATGTAACAAATCTTAATACGATTTTTAAGTCCTACGAGTTTTGTAAACCCTAGCAAGTTCAAGAATCGATGACCTAGTTTCGTTGCGATACTTTCTTGATTGTTATCGCTCGAAATTAGGGATCTACGATCGTTTCTTGAATTTACTAGAGGCTAGAATATGAATGATATCGACGAAAGAACAAGGGATAAGATGAAACCCTAGTTTCATAAGAAATCCCTAATTCTCGATCGATCATCATCGATCTAGTATCAATTCATCGAAGGATAAGAATACGTCATTGTAAGATTACATCACATCTATAGATCCGATCGATTCCTACGAGCCTCATTTCGATTCTTGATATTTGGTTTGGAAAAATCAACAAACTATCAATTCCTGATTCTATCTTTTTCTTGTTATTAGATCTAGATTTTTCTAATTCTTGAACTTCAATTCTTTAAATCATGAATTGTTTTGTTTTCTTTTCATTAAAGTTTCGACTCATCTAATTCAAAAGACGAACGATTACACTGTCCCTGTGGACGATCCGCACTCACTTACAATCTACATCTGACACTGTAGTTGATTGCGGTCAAATAATTTTTGGTTGTGATTTCTTTACTATTTTCTCAAACTACACAATCCGAAATCTTTTACAATCAAATGGCGCCGTTGCCGGGGATCATTTAATTTGATTTACACAACAAGAATTTGTTACAATCAGTTACCCTTGACGGGCTTCTTACAGCCCCACCAACGCTGAGGATCCAAGGCCCTAAAAGGGGCAACAAGTCCATCGAAGTCTAAGTGACCCCCCCCTCGGCTCCGAGGCCATGGAGATGCCTCCTCGGCAGCGCTTGGCAAGTGATGGAGATGCCTTCTCAGCAGCGCTTGGCAAGTGATCGAAATCAACCCGACGGACGATCGCTAAACAGATAGCTGACCCAACAGTGCGGGCAGAAATATTTTACAAACATTCTTCACAAACAGAAGATGAAATGTAAACCGATGAAACAAGAATTTTCTTTTATTACCAAAGGCAAAAGTTTTTACAAAGGATGTTCTGGGGCTCCCCAGCCCTACAAACTGCCCGGAGGCTTACTTCGATCCCCTCATCGCTAGCATCACGGCCTGCCGGGGGATTTACCACCGGAGATTTCGCCACCAGGAGCACACCCTACTCCCCTCGCCATCTTCCACCGGAGGCCTCGCCACCGGAAGCGGAAGCTGAGCGCGGAGCTCGCCATCGTCGAACTCGGGAAGCTGCTCCTTCACGGTGTCCAGGGCCTTGTTCCACATAACGGCAGAATACTCCCCGAGATCGGCGTAAAACTGCTCCGACGTCTTATAATCGGCCACAACTTTCTTAGCCCAAGCCTTGGCAACCAGGCCCTCCAGAAGCGCCGCCTCAGCATCTCCCCTGCTGGTGTCCCTCTCTTTTTCCATGGTCGTGAAGCATTCGGCCAGATCTGCCAGCTTCCTATCGGCGAACCGGAGGGACGCACTCAGACGACGATGGACACCCCAATTCGCTGAATTGGCAAGTTCCGCAGCCTCCGCCCGAGCCGCCTGGACGTCGGCCCTTGCCGTCTCCAGGCACAGGTCACGCCGCAAAACCTCGATCTCCGAAGGAAAAGCTTCTACTGGCCTCGGGGCGTGGAACGCCCCCTCGGCCTCCATACGAACGGCAAGGGCGCAGTGTTGAAGGACCTGACGAAAAGCCGAAGAAAAACTAGGAGGCCCCTGAGCCAAAGAAAGGTATACCAGAAAAACTACACGTAGAGGGGTTCGTACCTGGACCGCCCCCTGGACCATGGCCTCCAATTGAGCTCTCAGGGAGCCATGCGGAAGCTTTCCCCCAGCCGACTCCTCTATCCCGGCGAGCAGGCCAGCGGCAACGGAAAGCCCAGACGGAACCGTGAAGACGGCGCCCCCCTCCTGCACGGAAATTCCCTCAGGGACCCTCGACGACGACGCGCGAGAAATCGTCATCTTCCTCTTGAGAGGGGGCCTGTCCTCGCCCTCCCCTCTATCCCCCATCTGGAGCTCGGGTAACTGTGGACGTCTCTGGCCGCCGCCGGAGAAACCACCAGGAGCCGTCAACGAAGCAGACGGCCCTATCGCCAGCAGAGGATCCGGCGCAGGGCATGAGCCGGCCAGGGGCTCGGCCGCGCCACTAGCCTCCTGGCGCAAACAGCCCAAAGAGTGGGAGCGAACCATGTATTCAAAAAGGAGAAGAATGCCGAGCAGCCACGACTTAAGAAAGAGGAAAAATGAAAGAGTAGGGGCCCTGGAGCGGGCCCCGCCCCTATTTATTGCTGCAAGCGGCCTCATCCAACGACGCCCGTCATCTCTCGCCAAAACGACTCCTCGCGTCCAGCGGCTCCGATCACTCCATATGTCGATCTGCGCTGGACCGCGTCCCATCAGACGCTACGGGCCTGCATACATCGCGTCGGCCAATCGACGCTTGACACGTGGACCGTCGCTTCAGTGGCAGAGTGCACGAACCGGCGCACCCTCCTTAAATGCGGAGATCTCGCTCTGATTCACTAGCAGAAAAGACAACTGACAGCCCGAGGACTCGTCCCGACAAAGCCTTAGGAAGAAGCTCACCTCGAGAGGCCTAGCAGTCCACTCCTAACCCGCCCCGCTGGCTGGTCGGGACAAGAGTGGGGGCTAATGATGATGCTCAATATTGGCGGTCTCCAAGAGCTGGACACGTGGCAGATGACGTGTCCCAAAACTTAGAAGGAAGGGCCGCAGGGGCCGACCAGGCAACCCCTGTACCCGACCCACAAGCACAAGCTGGCCCTCCTCGGGGCCCTCTGCAAGTTGGCCTCCTCGACCCCCCAGCTCGACCCGAGCTGCCACAGGACCAGGACTCCTCGACCCTCTTGCTCATCTCCGAGCTCCCAAGCCGAGGCCGTCTTTCTCGGCCCTCCGACCAACTCCACCGCTCACAAGCGTAACCACCGCTCCGCAAATCTCGTTAGGCGCAGATTCTCCGCCAGCAACATCCCACGTTCCACGCCATCGCGATCCCTATTAATGGGCGATCCGCTCTCTACGCGGGCGTGATGTCGGGAGCGTAATTGATGACGAGATTCTCGCACCTGCTGCTGTGTGCTATCGCCACTATATAAACCCCCATCACAGAGGGGTCAAGTAAGCCATTTTTTATTCCACTTAGCCGTTACTCTGCTCGGATCTAGCACTAACTTGATCGTCGGAGGGTCCTCGGTGGTACCAAACCATCCCAGGACTTCTTTGCAGGTACTCGGCACCAAACTCCTCAAATCACCATTCTCATCAAAACCCATTGAGATCCATACGCAACAGAAGACAACCATCAAAATCCACCGGGAGATCAACGGAAGACAATATCTGACGGAGACCTGAAAAGGACCTCCATTAATTATGTTGTCGTAACACATTGTTTTCCCACAAAATGACAGTTTAAACTTTTAGGTAAAATGGTTCTTTGACATGTTATCAGAACACATAGGTTAAAGAGGTCCTGAGTTCAAAACTCGACATTGTCAATTTAAATCATATCTATTTACCTCCTCTATTGGAGGCTTTTCTTTCACATGGTCCGAAATTCAAAAGCCCATTTCAAGAGAGTTAAACTATTAAGTTGTCTTGATATTCATTATTATTTCATGTACTGTCAGCATTTAGGTAAACTGGTTCTTTACAAAATAACATGCACAATTTTATTGCAGACCGTTAAATCAAATGTTAACCAGTTTGCACCAGGATACTCATTTTTTTGAGATGTAAAGAGGATGCATCAATATAAAAATTTATAACAGTTTTATGCATTCAACTTTAAAAGGAATCTTGACCCTCCAGGTTGAGAAGGGTCAGATGAAATGGTATAATAAGTAGCATTTTTTTTGGGTTAAATTATCAAAAAGCCCCCGACCCGCTTTAAACTTGTGTAAGAACCCCTGGGCCTTTTGCTTTAAAAAATCTCTAGGCCCAATTTAAACCCCATTTATACTAATTGCTTGTAATATCTAAAAAATTGACTGTAACATCTAAGAAGTTGCCTATAATACCTAATCAGCTGCATTTAATATCTAAGCAGTTGGAGGGAATAAGGGTCTAAATGAAATGCGATCCAGGGGTTTTTTCACAAAGATTTTAAACAGCAAGTCCTTTCCAATAATTTTGAAAATATCAGGGGTTTTTAGACAACTTCTAAGTTAGCTGGGTTTTTCTTGACAGTTTACCTTCTTTTTGGCCCGTAAACGCTAACCTACGCACACAACACACTCACTCACAGATCACACACTAACCACACAACACACGCACACCGAAAGGACCCACGAATTGGCTCCGAAAGCGTTGATTTATAGCCACCCCATCTCCTGAGTTTCTAGGATTCGAACCTCGTATTCTCCCTAAATGGGGAATTACCCATACCAATGTTTTATTGTAGTCCCCATGAAAATTCTAACCAATGCGATTTAATTATCCAATCCAAATCAAAGGAAAGAAAGGGGATTGTATGCTGAAATTAAGGAAGTAAAAAGAAACAGAAAAGAAAAATGATTTATTATAGGGTTTTTTGATAAAAATCCTTTCATACTAATTTTTAAAAAGCCCTACCACCCTTTATATTTGACTTATAAAGGGACTCATATATTTAAATTGCATTAAAAATACTCTTAGTAGCCCAAAAAGAAAATCCTTCTGGTATTTTCCATTGCTTTATTAGAGAGCTAACGGTGAGTATCGAAATAAGGTCTCAAAGCCCCTGGCCCTTTTTCTTCTTCCAAAATTCCTAAATTTTTTCCTTAAATTGGCTTTAAGGTTAGATTTTCGATCAAATATCTCTCAAATTGATCGTGGAAACAGGCTTCTCTTTTTCAACGTCCTCCAACAACAAACTTGTCGATTGGCGTTGTCCCTTCAATTGCAAGGTTCAAGTTAGTGGGCAACCTCAATCGAAATGAAAGTGATTCTTTAGTTGTTTTTAAATTCCAATGTTCAACTAAGTGAGGATGTTGGTTTTCTCGTGAAAGAAAAATCTACTCAAATGACTAGAATGTAAGAGAGCAACTCAAGCTCAAGCTGCAGCTCTATCTCTCTAACCGGATGTTTACTTTGAATGGAAAACTAGTGAACGAGGCTTTTTAGTAAAATTTAAATGTATAGGGGTAAGTAATTACCAAGTATGGAGAAGTTTTTTAGTAATTAGCGAAGTATGGAACGGATTTTTAGTAAAAATCCCTTTATTGTAAAATTGGTAGTGCCCGGATTAATTTCAGGGCCCAGTCGAAATCTAGGTATAAATAATGAGAAAACGGGGCATGTATGACCCAAACCACAGTGGCCTCTCACATGGACCAGTAGGGTCCAGAGGCTTAACTGCAAAATATCCAGCGGACTCTATTGGCTCATATGAGAGGCCACTGCGGTTTGGGCCCGCAGGTCCCTGCATGCCTCATTTCCTCATAAATATTTTATATGCTAATCCGGTTTATCCACATCTTTTGTCCAATCACTGACCCTAACCGCCTACATGTCCAATTTCAAAACATTCTTAATATTTTTGATATAAAGTCAAATTTTGTTGCTGTAAATGGTTGAATCAAAAGGTAACATCAATCAAACAATGAGGGACACCGAAATTTTGGTCAGCTGAGGTACATGAAGCGTTCAAGAGCCATTAATAAAACTCTAATTAAAAAAATCCTATATAAAACCATGCTTAAAGATTCAAAACCGTGTATTTAAATTTAAGCTACTTTATATGTAGAAATAAGATCATATTGTTTGTAGTAACATATTTCGTTGTTTTGTAACTTTATATGTTTCATTATAGATTTAAATATTATCAATTTTCACTGGTTTCTGATTGTTGGTCAAAGCAAATAATCGGAGCAAACTCAGCTGAGAGATATGGCGTGGGGTTAACGAGCAAAGAAGACATCTTAGAGTATTGACAAGTGTTTGAAACCCATAGCCTTGCTCTTTGAAGTGCATTAAATTCAACGAACTCGCCAAAGGGTTTAGGGTTCATCGATTTGCTCGTGAGTTGCAGATTTGCGGCTTCTGTTCTCGAATCGAGAGAGAAAGGAGAAAGAAGTTGAAATTAGATTTGAATTTGAGATTAGCTAGGGATTAAATCTAATCTAGTTTAAATTTAAATCTAATCTCTAAATTAAATTCATATTTATCTCTAATTTAAATATGCATTTACCTTCAAGCATCCATTTATCCTATAAATATGAGACTTTCTCTAATATTTTTTGTATCCATAATTCTCTGGTTTTATGACAAATCGTGAAATTTTCAAATATCTTATAAATTTTCAAATATCTTCTTCAATATTTTGCATACTATACAACTTACGGAAATTGCGAAAATTTCCAAAATCTCAACATTTTCCATGCACTTTTGTTTTTCAATATTTTGGTTACATAACACACGAAAATCACGATATATTAAAAAATCCCAAAAATTTCGGTTTCCATTAAAATTTTAATATTTTGCAAATTATAGCACACGATAATCATCGCGGTTTTTTTTAAAATTCAAAATTTAAGTGTTTATATCAAATTTTCAAAATTTTGCTTCCTACATATAGCACGCAAAAAACAAAAAAATCAAGAACTTTCAAAAATATCAAAATTTTATGGTTTCTTTCGTTTTTAAAATTTTGCTTCTTAAAATACATGAAAATCGCTAAGTTTTAATAAAATTGAAAAAAAAATTGATTTTTTTGGTTTTATAATTTTTTTATATCCTATATAATACAACACACGAAAATCGTGAAATTTTCAATACTTTTAGAATTTTAAATATATTTTTTCTATATATATGAGATCGCAAATATTAGAAAATCTTTAAAATAATTGTTTTCTTCAAATTTTTTGTATTATAGCACACTAAAATCACGAATTTTGAAAAAATTAAATTTTTACTTTCTTCAAATTTTCAGTATTTATCATGCTATATCACACGAAAATCGAGAATTTTTTTAAAATCTTAATATTATTTTTAAATCTTAATATTTTTTGTTTAATTTATTTTTTTAATATTTTGTTGGTTATAGCATGCAAAAATCACAAAGTTTCCAAAAAATATCAAAATTTTAAATTTTCTCCTATTTTAAAATTTAGTTTCTTAGAGCACATAAAAATAGCTGAATTTAGACCAATTTCAAAAAAATTATATAAAAAAATTTAGTGCTCATTGGTTTTCAATATTTTGCTTGGCTTATGAAAATCGTTATATCTTCAAAATCCAAAAAACTTCTGATTCCTTCAAATTTTCAATATTTTGCAAGTTATACACGAAAATCACAATCTTTTTAAAAATTCAAAATTTTCTTTTTTTCCTTCAAATTTTCAATATTTTGAATGCTATATAGCACGTGACAATCGAGAAATTTTCAAAAATCACATATTTTATATTTTATTCAGTTCTTTAATATTTTGATTTCCATATCACACAATGATTAAAAAATATCAAAATTTCATGTTTTTTTCCATTTTTAAATTTTAACATCAATAATTTTTTTAAAATGTTTACTTTAATTTTACAATTTTTTATATGCTATACATCATATGAAAATCGCCAAATTTTCAAAAAAACTCAATTTTCCTATGCTCTTTCGTTTTTCAATATTTTGCTTGCGGATATGTGGAAAATCACGATATCTTCGAAAATCTAAAAAAAACTGTTTTTTTTTTCAAATTCTCAATATTTTTCAAGTTATAGCTCATGAAAATCATGAATTTTTAAAATTCAAAATTATATGTTTATTTTAAATTTTCAATATTTTGCATTCAACAAATAAAAATCTAGAAATTTTCAAAATTTTAGGTTATCGTTCTTTCTTTAAATTTTGCTTCTTACAGCACAAGAATATCGCTAAATTTAAAAAAGATTGTTTTCTTTGGATTCACAATTTTTTGTATGCAATATAATACATGAAAATCACGAAATTTTCAACTATCCCAGAAATTTTCAAATATCTCAGAAATATTCAAGGAGTTTGCTTTTTCAATATTTTGCATATTGTATAGCACACGAAAATTACGAAATTTTAAAAAGTCTCAACATTTTCGATGCTCTTATGTTTGTAATAATTTGTTTGTATAGCACATAAAATTCAGGATATTTTTGCGAATCCCAATTTTCCGTTTCCTTAAAATTTTAAATATCACATAAGTTATAGCTCACGAATAAAAATTCAAAAAAATCTGCGTACTTCAATTTTGAATACTTTGAATGCTATATAACTCTAAAAAAACAAGAAATTTTTAAAAATCTCAATATTTTCTATTTTATTCGGTTTTTAATATTTTGCTTGTTATATAACACACAGAAATTGCTATAGCACACAAAAATAATGATTTTTTCAAAAATATCATTTTTTTCCAAATTTTCTCAATCATATTAAAAAAAATTAAAATTCCCAATTTTACACTTAAACCAAGTCTTCTAGTTACTTTTGTTGAAATTTGATTTAAATTCTTAATTAGTTGGAGATTAAAGCTAATCTCTTTAGTTTAGATTTAAATCTTATTTCTAGATTAAATTTATATTTATCTCTAATTTAAATATGGATTTATCTCCAAGTATCTATTTACCTTATAAATACTAGAATTTGTGCACGTGCGTTGCACGTGTTTAAATAAATCCGAGAAGGGAAGAGAGAAATTTGGAGGGTTCTAGAGATTTATTTATTTATTTATTTTTAAAAAATGGGAGGGATGAGATGGAGGACTTAAAGAGCTGAGAGAGATGATATGGAGGGCTTGAGAGATGGGAATTTTTCTCGTTTTTTCTAGAAAAAAGAAGAAGGATGGATATCTAACCAAGGGTATTGCATTATTTATAGAGATTTGTGCACGTGTGTTGCACATGTTTAAAAAATTTGAGAAGGAAAGAGAGAAATGTGGAGGGTTCTAGAGTATTATTTATTTATTTATTTTTTGAAAAGGGGAGGGATGAGTTGGAGGGCTTGAAAGGTGAGATAGATGATGTGGAGGGCTTGAGAGGTGGGGATTTTTCTCGTTTTTTTTTTCTTTTTTTCAAGAAAAAAGAAGAAGGGTGGACCTCTAACCAAGGGTATTTGCATTATATATAGAGAATAAGCCTTTCTTTAGGATTTTTTGATATCCATAATTCTTTAATAACCTAAAATTTGATTAGAGTGGGAGAGAACGGCCAAGTACGGTCACAAATAGAGAGAGATTCTATGAGAGAGAGTATTTCTTTGTAAAGAAGGATGAGAAGTCGGTCTAATCTCTTATAATTTTTTCTCATAATGGATGTACTCGTCGCAGTTGTAGGATTAGATGCAAGTTTGCGCTGAAGCTGACTAAATTTTGTATTGTTGCGTTTGTATTCGTCGGAACGCTTTTTCATCTTAGTCTAAAACAACGATCTTAGATTTCTGTAACGACTATAGCTGTTTTTAAAATAAATAAAATTTTAATCGAAATTTAATTCTTTTTGTTTTGGAAAATGAGTGGAGATGAGAATGAATTTGTTTAAAAAACAATTGTTTGATTTTGGCTATCTTAAAGAATATAAATGTTTTTAAGAATTTATTTCATTATTTCAATTGTTTTTTATTATAAAAGAAATCATGTTTTGAAAGAGAAGAATTTATTAAAAGATTTTGTTGGAAAAAATAATTAAAAAATATAAGAAAATGATTTATTTAAAGTAAAGGAAAAAGAATTGTGATATTGAGATTTTATAAAAGAGGTCTTTTGAAAAGGGAATTTTTATTAGAGAAAAGGATTTTCAATATAAAATTATTTATTAGTGTTTTAAAGAAAAAGAATTTATTTAGAATTTAATTCTTATTTTGAAAGATTATTGTTACAGAAAATATATAATCTTGTTTTTAAAGAGGAGAAAGAATATTTTTATTAATTTAAAACCTAATTTTTTTAAAACCCCTCTATAAGCCGTTTGATCTAATCTAATTTAATAATGACCCTTGATCTCAAAAACCCTAATCAGTAGTCGTATAAATAAATCATTGCCTCTCTCTCACACAATTTTCATCACAACAAAAAGGGTTTCTTGATGCGCTGTAGGAATTTCAAGACGATCTCGATCTCTGAGTTATGGCTTCGGCAAATCGTTTGTTATATCGATTTGCATAATTCGGTAATTCTTCCCCTCCTTCCTCTCATCCTCATCGTCTTCTCTCTCCTGCCATGCTCTCCACCATGACCTAAAGTGTGCAAATTGATATAACAATCAATTTGCCGAAGCCCTATGTCACGATCCAAAAAGGGCACATGACCGGCACAAAAATTACGTGAAGTCAAGTAAACCCCATTGTAACCCAAGTAAGCCAAAATCAGGAATCTAAACCAGATATATAAGAAAATAGATAATAATCGGTAGAGGTGAAATTTTAGAAAAGTTTTATGAAAAAGTAAAACTGGTTCGAAAGATTTTTGAAAAAAACGGACAGTACAACTTTTGTAAATTTTGAATAAAACTAGTACAATGATAAGTATA
This sequence comes from Agapanthus africanus, assembly GCA_030015575.1. Classification (NCBI taxonomy): domain Eukaryota; kingdom Viridiplantae; phylum Streptophyta; class Magnoliopsida; order Asparagales; family Amaryllidaceae; genus Agapanthus; species Agapanthus africanus. The sequence goes on from CM057343.1 coordinate 77,029,148, forward strand.
TAATAAGTATCTCCACAGTCGGATGCTAAATCAACGCCCAACGGCGGAATCACAGCTACGCAGTAATATACGACTCCAAAAGGCGAAAGATCAACAATGCGGAAAGTAAACAATATAAATATATATCAAGTCGACTCTAGACGAGTCCGACAACAACACTAAGGTCTAGACAATACTAAACCTGGTCTTTGATGGATTACTTGTAACGACTCTGAAATCCATGTACAGAATTATTTATTTAAATGTATTGAAAAGGGTATTTCAGCCTGTATAAGAGTTATAAGTCATTTTTGTGTAATAAAAGTAAAAAACAACTTGTAGCTCACTGATAAATCCTCTACACTGTTGTGACATAGCCTATGTATTTGATTCCCATCAGTCCCAATTATTTTTAAGATTTTTATATTTTAATTTTTCGGAAGTCCAAGAGTTGCACGTGCAATACACGGAGAAACGAAAAATTTCAGAAAAATTAAACAGGCGTAATTAGGAGTAAACACCAATCTAAACACGTAATACGAATCTCGAGGTAAGCCAATGAAATCCGACAGCCCATTTCTCCCTAATGGCCGCCGCCGACGGTCTAGATGTTTCCAATTACCTTTGTACTTTGCATATACACCCCTTCAGCTCCCCTCAACTCTCCTGCACTGTTTGATTTTCCTGCAATCAAACAGAGACTCTTCAAATCCCTAATTAGTACCATTAAATCTATTTTAATTCATTTTATTTCACACTCTCTCTCTTTTTACCCTATAAATACCACCTCATGCGTTAACTCTCCTCTATTCTGAAAATTCCTCAAAAATTCTCTAAGCTCAAGTAGGGTCAAGACTATTCAAGTGGAGTTAAGTAAAGCAAGAGAAGTAGCGATCAAATTCCGACAACCGGAGTATCTCCGACGAGACCAAGACCGCCTCTCTTTTTCTTACCCTCTTTCTAACACTACAAAACCAGTAAGTCATCTCTCCCTCTATTTCTTTTCATCTCAAATCACCTTCTAAAAGCACATCGATAAAGTGTAGTTAGCTTCGATATAAGTTCTTTTTTAACTTTTGTAATTCACTTGATAAGAAAATTAGGTCAAACTAATATCCTAATACCACTCTTAACCTTATTTATATCATTTAGCTTGTAGCTTAATAAAATTTTCTTTGTGAAATAATCATAAAACGAAGTTTTTATAAAAATACCATGAATTTTAGTATAACCGTAAATTTCAATAACTAAAGTATATACTTTTAGAACATTCACGGGGTAATGACCTAACTCACACACACCCTGCGGTTTCATAGCACGAGCTTCTAAATATATGGTTTATTTAAAGAATAAATTTTACATTAAAATACCATATTTTTCAAAACGGGTTTCTTTTAATCAATATTTTAAATCCTTAGCAGTTGTGGCTCTACAACCCTCGTTAGGGGACCCGCTAATAGATAGTGCGGATTATCGCACATTCTTGGGATAGTAGAACGAGATGCGGAACTCCTCATGGAGTATTCGGTCTCGAAAGGAAATAAAAATACGATTTTTAAGAAATACGACTTTTTTAAACAAAACAAACTTTGGAAAATTATATAAAACTATCGATCCATATTTTCAATAAAATCAAATTATGAAACTATATTTTTTAAATGAAAGATTAGAATTTTTTAATAAAATACCAACAAGTTTCCAAAAGTAGTAGTTTTCATAAAAATACCATAAACTTTCTAAAAACTAATTTTAGCACTAAAAGACCATACAATATTCATGAGAAACCTAAATATTACAAATCACTCTCGAGATATGCAAGCAATATTTAAGAACTCTGGATTAATATAGGTTTAAACGGTATCATTTCTCTTGAGCCCTAGGGAGCCGGAAAAAGTGAGTGCTTGCCTATTCAGGTTAGACAACTTAACGGAGTTATCAATGACAATTGTCTTGAAAAAAGACACAAATCCTGCCGTCCATGTGCAGCAGTTGCCGATTTCTCCCGGACATAAGATTTTTAACAGTTTAATATCAATTCATATGAAAAACACCTGAACTCGAATCCAAACTTGAACTCGAACTCGAATACAAACCCGAACTCTAACCCAACTCGAATCTAAACATGAACTCGAATTCAGTCTCCTCGAACTAACTTGACTCGAACCAAGATTGCAATTGACATGACTCGCATTTTACTCGACTCACTCGACTTCATTCTACACCTTTTGCAATCTATGCTTTCGATCAAAATATGTTATAATCAATCAATAAATTTAATTAAGTATACTATACAGTTATAAACTATTTATACTCGGAGTGTTTGGGATAGTTTCTTTTGTGAATCCAACGGAGCTTCAGAAGTCTCGTATTAACCTTTTTTTTATTTTACTCGAATATCAGTCGGATCGACTCATCCACAGCCTAGAGCCCCGATGCTAACACATGAAATGTGTTAGTTATATGTGTGCCCTAGAGGCCATTACTGTACATACGATATATATTGTAGTGGATGCTTGGACATATATAGGGAGGATTTTCTTGCTCGACATGATAGTACGCTATCTGGTTGTACTTTATCTTAACATGTACTCTGATTATCTCTTTTGTTACATGTTGATAAAGCCCTTAGGATTTGTACTCGACTACTGGGACTATGATGAGATCATACTAGTGGGGCCACGATAGTCTATGAGTACATCCTATAACTGTTCCTAGTCGAGGGTGTGTCGAGACAGGGCATCGATACACCAGAGTAGACTAGCGTATACGCATCTTGACCCATATGATGGGCGATGGATGATCCCATATCCATCGGTGTTTGACATCAAGGATAGTGTACGGGTGCTCTGTGGAGACTGGGTACACTGAACGGACTCGCCGAGAACTCCTAGATGGTATATATACCTATTGTCAGATAGCAGTTCTCTGGTGACACTTGTACAGGTTAGTCTGTAGACCCGAGATCGTCATAGAGTCTTGTGTGGTTCCCACTGTACTTTGATTTCCTCCCTACCACGGCTCTACTGAGTTGTGCAAACAGGTGGATTTTGGGTACAGTCCCGAATCATATGGAGACAGTGAGCGATAGGAGGGGTTTCGTCTCTCCCGGTATAGGGGGTTGATGTCACGCTATGTTTGATCGGCTATAACACCTAAATCCCTAGCCAGGGTTCTCGAGGTTTACTGATAAGTGTTATCAGTAGTTCCTCGACCTGTTATGAGCCATAAATCAACATGACTTATAAAGTTACTGGGGTCTGACATTTACCACCCCTAGACTGCATATGCGACGTATCAGACGAAGAGACCGGACTGTACGGTAAGTGTTGCTAGTTGGCTCGACGGGAGTTTTTACAGCTTCGCTGGTTTTCTTCTGATCGCTTCAATACCCGGGTGGCCGTTATGTTTAGCTGACCTCTTGCGGCTTGTAGATGTTTGATATGATCATCATCTACTGCTGGCGTATTGACGAGTCTTAGAGTCCCACAATGAAGTTTTCTGGCTCAGGCAAAACGATGTGGTGTGCATATGAGATATGCGCGGGACCCGCTTAAATACGGTTATGTGATAACGTATATTAATCGGGCATTTTCTATTTGACGGATCGTATGTGATATGACCGGTTTGGTAAATCAAGTGTTGATTTAACAAATTACATTTAGATAAATTCTTTAGGTAAATCCTTTTGTATGCATGCATGCATGCACATGATGATGTGCATGAACACATACATGCATACATAGTATCATGGTTGTTGATACAAGAATGATTGCAATATAAGACTTATATTGAAGCTTTTAATTTGTATTTATCATTTTAAGTTAATGTAAAGAATACCTTCACATGCTTCTTTATATCTTTTCATTTTAAGTTAATGAAAAGAAAACATACACATGCTCCTTTATTCTTAGTGGGTATCCTTTACTTAACTTAATGAAAAGAATTTCCACCCATGCTTAATTGTTTAGGAAAAGAATTTCCATTCATAATTATGGTGGTAATGGAATAATGGTGATTATTCCTTTCTTATCACTATAAATAGCTTCATATGTGATATGAAGCAATGTACAAAACAAGGAGTACAAAACTTGTGAAAAAATGAGTGCAAGGGTGTGAAGAATACAAGTTATCATATGTGATATGATAGAAAGCTCAAGCCACCATTATCTTCTTCTTCCTCTCTTAATTTTTTTTGAGTGAAGTTGAAAAAGAAAGGATTTGAATTGTTGAATACAAACCACATCATCATACTACACACCTCTAGCCGATTTGTGTAGGGTGTTTGCTCTACTTCGTTTGCGAAACAAGTATGGCAAGGAGCTTTGGGCAAAGGGACTTCGGGTGGATCATCGTGGACAAGGAAGGCTTCCATCGATCCGGTACAAACTCTCAAAGTGCCAAGGAGTCACCGAGGAAGATCTACAAAGGTCGTATTTTTCCTCTTAGTGATAGTTTTACAATTACATGTGATGTTTTGTTGTATGAATCCATAAAACTTCTAGCTACGATTCTCGTCGGGGCTAGCTTAGCACCTCTAAAATTTTAATTATGGCATGTGTGATGCCACCGAACCCTTGACGAGGTGCTAGGCCATCCCAGCAGTGGTATCAGAGCCAAGCTAGAGCTTTAGGCGATGCGTAGGCGAAATTAAACGTCCGATCGAACCGCGAAAAACCAATCTTTGACAGCTCTCTGGAAATTTTTGAAAATTGGATTTTTCCAAATTTAAAGGTCCTAAAAAAATCAGCAGGCAAATCTAAGAATTACCATGTAAAAATTTTCGAACGATCTCTCTAAAGCGCCGCGGAAGGGCGGCCAAAACATGGTTTTGGCGGCGCTTTAGCGGCCGTACTGTAGCATCAGGGAAAAATTTTTTGTGCACAGTACCTGATAAATTCTTACTATACCTCTGAAATATTTAAAACTTACTCAAGTGTTGAGTATTCTGGAGAAATATTGGTTTTGGTGATTCGATTGGAAAAGTTTAATTTCGTTCAGTTTTTCAGATTTTTAGAACGTGTTAAAATGTTTGAACGAATATTAGAAACACAGTTTTTTCCCGTATTGGAAAAATTCCAAGTGTTGAATTTTTCCCTAGTTCGAAACTTTCGAAAAACATGCAAGCGTATTTGTGGACACTCTAGAAGAACATAACCATAACTCGATTATGTGACCGTCAAAACTATCACTGAACCTTAGGGTTTGTGGTAGTTTAGCGTTGCTACATGTGAGGCGTTGGTTTGGCCCTTCTACGGTTGGTCCATAAGGGGCTGTGGCATGTTCTAGAAATTTTTTGAACTCGGCTCAAGTGTTGTGCAGTTTGGGAAATCTAGGGTGTTTGTTTATTCGATCGAAGAGTTTAACATTGTCTATTTATCTGAAATGTGATACAATATGTGGAATTCATATAGTTAGGCATGAAATACGAAGTATGTGATATTTCGAATTTATGATGACTGAGGTAGTTGTGGATTCCAAATGTTGTAGTTTTTCATTTTATTTTCTGTGACCGTAAGTGTAGTATGTGGTGTATCGCCGTTTTCGTTGCTATACGTCAACGACAATAGGGATACGCATACTTACTTACGTTGATGATATGAGATATTATGTGTTGCTGAAATATGATGAGCAGGATTGTCGCGAATGAATAGCCGGGGGTTTTTATGTGAGATGAGAGTTTTATTTTTCATTCATGTATAAATCAATTGTATATTATTTACTTTTCCGCATTAGGATAGACCCAAGGAGGGGAGCACAAGTGACCGGGTTCTAGGGTTCAGTGGGAGGCCATCTCGAGGAGTCGAGACCGGGTCTCCTAAACTCTAGAATTGGCAGGGTCATTTGCCGCTCTCGTAGGGGTCTAAGGGTGTGGGCTTGGCTATTCATCACGACCGTGGAATCCGTATTTTCTATTGTTGGCTCGATACAAAAATACGGACATCCTAGATATCCTTTTATATGCTTCTGCTGTTGATATTCTGTAATGTGATTACTTAGTATCTGAGACGAATGGATTATTATTATATATATGATATATAATAAACGTTGCTTATGTTTTGCACCCGCGCTAGTCCAGCCCCCGCTCTGCCGTTAGTTAAGTAACCTAAAGGTGCATGACGGGGCCCAGTGGCGAATGCGGATGGCATAAGCGTACGTTCTATTTGCGTTTCTTTTCTGTGATGTTTAGGAAACATAAAAGATAGGAAACATAATTGATGGGACAACATTAACGTGATTAATATTAAGAGAAAGAAACCTAATGATGTTGTAGAATCAAACTTTTTGAAAAATGGTAACTCTAGTTTTTGTTTTGCATAGTGGTATTGTTGAATATCCTGCACCTCATTCGATGAGGAAAGGGCCGAGATCCCTTCACCGGGAGTGACCCCTTTAACGAAACTGGAAAAAGTTACAAAGAACTCGAATTGATTTTATAGTTGATCTATCGTTGCTTTGCATCGTGGTATTTACATATCCAGCACCTTATTCGATAAGGAAAGAGCCGAGATCCCTTCACCGGGAGTGACCTCTTTAGCAAAATTAGAAAGACACTACAAAACCATTCGATTTTTAAAATGGAGCTTAAACCACTCCTTCCCACTTGATTCTACAACGACATCAAGTTCAAAACGTTAAAGGTTTTCATAAAAACCATCCGTTGCCCTCCGTCATTTTAGGAAGCAGAGTACTTAGTATTCGTGCTACGTATGTCGACCATAGCCGAGGCGTAGTGTTCGGTAGCTAAGTGATGTATTCCTACAAAGCATATGATGCGATTAGTCAGGACATTCATGTGATTATGTTGATCATAGTCAAGGGTCATGTGGGTGGGTCTGGCTAATCACGAAATGACGGGTAGAACTTGACTAGTACTTATGATATGTTGATCATAGTCAAGGTCATAAGGACTAGGGGTAGAAACCATATCGGGAATTTCAAGAGTTGAAATTTGCAATGAGATTGCATACCTTCTATACGATAGTTGGATCCCGATCTCACTGCGAGTAAGAGTTACTCCTGGGAAAGTTTTACAAAAGATGAAATTATAGGGTGTAATTATTCCCGGCTAATCTTACCTTTTAGGGTTTGAAGGAGGATTTGATAAAAACAGTGGGAGACATCTGGATTAGATAAATAACCAATCTAATCTTGCAAGAGCATACGCTAAAATGTTTTATTCTCTCTCTCTCTCAAGATAGTGACCATATCATGCCTTAATCGAGATAATAAATACGGATATATTGACTGAACCCGCTTGTTATATTGAGCTGGGGAACGTTGGTCCCGCTCCAACCTATAATTGTTATAAGACAGAGCAGGAAATAGGGAAATACCAGAATTCCTATGCCGCCCAAACGAAGAAAGTGCATATGATGCATTTCCTTCGGGTGTGTTCATTACAAAGAACTGTTTCTCAGTATCCTCTGCATCCTGGGTATTTGATACTGGATCATGATCCCAGATATGTAATCAGTTACATAGGGCTACAAAAGGGTAGAAAAACTGAGAACGGGTGATAAGTTTCATGAGGCAGAAAACGGGGCAAGTGTTGCAGCCAAGTCTGTTGGTCACTGTCACCCTGTATTAAGAATACATTGATTCTGAACAAATGCTATTAGATACCGAACCTGATCATATCAATCTCTTTATTAGTAAAGAAATGATAAAATTTTGTATTGATGGATAATTTTTTGAACATTTCCTATATCAAAGTGTTGATCGGTTCAGGCACGTTATCTAAAAACATAGACGTTCTAAATCAAACTACAGTTCTCAGTATACAGAACACACATAAGAGGAAGAGTTCAGAAATGAACGGATCCTTCTTGAGGCATTGTAGACTAGGTCAGATCAATGCGACCCGGCTGGCTGGAGTTACATTTTAGATGCATATTTAAATCAGTTTGAATTTACATCTTGTGAAACTTGCCAGTCATGTCACATAGATAAGATGACCAAAGCTCTGTTTATTGGAAACAGAGAGAGTTAGTGAACTCTTGGGATTGATACATGATGATGCATGAAAGGCCCCCTGTCTACATATGCCATGACCGGTTCTTTATACTTCATTATTTTCTCTGATAATCTCTCAAGATTCAGACATATGTTCCTGTTGAAACATAGGTCCAAAGCTTTTGAGATATTCACAGAATATAAATTGGAAGTAGAGAACCAAAAACGGGTATAAGTATTATGTCCTTTGATGAGATCAAGGAGGAGAATACTTGAGCATGGAAATCCTGGACTGTTCTAAAAGAGAATGAGATTCTCTCTCAGCATTACTCCTCCGTATACACCATAGCACGATGGTATATCGGGGCGGAGCGAATGCACCCTATGTGATATGGTGTGCTCCATGATGAGTACTGCTGAGTTTCCTATTTTCCTTTTGGGAGTTATGCACTTGTGAAGCTGCGTACCTATTGAATATGGTTCAAATCAAATCAGGTGCCTACTACTCCATATGTGATATGGTATGGGAAGAGCCCATATCTTAAAGATGTTAAGATTTGGGGTTGTCCGGCCTATGTTTAAAAACCTAAATCCGGACAAGCTCGAGGCAAAGTCAAAACTGTGGAAGTTTGTTGGATATCCCAAGCATTAGCAAGGGAATATCTTCTACCTAACCGAGGAACAAAAGTTGTTTTGTTTCTCAGCATGCCACCTTTGTGAAAGGGAATTTCTTGTGAAGAAATTAATGGTCATGAGATAGAACTGGAAGGAGTTCCAGCTACAGCAGATGATTTGGTAAAACCAAAGGATTCAATAGACACTAACGAACCTCAGCCTCTCCGCCGATCTGGTAGGGTTCCTCACCCACCTAAGAGATACTTTGGTTTCTCTATGACAGTGGGAGCGAGGATTTCATTTTACCCCAGCGTTTCCCGAGACCGGAAGGTGTTCCGACGGGTTGTAGTCCTCGCAATGGGGACTGCATAGAAAGTAGCTGCTGAGGGATTTTTTGGTGCCACGGCGACCCTATGGGATGGGGTTGTTGCCTGACCAAAATGGTATGACCTAACTAGTTTCAAGCAGGCCATCAGGAGTGGGACTCTGTAAGAATAGCTGGATGATTTGCGATCTGAGATGGAATCCTTATACACCAACAAGATATGGACTTTGGTTGCTTTATCTGAAGGGTTAAATCCCCATCAGAAGCAAGTATATCTTGAGAAGATTACTTGGTGTACATGGAAAAGTTGAGACTTTCAAAGCTATGCTTAAGTCCATCCAGATCCTACTTGCTACTGCTACATACCTTGACTGCGATATCTGGTGGTTGGGTGTCATGACTGCTTTTCTAAATGAAAGTTTTAGAAGAGAACGTCTATAAGTACACAGCCAGAGGGCTTCGTAGACAGTGGGAGCAGCGGAAAAGTGTGCAAGATGTTTTATGTGATAAAACAGGCATCGCGGAGTTGGAACATCTGTTTTGATGTGGTAGTCAAAGAGTTTGACTTCATCAAAATAAATAGATGAACCTTGTATATACATAAAAGGTAGTAAGGAGTATGGTGGTGATCCTCGTAGAGTACGTGGATGACATACTCCTGATAGGGAAGGAGTTTCCTATGCTACGCTCAGTCAATCTCCTCTTATTATAAAGATTCTCCATATAGGATCAAAGGTGATACCTCCTAAATCCAGGGTTTTGGATCTATAAGATAGATCTAAATGGATATTAGGATACTCACTAGTTGTAGTGAGATAGTATCAATTGATCCTGGGGAGAATCACAGCGGAGTTTTGATGTGGTAGTTAAAGAGTTTGACTTTATCAAAATGGTTAAACCTCGTGGTATGGAGTATGATGGTAATCCTCGTAGAGTACGTGGATGACATACTCTTGATAGGGAAGAGTTTCCTATGATACACTCGGTCAATCTCCGCTTATCATAAGATTCTCCATATAAGATCAAAATGATACCTCCTAAATCCTGAGTTTTTGATCTATGAGATAGATCTAAATGGATGTAAGGATACTCACTAGTTGTAGTGAGATAGTATCAATCGATCCTGGGGAGAATCACTGGAAAGGTTCCAGAGTGATAAAGACGACTGAATGTCAGTCGCAGGCATTGTCTTTACCCTTAGTAGAGGGACGGTATGTTGGAAGAGTTCCAAGCTAGATACCGTGACATACTAGAAAGGCAAGATACGTCATTACTAAAGATGCTACCAAAGATAAAATCTGGATATATATAAAAGTTCATAAGATGAACTTCGTTCCTACCATTGTGTGACAATGGGGTTGTGGCTTTAGCCAAGGAACTACCATCCCATCAGAAATCCAGATATAATTCTTAGGCAGCATCACCTGATCATAGAGATGGTTGATCTCCAGGGAGATCGAGGTAAGGAGAGTAGATACAGAGGACAACAGAGCGGATCCACTCACTAAGGCTTTTTCCCAGTAGAGACATTTATGGGATGGTTGAGTATGAGATACTTCAACCACAGCTGATTGTATGGTATGTGATACCACAACAGATGGCCCTAGTGCAAGTGGGAGATTGTTAGTTATATGTGTGCCCTAGAGGCCATTACTGTACATACGATGTATATTGTAGTGGATGCTTGGACATATATAGGGAGGATTTTCTTGCTCGACATGATAGTACGCTATCTGGTTGTACTTTATCTTAACATGTACTCTGATTATCTCTTTTGTTACATGTTGATAAAGCCCTTAGGATTTGTACTCGACTACTGGGACTATGATGAGATCATACTAGTGGGGCCACGATAGTCTATGAGTACATCCTATAACTGTTCCTAGTCGAGGGTGTGTCGAGACAGGGCATCGATACACCAGAGTAGACTAGCGTATACGCATCTTGACCCATATGATGGGCGATGGATGATCCCATATCCATCGGTGTTTGACATCAAGGATAGTGTACGGGTGCTCTGTGGAGACTGGGTACACTGAACGGACTCGCCGAGAACTCCTAGATGGTATATATACCTATTGTCAGATAGCAGTTCTCTGGTGACACTTGTACAGGTTAGTCTGTAGACCCGAGATCGTCATAGAGTCTTGTGTGGTTCCCACTGTACTTTGATTTCCTCCCTACCACGGCTCTACTGAGTTGTGCAAACAGGTGGATTTTGGGTACAGTCTCGAATCATATGGAGACAGTGAGCGATAGGAGGGGTTTCGTCTCTCCCGGTATAGGGGGTTGATGTCGCGCTATGTTTGATCGGCTATAACACCTAAATCCCTGGCCAGGGTTCTCGAGGTTTACTGATAAGTGTTATCAGTAGTTCCTCGACCTGTTATGAGCCATAAATCAACATGACTTATAAAGTTACTGGGGTCTGACATTTACCACCCCTAGACTGCATATGCGACGTATCAGACGAAGAGACCGGACTGTACGGTAAGTGTTGCTAGTTGGCTCGACGGGAGTTTTTACAGCTTCACTGGTTTTCTTCTGATCGCTTCAATACCCGGGTGGCCGTTATGTTTAGCTGACCTCTTGCGGCTTGTAGATGTTTGATATGATCATCATCTACTGCTGGCGTATTGACGAGTCTTAGAGTCCCACAATGAAGTTTTCTGGCTCAGGCAAAACGATGTGGTGTGCATATGAGATATGCGCGGGACCCGCTTAAATACGGTTATGTGATAACGTATATTAATCGGGCATTTTCTATTTGACGGATCGTATGTGATATGACCGGTTTGGTAAATCAAGTGTTGATTTAACAAATTACATTTAGATAAATTCTTTAAGTAAATCCTTTTGTATGCATGCATGCATGCACATGATGATGTGCATGAACACATACATGCATACATAGTATCATGGTTGTTGATACAAGAATGATGGCAATATAAGACTTATATTGAAGCTTTTAATTTGTATTTATCATTTTAAGTTAATGTAAAGAATACCTTCACATGCTTCTTTATATCTTTTCATTTTAAGTTAATGAAAAGAAAACATACACATGCTCCTTTATTCTTAGTGGGTATCCTTTACTTAACTTAATGAAAAGAATTTCCACCCATGCTTAATTGTTTAGGAAAAGAATTTCCATTCATAATTATGGTGGTAATGGAATAATGGTGATTATTCCTTTCTTATCACTATAAATAGCTTCATATGTGATATGAAGCAATGTACAAAACAAGGAGTACAAAACTTGTGAAAAAATGAGTGCAAGGGTGTGAAGAATACAAGTTATCATATGTGATATGATAGAAAGCTCAAGCCACCATTATCTTCTTCTTCCTCTCTTAATTTTTTTTGAGTGAAGTTGAAAAAGAAAGGATTTGAATTGTTGAATACAAACCACATCATCATACTACACACCTCTAGCCGATTTGTGTAGGGTGTTTGCTCTACTTCGTTTGCGAAACAAGTATGGCAAGGAGCTTTGGGCAAAGGGACTTCGGGTGGATCATCGTGGACAAGGAAGGCTTTCATCGATCCGGTACAAACTCTCAAAGTGCCAAGGAGTCACCAAGGAAGATCTACAAAGGTCGTATTTTTCCTCTTAGTGATAGTTTTACAATTACATGTGATGTTTTGTTGTATGAATCCCTAAAACTTCTAGCTACGATTCTCGTCGGGGCTAGCTTAGCACCTCTAAAATTTTAATTATGGCATGTGTGATGCCACCGAACCCTTGACGAGGTGCTAGGCCATCCCAGCAAAATGTGCCCGTGTTTTCTTGCTCCTGGGGCCCCACTCTTGAGCTCGTGAATACTTCTACGGCCGCGTTGACATTCACACTTGGAACTTAACGTTAGCATAGCGATCATATAAAGACCTATAGTACATATTTACCCATGAACATATACTTTTACTCGTCATATATACATATTCTATACTTGTCATTCTTTTACTCTTACTTTATTCTTGGGACTTACCGAGCGCTAGTTCGCAGACAGGCATTCCACCTACCATTGTTTTCTTGGAATGTTCGTCAGATACGATCGAGACGGAGGAAGTGGAGGCTACAGAGGAAAACTACAACCAGATTGCTCCTAAGGATTAGCTTAGCTTCACTTTCTATTCAGCTTATGTATACCACATATTTAGGCATTTTTCTTTATTGCATTTACTTTCCAGTTGAAACGAATGTACTTGTAAATATTGAAAGTTGAATGTAAATAAACATGTATGTTGAAAAATTTTACAGTCTCCATTTATTCTTGCATTGTGTATTATTATTTCAATGCGCTTAGTATATTTATTTAGGAAATGACCTTTTCTGAATAAATATGTCGCGGGCTTACCACGTCATCGTTTCCGTTTACTGGGAAGCGGGACGTGACAGTATTTCTAGATACAAATAGGTACAAGGCAAAAGCAGATACAAAATGAAACCTACCAACTCAATATATACGCAACCACACCCAAAAGGAACATGCAAAGAACTATGACACAACGGGGGTAGGTTGGCAACTCGTGAGTAGAATTATATAACAAGTTAGAAGTCGTATGGATAAGTGGTGAAACAACTAAAGCATGAATATTGTGTACATCAAGGAGGGTAAATAAGCACGCGTCGAATCTAGAGTTCGAGCGATGGAATATAAGATAGTAAGCCTGCACGTACAATTCGTGTACCGCTATCCTAACATATAAAATATGAATCTGTGTGTGGTTATCATGTTAACATCAAGTAATCGGTATCTGGCCCGGTACAGGCACAACATAACAACAAGCATCTGAAAGCATGTGAGTTCAAGAAGTAAATACAATACTGCGAAATGAAACACTAATAATCATCAATCGTTGATAACTCACTGCATAATACACACACACACACACACACACACACACACACACACACAACGGTGTCAAATCACGATCTCCGTAGCCGTAATGCAATATCTATAGCACACAACCAATTAGAACACAATCAAGGTTATAATACATATATATATAACACACATCCATAGTCGGAAGATGTATGTATATGAAATTCGTTCAAAATAGCCGTGTGATATATATATATATATATATATATATATATATATATATATATATATATATATATATATATATATATATATATATATATATATGTAGTGGGCGTTTTTTTGTAAAGAAAAGTATGCATCTCATTTAAAGTATATATCCCGCCATTTTGAAAATGATTTATTTAAAAAGGGTTTTCTTTTGTAAAAGTCTGTGTCGATCCTAGATACATGGAAAATAGTGATACTATAGCTCTTTTGAAAACCTCTTTAGAATACATCAATTTACGAAAATAATATTCAGGTACTGTTTCGTGGAACGGTCCGGTCCGGTTACTATATATAGTAAAATATATCTCATCAGTGCAGGGCATCTATATCATTCCTTCACATATATAATATCCATCTCAGTGCATGGCATTTATATCGATCCCTCACATATATATATCGGTAAAGATATCATATGTCAACTACCCTCAATCACTCATGAATTGATCACACATATATCACCGGGCGATATCGTATCTTTCCCTGCCTCAATCTCTCATGGATTGATCACACACACACACACACACACACACACACACACACACACACACATCTCATGTATCTCATGTATCTCCGGCTATATCCACTGTATCTAAATCATTTTTATCTTCTTATATACCTTTATATATATTCAATCTCTTAGAATTGATATCATATCACATCATATCCACAGTAATATAAATCTTGTCAATCACGTTCTGTGTAAACTAGGCATAGCACAAACGGGTAATATATCATAGCATAAGCCAATAATATAAGTGTAGCGATATATATATATATATATATATATATATATATATATATATATATATATATATATATATATCAGTGTCCAATACTACAGAGGTATAACGGAAAAAATATATGACGCGTAGCAGAGATCATAAAGCGTAACATGAATGATAAGATAAATTTTAACGACTCTGAATTTACTGTACAAAATTTTTTAGTTTAATGTACAGAAAGAAGTTTACAAGCCTGAGTACAAATTATAAATATATTTTGTTTAAGAACAGTAAGAAACAATTTGTAGCTCACTGGTAAAGCCTTGCACTACTGTGACGTAGCCCCTGTGTTCGAATCCCATCGGACACATTATTTTTTTCTGATTTTCTTTTTTTTAAACTATTGGAAGCCCAAAAGTTTACACGTGCAATGCACACAAAAACGAAAAGACAGAAAAAATCAAATATGTGCATAATGATTTAAATACAGAGAGAAACACGTGGCAAGAATCCACCGGCCCCCGTGATTTAATGATTTTCCGATTGTATCGTATGTTTATAGAAACTAGATTTCAGAAATCACAATCAAAAATATTTTGACCGCAATCAATAACGGTGTCGGATGTAGCGCGTTAGTAAGTGCGGATCGTCCACAGGGAAATTGAGTTCCGTTCAATTTTCGAATTAGATGAGTTGAAAATTTAAGGCAAAGAAAAGAAAACAATTCATGATTTGTAATTGTAGATCAAAAGTAAGAAAAATCTAGATCTAAAAGAAACATTAAAACAAGAAGAGAGATGAGAGATAATTTCCAATCAACACTCAAGATTATAAGGATAGCTCGTAGGAGTAGATCGGATCTCTAGATGTGATGAGATCTAATGATTACTCATTCTTATCCTTTAACGAATTGGTACTAGATCGATGCGAATTCATCGAGGGTTAAGGATCTTGCGAGGGAATTAGGAATTTCGCAACTCATCCTTTATCCTTTCGATGGATCGCATTCAAATTCTAGCTTCTAGTTAATCAAATGTTTAATAGTTGATCCCTAGTTTCGAGTGAACACGATCAAGAAAGCATCATCTCAAAACTAGGTTATTAATCATTTGATTCACTAGAATTTCCAATCATTATAGGATTTAAGAATTGCAAAGATATCTAAATCATCATCATCTAAGGATCGTCACAACTCCTACACGAGCGGAGATTACTCAAACATCATGATCACAAACACAATAACAAATTGAGATCTAATCATTGTGCTTGAATTAAAAGATAAGCAAGAATATAGAAAATTCACCTTTATTTATCGACAAATTTTGTTACAACTCTCTTGAATTTACAAAAGGAAAGAACTAGATCGTCGATTTCGGCTTCGCTCGGCTCCTTGAGTCGCGGATCGACGAGAATCTCTTGCTCCGTTGAAATCCGGCGTCGCTTGCTAAAGGTTGAAGGCTCTCTTGCTTGAATTGCTCTCGGGGTCTTGATCTTGAAGTTGAATTGGAATTGGGGTAAGGATTTGGCACAAGTTTTGTCACTAAACTTGTGGGTGGAAGAAGATGAATGAATTCTTGAACAATTTCAAACCTTGATCTAAGCTCCTTTTTATAGGCCTCAAAAATCTTAGCTCTAGATTTGAAATTTGAAATTTCCCTCTAAGAGTTTGTTAGCCAAATATTCAAATTTCCCCCCAAAAGTTAGTTAAGCCCAAAATTTGAATTTCCCTCCAAGAGTTTGTTAAGCCGAGCCTTCTAGATGTGCCACGTGGAGCTTCTGGGGTCTTCTGAAAGCTTTGGCCGTTAGAGTTAACACGTGGAAGAAATCTGAGCGCTTGATCTCATCATATGGCCGCGGATCCGCGGCGCAAGCCAGCTCCCGCCGCGGAACCGTAGCTCTTTAGAGGCCTTAGGGCTTGATCTTTTTATAGTAACTCTTGGGCTTTCTTGTGGGCCTTTTTCTGATATATGGATTTTTATTTGACCTTCTGTATTACTACCAGATCTTCAGCCTTTGAGTTGGCGCGTCTTTTATCAGATCTTTTCCCAATTTTGGGCTCTGCTTCCGGAATTTCCTGCATAGACTCCAAGAGAAGAGTTGCGCAATACAAGGATGATGCAATGCCATGAAAAACACACAATTTCCCTAAAAAGTGCCGGTTTTAGTCTACAGTACAAGTAATCCAGTATTTTACATGTGTTTGGCAAATATGTGTGATATGAATACCGGATACCTTTACTTGACTGCAAAAGGTAGGGAAATTGCCGTGTTAGAAATGCAGTATTTTCGACTGATCAAATTCCCCCAAACTTATTTTCGATCGTCTCGATCGAACTGTTTTATTAAAAAGAGAAGGAGAAAACAAAGAAAGAGAAAAGCACACTTTCGTAGGCAACACGATTGCACTGAGCACGTGTAACAAGCCTTTAAACCTCTAGGTGTCCCTAGTAGGAGGAGTGTTGTCTCCTGAGGGTTTTCAGCAGATTACACCCACAAAATCCAATAATAAAAGGAAGATCATGAATATTACATTTAAAGACAAGAATTGTAAAAAAAAGCCTTGAAAATTAGGGTTTCCAACTAAGCTAGCTTTTCGGTTGTCATGAGCCCTATCTTAATGGTCATGAAAAAATGTTAGAAATCACGCCCTCCCTCAATAAAACATCGTCTTATTCTTCATTCCTATCTTTCTTCCAAACATCGATCATATCACCCTGCGTGTGTGTAAAGAACATCCCTACACCCGGAGAATTCAATTCAAGCTATCATACTCTTACCCATCAGCCTCAGTACTTTTTAATTTTGATGAGCTCACACACTTTCATGCGACCGTTAATACTTCTTGAGGTACTAATCGACCGATTACTCATGTGCTTGCTTATTTGGTGTATTTTCCTCGTCTTGCACCACCTTAGGTATAGCAGTGACTCCCAGACCAGTTGGCCTTAGGGCACTAGGTGAAAAGGCACCCTTGCTATAGATTTTTTTTATTGCCCTTGGTGATAAAAAAAACCAGTGTCCATTTTTTTTCTCACCACTTTCTTCATTTTTTTCCTTCATACATCGGCTTTAAGACAAGAGCATTTCAAGGTATCCTCTACTAACCCGGGTTTTAAGACGTGTGTAAGTGCGAATAGCAGGGTATCAACGTTCAAAATGTTTGGCTTTCCAGAATAGGAACTATTTTTCAGACTTATTTTTATCCTCAGATTAGTGACTTCCTTCATCTTACTAACCCTTGGGACAACGGCTCATAACTACTTATTACTAGTTCGTATAAGAAAACTTATAATTTTCTCAGTTTTCTTAAATTTTTCTAATCTCATGGATGTAATTGTTCACTATCTAATCTTTTATTATCATAAATATTAAATATTTTTATATTTTGAAAATTTTAAATATTTATGGTTTTGAAAATTTTTAAATTTTTATAGGTTTTGAAAAACTATTTACAAAAATTGATGAACCAAAAGAAAAATATTTACACAAAATTTTTATGGGTTTTAAAAAATTTTAAATTTTTATGGTTTTAAAGAAATGTTTTGTGCTTATGCAAATGATATGCACATGATGCAAAACTAAGCACAAACCTCCCCCAAACTTGTTTTCAACAGTGTCCTCACTGTTGCCATCTGCTATATCTACAAAAACCTGTAAGCCTGGGAGGAATTTATTAGTGGGGCAGAATATATAAGTGAAGACCCTCCCCCAAACTTATTCTTTTCACTCACCTCCAATCAACAAGATGATGCAAAGATACACTGGACATGAAGGTGAGACGGAGGAATTTTAATCCAAATAAAATGGCTCCTGTAAGAACAGGAGCTCCTCCGTGGGGTCAGTGGAAAAATACGGCTTTAGTCTGTGTCCATTCACTTTGAAAAATGTGCCGTTTTTAACATTTTCTACCTCTACTGCCCCGTGCGGGTATACAGACCGCACAACAAAAGGTCCCTTCCACCGAGATCGAAGCTTACCCGCATGAAGGTGTAGTCGTGAATCATAATGAAGGACTTGTTGACCAGGTGAAAATGTTTTCCTCAAAATTTTTTTATCGTGAAAAACCTTGGTCCTATTCTTTATGATTACAGCGTTATCATAAGCTTCATCGCGAAGTTCGCTTAGCTCATTAAGTTGCAGCTTCCGAAAGTTGCAGGCTTGGTTTAGGTCAAAATTGATTTCCTTAATAGCCCACAATGCTTTATGCTCTATCTCGACGGGTAAATGACATGCCTTCCCAAACACTATCCTATATGGAGACATCCCTAGGTCGGTTTTAAATGCAGTTCGGAATGCCCAAAGAGCATCCGTCAGTTTGGTCGACCAGTCTTTTCTATTTTTAGCAACAGTCTTCTCCAGGATTAGTTTGATCTGTCTATTCGAAATCTCAGCCTGCCCGCTCGTTTGGGGATGATATGGTGTAGAAAGTCGGTGGTTGATTCCGTATTTCCGCATCAGAGTCTCAAAAGACCCGTTGCAGAAATGTGTCCCATTATCGCTAATGATAGCGCGTGGGTGTCCAAATCGCGAAAAGATATTCTCTTTCAAGAACTTAATGACAACTTTCCTGTCATTAGTGCGACATGGAATGGTTTCTACCCACTTTGAGACATAATCAACCGCCAGCAGTATGTACAAATTCCCAAAGGAGTTGGGAAAGGGACCCATAAAATCAATGCCCCAAACATCAAAAATTTCAACAACCAAAATGGGTTGCTGAGGCATTTCATTTCTCCTGGAGATCCTACCCGTGTACTGGTATTGTGTACAGGTTTTGCAATAGTCAAATACGTCCTTGAATAAGGTCGGCCAATAAAATCCACATTGCAAAACCTTCTCCGCCGTCTTTTTAGGACCGAAGTGACCCCCACAGGCCTGATCATGACAAAAAGAAAGAACACTCTTGAACTCTTCTTTCGGGACACACCGGCGAATGATCTGATCAGGAAAATACTTAAAAAAATATGGATCATCCCAGTAAAAGTGTTTTACTTGGGATAGGAAACGGTATTTGTCCTATTTTGACCAATCGCTGGGTGTAAGTCCCGTGACAAGATAGTTCACAATATCCCTGAACCATGGTTCATTGGATACGCTCAAGAGTTGTTCATCAGGAAACGAGTCATTGATCGGCAGGGTCACAGGGGAAGAAGAGATGCGTAAAAGATGGTCGGCTACTACGTTTTCACATCCTTTCTTATCTTTGATAACAAGATCAAACTCTTGTAACAGAAGGATCCAACGTATCAGCCGACCTTTTGTATCTTTCTTCGCCAGAAGATGTTTCAAGACGGAATGGTCTGTGTACACAATTATTGGAGAGCCGATTAAGTAAGGCCTGAATTTTTCTAATGCAAATACAACCGCTAAAAGTTCCTTCTCGGTGGTTGTATAATTGATTTGTGCATCATTCAGGGTCTTACTTGCATAGTATATCACGTGTGGCATCTTTTCAATGTGCTGTCCTAAGACAGCACCTACTGAAAAGTCGGATGCATCACACATCAGCTCAAATGGGTAGTCCCAATTTGGAGACAATAGAACGGGGGCTGAAGTGAGTGAGTTTTTAAGTGAGTCAAAAGCTATCTCACAGTCCGAGTCGAAGTGGAAGGTCGTATCCTTGGCCAGGAGAAGAGTTAAAGGTCTAGCAATTTTGCTAAAGTCCTTAATGAATCTCCTATAGAAGCCCGCATGGCCAAGGAAAAATCGAATATCTTTGACGCTTTTGGGATGAGGGAGGTTTTGAATGACATCTTTCTTAGCTCTGTCAACCTCAATGCCTTTCTATGAAATGACATGTCCAAGAACAATTCCTTCTCGGACCATGAAATGGCATTTTTCCCAGTTCAAAGTCAAGTTCTTCTCTTTGCAACGAGTAAGAACAGCGTCAAGATTCGATAGGCAATCGGAAAAAGAGTCTCCAAAAATCGAGAAATCGTCCATAAAGATCTCCAGAAAATTCTCTACCATATCAGAGAATATCCCCATCATACACCGCTGAAAGGTAGCGGGAGCATTGCATAACCCAAAGGGCATGCGACTGTAAGCAAAGGTACCAAAAGGACAAGTAAAAGTGGTTTTATCTTGATCCTTTTTGGCTATGGGGACCTGATTATAGCCAGAGTATCCGTCTATAAAGCAATAATACGCACGTCCAGCTAAGCGTTCCAGCATCTGATCAATGAATGGTGGAGGAAAGTGGTCTTTCCTCGTGGCGGCATTGAGTTTACGGTAATCAATACATACACGCCACCCAGTTTGGGCACGTGTCTGAATCAACTCATTTGCCTTATTGGCAACAACAGTGATGCCGGATTTCTTAGGGACGACATGTATAGGACTCACCCATTGGCTATCGAAGATTGGGTATATGATACCACTATCAAGGCATTTGACGATCTCTTTCATCACCGCTTCCTTCATGACGGGGTTCAACCGTCTCTGTGGTTCTCGGGTTGGTCTGGCATCATCCATCAAGTGTATATGATGTTCGACAATCAAGGGACTAATCCTTTTGATGTCCGCCATGGTCCAACCAAACGCCTCCCTATTAGATCTCAATACCGATAAAAGTGCATTCTCTTGCTCTGATGCTAGAGAAGCGGAAATGATAACCGGTAAAGACTCATCCTCACCTAAATATGCATATTTAAGGTGAGAAGGTAAAGTTTTGAGATCTAATTCGGGCGGAAAAATAATAGAAGGTGGGATCACTGAATGATTTTCGGAGTCGCGGAGAAGCTCATAGCCTGTAAAAGATACAGACTCGGATGGTGGTGAGTCAGGAGTGGCAGACTCAAGCGTGAAAATGGTGTCCTCACTAAGATCATGTGTCAGGTCAAACAGTGATGTGGCAGTGTCGTCGAGATCTGTAAAGCAAAGTTCCTCAACTCCGCAACTTTCGGGAGCAATCTCGTGGACAGAGCACACATCGAGGATATGAGCAGAGGGTTCTGATGGCTGACTTCCAATTCTGTAGATGTTTAGTTCAATGGTCATATTTCCAAATGATAAGTTCATTGAACCATTTCTACAGTTGATGACAGCATTGGAAGTGGCAAGGAATGGCCGACCCAGAATCACCGGAATTTGGCTACGGGGGTTTGCTACAGGCTGTGTATCGAGAACAATGAAGTCTACAGGGAATACGAATTCCCCGACCTTTATCAACACATCCTCTAGTTCACCCCTAGGTTTGGTGATAGATCGGTCTGCCATTTGGAGAGTACAGTAAGCAGGTTTCAACTCTCCAATCCCTAGCTGCTCATAGACAGAGTATGGAAGTAGGTTAACACTTGCGCCAAGGTCTAAAAGAGCACGATTGATGTTTTTAACCCCAATAGAAATTGATATCGTAGGACATCCTGGGTCCTTACGTTTCTTTGGTAGCTGGGGGATAAAAGAAGTGCTAATGTTATTGGACATGAAGACCTTCTTCGGCACTTGAGTCTTCCTCTTCCTAGTATACAAGTCCTTGAGAATTTTCGCATAAGCGGGGACTTGTTGAATTGCATCAAGGAGAGGGATGTTGATGTTAACCTGCTTGAACATTTCCATAATTTTCTCCATATGAGGACTCGATTTGTTAGCCCTTAACCGGTTCGGGTAAGGTGCTTTAGCAATGAGCGCTGGGTCCATCATAGGAGAAGGAAGAGGGGGTAGACAAGATCCCGAAAGAGGAGTGGGGATCGTCTGTGGAGGGATAGAAGAGGTGGGCTGAGGTGTCGAGCCTAGAGGGAAATGGAGAATAGGCTCGCGAGAAGGTGGTGGGGTAGGAGAACAAGAGTCAGACGTAAAAGTGTGTGTGTGTGAGGAAAGATTTCAGCCGGGGCGTTGATAGGATTTTCAGTATCATCAACTTCTTCCCCAACATGGTTATCCAGCATTCTTCCAGATCTCAACGTTGTAATGGCATTTACATTGTAATGCCCAGGATTCGGTAGGGGTTGAGACGGAAGTTTCCCTTTTTCTCTCGCACTTAATTCGGCCTTAAGTCGTGCAATCTCAGCTTCCATCGTTTTGATACTCTCAACTTGGGACGCTGAGTTTTTCTTTATCTCACCAACGGAAGACTTAACCTCGGCCGACACTTCCATGAAATTTGACATGAGTGATTTCATGGTTTGAGCGAATTGAGAAAACTCGTCAGAACAGGTCGACTGCATAGGATTAGAAGGTGCAGGAGTGTTGACCTGGTTTTGGAAATTTTGTGACTGGTAGGGGTGCTGGGTGAGGTGAAGTGGTTGCTGTTGTGGAGGAAGAGCCCGTTGGAATTGATTAGGGTTTGGAACCGTGTTTTGATTTTGTTGTTGGTTCCAAGCAAAGTTAGGGTGATTCCTCCAACCCTGATTATATGTGGAAGAATATGGATCGTTCCTAGGTCTTTGAAATGCGGCATTGGTATGCTCGAGACCTTGAAACTGAGAGTTTAATGGACATTCTTCCGTTAAGTGAGAAGGGTCTGAACAGCACCCACAAACGGTTTTGGGGAGCGACATTGGGTTTAGGGAGGCTGCTAGGAATTTGTGTTCCATAGCGTCGAGCTTCTTTTGCATTGCTGCCATCTTAGCTCGAACACCTATGGACATGTCTATTTGGTGTACGTCACCCCTACTCGATGGCTAGGTTCCAGTCTCCCACTAAAGTGACTTTTCAGCGAACTCTTCTAAAAATTTCCACGCTTCCCCATCATCCTTGGTCATAAAGGTGCCTTGACACATGTTTTCAAGGTTTTGTTTAGTGGTAGGGTTACTACCCTCATACATGATTCGGCAAAGTTCCCATCTCGGAATGCCGTGATGTGGGCATTGAACCAAAAGATCCTTGAATCGGTCAAAGTATTTTGAAAATGGTTCAGCCGGAAGCTGGGAGAATTGATAGAGTTCACTACGGATTCGAGCTGTCTTTTGCATAGGGTAGAATTTCTTAAGGAATGCCGCAACGAATTCTTCCCAATTCGTGATGGAATGTGCGGTGGTGTTATACAGCCACTTCTCGGCTATATCGCACAAGGTAAATGGAAGAAGTCGTAGACTCATGGCATCCACAGAAAGTTGTGATGTACCCATCATTACGCATACGTTTTCAAATTTGGTAATAAAAACGTACGCGTCTTCAGTCTCGAGACCGTGGAATTTGGGTAGAAGGTTGATGTACTGGGACTTAATCTCAAAGTTATCCCCGTTGGCGGGTGGAATGGATAAGCAGGTCGAGAGAGGACCTCGCAAAGTGTAACACTTCTCTTGGAGAGAGATGCGGGGAGTATTCTGCGCACCAACGGACGACGGCAGAGTAGCGGTAAAGAGGTTTGATGGAGACTGATCCATCGGTGTGGGTGTGGTGGGGGGTAAAAGAAAGGTAAATGAAGAAACACCGACTTCGGAGTCGATCGAGGGGACGCGGACAAGACGGGCACTAGAATCCCGTGTCCAGCCTATCTTGTACTAAAAGGGGTTAGTACAAGTGGCAGCGTGATTTATAATTAGGGGAATGAAGTGAGTGTGGTGTTTGTTTTGAAAAATGATACGGATTTTGAAAAAATGATGTGAATCCCAAAATGCAGCACACAACCCTAAAATTTATGGTCACCTAGGTCAAATCTCTAGACCGCTCCTAACTTCCAAAAGACAAGTCGCGGGATAAAATCCTCCACTGCCTCTTTGTTTCTCCTGTGGCCAGGTAAGTGCCAGGTAAGTGGGAGGTTCTCCACTACGTAAGTAGTGGGCCTAATTAAGTAACCACTAGCCTTTGACACACTTGCCTTAGACACCACAAAAAGAAACACGGATAAGCAATGAATTACCCACGGCCTTCTTCTATCCTAAGTGAGCGCGACGGTCCTTAGAGTCATCTCCAGATATTTTTTAATTAATGAGGGTAATGCGGAAGCAGGTTTGTGATTTTTGGGGCCTAGAAAGGGTAATGAACTCCCCACCTAATCTGGATTTGGCCGTGCCCCTTAATATCCGTATTAATTATGCAAACAACCACAAAGTTAAAAACAAGCACAATTTTAATTTTGCTTTTGCGGCGCTGCGATTATTTGCAAAGAAACCTGCACGAAATGTTAATTAGAGCAGATTTTAGGAAGGAGATAAGAAAGTAAGAGATTACCAGATAAAAATTGTACAGAGATCACCTAGAACCGCCGCGATTCCGCCGCGGTTAGCCCCTAATGCCGCGGTTCCACCGCACCTTGAGCTCCTCTCTGCACTGAAAAATTTGGTAATGCTCCTGTTCAGCTCCTGAGCTCTCTGGAATTCTCCAAATAATTTTCCAATTTCACAGTAAGCTCCAGATCTCCTTGCAATTAACCACAGCAACAAGTATTAGTATTTTGCGCGAGTTTTGATCTAAAAAATATTGATGGAATAAACTTTTCAACTCAAAATTCAAAAAATGAACAAATAGCACACTATCCACGGCAACGGCGCCATTTTGATTTAATGATTTTCCGATTGTGTCGTATGTTTATAGAAACTAGATTTTAGAAATCACAATCAAAAATATTTTGACCGCAATCAATAACGGTGTCGGATATAGCGCGTTAGTAAGTGCGGATCGTCCACAGGGAAATTGAGTTCCGTTCAATTTTCGAATTAGATGAGTTGAAAATTTAAGGCAAAGAAAAGAAAACAATTCATGATTTGTAATTGTAGATCAAAAGTAAGAAAAATCTAGATCTAAAAGAAACATTAAAACAAGAAGAGAGATGAGAGATAATTTCCAATCAACACTCAAGATTATAAGGATAGCTCGTAGGAGTAGATCGGATCTCTAGATGTGATGAGATCTAATGATTACTCATTCTTATCCTTTAACGAATTGGTACTAGATCGATGCGAATTCATCGAGGGTTAAGGATCTTGCGAGGGAATTAGGAATTTCGCAACTCATCCTTTGTCCTTTCGATGGATCGCATTCAAATTCTAGCTTCTAGTTAATCAAATGTTTAATAGTTGATCCCTAGTTTCGAGTGAACGCGATCAAGAAAGCATCATCTCAAAACTAGGTTATTAATCATTTGATTCACTAGAATTTCCAATCATTATAGGATTTAAGAATTGTAAAGATATCTAAATCATCATCATCTAAGGATCGTCACAACTCCTACACGAGCGGAGATTACTCAAACATCATGATCACAAACACAATCACAAATTGAGATCTAATCATTGTGCTTGAATTAAAAGATAAGCAAGAATATAGAAAATTCACCTTTATTTATCGACAAATTTTGTTACAACTCTCTTGAATTTACAAAAGGAAGGAACTAGATCGTCGATTTCGGCTTCGCTCGGCTCCTTGAGTCGCGGATCGGCGAGGATCTCTTGCTCCGTTGAAATCCGGCGTCGCTTGCTAAAGGTTGAAGGCTCTCTTACTTGAATTGCTCTCGGGGTCTTGATCTTGAAGTTGAATTGGAATTGGGGTAAGGATTTGGCACAAGTTTTGTCACTAAACTTGTGGGTGGAAGAAGATGAATGAATTCTTGAACAATTTCAAACCTTGATCTAAGCTCCTTTTTATAGGCCTCAAAAATCTTAGCTCTAGATTTGAAATTTGAAATTTCCCTCTAAGAGTTTGTTAGCCAAATATTCAAATTTTCCCCAACAAAGTTAGTTAAGCCCAAAATTTGAATTTCCCTCCAAGAGTTTGTTAAGCCGAGCCTTCTAGATGTGCCACGTGGAGCTTCTGGGGTCTTCTGAAAGCTTTGGCCGTTAGAGTTAACACGTGGAAGAAATCTGAGCGCTTGATCTCATCATATGGTCGCGGATCCGCGGCGCAAGCCAGCTCCCGCCGCGGAACCGTGGCTCTTTAGAGGCCTTAGGGCTTGATCTTTTTACAGTAACTCTTGGGCTTTCTTGTGGGCCTTTTTTTGATATATGGATTTTTATTTGACCTTCTGTATTACTATCAGATCTTCAGCCTTTGAGTTGGCGTGTCTTTTATCAGATCTTTTCCCAATTTTAGGCTATGCTTCCGGAATTTCCTGCATAGACTCCAAGACAAGAGTTGCGCAATACAAGGATGATGCAATGCCATGAAAAACACACAATTTCCCTAAAAAGTACCGGTTTTAGTCTACAGTACAAGTAATCCAGTATTTTACATGTGTTTGGCAAATATGTGTGATATGAATACCGGATACCTTTACTTGACTGCAAAAGGTAGGGAAATTGCCGTGTTAGAAATGCAGTATTTTCGACTGATCAAATTCCCCCAAACTTATTTTCGATCGTCTCGATCGAACTGTTTTATTAAAAAGAGAAGGAGAAAACAAAGAAAGAGAAAATCACACTTTCGTAGGCAACACGATTGCACTGAGCACGTGCAACAAGCCTTTAAACCTCTAGGTGTCCCTGGTAGGAGGAGTGTTGTCTCCTGAGGGTTTTCAGCGGATTACACCCACAAAATCCAATAATAAAAGGAAGATCATGAATATTACATTTAAAGACAAGAATAGTAAAAAAAAGCCTTGAAAATTATGGTTTCCAACTAAGCTAGCTTTTCGGTTGTCATGAGCCCTATCTTAATGGTCATGAAAAAATGTTAGAAATCACGCCCTCCCTCAATAAAACATCGTCTTATTCTTCATTCCTATCTTTCTTCCAAACATCGATCATATCACCCTGCGTGTGTGTAAAGAACATCCCTACACCCGGAGAATTCAATTCAAGCTATCATACTCTTGCCCATCCGCCTCAGTACTTTTTAATTTTGATGAGCTCACACACTTTCATACGACCGTTAATACTTCTTGAGGTACTAACCAATCGATTACTCATGTGCTTGCTTATTTGGTGTATTTTTCTCGCCTTGCACCACCTTAGGTATAGCAGTGACTCCCAGACCAGTTGGCCTTAGGGCACTAGGTGAAAAGGCACCCTTGCTATAGTTTTTTTTTTTATTGCCCTTGGTGATAAAAAAACCAGTGTCCATTTTTTTTTCTCACCACTTTCTTCATTTTTTTCCTTCATACATCGGCTTTAAGACAAGAGCATTTCAAGGTATCCTCTACTAACCAGGGTTTTAAGACGTGTGTAAGTGCGAATAGCAGGGTATCGACGTTCAAAATGTTTGGCTTTCCAGAATAGGAACTATTTTTCAGACTTATTTTTATCCTCAGATTAGTGACTTCCTTCATCTTACTAACCCTTGGGACAACGGCTCATAACTATTTATTACTAGTTCGTATAAGAAAACTTCTAATTTTCTCAGTTTTCTTAAATTTTTCTAATCTCATGGATGTAATTGTTCACTATCTAATCTTTTATTATCATAAATATTAAATATTTTTATATTTTGAAAATTTTAAATATTTATGGTTTTGAAATTTTTAAATTTTTATAGGTTTTTATGGGTTTTGAAAAACTATTTACAAAAATTGATGAACCAAAAGAAAAATATTTACACAAATTTTTTATGGTTTTGAAATTTTTAAATTTTTATAGGTTTTTATGGGTTTTGAAAAACTATTTACAAAAATTGATGAACCAAAAGAAAAATATTTACACAAAATTTTTATGGGTTTTGAAAAATTTTAAATTTTTATGGTTTTAAAGAAATGTTTTGTGCTTATGCAAATGATATGCACATGATGCAAAACTAAGCACAAACCTCCCCCAAACTTGTTTTCAACAGTGTCCTCACTGTTGCCATCTGCTATATCTACAAAAACCTGTAAGCCTGGGAGGAATTTATTAGTGGGGGCAGAATATATAAGTGAAGACCCTCCCCCAAACTTATTCTTTTCACTCACCTCCAATCAACAAGATGATGCAAAGATACACTGGACATGAAGGTGAGACGGAGGAATTTTAATCCAAATAAAATGGCTCCTGTAAGAACAGAAGCTCCTCCGTGGGGTCAGTGGAAAAATACGGCTTTAGTCTGTGTCCATTCACTTTGAAAAATGTGCCGTTTTTAACATTTTCTACCTCTACTGCCCCGTGCGGGTATACAAACCGCACAACAAAAGGTCCCTTCCACCGAGATCGAAGCTTACCCGCATGAAGGTGTAGTCGTGAATCATAAAGAAGGACTTGTTGACCAGGTGAAAATGTTTTCCTCAAAATGTTTTTATCGTGAAAAACCTTGGTCCTATTCTTTATGATTACAGCGTTATCATAAGCTTCATCGCGGAGTTCGCTTAGCTCATTAAGTTGCAGCTTCCGAAAGTTGCAGGCTTGGTTTAGGTCAAAATTGATTTCCTTAATAGCCCACAATGCTTTATGCTCTATCTCGACGGGTAAATGACATGCCTTCCCAAACACTATCCTATATGGAGACATCCCTAGGTCGGTTTTAAATGCAGTTCGGAATGCCCAAAGAGCATCCGTCAGTTTGGTCGACCAGTCTTTTCTATTTTTAGCAACAGTCTTCTCCAGGATTAGTTTGATCTGTCTATTCGAAATCTCAGCCTGCCCGCTCGTTTGGGGATGATATGGTGTAGAAAGTCGGTGGTTGATTCCGTATTTCCGCATCAGAGTCTCAAAAGACCCGTTGCAGAAATGTGTCCCATTATCGCTAATGATAGCGCGTGGGTGTCCAAATCGCGAAAAGATATTCTCTTTCAAGAACTTAATGACAACTTTCCTGTCATTAGTGCGACATGGAATGGCTTCTACCCACTTTGAGACATAATCAACCGCCAGCAGTATGTACAAATTCCCAAAGGAGTTGGGAAAGGGACCCATAAAATCAATGCCCCAAACATCGAAAATTTCAACAACCAAAATGGGTTACTGAGGAATTTCATTTCTCCTGGAGATCCTACCCGTGTACTGGCATTGTGTACAGGTTTTGCAATAGTCAAATGCGTCCTTGAATAAGGTCGGCCAATAAAACCACATTGCAAAACCTTCCCCGCCGTCTTTTTAGGACCGAAGTGACCCCCACAGGCCTGATCATGACAAAAAGAAAGAACACTCTTGAACTCTTCTTTCGGGACACACCGGCGAATGATCTGATCAGGACAATACTTAAACAAATATGGATCATCCCAGTAAAAGTGTTTTACTTGGGATAGGAAACGGTATTTGTCCTGTTTTGACCAATCGCTGGGTGTAAGTCCCGTGACAAGATAGTTCACAATATCCCTGAACCATGGTTCATTGGATACGCTCAAGAGTTGTTCATCAGGAAACGAGTCATTGATCGGCAGGGTCACAGGGGAAGAAGAGATGCGTGAAAGATGGTCGGCTACTACGTTTTCACATCCTTTCTTATCTTTGATAACAAGATCAAACTCTTGTAACAGAAGGATCCAGCGTATCAGCCGACCTTTTGCATCTTTCTTCGCCAGAAGATGTTTCAAGGCGGAATGGTCTGTGTACACAATTATTGGAGAGCCGATTAAGTAAGGCCTGAATTTTTTTAATGCAAATACAACCGCTAAAAGTTCCTTCTCGGTGGTTGTATAATTGATTTGTGCATCATTCAGGGTCTTACTTGCATAGTATATCACGTGTGGCATATTTTCAATGTGCTGTCCTAAGACAGCACCTACTGAAAAGTCGGATGCATCATACATCAGCTCAAATGGGTAGTCCCAATTTGGAGACAATAGAACGGGGGCTGAAGTGAGTGAGTTTTTAAGTGAGTCAAAAGCTATCTCACAGTCCGAGTCGAAGTGGAAGGTCGTATCCTTGGCCAGGAGAAGAGTTAAAGGCTATCTAGCCAAAATTCTCAAAATTTTCTAAGTACAAGTGAAATACAAGTGGAGTTAGCAAGCGATCAAGTTCCGACGAGTATCGAAGCAAATTCCGACGACCCCACGACGCCACGACGACAACCCTCCCTCCTTCTACCTTCTCTTAACCTAATTAGCTTGTAAGTCCTCTTAATCCCTCTTCTTCTTCTTGAAACATCTCTTTTCAAAACATATGTCGGAAGTGGAGTTAATACCGACATCTTCATCTAAACTCTATAATTCCACTTTTTCTTACATATTCTTTATTCATATTCCTACACCATATTTGTAAACATAAAACCAATGGTTAGAACCAACTTTTAATCTAAAATATCATGTAAGATAATTTTAATTTAACTTTTATATTAAAATACCATGAAGTTGTATATATCATCTTTAATTATTTTGCTTAAACATACTTTTAGGGAAATTCACGATGTAACGACCTACCTTTCACATACACACATGGTTTCCATAACACGATACTTTTCGAATATATTTTTGTTATGAATACAAGATTTCATTAAAATACCATTTACAATAAAAAAAAGGTTTTCTTTTAAATTTTATTTTCAATTCTTTTACAAATAAGCCTCATAAAACTCTTTTTAGGGGACCAATAGCTATTGGCTGGTGCGGATTATCGCACATTCTTAGGCTAGTAGAGCGAGATGCAGACCTTCTCACGGAGCATTCGGTCTCGAAAGGTTCTTAATACGGTTTTTAAGAAAAACGCAATTTTCTACTTAATTAAAATTTTAATTTTTAATAATTATATAAATATTATAAAATCTATATATTTTCAAAATATAATAACCTTATATTTTTTTCAATTGAAAGAATTACTTGTTTCATCAAAATACCATCAAGATACCAACAAAAGTCAAGCTTTACAATAAAATACCATGAACTTTCTATGCTAAGCTGTTATTACTAAAATACCTCAAATTCCTAAAATTCACATCCATGGAAATTCTAAATAATATAAATAATTTCTCGAGGTTATTTTGAAACTATATATATAAAATATTTTTCATAAAACCCCCTCGAGTTATATAAAACTATATTTAAGGACTTTAGTAAATATAGATTTAAGCGGGATCAAATCTCTTGAGCCCTAGGGAGCCAGAGAAAATGAGTGCTTGTCTATTTAAGGTAGAAAACTTAACGGTGTTATAAATGGTAATTTTCTTGGAAAAAGAAAAATATCCTGCCGTCCATGTGCAGCAGTTACCGATGACTCCCGAACCTAATTCAAGATCTAAATCAGTTACAAGTGTCTGACTCAAGTCTGAGTCTAAATTAAACCTGAATCTAAACTCAAAACCTAAATATAAAACCAAATATGAATACTTGATCATGAACTTGAACATACGAAATCAATATTGAACTCAAACATGTATACTTGACTATTGATCATGAATCGGAACACTTGGACTTGAGTAAAACAAAACATGAATATTTGAACACTATGACTTAACTCGAACCATGAATACAACTTGATATGAATACATGAATACTTGACATGAATACTTGATATAAACATGAACTCAATCTTGCAACTCGATATATTCATGGATTCGAGCAAGGCTAGTAATTTTAGCTGTAACTTAGCATATACGGGGTGTTGGGGTAGTTCTTGTGTGAATCCAACGAAATCTCAGGAGTCCCACTAGATCATGAATCCATTGTAGGGTTACTTAGCACGACAGCAAGGTTTCGGAAGGCATCGTCCATGCCATTTTCAAAAATTTGCTATGCTACTTAACCCTAACCCTAGAATCTTAACTAAAGAATTAGACGATACGATATGTAAACAACTTTACAATTAAGTGAATGCGGAATACAACCTTTGTAGACCGGTCCTTCACTTCAAATTCTCCGTGTAGAAATCCCTTCGCTGTGAGTAATGATCTCCCGAACTCTTGAGAGGCTCCACTAGGTGAAAGATGCAAACTTGCTCGAAGTCTTCAAAGTCGAAGATGATCTACGTCGAGAAGACACCAACTCAAGCCACCTCTTCACTAATTAGGGATTAGTGAAGCTAACACCCTAAACTAAATGGCTAATCTAGTAGAGGATGATGAAGCTGGAATTTTGCTCACTTTAGAATTCTTTTTCTCACTATTTTTCCTCACTTGCTCAAAAGCTAGAGAGCTCTCTCTTGAGCTTGAAGAAGATGAAGCAAATAAAAATGAGAGAGTGAATGGCAATCAAGGGTGAGAAAATATCTCATATAACCCTTGTAGAGACATAACCATAGTTGTAGATAATGGTTAGGTTAATAAATATCTAAGGCAAAACAAAAGTAGTGGACTAAGTCAATGGTCATCACAAGCTTCTCTAAGCTTCCAACCATGACAAAATTCCACTCATTTTGAATTACTTAAATAAATAAAAACCTTAATATTATCTTGAGTATAGTGTAAGTCCCATACACCCATGTTGCATGTATAATCAAGCATGACACAACAATATATATCACGTATATATTAAGTGTTCATAAGTGAGTAAAAGAAATGCATAAGTGAGCTTATATTGGTTAATGCAAACTAGTGTATCAAATATACAATTATACATTAAATTATCAAATCAACACTTGATTTAATAATCCGGCTATATCACATATAACCGGCTAATATCATATGTATCATCTTATCGAATCAACACTTGATTCGATAACCTGGCTATATCACATATAACCGAATGTTACAAATATCGCGAGAATAAAATACGGTATTATATACTCGTATTAATCTCGGTCCTGCACATATCACATATGTGCTCCTACTTCGTTTTGCCTGAGCCAATAAACCTCTGTATAGGACTCTAAAGACTCGTCAATAGCCGGCAGTAGGTGATGATCACATCAAGCACCCACAAGCCGTCATCGGTACTAGCTAGACGTAACGGCTACCCGGGTATTGAGCGATCAGAAGATCAACAAGCAAGCCTGCTCACACTCCTGTAAAGCCTGTCAGTAACACTACCGTACAGTCCGTTCTCTTCGTCTGATATGTCGCATATCCAGTCTAGGGGTGGTTATCGTCAGACCCCGGTAACCAATAAGTCGTGCCGATGTGAGGCTCATAACGGGTCGAGAAACTATTGATAACACTTACCAGCAGATCTCCATATCATCCATGGCCAGGGACTTCCAGTTATAGCCAATCGAGCACAACGCAACATCAACCCCCAATACCGGGAGAGACGAAACCCCTCATATCGCTCATTGCCTCCATGTGATTCGGGACTGTACCTAAAAGCCACCGTTTTGCACATTCTCTTGAACGTGGTAAGGTGGAAATCAAAGCACAGTGGGAATCACACAAGACTCTATGACGATCTCGGGTCTACAGACTAACATGTACTAGTGTCACCAGAGAACTACTATCTGACGATAGGTATAATACCAACTAGGAGTTCTCGGAGAGTCTATTCAGTGTAACCAGTCTTCACTGAGCACCCGTATACCATCTTTGATGTCAAACACCAATGGATGTGGGATCATCCATCGCCCATCATAGGGTTCAAGAGATGTATACGCTAGTCTACTCTGGAGTATCGATGCCCTATCTCGATACACCCTCGACTAGGAACAATTATAGGATGTACTTGTGGACTACCCTGGCTCCACTAGTATGATCTCCATCATAGTCCTAGTAGTCAAGTACACATCATAAGGGCTTTATCAACATGTGAGAGCAAGGCAGTATCACAATACAAGTCTACATGTTAAGACAAAGAGCAACCAGATAGCATACTATCATGTCGAGCAAGAAAGTCCTTTCTATATATATCCAAGCATCCACTATAATATACATCATATGTACAGTAATGTCCTCTAGGGCATATACATAACTAACAATCTCCCACTTGCACTAAGGCCAGTTGTTGTAGTATCTCATACCCAACATCCCGAAGAGTCTCTTAAATTGTATCTGGGGTATGGCCTTCGTGAGTGGATCCGCTGTGTTGTTTTTCGTGTCAACTCTCCTGACCTCGATCTCTCGGCGATCAACTATCTCCCGGATCAGGTGATACCGCCTCAGAATATGCCTGGATCGCTGATGGGATCTGTGTTCTTTGGCCAAAACTACTGATCCATTGTTATCACAATACAAAGGTATTAGATGCTCAACCACACCAAGTTCGTTTATGAACTTCTTCATCTAGACAGCCTCTTTGGCAGAATCGTTGGCAGCGATGTATTCAGCTTCCATCATCGAGTCTGCCATGGTTTCCTGTTTGGAACTCTTCCAACAAACCGCCTATCCATTGAGGGTAAAGATAAATCCTAAGACCGACTTTGAGTCGTCCTTATCACTCTGGAAGCTCGAATCGGTAAAGGACTCCACTTGGAGTTCTCCGTTACCATACACCAAGAACATCCCTTTAGTCCTTCTCAAGTACTTAAGAATATTCTTTACAGCTGTCCAGTGACTCTCTCCTGGATCTGCTTGATACCTACTCACTACACTTAGTGAGTATACTACATCGAGTCTGGTACATAGCATCACGTACATGATAGAGCCTACTGCCGAAGTATAGGGTATCCCTTGCATGCGAGCTCTTTCCAAATCAGTCTTGGGAGACATCTCTTTGGAGAGAGTGAGTCCGGTGATCGTGGGTAAATTCCCACGCTTGGATTCTTCCATACTAAACCTCTTTAGTATGGTGTCAATGTACCTGGATTGGGACAATCCCAGTATCCGTTTAGATCTATCTCTATAGATCTTAATCCCCAAGATTTAGTAGGCATCACCTAGATCTTTCATTGAGAATCTATGTGATAAGAAGAGCTTGACCGAGTGCAGCATAGGAACATCATTTCCAATCAAGAGTATGTTATTGACGTACAATACGAGGAAGACAACCTTACTCTCTGCTACCTTCTTGTATATACAAGATTCATCTACGTTTTTGATGAAGTCAAACTCTTTAACTACCAGATCAAAACAAATGTTCCAACTCCGTGATGCCTGCTTTAACCCGTAGTTTGATTTAAGCATCTTGCACACCTTTCCGCTGCTCCTACTGTCTACGAAGCCCTTTGGCTGAGTCATGTACACGCGCTCTTTTATATCACCATTTAGAAAGGCGGTCTTAACATCCATCTACCAGATTTCGTAGTCATGGTATGCAGCGATGGCAAGTAGGATCCAGATGGAGTTAAGCATAGCCACTGGAGAAAAGGTTTCATCATAATCCACACCTGGTCATTGATTGGTATGAAAAGAGTGTGTTTGTAGAATAACCGCAATCAGAATGGTGTCGCGCGTAGCTAGACCGAGGTGAGTACGGGTCGTCCTCAGGGAAACGTTGAATATTTTAATCTTACTTTAGATGTGTTGAAAAAGAGAGGAGGGATAAGAATGTTGAGAAATGGTTTCTAGGTCTACGTTAAGCACTAATGCAAAATATAGATCTAGATTATTTATGGATGTAGTTAATATAAGAAGAGGGCTTGTAAGGTTCATTAGGATTTAGTAGTTATGGATGATTGATTAAAAATTACTCTTTCTATCCTTTAATAGATTTAACACTAGAACGACAACGATGTATGTAGATTAGGGTTTCTGGAGGGAAAAGGAATCCCACTCTTAACCCCTATCTCGACACGGAACTCCGTTCATGTCTAGCCTTTACCAAAACAATCATTAATCTAATCTCTAATCGCGGTCGAGACTAACAATGAATTGGTAGCGCGCCCGATTAGGATGTTAATGATTGTTTTGGTAAAGTTTATAAACTTTATAGGACGTAAAAAGACTTTAGGGATTTTCATCATCCATTACCCTACCCTAATCCTACGAACCCTAACAAGCGGAGAATTACTCGTGCATGTCGGGAGAAAAAGAGATGGAGAGAAAATGCATAATTAAACTACAAAGAAATAGAATAGGAAAAAGAGCTACCTTTATTAATCAACAATATTCATTACACTTTGATCCCATAGAAAATGATTACAGATACTAGTTTGCTTCTCGATCTCTTCCAAGGAGGTAGACGAACAATTGATGATCAGCCTGGATGCGTGAGCCGTCTTGGACTTCGTGATCTCGTCAGCTTGATGTTTTTTTTCAAGAGGCTCTCGGTCTTTATTTATAGTCCCAAAGCCAGAACCTTTGCTTCCAAATATGGAAGTTAACGGCAAAGATTCACCCACAAAAAGCGCAGCATCTAAACCTTCAATATTGTCGCGGATCCGCGGCCAACAGGGGGGTTTGGCCGCGGATCCGCGACCAAGGGTGCAGATCACTTGATCAATTTCCAGAGGCTTTATCTGTGTGACATTTGGCAATCTTGGGAACATTTGGAACTTGGAAATCTTCTCATAGTTGCTGCCAGACTTGATTTCTAAGTTTTGGTTTCTTAATTAGGCAGGTTTGCTTTAACAACTTGATTTCCTTGACTTTAGACCTGAAAATTCTGCACAACAACTCAAATAATATTTAGTGGAGTTAAGATTTGGTCAATGATATTATTTGCATATATTTTCCTACCAAATGCTAATTATAATATATCAACACATGGAAAATAGTGTTTTTACAGATAAACCCTCATATGTATGATATATCATAATAAAGACCTTTTTTAATATAGAAATAGTTGGAAAAATATAATAACAAATGTGCAGTTTTATCAACTGAACAAATACCCCCAAACTTATCTTTGATCGTCCCGAGCAAACTTATTTATTCAAGAGAAGGAGAAAAGAAAGGAGAAAACTAAGCACACTTTCGTAGGCAAACACGATTGCACTGAGCACGTGCAACAAGCCGTTAAACCTCTATGTGTCCCTAGTAGGAGGAGTGTTGTCTCCTGAGGGTTTTCAGCGGATTACACCCACAAAATCCTATAATAAAAGAGAGATGGTGAAATTTACATATAAAGATAAGAACCATAAAAAAAATACTTTTAAAATTTAGAGTTTTCAACTACACTAGATTTTCAGTTGTCATGAGCCCTATCTTAATAGTCATGAAAAGATGTTAGAAATCACATTATCCCTCAATAAAACATCATCTTTATTCTTCATTCCTACCTTTCATCCAAACATTGATCATATAACCCTACGTGTGTGTAATGGACATCCCTACACTCGGAGAATTCAATTCAAGCTATCATACTCTTGTCCATCTACCTCGGTACTTTTTAACATGATGAATATTTATGGATTTGCTCACACATTTTTATGTGACCTTTAATATTTCTTGAGGTACTAACCGACCGATTACTTATGTGCTTGCAGATTAGGTGATAGTATTTTCCTCGTCTTGCACCACCTAAGGCTTAGCAGTGACTCCCAGACCAGTTGGTCTAAGGCACTAGGTGATGAAGCACCCTCGCTATATTTTTTTATTGCTGCCTTGGCGATAACAAAACCAGTGTTCATTTTTTTCTTCACCATTTTATATTTTATTCATTTTTTTTATTTCCTTCATACTTTGGCTTTTTTAGACAAGAGCATTTCAAGGTATCCTCTACTATCCCGAGTTTCAAGACGTATGTAAGTGCATATAGTAGGGTATCAACATTCAAATGTTTGGCTTCCAGAATAGAAACTATTTTCAGACTTATTTTTATCCTCAGATTAGTGACTTCCTTCATCTAACTAACCCTTGGGACAACAGCTCATAACTACTTATTACTAGTTCGTTTAAGAAAACTTCTAATTTTCTTGGTTTTCTTAAATTATTCCTATCTTTCATATATAATTTTTTTCACTTTCTAATCTTTTATTATCAAAAAAAATGCTTATATATAGTATAATGCAAAGTATGCGTAAATAAGCACAAACCTCCCCCAAACTTGTTTTCAACAGTGTCCTCACTGTTACTATCTGCTGGATCACAAAAACCTGTAAGCTTGGGAGGACATTATTAATAGGGGCAAGAATATATGGAAGTGAAAATCCCCCCCAAACTTATTTTTGGCTCACAAATTTGAGGACAAAAGTTATGTTCAAGAGCCAAAAATATACCCCCTCTCAAACATGAGTTAGACAATACGAAGCATTTTAAGAGGGGGTGGGTCATTTGGTCAAAGTAAGACTTTACAAAGACCAAAAGTTAACACCAACCATTCAAAGATTTTATCAGTATAGCGTATAGGTTGGTGGAAGAATGTGTTGTATCGAGTCAAGAAAAAATGGGGAAGGGATAAGAGGTGGTCTGGAAAGGGTTTGAAATTAGATAAAAGAAAGAATGAGGATGAATGTGAATGATTAGGAAGAAGGAATGGTGACGGTTCAACCTCTATAGGTGGAGATTGATCAATCACAAAATCCGTATTGTTTAAAAATTCAAGTTCGTCAGCAAAAAGTTCTTCAAAACTTTGATCAATGGTGCGATCGAACATTTTGCTGTCAAAGAGTTTTGTGCCGGAATTTATCCTACTTGATTCATAAAAAATCATTGAGGTAGAGGATTCGAAAAACTCATTTACCTCATTTTCAAAAATATCCATATCAAGTTGAATTTCTGGTATTATTGAACTTGAATTAACGGATCGTGATTCATCAAAACTCACTGAAACTATAGGAACAGAAGAAGAACCGAAGAAAGCAGAGGGTGAAATGGGTAAACAAATTGGTGTGTCGGGTGTTACTGAACCAGATGTGGAAGATGGAGGCTGTATTTCGGTCTGATCTTCGGGTATACCATTATCATCAACTTCAAGACATATTTGGGGTTCGGGAAGAATTAAAGGCTCAAGATGATGACCACTAGGAAGTGAAAGGATTTGATGAATTGGTGGGACAAAATCATCCAAAATTTCGGATTCATCAATCAATATATCCCCAACGTCAATCACCTCATTCAAGTGAAGGTTAAAATTCTCAATCACCTCATCAAAAGTATGGTTTTCAATCAGTTTTGGTTCAAGAGTGGAGGTGTAGAGATCACAAGGGTTGGGTATGGTTTCACTTGAAATGGACCCTTCACAATCGGGTAAATCAAACACTACAAAGTCACACAACTTATCAGACATTCTTTGGTGTACTTGATGAATCTATGAAACTGGAGTTGTGGATTTCAGTTTGGAATGGGGAAGTTTGATTAGGAAGGGTGTACAGTTCTGTCTCACTACCCAAATTCTCATTTTGTCCTATGCCCGAATCATATACTGAAAAATTTTGGGCAGGTTTGAAATTCTTTGCTTGCATCCACTCTGTTGTTTCCTTCCTAATTTGGTTCGACAATTCCAGAAATTTTTCTAATGTCTGTTCCAGACTAGTCTTGGGTTGATAAGGGGTTTCATTATAAGATTGAAATTCCTGAGGATAATTAATACTCCCAAATGACTGATTAGAAGAACTGTCTAGAGAAGGTGGAAAAGTCGGATTGGATTGATAAGAATAGAATGGTTGCGAAAATTGGATGGGAGTAGGGTCAACATTGTGATAAGAAGAATATTGATATGGGTTGGTCGGTTGGCTATCAAACTCTTCTTTCGAAAGTGGAGGTGATGGTTGATATTGGTCCGGGTTGAAACTTTGGCCTCTATCCCTAACTATGTGCTCAACAATGGACATTCGTCTAGGGGCTTCCTCACTCTGGGTATCAACTGAAATAGGTGTAGGATTAGGATACGGTTGATAAGACCTAGACTGAGGTGGCCAATTGTTCCTTCCTGCTTGTTCTATATGATCTCTTAAGGACATGGAAAAGCCGGACGGTATACCGAAGGGATTACGAAAATAAGAGATATCTGGTTGTGGACAGCAAAGCTCGGTAAGTGTTCTTCTGTTTAGGTCACCCATTACGAGAAGAAGGGGGAAGGGGTAAAAAGGGGAGAAAATAAATTGTTTGTTTTGAAAAATGACGGATTTAGACAAATCACACAAAAATGCACAAACAACCCTAGAACTATGGTTACCTAGGTCTAGTCTCTAGACCGCTCCTAGACTTCCAAAGGGCAAGCCGTAGGATCAATCCTCTACCGCCTCTTTACTACCCTTGTAGCCAGGTAAATGCCAGGTGAGTGGGAGGCTCCCCACTAAGAAAGTAGTGGTCCTAATTAAGTAACCACTCGCCTTAGACACACTTGCCTAGACACCACAAAAGTAATGCGGATAAGCGATAGATTACCTACGACCTTCCTCTGTCCTTATTGAGCGCGACAGTCCTTAGAGTCTGGTCTAGATATTTTTTAAATTAATGTAGGGTTGATGCAGATGCTCGGTTTGTGATTTGTGGGGCTTAGGAAGGGTGATGAAATCCCCACCTAATCTGGATTTTGGTCTTGCCCCTTAAAAATCCGTATTAAAATATGCAAAACAAAACTTTGCAAAAAGATTTTTGAGCGGCGATATTTTGCAAAGAATCATGCAGAAAAGATATTTTATTGGATTTCAGAGGAGAGAGAAGGAGGTTAGAATCTTACCAGAGAATACTGAAGCCCTAGATCTCCTAACTGGCCACGCTTCCACCGCCGCTGTGCACTTCCGGCCGCGGTTCCACCGCAAGAGGGAGAGATCAATTGATGAATTTTTTCTGTCGCCTTCACTACTTCTCTGGATCTCAATGAATGTATCTGTCTCATGTTTCCTCAAGTCTGTGACTCCAGATTCCCTCGCAAAATTCATACAATAATCGTTAAATATACAATTTACAGTTTTGTTTTATTTATGATACAGATCGTATAAGAATTCAA
Source organism: Agapanthus africanus (assembly GCA_030015575.1). Lineage (NCBI taxonomy): Eukaryota > Viridiplantae > Streptophyta > Magnoliopsida > Asparagales > Amaryllidaceae > Agapanthus > Agapanthus africanus. The sequence goes on from CM057343.1 coordinate 77,070,191, forward strand.
CACAAATAGTAAGAATAAAAAATTACGCACGTATCCCCGACAACGGCGCCATTTGATTGGTACGAAAAGTGTGTGTTTGTAGAATAACCGCAATCAGAACGGTGTCGCGCGTAGCTAGACCGAGGTGAGTACGGGTCGTCCTCAGGGAAACGTTGAATATTTTAATCTTACTTTAGATGTGTTGAAAAAGAGAGGAGGGATAAGAATGTTGAGGAATGGTTTCTAGGTCTACGTTAAGCACTAATGCAAAATATAGATCTAGATTATTTATAGATGTAGTTAATATAAGAAGAGGGCTTGTAGGGTTCATTAGGATTTAGTAGTTATGGATGATTAATTAAAAATTACTCTTTCTATCCTTTAATAGATTTAACACTAGAACGACAGCGATGCATGTAGATTAGGATTTCTGGAGGGAAAAGGAATCCCACTCTTAACCCCTATCTCGACACGGAACTCCGTTCATGTCTAGCCTTTACCAAAACAATCATTAATCTAATCTCTAATCGCGGTCGAGACTAACAATGAATTGGGAGCGCGCCCGATTAGGATGTTAATGATTGTTTTGGTAAAGTTTATAAACTTTATAGGACGTAAAAAGAGTTTAGGGATTTTCATCATCCATTACCCTACCCTAATCCTACGAACCCTAACAAGCGGAGAATTACTCGCGCATGTCGGGAGAAAAAGAGATGGAGAGAAAATGCATAATTAAACTACAAAGAAATAGAATAGGAAAAAGAGCTACCTTTATTAATCAACAATATTCATTACAATTTGATCCCATAGAAAATGATTACAAATACTAGTTTGCTTCTCGATCTCTTCCAAGGAGGTAGACGAACAGTTGATGATCAGCCTGGATGCGTGAGCCGTCTTAGACTTCGTGATCTCGTCGGCTTGATGCTTTTTTTCAAGAGGCTCTCGGTCTTTATTTATAGTCCCAAAGCCAGAACCTTTGCTTCCAAATATGGAAGTTAACGGCAAAGATTCACCCACAAAAAGCGCAGCATCTAAACCTTCAATATTGCCGCGGATCCGCGGCCAGCAGGGGGGTTTGGCCGCGGATCCGCGGCCAAGGGTGCAGATCACTTGATCAATTTCCAGAGGCTTTATCTGTGTGACATTTGGCAATCTTAGGAACATTTGGAACTTAGAAATCTTTTCGTAGTTGCTGCCAGACTTGATTTCTAAGTTTTAGTTTCTTAATTAGGCAGGTTTGCTTTAACAACTTGATTTCCTTGATTTTAGACCTGAAAATTCTGCACAACAACTCAAATAATATTTAGTGGAGTTAAGATTTGGTCAATGATATTATTTGCATACATTTTCCTACCAAATGCTAATTATAATATATCAACACATGGAAAATAGTGTTTTTACAGATAAACCCTCATATGTATGATATATTATAATAAAGACCTTTTTTAATATAGAAATAGTAGGAAAAATGTAATAACAAATGTGCAGTTTTATCAACTGAACAGTCATTGACAAAACCTTTTGCAATAAGTCTAGCTTTGAAAGTCTCAACTTTTCCATCTACACCAAGTTTCTTCTTAAAGATCCATTTTCTCCCAATGGGTTTTACCCCTTCGGGAGCAACTTCCAAAGTCCATAATTTTTTGGTGTACATGGATTCCATCTCAGATCGCATTGCATCCAGCCATTTCACAGAGTCTCTACTCGTGATGGCCTGCTCGAAGCTAGTTGGGTCATCGTCTTCCATGATGCAATCCTCGCTCCCACCATCAATAAGAAAATCGTAGTATCTCTCAGGTGGATGAGGAACCCTACTAGATCGGGGGAGAGGCTGAGGTTCGTTGGGAGCTATTGAATTCTCTGGTTCCTTTAAATCATTAGTTGCAGTTTGTGCTGCTGGAACTTCTTCCAGCTCTACCTCTTCGCCACTAATTTCTTTTACAAGAAATTCCTTTTCTAAAAAGGTGGCATATTGAGAAACAAACACATTTTGTTCCTCACCGTGGTAGAAGATATATCCATAGGAATCTTTTGGATATCCCACAAACTTACATAGAGCTGATCTTTCCTTGATCTTGTCCGGATTTTTCTTTTTAACATAGGCCGGACAACCTCATATCTTAACTCGTTTAAGAGATGGTCTCTTCCTATTCCATATCTCATATGGAGTGGTAGGCACCGATTTGGTTGGAACTCTATTCAATAGGTATGCTGCTGTCTCCAGCGCATAACCCCAAAAGGAAATAGGTAACTCAGCAGTGATCATCATAGAGCGCACCATATCTAATAGGGTGTGATTCCTCCATTCCGATACACCGTTGTGTTGTGGTGTATAGGAGGAGTAAGCTGAGAGAGAATCCCATTCTATTTTAGATAGTTCAGGAACTCATTGCTCAAGTATTCTCCTCCTCGATCAGATCGTAGGATTTTAATACTTTTTCCCGTTTAGTTCTCGACTTCATGCTTATATTCGTTGAATTTCTCAAAAGCTTCAGACTTGTGTTTCAATAGGAACACATGTCCGTATCTTGAGAGAACGTCAGTGAATGTAATGAAGTATGAGGAACCATTCCTGGCATGTGTAGACATGGGACCGCATACATCACTATGTATCAGTCCTAAGAGTTCTGTAACTCTTTCTCCATGTCCAGTAAACGGAGTTTTGGTCATCTTGCCTTTGAGACATGACTGGAAAGTGTCATAAGATGAAAATTCGAACGGATTCAAATATCTATCTTTATGTAACTTAGTTAGTCGTGTCGCATTAATATGACCTAGTCTACAATACCACAAGAAGGATTCGTTCATTTCTGAACTCTTCCTCTTGTGTGTGTTTTGTACATTAAGAACTGTGGTTTGATTTAGAACGTATATGCCATTATTTAACGAGCCTGATCCAATTAACTTTTGATTCAGGAATATGTTCATAACATTATCCTGTACTGCAAAATCATATCCTTCTTTACTTAATAAAGAAACTGATATAAGATTGCATATCAGGGTCGGAATGTAATAGCATTCGTTCAGAATCAATGTATTACCATTTGGTAATATAAGGTGATATTCGCCAACTGCTTTGGCTGCAACATTTATACCAATGATCACTCATTCCCTACTCTTACGGAATGATCACTCATTCCCAGTTCCCTACCTTTCCTTAGCCCATGTAACATATTACATATGTGGGATCCCGATCCGGTATCTAATACTCAGGACGTAGAGAGAACCGAGAAACAGTTCTCGATAACTAACACACCTGAAGAAGATGCATCAACATGCTTATTCTTCATTTGGGCGGCGTGGGAATCCGGATATATCGCTATTCCCTGCTCAGTTTTATAACAATTATAAGAAAGAACGGAACCAACGTTCCCCTGCTCAGTATAACAAGCGGATTCAGTCAATACATCATTATTATTATCTTGATTAAGGCCTGACATGGTCGCAATCTAGAGAGAGAGAGAGAGAGAGAGAAGAAAACACTTTAGCGTATGCTCTTGCAAGATTAGATTGGTTTATTATCTTATCTAATCAGGATAGCTCCCACTGTTTTTATCAAATCTCCCTTCAAACCCTGAAAGGTAAGACTAGCCAGGATTAATTATACCTTACAAGTTCGCCAATCTTTCGGCCAGGCCGGTGTTGGTATTTTAAGGGAGGTTCCCCGTGCTTTCGTACGGACCTAATTAAAATAAACCTCGTTTTCCCAGGGGCGTAACCCCGTTAATACCTTTCTAGACACCCACTTGATTGGCTAATTGTGATGTGTAAAATTCTCCCAGGAGTAACTCTTACTCGCAGTGGGTATCGAGATCCAACTATCTCATAGAAGGTATGCAATATCATTGCAAATTTCAACACTTGAAATTCCCGATAATACTTTTACCCCTAGTGACTTATGATCTTAACTATGGTCAACAAATCATAAGCACTGGTCAAGTTCTACCTGTCATTTCTTGATTAATTAGACCCACCCATATGACCCTTAACTATGGTCAACAAAGTCATATGACTGTCCTAATTAATCGCATCATATGCTATGTAGGAAGACATCACTCAGCTACCGTACACTGCGCCTTAACTATGGTCAACAAACGCAGCACGAATACTGAGTACTCTACTTCCTAAAATGACGGAGGGTTACGACAGGTTTTTTAATAAAACCATTTGCGTAATAAACTTGATATCGTTGTAGAAACAAGTGATTTTGAAAATGGGTGTTTTTGAGTCTTTTACTAGTTTCATTAAAGAGGTCACTCCCGGTGAAGAGATCTCGACTCTTTTCTTATCAAATAAAGTGCAGGATATTTCACAAATACCACTATGCAAAGCAAGAACTATACAAGCAATCAAAAACAAAACCGAATGAGTTATAGCATCTGCTAGTTTCGCTACAGAGGTCACTCCCGGTGAAAAGATCTTGGCTCTTTCCTTATCGAATAAGGTGTTGGATATTCTACAAGGAATACCGCTATGCAAAGCAAAAACTAGAGCTACCCTTTTTGAAAATTTGATTCTACAACATCTTTTAGGTTTCTTTTCTTTCATTAATCTCATTAATGAAGTCCCATCATTTATGCTTCCTAAGCATCACAGAAGAAACGAAAATACAACGTACACTTATGCCATCCGCATTCACCACAGTGTCTCGTTATGCACCGTTAGGTTACTTAACTAACGGCATAGTGGGACGGGACTAGCGCGGGTGTAAAACATAAGCAATGTTTATTATATATCATATATACAATAATAAAGCATTCGTCTCACGCATATAAAGTGATCACATCACAGAATATCAGCAGCAGAAGATAACATACGAAATATTTACTAAGAATTCTGTGTTTTAAATTAAGCCAGTATAAAACACGGATTCCACGGTCGCGATGAATAGCCAAACCCACATCCCTAGACCCCTACGAGAGCGGCAAGAAACCCTAACAATTCTAGAGTTAGGAGACCCGGACTCGACTCCTCGAGATGGTCTCCCACTGGACTCTAGAACCCGGTTACTTGTGCTCCCCACCTTGGGTCTGTCCTAATGCGGAAAAGTAAATAATATACAACAATGGTGACATCATACTCAACCCGGAAGTGCCCCAATAAAAGAATATTACATACAATGAATTTTACATGAATGAAAATAGAAACTCTCATCTCACATAAAAAAAACCCGGCTATTAAAAACACGACGATCCAATATAACATATCACAGCAACACATAACATCACTTGTCATCAACGTAAGTAAATATGTGTATCCCAATCATCGTTGACATATAGCAACGAAATCGGCGATACACCACATATTACACTTACGGTCGCAGAAAAGAAAATGTCAAACTACAACATTTGGAATCAACAATCACCTTAGATATCATAAACCTGAAATATCACAAACTTTAGATTTCATGCCTAACAATATGAATTCCAAATATTATATCACATTCCATAAAAAGCTAGACGACGTTAAACATTCCGATCGAATCAACAAACACCCAAATTTTCCCAAAAAGCTCAACACTTGAGCGTAGTTTAAAAGTACCCATCACATGCCACAGTACCTATGGACCAACCGTAGAAGGGTCAACCCTTACCTCACCTATGGCACCGCGGAACTACCGCAAACCCTAGGGTTTGGCGGCGGTTCTTACGGTCATAAAATCGAGTTAGGGTTTTGTACTTCTAGAGGGCCCATCGAATCACTTGCATGATATTTGAATGTTTCAAACTTGAAAAAAATCAAACTCTTGGAAAATTTCCAGCAAGGGTTAAAGTGGGTATTTGATATCCGTTCGAACTTTTTAACGCCGTCTAAATCAACCCGAAATAATGTCAGAATTACGACTACGAAACACTCCGAATTGCTTTTAAAGAAAGTTAACACCACATGCAATTTCAGCAAAAACAAGCAACACCTGAAACACCAAAAACCAGAGACCAGAACACCAGAAAAATACGAACCAGAACAGAGCACATAGGACCGGCCTGCTCGGTTTTTGGGGCTATGTCACCGGGTCAAATCCGCCCAATTGAGTTCGTATTTGTTCAGTGTTCATGTTACATCTCATATAACATTCTGCAGTTGCTAAAATATTTTTTCAACGACTTAAAAATATTGACAGAAACTGGGTTTTAGCGTTTCAAGTTTCGGAGTTGTTTCGGTTTCGTGATTCTACAAACATCGTATGAATCTCTAGCTTAGCTCTGATACCACTTGTAAGGTTAGTTAGCACGACAGCAAGGTTTCGGGAGGCATCGTCTATGCCATTTTCAAAAAATTTCCATGCTAGTTAACCCTAACCCTAGAATCTTAACTAAAGATTTAGACGATACGATATGTAAACAACTTTACAACTAAGTGAATGCGGAATACAACCTTTATAGACCGGTCCTTCACTTCAAATGCTCCGTGTAGAAGTCCCTTCGCTGCGAGTAATGATCTTCCGAACTCTTGAGAGGCTCCACATGGTGAAAGATGCAAACTTGCTTGAAATCTTCAAAGCCAAAGATGATCTACGTCGAGGAGACACCAACTCAAGCTACCTCTTCACTAATTAGGGATTAGTGAAAGTAACACCCTAAACTAAATGGCGGATCTAGTAGAGGATGATGAAGTAGGAATTTTGCTCACTTTAGAATTCTTTTTCTCACTATTTTTCCTCACTTGCTCAAAAGCTAGAGAGCTCTCTCTTGAACTTGAAGAAGATGAAGCAAATAAAAATGAGAGAGTGAATGGCAACCATGGGTGAGAAAATATCTCATATAACCCTTGTAGAAACATAACCATAGTTGTAGATAATGGTTAGGTTAATAAATATCTAAGGCAAAACAAAAGTAGTGGACTAAGTCAATGGTCATCACAAGCTTCTCCAAGCTTCCAACCATAACAAAATTACACTCATTTTGAATTACTTAAATAAATAAAAACCTTAATATTATCTTGAGTATGGTGTAAGTCTCATACACCCATGTTGCATGTATAATCAAGCATGACACAATAATATATATCACATATATATTAAGTGTTCATAAGTGAGTAAAAGAAATGCATAAGTGAACTTATATTGGTTAATGCAAACTAGTATATCAAATATACAATTATACATTAAATTATCAAATCAACACTTGATTTAATAATCCGGCTATATCACATATAACCGACTAATATCATATGTATCATCTTATCGAATCAACACTTGATTCGATAACCCGGCTATATCACATATAATCGACTGATACAAATATCGCGAGAATAGAATACGGTATCATATACTCGTATTAATCTCGGTCCCACACATATCACATATGTGCTCCTACTTCATTTGGCATGAGCCAGTAAACCTTTGTATAGGACTCTAAAGACTCGTCAATACGCCGGCAGTAGGTGATGATCACATCAAGCACCCACAAGCCGTCAGCGGTACTAGCTGGACGTAATGGCTACCCGGGTATTGAGCAATCAGAAGATCAACAAGCAAGCCTGCTCACACTCCTGTAAAGCCTGTCGGTAACACTACCGTACAGTCCGGTCTCTTCGTCTGATATGTCGCATATCCAGTCTAGGGGTGGTTATCGTCAGACCCCGGTAACCGATAAGTCGTGCCGATATGAGGCTCATAACGGGTTGAGAAACTACTGATAACACATACCAGTAGATCTCCATATCAGCCATGGCCAGGGACTTCCTGTTATAGCCAATCGAGCACAGCGCAACATCAACCGCCAATACCGGGAGAGACGAAACCCCTCATATCGCTCATTGCCTCCATGTGATTCGGGATTGTACCCAAAAGCCACCGTTTTGCACGTTCTCTTGAACATGGTAAGGTGGAAATCAAAGCACAGTGGGACTCATACAAGACTCTATGACGATCTCGGGTCTACAGACTAACTTGTACTAATGTCACCAGAGAACTACTATATGACGATAGGTATAATACCAACTAGGAGTTCTCGGAAAGTCCGTTCAATGTACCCAGTCTTCACTGAGCACCCGTATACCATCTTTGATTTCAAAGACCAATGGATGTGGGATCATCCATCGCCCATCATATGGGTCAAGAGGCGTATACGCTAGTCTACTCTGGAGTATCGATGCCCTGTCTCGATACACCCTCGACTATGAACAATTATAGGATGTACTTGTGGACTACCCTGGCTCCACTAGTATGATCTCCATCATAGTCCTAGTAGTCAAGTACACATCCTAAGGGCTTTATCAACATGTGAGAGCAAGGCAGTATCACAATACAAGTCTACATGTTAAGACAAAGAGCAACCAGATAGCATACTATCATGTCGAGCAAGAAAGTCCTCTCTATATATATCCAAGCATCCACTATAATATACATCATATGTACAATAATGGCCTCTAGGGCATATACATAACTAACATCCATGTCTACTAACACAAGCAAGCTATCATGAGGGTCGGTGTTTCTTTACTCTTGAATTACAGCCTGTTGAGTTTGGAATACTTCAACACTAGTTGGAAGTCCCATTACTAATACTTGATTCTGGCCCGTGGTTCCTTACCCCTAGACTACAGCCTGTTGGTTTCGAGAACACTCTTGAAATTGGTTGACATTCATCCTTGAACTTACGTTAAATTAGTGTAACCAAGTAGAGAATGTTATATTCACTGCATATTGGTTACACTACACGACCATGTTATTATTGTTTGCCATACTCATGCTATACTGTCATGTTCACCTACTTACCATACTTGTTCATATATATTAAGATAGAACTGCATGCTAAATAAAATTGACGTGTTTACATAAAATGTCATGCTCAGACACCATACCTCATAATCAAGTGTTCATGATATAAACTTTCTTTATCATTACACTTTATATTTCACTTCATATCTTGGGGACTTACCGAGCAAAAGTCCGCTGACGGGCATTCCACCCACCTTTGTTTTCTTGGAATGTTCGTCAGATACTGTGGAGACTGGGGAGGTGGATATCTCAGAGGAGGAGCACGATCAGATCGCGATCCAGGCCTAGACCCGTTATCTACTTCTCAGTTTATGTATGCCACTTGTTTAGGCATTTCTGTTCTTGTATTTCCTTTCCGTTGAAATCATGTATTGTAAATGAATCAAGTTGAATGTAAATAATATTGTTGAAGTTTTAATCTCATGTTGATTTTCTTATCATTTTTATATTGCTTCTTCTACGCTTAGCATATTTATTCCGGGAAAGGACCTTCTCGAAATAAATACGTCGCGGGCTTTCCACGTCAACGTTTCCATCTATTAGGAAGCAGGGCGTGACAGGTTTTATTTGGCTGCCCATGCAGGTCCGTTCTGCATGAAGTCATAAGCAATATATAACAAGAAATATGAGATTCAATTTATATTCTTTGCAATTCAATTTCCATTGAATCTATCCTAATCTTTCTTCCCTATCTAAGGTGATGGATTCTCCCAGCAACCTTAGCACCAACGATGGAAGTACACCACCGCCACTTATCCTTACCGTTCTACCACCTCCACCTACCGTAACCGCTCCACTCATAGAACAGAAGATGCTTATGGAGGCTATCAAAAGCTTACTTGAGGGTCAGCAGGCTCAAAGCACGATTTTGCAGGAGCAGACTACTCTCCTCCAACAGAGTTTCATCCGCTCTGAAGCAGAAGCACCGGGAGTGAAACAATTTCGAGCGTTACACCCGAAGAACTTCTCAGAGAAGGAGAAACCACTTAAGGTCGAGGAATGGGCACAGAGCATTGAAGACGACCTAGCCGCAACTCAAGTTCCAGAAGTGGTTTGGGTCAGAATAGCAAAACTGCAGCAAACTAACAATGCCAGAATCTGGTGGAAGGTCGAGGAGAGACGTCCTGAGCAGCCAATCGAGTGGAAGACTTTTCATGATCTCTTTGATGCCAAGTATTTTCCAGAAACCGCGCACTTCGAGATAGAATAGAAATTCATCCACCTGCAACAAGGATCCATGTAGGATAAGTCAGTGGATGAGTACGATGCTGAATTCACCATGCTCAGCAGATTCGCCGCCCATCTAATTCTTACTGCAGAAATCAGAGCCAGGCATTTCCAGTAAGGATTAAACCCGGATATCCAGGCTGCCCTAGCAACACGGGAATATATAACACATGAAGTAGCTTTGAAGTCAGCCCATCGCTATGAAGCAGTCATTAAGAAGAAGGGAGGGCCACAGTCGATCGGTGTGAAACGTCCCGCCAACCAGATTACTGGAGGAGGCTCTGTTGGATATATGTATGCTCTAGAGGCCATCATATGATAGTGTATGTACCGGTATGTGTGTGTGTGTGTGTGTGTGTGTGTTCAGGGGACATTCTTGCTCGACATGATAGTATGCTATCTGATTGCACCTTTTATCTTGACATGTTCATTTGATCATGCTTTCATTCATTTGGTACAAGTTGATATAGCCCTTAGGATGATGCAGGACTACTGAGATTATGATGCGGATCATACTAGTGGGACATGTGTAGTCTATGAGCATATCCTTAAAATGTTCCTAGTCGTGGGTGTATCGAGACGAGGCATCGATATCACCAGAGTAGACTAGCGTATACGTTAATTGTCCCATATGATGGGCGATGGATGATCCAATATCCATTGGTGTAGTGACACCAAAGATCGTATACGGGTGCTCAGTGGAGACTGGGTACACTGAACAGACTCGCCGAGAACTCCTATGTGGTATTATGTCTATCGTCGGATAGCAGTTCTCAGGTGACACTGGTACAGGTTAGTCTGTAGACCCGAGATCGTCATAGTGTCTTGTGTGTCTCCCATTGTACTTTGATCTCCACCCTACCACGGCTCTACTGAGTCGTGCAAACAGGTGGATTTTGGGTACTAGCCCGAGGCACATGGAGGAAATGAGCGATAGGAGGGGTTTCGTCTCTCCCGGTATTGGGGGTTGATGTTGCACCATGTACGATTAGCTATAACAGGAAGTCCCTGGCCAGGGCTGCTGAGATTTACTGATAAGTGTTATCAGTAGTTTCTCGATCTGTTATGAGCCATATACCGGCATGACTTATTGGGTTATTGGGGTCGACGATACCATCCCTAGACTCACATATGCAGCATATTTGACGAAGAGACTGGACTGTACGGTAAGTGTTGCCAGTTGGCTCGACGGGAGTTTTAGTAGGTTTGCTTGTGTTTCTTCTGATCGCTCAATACCTGGGAGTCATTATGTACAGCTTGTGCCACTGACGGTTTGTGGGCATGTGATGTGATCACTGCCTACTGCTAGCGTATTGACGAGTCTTAGAGTCCCACAAAGGAGTCTCCTAGCTCAGGCGAAATGATGTGGGGTGCATATGTGATATGCGCGGGAGCTTGATTAAATGTGTGTATTGGATACCATATTTTATTCGGGTGTTTACTATTGGACGGGTCATATGTGATATGACCGGGTTATTAAATCAAGTGTTGATTTAATATTAAATCCCTTAGCTCATTTATTAAAACCTATTTCTTTATGTTGCATGCATGAATGTATGTATATGTTGATATGCGTGCACACATGCAAGTATAGATGTGTCATGGTTGATGATACATTGGTGGTGGCAATGCAAGACTCACATGGTAAAATTTTTTAGATATTTTGTTTATTTGAGAAAAGCAAAATGGGATAAAAATCATGGTTGACTATTCAACTCTCTTGAGTTGACAAAGTCAATGGTTTCTTTTGCCTATGGTTTTGGCCCATGGTTTTGCTTAAACTCAAGTTACAAAATATCTAGATATTTTGTAAGCATGGTTTAGCATGGATGACTTCTCTTACTCTCTTGAGTTTAGGTATAGTTATCACATTATTCTCTTGAGTTTGTTTTGTGCCATCTCCTTCTTCCTCTCTCTTCTCAAAAAGCTCGCTAGGGTTTTAAAAGAAAGAGAAAGGATTAAAAAGAAAAGGTTTTGTAGTGAGATCCAAACCCACATCACCATTCCACTTTAGTCTAGCCCACTTGAGTGGAGTGTTTGCTTCATCTTCATCCTTTATCAAGTGAAGCTTGGAGCTTGGTGCAAAGGGACTTCGTAGTGGATCATCGTGGACTTGGAAGGACACAAGCCAACCGGTTCAAACCTCAATCGATCCAAGGAGTGTAGGAGGAGGTCTACAAAGGTTGTATCTCTCCCCACTTAGTGTTAGACACTTGTAGTATATGATACTAGCTAGTTGTTACTCTATTTTTCTAGTTCGATTCATGTTTGGAATTGTTTAGCACCATCTAAATTTTTGTTATAGCATATGTAATGCAACCCCAAACCTAGTGTGGTGCTATAGAATCCCTACAGTGGTATCAGAGCCAAGATAGAACTTTAGAGTAACCTAGATGACGTTAAAAACTTCGAACGAACGAAAACCGACATCCAAAGTGATCCTCTCTGAAAATTTTTTAAAAAGTTAGAATTTTTCATATTAAAAATACTCAGAAATCATATAGGGTATTGTATGGGCCCCAAGAAGAACGAAGTCCTAACTCGACTTAACGACCGCGGAACCGCGGCCAAAACTGTCTTTTGGCGGCGGTTCCGCGGCGTCGTTGGTGAGGCTTGGACTGTGCCTTCTTGTGTTGGCCTATATGTGCTTGATGCAGTCTCTAGTATATTTTGATCTGACTCAAGTGTTGAGCCATCTGAGAATTCTTTAGATGATTGATCGATCGATCGGATGTTTTAATTGCGCCTAGTTTATTTATGAATGTGATACAATAATTGGAATCTACACTAATTAGTTTTGTGAAAAGTAATTAGTTGCGTGTAAATCTAATATTTTGGCCTCGGTAGAATCAGGAATCTTGTTGAATTACCCGGCTTCTCTTGAAAATGTGTTTTCATGGTTGAGACCTAAATATAAGATTTGCATTGTTAGGCATGAAATCCTGAATATGTGATATTCCTAGTTTATGATGTCTAAAGGCTGTGTTGATTCCAAATGTTGTAGTTTTTCACTTTATTTTCTGCGACCGTAAGTATAGTATGTGGTGTATCGCCGGTTTCATTGCTATACATCAACGACAATTGGGGTACACATACTTACTTACGTTGATGATATGTGATATTATGTGTTGCTGAGATATGATGTGCAGGATTGTCGTGAATGAATAGCCGGGAGGTTTTATGTGAAATGAGAGTTTTTCTTTTCATTCATGTAAAATTAATTGTATGTAATATTCTTTTATTAGGGCACTTCCGGGTTGAGGATGATGTCACCATTGTTGTATATTATTTACTTTTCCGTATTAGGATAGACCCAAGGAGGGGAACACAAGTGACCGGGTTCTAGGGTTCAGTGGGAGGCCATCTCGAGGAGTCGAGACCGGGTCTCCTAAACTCTAGGATTGGTAGGGTCACTTGCCGCTCTCGTAGGGGTCTAAGGGTGTGGGCTTGGCTATTCATCGCGACCGTGGAATCCGTATTTTCTATTGTTGGCTAAATACAAAATACGGACCTCCTAGTATATCCTGTATTTTCATATATGTGCTTCTGCTGTGGATATTTTGTAATGTGATTACTTTATATGTTGAGACGAATGATATTATATATATATGATATATAATAAACGTTGCTTATGTTTTGCATCCACGCTAGTTCTGCCCCGCTATGTCGTTAGTTAAGTAACCTAACGGTTCATAACGGGACATTGTGGCGAATGCGGATGGCATAAGCGTACGTTCTATTTTCGTTTCTTTTCTATAATGGCTAAAGACTTAAATGATGAGACTACATTAATATGATTAATATAAACAAAAGAAACCTAAAAAGATATTGTAGAATCAGATTTGAAACCTACTCGGCTTTTTATGAAAAAGCAAGATTTCAAAAGGCGGAGCTTAAGCCACTCCTTATAAAACCATTAGATTCTACAATGATATCAAGTTCGAAGCGTTAGAGGTTTTCAAAAAAAAACTATACGCAGCCCTCCGTCATTTTAGAAAGTAGAGTACTTAGTATTCGTGCTACGTATGTTGATTATAGTCAAGATGTAATGTACGGTAGCTAAGTGGTGTCTTCCTATACAACATATGATGAGATTAATTAGGACATTCATGTGATTATGTTGATTATAGTCAAGGGTCATATGGGTGGGTCTAATTAATCACGAAATGACGGGTAGAACTTGACTAGCATTTATGATATGTTGATTATAGTCAAGGTCATAAGTGCTAGGGGTAAAAACCATATCGGGAGTTTCAAGTGTTGAAATTTGCAATAAGATTGCATACCTTCTATGTGATAGTAGGACCTCGATCCCACTGTGAGCAATAGTTGCTCCCGGGAGAATTTTGCACTTTACAATTAGCTAACTCATTAGGTGTCTAAAAAGGTGTCAACGGGGCTACGCCTCTGGGAAAATGAGATTTATTTTAATTAGGTCCGTGCGAAAGCACGGGGAACCTCCCTCAGAAGTACCGGCACTGACCTGGATGAACGGTTAGCGAATTTTTAGAATGTAATTAATCCTCGCTAATTTTTTCCTTTTAAGGTTTGAAGGAGAATTTGATAAAAGCTGTGGGAGATATCGATTAGATAAAATAATAAATCAATATAATCTTTGCAAGAGCTTTCGCTGAGTGTATTCTTTTCTCTCTCCTAATGGCAGATAACCATGGCTGGACTTAAGCTACTATTAGAGAAAAATAAGCTTACCGGACCGAACTATAAAGACTGGTTAAGGAATATTAACATTGCTCTCATATATGATAAAGTATCATATGTCCTCACTGCCACAGCCCCGCCCAAACCAGGCCCTGAATCTTCTGTTGCGGATAGGGAGATCCGCAAAACGTAGGATATTGACTGTGCCACCGCCAAATACCTCGCGCTTGCATCGATGGACAATACACATCAAAAGCAGCACGAGGAGATGGATGTTCAATCCATCTTTCTCCATATAAAGGAGTTGTATGGGGAGTAATCTCGTATCCTACGATACGAAGTATCTCGAAAGCTGTTTCAGATGCGGATGGCTCCTAGAACTTCAGTAAGAGACCACGTTCTGAAGATGATAGCTCTTATTGAAGAGCTTGAGGGCCTCGGATGGACAATGGACAACGAGCAATATACGGATATTGTTCTACAGTCTCTTCTCTCTGCCTTTGCTCCTTTCCATAGTGAACTTCAACATGCACAACATGGAGAAGTCACTACCCGAACTTCTCAATATGTTAAGAAATGCGGAGAGCACGCTTAAGGCGAAGTCTCCCTCCCTGCTTGTTGAACAATTTTCTTCTTCCGTCCCAAAAGCCAAGGCCAAGGGAAAGAACATGAAGAAATCCACCAAGCCGAGAGGTGGAATAAAAAAGGCAAAGGGGAATGACAGATCCAAAGCTGCGGAGTCGGGAAAAGGAGAATGTTTCTACTGCAAGAAGACGGGACACTGGAAGCGGAATTGTACTGAGTACCTTGGTCTCAAGAAAGGGAAGCATGGTGATGCTTCAGCTTCAGGTGTGTTCGTAACCGAAAACTGTTTTTCTATAAACTCTGCTTCCTGGGCATTGGATACCGGTTCGGATTCTCATATCTGCAATTCTGTGCAGGGGTTGAGAAATAGTAGAGTTTTGAAGACAGGTGATCATACTCTTCGAGTTGGAAATGGTTCCAATGTACATGCAGTTTCAGTGGGAAAGTATCATCTGGGGTTGCCATCGTGTTGTATATTGGTTTTGAACCCATGTTATTTTGTACCAAGCATGCTTTGTAATATTATATCTGTTTCTTTGTTGCACAATGAAGGATATCATTTTATATTGCAGCACAATATTATGAACATTAAACTTAATCAAGAGTTGATTAGTTGTGGTACACTTAATAACGGGATATACGTCCTTAACCAACACACAGTTTTCAACATACAGCACACAAACAAAAGAAAATTTTCAGACATAAATGAAGCTTTTCTTTGGCATTGTAGACTTGGTCATATTAATGAAACAAGACTAAGCAAGTTTCATAAAGATGGATATTTAAATTCTTTTGAATATAAATCTTATGCGACTTGCCAGTCTTGTATCAAAGGGAAAATGACCAAAACTCCGTTTACTGGACACGGAGAAAGAGCTACTGAGCTCTTGGGCCTCATACATAGTGATGTATGTGGGCCGATGTCTACACATGCGAGAGGCGGTTTTTCTTACTTCATAACTTTTACTGATGATTTCTCAAGATTCGGTTATGTGTTTTTGATAAAGCATAAGTCTGAAGCTTTCGAGAAATTCAAGGAGTACAAACTTGAAGTAGAAAAACAAACTGGATTGAGCATCAAGATACTTCGATCGGATCGAGGTGGAGAGTATCTTAGTACAGAGTTTTCGAACTTCCTAAAAGAGAATGGGATTCTCTCTCGGCTCACTCCCCCTTACACACCACATCACAATGGTGTGTCAGAGCGGCGGAATCGAATCCTATTAGATATGGTACGATCCATGATGAGTGATGCTGAGTTGCCCCTCTCCTTTTGGGGGCATGCATTGGAGACTGCAGCTTTTCTGTTGAACAGGGTTCCGACCAAGACCGTGTCTACCACTCCATATGAGATATGGTATGGGAAGAGACCATCTCTTAAGCGAGTTAAGATTTGGGGTTGTCCGGCTTTTGTCAAAAAGCAGAATCCGGACAAACTCGAGATACGATCGTTCAAATGTTTATTTGTGGGATATCCAAAAGATTCATATGGATATATGTTCTACCACAAAGAGGAACAAAGGGTGTTTGTTTCTCGAAATGCCACATTTTTAGAAAATGAGATTTTTCCAAATGATACTGATGGCAATGTGGTAGATCTAGAAGAGGTTATAAAGACACAAGTTACAAATGACGACTTGGTCGAACCTAATGTTGCAACATATCCTTGAAATGTTCTTAGTCGTGGGTGTATCGAGACGGGGCATCGATATCACCAGAGTAGACTAGCGTATAAGTTACTTGTCCCATATGATGGGCGATGGATGATCCTATATCCATTCGTGTGGTGACACCAAAGATCGTATACGGGTGCTCAGTGGAGACTGGGTACACTCAACGGACTCGCCGAGAACTACTATATGGTATTATATTTATCGTCGGATAGCAATTCTCAGGTGAAACTGGTATAGGTTAATCTGTAGACCCAAGATCGTCATAGAGTCTCCTGTGTCTCCCACTGTACTTTGATCGCCATCCTACCACGGCTCTACTGAGTCGTGCAAACAGGTGGATTTTGGGTACAGTCCTGAGGCATATGGAGGCAATGAGCGATAGGAGTGGTTTCTTCTCTCCCGGTATTGGGGGTTGATGTTGCACCATGTACGATTGGCTATAACAGGAAGTCCCTGGCCAGGGCTGCTGAGATTTACTGATAAGTGTTATCAGTAGTTTCTCGATCTGTTATGAGCCATATACCGGCATGACTTGTTGGGTTATTAGGGTTGACGATACCATCCCTAGACTCACATATGCAGCATATTTGACGAAGAGACCGGACTGTACGGTAAGTGTTGCCAGTTGGCTCGACGGGAGTTTTAGTAGGTTTACTTGTGTTTCTTCTGATCGCTCAATACCTGGGAGCCATTACGTACAGCTTGTGCCACTGACGGTTTGTGGTCATGTGATGTGATCACTGCCTATTGCTAGCGTATTGACGAGTCTTAGAGTCCCACAAAGGAGTCTCCTAGCTCAGGCGAAATGATGTGGGGTGCATATATGATATGCGCGGGAGCTCGATTAAATGCGTGTATTGGATACCGTATTTTATTCGGGTGTTTACTATTGGACGGGTCGTATGTGATATGACCGGGTTATTAAATCAAGTGTTGATTTAATATTAAGTCCATTAGCTCATTTATTAAAACCTATTGTTCCCCTCCGAATGGCGGCCGAGACATTAGGACGTCTGGCCTGAGATTCGGGGAAGATGCTATTTGGTTTTATCCGTCCGCCTCTCCGAAGATGCCAAGTTGATTTATGGCACCGTGTATCGGAGGTTTAGACGGATGTGGCCGATGTAGCAGACTTCGTCAGATTCCCCTTCGCTTGAGGGGTTTTTGATTGTGGGGACGCTCTTCCCTGCAGACGCAAGCCCCTGCAGTTAATTACGCTACCGCATCGCGGTAACAACTTTCTCCTTCTCCAGAATTTCACTTCGTGTCGTGGGTGTTTGTTTTGTTTGTGGTTGCCCGTGGATTGTATACGGAGACTAAGTGATGCCGTCGCCCGTAGGACGTGGATTAGTCCAAATCCGTACTTTCTTAGATTTGGGTTTTGGGTTTTGGTTTAAGGATACATTAGCCATATTTGAGGCTAAGATCAACTTAAACATTTGTTAAGGATACGTTAGTCTAATTTCTAGACTAAGATCTACTTAACGGGATCGTCTAGATCCATTTCCAGTTTAGGGACATGGTGATCCATTTAATATATGGCCGTCGGGACCCGTCACCTCTCTGACGACGTTGAAGGATTACAACGACATGTGTCAGAGGAGTTCGGAGATGTACCCTTGAACCAAAGTTGATTGGGGGTCTTATAGTCCAATTTGGGACTAAAGTCTGTTTGAATGTTTAAGGATACGTTAGCCATATTTGAGGCTAAGATCAACCTAAACGGGATCGTTTAGATCCAACAAAAGAGCGTTTGGGGGCTCTATTGTTCCAGTTTAGGGACGTAGTGGTCCATGTTCCAGTTTAGGGAAGTGGTGGTCCATTGCCAGTTTAGGGACATGGTTGTCCATGTTCCAGTTTAGGGCCATTTAATATATGGCCGTCGGGACCCGTCACCTCTCTGACGACGTTGAAGGATTACAACGACATGTGTCAGAGGAGTTCGGAGATGTACCCTCGAACCAGATGTAAATTGATTTAAGAGAGTAACTGTGCTCAGTCAATTTAATTTGAGGACTTACGGTCACGATTGGGCTAAGTCCAGTTGAGAATATTCAACGTTTTATTTGCATTTGGCCTGTTAGGCCTTTACTAGGGCTCTGCCCCTGTTTAATAATGCAGTGCATTTTCTCTGGCCTTTTAGGCCCAGAGCATTTTATTTTGGTCTGATGGACTTTTATTTGGGCTTTATCCCTTTTAATAGTGCATAGCACTTTGTTTGGTCTGATAGACCTTTCTTTATGGGGCTCTGCCCTTGATAATGCATTGCATTAATTAGTCTGACAGAGTGCCACATGGCTTGTCAGGCGCTTTGCGCTGATTGAGGAGCGCAAGGCGCAAGTCCATGGGGAGGCGACACGTGTCATGCTCAGGAGAGCGCAAGCGCAGTGCGCTGCGCCAGCGCGCTGCGCTATTGCGCTGCTGACACGTGGTGCGCTCTGGTGAGTTGAGCCAATTCATGAGAGCAGTGCTCTGTTTTTAGAAGCGCATAGCGCAGATCATCATGGGGCTGACGCGTGGCGCTCTCTGGTGGCTTGCGCCGACCCGAGAGCGCAACAGTGTAGATTTTGCAAGTGCAGAGCACTGTTTTATTATTTGAGAATCTTTTAGATTCCAGAACCAATGGTTCATAAAAGAGTGCAAGGCACTGTTTGTTTTCTTGATCTAATTTGGATCAAAGAAAACAAGTTTCTCTTGTTTTTTCTTTTTTCAGGGAACCAGTGGTTCATAAAAAAGTGCAAAGCACTTATTATTATTTATTTTTCTTTTTATTGAAGATCATTGATCTTGTTCTCAGATCAATGATCTGTTCATAAGAGAATTTTCTCTTTTTTCTAAAGGTTTTTACCTTTTTTGTTCTTGAGGAATTCTCTCCAATTCT
Organism: Agapanthus africanus; assembly: GCA_030015575.1. NCBI lineage: Eukaryota > Viridiplantae > Streptophyta > Magnoliopsida > Asparagales > Amaryllidaceae > Agapanthus > Agapanthus africanus. The sequence goes on from CM057343.1 coordinate 77,089,920, forward strand.
TCAGAGTTCTCAATGATGATCCTCCTCCTTTTGAATTGAGGTATAGGGGCCTTTATATAGTGCACATAAATTTGTTAAAGAAATCTTTCTCTGAGTGATTTGGGGAATTTTTCCCACCGTTGGATCTGTTGATCCAAGGGCTTCTGTTTTACAGAAGGCAATCTTCTTGTTTTAACAAGAACAGAAGGATCTTACTGAATTTTAATTCTGTTTGGCGCAAACGCACCAGCGCCTGACACGTGTCGCACAGCGCAGAGCGCAGCGCTACTGCGCAAGCGCAACTGCGCTGCCACGCGTCGCGCAGCGCAGAGCGCAGCGCAACCGCGCTGCCACGCGTCGCGCAGCGCAGAGCGCGGTGCAACTGTGCTAGCGCAACTGCGCTGCCACGTGGCACGCAGCGCGGAGCGCAAATCATCTGAAGCGTTGCTTCATTTAATTTTGACTTTAATTTTCACTTCAATTTCAAAACAGAGCTTTGCTCTGACAGAGGCGCTGCTTCATCTCCCGCCTGGGAATTTGAACAGAGCTTTGCTCTGATTGGGGTAAACACCTATTTCTTTATGTGGCATGCATGAATGTATGTATATGTTGATATGCATGCACACATGCAAGCATAGATGTGTCATGGTTGATGATACATTGGTGGTGACAATGCAAGACTCACATGGTAACATTTTTTAGATATTTTGTTTATTTGAGAAAAGCAAAATGGGATTAATATCATGGTTGACTATTCAACTCTCTTGAGTTGACAAAGTCAATGGTTTCTTTTGCTCATGGTTTTGCTTAAACTCAAGTTACAAAATATTTAGATATTTTGTAACTATGGTTTAGCATGGATGACTTCTCTTACTCTCTTGAGTTTAGGTATAGTTATCACATTATTCTCTTGAGTTTGTTTTGTGCCATCTCCTTCCTCCTCTCTCTCCTCAAAAAGCTCACTAGGGTTTTAAAAGAAAGAGAAAGGATTAAAAAGAAAAGGTTTTGTAGTGAGATCCAAACCCACATCACCATTCCACTTTATTCTAGCCCACTTGAGTGGAGTGTTTGCTTCATCTTCATCCTTGATCAAGTGAAGCTTGGAGCTTGGTGCAAAGGGACTTCGTGATGGGTCCTCGTGGACTTGGAAGGACACAAGCCAACCGGTTCAAACCTCAAACAATCCAAGGAGTGTAGGAGGAGGTATACAAAGGTTGTATCTCTCCCCACTTAGTGTTAGACACTTGTAGTATATGATACTAGCTAGTTGTTACTCTATTTTTCTAGTTTGATTCATGTTTGGAATTGTTTAGCACCCTTTAAATTTTTGTTATAACATGTGTGATGCAACCCTAAACCTAGTGTGGTGCTATAGAATCCCTACAGGCTCTTCTAGGCTAACTCTCCCAGCACCAGCTATGAGGCCAGGAGGATCATTTTCCGAGACTGAACTGAACTTCTGCATCTATTGTAAGAGGACCGCACACCAAGTCAAAGATTGTCGCCGAGCGAATAGTCTTTGTCTGATGTGTGGGTCATCCTCACACACTATAGGCACTTTCCCACACAACCAACTGGCCCAATTCCCGCAGCTAAACCAGCTATCCAAGCTCCACTTACTTGGTTAGCTTTTCCTGCACCACCTTCATGTAGACCACCTTTAACTCGTCAGCCATCGATGTATCAGCATGTACAAAGAAATGTGCAGAGACGTCAGGCTTTCACCTTGGCGACCGTGGAAAGCGAATCTATGGGTCAAGGTAACCCTGGTAAAATCCCCTCCCAGCATTTTCAGCCTTTCAGATTCTTGCATCCAGTTGGTATTTTATCTACCTAAACCTTTTCATACATTTCCGGTACAATATCAGTAGTTCTTTCACCACCGTTGTAATCTAATTTTTCTTGAATCTGTTACAACTTCCTTGTATAAATTTCGAGGACGAAATTTTTATAAGGATAGTAAAATGTAACAACTCTGAATTTACTGTACAAAAATTTTCAGTTTAATGCACAGAAAGATGTTTACAAGCCTGAGCACAAGTTATAAATATATTTTATTTAAAAATAGCAAGAAATAACTTGTTGCTCACTGGTAAAGCTTGCACTACTGTGACGCAGCCCCTGTGTTCGAATCGCATCAGCCACATTATTTTTTTTCTGATTTTCTTTTTTTAAAACTATTGGAAGCCTAAAAGTTTACACGTACAATGCACACAAAAATGAAAAGACAGAAAAAATCAAATATGTGCACAATGATTTAAATACAGAGAGGAACACATGGTAAGAATCCACCGGCCCCCCTCACCCAAACGACCTGCGAGATGCCCATCAAGGTCAGCACCGACGGTCCCCTCAAGCCCAATGAGGCCCGGGCTTTGCACGACCCTTCCCCTACCCCTAACTCCCCTGCACTTTTTGATTGCTCTGCAATCAAACAGAGACCTTTCAATTCCCTATTTATCCTTATTTTAATGTTTTTTAATTCACCATTTTAATTCCAAAACCCTAATTCCACACTATAAATACTACCCCATGCCCTAGCCCTTCCTCATTCTGAAAATTATAGCCAAAATTCTCAAAATTTTCTAAGTACAAGTGGAGTTAGCAAGTGATCAAGTTCCGACGAGAATCAGCGCAAATTTTGGCGACCCCGTGATGACAAACCTCCCTTCTTATACCTTCTCGTAACCTAATTAGCTTGTAATTCCTCTCAATCCCCCGTCTTCTTCTTGAAACATCTCTTTTCAAAACATATGTCGGAAGTGGAGTTAATACCGACATCTTCCTCTAAACTCTATAATTCCATTTTTTCTTACATATTCTTCATTCATATTCCTACACCATGTTTGTAAACATAAAACCAATGGTTAAAACCAACTTTTAATCTAAAATATCATGTAAGATAATTTTAATTTAACTTTTACATTAAAATACCATGAAGTTGTATATATCATCGTTAATTGTTTTGCTTAAACATACATTTAGGGAAATTCACGAGGAAACGACCTACCTCTCACATACACACATAGTTTCCATAGCACGTTACTCTTCGAATATATTTTTGTTACGAATACAAGATTTCATTAAAATACCATTTACTATAAAAAAAACCGGTTTTCTTTTAAATTGTATTTTCAATTCCTTTGCAAATAAGCCTTATAAAACCCTTTTTAGGGGACTCGCAATTGGATGGTGCGGATTATCGCATATGTTTGGGCTAGTAGAGTGAGATGTAGACCTCCTCACGGAGCATTCGGTCTCGAAAGGTTTTTAATACGGTTTTTAAGAAAAACGCAATTTTCTACTTTATTAAAAATTTAATTTTATAATAATTATATAAATATTATAAAATCCATATATTTTCAAAATATAATAATCTTATATTTTTCAAATAAAAAAATTACAAATTTCATCAAAATACCAACAAAAATCAAGCTTTACAATAAAATACCATGAACTTTCCAAGCTAAGCTATTATTACTAAAATACCTCAAATCTCTAAAATTCACATCCATGAAAATATTAATAATATAAATAATTTCTCGAGGTTATTTTGAAACTATATATAAAAAAAATCATAAAACCCCCTCGAGTTATATAAAACTATATTTAAGGACTTTAGTAAATATAGGTTTAAGCGGGATCAATTCTCTTGAGCCCCAGAGAGCCGGAGAAAGTGAGTGCTTGCCTATTTTAGGTAGAAAACTTAATGGTGTTATTAATGGTAATTTTCTTGGAAAAAGACATAAATCCTGTGGTCCATGTGCAGCAGTTACCGATGACTCCCGAACCTAATTCAAGATCTAAATCGGTTACAAGCGTCTAACTCAAGTCTGAGTCTAAATCAAACTTGAATCCAAACTCTAAACCTGAATCTAAAACCAAATACGAATACTTAATCATGAACTTGAACACACGAGATCAATATCGAACTCAAACAGGTATACTTGACTATTGATCATGAATCGGAACACTTGAACTTGATTAAAGCAAAACATGAATATTTGAACATTATGACTTGACTCGAACCATGAATACAACTTGACATGAATACATGAATACTTGACATGAATATTTGATATAGACATGAACTCAATCTTGTAACTCGATGTATTCATGGATTCGAGCAAAACTAGTAATTTTAGCTGTAATTTAGCATATACGGGGTGTTGGGGTAGTTCTTGTGTGAATCCAACGAAATCTCAAGAGTCCCACTAGATCATGAATCCATGTCTACTAACACAAGAAAGCTATCATGAGGGCCCGTGTTTCCTTGCTCCTGGATTACAGCCTATTGAGTTTGGAATACTTCAACACTAGGTTGAAGTTCCGTTACTAATACTTGATTCGGGCCCGTGGTTCCTTACCCCTGGATTACAGTCTGTTAGGTTCGAGAACACTCTTAAGATTGGTTGGCATTCACCCTTGAACTTACGTTAAATTAGTGTATCCAAATAGAGACTGTTAAGATACTTACTTTTACTGCATGTTCACCATACCTACACTATACGGCCATGCTATAATTGTTTACCATGATCATGCTATACTATCATGTTCACCTACTTACCATACTTTTTCACATATATTAAGATAGAACTGCATGCTAAATAAAATTGTCGTGTTTACATAAAATGTCATGCTCAGACACAATACCTCATAATCAATTGTTCATGATATAAACTTCATTTATCATTACACTTTATATTTCACTTCATATCTTGGAGACTTACGAGCGAAAGTTCGCTGACGGGCATTCCACCCACCTTTGTTTTCTTAGAATATTCGTCAGATACTGTGAAGACTGAGGAGGTAGATACCTCAGAGGAGGAGCACGATCAGATCGCGATCCAGGTCTAGACCAGCTATCTTCTTCTCAGTTTATGTATGCCACTTGTTTAGGCATTTCTGTTCTTGTATTTTCTTTCAGTTGAAATCATGTATTGTAAATGAATCAAGTTGAACATAAATAAAGTTGTTGAAGTTTTAATCTCATGTTGATTTTCTTATCATTTTTATATTGCTTCTTCTACGCTTAACGTATTTATTCCGGGAAAAGACCTTCTCGAAATAAATACGTCGCAGGCTTGTCACGTCATCGTTTCCGTCTATTAGGAAGCGGGGCGTGACATAAATAAAGCGTGAACGAATGACATGTAAAATAAGTGTAGCGTAAAAGAACAGTAAATAGGTAATTACTTCGAATATTCCAACTTATATGTTTTTAAAGTAGAACGAAACGTTATTTGAAAATAAGGAGCCAACAATGTTTTTAAAACATATATATTTACCCTTTTTGAAATTCAATTAGCACATCCTTTCATTATCGCTTTTAAAAATATGAAACGAAACGTTGTTTTCAAAAAGTGGGTAATATCGTCATATCAGTAAAATCTTCCAAACGGGTGAAATAGTAAAACTCCACGAGTCACATAAAATAGGGTCATATCCGGCTAATCATCATCATTTATCCTCATCATATCACCCCGTACAGAATCTTGCTTCATACGATAACCATCAAATATTTCATTGTTCCATATCATAATAATGATCGGTATGGATATCTAATCTATGTATCCAAATATATAGTATAACTAGTAAGGACATCAAGTTTACGTACGCACATAGCAATGAAATATCAACGGTATGGAAGTTTAGTCACGTACAAAAATAGCACTGGTGCGGATATATCTTTCGCGCACCCGCTCAACAATCGGTATGGACACCTCGTGTCACATACATCCACAGCGACTAGTACAGACCTCCAGTCGCGTACTCGCCCAACAACCAGTACGGACTTCACGTCTCATAAGTGCTCCTAATATGAATCGTATATAACATCATCCTAATACAACATCGATCTTACTACGATACGTAAGCATGGAAAGTTCTGCGTGATATAGCAGTACTAAAGATGTGTAGTGTACATGCACGTCTGTAATCATACAACATGGCAATCATTAGTATTTGAACTAGTATTCTACCAAGTGTAACTACAATAAGCCTACTAAGTGATACTAACGTAATTTGCTAATTAGCGAACAAGTCTAAACATACATGGCATTCATCCTTAGCACATTCAAAGATATAATAAACAATATGTTTCACGGGAGTGCTATACGCCATCCACCCGATTCCTCACTGGTAGATATAATCTACTTACTGTTTGCAATCATGCTAGTCATATCCTACGACCGCCTTTCCCTTCGCCGTCCCCGCGGAGGTCTCCGCAATCAAACATAATATTCACATAACCACACACACACACATAAGAATCCATATCGATATCGATAGAACAAACAAACACCCATAGGTTAGAACCTATGGCCAACGCGAGCCATTCGTGTGCTAACTACTACGAATTAACCCCGGACTCGTTGTTCTAACACAAAAGATCGCATCAAGACTTCAAAATATGAATTATCAAGTTTAAAAACCTTAAAACATCGTCAAAACCAACTCAAAACACATCTAGATTTTTCCTTGTGGCATCTGGGAAAAAAAAAGTATCACCAGGGCTTACTTATCAAGTATATGAGCTACTGACCAAACTCCGACACCCAAATCAAAAATTGGGCCAACCAAATATGCTACAGTAACCGACATGGGCAATTGAAATATGGAGTTAGGGCCTCGTGCTTTTGTGGTGGTCTCCTAGTGATCTAACTAGGTCACTGTAATTGTTTGTTTATTTTTGCAAAGACCCCAATACACTCCAGAAACGATTTTAACACTAAAACACAACAAAAATCCTAGTTTTTTAAATCTTAAAACTATATAGAAACTCTAAACACTAGATAAACTTGAAAAGGATGGATATTTTTACCTTAGAATGGACATCAAAAAAGAGATTCAAATTGTAAGAGGCTTTTTGAACTTGAGAACTTGATCACTTGAAGATGGTTTCAACATGAAAGGGTAGTTTGAGTTTGTATTTGGAGTTGGGATTTTGAGTTTGTGATGAGAGTGAGAGTGTGAGAAAAGGGAGGGGACAGCCATGGGCTTGGAAGATGGAGAGAGGGGGAGTTGGAGAGAAGAATGGGAATGAGAAGGGAATGGAGGGTATGGGCATGAGCAAGAGCATGGTGTGTCCATGCTCTCATATCCTCTCTCTCTCTCTAATATACCTTTTTTTATTAAAAAAAAAAAGGAAATGGACCCATGCCAAATACATAACACTTCCTACATGCTAATAAAATATGTAGCCATAGTATTAAACCCAAATCATTAGCATAAAACCATGCTTGTCATGCCTAAATCTAAACATTAACCGGAAAATAAAAGTTTTGGTTTTGCCGTTATAAATATTTACATGTGTTATATATACCAAATTATAATAAACCCATTCCATAATTATTAGCATTTTAATAAAACTCGTATTACCATTATTTAATATTCTAAAATAATTTTCTAAAATTATGAAATATTACAATAATCCACCCTCAAATAAATTTGGTCTCTGAATTTAAATTTAATCCCAAAATCTTAAAACATTTCATTAAACCAAATCAGCAGGGTTCTGAAGTCTCACACAAGTTAGAAATACTACATAATTTATGATAACGAGTATACATAGAGTATAAGTAAAAACAAGCACATCCTAAAGGATCACGCGCAATATGAAATTCTCATCGATAAAACATTATCAAAACTTGTGCCAATTATCGACACTCGAAATCCTAAAATATCATGATGCAATGTGTATTCATGTGAAATGAAAATATGAAACCCAGATAACTGGAACTCCAACACTCGCTACGCTAACCACACCAGCTACGATACAACGTGCAATGCATGAATCACGAAATCAAATACAATGTATGTGCATGAAAACAAAACCAGGTGCAATTAATGTGCACGAAACAATATCATGTGCATCGAGTGTGCACGAAACAGAAATCAAGTGCAACTATTGTGCACGAAAACATCAATCAAGTCATCAAAATACATAAGTCAAAACAACCGACACCAAAATATTCCCCCTTCAACGTCGAAAGCGTGATACTTGAATCACTAAAACATAAAGGCCAAAACAAAGGGTGATATCCAGATCACCAAAAACACAATCAAAAAAGCTGATATTGAAGCGTACCTACTTCAACATCGATAGGTGCCGGAGCACCCAAAGCTGGTAAGTAAGAACTCTCATTTGCCCACCGCTCACGGCCTGACGTCCTTTAACGCTGGAGACATGTCCTCTCTGCACAGGACCATCACATCCACTACCTGTCCGATCCCTGGATGGGACCTCAGTAATCACCGGTGGAAGGGGAAAAGTAACAAAGTAACTCGTCGGGATGTTATCCTGCTCTGACGCCTAGCAGGACAGTTTCTGGCTTTATAACCGGGCCTCATACAATTAAAACACAACCGGGCTAGTCTCTGCATCCTATCAGTGTCGAATGGCTGCTTTCAGGGCCATCCACTCATGTCACCATACTCCTTCTCGACAGATGGAGTCTCAACTCGAGCTCGCTTCGGTTTTGGAGTCGCTCCAATCTCAACATAACTCTCCTCTATCAACTTAGATGTATCCAATGCCTATACGTGGGTATCGAAACGCTGGGCACCAACGGAATAAAACGGTCGCACATCTAGTCTGTGCATAAACCTCTTCCGTAAGAACCAAATAAGGAGCATATCGCGACAACTGGGTGAACTGAAAGTCATACCCGGCAACTGACATATCCGGAGTCTTGAGCAAAGATGCGAAACTATGCACTCGAGCGTCTCTGACACACTAAGGTAGAAATCGGGCAAGGAAGACCTTCGAAAAATCATCCCAAGTCATAGGAGGAAGAATTGCTGCTCGGCCTCTCTCGACCGAATCGCACCGGGTCTGAGAAAGACCCTCTAACCGAAAACTGGCTAACTCCACTGATCTCGCATCGGAGCATCTCATCAAACAAAATATCCTCTCCATCCTGTTGAGGAACGACAGTGGATCCTCTGACGCATCAATGCCAGTAAACACCAAGAACTCAAGAAACGATACATCTAGCTTCCCAATCACCGGAGGCATAACTGATCTCTGAGTACCGTGATGTACCAAAATCTCTGGAGCTGGCTATGCAACGGCAGGCCCCTGGGTCCGAATAGTCTCAACCCAAAATGAACGATGTAGCTCAAGAATGCTCGTCTCCAAACAAGAAATCCTATCCAAAATAAAAGGAAAATCAACCTGTTCTACTATCACCGAAATACTATCCTGGTCAGCAATCGTCTCAAACGAGCTTGCCCTGACCCCATCACTAACTACAACCCTTTCGGCTCGCACAGTCACTGACGGCATAGTGACTGTGTAACATTCTGAAGTTTTTGAAATATATAAAAGTAATTAATTAAATAATAAAGAGTTAAATTAAAAATTTAGTAAAACCAAATAAGACAATTTCATAAGATATATGTAAAACAAATTAAATTTTAATTTTAGTATGCAACATAAATAAATTATAAGGGTTTTAGTGATAAATTTAGGTTCATTTTAATAAAATAGTGTTTATATAATAAACTAAGTAGAGAGGGGTATTTTTGTAAAGCTTAAGACTTTGTGCAAATTGAAAGTTATTAAGGGTGTAAGTGGAAAAAAGATAAATTAGGTTTTTGTTCAGAAATTATCTTTAGATAAATTAAATTGGAAAGATAAGGTTGTGCCACCACCTCCTTTCATGCACAACAACAACACCACACCTCCTCCTTGCATGAAAACCCCACACCTTGATCATTGACACCTCCTCCTACACCTCACCCTTCTCTTCACCATCTTATCTAAGGTGTTCAGATCATTTAATCAGTTTAAAAACTTCTGAAAAATTCAAAAGAAAATAAAGAAAACTAGAACAAATAAAGAAGGACAAGAAGAAGAAGAAAAGAGCTAAGTATAGGGATTTCTCACCATCAAGCTAGGACAAGAAGATTGTGCATCTTGGAGGGTGTTCTTCCAGCAATATTCTTGTAGGTAATACCCTTGCTTACTGTAGGAAATTATTCTGTAATCTGTTTAAATAGGAAATCAAGTGTCCATAATATCGTATTTTTAGAAAAAAACTGAACACTGTTAAAATCTGCTATTAATCAGAGTAAATTAATCTTTAACCAAACAGTGCCAGAATGATGTGTGTGGAATATAGAACAAACCCTAGGATGACGGACCCAGGGGATCGGATTTTGGCCGGCGACCATAAGTGGAATTCCGGCATCGCCAGATTTTTGGGAGAGATGGGTGTTTTGGGTTTTTGTGATAGGTCTCTGTGTAGGTGATATGATAATTGGTATTGTTTACTTAAGTTAGTTTAATTGTATATAAAATCTGGGAACAAATATCGGAAATAGATATCTAGAAACCATAATACAACACGGGTAGAACGTGACGCGATCTGTTTTCTGTCGCGATGCAGAATTGGGTTGGATTCCAGTGAGGTCAAGTGCTGGGTAGTTAAAATAATCGTATGCAATATAACTAGAACGTACGACTTGTGTTTTCATGATTTTATCGTGTCGGTATAGCCGTTTCCTTATACAAGTTATTACTATGATTAGATTCAAATACGAAGACTTTGGAGGCGGCGAGGAAAGGAAAAAGGATTGGCAATTCCTGAAAAGATACAACATATTTCCGGTGAGTAGATTTACATCTAGGGGGGAAGTCGGGTGGATGGCGTATAGCACCCCCGCAACCTTATAATCATTATTATGATATCTACTTAGGTTTAGCTTTTTGTCAAAGCATTTATATGATATTGCATATTGTATATCTCCATTTGCATAAGTTTCATATGTAGTTTCAATGAGATACGTGATATTTGATCCGTACGATATGGGTAAGATTTAATGAGTTGTACGAGGAATCATATCGTACTTAAGATGATGTGGATATAGCGATATGATAAGCTATATTATAAGGAATTATACTTATCGAATATAATGAACTTGGTATGCCGACACATGTTTTCAAGCTTTTGTTTAGTGTTAGGGTTACTGTCCTCATATATGATTCGGCAAAGCTCCCATCTCGGGATGCCGTGATGAGGACATTGAACCAATAGATCCTTGAAACGTTCAAAGCATTTAGAGAATGGTTCAGTAGGGAGCTGGGAAAACTGATTCAGTTCGCTACGGATTCGAGCTGTCTTTTGTATTGGGTAAAATTTCTTAAGGAATGCAGCGACGAATTCTTCCCAATTCGTAATAGAGTGTGCGGTAGTGTTATATAGCCACTTCTCGGCTATATCGCACAATGTAAATGGAAGAAGTCGTAGACGCATCGCATCCACTGAAAGTTGTGACGTACTCATCATTGCGCATACGTTTTCAAATTTGGTAATGAAAACGTAAGCGTCCTCAGTCTCGAGTCCATGGAATTTGGGTAAAAGATTGATATACTGGGGCTTAATCTCAAAGTTATCCCCATTGGCTGGTGGTGTGGATAAGCAGGTCGAAAGAGGACCTCGAATAGGGTAGCACCTCTCCTGGAGAGAGATGCGGGGTGGATTCTGCGCACCAACGGACGGCGGCAGATTAGGGTTAAAGAAATTTGATGGAGACGGATCCATCGATATGGGTGTGGTAGTGGGTAAAGAAGAAGAAGTAAATGGAGAAATATCGACTTAGGAGTCGATAAAGGGTACGCGGACTAAACGGGCACTAGAATCCCGTGTCCAGCCTATCTTGTACTAAAAAGGGTTAGTACAAGTGGCAGCGTTGACTTATAATTAGGGGTAAATGAATGCGGTGTTTGCTTTGAAAAAGGGACGGATTTTTTGAAAAAATGATGCGACACAACAAATACAGCACACAAAACCCTAGAATCTAGTGGTCACCTAGGTCCGGCTCTAGACCGCTCCTAACTGCCAAAAGACAAGTCGCAGGATAGAATCCTCCACTGCCTCTTTGTTCGTAAGTGCCAGGTAAGTGGGAAGGTACTCCACTACGTAAGTAGTGGGCCTAATTAATAACCACTAGCCTTCGACACACTTGCCTAGGCACCACAAGAAAACGCGGATAAGCAATGAATTACCCACGGCCTTCTTCTGTCCTAAGTGAGCGCGACAGTCCTTAGAGTCATCTCTAGATATTTTTTTAGTTAATGTGGGTCAATGCGGATGCAAGTTTTGTGGTTTTCGGGGCCTAGGAAGGGTAATGAAATCCCCACGTAATTTGGATTTGGCCGTGCCCTTTAATATCCGTATTTATAATGCAAACAACCAAGAAACAAAATCACGCACAAATTTAATTTTGCAATTTGCGAGCTGCTATTCTTTGCAAAGAATCCTGCAGAAATTTATTAGTTGGAGCTAAAAAGAGGAGAGAGGAGAAGGTAAGAAATCACCTGAAGCAAAAATTTTGCAGAGAACCCTCAAGGCTGCCACGGTTCCGCCGCAATAGCCTTCAAATGCCGCTCTTCCGCGGTCGAATGATGCGATCTCTTGAAAAGAAAATTTGCAGAATACTCCTGATCACTTCCCTAGTCCTCTGGAATTTTCAAAAAAATTTCTTCAATTTCCAAACAGCTCCAGATTTCCTTGCAATGAACCACAACAAATCGTTTAGGGTTTGCACGAATTTGGATCTCTAAAATCTCAATGAAATAAATCTTTCAATTCAAAACTATAATATGAAACGAATTAGCGCGCGATCCCCGGCAACGGCGCCATTTGATTGAAAAGAAATTCTTGATGTGTAATATCGAATAAAGCGAATAAGTTTCCTTGTGTCGGTAATTAGAAAATGAATAAAGTTCACAATCAAAGAATTATATTTGACCGCTATCAATTACGGTGTCGATTGTAGATCGTAAGCGAGTGCGGATCGTCCACAGGGATTATGCGATTCGTTTTTATATTTGATTTGCTTGAATTGAAAAGTTAATCGAAAAGAAAAGAAAACATGATTCAAGATTTTATCGATTGATTCAGGTGTCACTAATCTAATCAAGAATCAAGAATCAAGAAATGATAAACAATCGAGAATCGGGTTTCGATGATATTTCCAACCAAATGTCAAGAATCTAAATGAGGCTCGTAGGAATCGATCGGATCTATAGACGTGATGTAATATCAAGATTTCGTGTTCTTGTCCTTCGAGGGATTGATACTAGATCGATGATGATCGACGAGAGTTAGGGCTTTCTTGATGAAACTAGGGTTTCATCATTTAACCCTTGTTCTTTCGTCGATATCATTCACATTCTAGCCTCTCGCAATTTCAAGAAACGATCGTAACTCTCCAATTTCGAGCGATATCAATCAAGAAAGCATCGCAATGAAATGGGTCGTCGGTTCTTGAATTTGCTAGGGTTTACAAAACTCATAGGAATCAAGAATCGTTTTCAGATATATTACATCATCATTCTATTGATCGTCTCGACTCCTCGACGAGCGGAATATTACTCAAACATCACAACAAGAACCACAACTAGAAATTGAGATCGAATCATGATGCAAGAATTTAAAGAAAACAAGATAAAAGAATATCACCTTTTATTTATATCAACAATTTGATTACAGTCGCTCAAGAACTACAAGAGGAAGAACTAAATTGTCGATTTGGCATCGCTCGGCTCCGTGAGTCGCGGATCGCTTTGACCACTTGCTCTGTTGAAGATCGGCTCGGCTCATAAAAGGTTGCAAGGCTTCTTGCTTGATGGGGTACTCGAGGTCTTGGCTTTTGATTGGAATTAGGGTTAGGGTTTCACACAAGTCCTCTCACTAGACTTGTGGAAGAAGAAGATGAAGAAAGAGATAGAATGGCTCTAAAATGAACTAATAGAGGGATTTTTCCAAGATGATTTACAAGTGAGCCTAGGGTCTTATTTATAGAGCACCCAAACCCTAAGCCTTTGTGATGTTCCCTCCAAAAGTTTGTTGAGGAACTTCTAGAAAGAGTTTGTTAGGCTTAGCTTAGAGTTTAAGCTAGGATTTAGGGAGAAGTTTCTAGAATGATAGGCTAGTTTAGTGTTGATCCCAAAGCTTGCTGATCTGGCAGAAGGTTCTGGTGTCTTCTGGAATTTGTTGTATCTTTTTGAAGTCTTTAAGCTTGCACAGGAGTTATGGTACAAAGAAGCAGTGGTGATGTCGACAACCCACCGTGGAACCGCGGCGCAAGCCAGCTCCGGCCGCGGTTCCGCGGCCATGTTGGCTCATTGGGGCTTCAAACTTCCTGTGTTGATTTCTTATGTCTTCATGTGTCTTTTGTGATATATTGAATTCCTGAATTCCCTTTAGATCAATACCAGATTCCAAATCATTGAATTGGTGTCATGTTTGATCGGTACCATGTAAATTTTTGGCCTTTCTTCTGGATTTTCCTGCACAGATCTCAAAACAAGTGTTGCGCAAATGTAGAGATGATACGATGCCATGAAATGCGGTCAATTTCCTTTACAGTGTCGGTTTAAGAGTCTAACACATGCAATCTGATATTTTGCGACAGTTTTGTTAATATGTGAAATATGAATGCCGAACACTTATATATGAATGCAAATGATGAGGAAATTGCCGGCTAAAATATACAATATTTTCGACTAATCACGTATCGATGCTGGACACGAAAGATTTCGGATTTCGATGTCGATGCTGGACATCCATATGTTTATTGATGTGATCATTATCTTGAGGTATATGGTAGATATGAAATTATTGGATTCCACCAGGACTGATCCAGGGGACAATACCTGCATATAATTGTACAAACATTATAAACAAGAAGGGAATTCCAATTGGGATAATAGATTCATGAGTTTTAATCACATGACATTGAGATATTATACATCTGATTACATGATAGCTAGTGTTGGACTTTGCATATCATATAGTATATCGATACAGATTATGATAGTACTATACTTATGACCTAGGTATCGTCATGCATTTCGATTTCTACCTTTAGATGTACTTTTATTCACTGAGTTGGCAACTCATCCCCGTTGTGCCACAGTTTCTTGCAGGTTTTACCGCTTGGATTATCAGCGGTTTGGGGTACACCTTCTTTTGGGGATTGATGGGTAAGTGAGTTATTATTGTATCATACTCACTCTTGATTATTCTGTTATTCTTGTATCTAGCAGAAACTCCATCAAATTAGAAATGATATACTATGGACTTAGAATCGAGACTTAGAGTCTATGGGTGGTGATGTCACACTCTTTAGAGTTAACATATGTTATAAGTTTGTTTGGCTGTTCCGTCTTTTAGGCGTGAAAGCTAGCTTCCGTTGGGATGCTATGTTATTTTGTTGTATCGGGTTTTTATAAAAATACAAAGGAGGTGATGACTATTTTCAAACGTCACAAAGGCTTTTCAACATACTTAGTAAAGTTTAGATGTTAATTTAAATCGAGATTATCGGCTGATTATTGAAACCTCACCTCCAATAATTTTTTTTCAAAAAGGGTTTAGATTCCGGGTTTTGGCTTTACTTAAACCGCGTCGATGTCTTGAGATGTCACGTGACTTAAGCGCCGGTTACGTGCCACATTTGGGTCATGACAAAGTTGGTATCAAAGCGTTTGATTTAACCTTTATTCGAGTCTAGGTTGACTATGTGGAGTCTGGGGATACATTTTGTTACCTGGGCTTGACTTTATAGGACTTAGACTTGACTTTGGGGGTCTTATACCCGAACTTTCGTTATATAGGATGACCTTGTTGATGGAGTAGTACTAAGTAGAGTGACGTACCGTACGTATGTTCCACGGCATATTTACGATATGATACTCCACCTAAGTTACCTTAGGATGTATATCTTGAGATCTTCCTTCTATTCTTTCCATTGATCTATCTTCGTCAGTGCATGATTGGTTGTTCGATAACCATGTTATGAGGGTCGAGAGGGCTACAGTTAGAGATACGGTCAGCGCATACTTGTCTGAGACAAGGACTGACTGGAGTGACTTTTTGATGATATAGAGATACGTCGTTCATTCATATATGATCGAGTTCAAAGGGCGGAGCAAGTTCTTCGGGATCCGCACCAGATGGTAGAATCATTGTTAGAGCTCAGGCAGACATGATACGTGATGTTTTCCCCTCTACCACGACCATGGTGTTGGGTACTGTTCAGACAGCAGTATGAATCTTTGTTAAGATTATCGATATGTAAATTCTGGAGTTCATGAAGTTAATGGCTGACGACGTTACCAGTATAGATGGATCGGCAGGATTCATAGCCGTTCAGAGGTGAGATGGTTGGTATTTTAAATCCGTTGTGACACTTCGATACGAGATCGGTGTAATTGATGTATTCCTTCCGATGGAGTTTGTTCAGACCAGAGGCAAGTAGTTCAAGAAGGAGATCGTGTAGTAAGCTTTTCTCCGATAAATTGGGACGAGTCTTCGAAGGTGAGATTAGCTAGACTTCTCTACAGGGTATCAGAAGTAACGATTTCGCTAAATTCTCCTAGTGTTCTTTCTGGCTGGATATTGTAGAATTATAGGGTCACGTAGTTGCAAGAGATGAGATACGTGGGGACCCCAAAGGAGATAGAAGCGGTACAGCACTGGTCCAGACCTGTTTTGGTTTTGAAGTTTGAAGTTTCTTGGGTCTGGCCGGTTATTACTGACGTTTGTGCAGGATTTTATCAGATCGCTGCACCGTTGATCGGACTGACTAGGAAGGAAGTTCCATTTCTTGGGACAGATGCATAGAGTTCCAGCAGTTAGAGACTCGATTGACGAATGCACCTGTCTTATCGTTATCATATGGGTCAGATGGTTTTGTTGTGTAGAGTGATGCATCTCGAGTGAGTTTAAGCTGTGTTTTGATGCAGCACGACTGGGTTGTAGCTTATGCTTCTCAACAATTGAAGAGGCACGAGCAGAACCACCTCATTCATGATTTGAAGATGGCTGCTGTAGTATTCACGCTGAAGATTTGGAGGCATTACTTGTACGGAGAGTCGTGTCAAATCTTCACCGGTCATAAGAGCTTAAAGCATATTTTCGGTAGAGGGATATGAATCTAAGGCAGCGTAGATGGAGGGACTCGTGAAGGATTACGATTGTGAGATCTTGTATCATCCAGGAAAAGCAAATGTTATGGCAGATGCTTTGAGTCGAAAGCCTGGATGTAGCTTATCTCGTTGCGTACCTTACAGAGGCAGTCTTCTACAGACTGGAAGATTTAGGTGATAGCCGTATATACAGTTTGAGTTCACCTCGGTAAGCGGACAGTTAGCACATATTCGCACCGTCCTCAGTTATTGGATCGTAATTTGGAGACACAGCCGCAGAGACTCGTATGTCAGAGACTATGGCTTAGGTTAGGCAGGGCAGAGAGTCGGAGTTAGTGATTGATGACAGTGGGGTATTATGTTTTGGGAACCGCTTTATGTGCCAGATTCGGATGGACTGAGATGTGAGATCTTAGCGGAAGCCCATAGATCAGCATACAGTATTCATCCTGGTTCCACCAAGATGCATCATGGTTTGAGGGATGTTACTGGTGGATAGGTATGAAGAAGGACATTGTGGAGTTTATTTCAGATACTTGACTTGTCAGCAAGTCAAGGCAAAGTATCAGAGGCAGGCTGGGGAATTGCAGCCCTTACCCATTCCAGAGTGGGAATGGGAACAGGTTTCTATGGATTCTTATGGGGCTATCCATGACTAGCAGAGGGTATGATTCCATCTGAGTGATTAAAGATAGACTGACAAGGGCAGCTCACTGTCTACCAATGAAGACGACGTATGGGTTACACAGTGCGATCAGATTTATATCGACGAGGTTGTTCGATTGCATGGTGTTCCAACGGGCATAGTGTCAGATAGGGGTACCAGTTTACTAACAAGCTATAGCAGAAATTTCAAGAAGCTCTAAGTACGATGAAAATTTTGTACAGATTTTCAACCACGGACTGATGGTCAGTCAGAAAGGACCATTCAGACTTTATAAGATAGGCTTCGAGCTTGTAGCCTTAATTTTGATGGTAGTTGGGATCGTCACTTACCTTCGATAGGATTTTCGGATAACAATAGTTTTCAGAAGACGATCCAGATGGCTCTCCTTGAAATTTTGTATGGATGGAAATGTCGATCGCATGGTTGCTGGACAAGACTGAGCGAGAGTAGCATTTTTAGACCGCAGATAGTACAGGAGACTACCGAAAAGATCTAATTAATACGAGACAGGATGAGAGCGGCCCAGTGCAGGCAGAGATTATATGCAGGTCGACGACGCCAACTTAATATATGCACAACCACGCCAAAAAGGCAGCAAACGTGCCCAATAAACAACTAAGGATCCAAGCGGTCAAACCTACAGATAATTATGGCATAACGGGGGTGAGTTACCAACTCGTGAGTAGAATTATATAACAAGATAGAAGTCGAATGGATAAGCGGTGAAACAACTAAAACATGAATATTGTGTACATCAAAGAGGGTAAATAAGCACGCGTCGAATCTAGAGTTCGGACGATGGAATATAAGATAGTAAGCCCTCATGTATAACTCATATACCGCTATCCTAACATGTAAAATATAATTCTGTGTGTGGTTATCATGTTAACATCAAGTAATCGGTATCTGGTCCGGTACGGGCACAACGTAACCACAATCATCTGAAAGCATGTGAGTTCAGGAAGCAAATACAATACTACGAAATGAAACACTAACAATCATCAATCGTCGATAACTCACTGCATAATATGTATACAACGGTGTCAAATCACGATCTCTGTAGCCGTAATGCAATATTTATAGCACACAACCAATAAGAACATAATCAAGGCTATAATACATATATATAGCACCCATCCATATGCAATCATATAAAAATAGCCGGAAAATGTATGTATATGAAATCCTTTCAAAATAGTCGTGTGATATATATATATATATATATATATATATATATATATATATATATATATATATAGCGGCACATGTAGCGGGCGTTGTTTTGTGAAGAAAGGTAGACATCTTATTTAAAGTATACATCCGCTTTTTTGAAAATGATTTATTTAAAAAGGGGTTTTCTTTTGTAAAATTCTGTGTTGATCCTAGACATGTGAAAAATAGTGAGACTATAGCTCATTTGAAAACCTCTGTAGAATACATCGATGTGCGAAAATAATATTTAAGTACCGTTTCGTGGACCAGTCATGTCCGACTACTATATATAGCATAATATATCCCATCAGTGCAAGGCATATATATCGATCCCTCATATATATAATCCTTAGAGACATCATGTGTCAACTACCCTCAATCACTCATGGATTGATCACGCATATATCGTCGGGCGATATCGTGTCTCTCCCTGCCTCAATCTTTCAAGGAATATATATATATATATATATCATGGATCCCCGGTTATATCCACCGTGTCTGAATCATCTTTATCTTCTTATATATCTTTATATATATTCAATCTTATATGATTGATATCATATCATATCCACAGTAATATAAATCTCATCAATCCCATACCCTTTAGTTTGTGTGAATTGGGCATAGCACAGACGGGTAACATATTATACTATAAGACAGTAATATAAGTGTAATAATATATATATCAGTGTCCCATACCACTGAAGTATAACAGTAACAATATATGACACATAGCGGAAATCATAAAGCGTAACATGACTGATAAGATAAATAAAGCGCGAGCGAATGACATGTAAAGTAAGCGCGGCGTAAAAGAACAGTAAATATGTAATTATTTCGAATATTTCCACTTATATGTTTTTAAATTAGAATAAAACGTTGTTTGAAAATAAAGAGGCTACAATATTTTTAAAACATATATTTACCCCTTTTGAAATCCAAATAGCACATCTTTTCATTATCACTTTTTTAAAATATGAAACGAAATGTTGTTTTCAGAAAGTGGGTAATACCGTCATATCAGTAAAATCTCCCAAACGGATAAAATAGTAAGACTCCACAAGTCAAGTAGAATAGGGCCATATCCGGCTAATCATCATCATCTATTCTCATCATATCATCCCGTACGGGTTCTCGCTTCGTACGATAACCATCAAAAATTTCATTGCCCCATATCATAATAATGATCGGTACAGATATCTAATCTACGTATCCAAATACATAGTATAACCGGTATGGACATCAAGTCTATATACGCACATAGCAATGAAATATCAATGGTCAGAACGTTTAGTCACGTACAAACATAGCACCGATGCGGATATCTCATTCGCGCACCTGCTCAACAATCGGTACGGACATCTCATGTCACGTACACGCACGGCGACTAGTACAGACCTCCAGTCGCGTATTTGCCCAGCAACCAGTACGGAATTCAAGCCTCGTAAGCGCGCCTAATATGAATCGTATTTAATATCATCCTAATACAACATTGATCTTACTACAATACGTAAGCACGGCAAGTTCTACGTGACATGCAGTACTAATGATGTAGAGTATACATGTGAGTCCGTGATCGTGCAATATGACAATTATTAGTATTTGTGTTAGTGTTCTACTAAGTATAACTACAATAAGCCTACTAAGCGATACTAACGTAATTTGCTAATTAACGAACAAATCTAAGCATACGTGGCATACATTCTAAGCATATTCAAAGATATAATAAACAATATGTTTCATAGGGGTGCTATATGCTATCTACCCAATTCACCATTCGTAGATATAATCTACTTACTGTTTACGATCATGCTAGTCGTATCCCACGACCGTCTTTCCCTTCGTCGCTGCCGCGAAAGTCTTCGTAATCAAACCTAGTATTCACATAACCACACACATATATAAGAATCCAAATCGACATCAATATAACGAATAAACGCCCATAGGTTAGAAGCTATGACCAACATGAGCCATCCGTGTGCTAACTACCACGAATTAATCCCGGACTTGCTGTTCTAACACAAAAAACCACATCAAGACTTCAAAATACGGATTATCAAGTTTAAAAACCGTAAAATATTGTCAAAACCAACTCAAAATACTTTCAGATTTTTCCTTGTGGCATCTGGGGAAAAACAAAATATCATAGGGGCTTATTCATCAAGTATATGAGCTACTGACCAAACCCCGACACCCAAATCAAAAATTAGGCAGATCAAATGTGCTACAATAACCGGCCTGGGCGGTTGAAATATGGAGTTAGAGCTTCGTGCTTTTGTGGTAGTCTCCTAGTGGTCTAACTAGATAAATGTAATTGTTTGTTTATTTTGCAAAGACCCCAATACATCCCAGAAACGATTTTAACACTAAAACACAACAAAAATCCTAGTTTTTTAAATCTTAAAACCATATAGAAACTCTAAATACTAGATAAACTTGAAAAAGATGGATGTTTTTACCTTGGAATGGACATCAAAGAGGAGATTCAAATTGTAGGAGGCTTCTTGAACTTGAGAACTTGATCACTTCGAGATGGTTTCAACATGAAAAGGTAGTTTGAGTTTGTATTTGGAGTTGGCATTTTGAGTTTATGGTGAGAGTGAGAGTGTGAGAGAAGGGAGGGGCCAGCCATAGGCTTGGGAGATGGAGAGAGGGGGTGGGAGAGAAGAATGGGAGTGGAAAGGGATGAGGAAGGAATGGAGGGCATGGGCATGAGCATGGTGTGCCCATGCTCTCATTTCCACTCACACACACTCTGTCTCTTTCTAATATATTTTTTAACAAAAAAGAAATGGTGCCATGCCAAATACATAACACTTTCCACATGCTAATAAAATATGTAGCCATGGTATTAAACCCAAATCATTAGCATAAAACCATGCTTGTCATGCCCAAATCTAAACATTAACCAGAAAATAAATGTTTTGGTTTTGCCGTTATAAATATTTACATGTATTATATATACCAAATTATAATAAACCCATTTCATAATTATTATCATTTTAATAAAATTCGTATAACCATTATTTAATATTCTAAAATAATCTTTTAAAACTATAAAATGTTACACCCTAACTCGGAGATCGGGACCCCGATCCTCTTGAAATTCCTATAGCGCCTCAAAAAACCCTTTTTATTGGGAGGAAAATTATGAGGGAGGGAGAGGGGCAGTGGCTTATTTATACGACTAGTGATTAGGTAATTGAGATCACTATTAAATTAGATTTGATTAAACGGCTTAGAAAGAGGTTTTCTAAAAAATAGGTTTTAAATTAATAACAAATTCTCTCTCCCTTTTAAAAACAAGATTATATATTTTCTGCAACAATAATCTTTCAAAATAAGAATTAAATTCTAAATAAATTCTTTTCCTTTAAAACATTAATAAATAATTTTATATTCAAAATCCTTTTCTCTAATAAAAATTCGCTTTTCAAAAGACCACTTTTCTAAAACCTGATAAAATCTAAAATTCACAATTCTTTTTCATTTACTTTAAAATAAATCATTTTCTTATATTTTTGAATTATTTTCTCCAACAAAATCTTTTAATAAATTTTTCTCTTTCAAAACAGGATTTCTTTTATAATATAAAACAATTGAAATAAACAAATAAATTCTTTAAAAAATTTATACTCTTTAAAATACCTAAAATCTAACGATTTCTTTTTAAATAAATTCCTTCTCATCTCCTTCATTTTCCAAAACAAAAAGAAAACAAATTTCAAATAAAATTTTATTTGTTTTAGAGTAAGATGAAAAAGCCGAAGGATACCAAATCGTACGTAAAGCACACTAAGACAACAACTCAAGATTTGTCCAAGTCCGACGCAAATTTGCACCTAATCCTGGAACCATGACGAAAACTTGAGCTATGAGAAAGAATTACATGAGATTAAACCGACTTCTTTCTCTCCTTCACAAAGAAATGCCCAATTTCACAAATCTCTCTTTATCTGCTGCCGCACTTAGCCGCCCTCTCCCACTCCAATCAAACTCCATGTTATTAGAGAATTATGTATACTAAAAAAACCCTAGAGAAAGTCTCATATTTATAGGGCGATGGAGGGTGGAATCTCCTTCAAATGTTGCTTCCCGTTTGATCTGCGGATAGCTGCGATGTGTGGCTGAGATTGGATCTGAAGGCTGTCGCTTCTGAAACATGTGGATCTCAATAGGTTGAGGTTAAGGTTGCCGAGTTACCTGCAAGGAAGTCCCGGGGTGGTTGTACCACCGAGGACCCTCCGACGATCAAGTTAGTCTAAAGATCCGAGCAGAGTAACGGCTTAGTGGAGTCGAATTGGCTTACCTTGTGTAACACCCGAGCCCAATAATACTATTTATATTACTAGTTGAGGGTTATATATTGCTCATTCCAATTATCCCGATTATTGGGTGCTTTTTGCAAAATTGTAACCGGTTAAGTCATTTTGGCACATAACAAATTTTAACTCCTAAAATGAAATTTAAAATGTCCATGTTGGCCTACTCGTCGCCACTAGTCGCGTGGTAGCATCCGCACGTCGAGATTCCGTCCCGTTCGGCTAAACGGGCAGGTTTGGACGACTACGCGCGCGTACAAGTGTCCGACTTGGGGGCATGCATTTTAATCATTAAACACCTCTTTTCAAAATTTGGAACCCGCTTAAAATCCTATAATTTGAATTTGGAACATTTGGGCGCAACCCGGGCGCGATTTGGAAATGTTTCATTTAGCGCCAAAAAGGCCCATTTAATTAAATATCATAAAACTATATATATACGAATATATATTCCTTAACAGTTAAAAACATTCAAATCCTTTCCAAATCTTCATTTTAAAAATTCCTTTCTCCTCGCCAACCAATCACGAGAGGCCTGAATCTCTCGTGGGGCCCCCTCTCCCTCTCTATCTCTCTCCGCCTCTCTCTGTCTCTCTCTTCATTCTCTTTCTCTCTCTCTCTCTAACCAATCTCTCTCTCTCTCTCTTCCTATATATATTTTCCTTCATGCAACCGCCTCCTTCTCTTCCCCGTCACGAGAACCTGAACCCTAACCCTAGCTTCGCCGCGACCTCACCGTCGACCTCCCCGCGGCCTCACCGTCGCCGCCCGAGCCTCCTCGTCTCGACCGCTACCCTTCCTTCCTCCGCTCTCTTCCGCGCCTGCACCCAAACCCGACGACGCCACCAACCACCGCAGGTCTCGTCGTCGACGCCGCCTCCAGTCACCGACGACGCCCGCGACTCCCTCTCTTCCTCCTCATCCCTACCTCGTCGTCGCCTTCCTCCTCCCCTCGCCGGACCACCACCAGCCCCAAGCACGACCCTAGCACCAATCCCGGGTCGCCGGGAACCGCGCCGTCGACCCTCGTCGACGTCACCCGCGCCACCTTCGACCGCCTCCTTTCCCCCTCGACCACCAGAGCCGACCACCACCCTCCTCTACTCGTCGCACCACCCTCTCCAGCGAACCCCGAGGCTGTTCAGGCCTTCGCAGCCGTCGTCGCTGCCTCGTCGGCGTTCCAGCGCCGTCGAGACCGCCGGGGTTACCCCTGGTGTCTCCCTGTAAGCTTTCCTTGTCCTTCCTTTTGTGCGAAACCCCTCGCTGGTCGATTGCTCATGATTATCGCGTTTGCTAACTTCGTTACTTTTGACTTTTGCCGGTTTCCGACCGTGTCGTCGTTTGAACCCGACGCTCCAGCAAAGTACCCTGGTCCGTGTGATCCCATTGTTCTCTGTTGGGACTCGATCCGAAATCCGTGCACCCGTCTCGTGTTTTCTGCCGACGTCGCATCCGTGCTTTCCGGTTTGCGAAACCGTCGAGGCAAGATTTCTTGCTACATGCTACCTTAAACTAATTAAATGTTTGAATCACAAACCTGCTATAGTAACTAAGTATTGCTACTCGTCTCATTGGATGAAATATGATGTATATTATAATACTGCCACCTAAATCGTATTTTGCCACATACCCTTAATAACAACTACCTGCAAATTATTTTAATATTTAGAGGATAATAGTCGCACATTTATATCTTTATTGCCTGCTGTTATTAATATCGCGCTACACTGTGATTATTGCACCCCAAGGGTGCTTGAACCTGTTAATAAGAGAATACAAAGCATCACTGTGTTTACATGGAATAATATTGTTATTTGATGTTCCTGCTGTTGTTCTTTATTCGTTACTATACCTGTTATCAGCATACATTTGATTGCACTACATATTGACCGATCTTGATACACCTGACATATGTACCGATACACCGGACATGACACCCTGTACATATCGACTCAACCTGTTGAAACGTGACCTGACCTGTTACCTGATTTCATGCCTAATGCCGACAAACCTGACCATTCCTGCTGTCGATCCAGACAGCCCTACTTTTACCGGATTTTGTGTTGGCATTAGTCCTTGACTACTGAATACCTGACCTGACATACATAGCTTGGGGGTATGGGGAAATCAAAGGCGGAACCGACTTGTAACTCAACAGTTCGATACTTGTTCTGATCAGTCTTACGGGCTTGGCCAGCCCCGGAGTGATGATGCTGACATCACTCATCCATCCAGCTACCTATTACTGCTTAGCGGCACGTCTCGGATTCAGCCCCGAGGACCTTGACCGTAGTCCCGGGCACGCACGGGATACTATTGAGTTACATCGACGATTCATCAATTGATTTCAAAGACTATAGAGTAGAAACCTGATAGGACAGTTTAGTCACCCTTGCACATTACCCTGCTCTGTTATTGTACTGCTTTATTCATGTTCATACCTGCACTGCTTATTACCATGTTTATATTATACTATTTGGTTGATATGACGCGCTGACGTCTGGGTTTTGCATGGCCCAGATTCCTTGCCACTATCGACGACCGAGCAGGAGTACTTCAGCCAGCAGGCTGAACTGTGAGTTCCTTAGGGTTTAGTTTATTTATTTCAGTTCATTTCCAGAGGTGAGCCCGCATTATGGGACATACTGTTTATTCATTGTACTGGATCATTTGCTTCCGCACTTATTATTTCTTGATTCTTGTTATTATGGATTTGGACATGTATTAGATTAGTTTATTATTTGTTCTTGATACCTCCACAACCGTAATGTAACTGTGGATGGATAATTCCTACCCACAGGTAGCATGGTTGGCTATGTCACGTGCCACATCTTGCGTACTCTGGGAAGCGGGGTGTGACATGGTTCTTTTGGTATCAGAGCCATAGGTTAATTGGGTTGATTCTTTGTGGTTGGGTATTGCACCCGATACACGAATCATAACAACCGTGATTAGGAAACATGTCCAGCCACCTTGACCGTTTTACCATCCTTGAATCATTCTTCCGGATCATGTCGACATGCAAACTTACTTTGTATTGTCAACTCGAAAACCTAATTTCTTGTTATCTCTAGGACTTAGGCGACTTGGGTGGAGTTAAGTAATTGTGGCTATGATACCGCGACATAGCTACAATGCAGTACTCTATTTAAGTATCTTGGAGTTCTAGCCTTGATCTATATTCAGAATCTATCATCATGCTAATGTTGGGTGTTTTGAGTTCAGGATTTTGACAGGTAAGAAGTTGAAGACGTACCAGAGGCGTGTGAACGAAGCCGCCATGCTTGGAGTGATAAGAGGAATGCTGGAAATCAAAGAAACAGACCGAGCTGATCCAGCAGCAAGCGGACTCGTTCCAGGAAGGTTTGCAGATCGTTCAGCAGTCTGTGAACGAGGTTGGAACTAGACCAGTTGACCGAGTAGGGACTGTAGCAGATTTCAGACTTTGGGTCCGTCTACATTGACTGGTTTAAAGGAGCCGTGCCAGCCGAGCAGTGGCTAGTCGGCACGGAGAATTTGCTGATTGCGGCACAGATTCCAGAGGACAAGGTGGATGATGTGGTGCGCTTTCAGCGAGTGGATTGCGCCCGAGGGTGATGGCTTGTGGAGGGGAACCGCTTGCCCAAGCCGATCAGTTGGGCGGATTTCTCTAAGAGTTTCCTGGAGAAGTCCTTCCGCGGACTGCGCGGAGGAAATGGAAGAGAAGTTCATCGGAATAAGGCAGAATGGAGCAACCGTGGACGTACACGCAGCAGAATGGACGAGACTCAGAAGTTTCGCTGGACCTTTCGCGGCTAACGATACAGACAGCAGCTGCGGTAGGGAAGCAGTTCTGTCGGGCCAGTCGAGTTTAGGGCTAGGCCGACAAACAGTGTTCTTGCAGCTATGGAAGTGGATAGTAGTGAAGAGCCGGCAGTTGTTCGCGACTTTATGAATGTTTTTGAAGATATATCAGGCTTACCGCCGAAGCGAGATGTGGAGTTTGCGATTGACCTTATTCCTGGTGCAGCGCCAGTATCAAAATCTTATTATCCGATGGCACCGGTAGAATTGGAAGAAGTTAAGAAACAAGTTGGTGAATTACTCGAGAAGGGATGGATTCGAAGCAGCAACTCACCTTGGGGAGCCCCAGTTCTTTTAGTAAAGAAGAAGGATGGCACGAGAAGGATGTGCATTGATTATCGAGAATTGAACCGAGTGACTATTAAGAACAAGTACCCGATCCCTCGCATTGGAGAACTTTTTGAGCAGCTTAGTGGCGCGAGGGTATTCTCGAAACTGGACTTGCGATCAGGATATCATCAGGTCCGAGTGAAAGCAGAAGACATTTGCAAGACGGCGTTTCGAACTCGATATGGACATTTCGAGTATCTAGTGATGCCCTTCGGAGTGACTAATGCGCCAGCAATATTTATGGATTTGATGAACAGGGTCTTTTCACCATACCTGGACCAGTTTATTGTGGTATTCATTGACGATATTCTGGTATACTCGAAGAGTCCGGAGGAGCATGCTGAGCATTTAAGGATCGCGCTGCAGACTCTGAGACGGGAGAAGTTATTTGCGAAGATGAGTAAGTGCGAATTCTGGCTGGAAGAAGTGAAGTTTCTGGGGCATGTCGTGTCGGGCGATGGAATCGCCGTCGATCCCGAGAAGATTGCAGCAGTTCGAGATTGGCCAACTCCAAAGAATGTTGCGGAGATAAGAAGTTTTCTTGGACTCGCCGGATACTACAGAAGATTTGTGGGGAACTTCGCTCGTTTAGCTGAGCCGTTAAGCAAGCTTACGCGCAAGGAGATACCGTTTATCTGGACGGATGGATGCGCATTGGCCTTCGAGACGTTGAAGCAGAAGTTGATAACCGCCCCTATCCTAACCGTACCGGATGATTCAGGAGGACTGGTGATTCATAGCGACGCATCCGGAAAGGGATTGGGATGTGTTTTGATGCAGAATGGGAAAGTCGTCGCTTACGCATCGAGACAACTGAAGACTCATGAGAAGAACTATCCGACTCATGACTTAGAGCTTGCAGCCGTGATCTTCGCCCTGAAGATTTGGAGACACTACCTTTTGGGCGAGAGAGTTGAAGTCTTTACAGATCACAAGAGTTTAAAGTATGTGTTCACTCAGAAGGAGTTGAACATGAGGCAACGCAGATGGTTGGAGCTGATGGCCGACTATGACCTTGATCTTAAGTACCATCCGGGAAAAGTCAACGTCGTGCCGGATGCGCTGAGTCGGTTACCAGCAATTCAGGTGTTGACCGCCCAAAGGGAGATCATTGCGGATTTTCAGAGATTTGACTTGGAGGTTGTGCTACCACATGCTACGGGACAGTTGATGCAGTTGCAAGTACAGTCGTCCTTAGTTGAGAAGATTAAAGCGGCACAATCGCAGGATCCTAGACTACAAAAGTTTCGAGAGCAGGTTGAAGCCGTACTACGAACCGATTTACTGATCCACGAAGATGGTTCGTTGAGATATGGTAGCCGTGTGAGTGTGCCAAAAGGGGATGTGCGTGAAGAGCTTATGAAGGAGGCACACAGTTCAGCTTACTCTGTACATCCAGGAGGGACGAAGATGTACCGAGATATTCGACAGCATTTCTGGTGGGAAGGTATGAAACGGGAGATTGCTCGCTTCGTGGCTAAGTGCTTGGTGTGTCAGCAAGTCAAGGCTGAACACCAAAGGGTCGCTGGTTTGTTGCAACCACTTCCGATTCCTCGGTGGAAGTGGGAACATATAACCATGGATTTCGTGACGGCTTTACCGCGGAGTCCAAAGGGCAACAATGCAGTATGGGTGATTGTCGATCGGTTGACCAAAACAGCTCACTTTATTCGGGTTGGTCAATCGACAGAGACTTTGGCAGAGCGGTACATGCAGGAGATTGTGAGATTACATGGAGTACCGGTAAGCATCGTGTCCGATCGGGACACTCGGTTCTTGTCGCACTTTTGGAGGAGTTTACAAGAAAGTTTGGGGACTCGATTGAAGTTTAGCACAGCTTATCATCCTCAAACTGATGGACAATCGGAGAGAACGATCCAGACCCTTGAAGATATGTTGAGGGCTTGCATGTTGGACTTCAAAGGTTCTTGGGAGGATCATCTACACCTGGTGGAGTTTTCGTACAACAATAGCTTCCAAGCAACTATTCAGATGGCTCCGTTTGAAGCGTTGTATGGTCGTAAGTGCCGTTCACCTGTTTATTGGGATGATGTTGGTGAACGAAGGTTACTAGGGCCAGATTTGGTGGTACAGACAGTCGAGAAGGTGAATACAATCAGGAAGCATATGAAGGCAGCTCAAGACAGACAGAAAAGTTGGGCCGACACGTCAAGAAGACCTCTAGAGTTCGCCGTGGGTGATTTGGTATTCCTGAAGATATCACCGACTAGAGGGGTGATTCGCTTTGGAAGTCGGGGAAAGCTTAGTCCTCGATTCGTTGGACCCTTCGAGATATTGGAGCGTGTTGGAGAGGTAGCGTACCGTTTGGCGTTACCACAGTCAATGGCAGGAGTGCACGAGGTATTTCATGTGTCTTAACTACGGAGGTATGTTCGTGATGAGACCCATGTCTTGGATCATTCGGAGTTGACTGTACGGGAGGACCTAACCTTGGAGGAGCGACCAGTTGAAATCAAGGATCGAAGAGAAAAGGTTCTTAAGAACAAGGTTATCCCTCTTGTGCTAGTTTCTTGGGGTAATCGATCGCATGGAGAATCCACTTGGGAGCGAGAAGACGAGATCCGGCAGAAATTCCCTCACCTTTTCCAGTAGTTAGCTATCTTGTATTCTTGGAATTTCGAGGACGAAATTCTTTTTGTAGTTGGGTATGATGTAACACCCGAGCCCAATAATACTATTTATATTACTAGTTGAGGGTTATATATTGCTCATTCCAATTATCCTGATTATTGGGTGCTTTTTGCAAAATTGTAACCGGTTAAGTCATTTTGGTACATAACAAATTTTAACTCCTAAAATGAAATTTAAAATGTCCATGTTGGCCTACTCGTCGCCACTAGTCGCGTGGTAGCGTTCGCACGTCGAGATTCCGTCCTGTTCGGCTAAACGGGCAGGTTTGGACGACTACGCGCGCGTACAAGTGTCCGACTTGGGGGTATGCATTTTAATCATTAAACACCTCTTTTCAAAATTTGGAACCCGCTTAAAATCCTATAATTTGAATTTGGAACATTTGGGCGCAACCCGGGCGCGATTTGGAAATGTTTCATTTAGCGCCAAAAAGGCCCATTTAATTAAATATCATAAAACTATATATATACGAATATATATTCCTTAACAGTTAAAAACATTCAAATCCTTTCCAAATCTTCATTTTAAAAATTCCTTTCTCCTCGCCAACCAATCACGAGAGGCCTGAATCTCTCGTGGGCCCCCCTCTCCCTCTCTATCTCTCTCCGCCTCTCTCTGTCTCTATCTTCATTCTCTTTCTCTCTCTCTCTCTAACCAATCTCTCTCTCTCTCTTCCTATATATATTTTCCTTCATGCAACCGCCTCCTTCTCTTCCCCGTCACGAGAACCTGAACCCTAACCCTAGCTTCGCTGCGACCTCACCGTCGACCTCCCCGCGGCCTCACCGTCGCCACCTGAGCCTCCTCGTCTCGACCGCTACCCTTCCTTCCTCCGCTCTCTTCCGCGCCTGCACCCAACCCCGACGACGCCACCAACCACCGCAGGTCTCGTCGTCGACGCCGCCTCCAGTCACCGACGACGCCCGCGACTCCCTCTCTTCCTCCTCGTCCCTACCTCGTCGTCGCCTTTCTCCTCCCCTCGCCGGACCACCACCAGCCCCGAGCACGACCCTAGCACCAATCCCGGGTCGCCGGGAACCGCGCCGTCGACCCTCGTCGACGTCACCCGCGCCACCTTCGACCACCTCCTTTCCCCCTCGACCACCAGAGCCGACCACCACCCTCCTCTACTCGTCGCACCACCCTCTCCAGCGAACCCCGAGGCTGTTCAGGCCTTCGCAGCCGCCGTCGCTGCCTCGCCGGCGTTCCAGCGCCGTCGAGCCCGTCGGGGTTACCCCTGGTGTCTCCCTGTAAGCTTTCCTTGTCCTTCCTTTTGTGCGAAACCCCTCGCTGGTCGATTGCTCATGATTATCGCGTTTGCTAACTTCGTTACTTTTGACTTTTGCCGGTTTCCGACCGTGCCGTCGTTTGAACCCGACGCTCCAGCAAAGTACCCTGGTCCGTGTGATCCCATTGTTCTCTGTTGGGACTCGATCCGAAGTCCGTGCACCCGTCTCGTGTTTTCTGCCGACGTCGCATCCGTGCTTTCCGGTTTGCGAAACCGTCGAGGTAAGATTTCTTGCTACATGCTACCTTAAACTAATTAAATGTTTGAATCACAAACCTGCTATATTAACTAAGTATTGCTACTCGTCTCATTGGATGAAATATGATGTATATTATAATACTGCCACCTAAATCGTATTTTGCCACATACCCTTAATAACAACTACCTGCTAATTATTTTAATATTTAGAGGATAATAGTCGCACACTTATATCTTTATTGCCTGCTGTTATTAATATCGCGCTACACTGTGATTATTGCACCCCAAGGGTGCTTGAACCTGTTAATAAGAGAATACAAAGCATCACTGTGTTTACATGGAATAATATTGTTATTTGCTGTTCCTGCTGTTGTTCTTTATTCGTTACTATACCTGTTATCAGCATACATTTGATTGCACTACATATTGACCGATCTTGATACACCTGACATATGTACCGATACACCGGACATGACACCCTGTACATATCGACTCAACCTGTTGAAACGTGACCTGACCTGTTACCT
Source organism: Agapanthus africanus (assembly GCA_030015575.1). Taxonomy (NCBI): domain Eukaryota; kingdom Viridiplantae; phylum Streptophyta; class Magnoliopsida; order Asparagales; family Amaryllidaceae; genus Agapanthus; species Agapanthus africanus. The sequence goes on from CM057343.1 coordinate 77,121,883, forward strand.
GATTTCATGCCTAATGCCGACAAACCTGACCATTCCTGCTGTCGATCCAGACAGCCCTACTTTTACCGGATTTTGTGTTGGCATTAGTCCTTGACTACTGAATACCTGACCTGACATACATAGCTTGGGGGTATGGGGAAATCAAAGGCGGAACCGACTTGTAACTCAACAGTTCGATACTTGTTCTGATCAGTCTTACGGGCTTGGCCAGCCCCGGAGTGATGATGCTGACATCACTCATCCATCCAGCTACCTATTACTGCTTAGCGGCACGTCTCGGATTCAGCCCCGAGGACCTTGACCGTGGTCCCGGGCACGCACGGGATACTATTGAGTTACATCGACGATTCATCAATTGATTTCAAAGACTATAGAGTAGAAACCTGATAGGACAGTTTAGTCACCCTTGCACATTACCCTGCTCTGTTATTGTACTGCTTTATTCATGTTCATACCTGCACTGCTTATTACCATGTTTATATTATACTATTTGGTTGATATGACGCGCTGACGTCTGGGTTTTGCATGGCCCAGATTCCTTGCCACTATCGACGACCGAGCAGGAGTACTTCAGCCAGCAGGCTGAACTGTGAGTTCCTTAGGGTTTAGTTTATTTATTTCAGTTCATTTCCAGAGGTGAGCCCAAATTATGGGACATACTGTTTATTCATTGTACTGGATCATTTGCTTCCGCACTTATTGTTTCTTGATTCTTGTTATTATGGATTTGGACATGTATTAGATTAGTTTATTATTTGTTCTTGATATCTCCACAACCGTAATGTGACTGTGGATGGATAATTCCTACCCACAGGTAGCATGGTTGGCTATGTCACGTGCCACATCTTGCGTACTCTGGGAAGCGGGGCGTGACACCTTGACCGTCTGAAAGAGGGGTTTAAGTAGTGGTGGCAGCAGGTGCAGCAGGCGCGAGAATCACGCCGGCCGTTACACTCCCGACGTCACGCCCGCGTGAAGAGCGGGACCTCCCATTAATGGAGAGACAGGCTCGTTAATGGGGGATCGTGGTGGCGTGGAACGTGGGATGTGGCCGGCAAAGATCTCGCGCATGGCGAGATTCGCGGGATGGAGGTTACGCCTGCAAGCGGTGCTATTGGTCGGTCGATGAGACCGAGGAAGATGACCTCAGCGGGAGAGCTCGCGGACGAGCGGGAGAGCCGAGGTATCTAGTTTCTGCGGTAGCTCGGGAACGAGCCGTAAGGCCGAGGAGGCCCATCGTGCTGGGGCGAGCCAGCGTCTGCTCGGTAGGACGAGCATAAAGGTGGTTTGGTCGGCTGCTGTAAGCCCTTTCTCGCATGCTCTGGGACACGTCATCTGCCACGTGTCATGATCTAGGAGATCGCCGATATCTAGCATCATCATTAGCCCCCCACTCTCGTCCCAACCAGCTGACGGGTCGGGTCGAGAGTGGTTTGCTTGGTTACCCGAGGTGAGCTCTCTTCCGAAGATATCTCCGGGCGTGTCCCCGGGAAATCCGTTGTCTTTTTCTGGGTGACGCAGGCGGATCAGGACGATACCTTCTGCATTAAACAGGGTGCGCCGGTTCGTGCGCTCCATCACTGAAGCGACGGTCCACGTGTCGAGCGTCGGTTGGGCGACGCGACGTGTTGCAGACCTGGGGCGTCTGATGGGATGATGTCCAATGCGCGCGTGCCAGGTGGAGCGATCTGTGTCATCGTATGTGAGGGGTTATTTTTGGCGGGAGTCGACGGTCGCCGTTGGATGGGGGCGCCGGAGGCTATAGGTAGAGGTGGGGCCCTCTTCAGGGCCTATCTCTCTTCATATTTTCCTCATCTTTCATCTCGTAAGACTCCGGGTAATTTGATAAGGCTGGGGAGCCCATAGTACCCTTGTAAAAGCTTTGACTTTTTGAATAAAAACTTTTTGTTTTTGCAATAGTGTTTGTGCTTGCGTTTCCTTTTATTGGTAGACACTTGTATCTGCACAGTACTGTTTTATGGTCGGCATGTTCCTCATCTAACGATTACTCGTCGACTTGACTCTGATCATTTGCCGAGTCTGCTATGACCAGCGGGAAGACGGTGTCTCCACGGCCCCGAAGTCGAAGTGTAGATCGCTAAGACGTTGATAGATCGGATGCCTCTTGTTGAGTTCGCGTTCCTTAGTTTTTGGAGGGGCCGTAATTGGCCAACTGAGGATATTACCGAGCAGGGTAGCTGCTCAGTGCCTCCTGACGGGGACTTTGATCCTCAGTGTGAGAGGCCTGCTGAGGATGGCTGAGCAGGGTAGCTGCTCGGCGCCTCTTGGCAAGGGCTTTGATCCTCAGCGTGAGAGGGGCCGTGAGAGGCCTGCTGAGGATGGCCAAGCAGGGTAGCTGCTCGGTGCCTCTTGGCGAGGGCTTTGATCCTCAGCATGAGAGGGACCGTGAGAGGCCTACTGAGGATGGACAAGCAGGGTAGCTGCTCGGTGCCTCTTGGCGAGGGTTTTGATCTTCAGCGTGAGAGACCTGCTGAGGATGGCCGAGCAGGGTAGCTGCTCGGTGCCTCTTGGCGAGGGCTTTGATCCTCAGCGTGAGAGGGGCCGTGAGAGGCCTGCTGAGGATGGCCGAGCAGGGTAGCTGCTCGATGCCTTTTGGCGAGGGCTTTGATCCTCAGCGTGAGAGGGGCCGTGAGAGGCCTGCTGAGGATGGCCGAGCAGGGTAGCTGCTCGATGCCTCTTGGCGAGGGTTTTGATCCTTAAGGATGCCCGAGCGGGGTTGCCGCCCGGTGCCTCTTGGCGAGGGATTTGATCCCTGGTTTTGGCAGGAATAACTGAGCACAGATCGTGCTAAGCGATTGCCTCTTTCGAGGGATTTTCATCCTTAGCGTGGGAGGGGCGTGGGAGGCCTACTAAGGATGTCTGAGCGGGGTTGCCTCCCGGTGCCTCATGGCGAGGGCTTTGATCCCTGGTGGTGTGCCAGGGATAACCGAGCATGGTTGTGCTAAGCAGTTGCCTCTTTCGAGGGCTTTTGGGTCCTTAAGGATGGCCGAACAGGGTTGCTGTCTGACCGCCTCTTGTCGAGGGATTTGATCCCTGGCGTTGTGGGGTAGGGAAGCTACCAGCCAGGGATAGCCGAGCAGGGTAGCTGCTCGGCTACCTCCTTGTGAGGACTTTGATCCTTGGCGTCGTGGGGTAGGGAAGCTACCAGCCAGGGATAGCCGAGCAGGGTAGCTGCAGGGCTGCCTCCTTGTGAGGGCTTTGATCCCTAGCGTTGTGGGTAGGGAAGCTACCAGCCAGGGATAGCCGAGCAGGGTAGCTTCTCGACTGTCTCTAGGTGAGGGCTTAGATCCTTGGCATCGTGGGTAGGGAAGCTACCGGCCAGCTATAGCCGAGCAGGGTAGCTGCTCGGCGCCTCTTTCGCGGGCTTTGACCCTTAGTTGCTGGCAGGGCCGTAATTGGCCAACTAAGGATGGCCGAGCAGGGTAGCCGCTTGGCTGCCTCTAAGTGAGGGCTTAGACAACAAAGATAGAACTCTTCCTTTTTTCAATGCTCTAACGTTCCCTTCTTGTTATTCGGATGAAAAGGACTTCTTAGAAAAAATTTACATCGTCTTGGTGACAGGAGGGGTGTACACTCGTAGGTAGTGAGTTCACTGGTACAGCTTGAGCTTCTCGGTGTTGTAAGGCCGCGGAAACTTGTGTCCGTCCACGTCCTGTAAGCGGTAGGCTCCGCCGAAAAGTACCTCGGCGACGAGGAAAGGACCGTCCCATTTCGGGGAAAACTTATGCAGCCTGCCTTGATCGCCGAACTCGTTCCGCCGTAGGACCAGGTTTCCAGTCTTGAAGGAACGAGGCTTGACCCGCGCGTTGTAGTATCGGGCAGTTTGCTGCTGATAGGCAGCAGCCCTGATCTGAGCTTGGTCCCGTTTCTCCAGCAATATGTCCAGGTTGGTCTGCAGTGCCGTGGTGTTCGCTTCATTGTCGAAGTGTTCGACCCGGTGACTGGGTAGCCCGATCTCCGTCGGGACCATCGCCTCGGTCCCGTAGCAGAGGTTGAAAGGGGTTTGCCCAGTGGGGGTCTTCTTCGACGTGCGCAGGGCCTATAAGACCCGGGGCAACTCCTCGACCCAACTGCCTTGGCGTCCCTCCAAGCGGGTCCGGAGACCCCGGAGGACATTCCGGTTGGCGACTTCGGCCTGCCCGTTGCATTGGGGGTGTGCGACCGCTGCGAATTTCATGAGGATATGATATTCGCTGCATAAATCTTTCACCTTCTCGTTCTCAAAGTTCGTCCCGTGGTCGGTAATGATACGCCTCGGGATGCTGAACCGGAATATCAGGTTGTTCTGCAGGAACTTGATGGTCGTGGCAGCGTCCGGTTTTTTTATGAGGACGACCTCGATCCACTTCGTGAAGTAATCTACCGCGACGAGAACATATTTGTGCCCGCCCGTTCCGATAGGGAACTGGCCTATCATGTCCAATCACCACTGGGAGAACGGCCATGATGAGGTCAGCGTGGTTAGCTCGATGGCCGGGAGGCGAGGTATGCTTCCGTGGAGTTGGCAGCTTTTACATCTCCGGACGAGTTTCTAGGCGTCCACATGAATGGTGGGCCAGTAATACCCCTGGAGCAATGCCTTCTGGATTAAGGTTCGGGCCCCTTGGTGTGCACCGCCGACCCCTTCATGGATTTCACGGAGGACGTAGTCGGCTTCGTAGAGGTCGACGCACCGGAGCAGGGGCTGAGTGAAGGATTTCTTGTAAAGGTTCCCATTGCTCCAGACGAAGTGACGGGCTTTGGCTCGGAGACGGCGAGCTGCTTCCCGATCTTCTGGGAGCGTGCCATCCCGTAGGAATTCGACGAGGGGCTTCCTCCAGTCTTGATCGTCCTCCTGCGCTGCATATACATGAAGCATCATCGCCCCGTCTTCCACGCTGGGCCGGGACAAGGTCTCGAAAAGGATAGATCGATTGTTGTTGGCCGAGTAGGATGAAGCCAGTTTGCCCAAGGCGTCGGCTTGGGCGTTTAGCTTCCTGGGTATTTGCTCTACTTGGACCCCGTCGAAGTTCTTCCGAAGTTTTCTTACCTCGGCCAGGTACTTTACCATTAGAGGTTCCCGGGTCTCGAAGTGACCGGTCACTTGGCCAACAACTAGGGCTGAGTCGCTGCGGATTCGAACTGTTTTCAACCCCAGCCCGGAGGCCATGCGCAGCCCGGCCAGCAGGGCCTCGTACTCCGCCGCATTGTTTGAGGCTTTGAACCTGAGCTTTATGGAGTACTCCATTTCTGCCTCGTTCGGCCCCCGAATGATGAGGCTGGCGCCACAGCCTTCCTCGGTTGAGGACCCGTCGACGTAAATGACCCACTCTGAGACCGAGTTGGGTTTCCCTATGATTGGGTGCTGAGCCGCGAGGGCCGGCGTGGACTCCGGCCCTTTGCTGGGGATGGTGCACTCGATGATAAAATCGACCAAGGCTTATTCTTTGATGGCCTGTCTTGGGCGGTATTTTATGTCGAACTGGGACAGGTCCTACCTCCACTTCTCTAATCGACCTGAGGATTCGGGTGAGGCGAGGATAGCCCCCAGCGGGCGCTCGGTGAAAACGAGGATAGTATGCGCCTGGAATTAGTGTCGCAGCTTCGTTGAGGCCACAATAAGTGCCAAGATAATCTTCTCTATGGCTGGGTATCTCGTCTCTGCGTCTTTGAAGACGTGGCTCACGTAGTACACCGGTTTTTGTGCTCCATCGATGTGGACGGAGACCTCTCTTCCCCCGTAGGGGTCCTGGTCCCGAGGCGGGGGAGCGGCGACCTGGGGATTATGCCCCGCCGTTTGGACGCGGACAAGCACCTCCACGAAGGATGTGAGTCGGTCTATCCGGCCGGCGAGGGCGTTGATGGAATTCGGTGGAGGAGGCTCGTCTGTACCACCGTTGAGAGGGAGGCGGCGGTTGGTGCTTGGATCGTCTTGAGGATCGCTCGCCATTGGAGTGAGATCGGAAGGCGAACTTTTGTTTTTGTGAAATCTAGTTTTCCACAGACGGCGCCAGCTGATGGAGGGTGGAATCTCCTTCAGATGTTGCTTCCCGTTTGATCTGCGGATGGCTGCGATGTGTGGCTGAGATTGGATCTGGAGGCTGTCGCTCCTGAAGCGTGTGGATCTCAACGGGTTGAGGTTGAGGTTGAGGTTGCTAAGTTACCTGCAAGGAAGCCCCGGGGTGGTTGTACCACCGAGGACCCTCCGACGATCAAGTTAGTCTAAAGATCCAAGCAGAGTAACGGCTTAGTGGAGTCGAATTGGCTTACATTGACCGTCTGAAAGAGGGGTTTAAGTAGTGGTGGCAGCAGGTGCAGCAGGCGCGAGAATCACGCCGGACGTTACGCTCCCGACGTCACGCCCGCGTGAAGAGCGGGACCTCCCATTAATGGCGAGACAGGCTCGTTAATGGAGGATCGTGGTGGCGTGGAACGTGGGATGTGGTCGGCGGAGATCTCGCCCATGGCGAGATTCGCGGGATGGCGGTTACGCCTGCAAGCGGTGCTATTGGTCGGTCGATGAGACCGAGGAAGATGACCTCGGCGGGAGAGCTCGCGGACGAGCGGGAGAGCCAAGGTATCTAGTTTCTGCGGTAACTCGGGAACGAGCCGTGAGGCCGTGGAAGCCCATCGTGCTGGGGCGGGCCAGCGTCTGCTCGGTAAGACAAGCATAGGGGTGGTTTGGTCGGCTGCTGTAGACCCTTTCTCGCATGCTCTGGGACACGTCATCTCCCACGTGTCATGATCTAGGAGATCGCCGATATCGAGCATCATCATAGGGTAATAGATACTTGGAGATATAATTATATTTAAATTAGAGATAAATATGAATTTAATCTAAAAATTAGATTTGAATCTAAACTAAATAAATTAGATTTAACTTTCAGTTAATCCCGAATTTAAATCAAATTTCAACAAAATAAACTAGAAGACTAGGTTTAAGTGTGAAATTGGGAATTCTTTTTAAAAAATTAATATGATTGAGAGAACATGAGAAAATTTGATAATTTTGGAGAGTTCATTATTTTTGTGTGTTTTAGTAATTACTGTGTGTTATATAATAAGCAAAATTTTAAAAATCCGAATAAAATAGAAAATATTTAGATTTTTAAGAATTTCTCGTTTTCCGTGAGTTATAGCATTCAAAATATTCAAAATTTGAAGTAAACAGATTTTTTAATATTTTAAACTTCGTAACTTACGAGATATTTAAAATTTGAAGGAAACGAAAAAATTTGGGATTTGCAAAAATATCCCGATTTTTATGTGCTATACAAGAAAATTATTAAAAACATAAGAGCATAGAAAATGTTAAGATTTTTTTTTTAAATCTCGCAATTTTCATGAGCTATAAAGCATGTAAGATATTGAAAAAGCAAAACAACTTGAAATTTTTCGAGATATTCGAAAATTTCCGAGATAGTTGAAAAGTTTGCAATTTTAGTCCACGATACGGCATACAAAAAATTGTCAATCTAAAGAAAACAATCTTTTTTAGATTTAGCGACATTTTTGTGCTATAAGAAGCAAAATTTAAAAAAAGAACGATAACATAAAATTTTGAAAATTTCTAGATTTTTGTTTGCTGAATGCAAACATTTGAAAATTTAAAAAATCATAAAATTTCGAATTTTAAAAAAAATTGTGATTTCCGTGTGCTATATATAACTTGAAAAATATTGTAATTTGAAAAAAAGACAGAATTTTTTTGGATTTTCGAAGAAATCGCGATTTTCCACATGCCACCAAACAAAATATTGGAAGAACAAAGGAAAATTGAGTAATTTCGAAATTTTCGTGTGGTAGCAAGCAAAATATTGAAAAGTCGAAGAAAAATGAAATTTTTGAGATTTTTGAAGATTTCGCGTTTTTGATATGCTATATAGCTTATAAAAAATTGTAAAACTGAAATAAACTTTTAAAAAAAATTGTTGATTTTCTTATGTTGTACGAATCAAAATTTAAAAAAGAAAGAAGACATAAAATTTGATATTTTGAAAAGTTTGTAATCGTTGTGTGATATTAAAAGTAAAATATTGAAAAACTAAATAAAATAGTAAATATGGGTATTTTAATAATTTCTCGATTTTCACGTGCTATGCTATAGGATGAAAAATATTGAAATTCGGAAAAAAAGAAAATTTTGGATTTTTAAAAAATTCATGATTTCCGTGTATAACCTACAATATATTGGAAATTTGAAGGAATATAAAAAATTTGGATTTTTGAAGATGTAACGATTTTCATAAGCTAAAAAAAATATTGAAAACTGAAGTACATTGAAATTTCTTATATTTTTTAATATTTCATGATATTCGTGTGTCAATATATATCAAGTAAAATATTAGTAAATCGAAGAAAACTGAAAAGTTTATAAAGTTTTCAAATTTTGGCAATTTTCTTTTGTTATATATAGTAGAAAAAATTGTAAGACCGAAGAAAATATAAAATTTTGAAATTTGTTTAAATTAAGCTATTTTCATGTGATGTGAGAAACTGAATTTTGAAATGGAAGAAAATAACAATTTTGAAAATTTTGAAAAATTAGTGATTTTTGTATGCTATAACAGACAAAATATTTAAAAACTGAATAAAACAAAAATATTAAATTTTAAAAAAAATCCTCGCTTTTTGTATTATAGAGCATGAAAATTTGAAAAATAACAGAATTTTTTAAATATATATTCTCGATTTTTATGTGTGCGGCATACAGCATGCTAAAATATGAAGAAAACAAAAAATTTAAGATTTTTTAAGATTCGCGATTTTTATTTATATAGTAAGCAAAATATTTAAAATTCGAAAAGCAAAGAAAATTCATGATTTTCGTTTCCTATATAGTACAAAAAAATATTATAAAACCGAAGAAAACAATTTTTTTTCAATTTTGTTAAAATTTAGCGACTTTCATGTATTTTCAAAAGCAAAATTTTTAAAATAGAAGAAAACATAAAAATTTGATATTTTGAAAACTTTTTGATTTTTGTGGGGTATAGTAATTTTTGTATATGTAATAAGCAAAATGTTGAAAAGTGAATAAAATAGAAAATTTTAAGATTTTTGAAAATGTCTTTTTTTCGTGAATTGTAAACAGAAATTTTTTAATTTTAAAAAATTTCGCGATTTTCGTGTGCTATGCGAACAAAATATTTAAAGAAATAGATGAACATAGAAAATGTTGAAATTCATGCGAAATATTGAAGAATCAAAATGTGAATTTGTGAGATTTTTGAAATTTTGGTGAAATTTTTTGCTATATAGCATACAAAATTATAAAACCAAACAATCATTTTAAAGATATTCGGACGGTATAAAAAGCAAAATTTAATGAAAGAAAAAACATAAGATTTTTAAATTTCTTGATTTTCATGTGTTATAAAATGCAAAATATTAAAATTTGAACAAAACATAAAGTTTTTGAATTCTTGGCAAATTGAAAATTTGAAAGATAAGAAAACTGAAGTTTTTGATGTGCTATATTACTTGAAAAATATTGGAAAATTGAAAGAAACAAGGAATTTTGCGATTTTTGAAGATATCACGATTTTCTATATGCTAAACAATCTATTAAACATAGAAGAGCATAGAAAATTAATATTTCGAGATTTTTATGATTTTCATGATATATGCAAAATATTAAAAAGATAAGAAAACTGAATTTTTTGAGAATTTTGAAAATTTCGTGATTTTCATGTGTTATAGTATAAAAAAATTGTAAAACAAAAAAATCATTTTAAAAAAATTTATCGATTTTCATGTGTTGTAGGAAGCAAAATTTAAAAAAGAAAGAAAACATAAAATTTTGATACTTTTCAAAAGTTTGTGATCATTGTATGCTGTATAGAAAGCAAATTATTGAAAAACTGAATAAAATAAAAAATATATATGATTTTTGAAAATTTCTTGCTTTTCATGTACTTATACCTTCTAAAATATTAAAAAATAGAAAAAATCTGAATTTAAAAAAAAATCGTGATTTTCATGTATAACCTGAAAAACATCAAAAATTTGAAAGAAACATGATTTTTTTGGATTTTTTAATACATGGCGATTTTCATATATTGTTATAGTAAGTAAAATATTGGCAAACTGGAAAACAAAATTTTTTTTTAGATTTTCGTGTGAATGATACAAAATATTGACAAATCGAAGAAAACTAAAAAGTTTTTAGATTTGCAAATTTTGTTTCGTGTGCATACAAAAATTATAAAACCAAATAAAACATAAATTTTTTGTACTTTGTTAACATTTAACTATTTTCGTCTGTTGTAAGAAACTAAATTTTGAAAACGAATCAAACATAAAATTTTGATATTTTTGTAAATTCGTGATCTTTGTGCGGTATAACCAACAAAATATTTAAAAAAACGAATAAAATATAAATATTAAGATTTTTGAAAATTTCTCAATTTTCGTGTGACTATAGCATACAAAATACTAAACACTTGCAATAACCAGAAAATTTTTTAATTTATTTTAAGAATTCACGATTTTGAAAATTTAAAGAAAGCAGAAAATTTTAGTTTGCGTGTTATTGAAAATTTGAAGAAACCAGAAAATTTTAGGTTTTTCTAAGATATTGCAATTTTCATGTATATACAGCAAGAAAAATATTTAAAATTCGAAAAGCACAGAAAAATCTGATTTTATTTTTTGTGTTAGGGCATGCAAAATTCTGAATAAACGAAGCAAATTGAATTCTCGATTTTCATATGTTAGGAAGAAAAATATTGGAAAACTGATGGGCGCAGAAAAAATTGAGATCGTTGAAATAACGCAACTTTCGTGTGGTGCCGTGGAAAATATTTCAAATTTGAAATAAAAACAATTAATTTTGGTAAATTCCGTGGTTATCATGTGCTACCGCTAAAAATCTAAAGAAAAGAATTTAAGATTTTTAAAAATTTCGTGATTTTCGTATAATGAAGAAAACAAAAAATATTGAGACTTTTGAAAATTTCATAATTTTCGTATGCTGCATTTAAAATATAAAAGGGGAAGAAAATAGAAAAAATTTATACTTTTGAAAATTTCACAATTTTCATTTGCAATATTAAAAACCGAAGAAAGCAAAAATTATTTTATTTTTGAAAATTCATGATTTTCTGGTACGTGATAAAGCAAAATATTGAAAACACAAAAGAAAAAATTAGATTTTTAAAATTTAGCCATATTGGCATGCAAAATGTCGATAATTTAAAAAAAATACAGAAAATTGTTGTGTTTTTGTACATCTTACAATTCTTAGTGTGTTAAAATAAACAAAATATTAAAAAACCAAAATAAAAACTGAGATGTAGACAGTATGTACGTCTACTCCCTATCTTCTGCCATTCCTAAACTTCTGCTATTCCTTTGTATTCTCTCTCTCCCTATTTTCTTTTTTTGATGCTTCAGAATAATTGAATGGTGCGAATGTGCATAAGTTCGATGACGTAGACGGTTGTAATAACTATTTTCTTTTAATAAAATTTTATGGGACGAACTGTTTCGAGCTTCCAAACAAAAGATTTTTAACAATTTCATTATTTTCATACGCCATGGAAGTAAAATATTAAAAAACTGTAGAAAAATTTGGATTACAAGTTAACCTTTCATGATGCGCTTGGTAAGCGATAATCAAGGGGTAAATATTACCTTGCCTGTTTAGATGTAAAAAATATTACTAGGGATATTGCATTACCATGGTAATCAAATTACCCCATTTCATAGGAATCCAATTCCCTCCAAAACAGATGCATTACAACGAAATATACCCACCAAACACGACATGTGTCATGACCATCCACCACCTGCTGTCGCCCTTCCTCGCCACCCGCCGACAGCCTCCCTCGTCGGCCACTGCCGGTCGGCCACCGATGGGAAGTTCGCAGTCGGCCTCCCTCGCCCCTCGACATCGGGCGGACATTCTCCGTCAGCCTCCCTTACCGGCCGGCCGTCAGTCGGAAGTTCATCGTCGGCCTCCCTCGCCCCTCGATGTCGGTCGGACATTCGCCGTCTGCCTCCCTTGCCACTTGCCGCCGACTGAACGTTTGCCGAGGGCCTCTTTCGCCGCCGATAGAACGTTCGCCACCGGCCTCCCTCGCAGCCAATCGGACCCTTACCGCCCACCACCATCCGTCTACCGGTCAAACGTTCGCTGCAGCCACCGGTTTGGACATTTGCCACCGGCCTCCCTCACCGCCGCCGACCGTCCTTACCGCCATTTTGTTCGCCGCCGGCCGCACCTCCCTTTATCCATTGTCGTCGCCGGTCGACGGTTGCATACATATATTACCGTGGATGATTAAAATATACCAAACACAATTATATAAGATTTCTTGAAATTGGATGCCTGGTCATCGCATTCCCCGGAATATAAGGATTCCCGGAAATCTTTTATTCCATGTACCAATTACAATCTCATATATTTTATATATGAAGTTCATAAATATAAAATATTACAAGTTCCAAATCATATAGCAACAAACTTTTAATTAATATGATTTTTCTTCGCTAATCTAACTTGAAAAAGCTATAAGTTACCCCCCACAAATTTAATATCATTAGTTCCGATGCATATTTCCCAAAAGCTACATCCAACCTTTCTTGGCCAATTTCTTTGGCTCTATATCCTAATAATTTTATTTACTCCAAGTTTCTCTCTTACCATTTATCCGAAGACCCAATTTCTTTCGCTCTGTTTAGCGATAATTTTATTTACTCCAAATTTCTCTCTCATCTTTTCTCGGAAAAATCTCAATACAATTTTACATACCACCTACCAAATTTTTTCCGCCTTCAAAGAGTTGAGTTCGTGGAAGTGAGCATAGATTCAAAAAAATATGGCTTTGATAAAATTAAAAAAGAAAGAGTACAATTACTGTTAAAAGAGCATTTTCATATAGAAAGGTCTCTGGTATGCTTACATGATCAAAGTCGAACAATTGTTTATATGATTGTTTATATGCCGAGAAAACGGAACCTCAGCTGCCAGCTGCCATAGAAGTAAATTTCACACCCCTACTAATATAAAGATCGACACCGTTCATATGGATCTAGATGACCTATAACTTGTGTACACCAAATATCTTGTGATTAACACGATTTAGCTTTCATCGAATTATGGTAAAATTAACGAGTTTTCTTTAATAGGATATTGGCAAAATTAATGGTTTTTCTTTAATAAGATATTTCCCATCTTCATATCCGCAATAAAAGTGCACGAAAATCAATTGATACTTAGACAAACATGAGCATGATAGGTTGTTACTCCATTTCCTCTTATATGTCAAGATAAACGCTAATCATTAAACTAGCAGTCCTCGATCAGAAATTACTAATAACAAATTGCAATCAGGAATTTGTCAATCCAGAATTTATTTACTTAAGTTTATAAGCCCTTGAAGAACCCAAGAATCAATAAAAACACAACAATAAAAATCTTCACATACAAATATCCAAAATGAAAGCAAAGGCTTGATTTTTCAAATCTCTTTAGAAAGCGAAATGTACAAATTTTGCAACAGTAACCTTATCACACAACCGACAACTTATCACTTCTCATCTTATCCTGCCCCTCCTTTTAAAGCCCAAAAAAAGATTAAACAAACTTTGCAATCAATCAAATCAATCATCATAACTTTCTAAAAAGAAAATAGAGTCCATGTCTCAAAATTATGGGGAAATTGGCAACAAATTATCACTCCTAATAACAAGTTAACCCTCTCTCCTGCATCAGCCCTGCACCCATCCAATAGTCTTTTCCCACCCAACCCAAAAGTATGAGATTTTGGAGTAAATTTACACTAAAACAACCTAACTATTCGCAACTTTTCACTAAACCCTTAAAGTTTTTCATAACAGTAAGCTACCTTAAATTGCTGCTTTCAAGGGTATTTTAATGGAAAAATATCCCTGTGTTTTACTGTAAAATAAATTATTAAAGTAGTTTAGCAAAAACCCATGATAGATCAGGGTGTGATAGTGTAATTTACCCTCTGTTTTCCTTGATCGATTAATGGAGGCTTCATGCATCATGTTTAATGCTTAGCTTAGCTTCCTGCTATGAAGGGGAGGGCTCGGATTCGACCGCTGCCACGTCTGCGAGGGCACTGAGCATGTTGATGACCTCATTCGTGTCGTCGAGATAATATCTGGCTTTGCTGGGCTTCTGCCCTACTGTGCATGCGAACACAGAAGTGTTGGTGGATACGAGTTCCCGGGTCTTGACACCCGCGATGCCTTCAAACATGTCTTCGTCTGATCGGTCGTCGCCGATGCATAATACAAAGTCCACACGTGTTCCTCTCTCGACCATAGATGATAAGATCTTCTCTGCTACTACGCCTTTGCTCACGCCCTGGATCGACAACCAAAACAAATATATTGTAATTTAGAATTATTAAAATCTTCCAAAAGAACGGCATAAAATATTAAAATGTTAGTATTCTCCAGAGTAGTTTTATTTGGAATTGGACAATTTCAATGGTGAAAAGTGTTGCCTAATTGGTCAATTGCATGGCTTCACGTTTCGCATATTGAGGGAAAGGTCCAAGTTTCAAGTTTACACAAGATTTTTATCCCACGTGATTTTGCAGGATAAATAATGCAAAAAAGTAATGGCTAATGCAAAAATCAACCACTCAACATTAACAAAGATAGCTGAAGATACCTAATGGAGGCTACAATTTAAAGTTGGACGTCCAAATTCTTTTGTTTTATTGGGAGGGCTTGATGTGGTTCTCAGAATTAGGACAAGGGTAAAATACATAAAACACCATTCCACTTTTTCAGTTTTCATTAGAGCGCCATTGAACTCACCGCTAATCTTCTATTATTACACTTAAAACCATTATGATGTTAGGAAAAAGTGGTTTGACCAAAATGACCCCATCTTCATCCTCTGAACTTTGCCATAAGGGTTTATTAGGGTTTTATGAAGTTACCTGAGAGGCACTGTTAATTTACCTGGTGCTTGCATTCGGAATGGTAGTTCAATAAGGTTTAGTGTAGTTTTATTAAGCTTATTGGTGCTTAATGAAAACAGAAAAGGTTCGATGGTGTTTAATGTAATTTACATATAGGATAATTGCAAGTGAGAAACCATGTGGAAACACAGAAAGGGCATGAACATTTACCTGAGGATTTACTTCTACAATAAACTGTCCAGGTTTAACAGAGGCCGGTTCGTTTGCAAGCACACTCTCTAGATGATCAAGCATCTCTTTTGCCTGGGTCGATCCAAAGCCAGGGTCGGCGTCTTTATGATGCCATACAAGGGCACTTTCTTTAGTTTCCACATTCGATCCATCGGTAGCCTCCGTATACAGTTTCATAACGGGTTCGGCCATATGCATCCATCCAAAGTCAGTACCCCCCTGGCTTGAAGTTTCCCACTCTTGATCGTTGCTCCATCTGTGAATATTAACAGCATTATATGAACAAGTTTAAGTAAAGAAAAAAGATAAGGAAAGAAGGATAACAAGAATGTGTTAGCTATTCCTCCAACATGGAGGACTGGCCAGTGTACGACTCATACTACTTTCCAAGCAAACAGCAGGAAACAAAACTGATGCAATTTCTGTGAACTTATGTCATTTCCTAGTATTAGACCAAGAGAGAAATATTTTCAACTTTATTTAACACAGCAATACAAGATTCAAGATTACCCAACTACCAAATATACCGCTGCCACGACATTCTAAATTGTGTCTCTACCCAAATTTATTGAAAAGAGACGCTTTGTTAAACTAGCACAGTCAGCGAGGGTCACATTGCGATAGCGATATACAATAGATTTAACAACTGATCGTTCATCTCATCTCCCCATTCCTTAAAGAAGTTTCTTCAATTAAAAAACATGTATATTTTTTCCCCATTCAGATAGTATGAAAGAGGTGAGAACAAGTTCCGATTTGATCCTACTAGAGTTGGAACATGATTCACTTACACGAAAATTTATCATCCTTCTCCTTGTTCTAGGATCCCCCCTCATATAAGAGAATTTAAAGGATGCTTCATGCTAGCTATTTTATAATTATGGTAGGGGCACCTCTTTTGTCCACAATTTTCACAATCAAGATTTTGGAAGTAAATAAAAGAGGATTGACATTAACATCATAGAAATTTGTCAACTTCTTATAAAGCCTTTCTTCATACCCGAAACTAATGGGCAAAGGCTTAGAGGATGAATGGCAGATTCTAAAAGCAATAAAGAGACTCTATAGTCATTTATTTACATTTTAAGCATTAGTTTACATATTTAGCGGAAACTTGGGTCATCTTTACTCGTCATATTGCAAGAAATCTGATTCATAGTAGAAAGAAAGAAAGCATACTACCTCAAAAAGTAGCCATGTTCCGCTGCAATTCCAAGCTTTTTGCATGGTGCAAACCATTTCCCCAAGCTATCCCTTCCCCTCCCGCTAACAATAAACACCACATTCTTCTTATCACAACATAGTGTATTGATGATTGAGATAACTTCTGCACTTGGGGCTTTATCAATTGAACCCTGGGGCATAACCGTCCCGTCGTAATCCAACAATATAGCCCTGCTTTTAGACCTTTCGTACGCCGAGACAATAGCATCCACATTAAGCTTTCTGAAGTTAGGGTCAAGAGCCACTACCCTAAAACCAAACCCTAACCCAATCCCCCAACACTTCCTTCTGAAATGATCCTTGCAGCACCTCTCCAAATCTAGCATAAAGCTCTTTGCCCAATAAGCGACGTCATGGGTGCTGACATATTTGTAATGCTTCTCATGTCGCAGTTGCTTTTGAGAATCTGGCATCGAGATCGCCTCATGTAATTCCTCTGCTGTTTCCTCGGTGTTCCATGGATTGACCCTAACCGCACCACTAAGAGACGGAGAGCAACCAATGAACTCTGAGACCACCAGCATGCTCTTACTTGGTTCCGCACTCCCCGCATCATTGATGCCATTTCGGCACACAATGTACTCATAAGGGGTCAAATTCATTCCATCTCTAACAGGGGTAACCACAACGCAATCGGCAATAGTATAGTAAGCGGTTCTCTCTACCGCAGACACAGGACGATCCACAAACACGACCGGACTATAATCAGAATTTCCAAACTGGGCATTGATCCTTTTACAGCTTTCCACTATCTCAGCCTTAATCACATCAAGCTCTCTCCCTCTTCCTCTCGCGGGGTTCGCAATCTGAACCAGAACCGCCTTCCCCTGCCATTCGGGATGCGTTTTCAGCAGATGCTCAAAAGCAAGCAACTTTAAATTAATCCCTTTGAATATATCCATATCATCGACCCCTAAAAGAACCGTCTTCCCACCGAATTGCTTCTTCAGCTCCTTCACCCTCCATTCTTTGTCGGCCAACGCGAGCGTCGACTCGATCTGACCCATATGAATCCCAACCGGCATAATCTTGATCCCCACGGTCCTCCCAAAATAATCCATCCCTATATACCCTCTCTTCGACTGGTACTCGATCCCGAGCATCCTGCCACAGCAAGAAAGGAAATGCCGCGCGTAATCAAACGTATGGAACCCGATCAGGTCGCAATTCAGTAAAGCCTTCAAGATCTCAAGCCTCACGGGCAGCGACCGGTAAATCTCCGAAGACGGGAACGGGCTATGCAGGAAGAACCCCATCCTCAGCCTATTGAACCTCCGTCTCAGGAACGTCGGCAGCGCCATCAGGTGATAGTCATGGATCCAGACATAGTCATCCTCAGGGTTGATCACCTCGATCACCTTCTGCGAGAAGAGCTTGTTCGCGAGGACGTAAGTCTCCCACAGCGACCGGTCGAATCTCCCGCCGCTCCCGCTCGAAAACGGCAGCATGTAATGGAACAGGGGCCACAGCAGCTGCTTGCAGAAGCCATGGTAGAACTTGTCCAAGACGTCATTGGGTAAAAACGCCGGCACGCACTTGAATTTCTCGAGCAGCGCCTGCGAGACGTCGTCCTGCTCGCTGCTGGAGACGTCGGCCTTCAAAGAACCGACGTAGATCACCTCCATGTCGTCGGGGAGCCCATCCTTCAGCTGAAGCAGCAGCGATTCCTCGTCCCAGGAGAAGCTCCACCCGCTGTTATCGGGTCTGCGGCGGGCCTTAACGGGCAGCTGATTCGCCACGATGATGATCCGATCTTGGGCGACAGAGGATTGGACGTCGGAGGCGACGCTGGTGGCGCGATCCTCGTCGTCGAGCTCCGACAGCGTGCCCGGCACGGTCATGACGCGTGACATGCGGCGCGAGCGGAGGCCGCCGTCGCCGGGGATCGCCGGAAAATTGCCCGAGGCGAGATCTAAGAGGTTCGTGTACGATCTCGACATCATCTTTTTGGCGACGAAAGGCGAGATCTTTGGATGATCGATGGATCAAGAATCGAAAGCTAGGGTTTTTATTAGAATTGAAAATGGAAAGAAATCGAGGGGAAGATATGGAAAGAAATCTTACCTTAATGAATTGGACAAAAGAATCGATCGAGGAAGGATTTCGATTTCGATTTCGATTTTTTTTGCTCGACCTTTTTTGGGGTTCAAAATGCAAATCTAGTATTTATCTTTTGCTGGGACGAAAAAAAATAAAATAAAATGCGCTCGTGTTATTATTGCAGTTGGGGGGAGTGGGGGCGGACGAAGTTGAGGATAAGGTCGGCGGTGGGCCCCACGCCCATGCCAACTGGCTGGACGTGTGTCGGCATCGTGCATCGCCATGTCGGTATGGGTGCAGGGAATGGACGGCTCGGATCGAGCCCCAGTTGTGCTGCAGCTGTTTTCGGTGGCGTGGGTCCCGCTTCGGGTGCTGACTCAATGCAGTGTCCTGCGCGGAGTTTGTATGCGGGCGATTGATCTGCCGTTGATGAGATTGGGACAAATAATTTCTGGAGATCGTACGGTTGGGATTGGAGGAAATATACAGAGTGTCCTTTCATGAAGTGGATAGAGTTCCGAGGCAGGAAATGATGAGGTCTTCTTGCATTGGAGGCACATGTTTTTTATTTTATTTCAATTCATTGCTTCTTCTTCTTTCTTTCTTTTTTTTTTTGCCTTTTTGCCTTATTTCTTTTCCTGACCTGACCTCTCTGTAAATAAGTTTTTATTTATTTATTATTTGTATTTGTATGTTCCGTTACAAATTGAATATTTTGAAAATTAGACACTGGCAAACAAAAAAAAATTTGGATAGATGTTTTTTTTAAATATCTGACAAGATTTGAATATTTATATTCTTTAATTATGAGATAATTTTTGTTTGCCGCTGATGTCGAGAATCTTATTGACAGTTAAAACCACAAAAGATAATTGTTGCTTATTTTGTTTAGTTGTTTTTTGTATTCTTAGTTGTGCAGGACACTGTTCATCGATATCTCTCATATAACATTTATTGTCTGATTCATTCCTCGAATGGTTATTAGCTCATAGCATATTTATTTCTACAAAATGCCATTATATTTATTGCTCAACTGGTGAACATGATAATAGTAGATCTACTGGTTATTTAGTTCAAAAGATGATATCTTTCATTCTATTTGAATGAGATTGTGTAGGGTAAGGCCAAAGAGCCACCGAGCCTTGTCATCAGAAGGGGAAAAAAATCCACAGCAGGAATCCAGTGGCAATTTCGTCACTTAGATTCCCAAATTGACCCTTTGGACTCGATCCATGCATGCCATGCACCAATTCTTGTTCCATGGTCAATAATGCGTGGCGAAATCAAAACCTAATTTGTTCTTTGTTTGGTGGGCTAGACAAAATTTGTGGTGATTTGGTATATGTTTCAAAAAGCGAGTAGGTTGCCTCCCTCATTTCATGCATGTTTAGATTGAGAAATTAGAGATAATGTTTCACCTAACATAGACCAAATCGATGTGTTAGAATTCAACTTTTTTGAAAAAAGATAAAAATATTTGTGAAGGCATCATATGAGCTAAGACTTTCTTAGAACCATCTTCACACATTATGGCAACACGTGAACCATATATAAGATACGGTAACACATAAACCATCATCAAAGCAGCTTTTGCAATCTCATTACTTTTAGATCGGCTCTCTGTCGTTCAACTAATAGACGAGCGTGTGTGTGTATATGTATATTGATGTATCTAAATTTAATTTCATATTCCCGTCTTACCATTTGAATACTTCATAATATCGACCTTCAAATTGCCATATACTGTTTTCTAGAACTTATCTTATCCTTATCCATAATTCTTTGAAGATGCTTGTAAAAGGAAAAAGAAAATAAAAGTCTAATGGATCAAGTAAAGCTAAAATGGATATGTAAGGCATATTGATATGATAAATTATACGGTGTGTTTGGTGTAATACATCCGGATAGAAAAAAAAAGATGAAGAATTTCGGAATATCTTTCGGACAGCTTGAGGAGAAGCATGTCCCTTTTCCATTCTCTATTGTGACCGTGCAGAATATAACCTGCACACTGTAAATTTTCCTTTTGATAGCCTGTTTCCAAAATGGAATTCAATGATGCATTACTAATTAAGCATGTGGTCCCACGAAACAAATGCCTAAAAAGCAACAACATGACATTAAAGATATTGATAATTGCATGTGGATATGTGAACATGCAATCCAAATAGGAAAAAATATGTAGGGAACAATTTCTAAAAACAAAAACGCAAAAGGATAAGATTAAGATTTTTTTAAAATAGGGTATAATAAAATTAAAATTGTTAAAATAATATTTTTTAATTTATCAAAACAGGACGGTTTCAAACCCGGCCCCACCTTCTAAATAAGAGGACGGGTTCCTAGAACCCGCCCTCTATAGGAGAGGGTAGGTGGCCGGTCTTGGGAACCCGCCCCCATTTTTAATAAAAAATAAATTAATTAAAAACAGAAATTAATTAAATATCGACTAAAAAAATAAGCAATAATATTAGTGTTGTTTAAATCTGAATCTTGTATACACTTTAATAAAAAAATAAATCCGTCAAATTTATAATACAAAAAAATCATTTGTTTATAAAAGTATACAATTATCGCTTTCCCTTTCTCTTTCCCAATCCGAGGAGGCTGGACATAAGCCTGTGCCTCTTGGGATGACTGGACGACCCCACCCCCCCACGTTTTCTGGGTATATGGCGGCGGCGTCTGCTCTTCTGCTTCGTCTTCAGTATCGTCTTGGACATGCAGTTGTTCCGCAAATCCTGAATGTGGGATATGTGTCGGATATATGTTGTCTCCCAACAACTGCATGTAGAACGAAAAATCCATCTCCCAACTGGGCTGTTGTTGCGAAAAACCTGTTCTGGTTTCATGTTGCTACTGTTGCACAAAACCTGGCCCCCATGGCTGTGCAAATCCTGACCCCCAAGGCTGCTGCTGTTGTGCAGAACCTGACCCCAAGGCTGCTGTTGTTGTGCAGAACCTGACCCCAAGACTGCTGTTGTTGCGCAAAATCTGTCCCCCAAAACCGTTGTTCCTCCGGTTGTTGCGCTTGTTCAGTGTGTTAGGATTGCTGCTGACAGTATGGTGTTCCAAACCACTGATCATGCTGCTCTGGATCTCCCTGATGCTGCGGCTCTGGTTCCGGCTCATGCTGCGGCTCTGGTATCGGCTCATATTGCTGCTCTGGTACCTGCTCATGCTGTTGCTCTCGCGATGGCGATAAATGTGGAAATATATTATATGAATCGAATATACCACCAATATATGAGTCTACATTTGAAAATAAAGTCTGAGTATCTGGACCAGTATCAATTGATATGGATCCTGCATCATTGATTGTATATGATGCAACCCACGGGCATGTTGTTACATTAAAAATAAGAAATAATTATTGACTCATACCGCCGGATGTTAAAAACTAATATAATTTAAAGAATTTAACTTACCATTTCTCGTTCCACGTGGCCTCTAGGCTCGTACTGCTGGATGTTTGGAAAGTCGTTAGGGGAGCAGAAAGATATCTTATAGTGACACACGCTTATACCATTGCAGATATGTTTCTGTAGCGTCGGCGGTTGTTTGGTCATCTATTTGCTGTAAGGCAATATTACGCTGCCTATCCTCCCATCTTAGCAAATATTGATGGTGATGCTCCCTCCAATCACGCTCCGTCTTTTCTTCTCGCATGTCTCCCTCTATTGTCATAGACGTGGACGGCGGAACAAGAATATGTTGCAATCTACTGAACTGTCGCAACACCTGGTCCGGTAGGTGCATGACCACGATATATTCCGGAAAAGAGAGCGCAGAGCACAATAATACATATCTGAAAGGTTTGACACAGCGGAGTTTCAAGTTACGGGGAGTAATGAGAATCAATATACCGTAAATTTTAGAGATGAATGGCTTTCTTCGTGCACATGTGGTGTTTTCCAGCAATAACATTCAGCTTGTGCCCACGCATTTGCTGCTGCGAGCAGCATGCATAACTCACATTACAATTTTGCTTCCCGTTACTATACAGTTTCCAATTACCAAGGCGCATACGATCCAAAATTTCATGCTATACCAGACAATCACTATTGGTACTATTATATTGGAAACAGACAAACACCGACTGTATTACCGGCAGACAAAAATATAGGGCCCGAAAGACTTAAGGTGCATCGAGATCGAATGACAATGGATGATGATTCTCAGCAAAGGCACGCCAGATATAGCCTATGCAAACAACCAGGTCATTATAAGACCAGATGTCCAGAACAGTCAACAGGAACGGGACCTTCGAGATCGTGACAAGTGCACCGGAAAAAAAACGGTTAGCGCTTGTAAAGAAACTTGTACAATTTACATTTTACAAATAGATATGATTTTTTTGTATTTTAAATCTGACTTATTCATTTTGTTATTGGAATGCATACAAAATGCATATTTATAGTAATTCTATATGAACTTTAATAACAATTGTTCGGAACCAAAACAACACTAATATTATTGTTTATTTTTTAGTCGATATTTAATTAATTTCTGTTTTTAATTTTTTTTTAATTTTTTTATTGAAAAAGGGGACGGGTTCTCAGAACCCGCGCCCTACCCTCTCCTATAGAGGGCGGGGCCGGGTTTGAAACCGCCATCTTATTTAGAGGGTGGGGCCGGATTTGAAACCGTCCTATTTTGATAAATTAAAAAAAATATTTTATTTTAATAATTTTAATTTTATTATACCCTATTTCATAAAAAAAAACCTAAGATTAAAGGATGCTTGTAGTTTTTGGCTCGTGCTGTTCACATGAATGAATGGATGTCGATATTGCATGGTTGAAATCAATCATATATGTGTGGTTTTGATATTGGAATTTATTTTAGAATAAAATTCTAGACACACTTTAGAAAATGGATGACTTGGTTGCTGTTTTTTTTTTCTTCGGTTGGATTGATTAGGGGTTTTCTAAAATTTGATTCTAAAAGAGCCAATTACACTATTTATATTGGATGATGATGTATGCATCTCAAAATGAAGAATGGATTGTAAGATTTTTCTTATTTCATTAATTTTTCTACTGAAAAAATAGTATCAATTCATGTCATCATCTACTATAAGAGTATAATTAATGAGATTAATGGAGGAAAGAGGCCTTCCCTACTATGGCGTCGAAAAAATACCCCCTCCACCAATTTTTCTGACGATCGGCCCCCATCATCTTCATCGTCATCATTTAAGATGTGGGTACACCAAATTTCATGTGATTCTACAATTTTTTCACCGTTGATTTAGTGGGTTCAAAATTAACGGTTTACCGACAATAGAACTTTTTACATTGCTAAATCAACGGTGAAAAAGTTGTAGAATCACATGAAATTTGGTGTACCCACATCTTAAATGATGACGATGAAGATGATGGGGGCCGATCGTCGGAAAAATTGGTAGAGGGAGTATTTTTTCGACGCCATAGGAGGGAATTCCCTCCTATGGCATCTTTTCTCCATTATTCTCATAATTAATATGCTTATAGACACCTACTGCTCGTATTTTTGCACGTTCAATGCACGTATGTTAAATAAACATGACGAAATCTAATAATTTTCTATCTTCTTTTCACAAACATGTCTAGGCCTATTGAACATTTGATGTTGCTATTTTCAAATCTTTTAACATTTGATATTTCAAAAAGGCTTGATGAGTGAGCCACTAGACCCCATTAAAGAAGTCATAAGAAAACATACCATTCTAAACTTGTAGAAAACTTAAATCAGATGCATATGTTGATATCAAAATTTTAAAATATGGTTTAATCCAAATCTTGTTTCTGCTCTTCATTTGCACTTCTTAGAAAGAATTTGAATTTATGTGCAATCATTTTATAGATCAATCATACATAAATGAGACTCTTAATTTTTGACCACTACTATAAGTATATATGTGCCTTTAAAACTGACTTTGTAAGTATTTAATTATTAAGACACACAGTCCATATAAACTTCACTTTATAAGTATATATTCTTGTTATTAGCATAAACTTCAAGTTGTAAGAAATATTTACATTTAAGTGAAAACTAAAAGTCTTGGGCTAGTCATTCTATCGCTTGATTTTGTTGGAGATAGTGCCCTCATAGTCAATTATTGGATCGCAGGTACGTGATTGCAATGATTGCGGAGGACCTATACCGGTAGGACAATCTTACTCGAGATGATAGTATGCTATCTGGTTTGCCTTTATCAGTCGTGTACATGTTCAGGTGACTGATTACATGTTACACTTTGATAGAGCCCTTAGGATCTTGCTTTACCACCAACAGTATGATGGCGATCATATACGTGAGTTGGGTGGTTTATACGCATATCCTTAATTGTGGTCCCTAGTCGTGGGAGTTTCGAGACAGGACATTGATACTCCGGAGTAGACTAGTGTGTACAGTCGAGACCCCGACGAGGGGCGGTGGCCGGTCTCACAAGCCACTGGTGTCAGTTGGATCACCTAAGATGTATACAGGTGCTCATTGGGTTATGAGTACACCGGACAGGACTCGCCGGGAATCTGCTAGTTAGTATTATATCTACCGTCAGATAGCAGTTCCCTGGTGACATGTGTACAGGTTAGTTCATCGACCTGAGGTCGTCATTTGTCTCGTGTGAGTTCCCACTGTGCTTTGATTTCTACCCTACCACGGCTCAAAGGAGTCGTGCAAACAGGTAGTTTTTGGGTACAGTCCCGAGCCATATGGAGGCACGTGAGCGGATCGGCAGGGGATTCGTCTCTCCCGGTATTGGGGGCGAGGTCGTGCTGTGTCTAGGAGAGCCATTACACAAAGTCCATGGCCATGGCAGGAGATTTACCGGTAGGTACTCCAGTAGTATCTCAGGGTGTTATTGGGCTTCACTCCGACACGACTTATACTGCTATTGGGGTCTGACGTTACTAGCCCCCTAGGCAGATATGCGATACTCATAGACGAACGGACCGGACTGTATATACATTGTCACTGTTAGGCTCAGTAGGGTTTCTGGATGAGTTCGCTCATCGGCCTCCCTTGAGGTCAGTCTATGGGCAGCCGTTACGCATTGCTAGTGCCGCTGACGGTTTGTGGTTAAACCCACTGCCAGGGTACTGACGAGTCATTAGAGTCCCCCACAGACAGTTTCCCAAGTTCGGGAGAAACGTTGTAGAGGCCGTATGGTTTTATGGCAGGGTTCGGAAAATGCACGTGCGTTTACGCACGTGTTATTTTTCGGGCAGATAATACTGGTCGGCTTTGGTTTAAGCCGGATCCGAGTATTATATTGAGTAGGTATAATATCTTTGTCTCAGTTGCATTTGTATTCGGTCGTAATACAAATGCGGGTATATTTATACAGTTTCGGGGTTATCCTGAAAGTCGTTTCAGGATCACTTTTGGAAGTTGCCAGTTTCCAGTTTTCTATCAGCCGTCTTTTAACATTCGGTTAAAGACGGATTTATCTTTTCTTGGATGAGAGTGAGTCATGCTTCTAGAAGCTTCTAGAAGGTTCTAGATGAGGTGGCTAGGATTAATTGGTGTTGAGTTTTCATTGGATGCTTTTAATGGTTCATTAATGCATGATGACTAGGTTTATGACTCATGCTTTAACATTAAAGCATTTTGTTTTTCTTAAGATTTTTGTTCTTGATCTTTTGTTATGATAAGAATGGTTGTTTATGGTCACCTCCATGATAGCTCCTACCATCACCTCCCTCCTTCTATAAAGTGGCCGGCCTTCTCTCTCCTCCTCACTCACTTGGTAGTTTTCATTTGTAGAAAAGATTATGATAGTATTTGGGGTGTATGGAATTTCACAGTTCATTTCATTCCATCACCCAATTCCCTCGGCAACTTCATTAACCGATCGTCCAGGGACTTGGACGAAGTGAGACAAAGTCATCTACTCATTCTCTACATCATTCTTGGTCATCTATTTTAGCAAACTTGACGATCGAGTTGCCTCAAGTCAGAGGCGGGAGCCCGTTTAAAGAATCGTCGACGTGGTGCCACCTCGACGAGGATATCGGAGATCGACGACATCAAAGAAGCCGCAACGGAGCGTGGGATGATGGTTAAAGAACGAAGGACTCGGATCGTTCGGTATAACCTTTCTACACTCTTTACAGTTTGTTAGTTTAGCAATAATGGCAGATCCGGGTTAAAGTATACGATAGCGCCAGTTAAAAGTTTTTGTTCCGCATTTTGGCGTCTGTAGACGGCCGGAGCGCTAGCGTAGACTTACAGTGGTATCAGAGCCTCACCATTTTGCTATACTAACTTGTGCTAACGCGTTTAAAATATCGATCGAACCGGAAATCGAAAATTGCAAAATTCCAAGCTCACAGTTTCTGTCGATTTTAAATGGTCTCCTAAAATTTTTCTGCATGTCTTAAAAATCTGCGCAGGCTTTTCTAAGAACCACGACAAAATTTGGGCACGTGACTCCACCAAACTGCCGCGGAAACGCGGCCAAACCCATGGTTTGGCCGCGCATCCGCGGCCACTTGGTGAGCTCATGCTCCCAAATTTGTACAGTGGGTTCTCTGTTGGATTTTGGGGTTTTTGGTATATATCATTTGGGCCCAGGTTTTGTTACTGTTCACCAGTAAGTCGTGGGGCCCACTTCTTGATATTTGGTCGATCGAAATTTAAACATGTTAGTTTACAGTGCTTACATTATATCTCCGACCGGGAATGTCATTTGATCGGTAAACCGCGTCTGATTGCTATAGTTCTTTTAGACGGGTTTGCGAACGTGACATTCGCGTTGATGTTCTGTGTTGTGCTGTGATGTTGCGGATTTGTCGTGGTGGATAGCAGTTGTAAGTCGATGTAGTACACCCCAGTACTTATGGGGAGGCGGAATTTACAAAAACTTATCAAGTTTAAACAACGAACATCGACTAACCGCTTGAATCGAAGCTAAACTCTAAATACCGTATTCTTATGAGTTTCTTTACATAAGAGATTAGGGATTATACCTAATGAACCGGTCCTTCTTCTTTATGTCCTCCTTGGTTCTCCTCGGCCTTCTCTAGGTAGTAGACGATCCACCCGAGAGCGAAACTCCAAGCTAAACCTCTAACTTGAGGTAACTAACCAACTTTGATTGCTAATCAAAGAAGCTAGGTGTAATATAGAGATGGTTATGGATTGATTAGTCTTACTAATCCTAGATCTCAACACATGAGGGTGAGGATTAGTCTTTTGAAGAGAGAGAGCTTGAGGAGAGAGAAGGTGAGAATGATTGTGATGAGAATAGTAAATCTATCATAATATGTATGAACCTTTAATATTCATTCATAAAAGAAAACTAAAATGATGAATAATGAAGTTTCATAAATATCTAGTGGTGATTCATAACCATGACTCATTAAGCATTTATCATGCATTAATGATATGCATGAATCACCCTCATGACTCACTAAACTCATTTAATGCAAATGACACCTAAACCTCCTTAGTCACCACTTCTAGAAGCTTCTCGAGTAATTACGAGAACGCCCCTCCGATCCGCAAAAATACGGAAAAACTTTAGACTGTAAAAATCCAATAACCGGATACCAGTAACTGGCTTAAACCAAAGCCGACTGGTAAAATCTGTCCGAAAGTCGTACGCGCGTAAACGCACGTATGTGTCCGAACCCTTTGTCGCAAAACCATGCAACCTCTATATCGTTTCGCCTGGAGTAGGAAACTCTCTGTGTGGGACTCTAGAGACTCGACTACTACGCTGGCAGTGGGTTTAACCACAGACCGCAAGCGGCACTAGCTGTACGTAACGGTCCCCAGGTAGTTGTCGATAAGAAGGCCGATGAGTAAACCCATCCGAACTCCTACTGAGTCTGATGTGACAATCTCCATACAGTCCGGTCCGTTCGTCCAAGACTATCGCATATCGGGCCTAGGGGGGCGGCAAGCGTCAGTCCCCTAATAGCGGTATAAGTCGTGTCGGAGTGAAGCCCATTACACCCTGAGAAACTACTGGAACCTACCAGCAAATCTCGCTTGCCCTGGCCAGGGACTTTGCGTAATGGCTCTCTGACACAGCACGATATCTACTCCCAATACCGGGAGGGACGAATCCTGTCTAACCGCCACTGCCTCCAAGTGCTCGGGACTGCACCCAACTGCTACCTGTTTGCACGACTCCTTTGAGCCGTGGTAGGGTAGCAATCTAAGAACAGTGGGACACACTCGAGGCGAAGTAGCAGTGTCAAGTCTGCGGACTACGCTGTACTCATGTCACCTGGGAACTGTTCACTGACGACTGGTATCAAACCAACCAACAGTTCCCTGTGAGTCCTGTCCGGTGTACCCGTAACCTAACGAGCACCTGTATACTATCTCCAGTACGACGTACTGACGGCTGTGGGACAGACCATCTCCCCAACTGGGATGAGAAGCGTACACACCAGTCTACTCCGGAGTATCGATGCTCTGTCTCGATAATCCAACGACCGGGGACCTGAATAAGGATGTGCTTGTAGACTACCCAGCCCCCACTAGTGTGACTGCCATCACAACGCTGGTAGACAAGCAAGATCCTAAGAGCTCTATCAATACGTATACTCACATATTAAGATAGAATAACCAAGTAGCATACTACCATGTTTAGCAAGACTGTTATATACATGTGAATATCCCAAGCTTCCATTAAGTAATATACAAGCTAGTATGATACAGTAATGGCCTTCTAGGGCATAAACACTAACAATCTCCCACTTGCACTAGGGCCATGAACTGGCATATCGTAGACCAATGATCTCGAGCAGCCTCTCGAACTGAATCTGAGGAAGGGCCTTTGTGAATGGATCAGCAATGTTCTCTTCTGAAGCAACTCTCCGAACCTCGATCTCCTGACGATCAATGATCTCCCTGATCAGGTGATACCGCCTCAAGATGTGTCTGGACTTCTGATGGGACCTTGGTTCCTTCGCTAAAGCTATAGCTCCGTTGTTGTCGCAATACAGAGGTATTGGATCAACTATGGTAGGAACCACCTGAAGTTCTGTTAGGAACTTCTTCATCCAGACTGCTTCTTTTGCGGCATCGCAAGCAGCTATATACTCCGCTTCCATCGTCGAGTCAGCAACGGTGTCCTGCTTGGAGCTCTTCCAGCACACCGCCCCTCCATTGAGGGTAAAGACATAACCCGACATGGACTTGGAATCGTCCTTATCACTCTGGAAGCCGGAATCAGCAAAGGCCTCCAACCTGAGGTCTTTTCCGCCGTAAACCAAGAACATCTCCTTAGTCCTCCTCAGGTACTTGAGAATGTTCTTTACTGCTATCCAGTGTTTCTCCCCTGGGTCTGACTGATACCGGCTTACCACGCTCAGTGCGTAAGCTACATCTGGTCTGGTACACAACATCGCATACATTATAGAGCCTACCGCAGAAGCGTAGGGTATAATAGACATGCGTTCCCTTTCCAAATCAGTCTTGGGAGACATCTCTTTGGAGAGGGTGATTCCGTGACAAGCCGGTAGATTACCGCGCTTTGAATCTTCCATACTGAATCTTTTCAGTACAGTGTCGATATACCTGGACTGCGAAAGTCCCAACATCCTCTTGGATCTATCACGATAGATCCGGATCCCCAGAATGTAAGAGGCATCACCCAGGTCTTTCATGGAGAACCTGTGTGACAAGAATCCTTTGACAGATTGTAGCATAGGAATGTCATTTCCTATCAATAGAATGTCATCCACGTACAAGACGAGGAATACGACACTTCTGGCCACAACTTTACTATATATGCACGGTTCATCTGGATTTTTGATAAAGTCATATTCTTTGACTGTCTCATCAAAACAGATGTTCCAACTCCGCGATGCCTGCTTTAGTCCATAAATAGACTTA
The DNA here is from genome assembly GCA_030015575.1 of Agapanthus africanus. Classification (NCBI taxonomy): domain Eukaryota; kingdom Viridiplantae; phylum Streptophyta; class Magnoliopsida; order Asparagales; family Amaryllidaceae; genus Agapanthus; species Agapanthus africanus. Next base: position 77,152,131 of record CM057343.1, read on the forward strand.
AGCAGCTTGCATACTTTCCCGCTGCTCCCACTCTGATTGAAACCCTCTGGCTGATCCATATAGACGCTCTCTTCTAAATTTCCATTCAGAAAAGCCGTCTTTACGTCCATCTGCCAGATTTCATAATCATGGAAGGCAGCAATAGCAAGAAGGACCCGAATGGATTTGAGCATAGCCACTGGAGAAAAAGTTTCGTCATAGTCCAAACCAGGTCTTTGACGAAAACCCTTTGCAACAAGTCTAGCCTTATAGGTTTCCACCTGTCCATCTACACCAATCTTTTTCTTGAAGATCCATTTGCATCCTATGGGTTTTACCCCATCTGGAGCAAAGTCCAAAGTCCATACTTTGTTGGTGTACATGGACTCCATCTCGGTCCGCATTGCATCTAGCCATCGTACCGAGTCGCCGCTCTGGATGGCCTGCTGGAAGTCAGTAGGTTCATCATCATCTATGATGCAATCCTCTCTATCCCCGTCTATGAGAAAACCGTAGTATCTCTCAGGCGGACGAGACGGCCTACTACTCCTGCGGAGGGGTGCGGGAATGTTCTGTTCTTCTTGAACCTCTGGTTCTACCAAACTTTCAGTAGCAGTTTGTGGTTCTGGAATTTCTTCCAGTTCTATTTCGCTCCCACTCTTCTGATTTTCTAAAAATTCAGTTTCTAAGAAGTGGGCATGACGAGAAACAAAAACCTTTTGTTCCTCTGCGTAATAGAAATAATATCCCTTGGAGTTCTTTGGATATCCCACAAGCTTACACAGTACTGAGCGTGCCTCGAGCTTGTCCACATGCTGCTTTTTTACAAAAGCTGGACACCCCCATGTCCTAAAATGTTTTAGACAGGGTTTCTTCCCACTCCACATCTGATATGGTGTGGTAGGCACAGTCTTGGTTGGAACCTGGTTCAAAAGATATGCCGCTGATTCTAGCGCATAACCCCAGAAAGATCGCGGTAACTCAGCATTACTCATCATGGATCGTACCATATCCAATAGGGTTCGATTCCGTCTCTCCGATACACCGTTGTGCTGTGGAGTGTATGGAGGAGTAAGTTGAGAGAGAATTCCTTTCTCTTTTAGGTAACCTAGGAACTCGGCACTTAAGTATTCTCCACCTCGATCAGATCTTAGTGTTTTAATACTTTTGCCAGTTTGGTTTTCCGCTTCACTCTTGAATTCCAGGAATTTCTCAAAGGCCTCTGATTTATGCTTCATTAAGAAAACATATCCATACCTAGAGAAATCATCTGTAAAAGTAATGAAGTAGGAATAACCACCTCTCGCATGTGTAGACATTGGACCGCATACATCACTGTGTATGAGTCCTAAGAGCTCGCTCGCTCTTACTCCTTGTCCAGTGAATGGAGTCTTTGTCATCTTTCCTTTGAGACAAGATTGACAAGTGTCATAAGTTTGATATTCGAACGTGTCCAAATATCCTTCTCTATGCAACTTAGTCAACCTTCTCTCATTGATGTGACCCAGTCTACAATGCCATAAGAAAGCTTTATTTAAATCTGGAGACTTTCTTTTTAGTGTGTTCTGGACATTGAAAATTTGGAGTTGGTTTAACACATATATGCCGTTATTTAGAGTACCGGACCCAATCAAACCATGATTAAGGTGGATGTTGACAACATCTCTTACAAACGTGAAATCATAACCTTTATTTGATAACAAGGAAACTGATATGATATTACACGTTAAGCTGGGTACAAAATAACAGTTATGTAAAACCAAAATGTGTCCACTCGTCAATCCTAGGTGATAATCCCCGACGGACGCAGCTCCCACGCTAGCTCCGTTAGCAACCCTGAGGATCATATCACCTTCCTCCAGCACTCTACGGTTTCTCAGTGCCTGCAATGAATTGCAAATATGAGATCCTGACCCGGTATCCAATACCCAGGAAGTAGAGTTGATTGACAGACAATTCTCAATTACAAACACACCTGAAGTCGAAGCCACAGCTTGCTTCGGTTCCTGGTTCTTGGCGTTCCACGCCTTGCAATCCTTCTTCCAGTGCCCTTTCCTGTGACAATGGAAGCACTCATCCAGGCCAACTACCGGTGCTGTAAACTTTTTCTTTCCCTTCTTTCCCACCTTACTAACACCTCCTCTAGGTCTGGGTGCGGCCTTCTTCTTCCTTCCTTTGGCCCTAGCCTTGGACCCGGAAGAAGATGAACCGCCAACAAACATAGCGGGTGTTTCCCTTGCCTTCTGCAAGGTGCCCTCTGCACTCCTTAACATGTTTAGGAGTTCCGCAAGTTCAACTTCTTTTCCTTGAAGATTGAAGTTGAGGATAAACTGGGCGTAGGTGGGAGGAAGGGACTGGAGAACAAGGTCTGTATAGAGCTCATTATCCAAAGTCGTCCCAAGGTCCGCGAGCTCTTCAATATAGCCGATCATCTGTAGGACATGTTCACCTACGGATGACCCGACAGCCAACCTCGCTCGAAACAGTTTCTTCGAGGTCTCGTATCTTGCTATACGAGATTGCTCTCCATAAAGTTCCTTTGTATGGAGAAATATGCCATCTAGAGACATATCCTCGTGCCTCCTCTGATGTTCATTGTTCATCGAGGCAAGCACGATGCACTTGGCTCTCGCGCAATCTAAATCCCAGGTTTTACGGATTTCCTTATCCGCATTGCTGGATTTGGGACCAAGGACAGCAGGTGCTGTAGCGGTGAGGACGTACCCCAGTTTGTCATAGGTCAAAGCCATCTTGACATTCCGCAGCCAATCTTTATAGTTTGGCCCTGTCAGTATATTTTTCTCTAAAAGTAACTTAAGTCCAGTCATTTTCAGGGTCGCTGCAATTAGGAGAGAGAGAAGAAAACTCTTTAGCATGATGCTCTTGCAAGTTTAGAGTGGTTTTTAGTTTATCTAAACTGGATGGCTCCCACTGTTTCTCGAATCCTTCCTCAAACCATAAAAGAAGAATTAGCCAAGACTATTCTCACCGTACAATACTTGCTTAACCGTTCAGCCAGGCTGGTGTCGATACTTCGAGGGAGGTTTTCCAACGCTTTCGCGAAGTTCCTTAATTAAAGAACCTCTTTTCTCTGGGGGCGTAACCCCGCTGACACTTTTCTGGACACCTACTAGGTTTATAGCATTGATCGTTAAGCGACGAATATCCTGATAAGTAGCATATACTCACAGTAGGATCGGGATCCAAATATCATCGTCTGATAATGTTGTAGGAATGCTACCAACATTCATCAAACTCAAAATGGTATGCATCTCTTTGCAAATTTCAGTTTCTTTAGAAATTCCCGATATTAGTTTTTGCCCCATGCTCTTATGACCTTGACTAAGGGCCAACAAATCATAAGTCACATGTCAAGTTCTGCCCATCATTATCCTGTTGATTTGAACCCATCCGTATACTCTTGACTAAGGGCCAACAAAGTAATACGACTGTCCCAAACCAACTCATCTATCTATGCAACAAATGAATACCCCAGCAGCTACCAATCACTATGTCTTGACTAAGGGCCAAACAAACATAGCTTGAATACTACTGACCATTCATAAGAAATGACGGAGGGCTACGACTGGTTTTGGCGAAACCGTGAACGTAGTGAACTTGATATAACCGAAGGAACCTGATAGCTTTTAAAAGGAGTGGTTAACTCTCCGCATTTAAAATTATCTGTTTTAAAAATAACCGAGTGGTTTCTTTTAAATTGTTCCAACGATTTAAACTTTGGTTTGTTTTACTTTGCATTACAGATAATGCGTCCCATCATTAACCTATCATTGCAGAAAACAACGAAAATACAACGTCCTCTTATGCCATCCGCATTCGCCACGGGGTCCCGTCATCACTCGTTAGGTTACTTAACTAACGACAGAGCGGGGGCTGGGCTAGCGCGGGTGTAAAACATAAGTGACGTCTAAATAGCTATCATAATATAGATATTTTACATTCGTCTGACGCAATGATATTCATTCCAGAACACAGATAAACAATATTGGATTTGCAAGCAATCTGTATTTCTTTTGAGCCTGCAAGAAAAGACAGATTACACAGTTGTGATGAATAGCCATTTACCCCACCCTCGACCCCTACGGGTACGGCAAACTACCCACCCGGCAGTTTGTGTACCCCACCTTGGGTCAGTCCTAGGAGCAAAAACAGTAAAATGAAATAATACAACGGTGGCTACAACCGCAACCTGGAAGTGCCCCGCGAAAATAATATTACAACAAATTACATTTACAACAAATGAATTAACCATTAACCCATTGCGAACCCCGGCTATACACCACAACAGTCCAATACAGTTTATATGCACAAACAGTTATAACCATTTCAGAAATGTGCAACCCCCTGCCAACCGACATACTAGCAGTTGGGGAAGGTTTACGAACACATCAAACAATCACAGATATAATCCAATACGCAAATACTGTATTTTTCGATCGAATAAACAACTTCAAAATTGCTCCAAAATCTGCTCTGTTAAACAGTAACCTGAGCAATAATTAAATATCCCAGAAAACCCCAAATGTCACAGGGGACCCACACAAGAAAAACGAGTCCATGACTCGGCCAAAGCGCCGCGGATGCGCGGCAGATCCCACCGATCCGCCGCGCTTCCGCGGCCGAGTTGCCGATTCATGGGCTCGAATTTCTTGGGTGTTCTCCTGGACCCATTTCTAGCTCTCTGAACACTCCAGAAAAATTTTAGGACTTCATTTTCACTTCGACAGAAACTTAACAGAACTAGGGTTTTCCGGGATCGTTTTTTCGTTCGAAATTCGTACAAATTTGCGATTAAGTTATTTAGTGTTTAGCGAGGCTCTGATACCACTGTAAGTCGATGTAGTACACCCCAGTACTTATGGGGAGGCGGAATTTACAAAAACTTATCAAGTTTAAACAACGAACATCGACTAACCGCTTGAATCGAAGCTAAACTCTAAATACCGTATTCTTATGAGTTTCTTTACATAAGAGATTAGGGATTATACCTAATGAACCGGTCCTTCTTCTTTATGTCCTCCTTGGTTCTCCTCGGCCTTCTCTAGGTAGTAGACGATCCACCCGAGAGCGAAACTCCAAGCTAAACCTCTAACTTGAGGTAACTAACCAACTTTGATTGCTAATCAAAGAAGCTAGGTGTAATATAGAGATGGTTATGGATTGATTAGTCTTACTAATCCTAGATCTCAACACATGAGGGTGAGGATTAGTCTTTTGAAGAGAGAGAGCTTGAGGAGAGAGAAGGTGAGAATGATTGTGATGAGAATAGTAAATCTATCATAATATGTATGAACCTTTAATATTCATTCATAAAAGAAAACTAAAATGATGAATAATGAAGTTTCATAAATATCTAGTGGTGATTCATAACCATGACTCATTAAGCATTTATCATGCATTAATGATATGCATGAATCACCCTCATGACTCACTAAACTCATTTAATGCAAATGACACCTAAACCTCCTTAGTCACCACTTCTAGAAGCTTCTCGAGTAATTACGAGAACGCCCCTCCGATCCGCAAAAATACGGAAAAACTTTAGACTGTAAAAATCCAATAACCGGATACCAGTAACTGGCTTAAACCAAAGCCGACTGGTAAAATCTGTCCGAAAGTCGTACGCGCGTAAACGCACGTATGTGTCCGAACCCTTTGTCGCAAAACCATGCAACCTCTATATCGTTTCGCCTGGAGTAGGAAACTCTCTGTGTGGGACTCTAGAGACTCGACTACTACGCTGGCAGTGGGTTTAACCACAGACCGCAAGCGGCACTAGCTGTACGTAACGGTCCCCAGGTAGTTGTCGATAAGAAGGCCGATGAGTAAACCCATCCGAACTCCTACTGAGTCTGATGTGACAATCTCCATACAGTCCGGTCCGTTCGTCCAAGACTATCGCATATCGGGCCTAGGGGGGCGGCAAGCGTCAGTCCCCTAATAGCGGTATAAGTCGTGTCGGAGTGAAGCCCATTACACCCTGAGAAACTACTGGAACCTACCAGCAAATCTCGCTTGCCCTGGCCAGGGACTTTGCGTAATGGCTCTCTGACACAGCACGATATCTACTCCCAATACCGGGAGGGACGAATCCTGTCTAACCGCCACTGCCTCCAAGTGCTCGGGACTGCACCCAACTGCTACCTGTTTGCACGACTCCTTTGAGCCGTGGTAGGGTAGCAATCTAAGAACAGTGGGACACACTCGAGGCGAAGTAGCAGTGTCAAGTCTGCGGACTACGCTGTACTCATGTCACCTGGGAACTGTTCACTGACGACTGGTATCAAACCAACCAACAGTTCCCTGTGAGTCCTGTCCGGTGTACCCGTAACCTAACGAGCACCTGTATACTATCTCCAGTACGACGTACTGACGGCTGTGGGACAGACCATCTCCCCAACTGGGATGAGAAGCGTACACACCAGTCTACTCCGGAGTATCGATGCTCTGTCTCGATAATCCAACGACCGGGGACCTGAATAAGGATGTGCTTGTAGACTACCCAGCCCCCACTAGTGTGACTGCCATCACAACGCTGGTAGACAAGCAAGATCCTAAGAGCTCTATCAATACGTATACTCACATATTAAGATAGAATAACCAAGTAGCATACTACCATGTTTAGCAAGACTGTTATATACATGTGAATATCCCAAGCTTCCATTAAGTAATATACAAGCTAGTATGATACAGTAATGGCCTTCTAGGGCATAAACACTAACAGCAGTGTGCAATGGTAGTACAGTTTGAGTTTATTTGTACATTTGATATTGCGGGACGAGCGTCCAACATGTGGACTGCCGTCACTGCCTGTTGTATAATATTCTTTTGGGGCACGACCAGGTTGCGGTCGATGTACCTATTGTACTATTTTTCATTACTGTACTAGGTTTTGCCCCGCGACGGAGTGCACGGATAGCCGGGGTCTGGGGGGCAACGGGTCCGCATCTCATGGTTTTGAGAGGCAGAGGGGCCCCACTCTAAAATTGGCAGACTATTCGCCGCACTCGTAGGGGGTACAGGTTGACCCAAGGAGGGGTGCCCAAGATTACCGAATTCCGTGAAGTGCTGGGTGGTCCATTCACTATGCTGTAGGGGGCTGCCTCGCTTCAGGTTTTGGCGGGTAACTTGCCACACCCGTAGGGGTCTAGGTTTCATTGCACAGGCTATCCACACGACAGGGGAACGTCGAGTTTCAGCAGCGGCTCTGTGAAACTCGGGGATCCCAGATTATCTGTATTGTTCTGTGATACTTATTACTTTTCTGTAATGTTGCATATTAACACGCCTGGAGCGATTATTGTATATTGGTTTATATACTATTAGATGTTGTATATGTTTTACACCCGCGCTAGTCCAGTCCCCGCTCTGTCGTTAGTTAAGTAACCTAACGGGTAATGACGGGACCCAGTGACGAATGCGGATGGCATATACGTACATTTTATTTTCGTTCTTTTCTGGTGTGATTAATTGATGGGACTGCGTTGATTCTGATCAATGCAAAGTAAAACAAATCTGTTTGCAGTTGTTGGAACAAATTTAAAAAGTGTTGTTACAAAGACGTTTCCTTTTGTTATGCATAGCGGTATTCAGTGGAATATCCTGCACCTCATTCGACGGGGCAAGGGCCGATATCCCTTCACCGGGACTGACCCCTTGGGCAGAAGTTTGCGTCAGAGTAATAACTTCACTATAGTCGATTACAAGTTTCTTTGCATAGCGGTATTCAGTGGAATATCCCGCACCTCATTCCACGAGGAAAGAGCCGAAATCCCTTTACTGGGAGTGACCTCTTTAGCAAAAGGTTTTCACCACTATATTTTAAAAAGCTATCAGGTTCCTTCAGCGATATCAAGTTCACTACGTTAAAGGTTTTTCGCCAAAAACCAGCCGTAGCCCTCCGTCACTTCTTTTGGGTATTCAGTAGTATTCAAGCTATGTATTTTGACCAACGCCAAGGCATAGTGTTTGGTAGCTGCTGGGTATTCAATTGTTGCATAGATAGATGAGTTAGTTTGGGACAGTCGTTCTGCCATTTTGGCCAATGTCAAGGGCATGTGCAGGTGGGTTCAAATTGACAAGATAGTGACGGGTAGAACTTGGCATGTGACTTATGACATTTTGACCAACGCCAAGGTTATAAGAGCATGGGGCAAAAATCATATCGGGAGTTTCTAAAGAAACTGAAACTTGCCAAGTATGCGCATACCTTCTGGAGTATGAGTAACGTGGATGCATTCCATCACGTTATCATGCGATGAGAGTTGGATCCTGATTCCCACTGATGAGTTGGTTTACTCTTCGGGTGATCCCGATTGATTCTTCTTTAGGTTTGGAGGAGAATTTGACAGGACAGTGGGAGGTTTCCGGATTAGATAAAGTGATAACCATTCTGATCTAGGTTAGAGTGCACGCAGAGTGTTTCTTTTCTCTCTCTCTTTGGCAGCGACCTTTGACCGACCCTAGACTATGACTCAGTGACCAGGTTGACCGAACCTTCTTAAAATACTGGCTTTTGGATTGTCTGAGTTGCATAAGTCATTGCCACTCCTTCTTTTACCCTTTGAATTTCTCAGAACACCCGTATTACTACGGATATCCACTTCCATTGGATAGATCCATCGTATGGTTATATACGAACTCGAAGGGACTTCTTCGAGGATGGATCCAGGTTCAGGAGAAATAGAATTGGTTTATTCAGTTGTCTTTTATTATCACCTTCTCTCAGGTTGCGAGAGCTCCTTGGTTTAGGAGAGTACACCTATTACGCTTATTGGATAGTCTTATTCCAAACCATAGGCTGGTGCCGAAAGGTAGGGAATGAAGAAAACAAATTAGCCTAAGTAGGGTGTGCAGAAGGTAATATGTAAAGACAAAATAAAGGGATTAGAAAGAGGGCAAAGTAAATTGCGACTGATATCATTCACGACCAAAACCGCGTACTTCATCGCCACTCCTATTTCACCTTTAAAAGAATAAGGTATTATTCAGTTGTCTTTTATCATCACCTTCTCTCAGTTGCGAGTACTCCTTGGTTTAGGAGGGTACACCTATTATGCTTACTGGATAGTCTTCTTCCAAACCATAGGCTGGTGCCGAACGGTAGGGAAGGAAGAAAACCATTTAGCCTAACGATGGTGTACAGAAGGTAACGACTAAAGACAAATAAAGGGATTTGGAGAGATGGCAATAAAATATACGGTTGAAGTCATGAATTGGTTTATGGAAGAGGCATTGCTATGAATACCAGGATACCCCTACGAAACATTTTCATGTTTCAGTGCATTGTTAAAGAAAACCGTTTTCCCAATTAGATACTTACTCCAAGGGTATGTATTTACCAGGTTTCATTCTCATATCTGTATGGTTTTACAGATGATGAGTGGGAGTAAGATATTGGGAATTAGGTGATCATCCTCATTAAATCAGAATTCGTTGTAATTGGTGATATTTGAGGAAATCGCCAGGGTACAGTTTTCAACCTACGACGCACAGGTTTTGAGTTGTTTAAACTCAGCGGACTTATACAGAGTATTGTATGTTGTCCAAGTGTCCTTCAGGACAAAGGGGTAGGTCCTCGTACTGTGTTCTTTTTACTTATGACTTCTCTAGAATTTAGACAAGTGTTTCGTAGAAATACAAGGTCTAAGTTTTGAGAAGTTGTGGGTATAAGAATAAAGTAGAGAACCAAGTATCACAAGTATCGGGATTCTTCAAAGAGATCGAAGATGTAGATTCTTGTGATTGGTATTCAGATAATAGTGATGGTTTAGAGAAACGTGTTTCTCTTTCAGGTTGCTCATAATTGGATGGATTCCTAAGTTGAGTAATGCTGATTAGCCTCTTTCCATTAAGTTGATATGCACTGGAGACAGCTGCATGATTTGAATCTGGTTCCAATTAAATTAGTGCCAAAGTTTCTATATTGGATATAGAATAGTTCGTACCATAAAAGATGTTAAGGTACGGGGAGTTGTCCAACTTATGCTTAAAACCAGACTCTGGATAACTCAGGGCACGTTTCTGTAATGGCTGTTTGTGGGTTGACCCTGACTATGACGAGGGTTGATATTCTACCATTTGGAAGATCAATAGTGATATTGTTCTTGACTCGCCACAGTTTTAGTAAAATAGATCTTTTTCAGAAAACAGTAGTGGGAGTATGGTAGAACTGGAAGTGATTCCAGAACCGCGAACGATTACGGAAAATTTAATAGGACCTATACATTCAATCAGGTTTGACATTCCAATAGCCACTCCGCAGATATGGTAGGTAACCTCAGACACCCAAGAGGTACTCCAGTATCCTCAAGGACGGTGACAGGGAGGTTCTTATCTACCAAGACTTGATACTACTGTTGTTCCAGGCTATGAGACCCGGTAGGAGGGTTGTCGTAGTCAGTGGGAGCATCGGAAGCATAGTGGGCAAGTAGCTTATATCTATTTATAGACTTGAGCAGTTATAGCGGAGATAGATCATCTAATTTTGATATGAAAGTTATGGTTTTGACTTCAATCAGAATAGGGGATGGATCTGTTAAGAAGGTAGTAGGGTGTGATGTCATGGTATCTGGATGACATACATAGAGTGGGAAGTAAAATTCCTATACTACGATCGGTTGAACTGTGGTCGTCACACAGTTGTTTCTCCAGACAGGATATGGATATAATATTTGACATTCTGGTTTCTAGATCTATGGTTTTAGATCTGGATTTGGGTAGTTTCCCAATGTGGGTACTTTGACAGTGTTCTAATGGTTTTTAGAATAGATGACTCCTAGCATGGTGGTGTACCTGCAGGTGATGGAGTCACCCTCTCTAAAGGTGTCGTATAGACTAAAGGGGAGAGGGATGTGCATGATTGGCAGATCACTTGCTTAGGCAATTGAGTCAATCATGAGATGTCAAGTACCACACCAGATGTTGTTTTTTGCACTAGATGCAATAAGTTTGTATTAATCCAATCCTGGAGAAACATAAGGAAGCAGTTTTAGAACATAAGTACATGTTCTACGGATTTGATGACGGCAGCCTCCTTCGAGAGATGGTTATCATTCCAGGCTTCAAAGGTGACATGGTTGACAGAGTGATTGTCAAAGTTATAGTTTTTTCCTCTGACGAAGAGGGACAGTATTATGGACAGGTGGTCCAAGAGGATACTGTGGGTGGCATGGTGCCGGATACTGATTAGGTTAAGTGATCGATACAGTCTAAGAAGTTTGGATTTGGAGTTCATTTATGAACTAGGTCCCATCAGATATCCAGACATATTCTAAGACAGGTATTACTCAATTCGGGAGATGGATTTCTCCGCGAACTTGAGATTAAGAGAGATATAGAAAGAAACTTCTAGGCGGATCCACTCACTAAGGCTATTTCTCGAACACAATAGTTTTACAAACGGGCTTTGTGATACTGATTAGTAGAGGAGTTGGATGTTCGGTTTCACACGGGCTGTGAGTAGTCGACATCGCAATAATTAGCCTTGAGTGCAAGTGGGAGATTGTTGGAGATAGTGCCCTCATAGTCAATTATTGGATCGCAGGTACGTGATTGCAATGATTGCGGAGGATCTATACCGGTAGGACAATCTTACTCGAGATGATAGTATGCTATCTGGTTTGCCTTTATCAGTCGTGTACATGTTCAGGTGACTGATTACATGTTACACTTTGATAGAGCCCTTAGGATCTTGCTTTACCACCAACAGTATGATGGCGATCATATACGTGAGAGTTGGGTGGTTTATACGCATATCCTTAATTGTGGTCCCTAGTCGTGGGAGTTTCGAGACAGGGCATCGATACTCCGGAGTAGACTAGTGTGTACAGTCGAGACCCCGACGAGGGGCGGTGGCCGGTCTCACAAGCCACTGGTGTCAGTTGGATCAACTAAGATGTATACAGGTGCTCATTGGGTTATGAGTACACCGGACAGGACTCGCCGGGAATCTGCTAGTTAGTATTATATCTACCGTCAGATAGCAGTTCCCTGGTGACATGTGTACAGGTTAGTTCATCGACCTGAGGTCGTCATTTGTCTCGTGTGAGTTCCCACTGTGCTTTGATTTCTACCCTACCACGGCTCAAAGGAGTCGTGCAAACAGGTAGTTTTTGGGTACAGTCCCGAGCCATATGGAGGCACGTGAGCGGATCGGCAGGGGATTCGTCTCTCCCGGTATTGGGGGCGAGGTCGTGCTGTATCTAGGAGAGCCATTACACAAAGTCCATGGCCATGGCAGGAGATTTACTGGTAGGTACTCCAGTAGTATCTCAGGGTGTTATTGGGCTTCACTCCGACACGACTTATACTGCTATTGGGGGTCTGACGTTACTAGCCCCCTAGGCAGATATGCGATACTCATAGACGAATGGACCGGACTGTATATACATTGTCACTGTTAGGCTCAGTAGGGTTTCTGGATGAGTTCGCTCATCGGCCTCCCTTGAGGTCAGTCCATGGGCAGCCGTTACGCATTGCTAGTGCCGCTGACGGTTTGTGGTTAAACCCACTGCCAGGGTACTGACGAGTCATTAGAGTCCCCCACAGACAGTTTCCCAAGTTCGGGCGAAACGTTGTAGAAGCCGTATGGTTTTATGGCAGGGTTCGGAAAATGCACGTGCGTTTACGCACGTGTTATTTTTTGGGCAGATAATACTGGTCGGCTTTGGTTTAAGCCGGATCCGAGTATTATATTGAGTAGGTATAATATTTTTGTCTCAGTTGCATTTGTATTCGGTCGTAATACAAATGCGGGTATATTTATACAGTTTCGGGGTTATCCTGAAAGTCGTTTCAGGATCACTTTTGGAAGTTGCCAGTTTTCAGTTTTCTATCAGCCGTCTTTTAACATTCGGTTAAAGACGGATTTATCTTTTCTTGGATGAGAGTGAGTCATGCTTCTAGAAGCTTCTAGAAGGTTCTAGATGAGGTGGTTAGGATTAATTGGTGTTGAGTTTTCATTGGATGCTTTTAATGGTTCATTAATGCATGATGACTAGGTTTATGACTCATGCTTTAACATTAAAGCATTTTGTTTTTCTTAAGATTTTTGTTCTTGATCTTTTGTTATGATAAGGATGGTTGTTTATGGTCACCTCCATGATAGCTCCTACCATCACCTCCCTCCTTCTATAAAGTGGCCGGCCCTCTCTCTCCTCCTTACTCACTTGGTAGTTTTCATTTGTAGAAAAGATTATGATAGTATTTGGGGTGTATGGAATTTCACAGTTCATTTCATTCCATCACCCAATTCTCTCGGCAACTTCATTAACCGATCGTCCAGGGACTTGGACGAAGTGAGACAAAGTCATCTACTCATTCTCTACATCATTCTTGGTCGTCTCTTTTAGCAAACTTGACGATCGAGTTGCCTCAAGTCAGAAGCGGGAGCCTGTTTAAAGAATCGTCGACGTGGTGCCACCTCGACGAGGATATCGGAGATCGACGACATCAAAGAAGCCGCAACGGAGCGTGGGATGATGGTTAAAGAACGAAGGACTCGGATCGTTCGGTATAACCTTTCTACACTCTTTACAGTTTGTTAGTTTAGCAATAATGGCAGATCCGGGTTAAAGTATACGATAGCGCCAGTTACAAGTTTTTGTTCCGCATTTTGGTGTCTGTAGACGGCCGGGGCGCTAGCGTAGACTTACAGATTTTCTATCCCAAGAAAGACAAAAAAGAAGAGAAAAATTGAAGGAGTGTATGCAAATGGCAGAAGTGAGGGAAGGTTGATAATTAATTAAAATGTATATATTTTGGATTAATTGCTAAATAATACATCACGTACCTTCTTGATTTTTTCGTTACACTTAGATACTTTAAAGTACAAATCGAATGGATTTTGTTTAAAATAGTGATGGATTTGTTGATCAACTGAAATAAGCAAAATATTAACGGTTTGTAACGCGGGACGGATCCGTGCGTCAAGATGTTACTTTCCGTTGGTCTGCTGATGGCGGCGATAGACGGGTGAGATTAGATCTGGAGGCTGGCTCCTGTGGCATGTGGATCTCAATGGGTTTGAGGTTGTTTGCGCCGAGCTACCTGCAAAGAAGTCCCGGGGTGGTTGTACCACCGAGGACCCTCCGACGGTCAAGTTAGAGAGGAAATCTGAGCAGAGTAACGGCTTAATGTAGTAAAAATGGCTTACTTGGACCGTCTGAAGAAGAGGTTTATATAGCGGTGGCAGCAGACAGGGCAGGCGCGAAATCACGCCGGCCGTTACGCTCCTGACGTCACGCCCGTGTGATGAGCGGGATCTCCTATTAATGGCGAGACAGACTCGTTAATGGGGGATCGTAGTGGCGTGGAACGTAGGATGTGGCCGGCGGAAATCTCGCGCATGGCGAGATTCGCGGGATGGCGGTTGCGCCTGTGAGCGGTGTCGTTGGTCGGTCGATGAGTCCGAGGAAGATGACATCGGCGGGAGAGCTCGCGGACGAGCGGGAGAGCCGAGGTATCTTAGTTCTACTCGAGCCCGGAGGCGAGCTGAGAGGGCCGAGGAGGCTCAGGCCTGTGATAGCTCGGAGACTAGCTGTGAGGCCGAGGAGGCCAATTGTGCTGGGGGCTCGGAGGTGAGCCAGCGTTTCATCGTGGGACGGGCACATGAGTGGTCTGGTCGGCCACTGTAGGTCATTTCTTGCATGTCCTGGGACACGTCATTTGTCACGTGTCATGATCGGGGAGATCACCGATATCGAGCATCATCAGTTTGTATTTTAGGGTATATAAGTGCAGTGAAAAATCAATAAGGTATTTAAATACAAAATAGATGAAACATTAGATTTTTATTTAATTAGCAATTAACCCATATATTTTTCTCAATGGAAGTTTAACGCAAGCAATTAGGAGGGATAAAAATGTTAATTTTTTATTTCCCAACAACAAAACAAAAGATAGAGGCCGTAGGAGCTCCTTGACACTTCTCCAATCTTGTTAGTCAGCTTATGAGGCATATAATTAAGGATTAATGCTTAGGCATTAATCTTTTAATTAGGCTTGTTGGATAAAGCATTCATCCTTAATTATATTCCATGTAAGCTCCAAATATATAAGTTGGTAGGTTAAGTATCTTACGAGTTCAAGTACTACAAGGTTCATATAAAAAGCCTTTTTAATACCTTAAGAGGACAGTTGAGCTAGATATTTGTGGAACCCTCTCAGAAGGCGGCAGTTAATATATACAGTAGAGATTGGTCCGCACACCGCCCCTCTTCGTTTTGTTTCACGCATGTCAAGTTTATTACAAAAAAGAACATTGCTCTCATGGATAATGGAGCAAATTTTTCCTAAAATTAGTGTTTTTATGGGTACGATGCACATATATATATATATGTTAGCATAATAGACAGAAGATTTGAGAAGATTTTTAAATTTTTTTTACCGAAGATACTAAAGGTTTTCAAAGAATTTTAGGTAAGATAATACACATTGTTATACACTTGCAGTACGGATTTTTAATGCTTTTACAAATTTCGAAAAGTTAATTTTGGGTATATAACATTTCCCCGCTCAAAATTATGTATTGATAGATGAATACTTTTATGATATTAGCTAATATTCATATGGAAATGGGTTTACATGTGACGGAGGTCATGATCTTCTTTAGATGTTGTCCTCCGTCAATCTGTCGCGAGCGTTGATAGACGGCTGAGATTGGGTTTGAGACGAGCTGCCTGAAGTCCCGGGATGACTGTACCACCGTGGACCCTCCGACGATCAAGTTAGCCGATGTATTTTAGCAGAGTAGCGGCCTATTGGAATAAAATTGCGTTATCTGAGTCGTCTGAGAGAGGGGTTTTTATAGCGGTCGCCATAAACTAGCTGGCGCGAGATCTTCCCCGGAAGTTACGTCCCTGGCGTTATGCCCGTGTGAATGACGGGATCCCCCATTAATGACGAGATATGCTTGTTAATGGGGGGATGCGACGGCGTGGAATGCGGGATCGTGGGGCGGCGGATATCTTACGTCTGGCGAGATCCTCGGAGTCGTCACGAAGACGCCTGTGATCTGTGTTCTAGGTCGCTTGGTAGAACCGGGGAGGACTAGCTCGGTGAGAGGCCTGAAAAAGGGAGGGAGGCTGAGCTAGTTCGGTTCTGTGATAGCTCCAAGGCGAAGAGCCGAGGACCTCGGCGTGTAGGAAGGCTCGGAGGCGATCCAATGGTTATTTACATGGCAAGCACAAGAATATTCAGGGAATTCTTGGAGGTCGGGTCCAGGCAGCGGGACGATAGCTCATGGGACTCCTCCAATGTGTGGTTCTTGTCCTGTTTCCGTGTGCCTCGGGACACGTAATCTGCCACGTGTCATGATCTGGGAGTTCCCACTTATAAGCATCATCATTAGCCCCCGCTCTTGTCCCGACCTATTTATGGGTCGGGTCGATAGTGGTCAGATCGGTCCCCCGGGCTCAGCTCGTAGTCAAGGACCTTGTCAGTGCGGATTTCTGAAGCGGTTAGGCGTATTCTCGATGACGTCAGCGGATCACATAGGAGATCGTGCATTAAAGAGAGAGCGCCGATTCGATCGTACGTTCGTTGAAGTGCAGGCCACATGTCCGACGCCGATTGGCGGACGTGACGGGTCGTCTCTGTCTTCTATGCCCAAAGGGACGTCTCCAATGGTTATGCGATACGTGGAGCGTCGACGACTGGCGAGCACGAAGCGTCATTTTGGCAGGAAACGATCTGAGCCGTTGGATGCGTTACCAAAGTACTATAAATAGGGGTGGGATCCTCCCAGGGTCTACACTTTCGCCATCATTTCCCTATTGCTGCAAGAGATAGCTCGACGCTCTTTCCTTTAGATCGGATCTCTCGCGCTCTTTTCTTAGAGGACTCCTTCTTTGAATCAGATTAGATATCTTCCTCTAAGGAGTCTGTTGAGATAGTTAGGGTAGAGTCTAGGGAGTCTTCTTCTGCTTCCTTCCCTACCCCATCCGAGTCGGATTCCCCTCATAGAGTTAGGGCTACCCGCACCGCTCGTCATCAGGCGACGGTAAGGGTCCCCAAAGCGCGCATCGGGAACGCTCGCGATGCGCCCTCCCTCCTAAGGAATGTGGACGAGCTCACCATGATTCGGTCTTGTTTCCACATCCCCCGAGCTATTCGCTTCGTTTGGCTAGGGAGGACAAGAGGGCGGATCAGGTGCAGGGCAAGGAGATTGCCTTGTACCTGGATGTATTCTGGGCTAGAATGCGTGTAATACCCAGTCCCTTTTAATTATTTCCGTATTTTTTTAAAACAAGATTACAAATTTTTATTTACTTAAATATTTCCATTTTCCCAAATAATTTTCATCTAATTTTCCTAACTCTAACTATTAAATCTTAACCCAATTTCCATTTTCCTTTTCTTATTTTCCCTCTCACCTCCTCTTTTAATTCTTCACTCCCCGAGCCGGGCCCAAAATCTCTCCCCTCTCTTTTCCCAATTTCTTTTCTGAGCCCAGCCCAAAAACCCCGGCCCAAAATCTCTCCCCTCTCCTCACCCGAACCCGACCCGCTACCCACTCCCCCTTCTTCTTCCTTTCCTTCGTTTTCCCGCGCTCCCCACCATCTTCCCCAACAGCTCCCATGAGACCCGCGCCTACTCCCCGTGACCTCCGCGCCACCTCCCCTCTTCTCTCGCTCCTCCCCATGACCCGCTCGTTCTCTCCAACAGCTCCCCTCACCCGCACCCAAGCCGCGACAGCCGCACCCACTTCCCCACAACCCGCACTGGCCCACGACTGCGCTCCACCAACGTCTTTCCCCCACGACCCCCTCTCTCTGTCTCGCTTCCATCTCTTCGTACGATAACTCTCTCTCTACGTCTCTCTCTCCTCTCGTTTCCCCTCACTCACTGCCTCACCTTCTCCCCCTGCACCCCGAGCCCCATCCCTACCACAATGTCGGCGACCACTCACCATCATCCCAATACCCTCGCCTCACCTTCTCTCACGCCCATGCCCCTTTGATCTCGCCTGCATCCCCGACTACTTCCTGCACACCGAGCCCAACCCCACCTCCTCTGTCGCCGTCACCACCCTCTGCTCTTGCCACCGACTCCACTACCTCACCTCTCTCAGCCGCTGCAAACCCATCACCGCCGGCCGCCTTCCAGAGCCACAGCAACCACCCCTACAACCTCCAGAGCGCCGACGAACCCCGAGCATCTAGGTAACTGCCTCACACTGCACCAGGCCACCACCTTTGCCGAGCACTGCCTCGACCACCTCTGACCTCGTCATCGTCCCCCTCACCGCCGACCGCAGCCGCCTCGCCCCAGCAGCCAAGCCGTCGCCGCCGAAGAACTCGAGCCCGAGCCAAGTCGGGTTGCCGCGCCGCGCCTGTGTCGTGCCCACCTCGGGACCAGGTCCCGTGCCGCACCATGCCTGCCTCCGTGCCACCGCAGACCCACTCACGTGTCGCGCCCCGTGCCTAGTCCCCGTGCCACGTCGTGCCAGTCCCCGTGCCCACTCCCGCGTCGCGCCGTGCCCACCTGTGTGCCACGACAGCACCCACTTCGTACCCGGCACCGTGCCCGTTACTGTACCCGATCCAGGCCCAATACCGTGTCACGCCCGCGTCATTATCAGGCCCAGCACCGTGTCGCGCCCGCGTCATCACCAGGCCCAGTTCCGTGTCGCGCCGTGCTACGCACCGAGCCAGGACCACGCCCACTGCCGTATCACGCCCGCGTCGCCACCGCATTCAGTACCGGGTCACCGCGCACTGTGCTCGCGCCGCGCGCCCGTATCCAGTATCACGCCGTCCTGTGTGTCGAGACAAACCCTGCAGCGGCGTCGCTTCCATATCAAGCGACCGAGGCAAGTGATTTCCACTTGCTTTACATGCTATTAATGTTATACACATAATTATTTATATTTTTGCATAACCAAAGCTTCGATCACCTTACGTACAAACAAGTATTTGATGCTAAACTCGGAATGAAAACCTGTCTTTAAATGGAGGAACTTGTGATTGTTAAACCCGTTTACTATCCATAGTGGTGCTACGGAAATTTGGTTACAAATAAATATCGTCTCACCTACAAAACGTTACTCCCGATAGTCGGTATGAAATCTGAATTTCCTGAACATGCTAGACCGTTAAATTCACATTAAATCTTTTACGAATTGGATTTTGGCGTTCCATGGCTCGTATCGAAGCCAATGGGATAATCTACAGAACCCTATAATTGATATCTAAAATTTAACTAGTTCCGATAAAGGAAACTGCGGAGAATTACGATTCTGGACTGCAGTCCAGAACGGAAATCCCAGCCAACCCCTGTTTTTAAATCCCTGTATATTCCTGTTCAAATACGAGAATGTGCGTAACCCTATATATTTACGTAGAAAATTGAGTTATTTTTCTTACTCCACTGGTCTCACTGGATTCCTCAACTCTTTGATATTTTAAACCCATTTTATAATGTCGATATGTTTTGCTGAATTCTGCAGCGGCAGAGTTTACACATCGAAAATAACCCGTCCATAACTCCCTGTCGGTATAGTATATCACTGATTCGCCAATTGAGTTGGAAACCTAAATGATAAACCTAGATTTTATTCAATTATAGTGTCGCCTAATTTCGATCCCAACTGGGATTAAAATGTGTTACGAAACGGACTTCCGATTCTGAAACCGGATTTCCAGCCGTGAACACTTAAATTGAAATGGTCATAACTAGCAAACCTGAAACCCGATTGACGCGAAACCAATTTTGATGGATAGGTAATTAAACCTACTATTTACCCCTTTACATTGTTTCGCTTAATTCTGCATGTGTGATTTATAGTGAATTATGCAAGTGGTAGGGCACAGGCTGATGATATTCTATTCATATCTTGTTTTCTCATCATATCGTGTAGATGTCGTTGCACTGGTAACCTAGTGATCGTGTGCATTATCCAGTGTTAGGTATTAGCGTTTGATTGTGGCAAGTATGTTAGTGTTTAAGCATGAATGTATAAGTGAAAGTGACACGTACTTGTACACAATCAGCGGACCCTATTGATTTATTGTATTGTCGACGCCTATGAGACGTGTATAAGTGTGACTATAATTGGTATGGGACGATTATGGGAGCACTTATATGGGTTTCATAGGTAAGGCACCAAACACTATCCATTTGTCTTGGGTATCAGTCGAGACATGCTTGATGGAGATCCGATCTCCAGTTCTCGCGTAGACTTGTCATGGACCGACTGGTGTTTGAATTTATGGTTGGTGTTTGATGTAGACCACGGGGTGTGGATAGTTTGGGTGTGAGTTCAACAGAATCTCGGGAGTCCCATTGCCGGCACATACAGCGATTCTGGAGATATATGGGGATATTACTGATTATGAGCGAGCGACTCGGGCCCGTGTTCCCTTATCCTTGGGTCCTACCCTTTGGTGGGGGATACTCACGAGGGGTTGACTCTCACACTTGGACGGACGATAGGTTTAGCGACCTGTACAGTGAGACTTAGAGACTGATAGGGTTAGTGACATTGACATGCATTGCTTACTGATTCAATATACCTGCCATACTGTTTACTGCTTTACTGTTTACCTGCTCTATTAGCTACCTGTATTGGCTACTTCATGCTCACGTCATTATTCCATGCTTACTGTTTCATATTTATCATTATTGTACGTGTTCACATTTGTATATATATATATATATACATATATTGCTATTGTGTCGCTCTGACGACCTGAGTATGCATGCTCAGAGTGAGAAGTGGATTTAGCTCAGACTAGGACCTGACGTACATCGAGGATATTGCAGACATCTTGATCAGCGACTCAGAGCTATACTTCTTTGATCTCTATCTGGTTAGTTCTTTGTATTTGTTTTGATTTAGTGACTGCATTTCTCATTACCTGTGCATCGATTACTGATTACCACGTAAAGCTAGAAGCCGAAGTGTGACTACGGCGGGATTTTTTCTTGACAGTAGGAGCATGGCTGGCCTTGTCAACCCCTCGTATTCCGTATTTTAGGAACCGGGGCGTGACAATGCGTCTTCCCTTTCCCATTGAAGTATGCGGGGCACTACGTTGCTTCCAACTTGCCCCGGGCCAGTTAGTGCCGAACTCATGGAGAATTCTCCTCTGGTTTCTGGTCCGGTTGAGACTTGAGGAAATCCCCTTCAGCTTGACTCTTCTCCTTTCCTTCCTTTGTTATAAAAATCATCCCGGCACCCGTAAGGACGAGCCGAGCTGGGTATACATTTCCTTCAAAAAACGCAAGGGAGGGACGGCCGGGTCGGGGGTAGTAGTAGTTCCTTCTTCCATTCATGAATGGAAGGAGAAGTTCGTATTCGTCGGGCCACCCGAGGGAGAGGATTAGCCTGTGCTTGTACAGTGGCTCAGGGCCGACATCCCGCGGGTGAAGCGGTCATCCTCTCCCGAGGAGAGGGTGGTGTCCATGTGGGAGACGATCCAACGGGCCGACGTTTTGCTCTCCGAGCAGGCCCTTAGCTGGGCCGGACTCAGCCCGCTCGATTCGTAGGTAAGTTAGGAGCTTGGACGATCTGTCTAGACTTGAATATTTTTCTTTTGCTCTTTCCCGTGTTACTAACTCCCATTGTGTATTATCCTCTTTGCAGAGCAAATGGATCGATCTAAATTCCTAGCTGCTTTAGCTGCAAATAAGGGGAGGAAAACCGGGGGCGCTAGCTCGTCCCGCCCCAGTTCGAGCCCGGCCCCGAAGGAAGCCGCACCTGCTAGGCCTTCCACCATGCCCCGAGCTTCAGAAACCAGCCGGGGGGAGAACCATAACCACGTGCGGGAACCGGAGCCCCGGGCGAGGGAGGTAGAGGATGAGGCTGACCCCCCAGAGGTCCCACTCAAGAGGTACAAGAGGATGGTATCTCGACCTCCGTCCTCCCCGATCTTCGTGCAGGAGGGGGACGTCTGTTTCGAGATACCCTCGGGGCTTTCTGTCGCTGATAGCTTGCTTTCGAAGATGGAACGATCGGTCGGGGGCGAAATTCCCCGGGGGACCCTCAAGGCCCAAGTTGCCGCCATTACTCAAGAGGTTGTACAGGTCAGTATCTGCTTTCCGTTGAGGTTATCGTCAAGCATTTTTTCTCGGATCGGATGCTTTTTAACCCCTTTTTTTTACTTTCCTCAGGTCCTCCAGCACTGCGCCCTCATCGCCAACATGGAGCACGGGGAGATTGCCCTGACAATGCAGAAGGTGGGCGAGTCTTCCTCACGGGAAGAGGACCTATGCCTGGAGCTGCAGCAGGCGAAGGAGAAAATCGCCACACTCGAGACCCGGGTGGTCGCCGAGGAGGTGACGAACTCCAAATGCAAGGAGTCCATCCGACTTCTGAGTGAATCCAACATGGTCGTCCAGACTAAGTTGGAGGAGTCTAAGGTGCTCAATGCCGCGATGAAGAAGTCGCGGGACGCCTGCTAGAGTGTCACGACCCGAAATTTGGCACATGCCGGCACTTAAACTACGTAACATCTACAGGCGTAACGCAATTTAAGTAAGCAGAAAAAACCCAGAAATCTAAACCATCAAAAGTAGTAAGTGATAAGAATATTGTTAAAAAACTTTTGGGAAATCTCAAGTAAAAATTCTTTAAAGTCCAAATTTACTTTCTTAAAAATTTGACAGCACCTCCTTTGTAAAAACTAGCCCCGAAAACGGGTACAGCATAGAATATAAGTAAAGCGTCCCCAACGGGAGAAAATCTACGCCCAAAGGTGGAAAACAACCACCACAATAGATATACTGTAAGTCGATGTACAACACCCCACGACTTGCGGGGAGGCGGAATAATGAAAAACGATCTTGTTTTAGGCGTAAACATCAACTAACCGAGAATCTTTGCTAAACGATAACTAACAAGAATCATAGAAGTTAACAACTACTATGAAAAGTGATTATACCTGATGAACCGTGTCCTTCGTCTTTTCATTCTCCACGTCCTCTCCGGCCTTCTCTATGTAGTAGATGATCCACCCGAGAGCTTTACTACAAGCTTCACCTCTAACTTGAGGTAACTAGGTTTCTTAAATCGCTAATCTAAGTAACCTAGGTGATATAGAGAATGGTTAAGGATTAAGTAGTCTATTCTAATCATTGGTCTCAACACATGAGAGGGTAGGATTAGGGTTTGAAGAGAGAGAGCTTGAGGAGAGAGAAAGTGTAACACCTTAGGATAAGGGTTAGTGAATAATTATAATTAAATAATTGTTTTTAATAAAAAGTTTACCAAATTGTGTTTTAAATATTTTTCCTAGTTTAATAAATATTTTTCCAAAATTTTCCTAGGCTTGCACACACATGTGCATGTAAACTAGGGTTTTTAAATGAAGTAAATACCATAATTATTAACCATGGTGGGTTAATTCTAGGATTAAGTCTTTTGGATTCTTAAGTGGGTTTAATTAGTTAGTTAAATAGAAGTCACTTTAATTTGAATTTTGGATTAAGTGTTGACTTGTGAGAGAGAGAGAGAGGGCATCATGGCTCAAGCCATGCTTGCATTAAATGAGGTGAGAGAGAGGGGGGTGACTTTTGTGTGATGATTGTAGCCTCTCATTTCTTTTTGGTTTTTCTCTCAATCTCTCACACTCTCACATACACAACACACCCACACACTTACCTCTTCACACACCCCCCCAGCTCCAGAAGCAGCAGCAGGCACAGCAACAGCAGCAGCAAGCAGAGGCAAGCACAGCAGCAGCAACATGAAGCAATAGCAGCAGCAACAAAATTCAGCAGCAGCAGCAAGCACAGGCAAGCACAGCAGCAGCAACATGAAGCAGCAGCAGGCACAACAACAGCAGCAGCAAGCAGAGGCAAGCACAGCAGCAGCAACATGAAGCAATAGCAGCAGCAGCAAAATTCAGCAGTAGCAGCAGTGGGCAGCAGCAGCTCCAGCACCCAGTGCAGCCCCTTCACTTCACTTCTCCACCTTCCTGCAGCTCCCTAGGGTCGAGAGTGAGGTATACTTCCTAACTTGATCCCTAGTTAGCTTAGTTAGTGTAGATTTGCTTCGGTTATCGGATTTTAGTGCGTTTTAGTGTGATATGGGGTAATTTGTGAGAATCTTGTGCAAACGAAGTGAGTTGTGGTTTCAGTAGCTTGTTAGTGAGTTAGTGAGGCCATTGTAACCTAGTCCAACCCCTATTACGCTAAAATACCACCAATTTCACGATTCGATGCAAAATGTCGTTTTTGTGCAGGGTGGTTTCTGTGGGTATTTTGTAGTGTTTGGTCTTACTTAAATCTTGAGTTGACTTCCAGGTAAAAATCTGGGGGCTTTTTCCTTTAGTTTGGGGTGGATGTTTAGTGTGACATGCATGCTTGTTTTGGTCTGGTGCGTGCTACGCATCGTAGCGCGTCGGGGTGGTTCTTGGTTTAGCACACACACATGTTTTAGCGTATCGCGCACACGCGCGATTGGTTTGCGACACGAGATTCTAGTTTGACCGTGATATCGCGTTTTTGGCGAAATTGAGCTTATATGTGTAATATGTGTTTGTGATTTTAGGTTCGCAGGCCAGTGAGACGGACGCCGCGAAGAAGGGCAAGCAAGTGGTTGGATACACTTAGCGCGAGACACTGTGAGTAGATTTCACATCTACGGGGATATCGCCCGCATGGCGTTATGCGTCAGGGCTGATAGGATTTTATTATTATATGTTGCATGCACCCCATAGACTGTCATCGCATATTGCATTCCCTGCTGTGTTTATATACATATTGCTTAGAACTGATAGGACACCGCACTATTACTAACGGTTTATGTTGCACGGGCACTATTTGCATGCTACACACACACCGTTAGTAATTGCCATGCCACACTCACTGTAGAGCTGCCATGATTATATTGCTATAGTTCGCTTCATATGTGATTTGATATGACTTTCATGTATATTGGGAACCGCATGACATCTTTTAAAACCGGAAACGAAACTACCTTAAAAAGCGGTTTTTCCCCTTATACCCATACCATGGATTGATGTATATTGTACCTCGCATTGGATTTACTATTGGTGTTGGATTTTCATGTGATTTCTGTTTTGAGGACCGTGGAATTATTTAAGACAAAATGCACTATTTTGAAAAAACCGGTACCTCGTGATATGATATTTTGGTGTGTCCACCACGCGTTTTCTCGGTGCTGAGACGTGTGCTTGAAACCCGATTCGAGGAGTGGATGTTCCGTTACGGGTTCGTGGTGGGCCCGGTATGGTTCCCCTCGGCGAGATGATCGATGGGATTTGCCGATTGAGCCTGGAGGCGGGCGAGTACCTACCGGTGATTGGTTGGACCTGGCAGTTGTCCGGAGGATACTGACCAGAGTCGAGTGATGGATGCGGGATGACCCGTGCTGCCGGGGCCGAGGGCCGACACCGCAGACGGACCCCGTGGGCTGATCCGGATTGACGGAGCCCGATATACGAGGATTTGCGTGTCGATGCTGGACACGAGTATTTTATGATGTTTTGGGTGCCGATGTTGGGCACTCGTGATTTCTCAGAGATGTACAGGATTTGAGGGCCGATGGGTGTGCCGGCGCCTGAGTGTATTTAGGATTTGAGTGCAGCCTGAGGCACCGATTATGGTTTTCCATGTTGACATAGTCCATGTAGATGTTATTATCCCATACTCAGCATTGACTACTATATATCTCATCCTGTAGCATTTACCTGTTAGAGTATTTGCATTACTATTGCATCCTCTATGTGACATGCATTGATATCATCTGCTGGCATTAGTAGAGCCACGCTATATGTGCATGCTTGCGATCACCTTTATATGTTATCTTTATTCACGAGTTGGCAACTCACCCCCGTTGTGCCACAGTGTTTGCAGGTTGCCCTTGGGAGTAGTCACGGCTGGCTGTTTCCGCATCTTTTGGCACAGATACCCTTTTTGATCAGAGATAGCCTCTTGCTGATAGGTGGGTTTTGTACGGTATCTGTTATCTTTCAGTTGTATATTGATGTATCTAGTACTCTCCATCTACCTTTCTGTATTGACTTAGAGACAGTTGTGAGGACGATATGTATGACTTTATATTCTGGTGTCGAGCTCGCATGTGAGCCGACTTTACTTTTGCAGTCTCATCTTTTATGATATTGTCCTTGCTTTACTGTGTATTCTTCGCTACGGCGTCGTATATCTTATTTTGATGCTTCATTCATTTTACTCGTCATTTCTGTTACACCTTGTTTCTATCCGACTGGCGGGGCAAATGTTTAAAAAAAAAAAGGGAAATGTTACCAAAATTATAAAACTTATAACTTTTGAACTTAAAAAGGATTTCTACTAAATAAATGGAAGTTTTTCAGACATGTACGATTGTTTTTACAAAAATGTTTTAAATCACTCTATATTTATTGGTTTTGATTTCTGGGTTCGGCTTACTTAGCCGCGTTGCGCCTGTAGACGTTGCGTGGTTAAGTGCCGGTCACGAGTCGAATTCTCGGGTCATGACAGAAAGTGAGCAAGAGAATGAGATGAGATGATGATCTATCATAATATATATCAAGCATTATTATTTATCCAATAAAAGAAAATAAAGGATTTACAACCATGCTTCATAAATACAAAAGGGTGATTCATCTCCATGAGTCATTAAGCATTTATGATGCATTAATGACATGGATGAATCACACAAATGAATCACTAATCTCATTTAATGCATATGCCACCTTAACCCTCAAGTCACCATCTTCTAGAAGCTTCTCGCGTAATTACGAGAACGCCCCTCCTATCCGTGAAAACACGGAAAAACTTTAGACTGTATAAATCCAATAACCGGATACTAGAAACTGGCTTAAACCAAAGCCGGCTAGTAAAAACTGTCCGGATGTCGTACGTGCGTAAACACACGTATGTGTCCGAACCCTTGTCGTAAAACCATACGACCTCTATATCGTTTCGCCTGGAGTAGGGAAACTCTCTGTGTGGGACTCTAGAGACTCGACTACTACGCTGGCAGTAGGTTTAACCACAGACCGCAAGCGGCACTAGCTGTACGTAACGGTCCCCAGGTAGATGTCGATAAGAAGGCCGATGAGGAAACCCATCCGAACTCCTACTGAGTCTGATGTGATAATCTCCGTACAGTCCGGTCTGTTCGTCTAAGACTATCGCATATCGGGCCTAGGGGGGCGGCAAGCGTCAGTCCCCTAATAGCGGTATAAGTCATGTCGGAGTGAAGCCCATTACACCCTGAGAAACTACTGGAATCTACCAGCAAATCTCGCTTGCCCTGGCCAGGGACTTTGTGTAATGGCTCTCTGATACATCGCGATATCAACTCCCAATACCGGGAGAGACGAATCCTGTCTAACCGCCACTGCCTCCAAGTGCTCGGGACTGCACCCAACTGCTACCTATTTGCACGACTCCTTTGAGCCGTGGTAGGGTAGCAATCTAAGAACAGTGGGACACACTCGAAGCGAAGTAGCAGTGTCAAGTCTGCGGACTATGCTGTACTCATGTCACCTGGGAACTGTTAACTGACGACTGGTATAAAACCAACCAACAGTTCCCTGTGAGTCCTGTCCGGTGTACCCGTAACCTAACGAGCACCTGCATACTATCTTCAGTACGACGTACTTATGGCTGTGGGACAGACCATCTCCCCAACTGGGATGAGAAGCGTACACATTAGTCTACTCCGGAGTATCGATGCCCTGTCTCGATAATCCAACGACTAAGGACCTGAATAAGGATGTGCTTGTAGACTACCCAGCCCCCACTAGTGTGACTGCCATCATAACGCTGGTAGTCAAGCAAGATCCTAAGAGCTCTATCAATACGTATACTCACATATTAAGATAGAAAAACCAAGTAGCATACTACAATGTTTAGCAAGACTGTTATATACATATGAATATCCCAAGCTTCCATTAAGTAATATACAAACTAGTATGATACAATAATGGCCCCTAGGGTATATACACTAACAATCTCCCACTTGCACTAGGGCCATGTACTGGCATATC
This sequence comes from Agapanthus africanus, assembly GCA_030015575.1. NCBI lineage: Eukaryota > Viridiplantae > Streptophyta > Magnoliopsida > Asparagales > Amaryllidaceae > Agapanthus > Agapanthus africanus. Next base: position 77,180,099 of record CM057343.1, read on the forward strand.
GAAGACCGATGATCTCGAGTAGCCTCTCGAACTGAATCTGAGGTCCTTCGTGAATGGATCAGCAATGTTCTCTTCAGTAGCAACTCTCCGAACCTCGATCTCCCGACGATCAATGATCTCCCTGATCAGGTGATACCGCCTTAAGATGTGTCTGGACTTCTGATGGGACCTTGGTTCCTTCGCTAAAGCTATAGCTCCGTTGTTGTCGCAATACAGAGGTATTGGATCAACAATGGTAGGAACCACCTGAAGTTCTGTTAGGAACTTCTTCATCCAGACCGCTTCTTTTGCGGCATCGCAAGCAGCAATATACTCCGCTTCCATCGTCGAGTCAGCAACGGTGTCCTGCTTGGAACTCTTCCAGCACACCGCCCCTCCATTGAGGGTAAAGACATAACCTGACATGGACTTGGAATCGTCCTTATCACTCTGGAAGCCGGAATCAGCATAGGCCTCCATCCTGAGGTCTTTTCCGCCGTAAACCAAGAACATCTCCTTAGTCCTCCTCAGGTACTTGAGAATGTTCTTTACTGCTATCCAGTGCTTCTCCCCTGGGTCTAACTGATACCGCTTACCACGCTTAGTGCGTAAGCTACATCTGGTCTGGTGCACAATATCGCATACATTATAGAGCCTACCGCAGAAGCGTAGGGTATAATAGACATGCGTTCCCTTTCCAAAATCAGTCTTGGGAGACATCTCTTTGGATATGGTGATTCCGTGACAAGCCGGTAGATTACCGCGCTTAGAATCTTCCATACTGAATCTTTTCAGTACAGTATCGATATACCTGGACTGCGAAAGTCCCAACATCCTCTTGGATCTATCACGATAGATCCGGATCCCCGGAATGTAAGAGGCATCACCCAGGTCTTTCATGGAGAACCTGTGTGACAAGAATCCTTTGACAGATTGTAGCATAGGAATGTCATTTCCTATCAATAGAATGTCATCCACGTACAAGATGAGGAATACGACAGTTCGTGCTACAACTTTACTATAGATACATGGTTCATCTGGATTTTTGATAAAGTCACATTCTTTGACCATTTCATCAAAACAGATGTTCCAACTCCGCGATGCCTGCTTCAGTCCATAAAAGGACTTAAGCAACTTGCATACTTTCCCGCTGCTTCCACTCTGATTGAAACCCTCTGGTTGATCCATATAGACGCACTCTTCTAAATTTCCATTCAGAAAAGCCATCTTTACGTCCATCTGCCAGATTTCATAATCATGGAAGGGAGCAATAGCAAGAAGAACCCGAATGGATTTGAGCATAACCACTGGAGAAAAAGTTTCGTCATAGTCCAAACCAGGTCTTTGACGAAAACCCTTTGCAACAAGTCTAGCCTTATAGGTTTCCACCTGTCCATCTACACCAATCTTTTTCTTGAAAATCCATTTGCATCCTATGGGTTTTACCCCATCTGGAGCAAAGTCCAAAGTCCATACTTTGTTGGTGTACATGGACTCCATTTCGGTCCGCATTGCATCTAGCCATCGTACTGAGTCGCCGCTCTGGATGGCCTGCTGGAAGCTAGTAGGTTCATCACCATCTATGATGCAATCCTCTCTATCCCCATCTATGAGAAAACCGTAGTATCTCTCAGGCGGATGAGACGGCCTACTACTCCTGCGGAGGGGTGCGGGAATGTCCTGTTCTTCTTGAACTACTTGTTCTACCAAACTTTCAGTATTAGTTTGTGGTTCTGGAATTTCTTCCAGTTCTATTTCGCTCCCATTTATTTCCTTTTCTAAAAACTGATAATCTAGAAAATGGGCATTACGAGAAACAAACACCTTTTGTTCCTCTGCGTAATAGAATAGATACCCCTTGGAGTTCTTTGGATATCCCACAAACTTACACTTTACTAATCGTGCCTCGAGCTTGTCCATATGCTGTTTTTTAACAAAAGCTGGACATCCCCATATTTTCAGATACTGAAGATAGGGTTTCTTCCCACTCCACATCTGATATGGCGTGGTAGGCACAGTCTTGGTAGGTACCATGTTCAAAAGATATGCCGCTGATTCTAGCGCATAACCCCAAAAAGATCGCGGTAACTCAGCATTACTCATCATGGAACGTACCATATCCAATAGGGTTCGATTCCTTCTCTCCGATACACCGTTATGCTGTGGAGTGTATGGAGGAGTAAGCTGAGAGAGAATTCCTTTCTCTTTTAGGTAACCTAGGAACTCGGCACTCAAGTATTCACCACCTCGATCAGATCTTAGTGTCTTGATACTTTTACCGGTTTGGTTTTCTACTTCATTCTTAAACTCTTGGAATTTCTTAAAAGCCTCAGATTTATGTTTCATCAGATAAATGAATCCGTACCTTGAGTAATCATCCGTGGAAGTAATGAAATAGGAAAAACCACCTCTTTCATGTGTAGACATTGGACCACATACATCGCTGTGTATGAGTCCTAAGAGCTCGCTCGCTCTTACTCCATGTCCAGTAAATGGAGTCTTTGTCATCTTTCCTTTGAGACAAGATTGACAAGTGGCATAAGTTTGTTATTCGAACGAGTCCAAATATCCTTCTCTATGTAACTTAGTCAATCTTCTCTCATTGATGTGACCCAGTCTACAATGCCATAAGAAATGTTTATTTAAATCTGGAGACTTTCTTTTTAGTGTGTTCTCTCATTGATGTGACCCGGTCTATAATGCCATCTTTACGTCCATCTGCCAGATTTCATAATCACGCCGGCCGTTACGCTCCCGACGTCACGCCCGCGTGATGAGCGGGATCTCCCATTAATGGCGAGATAGGCTCGTTAATGGGGGATTGTGATGACGTGGAACGTGGGATGTGGCCGGCGGAAATCTCGCGCATGGCGAGATTCGCGGGATGGCGTTTGCGTTTGTGAGAGGTGTCGTTGGTCGGTTGATTAGTCCGAGGAAGATGACCTCGACGGGAGAGCTTGCGGACGAGCGGGAGAGCCGAGATATCTTAGTTCTGCTCGAGCCCGGAGACGAGCTGAGAGGGCCGAGGAGGCTCGGGCCTGTGATAGCTCGGAGACGAGCTGTGAGGCCGAGGAGGCCAATTGTGCTGGGGGCTCGGAGGCAAGCTAGCGTTTCTTCGTGGGACGGGCACAGGAGTGGTCCGGTCGGCCACTGTAGGTCCTTTCTTGCATGCCCTGGGACACGTCATCTGCCACATGTCAAGATCGGGGAGATCACCGATATCGAGCATCATCAGTTTGTATTTTAGGGAATATAAGTGCAGTGAAAAATCAATAAGGTATTTAAATACAAAATAGACGAAACAGTAGGGTTTTATTTAATTAGCAATTAACCCATATATTTTTCTCAATGGAAGTTTAACGCAAGCAATTAGGAGGGATAAAAATGTTAATTTTTTATTTCCCAACAACAAAACAAAAGATAGAGGCCGTAGGAGCTCCTTGACACTTCTCAAATCTTGTTAGTCAGCTTACGAGGCATATAATTAAGGATTAATGCTTAGGCACCAATCTTTTAATTAGGCTTGTTGGATAAAGCATTCATCCTTAATTATATTCCATGTAAGCTCCAAATATATAAGTTGGTAGGTTAAGTATCTTACGAGGCCAGGTACTACAAGGTTCATATAAAAAGCCTTTTTAATACCTTAAGAGGACAGTTGAGCTAGATATTTGTGGAACCCTCTCAGAAGGCGGCAGTTAATATATACAGTTAATATATACAGTAGAGATTGGTCCGCACACCCCTCTCTTCTTTTTGTTTCACGCATGTCAAGTTTATTACAAAAAAGAACATTGCTCTCATCGATAATGGAGCAATTTTTTCCTAAAATTAGTATTTTTATGGGTATGATGCACATGTATATATGTCAGCATAATAGACAGAAGATTTGAGAAGAATTTTAAATTTTTTTTTACTGAAGATACTAAAGGTTTTCAAAGAATTTTAGGTAAGATAATACAGATTGTTATACACTTGCAGTACGGATTTTTAATGCTTTTACAAATTTCGAAAAGTTAATTTTGGGTATATAACATTTCCCCCCTCAAAATTATGTATTGATAGATGATTACTTTTATGATATTAGCTAATATTCATATGGAAATGGGTTTACATGTGATGGAGGTCATGATCTCCTTTAGATGTTGTCCTCCGTCAAACTGTCGCGAGCGTTGATAGACGGCTGAGATTGGATTTGAGGGTTGTCTCCATGTGCGTGTGGATCTCAGCGGGATTGATTTGGAGTGAAGCCGAGCTACCTGAAGTCCCGGGATGGCTGTACCACCGTGGACCTCCGACAATCAAGTTAGCCGATGTATTTTAGCAGAGTAGCGGCCTATTGGAATAAAATTGCGTTACCTGAGTCGTCTGAGAGAGGGTTTTTTTTATAGCGGTCGCCATAAACTAGCTGGCGCGAGATCTTCGCCGGAAGTTACGCCCCTGACGTTATGCCCGCGTGAATGACAGGATCCCTCATTAATGACGAGATACGCTCGTTAATGGAGGGATGCGACGGCGTGGAATGCGGGATCGTGGGGCGACGGATATCTTGCGTCTGGCGAGATCCGCGGAGTCGTCGCGGAGGCGCCTGTGATCTGCGTTCTAGGTCGCTTGGTAGAACCGGGGAGGCCTAGCTCGGTGAGAGGCCTGAAAGAGGGGGGAGGCCGAGCTAGTTCGGTTCTGTAATAGCTCCAAGGCGAAGAGCCGAGGACCTCGGCGTGTAGGAAGGCTCGGAGGCGATCCAATGGTTATTTACATGGCGAGCACAGGAATATTCAGGGAATTCTCGGAGGTCGGGTCCAGGCAGCGGGACGATAGCTCATGGGACGCCTCCAATGTGTGGTTCTTGTCCTGTTTCCGTGTGCCTCGGGACACGTAATCTGCCACGTGTCATGATCTGGGGAGTTCTCACTTATAAGCATCATCATTAGCCCCCCACTCTCGTCCCGACCTATTTATGGGTCGAGTCGAGAGTGGTCTGATCGGTCCTCCGGGCTCAGCTCGTAGTCAAGGACCTTGTCAGCGCGGATTTCCGAGGCGGTTAGGAGTATTCTCGATGACGTCAGCGGATCAGAGAGGAGATCGTGCATTAAAGAGGGAGCGCCGATTCGATCGTACGTTCGTTGAGGCGCAGGCCACGTGTCCGATGCCGATTGGCGGACGTGACGGGTCGTCGCTGTCTTCTGTGCCCAAAAGGACGTCTCCAATGGTTGTGCGATACGTGGAGCGTCGACGGCTGGAAAGCACGAAGCGTCGTTTTGGCGGGAAACGATCTGAGCCGTTGGATGCGTTGCCAAAGTACTATAAATATGGGTGGGATCCCCCCAGGGTCTACACTTTCGCCATCATTTCCCTATTGCTGCAAAAGAAAGCTCGGCGCTCTTTCCTTTAGATCGGATCTCTCGCGCTCTTTTCTCGGAGGACTCCTTCTTTGAATCAGATTAGATGTCTTCCTCTAAGGAGTCTGTTGAGATAGTTAGGGTAGAGCCTAGGGAGTCTTCTTCTGTTTCCTTCTCTACCCCAGCCGAGTCGGATTCCCCTCATAGAGTTAGGGCTACCCGCACCGCTCGTCATCAGGCGACGGTAAGGGTCCCCAAAGCGCGCATCGGGAACGCTCGCGACGCGCCCTCCGTCCTAAGGAATGTGGACGAGCTCACCACGATCCGGGCTCGTTTCCACATCCCCTAGCTATTCGCTTCGTTTGGCTAGGGAGGACGAGAAGGCGGATCAGGTGCAGGGCAAGGAGATTGCCTTGTACCTGGATGCATTCTGGGCTGGAATGCGTCTTCCCTTTCCCTCCGAAGTATACGGGGTACTACGTTGCTTCCAACTTGCCCCGGGCCAGCTAGTGCCGAACTCATGGATAATTCTCCTCGGGTTTCTGGTCCGGTTGAGAGTTGAGTAAATCCCCTTCAGCTTGACCCTTCTCTTTTCCTTCCTTTGTTAAAAAAATTATCCCGGCACCCGTAAGGACGAGCCGAGCTGGGTGTACATTTTCTTCCAAAAATGCAAGGGAGGGACGGCCGGGTCGGGGGTAGTAGTAGTTCCTTCTTCCATTCATGAATGGAAGGAGAAGTTCGTATTCGTCGGGCCACCCGAGGGCGAGGATTGGCCTGTGCCAGTACAGTGGCACATGGCCGACTTCCCGCGGGTGAAGCGGTCGTCCCATCCAATCCCACCTCTTAATCTTTTCTTTTCTTATTAAAGTTTTCTTTAAATCAACAAATATATAGATATTTGTAGGATATTTTGCATGGATGGATTAATACTTAATCTTGTGATTAAGTTAGAATAAATTCACTTTAGTATAATTAACCCAATCAAATTTGTAATTACCACTAATTAAGTGCATAATTAAAAGCTTATAATAATATTTTAGTTAAGGAAAAATATTAAAGTGAACTAAAATTTTCAAGCGACAACTAAAAACCGCAAACTAGGAATTTTCTAGTTAAACTAGGTACAGTGAATTCTATACAGATAAATGATCTTTTCTAGGTTTTATACGGAAAACACAGCTTATTTTACCTATTAACGGAAAATTTACCTAAACGATTTCTAAAGCGTTACAATCTTCCCTCTTTAAAGAAATTCGGTCTCCGAATTTAAAATTCTTACTATGTGTACCTTCAAAAAGATAAGGGAAAACTTCTGCATCTCGCTCGCAGCCTCTCAAGTGATCTCCTCACTAGAAGGGCTAAGCCAAAGAACCCCCCACAGATGGCAAGACCCTTGACCGAAGTTTCTCCACCTGTCGATCCACTATAACTATCAGCTGCTGGTGAAAGAAAAATCACGTCCGAGCTAAATGGTCTGGTGCTAAATCAAGTGAGAAGGGTCATGAAGGTAATTGCGAAAAATCAACACAAGGAATATAAGGTGAATACTCAGAAATCTGAGCGGAAGTGCCAACGATAGGCAATGGTACTAACTCGCATCGAGGATCTCAAAAGGACCTACAATCTGGGACTAAGCTTCCAAAAACTCAACACGCCATCCATCAGAAAAATCCGTAGGAATACATGATCTCCGACTGCGAACTCAAGTCTGCGACAACTACGGTCGGCATAAGATTTCTGTCTGCACTTGGCTGCCCTCATCCTGACCTGAACCACTGGATCTTCTCCGTAGTCTCATGACTAGCTGGGGTCCAAAAATCCTGCTCTCGTGGATTCGGTAAAACAAACTGGTGATCGACAAAATCTAACATACAAGTCTAGAAAGATGCCATCTGAGTCGTCTCCTGATAACCGTTATCGTAGGAGAGCTCCATCAATGGCAAGTGACGATCCCACAGCCAACAAACAATTAGTACGCACGCACAAGCATATCCTCCAGAGTCTGTATAGTCCGCTCTGTCTAACCATCGGCCTGTGGATGGAAAGCAGAGTTAAAGCTCAATCAGGTACCCAAGACCTCCTGAAGCTTCTGCCAATGACGGCTAGCGAACTGAATGCCTCTATTGGATACAACGCATGAAAGAACCCCGTGCGAACGCACCAATCTATCGAAAAATAACTGAGCATACTGAGCATAACCGGACAACAATCACCCAAATGGAGTCATACCCTTGACTAGACCTAGGTAGACTCACAACGAAATTCATGGAGATCTGCTCCCATTCCACTCCGGAACGGTCAAGGATTGAAAATCTCCAGCCGGTCTCAAATGCTCAACCTTAGCTCGCTGATAAGCCAAGCACTTCGAAATGAAATCTGGAACTTCACTCTTCATCTCTGCCCACCCGTAACTAACTCCCACGTCACGTTACATCTTGGTGGCACTTGGGGTGAACACAGAAAGCTGACTGATGTGCCTGCTCTAGGACCCCGCGTCTTTACCCATCAGTATCTGGTACACACAAGCGAGTCTCTAAACGTAGCACACCCTGGTCACCAATCAAGAACTCTGAATCTCTACTCAGCCGAACATGCTCAAGAATCTCAGACAACGAGCATCGGCGGGCTGTGCCTCACGAAAATGATTAAGTAAAAGTGGACGGGCACGGACATGAGCAAGTTGTCCCCTCAGTCGAGGAGAACTTAAGCTGTACTCAACGGTCGCACAAGAACTGCAAATCTGCAAAAGACTGTCTCTGAACTGCGCACAACTGGAACAAGCTACCCCCGGGCCTATGACTCAAAGCATCAGCTACCACAATCGTCTTACCCTAGGAAAATAAAGGATCTCACAACACAATCCTTTACAAGATCCATCCAACGGCGCTGTCTCAAACTCAGATCCCGCTGCAGAAAGATGTACATTAAGCTTTGGTGGTCTGTGAAAATCTGACACGACTCTCCGTACAAGTGGTGTCTCCAAATCTTCAACACACGACCACCGCGGCCATCTCCAGATCATGAGTGGGATAAATCCTACTCATACTTCCTTCAATTGTCGGGAAGCATAATCGATAACTCTATCATGCTACATCAGTACAAAATCGAGCCCCACTCGCGAAACATTACAATAATCGACCAAGTCGCCCGATCCAGAAAGCAAAGGTAGAACTGGTGCAGTCGTCAACCGAGTCTTCAACCTCTGAAAACTTAGCTCGCATGCCTCAGTCTAAAGAAAAAGAACTCCCTTCCTGGTCAGTCCGGTCAGCGGTGCAGCGATACTCAAGAAATCCTGCACGAACGGTGGTAAAAACCGGCTAAGCCCAAAAGCTGCGGACCTCTGTCACTGATATAGTCATGGCCAAAGCTGTACGGCCTCGATCTCCCTCGGGTCCATACGAATACCGTCTCCCATAACCATATGACCTAGGAAGTCAACACTATCAAGCCAGAAGGAACACTTCGAAAATTTAGCAAACAGCTAGTGTTTTCTCAATGTCTACAAAGAAATCCTCAAGTGCTGCTCATGTTCCCCTCGACTCTTGGAATAGACCAGAATATCATCAATAACACAACAATAAAATTGGTCGAGGAACGGCCTGAAAAATCTGGTCCATCACATCCATGAATGTTGCTAGGGCATTGGTGAGTCCAATGACACCACCAAAAACTCATAAAGCCCGTAGCATACATAAAAGCAGTCTTCGGAATGTCATCACTCCGAACCCGCAACTAATGATGACCTGATCCCAAATCAAACTTAGAAAAATGCCCGCACCCTGGAGCTGATCAAAGAAATCGTCAATGCGAGGTAAATGATACCTATCCGCACCATAACTCGGTTCAATTGACGAAAATCAATGCACAACCTCAACTGCCATCCTTCTTGATGGACAGAATAGGAGCTCCCCAAAGAGAAACACTTGGACTTACAAGTCCCCCAATCTAGCAACTCTGCAGCTGATCCTTAAGCTCCCTAAGCTCCGCCGGCTCATCTGGAACAACGTCGGAAAACTCTCGCACGATATGAACCGGGTCCAACGAATCCACTGTGGCTCCGGTATCACAAATGAAAGCCAAAAATCCTCGACATCCTCTCCTCAAAAGCCGACTAGCGTAAAAAGGCTGAAATCAAGTTGTGAGGGGCGGCACCACGGTCCTCCTGCACAACAAGAACTGACTCGCTGGGAAAAAAAACCCTGACTGTCTTCTCGCGGCAGTCCACAGACGCATAGCACGTAGCTAACCAGTCCGTGCCCAGGAGAACGTCAAAGTCCAACATCTTTAGAAGGATTAAATCGACGGACGAATCTCTATCTCCTATCCGATTGGCACATGACCGAAACACGTATCGCGCAACAAATGTCTGATCTAGCATACACGACTCTCGGCCCAATCTCGACACGAAGTGTGTAGAACAAACGAGTGTATAAATCCCGAAATAAACAAAACATGCGCATCAGAAGATCATGCGAAAAGATTACCAGAAAACTCTGCATTGGATGCCCACACGTCCCGATGAGTAGAAGAAAACACTCGTGTCTGCCCTCTACCTGCAACTGGCTGTACCCCTTCTCTACCATCCTGTTCTCTCCGAACGAACCCTCCGCGACCATGACCTCTCTGAACATAAGTCTGACGCGGTGCGACAACAGGCGCAAGGGCAACGCTCCCTGAGGTGAAGGTGGTAAGGTAAAATATGGTACTGTTGCCCTCCTCTGGCGTACCAAGGTACAATTTCTGACGAGGTGATGGATTCTCCCGTACCGGAAACATCCATACGATGACTGCTGATCCTCCTGGGGATAAGAGCTAAACCACTGACCTCGTCCCAAGCCTCTGCTACTCTCACGAACCGAACGAAATCTATCACGGCGTCTAAGCATCTGTCTCTGGGCTGATACACCTGTACGAGCCCTCCTCGGTCCTGAAACTCCCAAAGTCTCGGGAAGACGTGCCTCATCTAGTAGGGCTGCGTCCACTGCTGCTGTATACGTAACACAAAGCTATGTGCTGATAGCAAGGAATAACTGGGTAACAGGGGTGGCAACCTCCTGTCGCTGCGCTCGACTGGTCTTAACCAACGATCTCATCATCTGGCGCAAATCCTGCATATCTGACTCAATCCTAGCGATACGATCTATCGAATGCGGATCAAACTGCTCCTGTACAGCGAGCGTACCATCCTGGTCAGTCCTCGTCCCAAACGAGTCAACTCTGACCTCGGCTCTCGCTATCTCTCTCTAAGCCCTCATAGTCATCGGCGGCATAAAGGCTAGAAATGGAAATAGGATTCGATATGAACACGAAAATCGAATCACAAAGATATGTATCATCATGGAAGGAATTTCAAGCAATTAGTACCCAGGTCACTTAGGCGGAGTACCGTGTCGTAAGTATGTCGCGGACATACATACGCTACATCACTCTGCTTAAGCTACCTACTCCATCATACCAAGATCATCCTACACTCCGAAAGGTAAAACCTAGCGCTCTGATACCAACTTTGTCACGACCCGAAATTTGGCACGTGACGGCACTTAAACTACGTAACGTCTACAAGCGTAACACAATTCAAGTAAGCCGAAAAAACCCAGAAATCTAAACCATCAAAAGTAGTAAGTGATAAGAACATTGTTAAAAACTTTTGGGAAATATCAAGTAATTTTTTTTTAAAGTCCAAATTTATTTTCTTAAAAATTTGGGCAGCACCTCCTTTGTAAAAACTAGCCTAGAAAACGGGTACAACATAGAATATAAGTAAAGCGTCCCCAACGGGAGCAAATCCACGCCCAAAGACGGAAAACAACCACAACAGATATACGACGCCGTAGCGAAGAAAATGGACGATGTAAATGAAAACAGCATAAAAGACATCCAAAGTCACAAAATAATATACAACATCGATCCTCATAACTCGTCTCTAAGTCAAATACATGAAGGCGGCAGATAGAGAGTACTAGATACAACGAATATACAAATGAGCATCATCGAATAACCGTAAAACCTATCTATAGCAAAACTGCACACAGTCAACCGCAGCGGTATCCGCTGCAAACGACGACTGCTCTAATGGACACCTGCAAACACTGTGGCACAACGGGGGTGAGTTGCCAACTCGTGAATAGTAAATAACATATGCAGGTAATCGCAGGTGTAACATTTCAAAAAAATAAAATATTATTTTTGGGAATTTTTATAATTTAATATTAAAATATTGAATATTTTAATAAAGCGGCATAATTAAATACCGATAAATGGGGGAAAAATTTGGAAAATTATGGAAATTACTAAAAGAGGGTGTTTCATGTGAATTATGAAAATTTTAAGTTTTTATGATTAATTATATGCTAATTTAGTGCTAATCGCGATTAAAAATCGCAAATCACGGATTAAGCGTGTTTTGTGCACATAGCATGCACAAAATCTTTTTCACACTTGTGTATTTTTCTACCATGGTTTCTTTTGGGTTTCCTATTCAAATTCAAATAGAATGGGAGAAGAAAAGAAAGGAAAAGATAAAGGAATATGATATGGAATATTAGGGATGGGTGAGAGAGAGAAAGGGAGGGTTTACTTTGACCAAGACATTCTCTCCCCCATCATTCTCCTTCACTTTTGTCTTCCTTCTTCAGCCTAAGGCAGCACCCTCTCCTCCTCCATCTTCAACCCCCTCAAATCACCTCAATAAACACCTCAAAACCCCATCTCCTTTTCATCAAAAACGTTCACAAGCTCAAGGGAAGCACATTGGACCAAGAAAGCATGCATTTTGGACACTTGGGGGCAACTCAAGAAAATTCTTGAGTTACCAAATGAGGTATTTTCTGAACCATGAGCTTAGTATTCACATTTCTTTTATATCCATGTTAACTTTAAACCGATATTGTGAAGTTTAGTGAACTTTGGGAAACCCTAGTAAAAGGTTGAGTGTTTGTTTGAAATTAGTGATGTTGTGGCTATTAACTAGACTTGGGTGTTGTTTAATGACCTAAACCAGAGACTAGAAACCCCAAAACACAGATTTAGAAACCCCGACATCGGATAAATGTATGATTTTAGAGGGTATTTTGAAATCTGGAGCAACCCGGGGGCACTAGAAATGATTTTGTAAACACTGTAGCACATGCAAGCACCCAGGAAGCTACCACAGAGACCCGAGACCAAACCCTACCCTTTGGGCCGCAGATTTAATCCCCTGGACGGCAATTTGCGGCCTGGGTACCTCAATTTTGGTTCTTGCTTCGTCTGTAGCTCCCATGTCAGTAAAATAGACCCCTCCTATATGCAAAATTGGCTAATTGTCACCTGGGGAAAATCTGGGAGCATTTTGGTGTGTTTTAGGCTGTGTTTTCCGTATTTTAAAATGCACTTTCTTGATATTTAGATTTGTATTGGGTTGTTGGATATTTGTACATCGACAACAAGGGTTGTTTGATTGTTTTTGCACGTGTAGGCCATAGGTTCTAACCTATGAGCGTACCGTGCGCCGTATCGGTTTTCCGGATTCGATTTTTAATACGCATTTCGACTGTTAATTATTGTAGGTGAGGGGGATTTTTAATACGCATTTCGCATGGATTCCGAGGCGACGGAGCGTGGCGTCATCGATTTCAGCGAGCGACGACCAGGTGAGTGGATCTATATCCACGGGGGAAGTCGGGTGGATGACGTATAGCACCCCCGCAAAGTATTAATGGAAAACTGATTTTAGAATATGGTTAGGAAACCTAGATTAGGAAACTAGAGTTATAGTATAGGATAGTTAGTGATACTATATTAGAAACTAAGAATAGTTAGAAATGATATAATACGGCTTTTATGTGATGACGGGATTTGAGGACGACGTTTGCCGATATTGCCATTTAGGGTACCGTAGGACTAGATAGTCGATGTAGATGCGTCATCCGAACCATACCTTTTTCTAAACCGAAGAGTCGTATGTATCTTTTAAAAATATACCTTAAGGGATGTTACGGATTTTCAATTGATATCTTTTACTTAAAAACACCGTAACCCCTATTTTCAAAACTACGACTCGCTTCTTTAAAAGTCCGATTGTATGGTTCGGGTGTGTATGTTAGATTGGATACTTATACTTATAGTAGAGATAGAATGTTTAGGTAAACTCGGCTTGATATGAGTTATAAATGCGATGAAAAGATTATAAGACGGATACGATGATCTGATGATATGTTGGTATACTGATGCGAGTCGATCGAGATGATTTATACCCTGTCGGTCCCCTGATGTGAGATTTTTGCGGATGTGACCTGGGACATAGGTATATAGATACATATATAGATATATATAGAATGTTGTGAATCATGGATGATGGGCCGTATGGGATATTAGGCCATACCCTCATTGTCATATAGGATGATAGGATCCCTATTAGCTTAATGCCGCCGTACCATGATTTTCCGTGCGTGATGAGTTTGACTTGATGATTGATCCTTACCCTTGACTAGAGGTTGCCGTACGATGGATCATACCGTACGCGATGTTGTTAGGCTGGATGCCGATTGATAAATTCCCAGACTCGGTCATATTAGATACGTATACCCGTCAGCATTTGCATATGATTTCCTTTATGCTGCATTCATATTATTTCCATTGCATTGCTTATACTTGTGCTAGTACACTTGCACCATTATCAATGATGCGTATGTTAAACGCACACAGATTTGCCGGCTCACACACTTCATCATCGATAATTGCCATGTCACTATACAGTAGGATTGCTGCATCATGATATGACTCTCTACATCATTTACTTGCTATAGTTACCTGTGCACTTTTATACGATGTTGCATGATATACGGATATGCTTACATTTCCATCATATGTCGCATACATCATGCTTTATGATTTTACGTATTGAGATATGTCGTTTCCATGAGATTTCTGGATTTGAGAACCATGGTGATTTCAAAAGAAAGTATGTATTGTTTTAAAAACCCGGTTTCTCTTAATATGATATTTCAGTGCGTCCACCATGTGTTTTCTCGGTTCTGAGAGTGGCATGTGAAACCCGATTCGAGGAGCGGTAGGCACCGTCTTCGGGTACACGGTGGACCCGGTGAGGTACCCTGGGGCAAGAAGACTCGTATATGTTGGACGGTGAGCCTGACAGGGGAGCACTACTGTCACAACCCGAAACTACAGAACGTGACCGGCACTTAGATTACGAAGCGTCTAGAGGCGCCACGTAACCTAAGTAAGCCGAAGCCCAGAAATCTAAACCATAAAAGAAGAAGAAGAAGAAAAAAGAAAACAAGTTTAAAAGCATCAGCAAATTTTCTCAAAAATTTCGGCAAAGTCTCCTCTGTAAAAACTGGCCCCAAACGGGTACAACAAGTATAATATAAATAAACAATAAAAAGCATCCCCAAACGGGTGCTAGCTCAACGCCAACAGGCGGATACAACCACAACAAACACAATAATATACAACGCCAAAGGGCGAGGCTCAAAACTCAAAAGAAAACAAAACCACCAGATCAGAATAATACATGCGCGACTCTAAGGTCGAAATAAAAGACTGATCCAATAAACTTATCAAGTAATACAAGTATTGTTGATGGAGCTTACTAGATACAAATGAATGAATAAAAGTACAATGGTGGTTCGGATACAAGTGAACCAACCTACCGTACAAATCACCCTGAAGAAAAGATGTGCCAACAAGCTGCCACGGAAACCTGTACATCGAACCTGTAATAAAATTTGGCACAACGGGGGTGAGTTGCCAACTCGTGAGTAGAAGACATCTACGAAAAGAAATCGAATGCACGACGCTATCCTAGGTCATAATAATACACTACTATATCCCAAACATCTAGTAATAGCAGGGTAATACTACGTGTAAGTGCAAATACTCCGTGTCATGTCAGTGCCTCATATAGTACTATGTCATATGAATGGATATGCATGCACCACGAATGTAAAATAAACAAATCCTGAAATCCAGGTATATCTGTATAAGAAATCTTTAGCTGTTATCATAGTAAAGTGTGTATAAGCATATGAAATCTCAACAATGAAATCCATGGAAATCCGTGTCAAGCATCGACACAACACATGTAATCTCAAGTCTCAATATGTCGGGTTCCGTCAGTCCGGATCGGCCCATATCATCAAATCTCACGACAACGGTCGGTACCCTCCGGATATCCGCCGCGCCAGACATCACCGGTAGGTAGTCTTCCCCTGCCAGGCTCATCGTCTACAACTCGATCTTCTTGCCCTGGGATACCATACCGGGCCCACCATGTACCCGAGACAGTTCATCCACTCCTCGAATCGGGTCTCGAAATCCAACAGAAAACATGAAATCTCATGGTGGACGACACATACATCACGAGAAAACCGCATCTTATTTTAAAAAGAGAAGAGGAGAGAGAGAGAAGTTTTTATATATTTTTGCGGTTTTCCCCAAAAATCCAGAAATCTTATAGAAATCCAAATCTCAAAATCATGAGTAAGTATATGATAAGTGTCGGCATATGCCCATAATACTGCATGATAACATGAAAATATGAATGCATGAATGTCTAAGCAATAAATATCATGTCTGTACTAATGTCAGAGAATAATCACAATATTATAGCGGTCTAGTTGTTAACTGATTCTATCCATAAAAGTCAATATGATCTAAAGTGTACGTGACATAGCAATTACCGATGATGATGTGTGTGAGCCGGAAAATAAGTGTGCGTGGAATATGCGCATCATCGGTAATAGTGCTGGTGTCCTAACAGGTAAAGTTTATACTGATTATAGCAACATATAAAAGAACATGCACCATGATGATTACAGTATGAATGTAAATACAGGTGTGCATTATCCACTCCTCTGCGAGATACGAGTACAACTACCACTATGTGAGTCGAACCAAAACCAGTGTCCATCTAACATCCTAAGGAACTAAACCTAATAGACTAGTCAGTAAGAAACTAGAGTCTACCTAAGGTCTGAATCAATATCTCTAATAGTCGACGATCCTGCCTCAATAGCGTCACGTACGTAGTACGGCTTCCTCGAATCAAGAGTGCGGATCAATCATCAAATCTAAGCCTCGTATGGTAAAATCCATCGTACGGCATCCCAATATCGGGGTACGGTCAAGTATCTCCTAGGTGTCTCCTCATTCGTATAATGTCATCATCAACACATCTCATGATCAAGGTGCTAAACTGTGATCGCATACATCAATCATATATCATTGCCATCATGATAAGCATCATTAGTTTATCCACAGAAATATCATGTCATATGTGTAATATTGTGATTAAATCATACCGATATCTTATCGTCATCAAGTCACACCTATACGATATCGACATCAGGTTACACCTATATGATGTCGTAATCAAGTCATACATATATCATATCGTGATCAGTCACAAGCTACAGCCCAGGTACTATTTTAGCGTCCCATGTACCTCAATATCACCACCACCCTTTATAATTTATATGTTCATGTTCATTATCTCATTCTCTAATGATCCGCTAACACTTTAATACGACTGTATAGTCAAGAATCACGGCATCAAGCCTAGTTATAATGTTTCATCATGCCTCAGATATCATATCACATCAATGAATCCAATATACGTGTTGTGTATATATATACCCCTATACCTAGTTATATATACACACACACACATATACGTATACGCCATGTCAAGTTTTAGTGTGTGCGTGTGTGTTTCTATCAGAAACCTACGAACCTCTCCCAAAGTATTCATCCTCAGGTGTGGTTTTCCTAAATCAGTCTGGTCCCGCCTAGGGTCATTACCAGGGTCCTACTCAGTAAGAATCTAGGGTCACATCTGGTTTCCTAATGTCAATAAGTGCTATTACTATTCTACGTTGCGGGGGTGCTAAACGCCATCCACCCGACTTCCCCCCGTAGATATGCATCTACTCACCTGGTCCATGTCTGCCGACGACGGTATCGCCATCCTCCTCTTCATCGCCCGCAGTCCACTTGAAGGGTACCTCCCAAAATATGAAATCCAAACATGAAAATGAGCCTCCAAAATGCATGCTTTCCATCTCCAAAATCCATGCTAAATAGGTCAAAGGAAAATGGTAGAGCTTGAATGTTGATTTTTGAGATTTATTTTTGGAATTTTGGATGAATTTTGATGATTTTTATTGCAAAAATGATGGGGGAAAAATTTTGGGGTTACCCATGGAGGGGAGGCCGGCCATGGAGAGGGAGGAGGGTGGAGAGAGAGAAAAAATGTGTGGTATTGTGTAGAAAGTTCATAAATAATGCATTTTTTTCACTTAAACCCTTTATTATCTAACTTTTTCAATTTAACCCTTTTTGTAGAAATTTCTAGAACCATGGAGAGATTTTGGAAAAGATTTTGCATATTACACACTTGATTCTAATATACCATGGCTCATTTTTATAAATTAAAACCATTCAAATTTGTAATTTACACTAATTTAGTTTAAAAAATAAAGCTTATGTTAATATTTAAAATAATTAATTTAGGAAAAATATTTAATTAAAATAAAAATTTATAAGTGGCTAAATAAACACCATTTACTATTAATTACATAATTAAAATATGTATTTTTGAAATTATAATGAAAAACAATTACGGTTTAATTTTACGAAAAATACATTTTACTTTACCGAAATTCATAAAATTCACTTAAACAATTTTATTCATTTAATTATTTATTTAATTATTTTTAAAACGTTACAATCTTCCCCCCTTTAAGAAATTCGGTCCCCGAATTTATATTAAAACTCCCCCTCCAAATACTAAAACATTTAGCAAAATACTCAAATCGTCGGGGCTCCGAAATCATCAATACATAACAAAAATCAACTCCGTCAAGGATAACGCAATCATCGGAGTTATGGCGAGAATAAAATATCAAAACCCAATATGAAAACCAACATAATATACATCAATCTACAACTTATATATAGTGTGCATCATAGTGAAATCACCTAAATATCATAATAAAGAAGCATACGAAAACCCCTCTTGAAAATCGCCGTGCAATGCACGTGTCACGGCATAAGTAGCGGACGTTTATTTAAAAAAAAAACTATATATATATATATATATATATATATATATCTTTTATTTAACATACACGTCCCGCCTGGTTACTAAATCAAATAATAATGATTATGAAACATATCGCTCAAACTGAAATCAATCCCAATCACATCAATAAAATATCATGTGCGTCCGGTGCGCACAGAAATCGAAACCAAATACAGATACCATGAATACACACAAAAAAAAAATAAGTGCAACCGGTGTGCACCAAAACATCTGTCAAGTGCAACGGGCGTGCACGACTCACTATCAGGTGCATCTAATCTGCACAAAACCCCGATTTAGTGCATCTGGTGTGCACAAAATCGCATCAAGTGCGCCAAGTATGCGCAAGAATCCTAATCAGGTGCACATGGTGCACGAAAACATACATCGAATATCAGAATCGAAATCACAATATGAAAATGGATAAAAACTAGGTCGAAGCATATATCAAAATCATGTGTAACCCATATGCACAAAATCAAAAAATAAAAAAAAATCTCAAAATATATAAAACCAAATCAAGTGTACCGGGTGTATACTAAGCAACATCAATACAGCTGATATGTGAAACACGGATAGAATGCAATGAAGGTACACATAAGAAATACCAATCGTAGAACAAAATCCTCAAAATACCAAAATCCAATAACAGAAATATGAAATTCAAATCACCAAGTCACATCGTAATCACTATCGTCAATGTGCGCCTCTTTCCTCTGATGTCGATTGCTTCAAACTTATCTCTTCATAAGTGTGCTGACTGCGCTACCAACGGCAATACTCATGTCTAGAGTCTCCCACATAGTCGATCCCTTCACTTGATATCCGGACTACATTAAACTTTTCGATCGATCCATCAAAATCCCATAATTGCCCGAGAGCTCAACACTCAAGTACAGTTTAAAAATATCCGGTACATACCCCAGCATCGATGATCCAGCCGTAGAAGGGCAAACCCAAGCCTCACTAATGGCACCGCGGAACTGCCGTAAACCCTAAGGTTCAAGGGCGTTCTCATGGTCATTATGTCGAGTTAGGGTTTCATTCTTCTAGAGGGTCCATCGAAATACCTGCATGTTCTTCCGAATATCTTAAACTTGGGAAAATGGTTTTCTGATAATCGTTCGAACCCTTTAACTTCATCCGGACGGCATGTGAATACCCTTCATCCGCACGCTAAACAATGCTTCAATCCTCAAGAATAACCAATACTCTAATGGTTATCGCATTCGAGCCGCAGCTCCTTCTGCCAGTGTGCCCGTGGTTAACAGAAACCACCCTCCAACATTGACGAAGATAGATCAAAAGAACGAATGGAATACGGTGCAAACAATTGTACATCCTAAGACTCCTTAAGCAGAGTAGCGTATCGTAAGTATGCCGCGGACCATACCCACGGTACGTTACTCTACCTAAATCGCCTACTCCATCAACCAAGGGTTACCTAGACTTATACAAGGTTAAACCTAGCGCTCTGATACCAACTTTGTCACGACCCGAAAGTACGGAACGTGACCGGCACTTAGATTACGAAGCGTCTAGAGGAGCCACGTAACCTAAGTAAGCCGAAGCCCAGAAAACTAAACCATAAAAGAAGAAGAAGAAGAAAAAAGAAAACAAGTTTAAAAGCATCAGCAAATTTTCTCAAAAATTTCGGCAGAGTCTCCTCTGTAAAAACTGGCCCCAAACGGGTACAACAAGTATAATATAAATAAACAATAAAAAGCATCCCCAAACGGGTGCTAGCTCAACGCCAACAGGCGGAAACAACCACAACAAACACAATAATATACAACGCCAAAAGGCGAGGCTCAAAACTCAAAAGAAAACAAAACCACCAGATCAGAATAATACATGCGCGACTCTAAGGTCGAAATAAAAGACTGATCCAATAAACTTATCAAGTAATACAAGTATGGTTGATGGAGCTTACTAGATACAAATGAATGAATAAAAGTACAATGGTGGTTCGGATACAAGTGAACCAACCTACCGTGCAAATCACCCTGAAGAAAAGATGTGCCAATAAGCTGCCACGGAAACCTGTACATCGAACCTGTAATAAAATTTGGCACAACGGGGGTGAGTTGCCAACTCGTGAGTAGAAGACATCTATGAAAAGAAATCGAATGCACGACGCTATCCTAGGTCATAATAATACACTACTATATCCCAAACATCTAGTAATAGCAGGGTAATACTACGTGTAAGTGCAAATACTCCGTGTCGTGTCAGTGCCTCATATAGTACTATGTCATATGAATGGATATGCATGCACCACGAATGTAAAATAAACAAATCCTGAAATCCAGGTATATCTGTATAAGAAATCTTTAGCTGTTATCATAGTAAAGTGTGTATAAGCATCTGAAATCTCAACAATGAAATCCATGGAAATCCGTGTCAAGCATCGACACAACACATGTAATCTCAAGTCTCAATATGTCGGGCTCCGTCAGTCCGGATCGGCCCATATCATCAAATCTCACGACAACGGTCGGTACCCTCCGGATATCCGCCGCGCCAGACATCACCGGTAGGTAGTCTTCCCCTGCCAGGCTCATCGTCTACAACTCGATCTTCTTGCCCCGGGGTACCATACCGGGCCCACCATGTACCCGAGACAGTTCATCCACTCCTCGAATCGGGTCTCGAAATCCAACAGAAAACATGAAATCTCATGGTGGACGACACATACATCACGAGAAAACCGCATCTTATTTTAAAAAGAGAAGAGGAGAGAGAGAGAGAAGTTTTTATATATTTTTGCGGTTTTCCCCAAAAATCCAGAAATC
This sequence comes from Agapanthus africanus, assembly GCA_030015575.1. Taxonomy (NCBI): domain Eukaryota; kingdom Viridiplantae; phylum Streptophyta; class Magnoliopsida; order Asparagales; family Amaryllidaceae; genus Agapanthus; species Agapanthus africanus. The sequence goes on from CM057343.1 coordinate 77,201,296, forward strand.
TTATAGAAATCCAAATCTCAAAATCATGAGTAAGTATATGATAAGTGTCGGCATATGCCCATAATACTGCATGATAACATGAAAATATGAATGCATGAATGTCTAAGCAATAAATATCATGTCTGTACTAATGTCAGAGAATAATCACAATATTATAGCGGTCTAGTTGTTAACGGATTCTATCCATAAAAGTCAATATGATCTAAAGTGTACGTGACATAGAAATTACCGATGATGATGTGTGTGAGCCGGCAAATAAGTGTGCGTGGAATATGCGCATCATCGGTAATAGTGCTGGTGTCCTAACAGGTAAAGTTTATACTGATTATAGCAACATATAAAAGAACATGCACCATGATGATTACAGTATGAATGTAAATACAGGTGTGCATTATCCACTCCTCTGCGAGATACGAGTATAACTACCACTATGTGAGTCGAACCAAAACCACTGTCCATCTAACATCCTAAGGAACTAAACCTAATAGACTAGTCAGTAAGAAACTAGAGTCTACCTAAGGTCTGAATCAATATCTCTAATAGTCGGCGATCCCGCCTCAATAGCGTCACATACGTAGTACGGCTTTCTCGAATCAAGAGTGCGGATCAATCATCAAATCTAAGCCTCGTACGGTAAAATCCATCGTACGGCATCCCAATATCGGGGTACGGTCAAGTATCTCCTAGGTGTCTCCTCATTTGTATAATGTCATTATCAACACATCTCATGATCAAGGTGCTAAATTGTGATCGCATACATCAATCATATATCATTGCCATCATGATAAGCATCATTAGTTTATCCACAGAAATATCATGTCATATGTGTAATATTGTGATTAAATCATACCGATATCTTATCGTCATCAAGTCACACCTATACGATATCGACATCAGGTCACACCTATATGATGTCGTAATCAAGTCATACATATATCATATCGTGATCAGTCACAAGCTACAGCCCATGTACTATTTTAGCGTCCCATGTACCTCAATATCACCACCACCCTTTATAATTTATATGTTCATGTTCATTATCTCATTCTCTAATGATCCGCTAACACTTTAATACGACTGTATAGTCAAGAATCACGGCATCAAGCCTAGTTATAATGTTTCATCATGCCTCAGATATCATATCACATCAATGAATCCCATATACGTGTTGTGTATATATATACACCTATACCTAGTTTTATATATATACACACATATACGTATACGCCATGTCAAGTTTTAGTGTGTGCGTGTGTGTTTCTATCAGAAACCTACGAACCTCTCCCAAAGTATTCATCCTCAGGTGTGGTTTTCCTAAATCAGTCTGGTCCCGCCTAGGGTCATTACCAGGGTCCTACTTAGAAGAATCTAGGGTCACATCTGGTTTCCTAATGTCAATAAGTGCTATTCCTATTCTACGTTGCGGGGGTGCTAAACGCCATCCACCCGACTTCCCCCCGTAGATATGCATCTACTCACCTGGTCCATGTCTGCCGACGACGGTGTCGCCATCCTCCTCTTCATCGCCCGCAGTCCACTTGAAGGGTACCTCCCAAAATATGAAATCCAAACATGAAAATGAGCCTCCAAAATGCATGCTTTCCATCTCCAAAATCCATGCTAAATAGGTCAAAGGAAAATGGTAGAGGTTAAATGTTGATTTTTGAGATTTATTTTTGGAATTTTTGATGATTTTTATTGCAAAAATAATGGGGGAAAAATTTTGGGGCTACCCATGGAGGGGAGGCCGGCCATGGAGAGGGAGGAGGGTGGAGAGAGAGAAAAAATGTATGGTATTGTGTAGAAAGTTCATAAATAATGCATTTTTTTCACTTAAACCCTTTATTATCTAACTTTTTCAATTTAATCCTTTTTCTAGAAATTTCTAGAACCATGGAGAGATTTTGGAAAAGATTTTGAATATTACACACTTGATTCTAATATACCATGGCTCATTTTTACAAATTAAAACCATTCAAATTTGTAATTTACACTAATTTAGTTTAAAAAATAAAGCTTATGTTAATATTTAACATAATTAATTTAGGAAAAATATTTAATTAAAATAAAAATTTATAAGTGGCTAAATAAACACCATTTACTATTAATTACATAATTAAAATATGTATTTTTGAAATTATAATGAAAAACAATTACGGTTTAATTTTACGAAAAATACATTTTACTTTACCGAAATTCATAAAATTCACTTAAACAATTTTATTCATTTAATTATTCATTTAATTATTTTTAAAACGTTACAACTACCTACCGGTGATAGTATTTAGACTCGGCGGTTATCCGGAGGATACCGACCGGAGTAGGATATTAGGGCCGACCAGGGTGTGCGGCGCCTGAGGGCCGATCTGAGGATACGGCGCCTGAGTTATATGAGGATTTACGTGCCGATGATAGGCACGGTTTTCATGATGTTTTCGAGTGTCGATGCTAGGCACTCAGGTTCCATGATTTTGATGTGTTGTGGGGGACACCGTTGATATATACATCCTCATACTTTCATGCACACTCTTTTATGATGTTTACGTGCATACTGACATTGATTTTCGGTGGACGAGATCCACATGCATACATACCTTGATCATGGTTGGATGAGATCCATATTCATGTATTGATTATTACTGTTGGATGTTATCCGCATGCATATAGGTATTGACTACCTTGTTGGCACATATACATACCCGGTCACCCTAGATATCATAGTATTACCTTTATGATATAGTTGACCTAGGAGTCGTTGTTTATTCGATTTCTATCTGTTGATATTTTTCTACTCACGAGTTGGCAACTCACCCCCGTTTTGCCACAGTTCTTACAGGTTGACCGCTTGGATCAGTAGCGGCTTCGCTGGTACACAGTTGCATTCGGCTGTTTGCATTGGTAGGTGGGATATTTGTATCATTCCCACTCTTGTATCTATATTTCATATTGTATCTAGTTAACTCCATCAATCAAAAGTTGTAATTGTATAAGTGATGAGACTTAGTGAGACTTGTAGTTGCGAGATTTGAGCGATGGGTTCTATTTTCACTTTTGGGGTTATATCTTGCTCATTTCTTTATCTTTTTGTGGTGAACTTCGCCTTTGGGCATCGTATACTCATTTTTACTGTATTGCGTGGTTGTGATCCGCCGTTTGGCGAAGAGCTAGCTCCCGCGTGGGGATGCCATTATCCTTATTATGTATTTGTGGTTTTGGATCAAAAAAATACAAAGGAGGTGCTGCCAAAATTTTTACAAAGACGAAACATGTTTTCAAACTAGTAAATTTCACTTGCATCATTCATGTTCCTTTCTATGCATTAAGAAAACTTGATTTCATATATCTTTATTTCAAAAACTCACCTCCTTTAATTTTTTTAAAAGGTTTAGATTTCTGGGTTTCAGCTTACTTGAATTCCGTTATGCCTTTAGACGTTGCGTGATTCAAGTGCTGGTTACGAGCTAATATTTTAGGTCGTGACAAAGTTGGTATCAGAGCGCTGGGTTTAACCTTGTTCGAGTCTACGTTTGACTATGCGGAGTCTAGGGCGGGTATGTATTTTGCAACCTAGGCCTGACCTTACGGAACTTAGACTTGGACGGGGGGTATTAGACCCAAACTTTCGTTTCATAGGCTGACCCTGATTGATGGAGTAGGTAGCTTGAGTAGAGTGACATACCGTACATATGTTCCGCGACATATTTACGATACGATACTCCACTTAAGAAACCTTAGGATGTACATATTTTTGAGACCAGTGATTCTCTTCGTATCCATGATTATACATCCATTGGAGATCCTTGATTTTATTTGTTTCGTGATCATACTTTCATTGATGCTGTTCCTTCTCATGATCATGCATCCATTCTGGATCCATTGTTTCCTCTCATCCCGTTGATCTGCTTTTTTCGATACTCGATTGAGGTTCCTGTCACCATAGTTGGAGCGTAGTTTGAGCTGCTGCTAGTTTTGCGGTCAGGGCGAGTTCGTCTGGTACAAGGGACGACCATTGTTTTTTTTTCTGGTGACATGGGAACGTATCGAGTTAGTATTGTTGTTGTGACCTCTGGTGGAGGTGAGTGTTTGGTTTTATACCGGATGATCGGATCATTGTTAGAGCTGCCAGTTGCGAGAGGACTGTTGATGTACAACATACCTCAAAGATTTTGATGTCGCCTACCGTACAGACAGGTGACCCAGCTGTTGCTGAGATGATAGGATGTCGCTTCCAGAGCTTACGAGCTAAGATCGCCGGAGCTTCCAGGCAGAAATGCGACAGATGATAGCTAGTCTACCCCGATTTGAGAGATGAAGGTGATTCCTCAGATTGATGCACCGACGGAGGCCCAGTTGAGTTGAAGATTTCCAGGGTGGAGAGTCTTACTCAGACCTAGAGCAGACCGATCCAGAGATGACCGTCGATGTATCGCCTTTCCTGGAGGATTGAGGCATTGTTTAGCATGTGGACAAAGGATATTCACATGTTGCCTAGGCGAAGCAAAAAGGTTCGAACGAGTGTCAAAAACCCATTTTCCCCAAGTTTGAAGTGTTCGGAGGAACATGCAGGTAATTCCGTGGACCCTCTAGAAGAATGAAACCCTAAATCGTCATGATGACCATGGAACCGCTTTGAACCTTAGGGTTTATGGCAGTTTAGCGGTGCCATCAGTGAGGCTTGGGTTTGCCCATCTACGGCTGGTCCAGAGGTGCTGTGGTATGTACCGGATATTTTTAGACTGTGCTTAGGTGTTGAGCCTTCGGGAAATTTTGGGACCTTGATGACTCGATCGAAAAGTTTGACGCCGCCCGGATATCATGTGATAAGAGATCAGCAAGCTGACCAGCTTTGGATAGAGGACCTCACCCAGAGGCGTTGTGAGTTGATCGAGAACGGACGAGTATTGAGTATTCCTCCAATGGTTGGGACGAGTTCCCGAGGACGTGTTCGGCCAGATATCTTCTACAAAGCGATGAAGATACAGAGTACGCAATTTCAAGTCCGTGTGAGATACTTCGGATTGACCGTGGTCGAGAACAGTTGCAGTGCGCAGATAGCATGGCATGACGTCATGGTGGACTACGATAAAGACAAGTGGGACCAGAGGTTCGTGTGAGACGCTGACGAGCTGTCATTACTCCCTGTCGAGACTAGAGACCTGATATGCTTACAGAGGCGTTGGGATACGGTCAGTTTCTGAGGAATTGTATGCGGAACGCGCAGATGTCCAGAAAACGAGAAAGGATTATGTGAGAGTACCAGCCTTCGTACAGTTCGGCATAGGCGAGATCGGAAGAGACCTTGAGCAGGATTCCTTCCAGGACACTGCTGCAATGAGATTTGCACCCAGGATCAGAGGTGTCGCGTGTATTCAGAGGACCAGAAGCCGACGCCAGTAACGTGCTGCTTTATGAGTGGTCGTGACAAATGACCGGGAGATGACCAGAGAAGTGCTAGAGCGGAATCGTTCCCGTTAGCACACCTGATAGGGCCGATGAGCCGATGGATTGCGGGATTGGTAATCCACAGAGAAGATATGGACCCAGAGACAGAGGACGCCACGCCGTGAGCAGGAGGCGAGCGGATGTTCTTGCTCTGCCAGTTTTGGGCGCACCGACCTTTTTTCGACATCGTAGGAGGTGTACCTCGATGTCCTTTATTGCGATTTGCGTTTGTGATCTGAGTATCACGCTTGTATCGCTTGGATTTGTGTTTTGAGGAGTGAGTTTCCTGATATTGATTTCGTGCACCATGGCTGCACCTACTGTGTGTTTACATTTGTTTTTGCATAGTTATTACCCCTGAGATATGCTTTATGCACTTTTAGTGTTTTGATTTGATTTGTGCACGCTGATGCACATGGTTATGAGATTATATACCGCGGTATACCTGATTTAGATTGAGCCGTATTGTATACCGCCGATTTTGATTCTGATATTGATGTTGATTTCTTGCACTCCGTGCATTTGATTTGGATTTTGCGCATGTTCGGCGCTTGATATTGGATTTCGTGATTTCGTGCATGTTGGATGCACATGATTTAGATTTTATTCGTGCACGATGGATGCCCCTGATTGGATTTTCGCGCGTGTTGAGCGCATGTTTTGAGATGCGATTTTGGTGCACACCAGATGCATTAAATCGGGATTTCTTGTGCATGTCCGATGGACCTAAATTGCTGTCAGGCACACGTGTTGCCTCTGACAGATGTTTCGTGCACACCCGTTGCACTTAGATATTGTTTCTGTGCACATGTATGGCACATATATGGATTTTGATTTCCGTGCGCACCAGACGCACTGAGTATTCTTATATACATTTTTGGGATTTATTCCTTATGGACCAGTACGTTTTTATGATATTTGCTATTTGTTTTCGTACCGAGCAGGACTAGTCAGAGGACAGTGCCTGGATATACTTTTCACGCATTGATAGTTATCGAAAGGATTTCCAAAAAAGAGAGCTATAGTCTCAGTATTTACCTAGATTAGGAAAATACCTTCGCATGGATTTCCAAAAAAGAGAGCTATAGTCTCAGTATTTACCTAGATTAGGAAAATACCTTCGCATGGATTTCCAAAGAAGAGATACATATGACTCTTCGGTTTAGAAAAAGGTATGGTTCGGATGACGCATCTACATCGACTATCTAGTCCTACGGTACCCTAAACGGCAATATCGGCAAACGTCGTCCTCGAATCCCGTCATCACATAAAAGCCGTATTATATCATTTCTAACTATTCTTGGTTTCTAATATAGTATCACTAACTATCCTTTACTATAACCCTAGTTTCCTAATCTAGGTTTCCTAACCATATTCTAAAATCAGTTTTCCATTAATACTTTGCGGGGGTGCTATACGCCATCCACCCGACTTCCCCCGTGGATATAGATCCACTCACCTGGTCGTCGCTCACTGAAATCGATGACGCCATGCTCCGTCGCCTCAGAATCCATGCGAAGGTATTTACTACTATAGTCTCAGATTTTCCAAAAAAGAGAGCTATAGTCTCAGTATTTACCTACGTGTCCGATATGACACGAAACGTTTAAAACAAGGAAACCCTTCTAAATTGTTTTCAAAACGGCGGAACGTACATATTAAACAAAGAATATATACGTATATGGTTATTTTATTATAATAGACGTCCGCCACTGTGCAGTGTTATGCGCATCGCACAGCGACTTAAAAAGATTTGGCATACATTTCCTCCAGTTATTTACATGTATAGGTTTGATGTCTACATGTACAATTTTGATGTATATCATATTGGTTTTGTTTTGGATTTGACATTTGTGTCTTTACCTTGACTCCGATGATTGCGGGATGCTTGACGGAGCTCTGTTTTGAGTTAACTTCTCATTGTTCACGCGCAAGCATGCGCTATGATGCGTCTTATGTATTGATGATTTCGGGGCCCCGACGACTTGGACTTTTATAGAAATGTTTTAGAATTTGGGGGTTTAAATTTAAATTCCGGAACCGAATTTCTTTAAAGGGGGAAGATTGTAACATTTCAAAAAAATAAAATATTATTTTTGGAAATTTTTATAATTTAATATTAAAATATTGAATATTTTAATAAAGCGGCATAATTAAATACCGATAAATGGGGGGAAAATTTGAAAAATTATGGAAATTACTAAAAGAGGGTGTTTCATGTGAATCATGAAATTTTTAAGTTTTTATGATTAATTATATGCTAATTTAGTGCTAATCGCGATTAAAAATCGCAAATCACGGATTAAGCGTGTTTTGTGCACATAGCATGCACAAAATCTTTTTCACACTTGTGCATTTTTCTACCGTGGTTTCTTTTGGGTTTTCTATTCAAATTCAAATAGAATGAGAGAAGAAAAGAAAAGAAAAGATAAAGGAATATGATATGGAATATTAGGTATGGGTGAGAGAGAGAAAGGGAGGGTTTACTTTGACCAAGACATTCTCTCCTCCATCATTCTCCTTCATTTTTGTCTTCCTTCTTCAGCCCAAGGCAACACCCTCTCCTCCTCCATCTTCAACCCTTTCAAATCATCTCAATAAACACCTCAAAACCCCATCTCCTTTTCATCAAAAACGTTCACAAGCTCAAGGGAAGCACATTGGACCAAGAAAGCTTGCATTTTGGACACTTGGGGCAACTCAAGAAAATTCTTGAGTTGCCAAATGAGGTATTTTCTGAACCATGAGCTTAGTATTCGCATTTATTTTACATCCATGTTAACTTTAAACCGATATTGTGAAGTTTAGTGAACTTTGGGAAACCCTAGTAAAGGGTTGAGTGTTTGTTTGAAATTGTTGATGTTGTGGCTGTTAACTAGACTTGGGTGATGTTTAATGACCTAAAACAGAGACTAGAAACCCCAAAACACGGATTTAGAAACCCCGATATCGGATAAATGTATGATTTTAGAGGGTATTTTGGAATCTGGAGCAACCCGGGGGCACTAGAAATGATTTTGCAAACACTGTAGCACATGCAGGCATCCAGGAAGCTACCACAGAGACCCGAGACCAAATCCTAACCTTTAGGCCGCAGATTTAATCCCCTGGGTAGTAATTTGTGGCATGGGTACCTCAATTTTGGTTCTTGCTTCGTCTGTAGCTTCTATGTCAGTAAAATAGACCCCTTCGATATGCAAAATTGGCTAATTGTCACCTGGGGAAAATCTGGGAGCATTTTGGTGTGTTTTAGGCTATGTTTTCCGTATTTTAAAATGCACTTTCTTGATATTTGGATTTGTATTAGGTTGTTGGATGTTTTTACATCGACAACAAGGGTTGTTTGATTGTTTTTGCACGCGTAGGCCATAGGTTCTAACCTATGAGCGCACCGTGCGCCGTATCGGTTTTCCGGATTCGATTTTAATACGCATTTCGACTGTTGATTATTGTAGGTACCTTCGCATGGATTCCGAGGTGACGGAGCGTGGCGTCATCGATTTCAGCGAGCGACGACCAGGTGAGTGGATCTATATCCACGGGGGAAGTCGGGTGGATGGCGTATAGCACCCCCGCAAAGTATTGATGGAAAACTGATTTTAGAATATGGTTAGGAAACCTAGATTAGGAAACTAGAGTTATAGTAAAGGATAGTTAGTGATACTATATTAGAAACTAAGGATAGTTAGAAATGATATAATACGGCTTTTATGTGATGACGGGATTCGAGGACGACGTTTGCCGATATTGCCGTTTAGGGTACCGTAGGACTAGATAGTCGATGTAGATGCGTCATCCGAACCATACGTTTTTCTAAACCGAAGAGTCATATGTATCTTTTAAAAATATACCTTGAGGGATGTTATGGATTTTCAATTGATATCTTTTACTTAAAAACACCATAACCCCTATTTTCAAAACTACGACTCGCTTCTTTAAAAGTCTGATTGTATGGTTCGGGTGTGTGTGTTAGATTGGATACTTATACTTATAGTAGAGATAGAATGTTTAGGTAAACTCGGCTTGATATGAGTTATAAATGCGATGAAAAGATTATAAGATGGATACGATGATCTGATGATATGTTGGTATACTGTTGCGAGTCGATCGAGATGATTTATACCCTGTCGGTCCCCTGATGTGAGATTTTTCCGGATGTGACCTGGGACATAGGTATATAGATACATATATAGATAAATATAGAATGTTGTAAATCATGGATGATGGGACGTATGGGATATTAGGCCGTACCCTCATTGTCTTATAGGATGATAGGATCCCTATTAGCTTAATGCCGCCGTACCATGATTTTCCGTGCGTGATAAGTTTGACTTGATGATTGATCCTTACCCTTGACTAGAGGTTGCCGTACGATGGATCATACCGTACGCGATGTTGTTAGGCTGGATGCCGATTGATAAATTCCCAGACTCGGTCATATTAGATACGTATACCCGTCAGCATTTGCATATGATTTCCTTTATGCTGCATTCATATTATTTCCACTGCATTGCTTATACTTGTGCTAGTACACTTGCACCATTATCAATGATGCGTATGTTACACGCACACAGATTTGCCGGCTCACACACTTCATCATCGATAATTGCCATGTCACCACACAGTAGGATTGCTGCATCATGATATGACTCTCTACATCATTTACTTGCTATAGTTACCTGTGCACTTTTATACGATGTTGCATGATATACGGATATGCTTACATTTCCATCATATGTCGCATCCATCATGCTTTATGATTTTACGCATTGAGATATGCTGTTTCCATGAGATTTCTGGATTTGAGAACCGTGGTGATTTCAAAAGAAAGTATATATTGTTTTAAAAACCCGGTTTCTCTTGATATGATATTTCAGTGCGTCCACCATGTGTTTTCTCGGTTCTGAGAGTGGCATGTGAAACCCGATTCGAGGAGCGGTAGGCACCGTCTGCGGGTACATGATGGACCCGGTGAGGTACCCTGGGACAAGAAGACTCGTATATGTTGGACGGTGAGCCTGGCAGGGAGCACTACCTACCGGTGATAGTATTTAGACTCGACGGTTATCCGGAGGATACCGACCGGAGTAGCGAGATGGATATGAGGGCCGGCCAGGGTGTGCGGTGCCTGAGGGCCGATCTGAGGATACGGTGCCTGAGATATATGAGGATTTACGTGCCGATGATGGGCACGGTTTTCATGATGTTTTCGAGTGTCGATGCTAGGCACTCAGGTTCCATAATTTTGATGTGTCGTGAGGGACACCGTTGATATATATATCATCATACTTTCATGCACACTCTTTTATGATGTTTACGTGCATTTTGACATTGATTTTCGGTGGACGAGATCCACATGCATACATACCTTGATTATGGTTGGACGAGATCCATATTCATGCATTGATTATTGCTGTTGGATGTTATCCGCATGCATATAGGTATTGACTACCTTGTTGGCACATATACAGACCCGGTCACCCTAGATATCATAGTATTACCTTTATGATATAGTTGACCCAGGAGTCGTTGTTTATTCGATTTCTATCTGCTGATATTTTTCTACTCACGAGTTGGCAACTCACCCCCGTTTTGCCACAGTTCTTACAGGTTGACCGCTTGGATCAGTAGCGGCTTCGCTGGTACACAGTTGCATTCGGGTGTTTTGCATTGGTAGGTGGGATATTTGTATCATTCCCACTCTTGTATCTATATTTCATATTGTATCTAGTTAACTCCATCAATCAAAAGTTGTAATTGTATAAGTGATGAGACTTAGTGAGACTTGTAGTTGCGAGATTTGAGCGATGGGTTCTATTTTCACTTTTGGGGTTATGTCTTGCTCATTTCTTTATCTTTTTGTGGTGAACTTCGCCGTTGGGCGTCGTATACTCATTTTTACTGTATTGCGTGGTTGTGATCCGCCGTTTGGCGAAGAGCTAGCTCCCGCTTGGGGATGCCATTATCCTTATTATGTATTTGTGGTTTTGGATCAAAAAAATACAAAGGAGGTGCTGCCAAAATTTTTACAAAGACGAAACATGTTTTCAAACTAGTAAATTTCACTTGCATCATTCATGTTCCTTTCTATGCATTAAGAAAACTTGATTTCATATACCTTTATTTCAAAAACTCACCTCCTTTATTTTTTTTAAAAGGTTTAGATTTCTGGTTTTCAGCTTACTTGAATTCCGTTACGCCTTTAGACGTTGCGTGATTCAAGTGCTGGTCACGAGCTAATATTTTGGGTCGTGACAGCAGGTATGCACGTACTGCGGTAATCTATCACATGCAAGCTGATAGCAATAAATAGCACTATGTATATGCAACAGTCATGAAAGGTACTCTATCAGGTACTACTAAAATATGAAGCAATGCATATCAAATAAATGTTGAGTATGGGATAAAACATATCATCAACACGGAATCCTCATCGTGGAGAAGCTAGTGTCCATCAATGACACTCCAAATCCCAATACCATAGACATCGCACCCTCAGGTCGGCCCTCATATCCTGTATGTCTCATGGAACCTGAGTGTCCAACGTTGACACCTGAAAACATCATGAAAACTATACCTGTGTATATATGTGTGTGTGTGTGTGTCCCTTAATGGCACATCAAAATCATGGAACCTGAGTGTCTAACATCGACACTCACATCATGAAACCCGTGGCCAGTAGCGTCACGTAAAAACTTTTCTGTCAGGCGCCGTCACCATGATTGGCCCTGATGTCATGTCCGTACATCTCATGACACCGGTCGGTATCCCCACGATATCCGCCGAATCTAAATACTATCACCGGTAGGTACTAGCCCAGCCTGCCAGGCTCATCGCCATCATCTGTGATCTTCTTGTCCCGGGGAACCATACCGGGCTCTACCATATACCCGCACATGGCCCACTCCACTCCTCGCATCGGGTATATATCACAAATCTCAGAACCGAGAAATCTCATGGTGGACGTATCGAAATATCATATCAAGAAAAACCGGGTTTTTCAAACAATGCATAATTTTATGCAAATACCACGGTCCTCAAATCCAGAAAACATCAAGTAATGAATAAGAATACTTGCATAGATCATTATGATATATATATATATATATATATATTATATGTACATATATAACAGCGTCCCATACCACTGATATATATATATATACATATATATCAGCGTCCCATACCACTGATATATACCCCCAGGAGTAAAACATCCAGAAAATATCATATGAAATCCATATCTCAATGCGAAATCCATGAAATATAATATATGCAACATAAACAGTAACATGAGCATATAAAGGAAAAACCGCTATTTAAATGCAACAAGTTATTAAATATATCATGCGGTTCCTAATTCCTCCAAAATCCAACGCAATATCATATAAGGGTGGACATTTAGCTATAGCAAGGTATATGTGTGTACATGTAACTATGTATGCAAGATGTACATGTAGCTATATCTCATATGTGTATATACCTGTCAATAATGATGTAATACCCTCTAGGTATAGGTGTAGCTATGTCCAGGTATGTGTATATATAGATCAATAATGATGCAATACCCTCTAGGTATAGGTGTAGCTATGTCCAGTATGTGTATATACATGTCAATAATGATGTAATACTCTCTAGGTATATGTGTATATACATGTCAATAATGATGCAATACCCTCTAGGTATAGGTGTAGCTATGTCCAGTATGTGTATATACATGTCAATAATGATGCAATACCCTCTAGGTATAGGTGTAGCTATGTCCAGTATGTGTATATACATGTCAATAATGATATAATACCTTCTAGGTATATGTGTATATACATGTCAATAATGATGCAATACCCTCTACATATAGGTATAGCTATGTCCAGTATGTGTATATACATGTCAATAATAATGTAATACCCTCTAGGTATATGTGTATATACATGTCAATAATGATGCAATACTCTCTAGGTATAGGTGTAGCTATGTCCAGTGTGTGTATATACATGTCAATAATGATGTAATACCCTCTAGGTATATGTGTATATACATGTCAATAATGATGCAATACCCTTCAGGTATATGCGTAAGTATGCAGGTATACAGGTATGCTATATCTCATATGCACAATGGAAATAAGGATCATGTCTTAATGTCCTTAACCAATACAATATCACGTATGTATAGGTGTTGTGCGTGTCATGGCAATTATGTGGGTGTAGTATACAATTTGTGCTCGTGCAATATGAACCTAGTGCAGTGTCTAATAGGTACAAGTCCCAGCACAACAAGTAATAATATGAATTAAAGTTCATGCACAATCTCTATATATGCAATACTTGTAACTAATAATCATGTCATATAATCCAACCCAGACGCATAACGCTATGCGGGCGATTCCTCTGTAGATGTTAAATCTACTCACCGATGATCTCGAGCTAAGTAAATCCGACCACCTGCTTCCCTTTCTTCGCAGCGTCTGAAGTCCTTGCTCGCGATCCTAAAATTTCAAAAACACAACACATAAGACTAAATATCCTGCGCCGACATAAGACAACGAAACGCAAGGACAATGTCCACAAGATAAACACACTGTGCACTCAGTGCACAAAACGCGTACGATATCGGCACAACCCTAGCTAGGATGACACAACCACCAAGCCTAGACCCCGATCGTACCGATCGCGCATTCACAACACAATATATATCGTGGAAACTAATATATATATATATATATATATATATATATATATATATATATATATATATATATATATATATAACATCGCAACGTCAATAGAAACCCACGCCTAATTTATCCGAAAACCTAGCAAGCATACTTTTCATCATTTTAGCTCAAGTCTAGAAGTTTAACCAAATCTAGCGATCACAATCATCACATAATAGCTTACTTAAACCACACAAAGCTTTACTACAATTTTAATCTCACCCATATAAGATTAGTAAAAGTTTAGTTTGCATTTAAGCTTAATTAGACTATTAGGGAAATAACAATTAACAAACTCAAATCTAGATTAAGTTTTTCCTTGTCTAAACATCTCACTTAACCATTTCAACCAAACAAAACCTTAACTTGATCTTCATAATCTTTTCTTGAATTTCTAAACATGCTAATTAAAACTATATTAAACATCTAATAAGCTAGCTTAAAGTATTTAAACAGCAATTAAAGTTTAGGGTTAGTATTTTATACCTCCACTTGATTCACAAACTTGCAACTTAAACATCCAAATTAGCCTCCAAAATGCTAACTTTCATGAAGATCCATGCTTGATTTAGGCTAAAGAATAATGGGTATGGATTTATTTTTGAGTTTATAGGATTATTTGATGATTTTTGATGATTTAATGAAGCTTGAAGGAGTGAAAATGAAGTGGGAAAGAAATGGGGCAGCCGGGGGGGGGGGGGGGGCAAAGCTTGGAGAGAAGGAAATTGTGTGGAAATTTCTAGCTAAAAATATCAATTAATGCTCATAATTGCACCTCCCATCCAATGCCACCTCTTAATCTTTTCTTTTCTTATTAAAGGTTTCTTTAAATCAACAAATATCTAGATATTTGTAGGATATTTTGCATGGATGGATTAATGCTTAATTTTGTGATTAAGTTAGCATAGATTCACTTTAACATAATTAACCCATTCAAATTTGTAATTACTACTAATTAAATGCATAATTAAAAGATTATAATAATATTTTAATTAAGGAAAAATATTAAAGTGAACTAAAATTTTCAAGTGACAACTAAAAACCGCAAACTAACAATTTTCTAGTTAAACTAGGTACAGTGAATTCTATACAGATAAATGATCTCTTCTAGGTTTTATACGGAAAACATAGCTTATATTACCTATTAACGGAAAATTTGCCTAAACGATTTCTAAAGCGTTACAAAGAGGGAAACCGAGGCGGCGAGGAAAGCAGTGAAGCTCGCCGACCTCCGGGACGTGAAGTCGCTGGAGAGGTACAAGACGTCAGATCAGTCCTATGCCGACCTTGCTGACGCCTCAGCCATCGTTTGGCACTAGGCCCTCGACGTTGTCAAGGTGTTGATGCCAGGGTTTGCTGATGGTGAGCTTCGGCTCCGGTACCCCCTCTCCGAGGATGAGCTGCACGGGGAGACCGTCGGGAGTGCCGACCCAAAGGCAGTTCCCTCGGCTCCCGGCGCCAAGGCTCCTGGTGGGAGCGCCGACCCTAAAGTCGTCACCCCGAATCCTGACGTCGGCGCAGAGCAGGTCGAGATCCTCCCTGGTCCTAAGGCCTGAGCCTTCCTGCCTTCTTCTTTTTTCTTTTTTTGAATTTTGTAAGCCTTCGGGCAATTTTTGTAAGGCTGAGGAGCCCATAGTACCTTGTAAAGACTTGTAAATACATTCAGATCGTGAATAAAGCCGTTTTTGATTTTCTTCAAGGCAGTGTTTTCTTGTGCTCGTTACCGTTAGCTTGTTAGCGTTTTCCTCGTCCCAAAAGTCAAGCCGTGGGTCGATGACCAGTCTCTTAGATGTAGATCACCCGTCGTGTGTAAGCCAGTTAATCTCTAAGTGCAGAATGATCGGTCCCCTCCCATCCCCGGAGTCGAGATGGCGATCGTTTGTTTAGAATACATCGCGGGATTCTTCAGTGTAGGTATGCTGAGATTCGCCCACTCCTTTGAGTTGGACCAATGACCACTTCCCTTAGCGTAAGCTAAACAATAGCCAAGTCAGAATTGGTCTGCGTTTGCCGAGTGGTGAAGTTGCTCGGTGGCTTCTTCATGAAGGCTTCGATCCTTAGCGTAGATGGGTAGGAGCTACCCGCTAAGGGTTGACCGAGCATGGAAGCTGCTTGTTGGCCTCTTGGTGAGGGCTTCCGACCGTGGATGGGTAGGAGCTACCCTACAGGGATTGACCAAGCAGGAAAGCTGCTTTGTGGCCTCTTGGTGAGGGCTTCGATCCTTTGCGTGGATGGGTAGGAGCTATCCGCCAGGGATTGACCGAGCAGGGAAGCTGCTCGGTGGCCTCTTGGTGAGGGATTTCGATCCTTGGTGTTGATGGGTAGGAGCTACCCGCCAGGGATTGGCCGAGCAAGGAAGCTGCTCGGTGGCCTCTTGGTGAGAGCTTTCGATCCTTAGCGTGGAAGGATAGGAGCTATCCGCCAGGGACTGGCTGAGCAGGGAAGCTGCTCGGTGGCCTCTTGGTGAGGGCTTTCGATCCTTGGCGTGGATGGGTAGGAGCTACCCGCCAGGGATTGGCCGAGCAGGGAAGCTGCTCGGTGGCCTCTTTGTGAGGGCTTCGATCCTTGGCGTGGATGGGTAGGAGCTACCCGCCAGGGATTGACCGAGTAGGGAAGCTGCTCGGTGGTCTCTTGGTGAGGGCTTCGATCCTTGGTGTCACGTCCCGAAAGTACGGAACATGACCGGCACCTAGGCTACGAACGCCTCAAGGCGTACGTACTCTAAGTAAGCCGAGCCCAGAAATCCAAACCAAGAAAAGTAGTAGAGTGTAGGAAAAACCATATGTAAATCAACCAGTTTGCAACATAATATACAACGCCTAAAGGAGAGGATCACAACAGAGAAGGAAACTCAAATAGCACGAAATCCAGAGAGATATAACGCGCGACTCTAAGGTCGAAAGAATAAACATCACTGGTCTCTATCTCAAATAAGTACATGTTTGGTTGATGGAACTTCTAGATACAACTGAATATCATATACAATGTATAATGATGGATACGATACAAATAACCCATATACTAGCAAGTCACCTGAAAGAAGCTGTGCCCGCAAAGCCGTAATGAAACCCGTACGGCAACACCTGCAAGAAACTGGGGCACAACGGGGGTGAGTTGCCAACTCGTGAGTAGAAAAAGATCTACGAACAGAAAATCGCATGTATGACGCAATCTTAGGTCATACGATCATAATACATAATCCTCAAATATATAACCAGCAACCTATAACAATGGCTAGGGTAAATATCTAACCTAAATATAATCCTATGTACCCGTGTCAGTGCATCAGGTGGCAATGTATCATATGGATGATGTATGAATGCATGAAACCGAATGCATGTACAGAAGAAAACCGCTTTCATAACTTTGTGAGATTTCTGTATTTATAAAATGAGGTATCATCAATGAAATCAACATAAACAGTGCCTAGCATCGGCACAAAACATAAATCCCAATATCTCGATATCTCTGTATCACAATCTCTGTACCTCAATAGCTCAGAATCTCAATGTCTCAATCATAATATCCAGGGCGCCGTCAGTCCAGATCGGCCCCTACCATCAATCTCGTGACCACGACGGTATCCTCCGGATATCCGACGCGTCGGGTAAAATCACCGGTCGGAAGTGCTCCCATGCCAGGCTCAACGCCATCTCCTGCGATCTTCTTGCCCCGGGGTACCGCACCGGGTCCACTATGTACCCGAAACGGTTCATCCGCCTTCTCGAATCAGGTTTCACATGTCGCTCTCAGCACCGAGAAAACACATGGTGGACGCACTGAAATATCATATCAAGGGTAACCGGGTTTTTTAAAACATTTACATAATCTCTTTGAAATATCCACGGTTCCCAAATCCAGAAATATCATAGAAACAACATATCTCAATGCGCACAATCAGAAAACATGATGTATGTGACATATCAATGAAGTGCAAGTATAACACATGCAACATGGAATAATAGTATGCACATACAAGGGTCATATCCTGATGCAATAATACTACTGTGTAGTGACATGGCAATTACCGATGAAGATGTATGTGAGCTGGCAAGTAAGTGTACGTGGTACATACGCATCATCGGTATTGGTGCTGGTGTCCTAACAACATGATATCAACAATAGAATATGAATCACAATAAGTATGCGATGCAGAGCAGCAATAAAAATGTGCGGAAGCTGAATACCAAACACAATGATTGGTAAACTGCATCTAATGTCATAAGAGTCATATAGCTACACCAGCTAAAGGGGTGAGCTAATAGGCTAACTGCAGGTAAGGTAAACCGCCTAACCTCTGAGTCGATACATATATATACATATATAGTCGGTGATCCCGCCTCGATAATATCACATCCGATACCATATCTCTATAATTGGTTATCCACAAGTCAAGAGTGCGGATCAAACATCAAACTATAGCTCGTACGTAAATCCGTCGTACGGCATCCCCAAATCTGGGTACGGGTCAATATCACATTCGTCATATCATTCATCTGGTATTCTCTTTATCAAATATCATAATCCGGGTACTGACCCACGTCTAGTACAAAGCTAATATCATCACTACAATTATGATCTGACTAATGATCGACAGTCTCGTATAAATCGGTATCATCATTACATATCATCACAAAGAGTAAATATCGCCGAACGCGGCCTATCATAATTATCTTGTCATATCATATCAAATCATATCTCGTAACATAATCACATGTCAATCATTTTATATTTATATCACTATTCCTATGGCATCATCATCCCAAAATCCGCTAAAGCATCAACACGTGTCTCAAATATGAATTTTACCATATCACCGATATCATAACCTCAGATCAACTCATCGGCTCATCTCAATCCCATGTATCATCCTCAAATCCGTATGTGAACACATAGTTCCATACCCATGTGACTACATAACTATATAGAATCCCATAACCACATATAAAATAAGGATGTATGCAAGTATATATGTGTGTATCTGTATGTGTAGTGCACCCACTACTCTAGGGTTTCGCGACACTAAGTCATCCAACACATAAATGTCCATCCTAGACATCAACATAAATCCCAAACAACATATATTAATTGTTAGTGTGCATACACATCCGTATACATCACTATGAACTGCGGGGGTGCTATACGCTATCCACCCGACTTCTCCCCGTAGATATAAATCTACTCACCTAGCTTTAAGCGTGTCGGTGCTGATGTCGCCATTTGCATCTCCAACGCTTCGACGCCACGTGGGGTACCTACAAGGATATCACACGCTAAACACATGAAAACCACGTCGGAAGCCAAAATGGTGCACGCTACGCCCATCGGTAAAAACCTGTGGCTTCGCGTGCAAACACAGCCAATATCCCTCTACCGTTGGCGTTCAAACGCCACCCGATAGAAATGAATCACCAATTACCCAAAATCCATACGAAAAGAAGTCGTAAATCATGCGCCAACTCAAGTAAATCAACCCAGATTTCACCCTATCTGGAACCAGTCAAAACTAGACATACCCAGGGTCAAGTTACAGGTAAAAGAGCCGTGCACGCAAAACGAGCCAGTTCCCTCCTGGTCTGGCCGCAAATTGCGGCCAGAAGGAATTAAATGGCGGCCCGAAAATGGAGGTTGGGGCTAGGGTTTTGGGTGTTGGTTCCTATCTACCTGCACAGCATACTGCCAAGTCAATATTATTTTAGGAGGTCTCGGGTTGTAGCAGATACCAGAAAGGTCACAAAATCGACAAAATCGCTAAAATACGCCAAGTTGAAATATTCAGGTAACTTACTGAAAATCTGGGGTATTCTGGGGTTAACTGGTCTCAAACACTCCTAATAAGACTATACTAACATTCAAAACCAACACTTGGTCAAGTCTCACTCAAATTTGCCTAAACTAGCACTAAATCACAATATAATCACTAAATTTCTGCTGAGCAACCAGAACTTGACAAGATAGGAGTTAGGTTGCAAGATTATACCTCAAGGGGTCCTAGGATGAAGGAGAAGGGAAGATCAAGAAGAAGAGGAGTGTGTGGTTGCTGGTGGGGTGCTGTTTCTACAGCAGAGCTGGTCCTATTAGGCTGTTCTCTTTTGCTGTTGCTGTTGCTGGTTCTGTTTTGGGTTGCTGCTGCTGCTGCTTGAAAAATCCTCTTTTTGTTGCTGTTGCAGCAGCTACAGCTGTGGCTGTTTTCTGATGGGGTGTTGTTGGTTGAAGTTGTGGTTGGTGTGGTTGATTTGTGGTGGAGTTGAAGTATATGATGAGGGTGTGGGGTGGTTTGAATGAAGTTGTTGCTGCTGTGGCTGTTTGCACAGCAGTTGCTGATGCTGCATCTGCTGCTTGCAATCTATTTTCTTATGGCTGAAGTGTTGGGCTGTTGTAGGGGGGCAGTTCTGTGGCTGCTGTTTTGATAGGGGGCTGAAGTGTTGATATTGGGGGCTGATGTTGCTGCTGATGTGAGTGTGTAGGTATTGGCTAAGGTGTTAGGAGCTGGTGTGTGTGCTGATGTCAATTGGGTGGCTGATGTATTGGCTGATGTCTTGGGCTGCTGATACAGCTGCTGCTGAATTGCTGATGTTACTGTTGCATATAGCAGCAGCTGATGTTGGTGAGTGTATGTGAGTGAGAGGGGTGAGTGAAAGAACATAAGGGATTATGAAATGGAATGGATCTTGGCACTCCCTAACCACCTCTCTCTCTCCAAATTAATGCACAACCATCATGGCTTACTCTCTCTCCCTACACAAGTCAATGTAACCCTAATCACCATCAACCAAGCTAAAAGCCCTTAATTAAGCTAATTAACCTAACCAAATAGGCTAAACCACCATAGTCATCTAAACATGGTTCAACCCTAAGCCATCATGAGTCCATAACATGAGACAAGTGTGGAAAATGTTATGTGCACATTTTGCACAAAGAGCCAAAAATCCAATTAGCGATTTTTAATCGCGATTAACACCAAAATAGCATATACTTTACCATAAAAACTTTAAAATGACATATTTCCACAAAACACCCTATTTTAGAATTTCCAAAATTTTCTCCGGAATTTTCACCATTTATCGGTATTTAATTATACCGACTAAAAATATTCATTAAAAATTAATATTAAATTATGAAAAATCCCAAAAATAATACTTTATTTATTTATTTTTGAAATGTTACAGTCTTCCCCCCATAATAAATTCGATCCCCGAATTTAAATTTAAACCCCCAAATTCTAAAATATTTCAATAAAATGTCCAAGTCAACGGGGCTCCGAAATCATCAATACATAAAAGGTATCATAGCGCAATACATGCGCATGAGTAACGAGCAGATAACTCGAAAACAAAACTCCGTCACGCATCTCGCAATCATCGGAGTCAAGGTGAAAACACGAATGCCAAATCCAAGGCAAAACCGATATGCTAGAAATCGGAACTATACATGTAAATATATGAAGGAAATGCATGCCAAAATTCCTTAAGGTCAATGTGCAATGTGCATAGCATTGCACAGTGGAGGACGTCTCTATAAGAAAATAGTCATATATGTATATATCTTTTGTTTAGTATGCACGATCCGCCGTTTTGAAATAAATTTAGAAGGGTTCCCTGTTGTAAACGTTTCGTGTCATATCGGACACATATGTAAATAATGAGACCATAGCTCGTTTTTTAGAAATCCCTTTGAAATCTATCAGTGCATGCAAAATATATCCAGACACTGTCCTCTGACTAGTCCTGCTCAGTACGAAAACACATAGCAAATATCATAAAACGTACTGCTCCATAGAAACCAATCCCAAAATGTGCATATGAATACCCTGTGCGTCCGGTGCGTACGGAAATCAAAATCCATACATGTACCAAGCAGGTGCACAAAAACGACATCAAGGTGCAATGTTTGTGCACACAACATCGGTCATAGGCAACATGTGTGCCTGACAGCAAAATCAGGTGTATCTGACATGCATGAAAAATCCCGATTTAGTGCATCTGGTGTGCACCAAATCGCATTTCATAACAGGCGCCCAACATGCGCTAAAAATCCAAATCCGGTGCATCCATCATGCACAAAATCATGAAATCCAATATCAAGCGCCGAACACGCGCAAAATCCAATCAGGTGCATAAAGTGCACAAAACAATATCGAGCATCACCATCGAAATCGAAGTCCAGTGCAACTAAGTGTACAGAATGCGAATCACTGCACTGCAAGCATATGTAAACTATACAGAGTGCAAAAACCAAATCGTGTGCGTGCATATGCACAAAATCAACTCAAATGTCTAAACCCCATAAAATCACAAACATGTGAAACCAAGACACGAAAACGATATCAAGTGCAACAACTGTGCAAAAATCGTAAATTCTCAATCATCAAAATCAAATCATATGGATAAATCGCCCAACAATACCGAAATTAAGTATGGCGGAATAGTTCCGCTCAAGCACATCTTCTAAGAATCTCTGGCCAACTGTCGTGATCACTCATAACATGTCTCGTCGACGATCTTGAACTCTGGCATGCTGGTGTGCATAACATGACCACTCCTGGGTCCAAGTCTTGTCTGTGGATTACCAATCTCACGATCCATCGGCTTACCGGCCCTCTCAGGTGTGCTAACGGGGACGATTCCGTTCTTGCACTTTTCTGGTCATCTCTCGGTCAATCATCGTGACCATTCGTAAAGCAGCATGTCACTGGCGTCGGCCTCTGGCTCTATGAATGTACATGACACATCTGATCCTAGGTGCAACTGTCATTGCAGCAGTGTCCTGAAAGGAATCCTGCTCAAGGTCTCTTTCAAGTCTCATCTCTGCCAATTGTCCGGGAGTCCTCGTCCTTTACTATATCTGCTTCTTGCTCCGGAACGGCTGCATGCCCATCGCGACTCCTTCTGGAAGGTATATCCAGTATTATGTCTCGGCCTGCGCATTGCATCTCTGATGTCGGCGGAGTGGAACGTCATCATATCCAGATCTTGTACGAACCTCTTACTCCACTTTTCTCTAATGTCGACTGCTTCGGACTCGTCTCGTCATGGCTGTATGGACTGAGCTCCGACGGCTATCCTCGTATCTGGAGTCTCCCAAGAAATGCATCTCACCACCTAGTATCCAAATTAAGTCGAGCCATCCGATCGATTTGTCAAAACCTCATAATCCCCCAAGAGCTCAATATCTTGGGTACAGTATAATAGTATCGAGTACATACCACAGCATCGATGGTCCAACCATAGAAGGGCAAACCCAAGCCTTACTAATGGCGCCGTAGAACTGCCGCAAACCCTAAGGTTCAAAGGCTTTCACACGGTCATTAAGTCGAGTTAGGGTTTCATTCTTCTAGAGGGACCATAGAATTTCCTGCATATCTTTCCGAATACTTTAAACTTGGAATAACAGGTTACTGACATTCGATCGTCTCTGTCAACTCTCAACGTCTCCGCGTGAAGTCGTCTCTAGCTGGAATCAATCTATCTGATGACCTCGCATCGGGGTAGCGAACGATCCACATGTCCTAGTCATTCATCCTTGGGGACTAGCGACCTTCTATCATCTCTTAGTACACTCGTACCGCAATAGCTCCAACATCTGGGGTGATATCTCGTCGTTCGCAACAATAACTGGCTCACTCGTCTGCACGCTGAACAGTGCCTCAGTCATCATGAATAAGCCATACATCAACGGTCATCAAAATCTGGCTGGCCTCTCTCAGTGGCTCAATCCTCTGGTGCCAATCCGAACGTCCGAATAATCTCATACAGCGATCCATCCACGCTCGTGGCGTGAAAACACAGTAAAAAGACACATCTCTACAATCGTGTGTCGCCAGAATCACGCCCTGGTCAGTCCTCGTTCGTGACGAGCTCATGCTGACCGCAACTCTAGCCATAGCTCTCCCTGCCTGTAATCGTGGCAGCAAAACCATAACTGGTACCGATGAGGCTGGATCATAGGAAGGAACATAATACTGAACAAGGAAATGTACATCCTAAGGCTCCTTAAGTGGAGTGGCGTATCGTAAATATGCCGCGGAACATACCAACGGTACGTCACTCTACTTAAGTTACCTATTCCATTAACCAAGGGTCATCCTACGCTCCGAAGGTAAAACCTAACGCTCTGATACTAACTTTGTCACGTTCCGAAAGTACGGAACATGACCGGCACTTAGGCTACGAACGCCTCAAGGCGTACGTACTCTAAGTAAGCCGAGCCCAGAAATCCAAATCAAGAAAAGTAGTAGAGTGTAGGAAAACCCATATGTAAATCAACCAGTTTGCAACATAATATACAACGCCTAAAGGCGAGGATCACAACAGAGAAAGAAACTCAAACAGCACGAAATCCAGAGAGATATAACGCACGACTCTAAGGTCGAAAGAATAAACATCACCGGTCTCTATCTCAAATAAGTACATGTTTGGTTAATGGAACTTCTAGATACAACTGAATATCATATACAATGTATAATGATGGGTACGATACAAATAACACACCTACCAGCAAGTCACCTGAAAGAAGCTGTGCCCGCAAAGCCGTAATGAAACCGTACGGCAACACCCGCAAGAAACTGGGGCACAACGGGGGTGAGTTGCCAACTCGTGAGTAGAAAAAGATCTACGAACAGAAAATCGCATGTATGACGCAATCCTAGGTCATACGATCATAATACATAATCCTCAAATATATAACCAGCAACCTATAACAATGGCTAGGGTAAATATCTAACCCAAATATAATCCCATGTATCCGTGTCAGTGCATCAGGTGGTAATGTATCATATGGATGATGTATGAATGCATGAAACCGAATGCATGTACAGAAGAAAACCGCTTTCATAAATTTGGGAGATTTCTGTATTTATAAAATGAGGTTTCATCAATGAAATCAACATAAACAGTGCCTAGTATCGGCACAAAACATAAATCCCAATATCTCGATATCTCAGTATCACAATCTCTGTACCTCAATATCTCAGAATCTCAATGTCTCAATCATAATATCCAGGGCGCCGTCAGTCCAGATCGGCCCCTACCATCAATCTCGTGACCACGACGGTATCCTCCGGATATCCGACGCGTCGGGTAAAATCACCGGTCGGTAGTGCTCCCCTGCCAGGCTCAACGCCATCTCCTGCGATCTTCTTGCCCCGGGGTACCGCACCGGGCCCACCATGCACCCGAAACGGTTCATCCGTCTCATCGAATCGGGTTTCACATATCGCTCTCAGCACCGAGAAAACACATGGTGGACGCACTAAAATATTATATCAAGGGTAACCGGGTTTTTTAAAACATTTACATAATCTCTTTGAAATATCCACGGTTCCCAAATCCAGAAATATCATAGAAACAACATATCTCAATGCGCACAATCAGAAAACATGATGTATGTGACATATCAATGAAGTGCAAGTATAACACATGCAACATGGAATAATAGTATGCACATACAAGGGTCATATCCTGATGCAATAATACTACTGTGTAGTAACATGGCAATTACCGATGAAGATGTGTGTGAGCTGGCAAGTAAGTGTACGTGGTACATACACATCATCGGTAATGGTGCTGGTGTCCGAACAGCATGATATCAACAATAGAATATGAATCACAATAAGTATGCGATGCAGAGCAGCAATAAAAATGTGCGGAAGCTGAATACCAAACACAATGATAGGTAAACTGCATCTAATGTCATAAGAGTCATACAGCTATACCAGCTAAAGGGGTGAGCTAATAGGCTAACTGCAGGTAAGGTAAACTGCCTAACCTCTGAGTCAATACATATATATACATATATAGTCGGTGATACCGTCTCGATAATATCACATCCGATACCATATCTCTATAATCGGTTATCCACAAGTCAAGAGTGCGGATCAAACATCAAATTATAGCTCGTACGTAAATCCGTAGTACGGCATCCCCAAATCTGGGTACGGGTCAATATCACATTCATCATATCATTCATCTGGTATTCTCTTTATCAAATATCATAATCCGGGTACTGACCTACGTCTAATACAAAGCTAATATCATCACTACAATTATGATCTGACTAATGATCGACAGTCTCGTATAAATCGGTATCATCATCACATATCATCACAAAGAGTAAACATCAACGAACGCGGCCTATCATAATTATCTTGTCATATCATATCAAATCATATCTCGTAACTTAATCACATGTCAATCATTTTATATTTATATCACTATTCCTATAGCATCATCATCCCAAAATCCGCTAAAGCATCAAGACGTATCTCAAATATGAATTTTACCATATCACCGATATCATAACCTCAGATCAACTCATCGGCTCATCTCAATCCCATGTATCATCCTCAAATCCGTATGTGAACACATAGTCCCATACCCATGTGACCACATAACTATATAGAATCCCATAACCACATATGAAATAAGGATGTATGCAAGTATATATGTGTGTATTTGTATGTGTTGTGCACCCACTACTCTAGGGTTTCGCGACACTAAGTCATCCAACACACTAATGTCCATCCTAGACATCAACATAAATCCCAAACAACATATATTAATTGTTAGTGTGTATACGCATCCGTATACATCACTACGAACTGCGGGGGTGCTATACGCCATCCACCCGACTTCTCCCCGTAGATATAAATCTACTCACCTAGGTTTAAGCGTGCCGGTGCTGATGTCGCCATTTGCATCTCCAACGCTTCGACGCCACGTGGGGTACCTATAAGGATATCACACGCTAAACACATGAAAACCACGTCGGAAACCAAAATGGTGCACGCTACGCCCATCGGTAAAAACCTGTGGCCTCGCGTGCAAACACAGCCAATATCTCTCTACCGTTGGCGTTCAAACTCCACCCGACAGAAATGAATCACCAATTACCCAAAATCCATACGAAAACATGTCGTAAATCATGCGCCAACTCAAGTAAATCAACCCAGATTTCACCCTATCTGGAACCAGTCAAAACGAGACATACCCAGGGTCAAGTTTACAGGTAAAAGAGCCGTGCATGCAAAACGAGGCAGTTCCCTCCTGGTCTGGCCGCAAATTACGGCCAGAAAGAATTAAATGGCGGCCCGAAAATGGAGGTTGGGGCTAGGGTTTTGGATGTTGGTTCCTATCTGCCTGCACAGCATACTGCCAGGTCAATATTATTTTAGGAGGTCTCGGGTTGTAGCAGATACCAGAAAGGTCACAAAATCGACAAAATCGCTAAAATACGCCAAGTTGAAATATTCAGGTAACTTACTGAAAATCTGGGGTATTCTGGGGTTAACTGGTCTCAAACACTCCTAATAAGACTATACTAACATTCAAAACCAACACTTGGTCAAGTCTCACTCAAATTTTGCCTAAACTAGCACTAAATCACAACATAGTCACTAAATTTCTGCTGAGCAACCAGAACTTGACAAGAAAGGAGTTGGGTTGCAAGATTATACCTCAAGGGGTCCTAGGATGAAGGAGAAGGGAAGATCAAGAAGAAGAGGAGTGTGTGGTTGCTGGTGGGGTGCTGTTTCTACAGCAGAGCTGCTCCTATGAGGCTGTTCTCTTTTGCTGTTGCTGTTGCTGATTCTGTTTTGGGTTACTGCTGCTGCTGCTTGAAAAATCCTCTTTTTGTTGCTGTTGCAGCAACTACAGCTATGGCTGTTTTCTGATGGGGTGTTGTTGGTTGAAGTTGTGGTTGGTGTGGTTGATTTATGGTGGAGTTGAAGTATATGATGAGGGTGTGGGGTGGTTTGAATGAAGTTGTTGCTGCTGTGGCTGTTTGCACAGCAGTTGCTGATGCTGCATCTGCTGCTTGCAATCTATTTTCTTGTGGCTGAAGTGTTGGGCTGTTGTAGGGGGGGCTGTTATGTGGCTGCTGTTTTGATAGGGGGCTGAAGTGTTGATATTGGGGGCTGATGTAGCTGCTGATGTGAGTGTGTAGGTATTGGCTAAGGTGTTAGGGGCTGGTGTGTGTGCTGATGTCAATTAGGTGGCTGATGTATTGGGCTGCTGAATTGCTGATGTTACTGTTGCATATAGCAGCAGCTGATGTTGGTGAGTGTATGTGAGTAAGAGGGGTGAGTAAAAGAACACAAGGGATTATGAAATGGAATGGATCTTGGCACTCCCTACCCACCTCTCTCTCTCTCCAAATTAATGCACAACCATCATGGCTTACTCTCTCTCCCTACACAAGTCAACGTAACCCTAATTACCCTCAACCAAGATAAAAGCCCTTAATTAAGCTAATTAACCTAACCAAATGGGCTAAATCACCATAGTCATTTAAACATGGTTCAACCCTAAGCCATCATGAGTCCATAACATGAGACAAGTGTGGAAAATGTTATGTGCACATTTTGCACAAAGTGCCAAAAATCGATTAACACCAAAATAGCATATACTTCACCATAAAAACTTAAAAACGACATATTTCCACAAAATACCCTATTTTAGAATTTCCAAAATTTTCTCCGGAATTTTCACCATTTATCGGTATTTAATTATACCGACTAAAAATATTCATTAAAAATTAATATTAAATTATGAAAATTCCCAAAAATAATACTTTATTTATTTATTTTTGAAATGTTACACTTGGCGTGGATGTTGGCTATAGTGCCCTCAAGTCAATTATTGGATCGCAGGCATGTGATTGCAATGATTGAGGGAGGACCTATACCGGTAGAACAGTCTTACTCGAGATGATAGTATGATATCTGGTTTGTCTTTATCATCGTGTACATACTTCAGGTGACATTGCAGATCACTATTACATGTGATAGAGCCCATAGGATTCTTGCTTGACTACCAGCAGTATGATGGCGATCATATACGTGAGAGTTGGGTGATCTATAGCACATCCTTAAAGTGTCCCTAGTCGTGGGAGTTTCGAGACTGGGCATCGATACTCCAAGAGTAGACTAGTGTATACGGATTGAGACCCCGACGAGGGGCGGTGGCCGGTCTCACAAGCCATTGGTGTTAGTTGGTTCACTTAAGATGTATACAGGTGCTCATTGGGTTATGAGTACACCGGACGGACTCACCGGGAACATGCTAGTTGGTATTATAATTATTGTCTGATAGCAGTTCCTGGGTGACATGTGTACAGGTTAGTCTATTGACCTGAGATTGTCATTTGTTTCGTGTGAGTTCCCACTATGTTTTGATTACTACCCTACCATGGCTCAAAGGAGTCGTGCAAACAGGTTTTAGTTGGGTACAGTCCCGAGCCACATGGAGGCAGTGAGCGGATCGTCAGGGGATTCGTCTCTCCCGGTATTGGGGGTTGATGTCGCGGAGTGCACGGGTGGCCATCACCAGAAATCCTTGGCCAAGGTAGTCGAGAATTACTGATTCGGATCAGTAATTTCTCAGGTGGTGATGGGCTTCAAACCGACACTAAATGTCGTGTTATTAGGAGTCTGACTTTATCCACCCCCTAGACTCGAAATGCGATACTCATAGACGAACGGACCGAACTGTACGGATATTGTCACTGTCATGGTCAGTAGGGCTTCAGGATGAGTTTGCTCATCGGCTTCCCTTTCACTCAATACCTGGGTAGCCGTTACGTACAGCTAGTGCCACTGACGTTCTTATGGTTAAACCCACTGCCAGTGTATTGACGAGTCTTTATAGTCCCACACAGAGGGTTTCATTGCTTCGGGCGAAACATTGTAAAGGCTGTATGGTTTTATGGCAGTATTCGATCATATACGTGCACTTGTGCACGGATCATGATCGGACGGATAATTCTAGTAGGATTTGGTTTAAGCCGGATCCTAGTATTATATTGTTGGATTATTTTCGTCTCGTTATATTCGTATTCAGTCATAATACGGATGCAGGTATGTATATACGGATGATGGGTATTCTTGTAATTCGTTACAAAATTACTTTAATTGATGCCATTTCTTTTTTGGTTAAACATTTAGTTTTAAATGTTTATTTGTTGGTAGTGTGACTCATTGTTTTGGCTTGGATTCTTTGGTGCATGCACTTAGTGACTCATGAGATGAGTCATGGTGGCATGATTATTTTTTGGTTGGTGTTGAGATATTTTGGGGTGAGATGGCAGATATTTTTTTTGATGAGAATTTTTCTTTAGTTGCTCACAACAAAAAATACCTCAACACAACAAAAAGAAAAAAGCCAACAACACTTTCTTCACTTGCTTTTTTTAAGCTCACACTCTTCACCCATGGCATCTTCTTCAACCTCCACCCAAACCTTCTCATGAGTTGAGAATCCTTGGGTATATTGAGACAAAGTGATCACACACACTCTCTACTTCATCTTGGCTATCTAGGCTAGCAAACTAGATACCCGAGTTGCTTCGGTTTGAGGCGAGAGTCCGTATTACTAACCCTTGACATGGATCGTCTTCGATGGGGGAGACCGAAGATCAAACATGATCGAGAAAGCCGCGAGGAGCTTGGGACAGAGGTTGAAGACCGAAGGACACGGATCGTTCGGTATAACCTCTCTAAACTTCTTTTCATAGAACCAGTATAGGGTTAATGGTACGATCCGTATATTAGGGTTCCGTTATCGCCGGGTTTTTAAAGTTTTTGTTCTAAATTTGGCCACGGATTGATGGCCGGGGCGCTGCCGTAACCCAACATGGTATCAGAGCCAACCTATTAACCACATACTAGTTTGTTTAGACAATATCAAAGTATCGAAACCGAAACAACCCCGAAACAATACCAACGGTATTCTAGTTTGTGTCAAAATTTTCCGTGTCTTCTAAAAATATTTAAGCAACTGCAGAAGACTACTATGGTGACCACTAGAACACACACCAAACACGAACCCCTTTCACCTGAAATGACCCGGCCACATGTGCTAAAATTCCGGCCTGGCCGGTCCTAGAAGGGAATTGGGACTTGGGTTTTGAAGTGTGGTCTAGTCTCTGGAATATTGGTTCAGTGGTATTGCTTATTTAGCCCAGTTTGGATATGGTTTTATCTAGGTTTTGGGGGGCTATTTGGGGTGTTTCGAACTCAATATTTCTAACACTGTTTAAAGTTTTACAGTACATACATTACTATCTGCGACCGTGAATGTCATTAGAGCGGTACATCTTGTCTAATTGCTATAGTTCTTTTAGACGAGTTTGCGAACGTGACATTCACGTTGATGTTCTGTGTTGTGCTGTGTTTGTTGCTGGATTGTCATGGTGGATAGCTTGGGTGCAATGTTAGTACAGTTTAGTTTCATTTGTACCTTTGATATCGCGGGACGAGCATCCGACATGTGGACGGCCGTCACTGCCTGCTAGTATATTATTTATTTGGGGCACGACCGGGTTGAGGTCGATGTCACCATTGTACATATTTTCTTTTCTGTACTAGGATTACCCCGTGATGGAGTGCTCGGATAGCCGGGTTCTGGAGGGCAACGGGTCCGCATCTCATGGCGTTGAGAAAGAAGAGGCCTCACTCTAGAATTGGCGGGCTATTCGCAATACTCGTAGGGGGTACAGGTTGACCCAAGAAGGGGTGCTCAAGTTACCGGATTCCGTGAAGTGCCGGGTGGCCCATTCACTTTGATGAAGGGGGCTGCCTCGCTTATGGTTTTGGCGGGTAACTTGCCGCACTCGTAGGGGTCTAGGTTTTCATTGCACAGGTTATCCACACGACCAGAGGAACGTCGGGTTTCAGTTGCGGCTCAAAGAAAACCCGGGTCTCCCAGATTATCTGTATTGTTCTGTGATGCTTATCGCTTATCTGTGATGTTGCATTTATCATGCCTGAAACGATTATTATATATTGATATATATATATATATATATATACTAGTAGATGTTATATATGTTTTACACCCGCGCTAGTCCAGCCCCCGTTCTGTCGTTAGTTAAGTAACCTAACGGGTGATGACGGGGTCCAGTGGCGAATGCGGATGGCATATACATACATCATTCTTTGATATGCCATTGTATAGTTACATACGAACTCGAAGGAACTTGTTCCGGTTCGAGGATGGATTCTGGTTCTGGAGAAATAGGATAAGGATTATTCAGTTGTCTTTTCTCTTTACCTTCTCTCAGGTTGTGAGGGCTTCCAGTATTAGGAGAGTACACCTATTACGCTTATTGTATAGTTTTCTTCCAAATCTTAGACTGGTGCCGAAGGGCAGGGAAGGAAGAAAATCAATTAGCCTAAATATGGTGTACAGAAAGTAAGAAGTAAAGACATATAAAGGGATTGGAGTGAGGGTAAGGAAGTATACGGTTACTTCCATGAATCAAGATAGTGGAAGAGGCGTTCTCTGCCGAAAATCGGGAAGAAAAACGTCTTGCCTGAATTTGGGGGCAGATGCTATTTGGTTTTATCTGTCCATCTCTCCGAAGATGCCAAGTTGATTTATGGCACCGTGTATCGGAGGTTTAGACAGATGCGGCCGTTGTAGCAGACTTCGTCAGATTCCCCCTCATGTACGAGGGGTTTTTAATTGTGAGGACGCTCTTCCCTGTAGGTGCAAGCCCCTGCAGTTAATTACGCTACCGCATCGCGGTAACCACTTTCTCCTTCTCCAGATGGTCACTTAATGTCGTGTGTGTTTGTTTTATTTTTGGTTGCTCGTGGATTGTATACGGAGACTAATTTATGTTGTCTCCCGTAGGGCGTGGATTAGTCCAAATCCGTATTTTCTTAGATTTGGGTTTGATTTATTTTAAGGATCGTTAATCTTGTTTCAGATAAAGATCAACTTAAACGTTTGTTAAGGATACGTTAGTATAATTTTAGACTAAGATCTACTCAACAGGATTTCGGGATCATTTAGATCCAGCGAAAGAGTGTTTGGACTCTATCGTTTTAGTTTAGGGACATTGCGGTACATAAGTTGAAGGACATCATAGTCCATGGAGTTTAAGGACATCATAGTCCAGTTTAAAGACATCATAGTCTAGTTTAAAGACATCATAGTCTATGGGGTTTAAAGACATCATAGTCTGTAAAGTTTCTGGTTGTCGGGACCCACCACCTCTCTGAAGACGTTGAAGAATTACAACGACACATATCAGAGGTGTGAAGAGATGTACCCTTGAACCAATGTCCCGACTGGGGGAATGTGATGAACATCAGTTTAGATGCCTTTTGTTGGGAGCTCATTAGCTGTCTTTGGGGCTGAGATCGGTTTTGGAGACCCTGAGCATGAGGGGCTCAATTGATAGTCCTTGGAAATTTGGTCTGAGGCTGGCTAATATTAGCCTTTCATAGTGTTCAACACTAGTATATATTCAGCGTTCACGTGCTCTCACGTGAGGTGTTCAAAATAGTGTTAAAACACTAAAATTCAAAGGCGCTCACGTGGGGTCACGTGAGGCGCTTGAACTAGTATTAAACTTTAAGAATTTGAAGCGCTGCTTCTGCGGGTTTATTCTTTTGTTCTTTTCTGAGCGCTAAGCGCTATTGGGTCACGTGAGGCGCCCCAAAAGTGGAAACTGCCTTTTGATTTATTCCTCTTTTTCTTTGTAATTGCCAAGTACTACTATGGGGTCACGTGTGATCACGTGAGCCAATCCCTTTTGTTCCTCAAAGGCGCTCACGTGGGAGCACGTGATCGGCTGTTGTCATGTTGGGTACCAATCCTTTTACGTGCATGGAGATCCTGAATTTCAAGACTTTCAAGCCCATTGTTTTGTAAGAATTGAATTCTTAGGACTTAGTTTTCTCTTAGGTTTTGGGATCTGTATGACAGAATCTCCCCGATGAGAATTAAATTCTCAACTTGTGGGGAGATCCACTTCTGCAGATCCTTTACCATAAAGGAGAACTAAGTTCTCATATGAAGGGTTAAACCCTTGTTTCATCAGAGGAATTAAATTCCTGCAAACTTTTATGGGAGAATTGAATACTCTGAGCTTAGATCTCCCTCTAGCTTTTGGATCTGCATGGTAAAATCTCTCCGATGAGAATTAAATTCTCAACTTGTGGGGAGATCTGCTTCTGCAGATCTTAACCAGAGGAAGAACTAAGTTCTTTTTAAAAGAGTTAAACTCTTATGGAGGTGAAAAAGAATATGAGATCTTCTCCGAGTTTTTGTTTCTTCTCTTACCTCAGATTTTTCTTTTTTGTTTTCTCTTTTTTAACTTCAAATTTGGGAGGAGTTCTCTCTGTAAGACTTGAAGTCTTGGGTCCTTTATATAGGGGAGGCTGATTTGTTGAATCAGTTAAGGAAATCTTTCTCTGATTGATTTGGGGAAGTTTCCCCACCATTGGATTTTTGATTCTAGGGCTTCTGTTTTACAGAAGACAATCTTCTTGTTTTTAACAAGATT
This sequence comes from Agapanthus africanus, assembly GCA_030015575.1. NCBI lineage: Eukaryota > Viridiplantae > Streptophyta > Magnoliopsida > Asparagales > Amaryllidaceae > Agapanthus > Agapanthus africanus. The sequence goes on from CM057343.1 coordinate 77,235,746, forward strand.
GGGAAAATATTTTCCCATACAGAACTTATTCTGTTAATTGGTGATTTTTAATCACTATTGGATTTTTAATCCAACGGCGCTCTGCTTTACAGAGCGCAATCTTTCTTGTTTAGAAAGATCCAAGGAAATATTTTCCAAAATAGTGCTTTTGATCCCTTTGTTTAGAATTTAATTCTATCTGTTCAGAAGGCATATGAGCCATCACGTGTACTACGTGACCCTTCACAGAATTAATTTGGTTTGTAGGGGTCCAAACAGAGGGAAGACATCGCGTGGTAATACGTGAGCTTCTTTGTTCTTTGTTTGTTTTATAACTAAGTCCCGCACGTTGTGAAAGACAATCACGTGCTTGCACGTGAGGCTTTAGTTGCCACCTACTAAGCGGAGCCGCTTACTCTGCATACAGATGCATCATGTGCTTGCATATGATACTCCACCAGTGGGAACTTTTTCCTTTTCCCTCTCTGAGTCTCTTTGTAGGGGATTGATGATCACGTGCTTACACGTGATACTTCCACTAGTGGGGAATTTTCCCCTTCTCTTCTTCTTTTTGAATTTTTATAAGCGAACAAATGCCTCCACAGCGTTGTTCTTACCTGGCTCACACGTGAGTGCAACGCTGTCACCTTTAAAGCCGTTGGATCCCCCTAGGGAACGAGGAAGATGAACCGTTTCCTATCATGTCTTATAAATGCTGGGGTTTCGTCTCTGTAACGCCTCCGTTCCTTCATCTTCTTCCTTCTTCGCTTCCTTTGAGAATTTAATTCTCCTCTTCAGAGCTTAGTTCTCTGTTCATTAAAAATTTCCAAAGTTTAACTCTGCCAAAAAGAACCCTTTTTAGGTAAAGCTCTTGATCATCAGAGAACCCCTTGTCTTAAAAAAAGCCTCTGGATTTTAAATCCAATATGAGAGCTTTGCTCTCCTCTAAAACTCATCTCTTAGAGATCCAAAGATGTGATCTTTGAGCAGTAAACCTCTGTATCTCAAGTATTCCCCTCTGAATTTTGAGGATTCTTGGGATTTTTAATTTTCATATATTTTTTATGAGTTCTTGGAATTTAATTCCACCACATAAAAGGAATTTGATTCCTCTGACGAAGAGCTTATCTCTGAAAGATCAAGGGGACCCTTCGGGAATTTTATTCCTTGGTGTTCTTGAAAATCTTATCATAGGGTTTTACCCTTATTCGCACAAATTTGAATTTGTCAGGTGTTTAACAGAACTTGTTTTCCCAAGAATTTATTTGAATTCCAATGTCTGTTTAATGAGGATCTTCTTGATTCTCATAATGATTTTCCTGTCTCATCATTGGTGAGCCGCCATATTGATTTTGTGGGGTCCATGTGTCCTGTAGGCAGCGGTCCTGAAAAAACAGACATTTTGTCGTTTTCTTGCTATATATATATATATATATATATATATATATATATATATATATATATATATAGGCTTCACTGAAGGTTTCTCCTTCCCTTGTTTCAGGAACAATGGCTTCTCTTCCCTACTTTCCTTTTACTCTCTCAGACGCTGCTTTTCCATAATCGCCGTCAGACGAAGAAGCAATGGCGATGATCAGGGCCCATGACAGGGACCGTACCAGTTTGCTCTTGTGGGGAACTTGGTATGAGAATATTATCCGGGGTCGCCGCAGCTTTCTTTGCGAAGTGCCAACAGAGCCTCTTCGCCCTATTTTGCCGATGGAGCGTCCGCAGACTGCCTTTGCGGTGGAGGTGGCTGACTGGACTCCTATAGACAGGCTTGAGCCGTCGACAACTGGGATATCTAACCAGCCTTTGCCGGCTATAGACATCTTGGGGCGTCGCATTTGTCAAGGTGAAGCCCAACCCTGGGGACAAATTTATAAGATAGAGCTTACCCCTCGCCACCCAACGTGCTATCTTTCCTGGGCTCGATACATTCTGTCTGCTTATCGCGCACGATTGCAGAAGGTTGGGCTTTATCAGGCGGTATATGCGTCCCTCTTCCATTATCAGTCCCCTCATGTCAGGTGGGTCAAACCTTTCCTGAACCAATGGAATCTTCCCACCAACACTTTCTTGCTAGGGGACCGTGAGATTTCGATTTCTCTGGAAGAGTTTCGCGAGATTTCTGGATTGCCTGTTAGGGGAGAGCACTATGAAGAGTTGCTGCCTCTCGATGAGTACGTATTCATGACCGTTCCTGCTATGCTTGATGGCTTAACGACCGAAAACGCTGTCCGTCATAAGTACCCAAGTCTAATCAAGACTCTGGGTATTTTCGAGAAGCTGTTCGCGGAATCAGAGAAATAGGGTGTCACCTTTAAGAGCTTTATCACCTGCTTCCTTCGTGAATATGTATGGTCAAAGGAGGCTCCGAAATTTATGAATATTAACGAACCCTTTGGGTTTGTGCTGAATAAGCTGCCGGCTAAAGAAGAAGATTTACCGCAGTTTTACATCCCGATCTTGTCGGCCGTGTCCATTGATTCGATTGCTGCTCCTGGCATGGACGAAGAGACCTTCTTGCAGTTTTTTCAGCCTTTGGCTTAGCTGGTTTGCCATCCCAACGCATCGTCTCTTTATGAGAGCTTCGGTCATCTACCCTGCACATCGAGTGGCTGAAGGGACACGACTGGCCGTGGGTATTGCGGGGTTATCGCACTTATATCATGGGATGAGCACCGCGGCTAATACATTAACCCCGGGTGTAGATATGGTGAGTTTCTCCCTCCACTACTTTACGTCGTGGATCGAGATGCATGTATTGGGGGGCATTCGCAGCACATCAGAGGCCGGATTTCTATGATGCTTACACCTTCCCGCGGCTCATGAGGTTAGTGGATGCTTCTGCTCCTGATCCAACTCAGTTAGGGGACCTTTATGTATTGCTTAACCCGTATGCTAACGAAGGTGGGATGGTATTCAATGACCGAGTCCTCTCTGCTCCTTTAGGACCCGTTCAACAGCTATTCGATTTATCGAAAGGGGGAGCACCATCCTTAAAGCCTAAGGAAATTATGCACTTATATTCGATTAGGCCGGGTAATTTGGTGTTTCGTCGAAATGATGCGGCTCTTTTCATGCGGTACAATCTGCACCGCTTTGCTCAGCAATTGGGTTATAACCAGGGTGTTCCCTTCGAGGCATTTTTGGTGGAGCCCAGCTCGTCTCTGGGAGTTGTTCGTGACATCACCCATCACTTTATGCAACTGAACACCGGCTCTCGTTTCGTGATCCCTGAGGCCGATTATATTCCAAGGTGTGTGGGGTATTATACGGGTTGGTACCGTCATCGAGTTGGTCCAATCATCACTGAGGAGAAGCGGATACTCTTTGGATATAGAGCTCCCGCCCCGATCCGAGCCACGGGCGTTTCGCCTCGACCACGGACAGTGGTTCGCCCTCCATTGAGGGGTAACGGTGCCTTACTCATCCCCGAAGTGGCGGATGCGGAGTTGACTCCTCCCACAGTTGGTATGCTAATACGCACTAGAGCTCAGGCAAAGGCTTCCGATAAGGCGCCAGCAGTAGTTTCATCAGTTGCGGCTTCATCAATGGCAGCATCATCATCGGTAGTACCGTCAAAAGAGGATACTGGAGACGAGATTGGCCAACGTCGCGCCAAAGCGCCAAGAGTCAGGAAGCGATCTTCATCTAGTGTTAGCTCCAGCTCAAAACGGAGGAAGAAAACGGTTACCGGTCTGCTCGACCTCTTGCTTGACTTTGAGGCTGTTTCCCAAGACGAACCCATATCCATGCAAGAGCTGGATGATGGTCTTCTCTTTTCGGGTTCGTCTGCCGAGGAAGTCGCACAATTGGCTGAGGCTATAAGGTGCTCACAAGACGAAACTGAGAATGTGGGTGTCCTGAAGAAACCTTATCCTCCCGTCATATTCTACGAAGATCCCCCATCACTACGGAGGGTACATATGGGTCCCCTGCGATGGGAAGATGAGATAGCCCTCAAGCGGCCTATCTCAGCCGCTTCCGAAGATGAGCTGTCATTGAAGACCGGTGGCCATGAATCTGCATTTGAACCCCGACCGGAACACTTCCTCAGGAAGGAACGACAACTTGAAAAAGCCATACTAGAAGCATCCTGGCGCATCGGTACGTGTGCTTTCCGTATTTTTTTTGGCAAATAATTTGTATCGCTTTTTATATCTCCTTATCTTTGCGAAAATTTTACAGGGACTTCAGGAATGACAGAGAATTTGAGCTCAAGTCTCACCCTGACTGTGGACTCTGTAAATGTCTCCGATGAGGCCCTAGTAGGTGCGGAGGAGGTCGTTACAGCCGCTATTCCTGCTGTGGAGCTTCCACTGGTAGCCTCCGTTCCTCCAGTGTCTATTATTCCAGCAGAGGTGACTTCATCGACCTCAGTTCCCATGGACATCTCTAGTGACACATCGAAGGGTGTAGAAGAGGTTGTCGGAGCCGTTAGTCCTGTCTTGGAGCTCCCAGTGGCGACTGTTGTTCCCCAATTGGAAGCTGCCTCACTGGCCTATATCCCCAACAATGTACCCGAGGGTGTGGAGGAGCCTGCCGAGGCTGCTGTTCCTCCAGTTCAAGGCAGGAAGAGCATCGAAAGTAATCTTCTATACTTTGTTTTTAGTAGCCTTTCCATTATCTGAACCTTTCCTTCCTTTCAGAACTACGGGAATTGGCTGCTTCTATTGTGGACCTATCTCTCAGGAAGTCCTTCCAGCGCTTACTTGACATATGTGCTTTGCAGGCGATATCCCCGCAAAGCATAGTCCTTTCTTCCGGGAAAGGTTGGTGTTCTTTGACCCTCCTTTTTTTATTATTATTCTTTATAATAAAGTCGATATGCTGTTTCCCCAATTGAGAGCAAATCTCTATTCAAAATTCAAAATTTGAACTGAGGCAGCACCTCACGTGCAAAGCACGAGAGCGCTGAGCGCCAAGAGCGCCAGCGCTGAAGAGTCAAAGACTCTAGGGTAGCGCCTCACGTGTAAAGCACGAGAGCGCTAGCGCCTGGAGCGCTAGCGCTAAGAGTCAAAGACTCTAAGGCAGCACCCCACATGCAAAGCACGAGAGCGCTAGCGCCAGGAGCACCAGCGCTAAGAGTCAAAGACTCTGAGGCAGCGCCTCACGTGCAACTAAGTGTTCTCCACTATTGGATCAAGATCCAACTAAGATGAATAAATCATCAAATTATAGAATAAAATTCTGTTGAGGAAATACTCCTCAAATCTTTCCAAACAGGAAAGATTGTGCTATGTAAATCAGAGCACCGTTGGATCAAAGATCCAATGGTGATTAAAAATCACTTAGATACAGAATGAGTTCTGTATGGGAAGATATTTCTCCAATCTTGTTAAAAACAAGAAGATTATCTTCTATAAAACAGAAGCGCTTGGATCAAAGATCCAACGGTGGGAAATATTCCCCAAATCAATCAGAGATCTCTCAATGAGAAATTTCCCTAACTAATTCAACAAATCAGCCTCCCCTATATAAAGGACTCAAGACTTCAAGTCTTAAACAGAGGAACCCCCTCATAGACTTCAAAAAGAAAAAGAGAAGAGCAAGCTCTGAAAAGAAGAATTTCTTCAAGGTAAATAAAACAGAGAGATCAAAGTATCTCATAAAAAAGAAGAACTTAGTTCTTTTTCTAGATCACAGATATACAAAGACAGAAGTCTTTCATAAGAGTAGGAGAGATTGGATCATCTCATCATAAAAAAGGAGGGAGAAGAACTTAGTTCTCTTTAGATCACAGATCTATAAAATAAAGACAAAGTCTTTCACAAAACAGAAGAGATCATAGCATCACCTATTAAAATAAGAACTTAGTTCTTAGATCCACAAGACAAAGTCTCTTATAAACGAGAACTTAATTCTCAGAGCACAGAATTAATCAAGAGCACTTTGCACTCATTGGCTAGCGCTCAGTGCCAAGCGCGCCACGTGTTCCTCACGTGTGCGCCACTTAATAAAGAGCGCTCTGCACTCATTGGCTGGCGCTCAGCGCCAAGCGCGCCATGTGCTCCTCACGTGCGCGCCATTTTCATAAGAAGCGTCTTAGCGCTCCATGTCTGGCGCTTAGCGCCAAGCACGCCACGTGCTCCTCACGTGTGCGCCATTTTCATAAGAAGCGCCTTAGCGCTCCATGTCTGGCGCTCAGCACCAAGCGCGCCACGTGCTCCTCACGTGTGCGCCATTTTCATAAGAAGCGCCTTAGCGCTCCAAGTCTGGCGCTCGGCGCCACGTGATCCTCACGTGTGCGCTATTTCATAAGAAATGCCTTAGCGCTTCAGGTCTGGCACTCAGCGCCAAGCGCGCCACGTGCTCCTCATGTGTGCGCTATTTCATAAGAAGCGCCTCAGCGCTCCAAGTCTGGCGCTCAACGCCAAGTGCTCTGTACATAAAGGTTGTGTACATAAAATGCTCTGCGCTATAAAGAGTGTTCAACACTCAATAAAAGACAAAAGAAAGGGTGTCGAACCCAAAATTAATGCTCTGCATTATTGAACAAAAAAGGGTCTGAGCCCAAACAAATGTTAACATTTTATTCAAAAATGAATGGACTGAGTCCAAATAAGTGTTCAAACAATTTAACTGAATAGGCTGAGCCCAAGTAGGCCATAAACCCCCCAATTCAGATTAATTGAGCCCATGTGCTCCCAATATTTTTAATCAGTCTTAGTCCCAAACTTGACTGTAGATCCCCCAACCAACATTGGTTCAAGGGTACATCTCTTCATTCCTCTGATATGTGTCGTTGTAATTCTTCAACGTCTTCAGAGAGGTGACGGGTCCCGACAACCAGACACTCTATGGACTATGATGTCCTTAAACTTATGGACCGCAACGTCCCTAAACTAAACCCCATAGACTATGACGTATTTAAACTCCATGGACTATGATGTCCTTAAACTCTACGGACTATAATGTCCTTAAACTTATGGACCGCAATGTCCCTAAACTAAAACGATAGAGCCCAAATGCCCTGTTATCGGATCTAAATGATTTCGAACCCCCGTTGAGTAGATCTTAGTCTAAAATTAGACTAACGTATCCTTAACAAACGTTTAAGTTGATCTTAATCTCAATAAGATTAATGATCCTTAAACCTAAACCAAACCCAAATCTAAGAAAATACGTATTTGGACTAATCTACGCGCTACGGGCGGCAACATAAATTAGTCTCCGTATACAATCCACGGGCAACCAAAAATAAAACAAACACACACGACACGAAGTGACCATCTGGAGAAGGAGAAAGTTGTTACCGCGATGCGGTAGCGTAATTAACTGCAGGGGCTTGAGTCTGCAGGGAAGAGCATCTCCACGATCAAAAACCCCCTCAAATGAGAGAGAATCTGACGAAGTCTGCTACAATGGCCGCATCCGTCTAAACCTCCGATACACGGTGCCATAAATCAACTTGTCATCTTCGGAGAGGTGGATGGATAAAACCAAATAGCATCTGCCCCTAAATTCAGGCAAGACGTTTGTCTTCTCGATTTTCGGCGGCGAACAGATTCTGGCACGCCCGGTGGGACCTTTTCCTCTTTCCACTCCACACTTCGTGTGTCGTGTTCATGAACGAATCGCGGTTTAATGTGGTTTCCCATGGAGTCGAGGTACTAAGATCTTGTGTTTTGCTCCATGCAGAAAAAGAAGATCAATGGTTTCTAACTGCTCCAGCTGCAACATTTGCAACAACTCCCGCTCCGTCCTCACAGGTGGAGTGACCTACGGGCCTCAAGCGGCCTCCATTTTCGCGATGCCAGTGGAACAGGTGACTCAGGCCACCACTGGACTTTTCTTCGGGGCCATGCTCCCACCAATGAGCTTTAACGCCCCGGTGCCATCGCAAGAAGCTCCAAAGAAGTCGGTCTTCGATTGGCTTGCAACTATCACGGCCCCTCTCAACGGGTCGCCCAAATCCAATGCCTCGGTCTTTAACAGACTAGGCCAAATCTCTAATGGACCCGTGAAGAAACCCGCATTACCTGAAGGGGTTATCCCGAAATGGATAGCCATCCTTGCTCCAGTAAATGAAATCGTCGGAGGCTTCTCTTGCTAAGGGGTCGGTCTTTACAAGACCGGCCGTGCCAACTCCCGCTCTAAGCGAAGTCACCAAAGTTGCTACCCCTGCTCGAAAGTCTGCCTTCGACAGGTTGACCATCCCTTCTCAGCGGATGTCAGTCTTTGATAGGCTGGCACCAACAAAAACCCTTCACCAAAACAGGGGCATGATGAATCCACCCCCGTAACTGAGCCAGTGCCGTCTGCAAGAATGCTCGACGTCGCCACTGGCGCCGAGTGAGGAACGCTGGGGGCAGTTCTCCTTCTGAATTGACTCTACCAGCTTCGGTGGTTGAAGTCGATGCTGCTGTTCCAACTGTGAACAACTTTGAACCACTCAAGAGGGTCCGCAAGAATTCTCCGACCGCTGTATTGAAAAGATCTTCTCCACCTGTGGAGAATGTTACAAAGTTGAAGCCGGAGCAGCCTCCTCAGCGGCTGTCTTCCAAAATCCACAAGGTCTGGCGGAGAGTCCATGATTCTGTGATCGACAAGGACTATTCCCGCCAACAGAAGAAAATGAAGACTCAATAAGAAGAGTACCATCCCTCTACCATGCCACGCAAAGTATCGTCTGCTCAGGTGCCTACTGCAACAGCCCCCCCAACTTCAATCATCCATAAAAAGAGGAGGGCGGGGAAGATCCCTATGCCTGCGACGAATCTCAAGGGCACTGAACCCAGACGCTCCAAGTCTGGGGGCATGGTGGTGCATACTGTTTATATGGCTTTCGGGAAGGAGGAGAGCCGTGCCTCTGGGGGTCATCGACCACTCACCCGATTGGTTACAAAAGCTCAGGAGTAACAACAGAAGCTCCAGAGGATGTTAACGAAGATGGCTACACTCACGGGACATAAGGAAATCCCCGAAGCATCGTCGGATCAGCGCCAGGAACAGGAAACCGATGTCGAGTTCCTCCGGAGGATGCTAGAAAAGAAAGATCAAGAGGCAGCGGAACAAGCGGCCAATATAAAACAATGGCGCTATTGTTCCAGGATATGGTGGGCATGATGATCTAGTCAGACCCTCCAGCCGATGATCCGTCAATAGTAATCGAAGATGACAGAGGGGAGACGTCAAACCCTCTTCCGGCCTTTTCAGCAGCAAAGGAGGAAACAATCTCGAAAGCTGCGCTTGATGATTATATAGCTCAACAGATATGAGCCCATCAAGCGAACGAAGCTATTGGCCAAGTTGTCAGAACTGGGCGACCCTATCCCAGCTGGTACGATCAGATTAAGTACCCACCAGTATACACAATCCTTAAATTTCATGTATATAAGAAGACAGGCAACCCCCACCAGCATGTCGCCCAGTTCAGAGCTCTGTGCAGCAACACTGAAGGCGACGATAAACTACTGCTTCCCCAATTCGTCGGCAGCTTGGCGGAGACGACATTCGAATGGTATTCAGAACTTCCCAACGATTCCGTCAAAACTTTTACGGAGATGGAGTTGCTATTCACCCAGCGTTTCGCAAGCGCTAGCGAACGCACCCCAATCACGGCATTGATCAATACCAGGGTGAAGCATAGAGAAACATGACTTCAGTATGCGATACGGTGGCGGAACCTATGGTCGAAGTGCGAAAAACGCATAGAAGAGGCTCCTGCAATAAGGATGTTTGTAGGAACTCTCGATCCGCAGGCGACCATCTCTCAGTTTATGATGTTCATCAAGCCGAGAACTTTCTAGGCCTTGATCGACAAGATGGCCCAAATGGACCAGATAGGCCATAGGCTTTCCTCTTCAAAGACGGAGTCTCGGAATGAAAAGGGGAAAGGGAAAGCGACCTTTGTCGCCAATGCTCAGCAACAGCCGAGTGGTCCAAAACCAGCTGATCGCCAAAACGACAGACAGCGATTTATCAAGGAAAAGTTAAACCGTCCTTACTCATTCCCTCGGGATAAAACGAGGAGACTGTTCGAACTGGCGGTGCGCAACAGGCTCATCACTCTACCAGATCCGAGACGCCCATTGCAGCCAGGTGACGTCAACAATCCCAATTACTGCTCCTACCATCGAGTAGTAGGCCATCCAAGCGAATATTGCTTCATCTTTAAAGGCTGGATTGAGGACCAATACCAACAGGGCAAATTTGCACTGTCCGAGAAGTGGAAAGTAAGCCCGCCCCAGCCGCACGCTCCTAAAAGGGTAGACACGCCGGGGGTATCATGCTCATTTATAGAAAAAGCTCCATGGGAGGTCGCTCTTTCAGCCAAAACAAAAAGAATACTGAAGGATCTTCAAACATGCCCGGCGATCAGGTGGAAAAGTCCGCTGGAACCCGAGGTCATTGTGGGAATGCTGAAGCCGCGCCTGATGCCAAGAATTGGTAACGATGGGTAAAACGCCCAGGCCCAGCCGTCAAAATCTTCAAAAAGGAAGAAGAAGATCAAAAAGCCCGTAAAGCCTGATGACAAGCGCACAGACCTGCAAAAGCATATTGACGCACTGGAGGAATATAACCAAAAGGCATGAACCCCGGTCACACTCCAAGAATTTCTCAACAATATCCTTGAGAGTGGAGATAACGACAATAACGACGGAGATGACTTGTCAGAAGAATCTGAGGATTATATGGCAAGCTGTCACATGATCTCTCACTCGTCACTAAATGTAGAAGAAACTCATTCAGCGTTAGAAGACAACATAGAGGAGTTGGAGGCAGGATCGGAGCCAGAACCCTTGGAACTGTCTGACGAGATGATCAACATGTTGCTGAACGAAGCCCATCAGAAGAGCAAGGCTGATCAGCTACGTGAAATGGTCATATTCGAAAGAGCCAAGCATCAGCGTCAAATTGAAGAAGTCATGGTAGAGATAAATCGCGAAACACTCCAACCAGATCAAAGTACACCTGCGGCAAACAAAAGCAAGCTTAAGATGAGGAAACGGTTTGCTAAAGCCTTGTATATGGGAATGAAGCTGCCACCGCCCAAAGAAGATATCCTCGAGGATACGCACCTTGACGAAGCAGACGTACATCCTAACTATTGCTTATACCACCAAAGGATAGCACACCCTACTGAAGAGTGCATGGCTTTTAAAAAGTGGTGGCAAGGGTACGTCGCTCACCGACAACATTTCAAGCGGATAAAGCGCAAGGCTCGTCGGGAATGGAGAATCACGACAGATGAGCATAAAAGAGCTGCCGACAACTGTCACATGGTCGATGCCAGGGGATTGCAAGTTCTCACCTTCGGAAGTGATTCTGACGAAGAAGTATCTCTCGGCCCTCTCTTCAAAGAATCCACCTCAGGAAAAGAGGAAGAGACGAAGAACTGTAAGAACATTCAGCTGTGTAACCCAACGTTACCTGAAAAGAATCTCGGACCCGCAAACAAGGAATCGAATAAAAAAGATAAGGGAAAGGAAAAAGTCCCCGAAGATATCGCCCTCGATGAGCGAGTCGCCGAAGAGCTCACAGCCAAGGATCCGCCCAAGAAGAGCAAAGTGGATTACAATGTCCTGGCACACCTGAAGAAGATACCCTCGCAATTGAGCATCTTGGATGCCCTTCTTTTGTTTAAAGATGCATGATATTCTCTAATCAAGGCGTTATAGGAGCCTGGGCACTTTCAAGCCTTCCTTGCCGAAGAAAAGATGAAGGACGAGCTGGAAGAAGTGCACACAGCCAACATCACCTTCAGCGACGAGGACCTCCTCCTCGGAACATGTGAGCACAACCGTCCCCTATACGTCTCCAGGTATTGCCATGACATCAAGATAGGGAAGATCCTAGTTGACAATGGCTCCTCTGTCAATCTCCTAAATGTGAGGGTGCTAAAAGAAATCTGCATGAGCGTTCAACACCTCGCTCGGGATAAAATCACTATCTCCGGGTTCGACTCCCAGTCATCACGGACGCTCGGGTCTGTGATACCGACGTTACGCTTTAGCCTGCTCGTCACTGACATCATGTTTCTTGTCATTGATGCCAAGACTTGCTACAACGCTTTGCTCGGTAGGCCTTACTTCCACGAATACAATATCATCCCTTCTACACAACATCAGTGTATGAAGTACTTCAAAGATGGTCTCGAGTATACTGTGACAGGGGAGCTGAACCCATTCTCCGTGAATGAAGTCTGAAAGTACGAAGATGCAAAGTATTTCTTAGCAGACTTTCAAGATACGGAAAGATGCCATAAGCCGGAGAATAAGCAGAAAGCTATCACCGCTATTCCGGTCTTTGGAAGCGATACTGAGGAGGAGGAAGAGATATTCTATTCAGGACTGCCCTAATGCAACAAGCCGGGACCATCTACCCCTATTCTGGTTTTTGGCAGTGACTCTGAAGACGAAGTCAATGCAGTGTTCTTGGTCCGTCCATCAGTGCAAGCCTTCACTGGAAATGATCAGAGTTTATAGATCGCCATGGTTCCGCGGCAGCACTACAGAGAGCTTGATGCGCTTGAGACATATAGTGTGCAAGAACTACGGACATTCCACGTCCCTCCCATGCGAAGAGGTGAAAAGGTAATCCTATTTTATCGATCCACGGAGACTAAAGTCGAAAGAGAAGTCTGACATGGTGCCGATCCTGCGCTCGATCGGATCCAACCCATTCGTCTGCCCAGGTATTACACTGAAGGATTAAAAAGGCTGTTGAGACGCCAAGGAGTACCCTTCAAACAGACTATTCGACAAGCTTAGTTCTACAACAGGATCTGGAATATCCCTGGAACTCAGCGAAAATTGCCTAATGGGAGAATGGAAACGATCGGTCTTGGATATGTTCAACCCAAGAAATGGGAGTGATTCCATGGCTGCTACGTTATACATGAATTTGATGAAGAAGGAGATGCTCTGTTAGAAGACGCTGACCCTGAACCAAAACGAGGTCCCGCCATGAAAGTGCCAAGTCCGTCGTTCGAAGAACAAATGGACAAGCTAATAAGGGAAGCGGGTCAAAAGGCCCGGGATGACCATAGCCGCGAAATGTCCATCTACGAGAAAGCCAGGATGCAACTCCTCTTTCAGCAGGCTACGGAGAATGACGATGCTCTTCGTCGCCAACCCGTTGTACAGAAGAACCGATGTTCATACCAGAATATTGCATTTAATACCGCCCATTCTTATGCTCGTTTGTTTATAGTAGGTGCTTTTAATCCGTGTTTGCTATATATTTACAGGCCACAGGTTTTTAGTCCAAAATAACGCAAATGATACAAAATCTCCACTGTTACGCCAAAATACAGAACATCTATTGTCAACAGATAAAAGCCGGGTTCCGGTCATCCGTATCCGTCCAGTGCCGCGTACCAGTTCCAGAGACAAGACATATGACAATGATCATTCGTGTCTCGGACAAACACAGAGTACGAGAGGGGCAGCACAAAACTCAATGTGTGCACGGAGCTCGAGGGAGATAAGGTCAAAAGAATTATTTTTGATGCCATTTTGGACTGTTGCAGATATGAAGATATTGTGGAAGCAATTTGCAATTTGGAATATGTAGAACAACTGAAGTTAGCAACACAAGAAACCCCAGAAAAAACGACATGCCAATTCCACCAAAGAGCCGCGGATCCGCGGCCTAAGTGTCGACTCGGCGGATCCACGGCCGAGTTGACTCAGTGTCAACTCGGATTTTTCGAGGTAGTTTGGTAACTTCATTTAGGCAGAGAATCTTATCTTAGGGTTTCAGCACACAGCCTATAAATAGCCCAGTTTTGTGCCAAGCCAAGGGTCTTCTTTTCACGCTTCTTTTTGTTAGGATTTAGTTTTGTTTCTTCTTCTTCTTCTTCTTCATGTCTTCCTCCATTAAAATGTATGAAATGAAGATGAGGGCTTTTATTAATTTGTCTCTTTTATTTCTTACCTTGTAATTTTATCATCTTGTATTGTAATTTTAATTCTTGTTGTTATTTCTTTGCTTGTTTTATTTTCCTTCTCTTCTTATCCGTATTATTTTCAAGCGATGATACTCGACGGAGTTCCTTACTAAGGTGAGGACCCAAGAGTTAACTTGCTTCACTTGTAGAACCGTATTTTTCCTTTTCCTTCTTATTTTGTTTTATTTTCATTTATAATGTGTGAATAATTCCACACTTGTTAAGGCTAAGGAAGGTGGTATGAGGGATGGAAAAAACCCTTGTGCTTCTCTTCGCCAAACATCTTGAAAACGAATCTCGACCAAATAAACGCAACCCCCTCACTTAGGCACGCTATACGTGACATATAACCGCGACCTAAGTCGAGAAGTCCTTTAAGCGCATTACAACGTGACATATAGTTGTGACTTAATTGGATACATGGTTGCGGGTGTTTGGCCGAGGGTTGGAAATAAGCGTATTTAGTGGACGGGCAAGGGGCACTAGAAATGGATTTAGCGTTGGAAAGCTTGCTTAAACTCGCAAATCCCATTTCTATGTCCTCCTAATCCCCGCTACTTTCGATTATCCCAACACCGTCTTAAGAATGGAAAAAGAAAAGTACAAGACTAATCCTAACTCTACTAACCGACCTTAACCTCAATAAGTTTACTTGAACATAAATACGAACACTTAGGATTGAACTGAACATACACATATACATTCTTTATTGACTCATCTAAAACACGAACGTACATACAACCATCTCCCTGCGGATCGACCCGTGTTCAACCGGCTAGCTGCAAAGCGACACCGCCCTTGATCGCGGTTAACTTTAGAATTTTGAATACGCGACATGCCAAAAGCATGCGATCACTCGACGCGGAGGCAAAACCAAACTAAAGAATGGAAAAAATGTCCGACAGCGGCAAAGCGGGTCCAAGAAGCCAAGCGATCGAGAATTGAGCAGCCGGGACTCGTCTCTTATAAAGAAGATGGGTTGAGCATATTCTTTTCCCCAGGACAAGACAAGAAAGATATTCGATCTTATTATGAAACATCAAATGATTACGCTCCCAGAGTCCAAATACCCCGAACAAACAAACGAAGTTCATCACCCGGATTATTGCTCCTATCACCGAGCGATAG
Source organism: Agapanthus africanus (assembly GCA_030015575.1). NCBI lineage: Eukaryota > Viridiplantae > Streptophyta > Magnoliopsida > Asparagales > Amaryllidaceae > Agapanthus > Agapanthus africanus. The sequence goes on from CM057343.1 coordinate 77,250,756, forward strand.
GATATCCTCTTGAAGACTGCTTCACCTTCAAAAACTGGGTCGAAGACCAGTATCATCAAGGCAGGTTCGCTCTATCCAGTAGTTGGAGGGTAACCCCATCACAGAAGCATGTTCCAAAAGCAACGTACATAGAAAGAGTAGAACCAGATCAATATCGGTCTTGGAAACGATCTCGTACATGTCACGTGATAACGCTGTCAGAAGAAGGAAAACGCGATTATATGGATGACCTCTTATGGTGCTTCGAAAATGAGGATGAAGATGGGTTGATCTCAGAACTTCCACCGGCGCCAAAAGAGCTGGAAGATGGGATACATACTACTGTGGACAACCTAAAGAAAATCGACTTGGGGACGGCAAACGACCCGAGGCCTACGTTCGTCAGTGAGCTGCTATCCAAAGAATAGGTAGCTACACTAAGAGATGTGCTTATGCAGTATAAAGACTGCTTCGCATGGAACTACTCCGAGATACCGGGGCTAGATCCAGAGATAGCTGTATATAAATTGGCGATATCCCCGGACGTCAAGCCAGTCAAGCAAGCACCAAGATGAATGCAGCTCGAACTTGAAATGAGCATCAATGCCGAATTCAAGAATCTAATTGACTCCGGCTTCATCCAAGAAGTTCAATACGCTGACTGGATCGCCAACATCGTCCCAGTGATGAAGAAAAATGGGACGGTGCGCATCTGCGTGGACTTTCGGGACCTCAACAAAGCATGTCCGAAGGATGACTTTCCCGTACTGGTTACTGAGCTGATGATAGACAACACGTCCACTTATGAAGTCTTCTCCTTCATGGACGGATCATCAGGGTACAATCAAATAAAGATGCATCCCGAAGACCAGAAGCATACCGCTTTCCGGACTCCGCTGGGCATATTCTGCTACAAAGTGATGCCTTTCGGCTTGAAGAACGCTGGCGCTACCTATCAGAGGGCCATGACGAAGATTTTAGATGGCCTCATACATGAAATCGTCGAATGCCATATCGATGACCTCGTGGTGAAAAGCAAATCGTATGAAGAACATTGGGAGCATCTGAAGATAGCTTTCCAGCGCCTTCGGAAATAAAATCTGAAGATAAACCCTCTCAAATGCGCGTTCGAAGTCTCCTCAGGTAAATTCTTAGGATTCATCGTACGATACCGAGGCATTGAAATAGACCCGTCGAAGATCATGGCGATCATGGAAATGCCTTTTCCAAGAACTTTGAAGCAACTGTGGTCTCTCCAAGGGAAGCTCGCGTACATCCGACGGTTCATAGCTAATCTCTCCGGCAAATGTCGCCCCTACAGTCATCTAATGAAGAAGGGAACCCCGTTCGTCTTGGATCGTAAATGCCAAAGCGCACTAGACGAAATCAAGCAATACCTGCATAATCCACCGGTGCTGACTGCCCCGGTCAAGGGAAAGCCCCTCATCCTGTACACAACCGCCCTTGAAGGTTCCTTAGGCGCGCTATGGGCACAGAAGAATGATCAAGGAAAAGAGAGAGCGCTCTACTATTTGAGTCGAGTTCTTCTGTGGGCAGAGAACAACTACTCCCCCATCGAAAAACACTGCCTGGTGTTAATCTTCGCGATAACGAAGCTCAGACACTATGCGTTGGAGCATGAGCTTCACCTCATATCAAAAGTGGACCCTTTCAAATATTTGATGTCAAGAGCCATATTAATAGGACGACTCGCTAAATGGTCCCTCCTCTTGATGGAGTTTTCGATAATTTATCGACCCTTCAAAGCGGTGAAAGGCCAGGCCATCGCCGACTTCCTCGCCGAGCATCCAATACCTGCCGATTCACCCATAAATTGCGAATTGCCAGACGAGCACGTGTTTGACATGATCGACGGGGAGAGAGGAGAAAGTGATACCCGATGGGAACTCTACTTTGATGGGGCATCTTCCATGAAGAAGTGAAAGCACAGCTCCCTTATAATCAAATCTGGGGTAGGCCTTATCTTCGTGGCTCCGCAAGGACGGATAATGCGTTTTGCCTTTTCCCTAACAGAGCCGAGGACAAATAATGAAACAGAATATGAAGCTTTGATAGCTGGTCTTGAGATCGCTGTCGACACGAGAATCGAAAACCTCCTTATATATGGAGACTCTCAGTTGGTCGTTAGTCAAGTAAACGACGACTATCAAACGTGCAAACCGGAGTTGGTAAAGTACGGTAAGATAGCGCAGCAACTGTTGACCCAAATCCCCTCCTACTTCCTGGAAAGCATACCGCGTATAGAAAATAGCAAGGTGGATGCATTAGCTAAACTCGCTAAAGAACCGACTGAAGAAAACCTCGATGACGTAAGGATCATTGTACAAAGTCGTCGGGTTCTTGCACCAGCAGAAATATCTCCGAAGTCGTCTGAAGAAAAGGAAGTGACCAAGGAAATAGCCCTGCAAATAAAGGACCAAGAAAAGGCTAAGGATTGGAGAGAAGTCTTCATAGACTACTTCAAATCCCGTCGAACACCTGAAGATGCCTCCTCAAGACATCAGCTCATGAAATGAGCTCTGTCTTTCGCCTTCGTCAATGACACGTTGTATAAGAGATCGTTCGACTCTCTATGGCTAAGCTGCCTGGGACCATAAGAAGTAAGGAGAGTCGTCCAAGAAACTCACGACGGACTTTGCGGTTCTCATCAAGCCGGGCCAAAGATGAAATTGAAGATCAAAAGAATGGGATACTATTGGCCCATGATGATTCAGGACTGTCTTGAATACACGAGGCAATGCCATTCGTGCCAGATTCATGGAGACTTCATCCACCAGCATCCAAACCCGCTACACCCAATAGTGGCTTGCTGGCCGTTCGAAATGTGGAGAACCGACATAATTGGGCCCATAGAACCAGTATCGTCCAGAGGACAACGGTTCATATTGGCGACAACTGATCACTTCTTTAAGTGGGCAGAAGCAGTGCCGCTAAGAGAAGTGAAGACAGAAAATATCCTTTATTTCTTCAAGACACACGTCATCTATCGATTCAGCACTCCACGACGGATTATCTCTGATAACGGGCCAGCCTACAGAAGTCATAAAATCGGTCGCTTCGCACAGCAGCATAGCATAGACTGGAGATACTCTTCGGTCTATAATCCCCGAGCTAATGGTCTTGCTGGGTCTTTCAACAAGACCTTGACGAAGATCATAAAGAAGACGGTGTCTAGAAATAAAATGGACTGGCACGAGAGATTGCATGAAGCTCTCTGGGCGTATCGGACCACGTTCAAAACGGCCACGAATACAACGCCATATGCATTGGTATTCGGAGCTGAAGCAATACTTCCGTTGGAGATAGAGCTACCCTCTCTAAGAGTGGTGGTCCATTACGAGCAAACAGATGAAGAGAATGCTCATTTTCGGCTTGAGGAGCTCGATGCCCTCGATGAAACTCGTCTTATGGCGTAGCAAAACTTGGAGGCTCACAAAGAAAAGATGATGCGTTCATACGAGAAATTGACTAGGCTGAGAACATTCCGCCAAGATAAACTCGTGCTAGTGGTCAAGAGACCTATGATCCTCAATCGTGCCAAACGGGGGAAATTCGAGCCGAATTATGAGGGCCCGTACATCATAGACAAGGTCTACCAAGGTGGGGCTTACTTGCTTATGGATATGCATGGCGAAAGACCCTTCAGGCCAATAAACGGCCGGTTCTTGAAAAAATACTACGCCTGATGAGTCACGGCCTAGGTCAACGATAGATGACGACGTCTATATCCGCTCGCTATCATCCTAAGCCCAAACACTATAAGTAGAATCCGACGAAACCTCGCTTTGAAAACGTGCGATGGACCGAAACGTTCCTAAACTAATAGCGGACCTGTTTACCCCAATCAGAGCAAAGCTCTGTTCAAATTCGAAGGCGGGAAACGAAGCAACGCTTCTGTTTCCCCAATAAGAGCAAAGCTCTGTATTGAAAATTAAAATTAAAATAAATGAAGCAACGCTTCAGATCCCCTGCGCTGCGTACAGAGCGCCACGTGTCAAAATCAGACACATCAGCGCAGGGAGCGCAGCGTCCAAGGTAGCGTACTCCATCAGAGCAAAGCTCTGCAAAAAAAAAAAACTTTAGCTGCGCGACACGTGTCAGCGCAGCTGCGCTGTGCGCTGCGCGACACGTGTCAGCGCAGATGCGTACAAAAAAAAAACTTCAGTTGCGCAAGCGCAGCTGCGCTGCGCGACACGTGTCAGCGCAGAAGCGCACAAAAAAAAAAAAAAACTTCAGCTGCGACACGTGTCACGCTCTGGAGCATTTGCGCCAAGCAGAATTAAAATTCTGAGAAATCTTTTCTGTTCTTGTTAAAACAAGAAGATTTTCTTCTGTAAAACAGAGGCCTTCGGATCAAAAATCCAACGGTGGGGAAAATTCCCCAAATCACTCAGAGAAAGATCTCTTTAACAAATTTAACTAATTTATGGGCACTATAAAAAGGGTCCTGGACCTCAATTCAATGGCATCAACATTTTCTAAAAAAGAGAGAGAGAGAAAGAGGATTCTGAAGAACTCCTCAAGAACAAAAAAGGTAAAGACCTTTAGAAAAAGAGAAAGTTCTCTTATGAACAGATCATAGATCTTTAATAAAAAAAAATTAAAAAAATAAAGAATAGTGCTTTGCACTTTTTATGAACCTTTGGTTCCTGAAATAAAAAGAAAAACTTGCAAGTCTACGCTAGCGCCCCGGCCGTCTACAGACGCCAAAATGCGGAACAAAACTTTTAAACTGGCGCTATCGTATGCTTTAACCCGGATCTGCCATTATTGCTAAACTAACAAACTGTAAAGAGTGTAGAATGGTTATACCGAACGATCCGAGTCCTTCGTTCTTCAACCATCATCCCACGCTCCGTTGCGGCTGCTCTGATCTCGTTGATCTCCGATCTCCTCGTCGAGGTGGCACCACATGATCGGTTCTTTAAACGGGCTCCCGCCTCTGACTCGAGGCAACTCGATCGTCAAGTTTGCTAAAAGAGACGACCAAGAATGAGTAGATGACTTTATCTCACTTCGTCCAAATCCGTGGACGATCGGTTAATGAAGTTGCCGTGGAAATCGGGTGATGGAATGAAATGAACTGCAAAATTCCATACACCGATAAAACCTATCATAATCTTTTCTCTCTAAAATGAAATCAACAAGTGAGAGTGAGTGAATGAGAGAGGAGGCCATCCATTCATATATGAAGGAGGAGGGTGAGTGTAGGAGCAAGTGGTGACCATAAGCTAAAAGCTTCTCACTTCAAAATATCTTAAGCAATCCAAAAGGAATTAATAACAAAGCATGAGTCATTAGGCTAGTCATCAAAAAACCATTAATGCACTAATGAGTCATGAAGCCTAGTCATCATCTAGAACCTTCTAGAAACTTCTAGAAGCACTGACTCACCATATCTGAAGAAAAGATAAATCCGTCTTTAACCGAATGTTAAAAGACGGCTGATAGAAAACTGGAAACTGGCAACTTCCAAAAGTGATCCTGAAACGACTTTCAGGATAACCCCGAAACTGTATAAATATACCCGCATTTGTATTACGACCGAATACAAATGCAACTGAGACAAAGATATTATACCTACTCAATATAATACTCGGATCCGGCTTAAACCAAAGCCGACCAGTATCATCTGTCCGAAAATCGACACGTGCGTAAACGCACGTGCATTTTCCGAACCCTGCCATAAAACCATACGGCCTCTACAACGTTTCGCCTGAACTTGGGAAACTGCCTGTGGGGGACTCTAATGACTCGTCAGTACCCTGGCAGTGGGTTTAACCACAAACCGTCAGCGGCACTAGCTATGCATAACGGCTGCCCATGGACTGACCTCAAGGGAGGCCGAGGAGCGAACTCAAGGGAGACCGATGAGCGAACTCCTCCGAGAACCCTACTGAGCCTAACAGTGACAATGTATATACAGTCCGGTCCGTTCGTAAATGAGTATCGCATATCTGCCTAGGGGGCTAGTAACGTCAGACCCCCAATAGCAGTATAAGTCATGTCGGAGTGATGCCCAATACACCCTGAGATACTACTGGAGTACCTACCAGTAAATCTCCTACAATGGCCATGGATTTGTGTAATGGCTCTCCTAGACACAGCACGACCTCGCCCCCAATACCGGGAGAGACGAATCCCCTGCCGATCCGCTCACGTGCCTCCATATGGCTCGGGACTGTACCCAAAAGCTACCTGTTTGCACGACTCCTTTGAGCCGTGGTAGGGTAGAAATCAAAGCACAGTGGGAACTCACACGAGACAAATGACGACCTCAGGTCGATGAACTAACCTGTACACATGTCACCAGGGAACTGCTATCCGACGATAGGTATAGTACTAACTAGCAGATTCCCGGCGAGTCCTGTCCGGTGTACTCATAACCCAATGAGCACCTGTATACATCTTAGGTGATCCAACTGACACCAGTGGCTTGTGAGACCGGCCACCGCCCCTCGTCGGGGTCTCGACTGTATACACTAGCCTACTCCGGAGTATCGATGCCCTGTCTCGAAACTCCCACGACTAGGGACCACAATTAAGGATATGCATATAAACTACCCAACTCTCACGTATATGATCGCCATCATACTGTTGGTAGTAAAGCAAGATCCTAAGGGCTCTATCAAAGTGTAACATGCAATCAGTCACCTGAACATGTACACGACTGATAAAGGCAAACCAGATAGCATACTATCATTTCGAGTAAGACTGTCCTACCGGGATAGGTCCTCCGCAATCATTGCAATCACGTACCTGCGATCCAATAATTGACTATGAGGGAACTATCTCCAACAATCTCCCACTTGCACTCAAGGCTAATATTGCGATGTCGACTACTCACAGCCCGTGTGAAACCGAACATCCAACTCCTCTACTAAACAGTTTCACAAAGCCCGTTTGTAAAACTATTGTGTTCAAGAAATAGCCTCGGTGAGTGGATCCGCCTAGAAGTTTCTTTCTGAATCTCTCTTAATCTCAAATTCACGGAGAAAGCCATCTCCCGAATTGAGTAGTACCTGTCTTAGAATATGTCTGGATATCTGATGGGACCTTAGTTCATAAATGAACTCCATATCCAAACTTCTTAGACTGTATGGATCACTGAACCTAATCAGTATCCGGCACCATGCCACCCACAGTATCCTCCGGAACCATCTGTCCATAATACTGTCCCTCGTCAGAGGGAAAACTAAAAAACTCTGACAATCACTCTGTCATGCATGTCACCTTTGAAGCCTGGAATGATAACCGTCTCCCGAAAGAGGCTGCCGTTATCAAATCCGTAGAACATGTACTAATGTTCTAAAACTGCTTCCTTATGTTTCTCCAGGATTGGATTAATACAAACTTATTGCATCTAGTGCAAAAACAACATTTGGTGCGGTACTTGACATCTCATGATTGACTCAATTGCCTAAGCAAGTGATCTGCCAATCATGCACATCCCTCTCCCCTTTAGTCTATACGACACCTTTAGAGAGGGTGACTCCATCACCTGCAGGTACACTACCATGCTAGGAGTCAACTATTCCAAAAACCATTAGAATATCTGTCAAAGTACCCACATTGGGAAACTACCCAAATCCAGATCTAAAACCATAGATCTAGAAACCAAAATGTCAAATATTATATCCATATCCTGTCTGGAGAAACAACTGTGTGACGACCACAGTACAACCGTTCGTAGTATAGGAATTTCTCTTCCTACTCTGTGTATGTCATCCAGATACCATGACATCACACCCTACTACCTTCTTAACTGATCCATCCCCTATTCTGATTGAAGTCAAACCCATGACTGTCACATCAAAATTAGATGATCTATCTCCGCTATAACTGCTCAAGTCTATAAATAGATATAAGCATCTTGCCCACTATGCTTCCGTTGCTCCCACTGACTACGACAACCCTCCTACCGGGTCTCATAACCTGGAACAACAGTAGTGTCAAGTCTGTGTAGATAAGAACCTCCCTGTCACCGTCTCTGAGGCTACCGAAGTACCTCTCGGGCGTCTGAGGTTACCTACCATACCTGCGGAGTGGCTATTGGAATGTCAAACCTGATCGAATGTATAGGTCCTATTAAATTTTCCGTAATCGTTCGCGGTTCTGGAATCACTTCCAGTTCTACCATACTCCTACTACTGTTTTCTGAAAAAGATCCATTTTACTAAAACTGTGGCGAGTCAAGAACAATATCACTATTGATCTTCCAAATGGTAGAATATCAACCCTCGTCATAGCCAGGATCAACCCACAAACAGCCATTACAGAATCGTGCCCTGAGTTATCCAGAGTCTGGTTTTAATCATAAGCTGGACAACTCCCCGTACCTTAATTTCTTTTAAGGTACGAACTATTCTATATCCAATATAGAAACTTTGGCACCAATTTAATTGGAACCATATTCAAACCATGCAGCTGTCTCCAGTGCATATCATCTTAATGGAAAGAGGCTAATCAGCATTACTCAACTTAGGAATCCATCCAATTATGAGTAACCTGAAAGAGAAACACGTTTCTCAAAACCATCACTATCATCTGAATACCAATCACAAGAATCTACATCTTCGATCTCTTTGAAGAATCCCGATACTTGTGATACCTGGTTCTCTACTTTATTCTTATACCCACAACTTCTCAAAACTTAGACCTTGTATTTCTACGAAACACTTGTCTAAATTCTAGAGAAGTTATAAGTAAACATAACATAGTACGAGGACCTACCCCTTTGTCCTGATGGACACTGGACAACATACAATACTCTGTATAAGTCCGCTGAGTTGAACAACTCAAAAACTGTGCGTTGTCGGTGGAAAACTGTACCCTGGGGATTTCCTCAAATATCACCAATTACAACGAATTCCGATATAATGAGGATAATCACCTAATTCCCAATATCTTACTCCCACTCATTATCTGTAAAACCATACAGATATGAAAATGAAACCTGGTAAATACATACCCTTGGAGTAAGTGTCTAATCGGGAAAACAGTTTTTCTTTTAACAATGCACTGAAACATGAAAATGTTTCGTAGGGGTATCCTGGTATTCATAGCAATGCCTCTTCCATAATCCAATTCATGACTTCAACCGTATATTTTATTGCCATCTCTCCAAATCCCTTTATTTGTCTTTAGTCGTTACCTTCTGTACACCATCGTTAGGCTAAATGGTTTTCTTCCTTCCCTACCGTTCGGCACCAGCCTATGGTTTGGAAGAAGACTATCCAGTAAGCATAATAGGTGTACCCTCCTAAACTAAGGAGTACTCGCATCTCGAGAGAAGGTGACGATAAAAGACAACTGAATAATACCTTATTCTTTTAAAGGTGAAATAGGAGTGGCGATGAAGCACGCGGTTTTGGTCGTGAATGATATCAGTCGCAATTTACTTTGCCCTCTTTCTAATCCCTTTATTTTGTCTTTACATATTACCTTCTGCACACCCTACTTAGGCTAATCGGTTTTCTTCATTCCCTACCTTTCGGCACCAGCCTATGGTTTGGAATAAGACTATCCAATAAGCGTAATAGGTGTACTCTCCTAAACCAAGGAGCTCTCGCAACCTGAGAGAAGGTGATAATAAAAGACAACTGAATAAACCAATTCTATTTCTCCTGAACCTGGATCCATCCCCGAAGAAATCCCTTCGAGTTCGTATATAACCATACGATGGATCTATCCAATGGAAGTGGATATCCGTAGTAATACGGGTGTTCTGAGAAATGCAAAGGGTAGAAGAAGGAGTGGCAATGACTTATGCAACCCAGACAATCCAAAAGCCAGTATTTTAAGAAGGTTCGGTCAACCTGGTCACTGAGTCATAGTCTAGGGTCGGTCAAAGGTCGCTGCCAAAGAGAGAGAGAGAAAAGAAACACTCTGCGTGCACTCTAACCTAGATCAGAATGGTCATAACTTTATCTAATCCGGAAACCTCCCACTGTCCTGTTAAATTCTCCTCCAAACCTAAAGAAGAATCAATCGGGATCACCCGAAGAGTAAACCAACTCATCAGTGGGAATCAGGATCCAACTCTCATCGCATGATAACGTGATGGAATGCATCCACGTTACTCATACTCCAGAAGGTATGCGCATACTCGGCAAGTTTCAGTTTCTTTAGAAACTCCTGATATTATTTTTGCCCCATGCTCTTATAACCTTGGCGTTGGTCAAAATGTCATAAGTCACATGCCAAGTTCTACCCGTCACTATCTTTCCAATTTGAACCCATCCGCACATGCCCCTGACGTTGGCCAATCTGCAGAACGACTGTCCCAAACTAACTCATCTATCTATGCAACAATTGAATACCCAGCAGCTACCAAACACTATGCCTTGACGTATGCCAACAAACATAGCTTGAATACTACTGACCATCCATAAGAAACGACGGAGGGCTACGACTGGTTTTTGGCGAAAAACCTTTAACGTAGTGAACTTGATATCGCTGAAGGAACCTGATAGCTTTTTTAAAATATAGTGGCGAAAACCTTTTGCTAAAGAGGTCACTCCCGGTAAAGGGATCTCGGCTCTTTCCTCGTGGAATGAGGTGCAGGATATTCCACTGAATACCGCTATGCAAAGCAACTTGTAATCGACTATAGTGAAGTTATTACTCTGATGCAAACTTCTGCCCAAGGGGTCAGTCCCGGTGAAGGGATATCGGCCCTTGCCTCGTCGAATGAGGTGCTGGATATTCCACTGAATACCGCTATGCATAACAAAAGGAAACGTCTTTGCAATAACACTTTTAAAATTGTTCCAACAACTCAAACAGGTTTGTTTTACTTTGCGTTGATCAGAATCAACGCAGTCCCATCAATTATCACACCAGAAAAGAACGAAAATAACATGTACGTATATGCCATCCGCATTCGTCACTGGGTCCCGTCATCACTCGTTAGGTTACTTAACTAAAGACAGAGCGGGGACTGGACTAGCGCGGGTGTAAAACATATACAACATCTAATAGTATATAAACCAATATACATAATCGCTCCAGGCGTGATAATATGCAACATTACAGAAAAGTAATAAGCATCACAGAACAATACAGATATCTGGGATCCCCGAGTTTCACAGAGCCGCTGCTGAAACTCGACGTTCCCCTGTCGTGTGGATAGCCTGTGCAATGAAACCTAGACCCCTACGGGTGTGGCAAGTTACCCGCCAAAACCTGAAGCGAGGTAGTCCCCACAGCATAGTGAATGGAACACCCGGCACTTCACGGAATCCGGTAAATTGAGCACCCCTCCTTGGGTCTACCTGTACCCCCTACGAGTGCGGCGAATAGTCTGCCAATTCTGAAGTGGGGTCCCTCTGCCTCTCAAAGCCATGAGATGCGGACCCGTTGCTTTCCCGAACCCGGCTATCCGTGCACTCCGTCTCGGGGCAAAACCTAGTACAGTAATGAAAAATAGTACAACAGGTACATCGACCGCAACCTGGTCGTGCCCCAAAAGAATATTATACAACAGGCAGTGACGGCAGTCCACAAGTTGGACGCTCGCCCCGCAATATCAAATGTACAAATAAACTCAAACTGTACTACCATTGCACACTGCTATCCACCACAACAAATCCGCAACATCACAGCACAACACAGAACATCAACGCGAATGTCACGTTCGCAAACCCGTCTAAAAGAACTATAGCAATCAGACGCGGTTTACCGATCAAATGACATTCCCGGTCGGAGATATAATGTAAGCACTATAAACTAACGTGTTTAAATTTCGATCGACCAAAGACCAAATTTCAAAAAATGGGCCCCACTGCTTACTGGTGAACAGTAACAAAATCTGGGCCAAAACTATATATTCCAAAAACCCCAAAATCCATCACAGAACCGACTGACAAAATTTGGGAGCACGAGCTCCCCACGTGGCCGCGGAAGGGCGGCCAAACCATGGGTTTGGCCGCACTTCCGCGGCGCTTTGGTGGAAACATGTGCCCAAATTTCGTCGTGGTTCTTAAAATTCCCTGCACAGATTTTTAAGACATCCAGAAATAAATTTTGAGACCATAAAAAATGAACAGAAACTGTCGGCTTGGATTTTTGCAGTTTTCGATTTCCGGTCGGATCGATGTTTTAAACGCGTTAGCACAAGTTAGTATAGCAAAATGGTGAGGCTCTGATACCACTGTAAGTCTACGCTAGCGCCCCGGCCGTCTACAGACGCCAAAATGCGGAACAAAACTTTTAAACTGGCGCTATCGTATGCTTTAACCCGGATCTGCCATTATTGCTAAACTAACAAACTGTAAAGAGTGTAGAATGGTTATACCGAACGATCCGAGTCCTTCGTTCTTCAACCATCATCCCACGCTCCGTTGCGGCTGCTCTGATCTCGTTGATCTCCGATCTCCTCGTCGAGGTGGCACCACATGATCGGTTCTTTAAACGGGCTCCCGCCTCTGACTCGAGGCAACTCGATCGTCAAGTTTGCTAAAAGAGACGACCAAGAATGATGTAGAGAATGAGTAGATGACTTTGTCTCACTTCGTCCAAATCCGTGGACGATCGGTTAATGAAGTTGCCATGGAAATCGGGTGATGGAATGAAATGAACTGCAAAATTCCATACACCGATAAAACCTATCATAATCTTTTCTCTCTAAAATGAAATCAACAAGTGAGAGTGAGTGAATGAGAGAGGAGGCCATCCATTCATATATGATGGAGGAGGGTGAGTGTAGGAGCAAGTGGTGACCATAAGCTAAAAGCTTCTCACTTCAAAATATCTTAAGCAATCCAAAGGAATTAATAACAAAGCATGAGTCATTAGGCTAGTCATCAAAAAACCATTAATGCACTAATGAGTCATGAAGCCTAGTCATCATCTAGAACCTTCTAGAAACTTCTAGAAGCACTGACTCACCATATCTGAAGAAAAGATAAATCCGTCTTTAACCGAATGTTAAAAGACGGCTGATAGAAAACTGGAAACTGGCAACTTCCAAAAGTGATCCTGAAACGACTTTCAGGATAACCCCGAAACTGTATAAATATACCCGCATTTGTATTACGACCGAATACAAATGCAACAGAGACAAAGATATTATACCTACTCAATATAATACTCGGATCCGGCTTAAACCAAAGCCGACCAGTATCATCTGTCCGAAAATCGACACGTGCGTAAACGCACGTGCATTTTCTGAACCCTGCCATAAAACCATACGGCCTCTACAACGTTTCGCCCGAACTTGGGAAACTGCCTGTGGGGGACTCTAATGACTCGTCAGTACCCTGGCAGTGGGTTTAACCACAAATCGTCAGCGGCACTAGCTATGCGTAACGGCTGCCCATGGACTGACCTCAAGGGAGGCCGAGGAGCGAACTCAAGGGAGACCGATGAGCGAACTCCTCCGAGAACCCTACTGAGCCTAACAGTGACAATGTATATACAGTCCGGTCCGTTCGTCAATGAGTATCGCATATCTGCCTAGGGGGCTAGTAACGTCAGACCCCCAATAGCAGTATAAGTCGTGTCGGAGTGTAGCCCAATTACACCCTGAGATACTACTGGAGTACCTACCAGTAAATCTCCTGCCATGGCCATGGACTTTGTGTAATGGCTCTCCTAGACACAGCACGACCTCGCCCCCAATACCGGGAGAGACGAATCCCCTGCCGATCCGCTCACGTGCCTCCATATGGCTCGGGACTGTACCCAAAAACTACCTGTTTGCACGACTCCTTTGAGCCGTGGTAGGGTAGAAATCAAAGCACAGTGGGAACTCACACGAGACAAATGACGACCTCAGGTCGATGAACTAACCTGTACACATGTCACCAGGGAACTGCTATCCGATGATAGGTATAGTACTAACTAGCAGATTCCCGGCGAGTCCTGTCCGGTGTACTCATAACCCAATGAGCACCTGTATACATCTTAGGTGATCCAACTGACACCAGTGGCTTGTGAGACCGGCCACCGCCCCTCATCGGGGTCTCGACTGTATACACTAGCCTACTCCGGAGTATCGATGCCCTGTCTCGAAACTCCCACGACTAGGGACCACAATTAAGGATATGCATATAAACTACCCAACTCTCACGTATATGATCGCCATCATACTGTTGGTAGTAAAGCAAGATCCTAAGGGCTCTATCAAAGTGTAACATGCAATCAGTCACCTGAACATGTACACGACTGATAAAGGCAAACCAGATAGCATACTATCATTTCGAGTAAGACTGTCCTACCGGGATAGGTCCTCCGCAATTATTGCAATCACGTACCTGCGATCCAATAATTGACTTTGAGGGCACTATCTCCAACAAAACTTGTTTTTCTTTGATCTAAATTAGATCAAGGAAACGAATAGTGCTTTGCACTCCTTTTATGAACCATTGGTTCTTGAATCTAAAAGATTCTTAAATCATAGTGCCTTACACTTGCAAACTGCGCTGTTGCGCTCCTGGATTGGTGCAAGCCACCAGAGCGCGCCACGTGTCAGCTGCGCAGGTGCAGCGCATTAGCGCAGTGCACTGCGCTTGCGCGACACGTGTCAACACTACAAGCGGTTGCGCTCTCTGATTGGCGCAAAGCGCCTGACAAATGCAATGCATTTCCTAAAAGGGCCAGGCCCAAATCAAAAGGACCAAGCAGGCCAAAATAAATTGCAGAGTAATAAAAGGGCAGAGCCTAAATAAAGTTGATGCTCTGCATTATTTATAAAGAACAGAGCCCAAAACAAATTGATGCTCTGCATCTTTTCTGGGCAAAACCTAAATAAAAATAAAAAAGAAATGCAATGCAAAAACAAATAAAATGTTGAACATTTTCAACTGGACTTAGCCCAATTTTGGCCGTAAGTCCTTAAATTAAATTGACTGAGCAAGATTGCTCTCTTAAATCAATTTACTACCGGTTCGAGGGTATATCTCCGAACTCCTTTGACACCTGTCGTTGTAATCCTTCAACGACGTCAGAGAGGTGATGGGTCCCAACGACCATACGTATATGGACTGCGGGGTCCTTAAACTCGTGGACCGAAACGTCCTTAAACTAATATCGGACCGAAACGTCCTTAAACTAATGATGGACCACCATGTCCCTAAACTGGCATTGGACCACCATGTCCCTAAACTGGAACAATAGAGCCCAAACGCTCTTTTTTCGGATCTAAACGATCCGTTAAGTTGATCTTAGTCTCAAATTGGACTAACGTATCCTTAACAAACGATTAAGTTGATCTTAGCCTCAAATATGGCTAACGTGTCCTTAAATCAAATCTTCAAACTGTTAGTGTATATGCCCTAGAGGCCATTACTGTATCATACTAGTTTGTATATTACTTAATGGAAGCTTGAGATATTCACAGTTGTATATACAATCTTGCTCGAAATGGTAGTATGCTACTTGGTTTGTCTCTGCTTTAATATGTGCATGTGTTTCTTTTAGCATATTGCTGATATACATATTAGTAGAGCCCTTAGGATCTTTGCTTGATTACCAGCGTTGTGATGGCGCTCACACTCGTGGGAGCTGGGTGATCTATAAGCACATCCTTATACAGGTCCCTAGTCGTTGGACTATCGAGACAAGGCATCGATACTCCGGAGTAGACTAGCGTATGCGCTTCTCATCCCAGTGTGGGAGACGGCCTGTCCCACAGTCGTCAGTACGTCGTACTTGAGATAGTATGCGGGTGCTCGTTAGGTTACGTGTACACTGGACATGACTCGTCGGGGACTGTTGGTTGGTATTATACCTATCGTCAGTTATCAGTTCCCAAGTGACATGAGTACAGCTTAGTCCGCTGACTTGACACTGTCACTTCGCCTCGAGTGTGTTCCCACTGCACTTTGATTACTACCCTACCACGGCTCAAAGGAGTCGTGCAAACAAGTAGTTTTTGGGTGCAGTCCCGAAGCAGTTGGAGGCAGTAACGGTTAGACAGGATTCGTCTCTCCCGGTATTGGGGGTTGACATCGCGCTGTGTCCAGGAGAGCCATTACACGAGTAGTCCCTGGCCAGGGCAAGCGAGATATACTGGTAGGTTTCCAGGGTTATCTCAGGGTGTTCTGGGCTACACTCCGACACGACTTGTACCGCTATTAGGGGACTGACGTTCACCGCCCCCTAGGCCCGCCATGCGATGTATCAGACGAACAGACCGGACTGTACGGAGATTGTCACATACAGGCTCAGTAGGAGTTCAGATGGGGTTCACCTCGTCAGTCTTCTTATCGACATCTACCTGGGGACCGTTACGTACAGCTAGTGCCGCTTGCGGTCTGTGGTTAAACCCACTGCCAGCGTAGTGTCGAGTCTTTAGAGTCCCACACAGAGAGCTATTCGCCTTTAGGCAAAACGAGTAGAGGTCGCATGGTTTTGCGACAGGGTTCGTTCACATCCGCGCACTTGTGCACGTTTGCTGTCCGGACAGTTTATACTAGCGGGCTTTGGTTTAAGCCGGATCCTAGTATATGATTTGGGATTGGTTTTTCTCATTGTATTCGTGTTCCTCGGATCACGAATGCGGGTGCGTATGCACAGTTGCTTGAGACAGAGGGAGAGGACCTTGATTAGGGTTAATGGCTATTGTCATTTTATTAACCCTAATGCTTATGTGTGTATTATAGTTAATTGATATTAGTTTAATAATTGTGCATGGATATGATTGTTGACCATTTGACCTTATTGACTTGTTGACCTTGGTTGACACTTTGACCATCATCATTTCATTTGGAAGATGCTCTTTGATCCTTGCAATTTGCATTAAAAATGAAATGATAATGGTCATGTCTTGATTAAACCATGACAATTATCTTACTAATTATCTAATTAAAATAATACACATATATTTGTGAGAATGGTTTATTCTATTCTCATTCTATCATATTCTTTCTCTCTCTTGTTCTTCCTCTCCCTCAAGCTCTCCCCTCTCATGTGTTGAGAAACACTTGAGCTTGAGAAAAACCCTCTCTTGATCATCTCTACTCTCATCTAGGGTTCAAGGATTAGCACTACTTGCACCCTAGTTACTTCTAGCTTGGAGTTGAAGCCAAAGGTTGGGGCTTTCGGGTGGATCTTTCTTCGACGTGAGAAGACGACCAAGGTGACCTCCTTCCACCACTCCAAGGAGCAAGGAGAGAAGGACTTAAAGCCCAAGGTATAACCTTTCTAGCACTTAGCTAGTTTCTAGTTAGCTTTAGCTTGTTTTTGTTTAGCAAAGATCCTTCATAGTGTAGTCCATGTTGCCTAAGCTCATAAAAATCCGATTTTTATTCCGTTTTCCGCCTCCCCGTAAGTACCGGGGTGGGCAACGTGGACTTACAGTGGTATCAGAGCCTAACTAAACATAAACTAGCTAGGTAGTAGAGTGTATCGAAGTTCGAAACGGAAAAATCGAAAAACCGAGTTTTCAAAACCCTAAGTTTCTGTTAAATTTTTTTCTGGTCAAAACAAAATTATTTATACTCCAAAAATCATCTCAGGGTTTTGTGAAGAAAGCCACCAAAAACGATCCAAAGATTCGACCAAAGCGCCGCGGTTCCGCGGCAATAGAAAGCTATTGCCGCGCAACCGCGGCCATCTTGTCTCTTCTCTGGGTCGAGTTTGATGCAGTGTATTTCTGGCTTGGTTTTCGGATTTTTAAGATGGTTTATATGTGCCCAGGTTTTCCAGAATAGAAATTTATTTTTGGGGGCCTATAAATCCGTATTTTTTTTTCGAACTTCAATACACTTTGACTAAAAGGTTATATCTGTGTTGTTTATATGTATTGAACGTCGACTAATCGCTATATGTCGATTAGTCGGGGTTATACATATCTGTGATCTGTGATTGATGCTGGTATGTGTATATGAATGGGTTGGATTGTCGCGGGTGAATAGCCGGGGTGGATGTGAGATGAGTGTTGCTTTTCTTTCATTCATTGTAATATGTAAATTGATGTAATATTATTATTTGTTTGGCCGCACAAACGGGTCGGGGTTGTAGCCGTCATTGTATAATTCTTTTTACTGTTTTTGCTCCTAGGATAGACCCATGGAGGGGGTGCACAAACTACCTGGTATCTCGAAGTGCCGAGTGGCCTACTCACGGTGTCGAGGGAGGTTGCTTCGCTTCGGGTACTTGGCGGGTAGTTTGCCGCACCCGTAGGGGTCTTGGGGTGGGGTTTTGGCTATTCACCGCGACCGTGTAATCCGCTTTTCGTTGCAGGCTCGAACGGATTGCGGATTCCTAGTATATCCAATGTATTCATCTGTGATCTGTAATGTCTATCATTGCTATATATTTATATATGATAACTATTTAGGCGTTGCTTATGTTTTACAGCCGCGCTAGCCCAGCCCCCGCTCTGTCGTTAGTCAAGTAACCTAACGGGTGATGACGGGGCCCTGTGGCGAATGCGAATGGCATAAGCGTACGTCATATTTTGGTTGTTTTCTGCAATGGTAGGATTAAATGATAGGACGCATTAAAAGAACTAATGCAAGAAAATAAACCAAGTAAAAGTCGATTGGAACACTTTGAAAACCACTCGGTTCTTTTCAAAACTAAACTTTTAAACGCGGAGCTTGAACCACTCCTTTTAAAAGCTATCTCGTTCCATCGATTATATCAAGTTCACTACGTTCACGGTTTCGCCAAAACCATCTGTAGCCCTCCATCATTTCAGTTAAATATACGGTAGTATTCAAGCTATGTATTTTGACCTCACGCCAAGGCATAGTGATTGGTAGCTGCCGGATATTTATCTGTTGCATAGATAGAATGCGTTGGTTTGAGACAGTCGTACTACCATTTTGGCCTACGTCAAGGGTAGGTACGGGTGGGTTCAAATTAACCAGGATAATGATAGGAAGAACTTGACATGTGACTTATGACATTTTGACCTCACGCCAAGGTCATAAGAGCATGGGGCAAAAATCCACATCGGGAGTTTCATAAGTACTGAAACTTGCTAGCACTGCATACCATTTGGAATGTGATAGCTCTGGTAGGATTCCTTCGGTTTTATCACGCGATGATATTTGGATCCCGATCCTACTGTGAGTATATGCTACTCCTCGGGAAAACTCTCACTTAACGATCAATGCTATAAACTTAGTAGGTGTCTAGAAAGGTGTTAGCGGGGCTACGTCCACAGGAAAAAGAGGTTACTTAATTAAGGAACTTCGCGAAAGCGTTGGAAAACCTCCCTCGAAGTACCGAGACTGGCCTGGCTGAACGGTTAAGCAAGTATTGTACGGTGAGAGTGATCCTGACTAATCCTTTCTTTACGGTTTGAGAAAGGATTCGAGAGACAGTGGGAGCCATTCGGTTTAGACAAACTAAAAACCACTCTAAACTTGCAAGAGCATCATGCTAAAGTGTTTCTTTTCTCTCTCCTAATTGCAGCGACCATTCAACATGACCGGACTTAAGTTATTACTAGATAAAAACATATTGACAGGGCCAAACTACAAAGATTGGCTCAGGAATGTCAAGATGGCAATCACTTACGACAAGTTGGGGTATGTCCTTACCACCAAAGCTCCCCCTGTCCCGGGTCCCACCTCCAGCGTCGCGGATAAGGAAATCCGTAAGACATGGGAGATAGATTGCGCGAAGGCCAAATGCCTCCTATTAGCCTCGATGGACAACGAACATCAGAGGAGGCACGAGAATATGGACCTGGAGTCCATATTTCTTCATACAAAAGAACTGTATGGAGAGCAGTCTCGTATCGCAAGATACGAAGTGTCGAAAAGGTTGTTTTCGGCAAGGTTGGCCGTCGGATCATCGGTAGCGGAACACGTGCTTAAGATGATTGGCTACATAGAAGAGCTCGCGGACCTTGGGACCACGTTGGAGAATGAACTCTATACTGATTTGATTCTCCAGTCCCTTCCTTCCACTTACGCCCAGTTTATTCTGAACTTCAACATGCAAGGAAAGGAGGTTGTACTTTCCGAACTTCTGAACATGTTGAGGAGTGCTGAGGGCACCCTACAGAAAGGTAGGGAGACATCCACTTTGTTTGTAGGAGGATCTTCCTCTTCTAGATCCAGGGCGAAAGCCAAGGGTAAGAAGAAGAAAGCCCCCGCCAAACCAAGAGGCGGTGTCGGTAAAGTGGATACGAAGGGAAAAGGAAAAGCAACAAAGATAGCGGGAAAGCTGGTGGGGAAGGAAGAATGCTTCTATTGTCACAAAAGTGGTCACTGGAAACAGGATTGCAAGGCTTGGAAAGCCAGAACACAGGATTTGAAGCGAGTTGCAGCTTCAGCTTCAGGTGTGTATGTTATTGAAAACTGTCTATCAATAAACTCTACTTCCTGGGTATTGGATACCGGATCAGGATCTCATATCTGTAATTCTTTGCAGGCGTTGAGAAAGCGTAGAGTTTTGAAGGCAGGTGACATGACCCTCAGAGTTGCAAACGGTGCTAGCATGGATGCTGAGGCCGTGGGGGACTATCACCTGGGATTGTCGGATGGACATTTTTTGGTTTTGCGTAGTTGTTATTATGTACCAAATGCAACCTGTAATATCATTTCTGTATCTTTATTATCTAAAGAAGGTTATGAATTTGCATTTGTAAGTAATGTAGTGAACATTCACCTTAATCAAGGTTTGATTGGGTCAGGTACATTGAACAACGGTATATACGTATTAAACCAACCACATATTTTCAATGTCCAGAATACACACAAAAGAAAGTCTCCAGAAATCAATAAAACTTTCTTATGGCATTGTAGACTGGGTCACATCAATGAGAGAAGGTTGACTAAGTTACACACAGAAGGATATTTGTATTCGTTCGAATATCAATCGTATGCAACTTGTCAATCCTGTCTCAAGGGAAAGATGACAAAGACTCCGTTCACTGGACACGGAGTAAGAGCGAGCGAGCTCTTGGGACTCGTACACAGCGACGTGTGCGGTCCAATGTCTACACATGCGCGAAGCGGTTATTCTTACTTCATTACTTTTACGGATGATTTCTAAAGGTTCGGACATGTCTTCTTAATGAAGCACAAATCCAAAGCTTTTGATAAGTTCCAGGAATATAAGAATGAAGTAGAAAAACAAACAGGCAAAAGTATCAAGGCACTGAGATCTGATCGAGGTGGTGAATACTTGAGTGCCGAGTTCCTGGGTTACTTAAAAGAGAATGGAATTCTCTCTCTGCTTACTCCTCCATACACTCCGCAACATAACGGTGTATCGGAGAGACGGAACCGAACCCTATTGGATATGGTACGGTCCATGATGAGTAACGCTGAGTTGCCGCGATCGTTCTGGGGATATGCGCTAGAATAAGCTGCATACCTTTTGAACCGAGTTCCCACTAAGACTGTGCCTACCACACCATATGAGTTATGGAGTGGGAAGAAACCCTATCTTCAATACCTGAAGATTTGGGGATGTCCAGCTTATGTCAAAAAGCAGCATGCGGACAAGCTCGAGGCACGTTCGGTACAGTGTAAGTTTGTGGGATACCCAAAGAACTCCAAGGGGTATCTTTTCTATTACGCAGAGGAACAAAAGGTTTTTGTTTCTCGCCATGCCCGCTTCTTGGAAACCGAATTTTTAGAAAATCAGATAAGTGGGAGCGCAATAGAACTGGAAGAAATTCCAGAACCACAAGCTATTACTGAAAGCTTGGTAGAGCCAGAGGGTTCGAAAGAACAGGATATCCCAGCGCCACTCCGCAGAAATAGTAGGCAGTCTCATCCGCCCGAGAGATACTACGGTTTTCTCATTGACGGGGATAGAGAGGACTGCACTATGGATTATGGTAAGCCTACTAGATTCCAGCAAGCCATTCAGAGCGGCGACTCGGTAAAATGGCTGGATGCAATGCGGACCGAAATGGAGTCCATGTACACCAACAAAGTTTGGACTTTGGACTTTGCTCCAGAAGGGGTAAAACCCGTAGGCTGAAAATGGATCTTCAGAAAGAAGATTGGTGTAGATGGGCAGGTTGAGACCTATAAAGCTAGACTTGTAGCAAAGGGTTTTCGTCAAAGACCTGGTTTGGACTATGACGAGACCTTTTCTCCAGTGGCTATGCTGAAATCCATTCGGATCCTTCTTCCCATTGCTGCCTTCCACGATTATGAAATCTGGCAGATGGACGTAAAGACGGCTTTCCTAAATGGTCATTTGGAAGAGTGCGTCTATATGGATCAGCCGGAGGGTTTCATTCAGAGTGGGAGCAGTGGTAGAGTGTGCAAGTTGCTAAAGTCCATCTATGGACTTAAGCAGGCATCGCGGAGTTGGAATATCTGCTTTGATGATACTGTCAAAGAATTCGACTTTATCAAAAACCCAGATGAATCATGCATTTACAGTAAGATTGTAGGGAGAACTGTAGTATTCCTCGTCTTGTACGTAGATGACATTCTCCTAATAGGAAATGATATTCCTATGCTACAGTCAGTCAAAGGATTCTTGTCGCAGAGGTTCTCCATGAAGGACCTGGGCGATGCCAACTACATTCTGGGGATCCAGATCTATCGTGATAGATCTAAGAGGATGTTGGGACTTTTACAGTCAAGCTACATCGACACCATATTAAAAAGGTTCAGTATGGAAGATTCCAAGCGCGGTAATCTACCGGCTTGTCACGGGATCACCCTCTCCAAAGAGATGTCTCCCAAGACTGATTTGGAGAGGGATCACATGTCTATTATACCCTACGCTTCTGCGGTAGGCTCTATAATGTATGCGATGTTGTGTACCAGACCAGATGTAGCATACGCATTGAGCGTTGTAAGCCGGTATCAGTCGAACCCAGGGGAGAAATACTGGATAGCGGTAAAGAACATTCTCAAGTACCTGAGAAGGACTAAGGAGATGTTGTTGGTGTATGGCGGAAAAGACCTCCAGCTTGAGGCCTTTGCTGACTCCAGCTTCCAGAGTGACAAGGATGACTCCAAGTCCATGTCGGGTTATGTCTTTACCCTCAATGGAGGGGCGGTTTGCTGGAAGAGTTCCAAGCAGGAGACCGTTGCTGACTCAACTATGGAAGCGGAGTACATAGCTGCTTGCGATGCCGCAAAGGAAGCTGTCTGGATGAAGAAGTTCCTCACGGAGCTTCAGGTGGTTCCTACCATTGTTGATCCAATACCACTGTATTGCGACAACAGCGGCGCTATAGCTTTAGCGAAGAAACCCAGGTCCCATCAGAAGTCCAGGCACATTTTGAGGCGGTACCACCTGATCATGGAGATCATAGATCGCCAGGAGATCGAGGTGAAGAGAGTAAATACGGAGAACAACACTGCAGATCCACTCACGAAGGCCCTACCCCAGACTCAGTTCGAGCGGCTGATCGAGATGATAGGTCTTCGATACGCCAGTACATGGCCTTAGTGCAAGTGGGAGATTGTTAGTGTATATGCCCTAGAGGCCATTACTGTATCATACTAGTTTGTATATTACTTAATGGAAGCTTGGGATATTCACGGTTGTATATACAATCTTGCTCGAAATGGTAGTATGCTACTTGGTTTGTCACTGCTTTAATATGTGCATGTGTTTCTTTTAGTATATTGATGATATACATATTAGTAGAGACCTTAGGATCTTTGCTTGATTACCAGCGTTGTGATGGCGCTCACACTCGTGGGAGCTGGGTGATCTATAAGCACATCCTTATACAGGTCCCTAGTCGTTGGACTATCGAGACAGGGCATCGATACTCCGGAGTAGACTAGCGTGTGCGCTTCTCATCCCAGTGTGGGAGACGGTCTGTCCCACAGCCGTCAGTACGTCGTACTTGAGATAGTATGCGGGTGCTCGTTAGGTTACGAGTACACTGGACAGGACTCGTCGGGGACTGTTGGTTGGTATTATACCTATCGTCAGTTATCAGTTCCCAGGTGACATGAGTACAGCTTAGTCCGCTGACTTGACACTGTCACTTCGCCTCGAGTGTGTTCCCACTGCACTTTGATTACTACCCTACCACGGCTCAAAGGAGTCGTGCAAACAGGTAGTTTTTGGGTGCAGTCCCGAAGCACTTGGAGGCAGTGACGGTTAGACAGGATTCGTCTCTTCCGGTATTGGGGGTTGACATCGCGCTGTGTCCAGGAGAGCCATTACACGAGTAGTCCCTGGCCAGGGCAAGCGAGATATACTGGTAGGTTTCCAGTGTTATCTCAGGGTGTTCTGGGCTACACTCCGACACGACTTGTACCGCTATTAGGGGACTGACGTTCACCGCCCCCCTAGGCCCGCCATGCGATGTATCAGACGAAAAGACCGGACTGTACGGAGATTGTCACATACAGGCTCAGTAGGAGTTCAGATGGGGTTCACCTCGTCAGTTTTCTTATCGACATCTACCTGGGGACCGTTACCAACAGCTAGTGCCGCTTGCGGTCTGTGGTTAAACCCACTGCCAGCGTAGTGTCGAGTCTTTAGAGTCCCACACAGAGAGCTATTCGCCTTTAGGCAAAATGAGTAGAGGTCGCATGGTTTTGCGACAGGATTCGTTCACATCCGCGCACTTGTGCACGTTTGCTGTCCGGACAGTTTATACTAGCAGGCTTTGGTTTAAGCCGGATCCTAGTATATGATTTGGGATTGGTTTTTCTCATTGTATTCGTGTTCCTCGGATCACGAATGCGGGTGCGTATGCACAGTTGCTTGAGACATAGGGAGAGGACCTTGATTAGGGTTAATGGCTATTGTCATTTTATTAACCCTAATGCTTATGTGTGTATTATAGTTAATTGATATTAGTTTAATAATTGTGCATGGTTATGGTTGTTGACCATTTGACCTTGTTGACTTGTTGACCTTGGTTGACACTTTGACCATCATCATTTCATTTGGATGATGCTCTTTGATCCTTGCAATTTGCATTAAAAATGAAATGATAATGGTCATGTCTTGATTAAGCCATGACAATTATCTTACTAATTATCTTATTAAAATAATACACATATATTTGTGACAATGGTTTATTCTATTCTCATTCTATCATATTCTTTCTCTCTCTTGTTCTTCCTCTCCCTCAAGCTCTCCCCTCTCATGTGTTGAGAAACACTTGAGCTTGAGAAAAACCCTCTCTTGATCATCTCTACTCTCATCTAGGGTTCAAGGATTAGCACTTCTTGCACCCTAGTTACTTCTAGCTTGGAATTGAAGCCAAAGGTTAAGGCTTTCGGGTGGATCTTTCTTCGACGTGAGAAGACGACCAAGGTGACCTCCTTCCACCACTCCAAGGAGCAAGGAGAGAAGGACTTAAAGCCCAAGGTATAACCTTTCTAGCACTTAGCTAGTTTTTAGTTAGCTTTAGCTTGTTTTTGTTTAGCAAAGATCCTTCATAGTGTAGTCCATGTTGCCTAAGCTCATAAAAATCCGATTTTTATTCCGTTTTCCGCCTCCCCGTAAGTACCGGGGTGGGCAACGTGGACTTACACAAACAAACTTTAGTCCCAAATTGGACTATAGATCTCTCAACCAACTTTGGTTCAAGGGTACATCTCTGAACTCCTCTGATATTTGTCGTTGTAATCCTTCAACGTCGTCAGAGAGGTGATGGGTCCTGACAACCACACATTAATACGGACTGTGGGTTCCTTAAACTCATGGACTTATGCGTCCTTAAACCAATATCCGCCCCCAAAATGGAAATGTTGGACCACTATGTCCCTAAACTGGAACAATAGAGCCCAAACGCTCTTTTGTCTGATCTAAACGATCCCGTTAAGTTGATCTTAGTCTCAAACTGGACTAACGTATCCTTAACGAATGTTTAAGTTGATCTTAGCCTCAAATACGGCTAACGTATCCTTAAACAAAAAACCCCAAATCCAAATCTAAGTAAATACGTATTTGGACTAATCCACGTCCTACGGGCGACGACATAAATTAGTCTCCGTATACAATCCACGGGCAACTACAAACAAAACAAACACCCACGACACGAAGTGACCAGCTGGAGAAGGAGAAAGTTGTTACCGCGATGTGGTAGCGTAATTAACTGCAGGGGCTTGCGCCTGCAGGGAAGAGCGTCCCCACAATCAAAAAACCCTTCACCGCGAGGGGGAATCTAACGAAGTCTGCTACATCGGCCGCATCCGTCTAAACCTCCGATACACGGTGCCATAAATCAACTTGGCGTCTTCGGAGAGGTGGACAGATAAAACCAAATAGCATCTGCCCCGAATCGCCAGCGTCAGGACTTCGTAGTCTTGTGCGCCGCCTTTCGGAGGGGAACAGATTCTGGCACGCCCGGTGGGACCTTTTCCACTTCCACTCCACACTTCGTGTGTCGTGTTCGCGAACGAATCACGGTTTACTGTGGTTGCATGTAGATTCGAGGTACTAAGATTTGGTGTCTTGCTCCGTGCAGAAAATATAAGATCAATGGCTTCAAACTGCACTGCCTACAACTGCAATTCTCGCTCGGTCCTTGCTGGAGGAGTGACTTATGGGCCCCAAGCGGCCTCCCTTTTCAAAATGCCGGTGGAGCAGGTGGCTCAAACCACCACTGGACTATTTTTTGGGACCATGCTCCCACCAATGAGCTTCAATGCCCCAATGACATTGCAAGAAGCTCCAAAGAAGTCGGTCTTCGATTGACTTACCACTGCCGCGACCCCTCTCAACAGGTCGCCCAACTCCACTGCTTCAAGTTTTAATGGATTAGGCCAAAGCTCCATCGGGCCCATGAAGAAGCCTGCCATACCAGAAGACGTTATCCCGAAGCGGATAGCCATCCCAGCTCCCGTTCTTGGCGAAGTCACCAAGGTTGCTTCCCATGCTCGGAAGTCCGCTTCTGACAGGTTGGCCGTCCCCATTCAACGGACGTCGATCTTTGAAAGGATGGTACCAGCATATTCTGACCAACACGGGGGGCATAAGGAGGTCACCCCTATAGCTGAAACAACTCCATTAGCACGACATGCTCGACGTCGCCACTGGCGCCGAGTAAAGAAGGCTGGGGGCAACTTCCTCTCTGGATTTACTCCTCCCGCTCCAACAGTGGGGATCAATACTGCTGTTCCAATCGGGAACAACTTTGAATTGCTGAACACGGTGCGCAGAAACTCTTCTACTGCAATGTTGAAACGAACTCCTTCAGCTGCGAAGAGTACTCCAGAGAAAAAGCTAGAACAGCCCCCTCAACGGCTGTCCTCTAAAATTTACAGAGTCTGGCGACAGGTCCAGGAGTCAGTGATTGATGAAAACTATCTCCGCCAACGGAAAAAAATGAAGGTTCGGCAAGAGAAGGATTACTCCGTCAAGCCCCAAAAACCAATAGTTACCCGGGTGCCCATTACAACGGCCCCCTTAACTCCAATCACTCAGAAGAAAAGGAGGCCGCAAAAAGCCCCTGTGAACATGGCGAAGCATAAAAGCGCTGAACACAAACGCCCCAAATCTGGGGGCATGGTGGTGCACACTGTTTATATGGCTTCTGGAAAGGAGGAAAGCCGCACTTCTATGGGCCACCGACCGCTCACCCGATCCGTGACGAAAGCCCAGGAGCAACAACAAAAGCTTCAGGAAATAATGACTACAATGGCTGCACTCACTGAGCCAAAAGAAAGATCTGAAACGTCTTCGGATGAGCGTCAAGAACAAGAAACCGACGCTGACTTTTTACGCAGAGTCCTCGAAAAGAGGGACAAAGAAGCTGCAGAGCAAGCGGCTAACATAAAACAGATGGCACTCCTCTTCCAAGATATGGTAGGGATGATGTTACAGCCGGACCCTCCTGCTGAAGATCCTCAGATCGTCCTTGAAGACGACAGGGGAGAAACGTCAAATCCTCCACCGGCTCTGTCAACAGCCAAGGAGGAGGCAATCTCCAAAGCTGACTTGGACGAATATATAGCTCAGCAGATCCGGGTTCATCAGGTGAATGAAGCGGCTGGGCAAATTGCTAGAACCGGACGACCGTATCCGAGCTGGTACGACCAAATCAGTTACCCGCCGGGATATACGATCCCTAAATTCCACGTATATAATGGGACAGGGAATCCGCATCATCATATCGCTCAATTCAGGGCCTTATGCGGCAATACTGGAAGCGATGACAAATTGCTGCTACGTCAATTCGTCGGCAGCTTAGCAGAAACAGCCTTTGAGTAGTATTCGGAGCTACCTAACGACTCTGTCAAAATATTTGCAGAGATGGAGCTGCTGTTTACATAAAGATTCGCGAGTGCTAGTGAATGCACCCCGATTACAGCACTGATAAATGCCAGGATAAGACCGGGCGAAACGTGGGTCCAATACGCAACACGATGGCGAAACCTATGGTCGAAATGCTAACAACGCATAGAAGAGGCACCTGCGGTAGGCATGTTTGTGGGCACTCTCGATCCGCAGGCGACCATCTCACAATTCATGATGTTCTTCAGGCCGACCACCTTCCAGGCCTTGATCGACAAATTAGCCCAGATGGACCAGATGGGCCATGGACCGTCTTCTCCAAAACCAGATTCCCGAAATGAGAAAGGAAAAGGGAAAGCGAGCGTCGTCGCCAATGCTCAGCAACAGTCGAGCAACTCAAAGTTGGTCATTCGCCAAAACAACGTGCGTCCATGCCCATCCCTCGAAGAGAGGCTAGGACGTCCTTACTCGTTTCCTCAGAATAAAACGAGAAGACTGTTCGAGCTGGCAGTGCGCAACAGACTTATCAATCTGCCGAGTCCAAAGCGTCTGTCGCAGCCAGGCGATCTTAATAATCCCAATTATTGCCCTTACCACCAAACGGTAAGTCACCCGATTGAGGATTGTTTCATCTTTAAGGGATGGATCGAAGATCAGTAAACTGGAAGGTAAACCCACCACAGCCGCACTCTCCAAAGAAAACGGACACGCCGGGGGCAACTTGTTCTTTCGTCGAGGATGAAAACGATGGAGAAAACTTATCAGATGAATTCGAAGACTACGTAGCGACTTGTCATGTGATTTCTCATTCACTGACGGATGAGGAGGAGGCTCTTTGCGCTGAGAAATCAATGGCGAACCCTGAGCCAGAGATTCTACAGCCATTAGACGAGTTGATCGATGTCTTCCTAAATGAAATTCGTTTGAAAGCAAAAGCCAATCAAGAGCGTGAAATGGCCATACTGGAAAAAGCCAAGGCATTCCCATCAAATCAAAAGCCATCCACTGCGGATAAAAACAAATTCAAGACGAGGAAAAGGTTCGCCAAAGCTTTATCAGTAGGAATGAAGCTACCGCCCTCTCAAGAAAATACTTTCGCTGAGGTAGAGATGCACCCTGACTTCTGTTTATATCATCAGAAGATCATACATCCTACCGAAGACTGCGAATCTTTTAACTGTTGGTGGCAAGGGTATGTCGCTCAAAAGCAACACTTCGACAGGACAAAATGTGAAGCTTGTAGACGTAAAAAAAAAATGCGATAGATGAGCGCAAAAGAGCCGCCGACGATTGTCATACGGCCGACTCTAAGGTATCGCAAATTATCACCTTTGGAAGCGACTCTGACGAAGAAGCTACCCCCAACCCTTCCCTCAGGGAATCTATTTCAAAAATGAAGGAATTGAGGAGCTGCGAGAACGTTCAGCCATGCAATCGCACGCTACTCAGAAAAAATCCCGGCCCCGCAAACAACGGAGCGAACAAAAAGGATAAAGGAAAAGGAAAAATGGCCTTCGTCGCCAGCGCTCAACAACAATTAAGTGACCCTAGACCGGTTGCTCGCCAAAGCAACAAGCGGCAACCCCTCCAGGAAAAGTTGAAACGTCCTTACTCGTTTCCGCAAGATAAAACAAGGGGACTGTTCAAACTGGCAGTGTGCGACAGACTCATTAATCTGCCGAGTCCAAAACGTCCGTTGCGGCCAGGCGATGTTAATAATTCTAATTATTGCCCTTACCATCAAACGGTAGGTCATCTGATCGAGGATTGCTACGTCTTCAAGAACTGGGTTGAAGACCAATACCAACAAGGCAAGTTCGCGTTGTCCAAAAATTGGAAGGTGAACCCGCCACAACCACATGCTCCGAGAAAGATGGATACGCCGGGGACATCATGGTCAGTCATAGAGAAAGCCCCATAGACCGAAAAGTCAATAAACTAGATGTTCGCCTCAAATACGGCGACGGTGGACCGAAATGTCCTTAAACTAACAACGGACCGAGATGTCCTTAAACTAATGATGGACCGCAATGTCCTAAAACTTGCAAATGACCGAAATGTCTTTAAACTACTACTGCAGCATCCTCAAGCTGACGAGAATATAAAAAAAATAAAAATAAAATAAACGGTATGTCCATAAGCAAAATGGGCACGGATGAAAACCCGAAAGGGCTCCGTGAGTAAAAACAGCAGGGCTACCGGCGAGTGTTTGTGAAAACCTGAAAGGGCACAACTTCGTTAGAAAAAATAAGAAGAATAAAAAGAATTAAAAAAAACGGTATGTCCATAAGCAAAATGGGCACGGATGAAAACCCGAAAGGGCTCCGTGAGTAAAAACAGCAGGGCTACCGGCGAGTGTTCGTGAAAACCCGAAAGGGCGCGACCTCGTTAAAAAAAAAAGAGAAGAAGAAAATAAAAAGAATAAAAAAAAACGGTATGTCCATAAGCAAAATGGGCACGGTTAAAAACCCGAAAGGGCTCCGTGAGTAAAAACAGCAGAAGCAGGGCTACCGGCGAGTGTTTGTGAAAACCCGAAAGGGCGCAACCTCGTTAAAAGACACTTATAGGGTCCTCTCAACCTTATAAGGAGAAACCACCCGCATGAGATCCTTACGACTCACAAGGGAGCAACACACTTAGGGATCCCCACGATTCCTAAGGAGAAAATACACTTGCGAGATCCTCACGACTCGTAAGGAGAACTCTCTTATGGGACCCTCACGGCTCATAAGATTTAAAAGTCTTAAGTTACAGAGACCTAAACCTGTGCTTAAGCAACCCCCACAACTTTCGACATTGCCCTACAAGTGGCTCAATACCGACCCTTGTATACAATCCACGGGCGCGAATAAACATTTCCCTAACTAAGTCCCATCCGAGATTAGGGATATGTTCGCACGATGAATAACCCTTGTAAATCCTCTCAACTTACAAGGAGAAAGCCCTCCTGTAGGATCCTTACGACTTACAGAGGAGCAAAACACTTAGGAACCCTCACGATTCCTAAGGAGAAAATACACCTATAAGATCCTCATGAAGTCAAAGCCTTAGTCGACAAGACCCTAACCCTGGTCGCTAAGCCTCCTTTGTTCGACAACGACAGAGACAAATGATGATTTGCTCCTGGAGATATCCCAGTTGTAGCGATGTTGATGCCGAAATCGGTGTTCAATTTCAGGTTTACGGCGAAAGGCCAGTAGGCCGCACATGCATACGAAATAGCCGAAATGATGGGGCAACTTGCAATAAAAACCAGTAAGTAAAGGTATGCATGCAGAATAGATGAAATGATTGGGCAACTCGCAATAAAAAGCAGCGAGTAAAAATAAAATAAATAGCCAAAATGATTGGGCAACTCGCAATAAAAAGCAGCGAGTAAAAAGAAAAAATAGCCGAAATGATTGGGCACCGCGAAAAATAGCCGAAATGATTGGGCAATCGCGATTTTCGCGATATAAAAATATGAAATGATAGAGCATCGCGGAAAGAATAAAAAAAATGAAAGAATAAAACTTTTTGCCCTACAGGTGAAATCACATCGATCCCTGTATACAATCCAGGGGCACAGATAAAGAGGAAACCATACCTTCCCAACAGGCTCCATCAGAAAGCGAAGCCAAATCTCGACGGTTCATAGACAACCTAGAGACAATCTCGACATTTGTCGCAATATTACAGACACGATGTCAACAAATGAAGCAAACGAAGATCCCGAGCTTCAGGGTCTCGACGTCAACATCGACAACTTAGAGATCACCAACGGCGTTTCTCCTCACTCCAACTAGATGCAGACATGACGTCAACAAAAGACCTCACGGTCGAAACAAAGCGGAGTAACGGCAAAATCCTAACTCCACCTTAGCATTCGTCTCGTTACAGCAGACGCAATGTCAACAACGGCGTTCCTTCGCAGTCCAGCAGGGTGTACATGCAAAGTTAACAAAAGACCTCACGGTCGAAACAAAGCGGAGTAACGACAAAATCCCAACTCCACCTTAGCATTCGTCTCGTTACAGCAGACGCAATGTCAACAACGACGTTCCTTCACAGTCCAGCAGGGTGTACATGCAAAGTTAACAAAAGACCCCATGGTCGAAACAAAGCGGAGTGACGGCAAAATCCCAGCTCCACCTCAGCATTCGTCTCAATACACCAGATGCAGTGTGAGCAAATGAAGCGAAGGCCAAATTCCTAACTTCAAGGTCTTAACGGCAAGTCATATAAAGCCTGAAAGACCACCGGAGATCATCTCATATGGAGTGGTCACCTCCTCGATGTTCGTTTCGATACAGCAGACGAGTTGTCACCCCAGCGTTCTTCCTCCAGCAGGGATTCGGACGTGACAAAGCAAACGAAGCGAAGGCCACATTCCTAGCTTCAACGTCTTTACGGTAACTCACATAAAACCGGAAAGACAATCGGAGATCATCTCGCACCAGTACAGAGTGGTCACCACTTTGACGTTCGTCTCGATACAGCAGACGAAATGTCAACCCCAGCATTCTTCCTCCAACAGGATTTGGACACACCAAAGCAAACGAAGCGAAGGCCACATTCCTAGCTTCGACGTCTTGACGGTAACTCATATAAAACCGGAAAGACAATCGGAGATCATCTCGCACCAGCACAGAATGGTCACCACCTCGACGTCCGTCTCAATACAGCAGACGAGATGTCACCCCAATGTTCATCTCGACACAGCAGACACAACGTCATTAAATGAATGGAGCGACGGCAAAATCCCTAGTTCCAAATCTCGACGGTTCACCAGCAACCTAGAGACAACCTCGACGTCCGTCTCGATACAGTAGACGAGATGTCACCCCAATGTTCGTCTCGACACAGCAGACGCAACGTCATTAAACGAATGGAGCCACGGCAAAATCCCTAGTTCCAAACCTCGACGGTTCACCAGCAACCTAGAGACAACCTCGACATCCGTCTCGATACAGTAGACGAGATGTCACCCCAACGTTCGTCTCGACACTTCAGACGCAACGTCATCAAACGAATAGAGCCACGGAAAAATCCCTAGTTCCAAACCTCGGCGGTTCACCAGCAACCTAGAGACAACCGTGACATTCGCCTCGATACAGTAAACGCAATGTCAACAATAGCGTTCTTCCTCTAGCGGGATTCGGACGCGACAATCAAACAAACGGAGCCACGGAAAAATTCTAGCTCCACCTCGACGTTCGTTTCCATACAGCAGACGCTATGTCACCACAGGGTTCTTCCTCCTACAGGATTCGGACGTGACAAAGCAAACGAAGCGAAGGCCAAATTCCTAGCTTCAAGGTCTTAACGGCGAGTCATATAAAGCCAGAAAGACAACTGGAGATCGTCTCATGTCAGCACAGAATGGTCACCACCTCGACGTCCGTCTCGATACAGTAGACGAGATGTCACCCCAACGTTCGTCTCGACATTTCAGACGCAACGTCATCAAACGAATGGAGCCACGGCAAAATCCCTAGTTCCAAACCTCGGCGGTTCACCAGCAACCTAGAGACAACCTCGACGTCCGTCTCGATACAGCAGACGAGATGTCACCCCAACGTTCGTCTCGACACAGCAGACGCAACGTCATCAAACAAACGGAGCCACGACAAAAATCCCTAGTTCCCACCGCAACATTCGTCTCGATACAGCAGACGCAATGCCAGCAAACGAAGCAAAGGCCAAATTCCTAGCTTCAGGGTCTTGACGGCAACTCACATAAAGCCCGAAAGACTATCGGAGATCATCCCTACACCAGCGCGGAGTGGTTATGACTCATCGGGGCTCACCAAAATAAGCTTAACCTCAAGTAAAAAGCCAAATTCCTAACGCTTGCTCTTCCGACGGTCAAACTGCCAAGGAGGATTGCTTGAAGACGTCTTGTCCAGCCCCCGAAGGGATCAAAGACACGGCAATCGCAGGGCTACTTGAACAACACGATTGCCTATCGAGGACTATATCAGCTTATGCGACGGTACGATGGCCAAAACCCTAAGTACCACCAACCTTAACGGGCTTCTGTAGTAAAAAGCAGAGGTTAAATGCGACGTTAAGATGTTCTTGCGAGAAACGCTCGATTCGTCTCGACTTGTGAAAAAATTGTCGAGGCGGCTCAACTCGTGAGATAAAGCCTTAGGCAGTGGGCATAAAAGAAGCCTGTTTCCTAAGCACTGGGACCCCGCAAGTTGGCCCAAAACGGTCTCTTGCATACCATCCACGGGTCTCACTCTCCAACGGCGAACTTCGACAAGGAGGGGAACAACCGCTTACAAGTCCTCTCGACTCGTAAGAGGGAAAAATCTCTTATAAGATCCTTACGACTTATAAGAGAAAACACACTTAGGGATCCTCACGATTCCTAAGGAGAAAACTCACCTACGAGATCCTCTCGATTCGTAGGGAGAAAAGTCTCTATGAGACCCTCACGGCTCTTAGAATTGAAAAGTCTTAGGCAGCAGATCTGAACCTACGGCCTAAGCCCTCGCTATCTCGTGAAGAAATCAAGAAGCTTACTCTATTACCTGCTAATTATGACGACATGCTGAGAAAGAGGAAAAGCAACAGAAAGAGCATCCGATTTACATTTGATCAAGCGTTCAAGACACATTCATTCATGCATGGGCAAAAAGACTCAGGACAAAAGATATATAATAAAGACAAGCTGGGATAAAAAAAATTCCATTAATATTGCCGGAAGTTCTTACAGTCATAAAAACAATAAACGAAAGTTACAATAGAATAACCTCAGATCCAGGGCATGGATTGAGGAATTCAAAAGCGACCCTATCTATGACTTTCCAAGCCTCGCGGACCATCCTAGTGGGCTTCCTTTCGTGAGCACAAGCGTAAGGGTCCCCCCTGATGTCTTCCACCCTCCGATAAGCAGCGAGTATGGCAGACTGTTGAAAGACCTCGTGCAAGAGATCGATAAGACTGTCTCGCCGTCTCTTTGAGATTAAGTTCAACAGGTACACCGAGTGCACCTTATCCTCAGCGGAATCCAGCGCCCTAAGCGGCACACCGGAACAGAACAAGGGAAGCGCTTCCCAGATGGCTCCCACAATAAGCTTAAGTAGGGAGGAACGCCGGGGAAGCAGAGGACCATTGTACGCATCGAAGCGGCTCATTATTTCAGCACACTCCTCGTTTGTGAACTCTCGATTTTGAGAGTGGCCAAGTCGGCGGATGTCCCCGTAAGAGATGATCTCGTTAAGAGCATACATATGGGCGTCCATTGTTCCTGTGAAAGAGGATCAACAGAATTATCAGAAATACTAATTAAGCAAAACGATATAATACACCGAGGAATAAAACACCATCGTTAAACTCCAAGATCAATGAAAAACTCCTAGGAGTTCTGTTGAATGATTTGGAAGGAGCAAAGCTCCATTAATGAAATGAGAAAATACATGGAAGATCTTTCAGAGGGCAAAGCTCTATTAATGGAACCCTAATAGGGCTCTCCTTAGTCTTCTATAGACCCCCTTAGAGCAAAGCTCTGCTAAGTGAAACCCTAAATGAGTCTTCTTTAGATCAGGGATCTATTGAGAGCAAGGCTCTTAAAATTGATTTAATTTAATCAAAATTAATATTTTTACCTAAATTTCTCTAAAGTTTGAACTTTTAAAAGTGTTTAAAAAAGAGAGCCGGGCTCTGAGTTCTGAAAGTAAAATCGTGAAGATGAAAATCATCTAAGGGACCAAAGGTCATATTTATAGGCATCAAATGCCCTTTCAACTTCCAAAAGTTGCCGCGACGGTTGGAATTCGGCCACCGCTGCGCTCACATTTAAGGCCATGTAAGCGCAACGGTGGGGGGGCATTTGTTTACCCCAATCAGAGCAAAGCTCTGTTCAAATTCCAAGGAGGGAAAAGAGGCAATGCTTTTGTTTTCTTCCAATCAGAGCAAAGCTCTGTCTTGAAAATTAAAATGAAAATAAATGAAGCAACGCTTCAGATCCCCTGCGCTGCGCGCAGAGCGCCGCGTGTCAAAATCAGACACGTTAGCGCAGGGGGGCGCAGCGCCCAAGGCAGCGCACCCAATCAGAGCAAGGCTCTGTTTAAAAGTCAAACTTTAATTAAAGGAAGCAACGCTTCAATTGCGCAAGCACTGCGCTGCGCGACACGTGTCAGCGCAGATGCGCTAGCGCAGTTGCGTAGCGCAGTGCGCGACACGTGTCAGCGCAGTTGCGCTGCGCTGTGCGCTGCGCGATACGTGTCACGCGCTGGTGCGCTAGCGCAGTTGCGCTGCGCTGTGCGCTGCGTGACACGTGTCACGCGCTGGGACAGTTGCGCCAAACAGAATTAAGATTTTAAAGAAATCTTTCTGTTCTTGTTAAAACAAGAAGATTTTCTTCTGTAAAAAAGAAGCCCTTGGATCAAAGATCCAACGGTGGGGAAAATTCCCCAAATCACTCAGAAAATGATCTCTTTAACAAAGTTTAACTAATTTATGGGCACTATAAAAAGGACCTTAGACCTCAATTCGAAGGCATGAACATTTTTTGTGAGAAATCAAACAGAGAGAACTCTGAAGAATTGGAGAGAATTCCTCAAGAACAAAAAAGGTAAAAACCTTTAGAAAAAAAAATTCTCTTATGGACAGATCATTGATCTAAGAATAAGATCGATGATTTTTAATAAAAAACAAAATAAAAAAAATAGTGCTTTGCACTTTTATGAACCCCTGATTCCCTGAAATAAGAAAAACAAGAGAAACTTGTTTTCTTTGATTCTAATTAGGTCAAAGAAAACAAAGAGTGCTTTGCACTTCTTTTATGAACCATTGGTTCTGAAATCTAAAAGATTCTCAAATAATAAAACAGTGCCCTGCACTTGCAAAAATCTACACTGTTGCGCTCTCGGGTTGGCGCAAGCCACCAGAGAGCGCCACGTGTCAGCCCCATGATGATCTGCGCTATGCGCTTCTAAAACAGAGCATTGCTCTTATGAATTCCCGCAACCCTCCAGAGCGCGCCACGTGTCAGCAGCACAACAGCGCAGCTGTGCATCATGCTTGCGCTCTCCTAAGCGTGACACGTGTCGTTTCCCTATGGATTTGCGCCTTGCGCTCCTCAATCAGCGCAAAGCACCTGACAAGCCATGAGACACTCTGTCAGACTAATTAATGCAATGCATCATCAAGGGTAGAGCCCAATAAAGAAAGGTCTATCAGACCAAACAAAGTGCTATGTACTGTTAAAAGGGATAAAGCCCAAATAAAAGTCTATCAGACCAAAAATAATGCTACGCATTATTTAAAGGGTAGAGCCCAATTGAGAGGTCCAATGGACCAAAAAAAATGTTGTGCATTTAATTAAAAGCCTAATGCTATGCATTATTAAACAAAGGGCAAAGCCCAAGCCAAGGCCTAACAGGCCAACCACAAATAAAAACGTTGAATTTTCTCAACTGGACTTAGCCCAATCATGGCCATAAGTCCTCAAATTAAATTGACTGAGCACGTCGGCTCTCTTAAATCAATTTACATCCGGTTCAAGGGTACATCTCCGAACTCCTCTGACACCTATCGTTGTAATCCTTCAACGACGTCAGAGAGGCGACGGGTCCCAACAACCACACATCAACACGGACTGTGGGGTCCTTAAACTCATGGACTTATGCGTCCTTAAACCAAGATATGGACTGTGGGGTCCTTAAACGCGCGGACTTATGCGTCCTTAAACTAACGGACTAATGCGTCCTTAAACACACCCATATGGACTGTGGGGTCCTTAAACCCATGGACTTATGCGTCCTTAAACTACCATTGGACCACCACGTCCCTAAACTGGAATATGGGCCACTACGTCCATAAACTGGAATATGGACCACCACGTACCTAAACTGGAATATGGACCGCAATGTCCCTAAACTACCTATGGACCACTACGTCCCTAAACTGGAACAATAGAGCCCCCAAACGCTCTTTTGTTGGATCTAAACGATCCCGTTTAAGTTGATCTTAGCCTCAAATACGGCTAACGTATCCTTAAACATCCAAACAGACTTTAGTCCCAAATTGGACTATAAGACCCCCAATCAACTTTGGTTCAAGGGTACATCTCCGAACTCCTCTGACACATGTCGTTGTAATCCTTCAACGTCGTCAGAGAGGTGACGGGTCCCGACGGCCATATATTAAATGGACCACCATGTCCCTAAACTGGAAATGGTTCTAGACGATCCCATTAAGTTGATCTTAGTTTGGAAATTAGACTAACGTATCCTTAACAAACGTTTAAGTTGATCTTAGCCTCAAATATGGCTAACGTATCCTTAAACCAAAACCCAAAACCTAAATCTAAGAAAATACGGATTTGGACTAATCCACGTCCTACGGGCGACGAAATAAATAGTCTCCATATACAATCCATGGGCAACCACAAACAAAACAAACACCCACGACACGAAGTGACCAGATGGAGAAGGAGAAAGTTGTTACCGCGATGCGGTAGCGTAATTAACTGCAGGGGCTTGCGCCTGCAGGGAAGAGCGTCCTCACAATCAAAAACCCCTCAAGCGAGGGGGAATCTGACGAAGTCTGCTACATCGGCCGCATCCGTCTAAACCTTTGATACACGGTGCCATAAATCAACTTGGCATCTTCGGAGAGATGGACGGATAAAACCAAATAGCATCTGCCTCGAATCTCAGCGTCAGGACATCGCAGTCCTGTGCGCCGTCTTTCGGAGGGGAACAAGACCGAAACGTCCCTAAACTAGCAATGGACCGAAATGTCCTAAAACTAACTACTGACCGAAATGTCTTTAAACTACTGCAAACCCGCTGCATCCTTGGGCTGACGCGTTAAAAAAACGGTACGTTCATAAGCAAAATGGGC
This sequence comes from Agapanthus africanus, assembly GCA_030015575.1. NCBI lineage: Eukaryota > Viridiplantae > Streptophyta > Magnoliopsida > Asparagales > Amaryllidaceae > Agapanthus > Agapanthus africanus. The sequence continues at coordinate 77,289,693 of CM057343.1, forward strand.
ACGGTTGAAAACCCGAAAGGGCTCCGTGAGTAAAAACAGCAGGGCTACCGGCGAGTTTGTGAAAACCCAAAAGGGCGCAGACTCGTAAAAAAAGGTGTACATCCACATGCAAAATGGGCACGGATGAAAACCCGAAAGGGCTCCGTGAGTAAAAACAGCAGGGCTACTGGCGAGTTTGTGAAAACCCAAAAGGGCACAGACTTGTAAAAAAAAAGAAAAGGTACGTCCACAAGCAAAATGGGCACGGATGAAAACCCGAAAGGGCTCCGTGAGTAAAAACAGCAGGGCTACCCGCGAGTTTGTGAAAACCCGAAAGGGCGCAATCTCGTTAAAAGACACTTGCAAGGTCCTCTTGACCTTGTAAGGAGAAAACTACCTGCGTGAGATCCTTACGACTCACAACGGAGCAACGCACTTATGGATCCCCACAATTCCTAAGGAGAAATTACACTTACGAGATCCTCACGACTCGTAAGGAGAACCCTCTTATGAAACCCCCACGGCTCATAAGATTCAAAAGCCTTAAGCTACAGGGATCTGAACCTGTTCTTAAGCTATCACCTTTCCCAGATTGCCCTACAAGCAGTTCAATACTGACCCTTGTATATAATCCGTGGGCATAAATAATCATTTCCTTGCCGAGTCCCATCAACGACGAAGAATGCCCTCATTTGATGAATAAACACTTGTAGGTCCTCTCGATTAATAAGGAGAAAACACTCTTGCAAGATCCTTACGACTTATAAGAGAACGTACACTTAGGAATCCTCACGATTCCTGAGGAGAAAAGACACCTACGAGATCCTCACGACTCATAGGGAGAAACGCTTTTATGAGACCCTTACGGCTCATGAAGTCAAAAGCCTAAGTCGATAGGATCTTAACCATGTTTGCTAAGACACTTTTGTTCGAACCGACAAAGGCAGATGATGATTCTCTCCTGGCAATATCCCAGTGATAGTGATGCTGATGCCTGAATCGGAATCAAATTCCATGTCCTTTCATGGAAAATGATGATTCGCTCATGGCAATATTCCAGTCGTAGCGATGCTGATGCTAAGACTGGCACCGGATTCCAAGTTCCATACTCGCGATAAAAATCAGCGAGCCAAAAATGCATATGAAATAACCGAAATGATGGGGCAACTTGGAACAAAATCATCAAGTAAAATATATGCATATAAAATAGCCGAAATGGTTGGGCAACTCGAAATAAAAATCAGCGACTAAAATAAATGCATACAAAAAATAGCCGAAATGATTGGGTATCGTGAAAAATAGCCAAAATGATTGGGCAATCGCGACTTTCACGATACAAAAGGCTGAAATGATAGAGCATCGCGGAAAGAAAACAAAATACGTATAAAATGAAACTTTTGCCCTACAGGTGAGTCCATACTGACCCCTGTGTACAATCCATGGGTATAAACGAAAGGGAACCATATTTCCCCACCATATCCGATCAAAAGGGAAAGTCAGATCTCAACAGCAACATCTGCATCCCAGAAGACCAACAACGGCGTTCCTCCTCACGCCAGCAGAGCACGGACGCGACACCACCAATTGGAGCCACGGCGAAGTCCCCAGTTCTAAGACTCTACGGTTCACGGACAACCTAGAGTCAGCCCCGACACCGCAGAAAACGGAGCAAGTCAACATGACCCCATCGCGGAAATACGTCAGCAAATGACCCCGTCGCGGAAATACATCATCCAATGACCCCGTCATGGAAATACGTCATCCAATGACCCCGTTGCGGAAATACGTCAGCACATGACCCCGTCATGGAAATACATCATCCAATGACCCCGTCGCGGAAATACGTCAGCACATGACCTCGTCGCGGAAATAAGTCATCTAATGACCCCGCCTCAGAAATACGTCATCCAATGACCCCGTCGCGGAAATACGTCATCCAATGACCCCGTCGCGGAAATACGTCATCCAATGACCCCGTCGTGGAAATACGTCATCCAATGACCCCGTCGTGGAAATACGTCAGCACATGACCCCGTCGTGGAAATACGTCATCCAATGACCCTTCCTCGGAAATATGTCAGCAAATGACCCCATCGCGAAAATACGTCATCCAATGACCCCGTTGCGGAAATATGTCAGCAAATGACCCCGTCGCGGAAATACGTCATCCAATGACCCCGTCGCGGAAATACGTCAGCACATGACCCCGTCGCGGAAATACATCATCCAATGACTCCGTCTCGGAAATACGTCATCCAATGACCCTGTCGCGGAAATATGTCATCCAGTGACCCCGTCACGGAAATACGTCAGCAAATGACCCCGTTGCGGAAATACGTCATCCAATGACCCCGTCTCGGAAATACGTCATCCAATGACCCCGTCGCGGAAACAAGTCAGCCAACGACCTCCCCGTCAGAGCAATGCTTCGACTCGGAAACAAGTTAACTCACCAACCGCTTATGAGTCCTCTCGACTTGTAAGGGGGAAAATTCTCTTGTGAGATTCTTACGACTCTCAAGAGAAAGTACACTTAGGAATTCTCATGATTCCTAAAGAGAAAATACATCTACGAGATTCTCTCAACTCGTAGGGAGAAAAATCTTTATGAGACCCTCACGGCTCATAAAGTTGAAAAGTCTTCAACAGCAGACCCAAACCTGTTTCCTAAGCCATCATTACCTAGAGTAACATGACAACAACACAACAAAGAAAAGAAAGCGATATAAGATAAAACATGTCCTTTATTCATGAGTTCAATTGAATACAAGATACATCATATAAAAGAATAAAAAAATGAATGAATACATGCTATTCATGAATTACAGATTTCCATCAATGCAAAAAATTACAAAGACAGGTACTATGGAGGAGGCCTCTTCAACAAGTCGGACGATGTGAGTTTCCATCAAGGCCTATAAATGAATGAATACATGCTATTCACGGAGCCTCGAGAAGATGCGAGTTTAACAGGAGGCCCTGTCGGCATCATAATGCGAGTCTCGAAGGGAGCTGGAGCCTATGCGATTGCTGCAGAATGAGTTACGGTTAAATGCCAACTCAGGAAATAAAGAAAACGCATAAGGGATAAAGCCTATCATACCAGCTACAAAAGGCGGTAGGACGGGGAGTGCAGGGAGCTCGGTTATTCTCTTGACCGGCGACGCTATATCCAATATGAAGAAGAGTTAGCAACATGGCTATTCATAAGAGAAAGGAAAAGACGTCGGTTATAGACTATACTCACCGACATCGGCAGGTAGGGCAATCTCTGGCTGGAATGAGAAATGCGGATTCAACACCTGATACAGGTAATCAAAAAGGACTCCTGCAAAGTTATGACGACATACTGTCAGTACAAGGAGAGTGATACCCAAAATGAAGCCGATGAATCACAAACCTATACCTTCCAGCATTTCAGAAGACATGGGAGAAGGCGAGGGAACAACAGCCGGCATTGCGGCGACCCGAGGTGCTTCAGAGGGCACAATTTCAGCAACGGAAGCATCGCTAGGCCTAGTGACTTCTTCGCTCTCCCTCAGAGGGACAGTCTCGGAGCCCATGGCTTCATCCCCTGATTTGATAAGGGCCGTCATGACACTCGCGATGCCTGCCGACGCCAGAGAGCCACAAGGAGAGAGAGCAGCGGTTTGGGCAGTCCCAGACTCCCTGGAGAGAGTAGCTACTTCGGGCTCCATGGTTGCCGTCGTCTCGCTTACCATCTCACTGCCAAGACTTGGCCCTGCAGGATATGATATATAAAAATTTGCAGACCAAGTTCTAATAAAAAAAGAATGGGCATTGCATTACCTTACGATGGATCCTCAGTTGCCTCCCGAACCGCGCGTGCAACCTGTCTATGGGCGGTAGACAAGGTAGCTGGGGTACCCTCTGAAGTAATAGTGACAGAAGGGATGGTGCTTGAACCTGCACCCGTAGCCAAGGTAGCATCACGCTCCCTCACTGCGCACTTCATGCGCTTTTTTCAGTTTGAGCAGTGAGAACCGACCTCCTCAAGACTTTGGACAGGGGGATGCCTTCGCCGTCATCTGACCCTAGTTCTGCCACCAGTGCCGCTAAGGCGTCCATCATCGGTTGTTTTAGTGAAGACTCTCATGCTAGCTTGGGGATAGCCGTAGCCGTGATGGCCGGCTCTGACAAGACTACTGCACCATCGCTTGGGATCGGTGCTACACCTGGAACAAATGGAGCCGAAGCAGTCCCTGTAATAAGGTGAACTAAAGCGTCAGAGCATAGGTATAAAGCATGAGGGCGTAATCAAACGAAATAAGTTATACCCAAGCCACAAGAAGCGCGAAGCCTCTCTTCCTCCTCAAAAGTCCGTAGGGAAGCCGCCAGAGCCTCTTCAGTGGAGATGCCTGACAAAGAAGGATGTATTAATAAATGCATAATAATAGAGAAGGAAAAAGCTCAAAACGACTTGACTAGAGCATACCCGTCTCCAAAAGCGATAGCAACGCCGCTTCTATGCGAGCTTGTCGCTCGGAAGCCACAAGGGCGGCTTGAAGATCGGTATCATCCTCAAGCTCAATAAATAGACCCTCATTGTTCCCGTACTCACTCAAGCCCTCGCTATAGGGAGCATGGGGATCCTGGCCGAGTACGACGTCGAGAGAAAACATCGACTTCTTCTTCTTTTGCGAACGAGCCCCGGCGGCCGACAATAGGACCCTACGCTTCACGGGCATTTTTGGGCGACAGGTCCCAATCTCCACGCCAACTCCAGAGTCCGGAGACGCTATAGCTACCATTTTAGGAACGCTGGGCTGTGGCTTTGAAGTAAAGGTATGAGGGACCACAACCGTATTAGTCTCCTTTAATGAAGGACGAACGACAATTCGTCGTTTTAAAGTGACGGACGGGTTACCGGCAGAGACTGCACCCTTGTGATCAAGCAGCAGCCGTCATTCTTCCCTAATCACGGCACCCACTGCGTGCTGATACCACGCTACATATGGGTTCGAGGCGTTCGGGATGTAGCTCGGCTCGCTGACAAGGAAGATGGACCCGGTATTCAGGCACATGAAGTGGTGCAGCGTAGTACGAATGCCCTCTTCAGTGGCAGTCGGTTCAGCTATAAAAGATTCGAGGGGAACACCCTGGTTGTAACCTGACTGTTGGGCAAAGCGGTCCGGGTTGTACCTCGTAAACAACGCCGACTCGTTCTGCCTGAATACTAAGAAGACCGGCCTGATTGAGTACAAATGCACGATCTCCCGAGCCTTCAACATGGAAACCCCGTCCGTGAAGGTGTCACGCAGCGGCTGCACCGCCTTAGTTGACTCCTTGCCGATAGTCATGACCCTATCAACGAAGGTCATGCTGTCCCCAACCATGCGCGAGCGGAGGATCACTCCCCGAGCTTCTCACGACGACGGATCTGAAGCGGAGGCGTCAATTAGAGACATCACCCGGGGGAAATTGTAGCTATCATAGAAATGGGGACGTTTGTGGATTCCAAAACCTCCAAGCATGTGCATCTCGATCCACGAAGTAAAATAGTGCAATGGGAGATGTACGGGCTCTAAACCAGGCTGAGTAATGTCCGCCGCTAAGCTCAAGCCATAATACAAATGAGCCAGCCCGGCAATCCCGACGGCAACCCGCGTTCCTTCAACCATCCGGTGAGCCGGGTAGAAAACAGACGGCCTCATATGACGAGGGTGAATGGGAAGTACGAACCAACTTAGCCTTAGGCCGAGAAACCCCAAAAAGAACGTCTCTTCGTCGACGTCTGAAGCTGCAAGCTATACGAAGGGGACGACCGGGGTGTCCGGGAGAAAGAAATTCCTCTGATCCGCTTCTGCTACCGGCTGTTTTTCCAAACTAAAGCCGAAGGGATCAGCGAGCTTGGAAAATTTCACGGCTTCCTTTGAAGGACTTCGGGGTGGAGAAAGCAGGCAATAAAATCTGTGAAGCTGACGCCGTGCCCCCCAGATTCCAAGAACAGGCACTCATAAATATTCAACACCTTGATTAAGCTTGGGAATCGGTGCCGAATGGCATTTTCCGGAGTCAGACCCATCACTACTGATCGGGTCGTAAAGACGTATTCTTCAGGGGAAAGTATTTCCTCGTAGTGTTCCCCTCTGACAGGTAGGCCTGAGATCTCCGTAAACTCCTCCAGGAAGATTGAAACCTCCCGATCCGATAGGAGAAAGGTGTGTGTCGGGATGTTCCATTGCTCTAAGAAAGCCTTAATCCACCACACCGGAGGCGCCGGATACTGGAAAAGCGACGCATAGATAGCAGGGTACAGCCCGAGCTTCAATAACGCCAACTTTTTTGCCGATAAGATGTACCGGGCCCACTGCAGGTATCCGGCTGAATGACGAGGAGTCAGGCCAATCATATACACCTGTCCCCATGGGCACGACTCGCCCTGACATATGCGCCCCCCTAGAATATCTAAAACCATCGGCGGCTGCATAGGTATCGCGTCCCTAGAGGACTGAAGGTGACCTTCTGAGGTCCAGTGGACCTCCTTTACGGCATAGTTAACCTTGGGTGAGTCGGCATAGTGAACAGCAGAGATTGGTTCTGAAGGCATCGTACAAGAGAAGCTGTGTCGACCCTGGACAATCTGGTTGTACCATAACCCCCACAAATGAAACGACTTCTGCTCCGGGTCGTGATCCTTGATCAGTGCAAAAACTTCTCGATCTATGGGCGCGTCGGCGAAAGCGCTCTTCGGACGAACGAATGGGAAAGAAGTGTCGTAAGACATAGTACCTGCATGGGAAGAACGAGGGTTAGCCATCAATGCTATAGCCAAAAGCCTAGTACTTGATACTTTATTTTTGTACCACACTGCAATGCAGTGGAAATGGATCAAAGGGGACCCACAAAATCAAGACGACGGCTCATCATTGATGGGACAGTCAATCGTTAAAAAGAAAATCTTCAAAAAATATTCTTATTCAATGAGAGATTTCTCAGGTTAGGAGTTAACACCTTTGAGAGCTACGCTCTGTTACAGAGGTCACCTCTGTCATTATGAGGGGAATAAAAAATTCCCCAAAAATTCTGAGGGCCATGCTCTGTGAGAACGATGGAGTAATCCATCAAAACCCTAAAAAAGCAAAGCTTTTTACAAAGTAAAAATTATGAGATCTTTAAGATCTACAAAATGAACCCTAAGAGTTCTTCATTAAAGGGTTAAGAAACCCTAAAAAAAGAATGGTTTTTCTGATCTATGATCGAAGAAGAGCAAAGCTCTGGTTTTTAATTAACGGGTTAAGAACCCCTACGAATCTTTAGGATCTGTGAATCTAAGTAGAGCAAAGCTCTGTTAATGGGTTCAAATCTTACCAAATTTTTGGACAGAGTTTTAACTCTTAAGGAATTTCCTTTGGGCAGAGAGCAGTGCTCTGAAAAAGAATTAAATTCCCAGAAAAAATTAGAAGGGAAGAAGATGAATAGAAATCATCTCAAGGGCCAAAGTCCCTATTTATAGGCGTTGGAAGTCGATCCAACTTCCAAGTTGATCCGACGGTGGTAAAGCTGCGACCGTTACACTCACATGTAAGCCGCGTGAGCGCAACGGTGAGGGGAATTTGTTTCCCCAATCGAGAGCAAAGCTCTATTCAAAATTCAAAATTTGAACTGAGGCAACGCCTCATGTGCAAAGCACGAGAGCGCTAGCGCCAGCGCTGAAGAGTCAAAGACTCTGGGGAAGTGCCTCACGTGCAAAGCACGAGAGCGCCAGCGCCAGCGCTAAGAGTTAAAGATTCTGAGGTAGCGTCTTACGTGCAAAGCACGAGAGCGCCAGCGCTAAGAGTCAAAGAATCTGAGGCAGCGCCTCACATGCAAAGCACGAGAGTGCTGGCGTCAGGAGCGCCAGCGCTAAGAGTCAAAGACTCTGAGGCAGCGCCCTACGTGCAAAGTGATCAGTCGAAAATATTGCATTTTTAACACATCAATTTTCCTACCATTTGCACTCATCTAGAGGTGTTCGGTATTAATATAGCACATATTAGCAAAACAGCCGTAAAATACCAAATTACTTGTGTTATATCTTAAAACCGACACTTTGAGGGAAATTGAGTATTTATCATTGCATCGCATAATCTTTGTATAGTGCAACACTTGTCTCGAGAATATGTGTAGGAAATTCCAGGAGAAAGGACGAAACTGTCAAAAGTGCTGATAAAAATACGCCAAGTCCAAGACTTGAGATCTGGCAGAAATAGAGAAAGCAAAATGATATTCAACACATCAATAAAGTGCCACAAAGTCAGCACCATTTAAGCCTGAGAAATTCATGCAAAGAGGGATCTAAAGCGCCGCGGATCCGCGGCCAGAGTGCCCTTGGAGCCGCGGATCCGCGGCTTGATGACGTCATCAGGGCTTCAATTTTCCTGCACGTGGCTTATGTAACGGCAATAGCTTCTAGAAGACTCCAGAATGCCACGTGGCTTCATCCAGAAGGCTCGGCCTAACAACCTTACCTAAGAATATTCCCCATTCTAGAATATTCCCTCCAACAAACTTCTTCTAGAAGCCTCCTTGTAACAACCTCATTCTAGAATATTCCCTCCAACAAACTTCTTCTAGAAGATTCTTTCTAACAACCTCATTTTGGAGGGAAAATTCAAATGAGGTAGTTCATATTGGAGGGAAAATTCAAATTCAAATGATGTAGTTCATTTTGGAGGGAAAATTCAAATGAGGTGGTTCATTTTAGAGGAAAAAGTGGTTCATTTTAGAGGGAAATTTGAAATTTGAATTCTAGATCTAAGGTTGAGATGCTTATAAAAGGAAACCTAGATCTAGGGTTTTGGGTAGTTCATTGTTCATTAATCTCTGATCTCCCCCATTTCTAATACAAGTTGAGTGACACGACTTGTAAACCCTAAATCCAAAATCCAAAGCCAAATTCAAGATCCCGAGTACCATTCAAGCGAGAAGCCTTCAACCTTTTAGGAGCGGAGCCGATCTTCAATCGAGCAAGTGATCCAAGCCGATCCGCGACTCAAGAAGACGAGCGAAGCCAAATCGACGATCGAGTTCTTCCTCTTGTAGTTCTTGAGCGATTTGTAACGGAATTGTTGATATAAATAAAAGGTGAAATTCTTTAATCTTGCTTTCTTTAAATTCTTGCATCATGATTCGATCTCAATTTATGATTGTGGTTCTTGTTGTGATGTTTGAGTAAAACTCTGCTCGTAAAGGAGTCGAGACGATCAATAGAATGATGATGTAACAAATCTTAAAACGATTCTTAAGTCCTACGAGTTTTGTAAACCCTAGCAAATTGAAGAATCGACGACCTAGTTTCGTTGCGATGCTTTCTTAATTGTGATCGCTCGAAATTAGGGATCCACGATCGATTCTTGAGTTTACTAGAGGCTAGAATGTGAATGATATCGACGAAGGAACAAGGGATAAATGATGAAACCCTAGTTTCACAAGAAATCCCTAATTCTCGTTGACCATCATCGATCTAGTATCAATTCATCGAAGGATAAGAATACGTAATCGCTAGATTTCATCACATCTATAGATCCGATCGATTCCTACGAGCCTCATTTCGATTCTTGATATTTGATTTGGAAACATCACAAATTCTCAATTCTTGATTTTATCGATTCATGATTTAGACTAGATTTTCCTAATTCTTGAACTTCAATTTACAAATCATGAATTGTTGTTTGTTTTCTTTTCTTTAAATTTTCAACTCATCTAAATCGAAACACGAACGATTACACTTTCCCTGTGGACGATCCGCACTTACTAACGCACTACAATCGACACCGTTATTGATTGCGGTCAAATAATTCTTTGGTTGTGAATTCTATTCATTTTCTAAACCAACACACAAAGAAACGACCAATCACAAAGCACGAGAACGCTAAGCGCTAGAACTAAATGTTCTCCACCATTGGATCAAAGATCCAACTAAGATGAATAAATCATCAAATTATAGAATAAAATTCTGTTGAGGAAATACTCCTCAAATCTTTCCAAACAGGAAAGATTGTGCTCTGTAAATCAGAGCACCGTTGGATCAAAAATCCAATAGTGATTAAAAATCACTAAGATACAGAATGGGTTCTGTATGGGAAAATATTTCTCTAATCTTATTAAAAACAAGAAGATTGTCTTCTGTAAAACAGAAGCCCTTGGATCAAAGATCCAACGGTGGGAAACATTCCCCAAATCAATCAGAGATCTCTCAATGAGAGATTTTCCTAACTGATTCAACAAATCAGCCTCCCCTATATAAAGGACCCAAGACTTCAAGTCTTAAACAGAGGAACCCCCCAATAAACTTCAAAAAGAAAAAGAGATGAGCAAGCTCTGAAAAGAAGAATTTCTTCAAGGTAAATAAAATAGAGAGATCAAAGCATCTCATAAAAAAGAAGAACTTAGTTCTTTTTCTAGATCATAAATCTACAAAGACAGAAGTCTTTCATAAGAGTAGGAGAGATTGGAACATCTCATCATAAAAAAGGAGGGAGAAGAACTTAGTTCTCTTTAGATCACAGATCTATAAAAAAAAAGACAAAGTCTTTCATAAAAACAGAAGAGATCATAGCATCTCCTATTAAAATAAGAACTTAGTTCTTAGATCCACGAGATAAAGTCTCTTATAAACGAGAACTTAATTCTTAGAGCACAGAATTAATCAAGAGCGCATTGCACTCATTAGCTAGCGCTCAGTTCCAAGCGCGCCACGTGTTCCTCATATGGGCGCCACTTAATAAAGAGCGCTCTGCACTCATTGGCTGGCGCTAAGCGCGCCACATGCTCCTCACGTATGCGCCATTTTCATAAGAAGCGCATTAGTGCTCCAAGTCTGGCGCTCAGCGCCACGTGCTCTTCATATGTGCGCCATTTTAATAAGAAGCGCCTTAGCTCTCCAAGTCTGGCGCTCAGCGCCAAGCGCGCCACCTGCTCCTCACGTGTGCGCTATTTCATAAGAAACGCCTTAGCGCTTCAGGTCTGGCGCTCAGCACCAAGCGCGCCACGTGCTCCTCACGTGTGCGCTATTTCATAAGAAGCGCCTCAGCGCTCCAAGTCTGGCGCTCAACGCCAAGTGCTCTGTACATAAAGGCTCTGTACATAAAGCGCTCTGCGCTACAAAGAGTGTTCAACACTCAATAAAAGACAAAAGAAGGAGTGTCAGAACCCAAAATTAATGCTTTGCATTATTGAACAACAAAGGGTCTGAGCCCAAACAAATGTTAACATTTTGTTCAAAAATGAATGGACCGAGTCCAGATAAGTGTTCAAATACTTTAACTGAATGGGCTGAACCCAAGTAGGCTATAAACCCCCCTCCAATTCAGATTAATTGAGCCCATGTGCTCCCAATTTTTTTAATTGGTCTTAGTCCCAAACCTGACTATAGATCCCCCAACCATTATTGGTTCATGGTACATCTCTTCATTCCTCTGATATGTGTCGTTGTAATTCTTCAACGTCTTCAGAGAGGTGACGGGTCCCGACAACCAGACACTCCATGGACTATGCTGTCCTTAAACTTATGGACCGCAACGTCCCTAAACTAAACCCCATAGACTGACGTATTTAAACTCTATGGACTATGATGTCCTTAAACTCTACGGACTATGATGTCCTTAAACTTATGGACCACAACGTCCTTAAACTAAAATGATAGAGTCCAAATGCCCTGTCATCGGATCTAAATGATTTCGAACCCCCGTTGAGTAGATCTTAGTCTAAAATTAGACTAACGTATCCTTAACAAACGTTTAACTTGATCTTAATCTCAATGAGATTAATGATCCTTAAATCCAACCCAAACCCAAATCTATGAAAATACAGATTTGGACTAATCCACGCCCTACGGACGACAACAAAAATTAGTCTCCGTATACAATCCACGGGCAACCAAAAATAAAACAAACACACACGATACGAAGTGACCATCTGGAGAAGGAGAAAGTTGTTACCGCGATGCGGTAGCGTAATTAACTGCAGGGGCTTACACCTGCTGGGAAGAGCGTCCCCACAATCAAAACCCCCCTCAAACGAGGGGGAATCTGATGAAGTCTGCTACAACGGCCGCATCCATCTAAACCTCCGATACACGGTGCCATAAATCAACTTAGCATCTTCGGAGAGATGGACGGATAAAACTAAATAGCATCTGCCCCCAAATTCATGCAAGACGTTTGTCTTCCCGATTTTCGGCGGAGAACATATGCGCTCTACAATTCTGGAGGCTGATGACGAGGTCGAGATCCTCGATGGGCCTGGGGATCTCTCAAACCCTCCTTGCATGACTGCGGGTAAGTTAAGCTTTTATCTTTGGCATTGATTCACCTTATTTCATGTTTGTGGCTCTCAATGACTGTCCATAACTCTTGACAGCTCTGCCAACCTTAATTCTGTTGGAATCTCGGATCTTCATGCCACCGGGTCCCTATGCCCGGCTTGTGTCTAAAAGGATGGCGAGGCAAAGCATCCACTCTCTGACGGCTCTCATTGAAGACCTTCGCGCTGGTACCTCTGTCCCGGCCGAAGAATTTGCTGTCGAAGCCAACGCTTCCTTATCCATCCTCTCCACCTATCATGATGAAGCGTTGGTACGCATCTGGGTTGAGTATTGTCGTAGAGTGGAGGCTTGCTTACATAATCTCGAGTGTATCTTCCTTCATTCCGAGCTCTTAACTGCCAAGGTGAGCCTGCGGGGGTGGATTGAGTGGTGTGCCGCTAATCTTCAGTCCTGCGAAAAGAGGTTCAACCGGAAATTTTCAAAGAGGGAGCTAGCTTCAAATGCTTTGTGGGAACTTCAAGCTCAACTCACTTCTAAGACCACTCGTGCGTACGAACTTTGGCAGGTGCTTCAAGAAGCTATCACGGAGGTGGTAGCTCTTGATAAAGCCGTTATTTTTACCCGCGAGATGGTTGAAGCTCACAAAGTAGCTGAAAGGGAGCTTGAGAGTCGGCTCGCCTCGTACCAGGCTCAACAGTCTCAAGGGGAGACCTGTCTTGTGGCCATAATGAAGCTTGAAGCCGGGGCCTAGCGAAAGAATAACGAATGGACGAACTTATTGCATCGTCCGCCGGCCTGAAGATATATATGTTTTTTTTGTATACTCCTTTTGTGTTTACTCCTGAATGAGAGTATTTTTTTGATTCTTTTATAGATTGTACTTTGTATTTATTTGGATTTATGAATAAAAGACATATTTTGTTTCATGGTGGTATGTCCCTTTTAGCAAATGCATTTTGTGGATAATCTATCTTGATCTTTTCGCAGGACAGCGCCGGCTTAGGAAATGGGTTCAGATCTGTTGCCTAAGACTTCTCAACTTTATGAGCCGTGAGGGTCTCATAAAGAGTTTTTTCCCTACGAGTCGAGAGGATCCCGTAGGTATATTTTCTCCTTAGGAATCGTGAGGATTCCTAAGTGTGTACTTTCTCTCGAGAGTCGTAAGGATCTCACAAGAGAATTTTTCCCCTTTACGGGTCGAGAGGATTTGTGAATGGTTGTTTCCCTCCTTGTTAAGATTCGACTTTGGAGAATGTGGCCCGTGGATAGTCCAACTTGACCTCCTTGTAAAGCAGTGATGGTTTAAGAGACAGGGTTAGGATCTGCCATCTAAGACTTTTCAACTTTATGAGCCATGAGGATCTCATAAAGACTTTTCTCCCTACGGGTCGAGAGGATCTCGTAGGTGTATTTTCTCCTTAGGAATCGTGAGTATCCCTAAGTGTGCTTTCTCTTGAGAGTCGTAAGGATCTCGCAAGAGAATTTTCTCTTTTACAAGTCAAGAGGACTCGTAAGTGGTTGATGAGTTGACTTGTTCCCGAGGCGAAGCGTTGCTTTGACGGGGAGGTCGAGGGTTGACTTTCTCCGTTTTCTATGGTGTCGTGATCGACTTTCTCCATTTTCTACGGTGTCGGGATCGACTTTATCCGTTTTCTACGGTGTCGGGATCGACTTTCTCCGTTTTCTACGGTGTCGGGATCGACTTTCTCCATTTTCTACGGTGTCAGGATAGACTTTCTCCGTTTTCTATGGTGTCGCGGTCGACTTTCTCCGTTTTCTATGGTGTCGGGGTCGACTTTCTCCATTTTCTATGGTGTCGGGATCGACTTTCTCCGTTTTCTACGGTGTCGGGATCGACTTTCTCCGTTTTCTACGGTGTCCGGGTCGACTTTCTCCATTTTCTACGGTGTCGGGATCGACTTTCTCCGTTTTCTACGGTGTCGGGGTCGACTTTCTCCGTTTTCTATGGTGTCGGGGTCGACTTTCTCCGTTTTCTACGGTGTCGGGGTCGACTTTCTCCGTTTTCTTCGGTGTCAGGATTGACTTTTTCCATTTTCTACGGTGTCAAGGTTGACTTTAGGTTGTCTGTAAACCGCAGAGTCTTGGAACTGGGGACTTTGTCGTGGTTCCGATTGGTAGTGTCGTGTCCGTGTCCTGCTGACATGAGGAGGAACGCCGTTTCCGGTCTTCTGGGATGCAGATATTGCCGCTGAGACCTGACTCTCCCTTGGATAGAGTTTGTTGGGACATGTGGTTCCCTTTTCGTTTATGCCCATGGATTGTATACAGGGGTCAGTATGGACTTACCTGCAGGGCAGAAGTTTCATTCTTTCATTCATTTTTTTTATTTCTTTCTGCGATGCTTTATCATTTCAGCTTTTATATCGCGAAAGTCGCGGTTGCCCAATCATTTCGGTTATTTTTCACGGTGCCCAATCATTTCGGCTATTTTTATTTTTACTCGCTGCTTTTTATTGCGAGTTGCCCAATCATTTCGGCTGTTTTTGTATACATATATTTTACTCGCTGATTTTTATAGCGAGTTGCCCAAACATTTTGGCTATTTCATATGCATTTTTTTTTAGTATGGAACTCAAGATCTGATACCAATCTTGCATCAGTATCGCTGCGATTGGAATGTTGCCAGGAGCGAATCATCATTTGCCATGAAAGGACTTGGAATTTGAGACCGATTTAGGCATCAACATCGCTACAACTGGGATATTGCCATGAGCGAATCATCATTTCCCTTTGTCGATTCGAACAAAAGGTGGCTTAGCAAACAGGGTTAAGATCCTGTCGACTAAGGCTTTTGACTTCATGAGCCGTAAGGGTCTCATAAAGGTGTTTCTCCCTAGGAGTCGTGAGGATCTCGTAGGTGTGTTTTTCCCTTAAGAATCGTAAGGATTCTTAAGTGTATGTTCTCTTGTAAGTCATAAGGTGTAACATTTCAAAAAAATAAAATATTATTTTTGGGAATTTTTATAATTTAATAATAAAATATTGAATATTTTAATAGGGCGGCATAATTAAATACCGATAAATTGGGAAAATTTTGAAAAATTATAGAAATTACTAAAAGAGGGTGTTTTATGTGAATTATGCAAATTTTAAGTTTTTATGATTTATTATACACTAATTTTTTTCTAATCGCGATTAAAAATTGCTAATCGCGCTTTAAGCTCATTTTGTGCAAACATGCACCATATCTTTTTATTAACACTTGTTGCATTTTTACTACATGTTTTTGGGTGCATGGCTTTTGTTTTGGGGTTACTACAGAGGTGAGAAAGAAAATAGAAAAGAAAAAGGAAATGAGTAAAGAATTAGGTATGGTTAGGAGAGAGAAAGAGTGGGTGAGGGTCAACCCAAGTCTCAAGCCATTCCTTCTCCATTCCTTCACTCATTTTCCTCTCCCTCTCTCTCCATGCTGCTGCTGCTGCTGTCCCCCCTTCCTCCTCCATCTTCAACCTCTCAAAGCTCCATGAAAAACAACCCAAAACCCCATTCCCTTTTCACAAAAATGGTGCACAAGCTCACAAGCTACCCATTGGACCAAGAAAAATGTGATTTTGGCGCTGTAGAGGATTCATGGGAGCTAAATGAGGTAACCCCTTTCACAATTATTGTAATGTTTCTTGTGTTTAGGCCTCATTTCAAGTTTAATATCGTTTTGGCGAAGTTTAGTGAACCTTGAAGTTTTCTTGAGAGGGTTAGGGCTAAATTGAGTTGTGGTGGTTCAATTGAGTCCCAGTAGTGACCATAGAACCCCTGATATGATGCAAATCCAGACCCAAACACAATATAGAACCTGGAACTGAAAAAAAAACTTTGCATATTGGTTTTGTGAGTGTATAAGGCATGCAGGAAAATCTGGAATGACCTGGAACATTTACGAGATAAATAAACAACTCCGGGGACCCATTTGAGACCATATGAGACCCCCCTGCAAGTACGAGGCCCCAAGTCATCCCCAAAACCGAGGAGGCCGGTTTTTATAGGGAAGTGGCTGGCCCCTTGGTGGGTGAGGCTGTCCAGGTTGTTTCCATAGGTCATATGTACCCTATATACTACCCTTGTGTTGTTTTGGAACCTAGTTTTCACCTTATACAAAATCCGGGACCGCTTTTCTGGGTTGCTGCCATGTGTTTCATGATGTATATGGATTGGAGATTTGATATTTGTGTTTGTACTTGGTCACTTGACGTTTGTACGTCTATCCCGAGTGTTTTTGGGTTGAATTGCGCGATGCAAACTATAGGTTCTAACCTATAGGCTTTTAAGCGTGTCATTTTGGTTTTCGTGTGTCGTTTTGGTTTCGATTTGGTTTTAATGCGATGTGATACGTATGGCATGTAGGTATCCCCACGATGATTCAAGACGATGAAGAAGATGGTGGCGACATCGACACCGGCAAGCAAGATCAAGGTGAGTAGATTATATCTACGGGGGAAGTCGGGTGGATGGCGTATAGCACCCCCGCAGTTCGATACTTAGTATACTAGATATATACTATATATATATTTATGATAGCGTTATGTGTGACTTGGATATTCTAGATGTGATTAGGTGTACTATGGATAGATTAGGGTTTAGAAGTAAACTAGTATAGTTTCCTAGATGTGAACCCTAGAATAGGTTTACACCCATACGCACACACATGCTTATTTGTTATACATATACCTAGATGATGAGGATAGTGGATGATAATTGGAGATGAGTCGATGATATTGGGCATAGTGGCATGAGATCGGTGATATGATGTGATTCGTATTTGGGATACGACATGTGATTTTAGCGGGCCTTGGGACGTGTGTTTTACACACGCATTTTTATTTATATAGATGGTATCGATTTGTACTAGACTTAGATCAGTACCCCAGATCACGAGATATGATGATAAGGATACCATATAATTGATGAGATGAATGTGATATTGACCCGTACCCAGATTTGGGATGCCGTACGATGATTTACTGTACGAGCTTTATATTGATGATAGATCCGCACTCATGACTCGAGGATATCATATGATATTGTATCGTACGTGGTACCTTTAAGGCGGGATCACTGACTTGTATTTATATATACATATACATATACATATATATATATATCGACTCAGATTTAGGTGGTTTCCATACCCCTCCCGATTAGCTTGTTAGGCTAGGCCGATGTCATACCTATTTCAAAAACTAACGAATTGGGAGTATTTTAAAGACAGGCAAAGGGATTCTATGGATATTTCAAAAGACGCATCTTTTCTTAAAAACACCGTAGCCCTTATTTTCCTAAAAACCCCGATTCGTCTTCTTTCAAATGGCAAACAATATGGCATAGATACATTGATGTAGATAATGCACTATTGTGTTTATTATTCATTTGCCACATATTCTTGCTTTTCGCATCGCATTGCATGTTGAAATATACATATTGCACACTCATACTTGTGCACATACCTATTGTACATTCATACTTGTGTACTCACATATTGTACACTCATACTTGTGCACACACCTATTGTACATTCATACTCGTGTACTTACATATTGTACATCCATACTTGTGCACATACCTATTGTACATTCATACTTGTGTACTCACATATTGTACACCCATACTTGTGCACACACCTATTGTACATTCATACTTGTGTACTTACATATTGTACACCCATACTTGTGCACATACCTATTGTAAATTCATACTTGTGTACTCACTATTGTACACCCATACTTGTGCACACACCTATTGTACATTCATACTTGTGTACTTATATATTGTACATCCATTCTTGCATACATACGTATTTGCACATACATAGATGATTCTGGCTTGATTTGAGATTTGGGAACCACAAGGTACTTTTAAAACTGATTCATTTCAAAAGAGCGGTCTTCCCTCGCTATGTGCATATTACTGTTTTATGTCGCATGATATACTGATATGCTTACATTCTTTTATATGTCGCATACATCATGCTTTATGATTATACGCATTGAGATATGTTGTTTCCATGATATTTCTGGATTTGGGAACCGTGGTCATTTCAAAATAAAGTATGTATTGTTTTAAAAACCCGGTCACCCTTGATATGATATTTCAGTGCGTCCACCATGTGTTTTTCTCGGTTCTGAGAGTGGCATGTGAAACCTGATTCGAGGAGCGGTAGGCACCGTCTGCGGGTATATGGTGGACCCGGTGAGGTACCCCGGGGCAAGAAGACTCGTATATGTTAGACGGTGAGCCTGGCAGGGGAGTACAACCTACCGGTGATTGTTTTTGAGCTCGGCGGATATCTGGGGGATACCGACCGGAGTTGAGAGATGAGACGGGCCGATCCGGACTGACGGAACCCTATGTATATGAGGATTTACGTGCCGATGTTAGGCACAGGTTTCATGATGTTTTCGAGTGTCAATGCTTAACACTCATGTTCCATGATTTGTTATGTCGCAAGCGACACATGTTGATTTACATCCTCATACTTCCATGCATATACTTTATGATATTTACATACATGATGCTTATTGTCATTGGGTGACACGTGGACGATTTCCACATACATATAGTTGACATTGATGATATTGATCATATAGTTGGATGATATCCACATATTCATAGACTTCATGATAGAGTTGACATTGATCATACCTCATATTTATGACATGTTATTACCTGAGGCACCGGCACGAGCACCTGGTACTACACTCTTGTATAGATGTTACATTGCCACCTTAGCATGCTTCAAACTTATTCATTTGAGGTTTATATATATTTGATCGTATTGACCTAGGATTGTGTCATACATACGATTTCTGCTCTGTGATGTTTTCTATTCACGAGTTTGCAACTCACCCCCGTTGTGCCACGGTTCTTGCAGGTTTTGCCGTACAGGTTCCATTGCGGCATCTGGCACACTGCTTCCTTTACGGGTGATTTGCTTTGGTAGGTGGGTTCTTTTGCATCAGAACCACCATTGTACATGTATTATTCAGTTGTATCTAGTAATTCTATCAACCAAACTTGTATATTGTTTCAGACTTAGAAAACCAGCTGTGTATCATTTCGACCTTAGAGTCGCGCATTGTAGTATTATGGTTTTCATGCTGATTTTGAGTTTCCTTTTTGAGTTTTGATCCTCGCTCTTCGGCGTTGTATATTATACTGTTTGCATGGTTGTGACCGTCGATTGACGAAGAGATAGCTCCCGCTTGGGGATGCCTTTATCATTGTGTATATATTATTCTTGTTGTACCCCTTTCGGGGCCAGTATTTACAAAAGAAACTCTGCCGAAATTTTCAGAAAAGACATGAGATTTTTAAAATGCATATTCGGCTTATGTTATTGAAAAACCTTGTTTTTTAAAACATGTTTTCTTCACTTCTTAAAACTATTTTCTTTCATATATTATTTAAAATGGTTTTAGATTTCTGGGCTTTTGGCTTACTTGAATTAGATGGGGTCCTATAGACTTCATATGATTCAAGGGCCAGTCACGTGCTATTTCGGGTCGTGACATAAGGATCTTGCAAGAGTGTTTTCTCCTTGTATATCGAGAGGACCTACAAGTGTTTGTTCATCAAATGAGAGCATTCCTCATCGTCGATGGGACTTGGTAAGAAAAAGATTATTTGTGCCCGTGGATTGTATACAAGGATCGGTATTGAACCGCTTGCAGGGCAAACTGGGAAATGTGATGGCTTAAGAACAGGTTCAGATCCCTGTAGCTTAAGGCTTTTGAATCTTATAAGCCGTGAGGGTCTTATAAGAGGGTTCTCCTTACGAGTCGTGAGGATCTCGTAAGTGTAATTTCTCCTTAGGAGTCGTGGGGATTCCTAAGTGTGTCGCTCCTTTGTGAGACGTAAGGATCTCATGCAGGTAGTTTTCTCCTTACAAGGTCGAGAGGACCTTGCAAGTGTCTTTTAACGAGATTGCGCCCTTCGGGGTTTCACAAATTCGCCGGTAGCCCTGATGTTTTTACTCACGGTGCCCTTTCGGGTTTTCATCCATGCCTATTTTGCTTGTGGACGTACCGTTTTTTTTTAACACGTCGGCCTGGGGATGCCGGGGGTTTGTAGTAGTTTA
The DNA here is from genome assembly GCA_030015575.1 of Agapanthus africanus. Lineage (NCBI taxonomy): Eukaryota > Viridiplantae > Streptophyta > Magnoliopsida > Asparagales > Amaryllidaceae > Agapanthus > Agapanthus africanus. Next base: position 77,310,029 of record CM057343.1, read on the forward strand.
AAGACGTTTCGGTCAGGCGTAGTATTTCTTCAAGAACCGACCGTTTATTGGCCTGAAGGGTCTTTCGCCATGCATATTGACGAGCAAGTAAGCCCTACCTTGGTAGACCTTGTCTATAATGTACGGGCCCTCATAGTTCGGCTTGAATTTCCCACGTTGGCACGACTGGGGATCATAGGTCTCTTGACCACTAGCACGAGTTCGTCTTGGCGAAATGTCCTCGGCCTAGTCAATCTCTTGTATGAGCGCCTCATCTTCGCTTTGTAAGCCTCCAAGTTTTGCTGTGCCATGAGCCGAGTTTCATCGAGGGCGTCGAGCTCCTCGAGCCGAAGATGAGAATTCTCTTCGTCTGTTAGCTCGTAATGAACCGCCACTCGTAGGGAGGGTAACTCTATCTCCAAGGGGAGTACTGCTTCAGCGCCGAATACTAATGCATAGGGCGTTGTGTTTGTGGCAGGTTTGAACGTGGTCCGATACGCCCAGAGAGTTTCATGCAGTCTCTCGTGCCAGTCCTTCTTATTTTTGGACACCGTTTTCTTTATGATCTTTGTAAAGGTCTTGTTGAAAGCCTCAGGTAGACCGTTAGCTCGGGGATTATAGACCAAATAGTATCTTTAGTCTATATTATGCTGCTGTGCGAAGCGGCTGATTTTGTGACTTCTGTAAGCTGGCCCGTTATCGGAGATAATTCGTCGCGGAGTGCCGAACCAATAAATGACGTGTGTCTTAAAGAAATGGAGAATATTCTCCGTCTTCACTTTTCTTAGTGGTACTGCTTCTGCCCACTTGGAGAAGTAATCAGTTGTCGCCAGTATGAACCGATGTCCTTTGGACGATGCTGGTTCTATAGGCCCAATTATGTCGGTTCCCCATATTTCGAACGGCCAACTAGCCACTATTGGGTGTAGCGGGTTTGGATGCTGGTGGATGAAGTCTCCGTGAATTTGGCACGAGTGGCACAGCTTTGCATATTCGAGGCAGTCATGGATCATCGTGGGCCAATAGTAGCCCATCCTTTTGATCTTCAGTTTCATCCTTGGCCCGTCTTGATGAGAACCGCAGTGTCCGTCATGAGTCTCTTGGACGACTCTCCTTACTTCTTCCGGTCCTAAGCATCTTGGCCACAGGGAGTCGAACGATATCTTATACAGAGTATCATTGACGAAGGCGAAAGACAGAGCGCGTTTCATGAGCTGATGTCTTGGGGACGCATCTTCAGGTGTTTGACGGGATTTGAAGTAGTCTATAAAGACTTCTCTCCAATCCTTGGCCTTTTCCTGGTCTTCTATTTGTAGGGCTATTTGCTCGGTTACTTCCTTTTCTTCAAACGACTCCGGTGATATTTCTACCGGTGCAAGAACTCGACGGCTTTGTACAACGATCCTCACGTCATCGAGATTTTCGTCAGCCAGTTCTTTGGCAAGTTTGGCTAATGCATCCGCCTTGCTATTCTCCGCTCGCGGTATGCTTTCTAGGGCGTAGGAAGGGATTTGAGTCAGCAATTGTTGCACCCTTTCGCCATATTTTACCAACTCCGATTTGCACGTTTGATAGTCGCCGTTTACTTGATAACGACCAACTGGTAGTCTCCGTATATAAGGAGGTTTTCGATTCCCATATCGACAACGATCTCAAGACCTGCTATCAAAGCTTCATATTCTGCCTCATTGTTTGTCCTCGGCTCTGTTAAGGAAAAGGCAAAGCGCATTATCCCTCCTTGCGGAGTCACGAAGATAAGGCCTACCCCTGATTTAATTATAGAGGTGTTTTGCTTTCGCTTCTTCATGGAAGATGCCCCATCAAAGTAGAGTTCCCATCGGGTATCACTCCTTCCTCTCTCGCTGTCGATCATGTCAAACGCGTGCTCGTCCGGCAGTTCACAATTTAAGGGCGAGTCGGCTGGTATCGGATGCTCGGCGAGAAAGTCGGCGATAGCCTAGCCTTTCACTGCTTTGAGGGGTCGATAGATTATCGAGAACTCCATCAAGAGGAGGGCCCATTTAGCGAGTCGTCCTATTAGTATGGCTCTTGACATCAAATATTTGAGAGGATCCACCTTTGATATGAGATGGACCTCATGCGCCAAAGCATAGTGTCTGAGCTTCGTTATTGCGAAGATTAACGCCAGGCGGTGTTTTTCGATGGGGGAGTAGTTGTTTTCTGCCCCCGGTAGAACTCGACTCAAATAGTAGAGGGCTCTCTTTTTCCCTTGGTCATTTTCCTGTGCCCATAGCGCACCTAAAGAACCTTCAAGGGCTGCTGTGTATAGGATGAGAGGCTTTCCCTTGACCGGAGCGGTCAGTACCGGCGGATTCTGCAGGTATTTCTTGATTTCGTCTAGTGCGCTTTAGCATTTGCGATCTCAGACGAACGGGGTTCCCTTCTTCATCAAGTGACCGTAAGAGCGGCACTTGCCGGAGAGATTGGCAATGAATCGTCGGATATATGCGAGCTTTCCTTGGAGAGACCGAAGTTGCTTGAGAGTTCTTGGCGGAGGCATTTCCATGATCGCCTTGTTCTTCGATGGGTCTATCTCGATGCCCCGGTGTCGTACGATGAATCCTAGGAATTTGCCCGAGGAAACTCTAAACGCGCATTTCAGAGGGTTCATCTTCAGGTTGTATTTCCGAAGGCGCTAAAACACGATTTTCAGATGCTCCCAATGCTCCTCGTACGACTTGCTTTTCACCACGAGGTCATCGATATAGCATTCGACGATTTCATGTATGAGGTCATCGAAAATCTTTGTCATGGCCCTCTGATAGGTAGCGCCGGCATTCTTCAAGCCGAAAGGAATTACTTTGTAGCAGAATATTCCTAGGGGAGTCCGGAAAGAGGTATGCTTCTAGTCTTCGAGGTGCATCTTTATTTGATTGTACCCTGATGATCCATCCATGAAAGAGAAGACTTCGTGAGTGGACGTGTTGTCTATCATCAGCTCGGTAACCGGTACGGGAAAATCATCCTTCGGGCAAGCTTTGTTGAGGTCCCAAAAGTCTACACAGATGCGCACCGTCCCATTTTTCTTCATCACTGGGACAATGTTGGCGATCTAGTCAGGATACTGAACTTCTTGGATAAAGCCGGATTCGATTAGCTTCTTGACTTCGACGTTGATGCTCATTTCAAGTTCGAGCCGCATTCTCCTCGGTGCTTGTTTGACTGGCTTGACATCCGGGGATATTGCCAATTTATGCACAGCTATTTCCGGATCTAACCCAGGCATCTCGAAGTAGTTCCATGCGAAGCAGTCTTCATACAGCATGAGCATGTCTCTTAGCGTATCCATTGTTCTTTAATCAGCAGCTCACTGACAAACGGAGGCCTCAGGTCGTTTGCCGTCCCCAAGTCGATCTTCCTTAGAATGCCCGCAGTAGTATGTATCCCATCTTCCAGCTCTTTTGGAGCTGGTGGAAGTTTGTTCATACCAGAATATTGCATTTTATACCGCCCATTCTTACGCTCGTGTGTTTATAGGTAGGTGCTTTTAATCCGTGTTTGTTACATATTTACAGAATACAGGTTTCCGGTACAAATATTGCAAATCAAGATAAAATCTCCACAGTTACACCAAAAGCAGAACATCTGTTGACAGCAGATAAAAGCCGGGTTCTGGTCATCCATATCCGTCCAGTGCCGAGTACCAGTTCCAGATATAAGACATGTGACAGTGGTCATTTGTGTCTGGGACAAGCACAGAGCATGAGGGGGGCTGCACAAGAATCAATGGGTGCGCGGAGCTCGAGGGAGATAAAGTCAAAAGTAAAGAAAAGAATGCAATCTTGGACTAAAAAATCTGCAGATATTCTGGAAGACTTTTGTGCAGTATGAAGTTTTCAAACACGAGGAAAAAGTAAACCAGGGAAAGCCACCAAGTACGATCACCCAACTCACCAAGATGGCCGCGGATCCTCGGCCAATAGGGGGTATTGGCCGCGGATCCGCGGCCATGTGGGGTCCTCACTCTGTCAACTTTTGGGGGCTGTTTTGTAATTTTGTTTATGGGCAGATTGTTGCCCTAGGTTTCTCATTCCCTTCCTATAAATACCCCGGATCTGATCAAAGCCAAGGGAGCACTTCTTTAGCCTCTTTTTGTTAGGTTTTAGTTTCTTTCTTCTTCTTCTTCTTCTTCATTCTTCCTCCATGAAATTGTAGTGAGAGCTTTTTGAGTGGATGATGAAATGAAGATGAGGGTTTTTGTATCTTTCTTGCTAGTTTAGCTCCCCCTTGAGATTCTTGCTTTCTCTTGATCTTTCAACCTCTTCATTGAGCTTGAAAGGTTAAGGGTTAGTTATTGATCTCAAGGGTCGTATTTTCTTATGGAATTGGTTCTTCACTTCACATGAGTTCTTTACCCTTCTCTTGATCTTGCAACCTCTTGATTGAGCTTGCAAGTTTAAGGGTTGGCTATTGATCCCATGCTTGTCTTGAGTTCTAGTTTCTTATTCTTTTTATTGCTTATTTATTACTTGCTTTTTATTACCTTGCTTTACTTTCTTGCAATTTAATTCATGCACTTTCTTTCTTGTAATCTTTTCTTTTCTTTGTTCTTTTCTTTTGCTCTTTGTTATTCATTTTGTGAATATTGTAATTATTGTCGTTGTTAAGAATAAATACGGTATTGTAAGTTAACACTTCTTTGCTCATTTCCTTTTCCCGTTATTTTCCATTGAACTCTGCCCAAACGTTACGCAAGCGCTCCGTTAGGCACCCTACCCTGACAAGGTAACGGTGATTCCTAACCACGACCGGTTGCGTTCGGTTTGGCCGGAGGCGAAAGCAAGAGACAAGAACGGAAGGACAAGGGTAAATAAGCCGGATTCCATGAATACCGCGCTTAAATCCCCTAATCCACGTTGTTGCCGATTGCTCTAGCTTCAATTGGTCAAGACTCGGCTCAAAGGTTTTGAGTACGGATTTCTTTAGCTTACAATCTCGTATTTTCTTCTTAACAACTTTATACTTGCAAATAATACACATAGGTTAGAATCGAACAAACACATACAGATTCTTTATTGACTCGTCTAAGACAAGAAGGTAAAATAACACCATCTCCCTGTGGATCGACCCGTGCTCAACCGGCTAGCTGCATAGCGACACCGTCTTGATTGCGGTTAACTTTAATTCTTTCAATCAAATGGCGCCGTTGCCGGGGAGACGGTAGCGTATTTTCTTTCTTGTTATTCGGGTTAATATTCTTTTTGTATATATATATAAAAAAAATATTCTTTTTGTTTTTTTTTGGATAACATTTTTTTGGGCAAGTGTGCAGATTTTTGCAGATTTGCAAACTGCGATTGTGGGGAGCAAAGTGTGCATTCAAGGCTAAGGTGATTGCAACGTACAGTGCCAAAGATCCGGGTAGTTTGACCCGCGCAAGCGAACTTTTCAAGCTTACCGGATTTGATTCAACGGGGGTTTCCTAACCCAAAACTTAACGATACGTACTTTACTAACACCTTCTTCTCAAATCCGACGCTTCCAATATACTATTCTTTGCAGGATTCTTTGCAAGTTCGCTAGCAAGCGTTAAAAATTGACTAACCCGTATTTGTTGCAGTGCCGCGCTTAAACTAAAAAAAAAAGTAAACAATTTTTTGATTCTTTATAGAATTTTTATTGAATTGAGCATTGCATACATTAATACGAACTAAAGGGCAAGCGAACCCCACAAAATACGGTAAAGGATTTCATCACCTTTTCCGTGGCCCACAAATCACGAACTTGAGCATAACGTTTACCCGCATAAAATTTAAAAGAAACTAGACTTTAAGCCTTAAGGATTTCGCGCTCACTAGGAGAAGTTAATTGTGTTTAGAACCTCGCTTAACGGTATATTGTTTACGGGGTGCCTAGGAAAGTGTTAACGGCGAAACCGCCAAAAGAGAAAGGGTTATTTAATTAAGGAACTTCGCGAAAGCGTTGGAAAACCTCCCCTTATCTCTGCACTTACCTGGCCTCGTGATCAGTGTATCTTGAGCCTGTTTCTCGACACAGTTTTACTTCGACAATTAAGTTCTGGAGCAGGTCTAGTTGACCTAGGTGAACCCTAGAACGATTAGGTGTGTGGTATTTTTATGTCGTGATTATTTTTGTCCATATTCTTTTTGTATGTATATTTCATTCTTTTGTTAATAACTAGCTATAAAAAAAATTTAAAAAAAAAACACATTCTTTTTCCTTCCTTTTCTCTACCTTTCTTTCTCTCTCATCATATCATGGGTACCCCACCTCGAAAAACCCTTGCCGAACTTTGGTACCCACAACCAGACATTACTTCTTACGGTTCTTGCTTTGGCCGAACATCGAACGACCCCTCCATGCCCAAAGTTTCACTGAAAGATCGCATAGCAGCTGCTAGGACAAACACTTGCACTTCTCATTCCACTTTGTATCAACCTTTTCAACCTCCCGCACCCGCTTATGTTGATACCCCTTTTGCAAGTCGTCCTTTGTCCATCGCTGAACGTATTGAGCAATCCCGTAGCCGATCTTTCACTCCTTTCACCACTTCAAATTCTTGGGATCAACAATTCCATTCACCTTCCTATCCAAATGTTGATCCTGCTCCTGTCCAGCCATTCAATTCCTACCAATCCTACCCTACTTTTGCACCTTCCCTAGACATTGCTTCAGAACCGCCATTTGGGGGTTTTCGGTATCCAAACAACTTTGAATCTTTTACTGAAACCCCTTCACAACCCATGTCTAGCCTGGAACAGTCGTTGGAAGACTTTAGGGTAGCGTCAAGCCAACAGATGATGGATTTGAATGCGTCCATAGCCGCTCTCATACAACCTACTGACCCGGTAGCTATTTTTCAGCTAGCTCCAAATTTTCCAATGTATGATGAGATGGTAGGACAGGCTGAGAATTTGAGTGGAGAAAGTGAGCTGTATACCCTTCCAAATCAAACCTACCTATCTCCAATTGAATCCCACAACTCCTGTGTTGAAAGTCTATCAAGTGTCCCAAATGAATTATCAGTTGAAGATAGAATGTTTAATGAGTTGTGCGATTTTGTAGTGTTTGATTTGCCAGATTGTGAAGGGACCTTGCCAAGTGAAACCACACCCAATCCTTTTGACCTATACACCTCCATCTTAGAACCTGAATTGATTGAAATCCATGCTTTTGATGAGGTGTCTGAGAATATTGATTTTCACTTGATTGAGGATATTGACGCTGGGAACATTTTGGATGATGAACCCGTAGATTTGGCTGAGTTTTTCTCTTCAAATCATCATCCCGAGTCATTAACTGTTTTTCCCGAACCCCATATGCGTCTGAATTTCGAAGAAAAATGCATGGATGAGATAAATTTTGAGGAGAATATTGAGGATAGTTTTGAGGATGAACCAGTTTTAATTGATGAGTCGGATTTTCCCATTCATCCTGTCCCTGTCATTGATTGTGTACACCCTCCTGAACCTTTAATCGATAATCTTCCTCAACCACTTCCCTCCATCCTTTCCATCGTTCCGACCTGGCAAGAAACTGTATCATTTCCATTTTCATTGTCTGGTTTACCGAGTTCGGCGTACCCATGGTTTCTTACGAATCTTGAGGGATTTGACCCAATTTCTCGCCATATTGATAGATTAGTACAATCCGTCTTTTCACATCGATCTTTACAGATTGTACTAATTTGTTCAATCCATTACCACCCTCAAGTTCGTATTCCATTTCTTTCTCCCTTCCACCATTCTTCTTCTCATATACCGAGACCGTATCCCGCTTCTATCTCCATACGGTCTCGCGTAGTCTCCATTTCTTACCTCTTCACCTTCTTTCACCAGCCACTGCTTTATCACGATAAGATCTTTGAATGGTTGGTACTAACTTTTGGCCTGTGTAAGGCCTTGTATAGCTTGATACTGTTCTCTTTCCCCCCTAATCCTGAACTTCAACGCTTAACAGTGGAAACACTGTTTTACTTAAGTTTGGGGGGACACCTTTTTTGTATATATTTTTTGTTTTCCTTTTTGTTTTGTATATAATTTGTTTTTAGGGAGCGCCGGCAATTTTGACCCTCTTGGTATAGCCTGACAGTGAGGGCACTGTCAAGTTTAAGTTTTGGGGTGTGCTCGGTAAGCTTTCTTCCTTCGCATTTCATTTGTATATTTTGCATTTGCATACCTTATTTAAAAACCCATAAAAATCGAAAAATTTTCCAAAAAATATAAAAACTTTGTCGTCAAGTTAGCTAATAGGGTAACTTAGATCTTTATTCCGAAAGTTTAGTTGATATGATAGAAATAACTAAATTCTAGGCTTAGGAATTGAAAACCCTAAAAATAACCCTCATTCTGTTTAAACTTGGTAAGTATACGTCCTTACAGTTTTTCTTGAAAAATAGGTAATCTTGAGTTCAGTTCTTTAGTTAAGTCAAGATGAAGGGAAAGTATCGATACTCTACTGAAGGATAGGTCTGAAAAATAGTTTCTTTTCTTAAGTTCAAATTTAGAAAGTATATACCCTATAAACTGCACATACACGCACCTTGAAACTTGGGATAGTAGAGGATACCTAGAAATACTCTTGCCTGAAAGCCTAGTATGAAAGAAAAAACGGTATTTAAAGCTAAACACCAAAAGAGCATATTGAAAAATATATCCGGTCTTGAAAAAAGAAAAAAGAAAAAGAAAAAAAGAAAAAATAGAATAAATTCAAGACCTGGAAACTGCTATTTACGCTTTAATATTCACACATTCAGTAATCGGTCGTTAGTGCCTCAAGAAGCATTAATAGTCGCATAAAAGGTGTGTGAGCAAATCCGTCCATCCTTAATGAAAAGAAGTAGTATTAGGTATTAGGGCAAGGGTATTATAGCTTGAATTGAATTCTCAAGTGTAGGGGTGCAAATATACACACACGAAGGGGTATACAATCGATGTTTGAATAAAAGATAGAAATAAAGAATAAGACTTGTATTTTCTGTAAAGTTGACAAAAATCCCTGATTTAAGACCACACTTTAGAAGGAAAACTCAGGAGATACCAACATCTTTCTAAACTTTTTTGGAACGTATATGATCTAAAGTTAAGTAGATAGGAGGTGTGAAGCATTAGGGTTGGATATTTCTAACTTAGGATGATAGAATTTCTAACGTAAATACTAAACTGTAGGAATAGAATCAACGTAACTTATGACACTAATTTGACGGGATTTTGTGGGTGTAATCCGCTGAAAACCCTCAGGAGACAACACTCCTCCTACTAGGGACACCTAGAGGTTTAACGGCTTGTTGCACACGCTCAGTGCAATCGCGTTCCCTGCGAAAGTGCGGTTATCATTATATTTTTAGGAATAATTGGTTTTGCTCGGGACGAGCAAAAGTTAAGTTTGGGGGTATTTGTTCATACCAGAATATTGCATTTTATACCGCCCATTCTTACGCTCGTGTGTTTATAGGTAGGTGCTTTTAATCCGTGTTTGTTACATATTTACAGAATACAGGTTTCCGGTACAAATATTGCAAATTAAGATAAAATCTCTACAGTTACACCAAAAGCAGAACATCTGTTGACAGCAGATAAAAGCCGGGTTCTGGTTATCCATATCCGTCCAGTGCCGAGTACCAGTTCCAGATATAAGACATGTGACAGTGGTCATTCGTGTCTGGGACAAGCACAGAGCACGAGGGGGGCTGCACAAGAATCAATGGGTGCGCGGAGCTCGAGGGAGATAAAGTCAAAAGTAAAGAAAAGAATGCAATCTTGGACTAAGAAATCTGCAGATATTCTGGAAGACTTTTGTGCAGTATGAAGTTTTTAAACACGAGGAAAAAGTAAACCAGGAAAAGCCACCAAGTACGATCACCCAACTCACCAAGATGGCCGCGGATCCGCGGCCAATAGGGGGTATTGGCCGCGGATCCGCGGCCATGTGGGGTCCTCACTCTGTCAACTTTTGGGGGATGTTTTGTAATTTTGTTTATGGGCAGATTGCTGCCCTAGGTTTCTCATTCCCTTCCTATAAATACCCCGGATCTGATCAAAGCCAAGGGAGCACTTCTTTAGCCTCTTTTTGTTAGGTTTTAGTTTCTTTCTTCTTCTTCTTCTTCATTCTTCCTCCATGAAATTGTAGTGAGAGCTTTTTGAGTGGATGATGAAATGAAGATGAGGGTTTTTGTATCTTTCTTGCTAGTTTAGCTCTCCCTTGAGATTCTTGCTTTCTCTTGATCTTTCAACCTCTTCATTGAGCTTGAAAGGTTAAGGGTTAGTTATTGATCTCAAGGGTCGTATTTTCTTATGGAATTGGTTCTTCACTTCACATGAGTTTTTTACCCTTCTCTTGATATTGCAACCTCTTGATTGAGCTTGCAAGTTTAAGGGTTGGCTATTGATCCCATGCTTGTCTTGAGTTCTAGTTTCTTGTTCTTTTTATTGCTTATTTATTACTTGCTTTTTATTACCTTGCTTTACTTTCTTGCAATTTAATTCATGCATTTTCTTTCTTGTAATCTTTTCTTTTCTTTGTTCTTTTCTTTTGCTCTTTGTTGTTCATTTTGTGAATGTTGTAATTATTGTCGTTGTTAAGAATAAATACGGTATTGTAAGTTAACACTTCTTTGCTCATTTCCTTTTCCCGTTATTTTCCATTGAACTCCGCCCAAACGTTACGCAAGCGCTCCGTTAGGCACCCTACCCTGACAAGGTAACGGTGATTCCTAACCACGACCGGTTGCGTTCGGTTTGGCCGGAGGCGAAAGCAAGAGACAAGAACGGAAGGACAAGGGTAAATAAGCCGAATTCCACGAATACCGCGCTTAAATCCCCTAATCCACGTTGTTGCCGATTGCTCTAGCTTCAATTGGTCAAGACTCGGCTCAAAGGTTTTGAGTACGGATTTCTTTAGTTTACAATCTCGTATTTTCTTCTTAACAACTTTATACTTTCAAATAATACACATAGGTTAGAATCGAACAAACACATACAGATTCTTTATTGACTCGTCTAAGACAAGAAGGTAAAATAACACCATCTCCCTGTGGATCGACCCGTGCTCAACCGGCTAGCTGCATAGCGACACCGTCTTGATTGCAGTTAACTTTAATTCTTTCAATCAAAGTTCTGAGATCAACTCATCTTCATTCTCGTTTTAGAAGCACCAGGACAGGTCATCCATATTCTCGGGCATTCCTTCTTCTGACAGCGTTATCGCGTGACAGGTACGAGATCGTTTCCAAGACCGATGTTGATCTAGTTCTACTCTCGCTATGTACGTTGCTTTTAGAACATGCTTCTGTGGTGCGGTTACCCTCCAACTGCTGGATAGAGCGAACCTGCCTTGCTGATACCGGTCTTCTACCCGGTTTTTTAATGTGAAGCAGTCTTCGAGAGGATGTCCTATCACTCGGTGATTGGAGCAATAATCCGGATGAGAGACCTCGTCTACTTGTTCGGGGTATTTGGACTCCGGGAGCGTAATCATTTGATATTTCATGAGAAGATCAAATATCTTCCTTGCCTTGTCTTGGGGAAAAGATTATGCTCGATCCATCTTCTTTATAAGAGACGAATCCCGGCTGCTCAATTCTCGATCGCGTGGCTTCTTGGACCCGCTTTGCCGCTGTCGAACGTTTTTTGCGTTCTTTAGTTTGTTTTTGCCTCATCGTCGGGTCTTCTATATGAAGGGCTGGCGACGAAGGGCATCATCATTCTCCGTAGCCTGCTGAAGGAGGCGCTGCATCCTGGCTTTTCCGTAAATGGCCATTTCACGGTCGTGGTAATCCCGGGCCTTTTGACCCGCTTCCCTTATTATCTTGTTCATCTGTTTTTCAAACGACGGACTTGGCACTTTTACGGCAGGATCTCGTTTTGGTTCAATTGAAGTGTCTTTTAACAAAGCATCTCCTTCTTCATCGAAGTTGTGTATAATGTAGCAACCATGGAATCGCTCCCATTTCTTGGATCGAACATATCCAAGCCCGATCGTTTCCATTCTCCCGTTGGGCAATTTTCACTGAGTTCCGGGGACGTTCCAGATCCTGTTGTAAAACTGAGCTTATCGAGCAGTCTGTTTGAAGGGTATGCCTTGGCGCCCCAACAGCTTTTTTAATCCTTCTGTGTAGTATCTGGGCAGACGGATGGGCTGGAGCCTGTCAAGCGTAGAATCGGCACCATGCCAGATTTCTTTCTCCACTTTGGTTTTCGTGGATCGATAAAAGAGGATCGCCTTTTCATCTTTTCACCTGGGAGGGACATAGAACGTCTGCAGTTCTTGCACACTATACATATCAAGTGCGTCAAGCTCTTTGTAGCGCTGCCGTGGAACCATAGCGATTTGCAAATTTTGATCATCTCCAGCGAAGGCCTGTGTTGATGGACGGACCGAGAATACTGCGTTGATCTTGTCTTCAGAGTCACTCCCAAAGACCAGAATAGGGGTAGACGGTCCCAGTTTATTGCATTGGGACGGTCCTGAATAGACTATCTCTTCCTCCTCCTCGGTATAGCTCCCGAAGACCGGAATAGTGGTGATAAATTTTTGCTTATTCTCCGGTTTATGGAATCTTTCCGTGTCTTCAAAGTCTGGCAAGAAATACTTTGCATCCTCGTATTTGCGGACTTCATTCATGGAAAATGGGTTTAGCTCCCCCGTTACGGTGTACTCAAGACCATCCTTGAAATACTTCATACAATGATATTACGTAGAAGGGATGTTGTACTGTGCAACCAAGGCCTATCGAGCAAGGCGTTATAGAAAGTCTTGGCGTCAATGACGTGGAACTTGATGTCAGTGACGAGCAACCCGAAGCGTAATGTTAGTATCACAGACCCGAGCGTCCGTGATGACTGGGAGTCGAACCCAGAGATAGTGATTTTATCCCGAGCGAGGTGCTGGACGCTCATGCAGATTTATTTTAGCACCCTCACATTTAGGAGATCGGCAGAGGACCCATTGTCAACTAGGATCTTCCCTATCTTGATGCCATGGCAGTATCCGGTGATATACAAGGGACGGTTGTCGCATGTTCCGAGGAGGAGATCTTCATCGCCGAAAGTGACGTCAGCCGTGTGAACTTCTGCGAGCTCGTCCTTCATCTTTTCTTCGGAGAGGAAAGCTTGAAACTGTTCGGGCTCTTGTAGTGCCTTGATCAGGGAATCTTGCACCTCTTTAGACAACAGAAGAGCATCGAGAATGCTTAGCTGTGAAGGTATCTTTCTCAGGTTCGCCAGAATATTGTAATCCGCCTTGTTTTTCTTGGGCGGGTCCTTGGCTGCGAGCTCTTCGACGACTCGGTCATCGAGGGTGATATCCTCAGGGACTTTTTCCTTCCCTTTATCTTTTTTGTTCAATCCCTTGTTTGTAGGTCCGAGATTCTTTTCGGGCAACGTACGATTGCGCAGCTGAATATTCTCACAATTCTTCGTCTCTTCTTCTTTTCCTGAGGTGGATTCTTTGAAGAGAGGGCCAAGGGCTATTTCTTCATCAGAATCGCTCCCAAAGGTGAGAAGTTGTGATCCCCTAGCATCAACCATGTGACAGTTGCCGGCAGTTCTTGTACGCTCATTTGTCGTGCTTCTCTGCTCTCGACGAGTTTTGTGCTTCATCCGCTTGAACTGTTGTCGGTGGGCAACATACCCCTGCCACCGGTTTTTAAAGGCGTTGCACTCTTCGGTAGGGTGCGTGATCCTCCGATGGTATAAGCAGTAATTTGGATATGCATCCGCTTCGTTAAGGTGTATGCTGCCAGGAGTACTTCCCTTAAAAGGCGGCAGCTTCATTCCCATTGATAGGGCTTTGGCGAATTGCTTCCTTGTCTTAAGCCTTCTTTTGTCTGCTGTAGGCGTGCTTCGATCTGGTTGGGGTACTCTACAGTTTCTCAATACCGGAGCTTCTTCAACTTGATGCCGATACTTGGCCCTCTCGTATATGGCCGTTTTCCTCTCTCTGTCAGCTTTGCATTTCTGAAGAGCTTCGTTCAACAGTCTGTCAATCAATTTGTCTGATAGCTCCAGGGATTTTGGTTCCGGTTCTGGATCTGGCCCCAGTTTCTCTATATCAGGATCCTCTTTACCGTCTATTGACGAGTGAGAGATCACGTGGCAGCTTGCCACATAATCCTCGGGCTCTTCTGAAGAATTGTCTCCTTCATCTGCGTCATCGTCTTTATTTTCAAGAACATGCTTAAAGAATTCATCCAATGTGATTGGGGTCCGTGCCTTCTTCCGGTGCATCGATGTATTTCTGCAGACCTGTTTGGCTATCGTCGGGTTGGACGGGCTTCTTTTCCTTCTTCTTTTTCTTTAAAGACTTTAGAGGTTTGGCCTGAATGTTTCGTCCACCTTCACCAACTTTCAGCATTGGGCGCGGCTTCAGCGTCCCCTCAATAATCTCATGCTCCAGCGGACTCTTCCACCTAATCGCCGGACGTGCTTAGAGATCTTTCAGCATTCTTTTAGTTTTTGTCGAAAGAACAACTTCCCATGGAGCTTCCTCTATAAATGAGCATGATGCCCCCGGCGTGTCTATCTTATTCGGAGCGTGTGGTTGTGGCGGATTTACCCTCCAATTTTCAGACAACGCGAATTTGCCTTGCTGGTATTGGTCCTTAATCCAGTTTTTGAAGACAAAGAAATTTTCGATTGGATGGCCCGTTATTCGATGGTAGGGGCAATAGTTAGGACTGTTGACGTCACCGGGCTGCAGCGGGCGCTTCAGATCCGGCAAGGTGATGAGCCTGTTGCGCACCGCCAGCTCGAACAATCTTCTCGTTTTATCCCGGGAAAACGAATAAGGGCGTTTTAGCTTCTCGTTGAAGAATCGCTATTTATCGTTTTGGCAATCAGTTGGTTTTGGACCACTGGGCTGCTGCTGAGCATTGGCGACGAAGGTCGCTTTCTGTTTCCCCTATTCGTTTCGAGGCTCCATTTTCGAGGAAGACGGTCTATGGTCCATCTGGTCCATTTGGGCCAGCTTGTCAACCAAGGCCTGGAAGGTAGTCGGCTTGAAAAACATCATGAACTGGGATATGGTTGCATGAGGATCGAGAGTTCCTACGAACATGCCCACAGCAGGAGCTTCCTCTATGCGCTGTTCGCACTTTGACCATAAGTTCCACCACCGAATTTCATACTGAACCCATGTCTCTCCCGGCTTCACTCTGGCATTGATCAACGCCGTGATTGGGGTACATTCGCTGGTGCTTGCGAACCTTTGTGTAAAAAGTAGCTCCATTTCTGCAAAAGTCTTGACAGAGTCATTCGGGAGCTCAGAGTACCATTCGAATGCTGTCTCCGACAAGCTGCCAACAAACTGGCGAAACAGCAGTTTGTCGTCACCCCCTGTATTACCGCATAGAGCCCTGAATTGAGCAACGTGCTGGTGTGGATTACCCGTCCCCTTATACACATGGAATTTAGGGATCGTATATCCTAGCGGGTACTTTATTTGATCGTACCACCCGGATAGGGTCGTCCAGTCTTGACGATTTGGCCGGCTTCTTCGCTCGCCTGATGAGCTCGTATCTGTTGAGCTATATAGTCATCAAGGGCGGCTTTGGAGATGGTCTTTTCCCTGGCTGCTGATAAAGTCGGAAGAAGATTTGATGTCTCCCCTTTATCGTTTGGAGGATCTTCGGCTGGGTGGTCTGGCTGGATCATCATGCCCACCATATCTTGGAACAATAGCGTCATTTGTTTTATGTTGGCCGCTTGTTCCGCGGTCTCTTTGTCTTTCTTCTCGAGCATTCTTTGGAGGAACTCGGCATCGGTTTCCTGTTCCCGGAGCTGCTCTGACGACGTCTCTGGGATTTCTTTCGGCCCAGTGAGCGCGGCCATCTTCGTTAGCATTTTCTGGAGCTTTTGCTGTTACTCCTGGGCTTTTGTCATAGATCGGGCGAGTGGTCGATGACCCATAAAGATACGGCTATCCTCCTTCCCGGAAGCCATGTAGATGGTGTGAACTACCATGCCCCCAGACTTGGGGCGTTTGGATTTAGCACCCTTGAGATTTATCGCAGACACAGGGATCTTCTCTGTCCTTCTCCTTTTATGGGCAGTGGAAGTTACGGGGGCTGTTGCAGCTGATGATTTCTATGGTACGACGGCAGTGAGATTCTTTTCTTGCCGGACCTTCATTTTCTTTGGTCGGCGAGAGTAGTCTTGGTCGATCACAGAGTCTTCGACTCTTCGCCAGACACTGTGGATTTTGGAAGACAGACGCTGAAGGGGCTGCCCTGGCTTTGTTTTAGTAACATTCTCCATAGAAGGAGGAGATCTTTTAAGCACGGCGGTTGGAGAGTTCTTGCGCACCCTCCTGAGTGATTCAAACCTGTTCCCAGTTGGAACAACAGTGTCGATTTCTACCATCGGAGCTGGTGGAGTCAATCCAGAAGGGGAACTGCCCCCAGCTTTTCTTACTCGACGCCAGTGGCGACGTCGAGCATGTCTTGCAGACGGTACCGGCTCAGTTACGGGGGTGGCTTCATCATGCCCCCTGTTCTGGTGAAGGGTTACTATTGGTGCCAACCTATCAAAGACTGACATCCACTGAGAAGAAACGTTCAACCTGTCGAAGACTGACTTTCGGGCAGGGGAGGCAGCCTTGGTAACTTTGCCTAAAGCGGGAGTTGGAACGGACAGTCTTGCAAAGATCGATCTTTTAGGAGGAGAAGTCTCTCCGATGACTTCATTTACTGGAGTAGGGATGGCTATCCGTTTCGGGATAGCCCCTTCAGGTAGTGCGGGCTTCTTCACGGGCTCATTGGAGCTTTGGCCCAGTCTGTTAAAGACCGAGGTGTTGGATTTGGGCGACCCGTTGAGAGGGGCCGCGGTAGTTGCAAGCCGATCAAAGACCGACTTCTTTGGAGCTTCTTGCGATGGCACTGGGGTGTTGAAGCTCATTGGTGGGAGCTTGGTCCCGAAGAACGGTACAGTGGTGGCCTGAGTCGCCTGTTCCACTGGCATGGTGAAGATGGAGGCCGCTTGGGGCCCTTAAGTCACTCCTCCGGTGAGGACGCAGTGGGAGTTGTTGTTGCAGCTAGTGCAGTTGGAAGCCATTTTCTCTGCACGGGAGCAAGACACCAAATCTTAGTACCTCAAATCAAAGGGGAACCATATCAAACCGCAATTCGTTCGCGAATACGACATATGAAGTGTGGAGTAGAAAGAGGAAAAGGTCCCACCGGGCGTGCCAGAATCTGTTCTCCGCCGAAAACCGGGAAGACAAACGTCTTTCCTGAATTTGGGGGCAGATGCTATTTGGTTTTCTCCGTCCACCTCTCCGAAGATGCCAAGTTGATTTATGGCACCGTGTATCGGAGGTTTAGACAGATGCGGCCGTTGTAGTAGACTTCGTCAGATTCCCCCTCGCATACGAGGGGTTTTCGATTGTGGGGACGCTCTTCCCGGCAGGCGCAAGCCCCTACAGTTAATTACGCTACCGCATCGCGGTAACCACTTTCTCCTTCTCCAGATGGTCACTTCGTGTCGTGTGTGTTTGTTTTATTTTTGGTTGCCCATGGATTGTATACGGAGACTAATTTATGTTGTCGCCCGTAGGGCGTAGATTAGTCAAAATTCGTATTTTCTTAGATTTGGGTTTGATTTGGTTTAAAGATCGTTAATCTTGTTTCAGATTAAGATCAACTTAAACGTTTGTTGAGGATACGTTAGTCTAATTTTCGACTAAGATCTACTCAACAGGATTTTGGGATCATTTAGATCCAACGAAAGAGTATTTGGACTCTATCGTTTTAGTTTAGGGACATTGCGGTCCATAAGTTTAAGGACATCATAGTCCATGGAGTTTAAGGACATCATATTCCAATTTAAAGACATCATAGTCTAGTTTAAAGACATCATAGTCTATGGGATTTAAAGACATCATAGTCTGTAAAGTTTCTGGTTGTCGGGACCCACCACCTCTCTGAAGACGTTGAAGAATTACAACGACACATATCAGAGGTGTGAAGAGATGTATCCTTGAACCAATGTCCCGACTGAGGGAATGGGATGAACATCAGTTTAGATGCCTTTTGTTGGGAGCTCATTAGCTGTCTTTGAGGCTGAGATAAGCTTTGGAGACCTTGAGCATGAGGGGCTCAATTGATGGTCCTTAGAAATTTGGTCTGAGTCTGGCTAATATTAGCCTTTCATAGTGTTCAACACTAGTATATATTCAGCGTTCACGTGCTCTCATGTGAGGTATTCAAACTAGTGTTAAACACTAAAATTCAAAGGCGCTCACGTGGGGTCACGTGAGGCGCTTGAAGTAGTATTAAACTTCAAGAATTTGAAGCGCTGCTTCTGCGGGTTTATTCTTTTATTCTTTTCTGAGCACTAAGCGCTATTGGGTCACGTGCGGCGCCCCAAAAGTGGAAACTGCCTTTGATTTATTCCCTTTTTGCTTTGTAATTGCCAAGTACTACTATGGGGTCACGTGTGATCACGTGAGCCAATCCTTTTTTTCCCTCAAAGGCGCTCACGTGGGAGCACGTGATCGGTTGTTGTCATGTTGGGTACCAATCCTTTTACGTGCATGGAGATCCTGAATTTCGAGACTTCAAGCCCATTGTTTTGTAAGAATTGAATTCTTAGGACTTAGTTTTCTCTGAGGTTTTGGGATCTGTATGACAGAATCTCCCCGATGAGAATTAAATTCTCAACTTGTGAGGAGATCTGCTTCTGCAGATCCTTTACTATAAGGGAGAACTAAGTTCTCATATGAAGGGTTAAACCCATGTTTCATCGGAGGAATTAAATTCCTGCATACTTTTATGGGAGAATTAAATTCTCTGAACTTAGATCTCCCTCTAGGTTTTGGATCTGCATGGCAAAATCTCTCCGATGAGAATTAAATTCTCAACTTGTGGGGAGATCTTTTTCTGCAGATCTTAACCATAGGAAGAACTGAGTTCTTTTTAGAAGAGTTAAACTCTTATGGAGGTGAAAAAGAAGATGAGATCTTCTCCGAGTTTTTGTTTCTTCTCTTACCTCAGATTTTTCTTTTTTGTTTTCTTTTTTTGAACTTCAAATTTGGGAGGAGTTCTCTCTGTAAGACTTGAAGTCTTGGGTCCTTTATATAGGGGAGGCTGATTTGTTGAATCAGTTAAGAAAATCTTTCTCTGATTGATTTGGGGAAGTTTCCTCACCATTGGATCTTTAATCTTAGGTCTTCTGTTTTACATAAGACAATCTTCTTGTTTTTAACAAGATTGGGAAAATATTTTCCCATACAGAACTTATTCTGTAAATTGGTGATTTTTAATCACCATTGGATTTTTAATCCAACGACGCTCTGCTTTACAGAGTGCAATCTTTCTTATTTAGAAAGATCCAAGGAAATATTTTCCAAAATAGTGTTTTTGATCTCTTTGTTTAGAATTTAATTCTATCTATTCAGAAGACATAGGAGCCATCACGTGTACCACGTGACCCCTCACAGAATCAATTTGGTTTGCAGGGGTCCAAACAGAGGGAAGACATCACGTGGTAACACGTGAGCTTCTTTGTTCTTTGTTTGTTTTATAACTGAGTCCCGCACGTTGTGAAAGACAATCACGTGCTTGCACGTGAGGTTTTAGTTGCCACCTACTAAGCGGAGCCGCTTACTCTGCATACAGATGCATCATATGCTTGCACGTGATGCTCCACTAGCAGGAACTTTTTCCTTTTCCCTCTCTGAGTCTCTTTGAAGGGGATTGATGATCACGTGCTTACACGTGATGCTTCCACTAGTGGGGAATTTTCCCCTTCCCTTCTTCTTTCTGAATTTTTTTAAGGGAACAAGAGGCATTACTAGAAATACCCGGCTACCCTTCGAAACATTTTCATGTTTCAGTTTTACTGTGCGGTGTTAATTGAAAGCTGTTTTCCCAAATAGATTCTGACTTCAGGGTATGTATTTACCAGACTTAATTCTCACATCTGTATGTAGTTACAGATGATGAGTGGGAGTAAGATATTGGGAATTGGGTGATTAGATCCTTTATATATCGGAATTCTTTGTAATTAGTGATATTTGAGGAAATCACTTGGGTTTTTTCCTGACGACAAATATTTGGTTTTGAATATCCGTTGTTATGCACTAATTTCAAACTGATATATCCGTACGTTTATTTTATAAAGTGAGATATAATTTTTTGAAATTATGTCTATGACATTTACCTATACCAGTTGATAGTTAGGTAAGGAGCATTCAACAACGGTGTAATTCTTCTTAACCATAGTACAGTTTTCAACCTACGACGCACAGGGTTTGAGTTATTAAACTCAATGGACTTATGCAAAGTATTGTATGTTGTCCGATGTCCTTAAGGACAAAGGGGTCGGTACTCATACTGTATTCTGTTTACTCATGACCTCTCTAGTTTTAGACAAGTATTTCGTTGAATTACAGGGTCCAAATTTTGAGAAGTTATAGGTATAAGAATAAAGTATAGAACCATATGTTGCAAGTATCAGGATTTTTCATGGTGATCGAAGATGTAGATACTTATGTTAGGTATTCCATTGTAAGTAATGATGTTTGAGAACTTGCTTCTCTTTCAGGTTACTCATCCGTGGGTACGCTCCTTGATGAGTAATGCTGCTTGGTCTTCTTCCATTTAGTTGATATGCACTGGAAATAATTGCATGATTTTTTAATCTGGTTCCAATTAAATTAGTGCCTCTGTTTCTATATACTAGTTATATAATGGATTTATATCTTAACGATATTAAGTTATATGGAGCAGTCTGGCTGATGCTTAAAACCAGAATCTGGACAAACTCAAGGCGCATCTCAGTAATGGCAGTTTGTGGGTTATCCCGGGCTTTGAAGAGGGTTAACATTCTATAATTTGGAAGATCAATAGTTATATTGTTCTTGACTCGCCACCAGTTTTAGTATAATGAATTCTTTTCAGAAAACATTAGTGGGAGTATGGTAGAACTGAAAGTGATTCTAGAACCACAAATGATTACTGAAAATTTAATAGAATCTAAAGATTCAAATAGTTTCGACGATCCATTAGCCACTCCGCAGATTTGGTGGGTAACCTCAGGCACGCGAGAGGTATTTCGGTCTCCTCAAAGACGGTGACAAGGAGGTTTTTGATTACCTAAACTTGACACTACTGATGTTCTAGACTATGAGGTCTGACAGGAGGATGAGTATAACGTCGTTCTAAACTAGCTTTAGAAGTGCACGTGTATATGACTCTACCAGACGGTTGTTATAGTCAGTGGGAGCAGCGGAAGCATAGTGAGCAAGTAGCTTATGTCTATTTATAGACTAAAGAAGGTATAGCGGAGATAGATCATCTAGTTTTGATGTAACGGTCATAGAATTTGACTTCATCAGAATAACAGATGGATCTGATAAGAAGTTAGTAGGGTGTGATGTCCTGGTATTTGGATGATATGCACTTGATAGGAAGAGATCTTCCTATACTATGATCGGTTATACTGTGGTTGTCAAAAGGTGTTTCTCCACATAGGATCTGGATAAAATATCAGGGATTCTAGTGACTAGATCTATGGTTTTAGATCTAGATTTGGGAAGTATCCCAACTCGGGTACTTTGATACTATTCTAAAAATGTTTTAGAATGGACGGCTCCTGGCGTGGTGGTGTACCCGCAAGTGATGGAGTCACCCTCTTTAAAGAGATGTCTTCGAGACTGATGATGAGAGAGATTTACATGATTTACATATCACTTGCTTAGGCAATTGATCCAATCATGAGATGTCAAGTACCACACCGGATATTGCTTTTGCACTAGCTGCAATAAGCGTATATATATTAATCTAATCCTGGACAAATATTGGGAAGCAGTTATGAACATAAGTGGATGTTCTTGGTATATGGTAACGGCAGCCTCCTTCGGGAGGCGGTTATCATTTCAGGCTTCTAAGATGACCCGGATGACAGAATGACTGTCAGAGTTATAGTTTTCCCTCTTTTGAGGGGCAATATGTTGGACATGTGGTCCAAGCGGATACTGTCGAAGGTATGGCGTAGGATACCGATTAAATTCAGTGGATGATACAGTCTAAGAAGTTTGTTGGATTTGGAGTTCATTTGTGAACTGGGTCCTATCAGATATCCAGACAAATTTTAAGACAGGTATTGCCCATTTCGGGAGATAGTCTTTCTCCGCGAAGTTGAGACATAGAGAGATAAAGAAAGAAATATTGGAGCGGATTCACTCACTGAGGCTATTTCTCGAACGCAATAGTTTCACAAATGGGTTTTGTGAGACTGATTAGTAGAGAAGTTGGTTGTTCGGTATCACACAGGCTATGAGTATGTGATACCGCAATAATTAGCCTTAAGTGCAAGTGGGAGATTGTTGACTATAGTGCCCTCAAGGCAATTATTGTAATCACAGGCAAGTGATTATGATGATTGAGGGAGGACCTATACGGATAGAACAATCTTACTCAAGATGATAGCATGCTATCTGGTTTGTCTCTATCATCATGTACAAGCATTATGTGGTATTACAGATCACTATTACATATTGATAGAGTCCATAGGGTTCTTACTTGAGTACTAGCGTTATGATGGCGATCATATACGTGGGAGCTGGGTGGTCTATAAGAACATCCTTAAATGTCCCTAGTCGTGGGAGTTTCGAGAATGAGCATCGATATTCCAGAATAGACTAGTGTATACTTATCGAGACCCCGGCGAGGGGCGGTGGCCGGTCTCATAAGCTATTGATGTCAGTTAGTCACTTAAGATAGTATACAGGTGCTCATTGGGTTATGAGTACACTGGACGGACTCGCCGGGAACATGCTAGTTGGTATTATACCTATTGTCAGATAGCCGTTCCCAGGTGACATGTGTACAGGTTAGTCTGTCGACCTGAGATCGTCATTTGTCTCGTGTAAGTTCCCACTGTGCTTTGATTACTATCTTACCACGGCTCAAAGGAGTCGTGCAAACAGCTTTTAGTTGGGTACAGTCCCGAGCCACATAGAGGCAGTGGGCGGATCATCGGGGATTTGTCTCTCCCGGTATTGGGGGTTGATTTCGCGTTGTGCACGGGTGGCCATCATCAGAAATCCTTGGCCAAGGTGGATGGGAATTACTGATTTGGATCAGTAGTTTCTCAGTTGGTGATGGGTTTCATACCGACACGAAATATCGCGTTATTAGGGGTCTGACTTTATCCACCCCTAGACCCGATATGCGATACTCTTAGACGAACGGACCGGACTGTACGGAGATTGTCACGGATAGGCTTAATAGGGGTTTGGATGAGTTTGCTCGTTGGCCTTCCTTTCGCTCAATACCTAGGTAGTCGTTATGTACAGCCTGTGTCGCTGACGTACTTGTGGTTAAACCCACTACCAGCGTATTGACGAGTCTTTAAAGTCCCACCCAGAGGGTTTCTCTGCTTTGGGCGAAACGATGTAGAGGCTGTATGGTTTTATGGCAGGGTTCGATCATATACGTGCACTTGTGCACGTATCATGATTCGGACGGATAATACTAGTGGTGTCACGCCCCACTTCCCAGAGTACGCTAAGATAGGCACGTGACAGAGCCAACCATGCTACCTGTGGATAGGAAATATCCTTCCATAGTCACATTACGGCTGTAGAGATATCAAGAACAATAATAAAACTATCTAACACATGTCCATAGGGCAAAATAAACGAGTCAAGAATAAAAGTAATATGCGGAAGCAATAGATCCAATAAACAAAACACCTGGAAAGTAAGGAAATAACTAACTGGATACTAACAGGATCCTTACTGCTTGGCCTGACGGCGGAAATACTCTTGATCAGCCTGCGACAAAGGTAGAGGATCCGGGCCATGCAAAACCCAGACGTCAGTGCGTCATAATATCAACAATAATATAATCAGGGAGTAGCAAGGCATGCAGGTATGAGTATGAACGGTAAAACAGGTATAACAGTAACATGAATATAAATCAGTGAACATGGTATAAACATGTGAAGTGCAGTGAGTAATCTAGACTGGTCTACTGGGTTAACTACTTTCAAGTCTTAAAGTCAATTTGATGAATCATCGATGTAACTCAATAGTATCCCGTGCGTGCCCGGGACCACGGTCAAGATTCTCGGGCTGAATCCGAGACGTGCCGCTAGGCAGTAAAAGGTAGTATGTAACGATGAATGATGTCAGCCGCATCATCCCGGGGCTGGCCTAGCCCGTAAAACTGATCAGTATAAAGCATCGAACTGTCGAGTTACAAGTCAGGTTTCATCATTAATTTCCCCATACCCCCAAGTTATGTGTTTAAGTCAGTTATTGATAAATCTGGAGCTAATGCCAACACAGGATCAAGCAGGTACAGGTTTGTCTGAATAGATAACAGAAAATGTTCGTAGGGACAACAGATCAAGATTGTTGGCATTAGTAACAAGATCAGGTAACAGGTCAAGCTGTGGTACATCAGGTCAAGTCAGGTAGTGTATATGGATCCAATCATGTCAAGTAGTGCACAATATCAAGTCGTGTCAAGCAGTAGTGTATCAAGTCATGTCAGGGAAGTGCACAAGTATCACATGGGTGCTCATAATTAAACTGTAATAACCATGGGTCCACAAAAACAAGTATGGGGTACTAATGAAACAATGAAATGGAATAATATGATATGGTATGCAAAAGATATAAATTTAAAGATATGGATGCACAATTATCGATTAGGGTTGCATTTATAGTCCAACATTAATTAGGATGCACTTTATTAAACATGGAATATTAATATCACGGTATTATGTATTAATGTGATCTATGGATGCAAATAGGTATTCGAAAGGTTATAAACTATAAAATGGGACTATGGGATATACAAATAAGCACTATGGGATATACAAATAAGCACTATGTGATATAAATATTGATATGGATGCATTGTAATGTAATCTACTATGTAACAAGATTAGTTTTCATGATCTAGATCTAAAATGATGTAAACGGATGCAAACGGAATATCGAAACGTTATAAAATGAAACACGGGTACTAGATTTAAACTACAGGCATGATATTTAATTAAATAAATATATAATGGGTTAAATAGCATGAAGCAAGGTTAACTTGCCTAAATGGATCTCAGACGGGTGCGTACGGCGCGTACGATGTCGGTAAATGTCGCGACGCACACGCGGGCGTACAGAACTGAACCAAGCAAAGCAAGAATGTGACCACACAGGCAGGAGACGTCCACAGGGCTGCTCGGATCGTCGGCAGCGGCACGGCTCCGGCGATCGTCGGGAAACACGGATCAAGAAAGAGAAAGAGAAAGAAAAAGAATAAGAATGAAGAAGAAGAAGGAGAAGAAGGGGTGCCTCTGAGGTTTGGAACAAGGGCGAGGACAGAGGGTGACGACGGCATCGGGTCTCCGGCGATCACCGGAAAAATGTGAAAACAAGAAAACCAAGAAGAACAAGAAAAAGGAGAAAAAGAGAAAGGAGAAGAAGGCCGGGGATCTCTGGTATGGCTCTGGGGTTAGAGGAGGCTGCAAGGGTGATGAAGTTGGGATGGTCTCCAAGGTGGTCGGGGCTCCGGCGATGGGACAGGAAGATGGCCACAGTGGGTTGCAGGCAAGGGTTCTTGCAGGAGTTTCTGGGTCGGGATGATCGGGGTTTGCAGGTTTGGGAAGGCGAGGAGAAGAGGAGGAGGAAGGTTGAGATGATGGTGATGGGATAATGCCGATGGGATTGACGATGAGGGTGCCGGTCATGGATGTAGGGTTCGCAGGGGGTTTCAGGTGCACTCGGGAGAAGAAGATGAGGAGAAGGTGGAGGTCGAGAAGGGGAGATGGTGCGAGTGGAGGTCGACGGCGATGAGGGCGAGCGAGGGGGAGTGCGGTGACATGGGTTTCCCGCAGGCGATGGGTCGTGGCCGTCGGGTGAAGGCGGTGGTGGTTGTGGTGATGGGAGAAGAGGGTCGAGGAGATGGGAGAGAGTTGGAGCGACGGCGACGAGACAAGGCGGCGACGGCGAGCGCAGGCGAGGGCGCGGGTTCGCGAGAGCGGGAAAAATATATGTAGTTTTGTTTTTGAGAATAAGAAGAGGAGTGTGGAGAGAGAGAGAGAGAGAGAGAGAGAGCTGTGGTCACGAGATTGAGAGAGAAAGAGAGAGAAAAGAACGAGAGGAGAGAGAGAGAACTGTGGTCACGAGATTGAGAGAGAGAAAAGAACGAGAGGAGAGAAAGAGAGAACTGTGAGAGAGAGGAAGAGACGTGCATATGAATATTAGTTTAAAAAATATGTTAGATATAAGAAATATATTTTTAGGTAGAGAGTTAGAGATGCTGTTAAGAAAAATATATTTTTAGGTTTTAAAATTAAAATCGTATATATTTAACAGTTGAATCCTAAAGAATATAATAAGAATATTATATTAGTTAAATTTTGAGATTTTGGCAAATACAAACTTACTCCAAAACATGCCCAGGTCGGGTATAAAAATCAAATTTTAAAATACGAAAAAATATATGTGTCGACCAAAATTAAAAATGAATGTCCGGATAACGAAAATGCATACCCCCAAGAACGGATGCACGTACGTGCGCGTAGCCATCCAAACACGTCCGTTTCACTGAACAGGACGAGAACAAGATGCGCGGATGCTACCACAGGGTTAGGGGTATCATGCAGGCCATGAAATGCAATTTTAAATTATTTTACGTGACTTAAAATGTTATACGGTAAAAGATGCCATGCCAGATAAAATGCTAGTATGCGATAAAGTTGAAAATGCATAAGTCTACACAACAAGTCAGGGTAATTCATAAATATGAATCAAACAGGTTCAAGCAAGCGGGTCGGGTCGAATGCAAAGTAAAATGTAAAATACCATTCGCACCCAAAACACGATAAATCAAGAAAATACCACAGATAAGTAAATACGGGAACTGGAATAGGTATAAATGAACTAGGGTGTTACATTATACCCAACTACAAAAAGAATTTCGTCCTCGAAATTCCAAGAACAAGAAAGGATAAACAATCAAGAAACTACAAGAATAGATGTGGAAATTTCTGCCGGATTTCATCTTCTAGTTCCCAAGTTGATTCTCCATGTGAGCGATTTCCCCAAGAAACAAGTACAAAAGGGATAATCTTGTTCTTAAGAACATTTTCTCTTCGATCCACAATCGACATCGGTCGCTTCTCAAAAGTCAAATCTTCTCGTACAGTCAGCTCCCAATGGTCCAACACGTGTGTTTCATCTCGAACATACTTACGAAGTTGAGATACATGAAACACGTCATGAACATTGTCCAAATATTACGGTAAAGCCAATCGATACGCCACTTCTCCAACACGCTCCAAAATCTCGAAAGGCCCAACGAATCGAGGACTAAGCTTGCCTCGACTCCCAAAACGAATCACTCCTCTAGTCGGTGATATCTTCAAGAATACCAGATCACCAACAGCGAACTCTAGAGGTCTTCTCGATGTATCTGCCCAACTCTTTTGTCGGTCTTGTGCTGCCTTCATATGATTCCGGATAGTGTTAACTTTCTCCACTGTCTGCACGATCAAATCCGGTCCCAACAATCTTCGTTCTCCAACATCGTCCCAACAAAAAGGTGAATGACACTTGCGACCATATAAAGCTTCGAATGGAGCCATCTGAATAGTTGCCTGAAAACTGTTGTTGTACGAAAACTCCACCAAGTGTAGATGATCCTCCCATGAACCTTTGAAGTGTAACATGCAAGCTCTCAACATGTCTTCAAGAGTTTGGATCGTTCTCTCCGACTGGCCATCTGTCTGGGGATGATAAGCTGTGTTAAACTTCAATCGAGTCCCCAAACTTTCCTGTAAGCTCCTCCAGAATTGTGATAAGAAACGGGTGTCTCGGTCGGACATAATGCTCACCGGTACTCCATGCAATCTAACAATCTCCTGCATGTACCGTTCTGCCAAAGCTTCTGTTGATTGACCAACTCGAAATGGTATGAATGAGCTGCCTTGGTCAATCGATCAACAATCACTCAAACTGCATTGTTGCCTTTTGGACTCCGCGGTACAGCTGTCACAAAATCCATGGTTATAAGTTCCCACTTCCATGGAGGAATCGGAAGTGGTTGCAATAAACCAGCAACCCTTTGATGTTCAGCCTTAACTTGCTGACACACCAAGCACTCTGCTACAAAGCGGGTAATCTCCCGTTTCATGCCTTCCCAGCAGAAATGCTGTCATAGATCACGGTACACCTTCGTACCTCTTAGATGTACGGAATACGCGGAACTGTGTGCCTCCTTCATAACTTCTTCGCGAATATCTCCTTTTTGCACACACAAATGGCTACCATATCGCAACGAACCATCTTCATGAATCAACAAGTCCGTTCGAAGTCCAGCTTCAACCTGTTCTTGAAACTTCTGCAATCTTGGGTTCTGTGACTGCGCTGCTTTAATACTCTCGATCAATGACGACTGTACTTGCAGCTGCATCAACTGTCCCGAAGAATGCGGTAGCTTAATCTCCAACTCGAATCTCCGAAAGTCTTCGATAATCTCCTTCTGTGCAGTCAACATCCGAATTGCTGGCAACCGACTAAGCGCATCCGGTACAACATTAAATTTTCCCCGGATGGTACTTAAGATCAAGATCGTAGTCAGCCATCAGCTCCAACCATCTACGCTGCCTCATATTAAGCTCCTTCTGTATGAATACATACTTCAGGCTTTTGTGATCGGTGAATACTTCGACCCTTTCGCCCAATAAGTAGTGTCTCCAAATCTTCAAAGCGAAAATCACAGCTGCTAGCTCTAAATCATGAGTTGGGTAATTCTTCTCATGGGTTTTCAACTGTCTCGATGCGTAAGCTATAACCTTCCCATGCTGCATCAAAACACAACCCAATCCTTTCCCAGATGCGTCGCTGTGAATCACCAATCCTCCGGAATTGTCTGGTACGGTCAAAATAAGAGCGGTTATCAGTCTCTGCCTCAATGCCTCAAAAGCTGATGCACACTTATCCGTCCACACAAATGGTACTTCCTTGCGCGTAAGCTTGGTCAGAGGCTCAGCCAAACGAGCAAAATTCTCCACGAACCTTCTGTAGTATTCTGCAAGTCCAAGAAAACTTCTGATCTCTGCAACGTTCTTCGGAATCGGCCAATCTCGAACTGCTGCAATCTTTTCGGGATCAACGGCGATTCCTTCTCCGGACACAACATGTCCCAAAAACATCACTTCTTCAAGCTAAAACTCGCACTTGCTCAACTTTGCATACAATCTTTCTTGCCTCAATGTCTGCAGTGCGATCTTCAAGTATTCTGCATGCTCTTCAATACTCTTTGAGTAGACCAGAATATCATCAATGAACACCACTATAAACTGGTCCAAGAATGGTGAAAAGATTCGGTTCATCAAGCCGATAAATATTGCCGGTGCATTCGTTACTCCGAAGGGCATCACTAAATACTCGTAATATCCCTACCGAGTTCGGAACGCCGTCTTGCAAATATCTTCTGATTTAACTCGGACCTGATGATATCCGGATCACAAATCCAGCTTCGAGAATACCCTCGTGCCACTAAGTTGCTCGAATAATTCGCCAATACGAGGGATCGGGTACTTGTTCTTAATAGTCACCTAGTTTAATTCTCGATAATCGATGCACATCCTCCTTGTGCCATCTTTCTTCATGACTAGAAGAACTGGAGCTCCCCAAGGTGAATTGCTGCTGCAAATCCAACCCTTCTCTAGCAATTCGGTAACCTGCTTCTTGACTTCTTCCAACTCCACTGGTGCCATTGGATAGTACGCTTTAGAGATTGGCACTGCATCAGGAATAAGATCGATCGTGAACTCCACATCTCGTTTTGGCGGTAATCCCGAGATGTCCTCGAACAAGTCCATGAAATCTCGAACTACAGATGGCGTTTCCTCCTTAACAACTTCCATCGACGAAAGAACACTGTTTGTCGGCCTAGCCCTAAACTCGACTGGCTCGACAGAACCGCTTCCTCCAGCAAAAACAAACTCCGGATGTCCGGGAATCTGGAAAATCACTTTCTTTGCCCTACAATCAATGTGAGCGTGGAAAGTGCCGAGAAAATCCATTCCCAAGACAACAACAAACAAATGGATGCACCAGAATTGAATAATTCTAATGCGGGGAAGACATGATCAAGTAGGATGCCTGAAACGATTTCACCTGAAGCCAAACACTGAAGAAGATAAGCATGGTAAACATAATTCAAGCTTGCGATAAAACATGAACTGGAAAGCAAGAGAAGCAAGGCAATATAACGACCATGAAATAAGGAAGTGAATCAAGACTAGGACTTCAAGTTACTTAAATAGATTACTGCATTGTAACCCTGCTGCAGTTCATAGTTACAATCACATAACTCCACTCAAGTCGCCCAAATCCTAGTATCAGAATCAAGGAACATGGAGAAAAATAGGGAACCAAAAAGTTTCAAGTCGAGATGCAAAGTGGTTTGCACATTGTCAAGGCAAAGGATAAGAGAAAGATATGATTCAAGAATCATGATAGCATTGTGGCAGGACATGTTCCTAATCACGAGTATTCTGATTCATGTATTGGGTCCAATACCCAACTACAAAAGAATCAAACCCGATTAACCTAGATCCTATGTCTCTGATACCAAACAAACCATGCCACGCCCCACTTCCCAGAGTACGCTAAGATAGGCACGTGACAGAGCCAACCATGCTACCTGTGGATAGGAAATATCCTTCCACAGTCACATTACGGCTGTAGAGATATCAAGAATAATAATAAAACTATCTATCACATGTCCATAGGGCAAAATAAACGAGTCAAGAATAAAAATAATATGCGGAAGCAATAGATCCAATAAACAAAACACCTGGAAAGTAAGTAAATAACTAACTGGATACTAACAGAATCCTCAATGCTTGGCCTGACGGCGGAAATACTCTTGATCAGCCTGCGACAAAGGTAGAGGATCTGGGCCATGCAAAACCCAGACGTCAGTGCGTCATAATATCAACAATAATATAATCAGGGAGTAGCAAGGCATGCAGGTACGAGTATGAATGGTAAAACAGGTATAACAGTAACATAAATATAAATCAGTGATCAGGGTATAAACATGTGAAGTGCAGTGAGTAATCTAGACGGGTCTACTGGGTTAACTACTCTCAAGTCTTGAAATCAATTTGATGAATTATCGATGTAACTCAATAGTATCCCGTGCGTGCCCGGGACCACGGTCAAGATTCTCGGGCTGAATCCGAGACGTGCCGCTAGGCAGTAAAAGATAGTATGTAACGATGAATGATGTCAGCCGCATCATCCCGGGGCTGGCCTAGCCCGTAAAACCGATCAGTATAAAGTATCGAACTGTCGAGTTACAAGTCAGGTTTTATCATTGATTTCTCCATACCCCCAAGTTATGTGTTCAAATCAGGTATTGATAAATCTGGAGCTAATGCCAACACAGGATCAAGCAGGTACAGGTTTGTCTGAATAGACAATAGAAAATGTCCGTAGGGAAAACAGGTCAAGATTGTTGGCATTAGTAACAAGATCATGTAACAGGTCAAGCTATGGTACATCAGGTCAAGTCAGGTAGTGTATATAGATCCAATCATGTCAAGTAGTGCAGAATATCAAGTCGTGTCAAGCAGTAGTGTATCAAGTCATGTCAGGGAAGTGCACAGGTATCACGTGGGTGCTCATAATTAAACTGTAATAACTATGGGTACAAAAAAACAAGTATGGGGTACTAATGAAACAGTAAAATGGAATAATGTGATATGGTATGCAAAAGATATAAATTTAAAGATATGGATGCACAATTATCGATTAGGGTTACATTTATAGTCCAACATTAATTAGGATGCACTTTATTAAACATGGAATATTAATATCACAGTATTATGTATTAATGTGATCTATGGATGCAAATAGGTATTCGAAAGGTTATAAACTATAAAATGGGACTATGGGATATACAAATAAGCACTATGTGATATAAATATTGATATGGATGCATTGTAATGTAATCTACTATGTAACAAGATTAGTTTTCATGATCTAGATCTAAAATGATGTAAACGGATGCAAACGGAACATCGAAATGTTATAAAATGAAACACGGGTACTAGATTTAAACTACAGGCATGATATTTAATTAAATAAATATATATTGGGTTAAATAGCATGTAGCAAGGTTAACTTGCCTGAACCGATCTCAGACGGGTGCGCACGGCGCGTACGATGTCGGTAAATGTCGCGACGCACACGCGGGCGTACAAAACTGAACCAAGCAAAGCAAGAATGTGACCACGCAGGCAGGGGACGTCCACAGGGTTGCTCGGATCGTCGGCAGCGGCACGGCTCCGACGATCGTCGGGAAACACGGATCAAGAAAGAGAAAGAAAAAGAATAAAAAAGAAGAAGAAGAAGGACAAGAAGGGGTGATTCTGGGGTTTGGAACAAGGGCGAGGACAGAGGGTGACGACGGCAACGGGTCTCCGGCGATCACCGGAAAAATGTGAAAACAAGAAAACCAAGAAGAACAAGAAGAAGGAGAAAAAGAGAAAGGAGAAGAAGGCTAGGGATCTCTGGTATGGCTCTGGGTCAGAGGAGGGCGCAAGGGTGATGAGGTTGGGATGGTCGGCAAGGTGGTCGGGGCTCCGACGATGGGACAGGAAGATGTCCGCAGTGGGTTGCAGGCAAGGGTTCTTGCAGGGGTTTCTGGGTCGGGGTGATCGGGGTTTGCAGGTTCGGGAAGGCAAGGAGAAGAGGAGGAGGAAGGTGGAGATGATGGTGATGGGATAATGCCGATGGGATCGGCAACGAGGGTGCCGGTCATGGGTGTAGGGTTCGTAGGGGGTGTCAGGTACAGGCTCGGAAGAAGGAGGTGAGGAGAAGGTGGAGGTCGAGAAGGGGAGATGGTGCGAGGTGAGGTCGACGGCGATGAGGGAGAGCGAGGGGGAGTGCGGTGACATGGGTTTCCCGCAGGCGATGGGTGGTTATGGTGATGGGAGAAGAGGGTCGAGGAGATGGGAGAGAGTTGGAGCGACGGCGACGAGACAAGACGGCGACGGCGGGCGCAGGCGAGGGCGCGGGTTTGCGAGAGCGGGAAAAATATATGCAGTTTTGTTTTTGAGAATAAAGAGAGGAGTGTGGAGAGAGAGAGATCTGTGGTCACGAGATTGAGAGAGAGAGAGAGAGAGAAAAGAACGAGAGGAGAGAGAGAGAACTGTGGTCACGAGATTGAGAGAGAGAGAGAGAGAGAGAGAAAAGAACAAGAGGAGAGAGAGAGAGAACTGTGAGAGAGAGGAAGAGACGTGCATGTGAATATTAGTTTAAAAAATATGTTTGATATAAGAAATATATTTTTAGGTAGAGAGTGAGAGATGCTGTTAAGAAAAATATATTTTTAGGTCTTAAAATTAAAATCTTATATATTTAACAGTTGAATCCTAAAAAATATAATAAGAATATTATATTAGTTAAATTTCAAGATTTTGGAAAATACAAACTTACTCCAAAACACGCCCAGGTCGGGTCTAAAAATCCAATTTTAAAATACGAAAAATATATGTGTCGACCAAAATTAAAAATGAATGTCCGGGTAACGAAAATGCATACCCCCAAGAACGGGTGCACGTACGTGCGCGTAGCCATCCAAACACGTCCGTTTCACTGAACGGTACGAGAACAAGACGCGCGGATGCTACCACGGGGTTAGGGGTATCATGCAGGCCATGAAATGCAATTTTAAATTATTTTACGTGACTTAAAATGTTATACGGTAAAAGATGTCATGCCAGATAAAATGCCAGTATGCGATAAAGTTGAAAATGCACAAGTCTACATACCAAGTCAGGGTAATTCATAAATATGAATCAAACAGGTTCAAACAAGCGGGTCGGGTCGAATGCAAAGTAAAATGTAAAATACCATTCGCACCCAAAACACGATAAATCAAGAAAATACCACAGATAAGTAAATACGGGAACTGGAATAGGTATAAATGAACTAGGGTGTTACAAGTGGGCTTTAGTTTAAGCCGGATTCTAGTATTATATTGTTGGATTATTTTCGTCTCTTTGTATTCGTATTTTTTGGAATACGGATACGGGTATGTATATACGGATGAGGGGTATTCTTGTAATTTATTACAAGGTGCTTCTATAAGAACACACTTCATTTAGTTTATAACCATTTTGTTTAAA
Source organism: Agapanthus africanus (assembly GCA_030015575.1). NCBI lineage: Eukaryota > Viridiplantae > Streptophyta > Magnoliopsida > Asparagales > Amaryllidaceae > Agapanthus > Agapanthus africanus. The sequence continues at coordinate 77,344,150 of CM057343.1, forward strand.
TGGTTAATGAGGTGGAGGGATAATGTGGTATTTGCTTTAAATGAAGCATGGCTACAAGGTGACTCACTTAGTGACTCATGGGGTGACTCATGTGTTGGTGTATTTGTCTTAGAGGCCATTATTGTATCATACTAGTTTGCATATTACTTAACGGAAGCTTGGGATATTCACAGTTGTATTAACTGTCTTGCTCAAAATGGTAGTATGCTACCTGGTTTATTTCTACTTCAATATGTGCATGTGTTTCATTTAGCATATCGCTTATACATATTAGTAGAGCCCTTCGGATCTTTGCTTGATTACTAGCGTTGTGATGGTAGTCACACTAGTGGGGGATGGGTAGTCTATAAGCACATCCTTATACAGGTCCCTAGTCGTAGGATTATCGAAACAGGGCATCGATACTCAGAGTAGACTAGTGTATACGCTTCTCATCCCAGAAGGGGAGATGGTCTGTCCCACAGCTATTAGTACGTCGTACTTGAGATAGTATGCAGGTGCTCATTGGGTTATGATTATACCGGACAGGACTCGTCGGGGAACTGTTGGTTGGTAATTATACCTATCGTCGGGTAGCAGTTCCCAGGTGACATGAGTACAGCTTAGTCCCTCGACTTGACACTACTGCTTTGCCTCGAGTGTGTTCCCTCTGTACTTTGATTAATACCCTACCACGGCATAAAGGAGTCTGCAAACAGGTAATAGTTGGGTGCAGTCCCGAAGCACTTAGAAGCAGTGGCGGTTAGATAGGACTCGTCTCTCCCGGTATTGTGGGTTGATATCGAGCTGTGTTTGGAGAGCCATTACGCAAAGTCCCTGATCAGGGCAAGCGAGATTTACTGGTAGGTACTCCAATAGTTTTTCAGGGTGTAATGGGCTACGCTCCGTCATGACTTATTGTGCTATTAGGGGTCTGACGATTACCGCCCTCTTGGCCCAATATGCGATACTCTTAGACAAACAGACTGGACTGTACGGAGATTGTCACTGACAGACTTAGTAGGAGTTCGGATGAGTTATTCTCATCGGCTTTCTTATCGACAATACATTGGGGCCGTTAGGTGCAGCTAGTACCGCTTGCGGCCTGTGGTTAAACCCACTGGCAGCGTGGAGTCGAGTCTTTAGAGTCCCACACAGAGCGTTTCCCTGCATCGGGAAAAACGTGTAGACATCGTATGGTTTTACGACAGGGTTCGATCACGTGCGTGTACTTGTGAACGCATGATGATTCGGACGGACAATACTAGTTGGCTTTGGTTTAAGCCGGATCCTAGTATTGTACTGATGGATTGTCGTTATCTTCTGTATTCGTATTTTTTGGAATACGAATACGGATATGTATATACGGACGAGGGGCGTTTTTGTAATTTGTAAAAAAATGATTTTGTAGATGCCATGACATAATTGTATTAATCATTTTGGTTTAAATAATTAATACATTTTATGTAAATGGAAATTATGTGGATATTGCATGAATAAGGACTTGGGAGCTTTGGACACATGATGCTAATTTGACCCATGAGTCATTTTATTGTAAATTTAACCTCTTTTTAATTATCGATATAGATTTATCTATGAGATAATTAGAAAAGTTCAGTTTAAAAAATAGAGAGAGAAACCCTTTTCCTTCTTCATCTTTTAGTTCGCTTGAAATTTCCATAGATATCTCCAATTCCCTCAAGCTCAAAAACACTCATGAGTTGAGTAACCTTGAGCAATACTAGACTCCTCAATCCATCTACTTCATCTATACACTCTAGGTCCTCTAGTTTAGCACACTAGTTGATCTAGTTTCTTTGGTATAGAAGAGAAAGCTCGGTACACAAACGTTCGGGTGGATCATCTTGGATTCAAGGAAGCCGACGAGGAGACAACAACCGTATCACTCCGAAGGGTTCGTGCAGGAGAGGAGGACAGTGGGAGAAGCAAAGAAGGACCGGATTATTGAGGTATAACTTCTGTGCTTTAGTTTATACTTTATTAGTTAGGTACTAGATATGGTTTAGAATACGATCATAGCTAATAGTCGATGTTACGATGCAAAAATTATCGTTTATTACACTTTCCGCCTCCCCGCGATCTCGCGGGGTGCGTGGCATCGACTTACATCATGGTGTGACTCATGCTTTGGTGACTATTATGGCATGCTTGATATTTGTGTTGTGAGATATTTTTGGATGATTCATTCTTTTAGTTCACAAGACTTAGCCATTTTTCTTGGTTGGAAAAAAGCTCACAACACTCTCATCCTCTCTTGCTTCCTTCTTCTACCTCCACCCTAAAAGTCTCATGTGTTGAGAAACTTAGGGTGTTAGGAGACAAATTAATCCATCATTAGACTTTACATCCTCTAGGCTGTCTAGTTTAGCGAACTAGGTACTTTAGTTACCTCGGCTATGAGGTTGGAGCTCAAACTACAAATCCTCAGGTAGATCATCTTCGATGGAGGGATACCGGCGATCAAGCTTGATCACGGAGACCATTAGGAGCTTAGGAAGATGGTAAAAGACCGAAGGACACAGATCATTCGGTATAACCATTCTAACTCCTCTTTAGTTTGCTAGCTTATATGGTTTATGGTAGATTCGGGTTATTGGGTTGTTCTAGCGCCAGTTTATAAAAATTTTGTTCCGCAAACGGCCTCGGTAGATGGCCAGGGCGCTGGCGTAACCCAACAAAGTCAAAATTAACTTCAGCTCCTATCCTTGTAATACCGGATCAATCTGGAGGATTCATTACATTGTGATGCGTCCGGTAAGGGATTAGGATGTGTTCTTCACCAGCATGGAAAAGTTGTAGATTTTGCATCAAGACAGCTGAAGGTTTATAAGCGCAACTATCCAACACATGATCTGGAGTTGGCAGCCGTTATCTTTGCACTTAAGATTTGGCGCCACTATCTTTTGGGTGAACGAGTGGATAAATACACTGACCACAAGAGTCTGAAGTATGTATTTACTGAGAAGAAATTGAACATGCGGCAAAGAAGATGGCTAGAACTCATGGCTGATTTTAACATCAACCTACAGTATTATCCAGGGAAGATGAATGTAGTTCCTGATGCACTTAGTCGCCAGCCATTAGCAATGAATCTCACCGCTCAGTGAAAGCTACAACAGGAATTGCACGGAATGGAGATCGAAGTAGTTATGCCACGTAACGCTTCGTATTTGATAAACTTACAAGTCCAGTCCACTCTTGTCAATCAGATCAAAGCAGCTCAAGCAAATGATGCCAGGTTATAAAAGATCCGAGAACAAGTAGAAAGTATACTTCGAACTGACTTCATCATCCACGAAGGTAGATCCTTGCGATATGGAAGTAGATTGTGTGTACCAAACGGTCCAGTTCGAGAAGAGTTGATGAAAGAAGCTCACAGCTCTCCTTATTCTGTACATCCTGGTGGTACAAAAATATACAAGGATCTACGGCAACACTACTGGTGGCATGGAATGAAGCACGAAGTAGCCAGAAGTGTAGCCAAGTGTTTGGTGTGTCAGCAAGTGAAGGCTGAACACCATAGAATAGGTGGTCTACTTCAGCCGTTACCAATCCCAGAATGGAAATGGCAGCACATTACCATGGACTTTGTGACTGCCCTTCCTCACAGCACGAAGGGCACGGTATGGGTTATTGTGGATCGACTCACCAAGGCGGCTCACTTTATTCCATTCAGAGTTGGCCAATCTACCGAGACGCTAGCAAAGAAGTACATGGAGGTAAGCATGAATCTAAAGTAAGATTTAATCTTAAGATGTACTATATTTGATACCCATGAAACTTATGCAGGATATCGTAAGATTACATGTAGTACCAGTTTGCATCGTCTCCGATCGTGATACCAGGTTCCAATCACAGTTTTGGCAGAGTCTGCAAGCTAGCCTGGGAACGAGTCTAAACTTCAACACGGTTTACTATCCACAAACGGATGGACAGTCCGAGCGAACAATTCAGATTCTGGAGAACATGCTAAGAGCTTGTATGTTAGACTTCGGAGGTTCGTGGGAAGATCACCTACACCATATGGAGTTTTCATACAACAATAGCTATCAGGCGAGCATTGGAATGACATCATTCGCAGCACTATATGGACGGAAGTGTCGCTCACCGCTAAGTTGGGACGACATCGGATATCGTGAACTCCTTGGACCAGAGTTGATCATGGCAACTGTGGACGTAGTTCGCACGATCAGGGAAAGAATGCGCATAGCTCAAGACCGACAGAAATATTGGGCTGATACAAAACGCCGGCGCCTGGAGTTCCAACCTGGAGACCATGTTTTTCTAAAGATATCTCCAAACAGAGGAGTGATCCGCTTTGGCAAGAGGGGTAAGCTCAGTTCAAGATACATAGGACCGTTCGATATACTCGAACGTGTTGGAGAAATGGCATACCGTTTGACACTACCACCCTCATTAGAAGGAGTGCACAACGTGTTCCACATATCTCAGCTACGAAGATATGTGAGTGACCCTAGCCACATCCTTGATCTCTCCGAGCTCACAATCCAGACTGACCTGACTTGCGAGCAACAACCCGTTGAGATCCCGAATCGAAAGGTGAAGACATTACGGAACAATGAAGTAAACTTGGTCCGAGTGATGTAGAGAAAATATGTTAGTGTATATGCCCTAGAGGCCATTACTGTATCATACTAGTTTGTATATTACTTAATGGAAGCTTGGGATATTCACAGTTGTATATACAATCTTGCTCGAAATGGTAGTATGCTACTTGGTTTGTCTCTGCTTTAATATGTGCATGTGTTTCTTTTAGCATATTGCAGATATACATATTAGTAGAGCCCTTAGGATCTTTGCTTGATTACCAGCGTTGTGATGGCGCTCGCACTCGTGGGAGCTGGGTAATCTATAAGCACATCCTTATACTGGTCCCTGGTCGTTGGACTATCGAGACAGGGCATCGATACTCCGGAGTAGACTAGCGTATGCGCTTCTCATCCCAGTGTGGGAGACGGTCTGTCCCACAGCCGTTAGTACGTCGTACTTGGGATAGTATGCGGGTGCTCGTTAGGTTACGAGTACACTGGACAGGACTCGTCGGGAACTGTTGGTTGGTAATATACCTATCGTCAGTTATCAGTTCCCAGGTGACATGAGTACAGCTTAGTCCGCTGACTTGACACTGTCACTTCGCCTCGAGTGTGTTCCCACTGCACTTTGATTACTACCCTACCACGGCTCAGAGGAGTCGTGCAAACAGGTAGTTTTTGGGTGCAGTCCCGAAGCACTTGGAGGCAGTGACGGTTAGACAGGATTCGTCTCTCCCGGTATTGGGGGTTGACATCGCGCTGTGTCCAGGAGAGCCATTACACGAGTAGTCCCTGGCCAGGGCAAGCGAGATATACTGGTAGGCTTCCAGTGTTATCTCAGGGTGTTCTGGGCTTCACTCCGACACGACTTGTACCGCTATTAGGGGACTGACGTTCACCGCCCCCCTAGGCCCGCCATGCGATGTATCAGACGAACAGACCGGACTGTACGGAGATTGTCACATACAGGCTCAGTAGGAGTGCAGATGGGGTTCACCTCGTCAGTCTTCTTATCGACATCTACCTGGGGACCGTTACGTACAGCTAGTGCCGCTTGCGGTCTGTGGTTAAACCCACTGCCAGCGTAGTGTCGAGTCTTTAGAGTCCCACACAGAGAGCTATTCGCCTTTAGGCAAAACGAGTAGAGGTCGCATGGTTTTGCGACAGGGTTCGTTCGCATCCGCGCACTTGTGCACGGTTGCTGTCCGGACAGTTTATACTAGCGGGCTTTGGTTTAAGCCAGATCCTAGTATTTGATTTGAGATTGGTTTTTCTCATTGTGTTCGTGTTCCTCGGATCACGAATGCGGGTGCGTATGCACGGTTGCTTGAGATTGAGGGAGAGGACCTTGTTTAGGGTTAATGACTATTGTCATTTTATTAACCCTATTGATTTTGTGTGGATTATAGTTAATTGATAATTAGCTTAATAAATTGTGCATGGTTGTTGTTGACATTTTGACTTCGTTGACTTGTTGACCTTGTTGACTACTTGACCATCATCATTTGTTTTGGAAGATGCTCTTTGATCTTTGCAAAATTGAAATGATAATGGTCATGTCATGATTTATCATGACAATTTTCAAGCTAATTATCTAATTAAAATTATCCACACATATTAGTGAGAATGGCTCACTAATTCTTCATTCTATCATATCTTTTCTCTCTCTTGTTCATCCTCTCCCTCAAGCTCTCTCTCTCTCATGTGTTGAGAAACAAAAAGCTTGAGAAAAACCCTCACTTGATCTTCTCTACTCACTTCTAGGGTTCAAGTCTTAGCATCTCTTGCACTCTAGTTACTCCTAGCTTGGAGTTGAAGCTAAAGGTCGAGGCTTTCGGGTGGATCGTTCTTTGACGGAAGGAGACAAGCAAGGTGAGGCCTTTCTACCATTCCGACGAGCAAGGAGAGAAGGACTAGAGACCAAAGGTATAACCTTTCCATCACTTAGCTACTTTGTAGTTAGGGTTAGCTAGTTTTAGTTTAGCAAAGATCCTCATAAGCTTGGTCCATGTTACCTAAGTCATTAAAAATCCGTTTTTTATTATGTTTTCCGCCTCCCCGCAAGTACCGGGGTGAGCAACGTGGACTTACAGTGGTATCAGAGCCTAACTAAACTCAAACTAGCTAGGTAGTGAAGTGTAACGAAGTTTCGAAACCGGAAAATCCAAAAACCGAACTTTGAAAAACCCTAGTTTCTGTTGAATTTTTTTCTGCTCAAAATAGAAAACTTTATATTTGTAAATTCATCTCAGGGTTTTTTAAAAACACCCATGAAAAACGAGACAGAGAATCATCCAAACCGCCGCGCTTCCGCCGCACGAGGTAGGCTCGTGCCGCGGAACCGCCGCGGTTTGATGTCTTCTCTGCATCGTTTTTCGTGCAGTGTCTTACTGTGTTGATTTTGGGATTCTTAGGATATATATTATATGCCCAGATTTTCCAGAACTAAAATTTGCTTTTGTGGGCCTATAAATCCGTATTTTTCGGAACTTCACTACGCTTTAACTACATCGGTTATATCTGTAATGCTTGCATGTATTGAACGTCGGCTAATCGCTATAAGACGATTAGTCGGGGTTATACATGATCTGTGATTGCTATTGGTTTGTGGATATGAATGGATTGGATTGTCGCGGGTGAATGGCCGGGGTGGATGTGAGATGAGCGTTGTTTTTCTTTCATTCATTTGTAACATGTAAATTGATGTAATAATATTCTTTGTATGGCCGCACAACCGGGTCGGGGTTGTTGCCGTCATTGTATGATTCTTTTTACTGTTTTTGCTCCTAGGATAGACCCATGGAGGGGGTGCACAAACTACCGGGTACTCGAAGTGCCGAGTGGCCTACTCACGGTGGTGAGGGAGGTTGCTTCGCTTCGGGTGCTTGGCGGGTAGTTTGCCGCACCCGTAGGGGTCTTGGGTGGGGTATTGGCTATTCACCGCGACCGTGTAATCCGCTTTGCGTTGCAGGCTCGAACGCATTGCGGATTCCTAGTATATCCAATGTATTCATCTGTGATCTGTAATGTCTATCATTGCTGTATATATATATATAAATAACTATTTAGGCGTTGCTTATGTTTTACAGCCGCGCTAGCCCAGCCCCCGCTCTGTCGTTAGTTAAGTAACCTAACGGGTGATGACAGGGCCCCGTGGCGAATGCGAATGGCATAAACGTACGTCATATTTTGGTTGTTTTCTGCAATGGTAGGATTAATTGATGGGACGCATTAAAAGAACTAATGCAAGAAATAAACCAAGTAAAAGTCGATTGGAACACTTTGAAAACCACTCGGTTCTTTTCAAAACTGAACTTTTAAACGCGGAGCTTGAACCACTCCTTTTAAAAGCTATCTCGTTCCATCGATTATATCAAGTTCACTACGTTCACGGTTTCGCCAAAACCATCCGTAGCCCTCCATCATTTCGGTTAAATATTCGGTAGTATTCAAGCTATGTATTTTGACCTCACGCCAAGGCATAGTGATTGGTAGCTGCCGGATATTTATCCGTTGCATAGATAGAATGCGTTGATTTGAGACAGTCGTACTGCCATTTTGGCCTACGTCAAGGGTAGGTACGGGTGGGTTCAAATTAACCAGGATAATGATGGGAAGAACTTGACATGTGACTTATGACATTTTGACCTCACGCCAAGGTCATAAGAGCATGGGGCAAAAATCCACATCGGGAGTTTCATAAGCACTGAAACTTGCTAGCGTTGCATACCATTTGGAGTGTGATGATTCTGGTAGGATTCCTTCGGTTTTATCACACGATGATATTTGGATCCCGATCCTACTGTGAGTATATGCTACTCCTCGGGAAAACTCTCACTTAACGATCAATGCTATAAACCTAGTAGGTGCCTAGAAAGGTGTTAGCGGGGTTACGCCCACAGGGAAAAGAGGTTACTTAATTAAGGAACTTCGCGAAAGCGTTGGAAAACCTCCCTCGAAGTACCGACACTGGCCTGGCTGAACGGTTAAGCAAGTATTGTACGGTGAGAATGATCCCGGCTAATCCTTTTCTTTATGGTTTGAGAAGGGATTCGAGAAACAGTGGGAGCCATCCAGTTTAGACAAACTAAAAACCACTCTAAACTTGCAAGAGCATCATGCTAAAGTGTTTCTTTTCTCTCTCCTAATTGCAGCGACCATTCAACATGACCGGACTTAAGTTACTGTTAGATAAAAATAAATTGACAGGGCCAAACTACAAAGATTGGCTCAGGAATGTCAAGATTGCAATCACCTATGACAAGCTGGGGTATCTTCTTACCACCAAAGCTCCCCCTGTCCCTGGTCCAACTTCCAGTATCGCGGATAAGGAAATCCGCAAGACTTGGGAGATTGATAGCGCGAAGGCCAAGTGCCTCCTGCTTGCCTCGATGGACAACGAACATCAGAGGAGGCATGAGAATATGGACATGGAATCCATATTGCTCCATACAAAAGAACTGTATGGAGAGCAATCACGTATCGCGAGATACGAAGCTTCGAAAAAGTTATTTTCGACAAGAATGGCCGTCGGATCATCAGTAGCCGAGCATGTGCTAAAGATGATCGGCTACATTGAGGAGCTCGCTGACCTAGGGATCACATTGGAGAGTGAGCTATATACGGATATAGTTCTCCAGTCCCTTCCTTCCACTTACGCCCAGTTCATACTGAACTTCAACCTACAAGAAAAAGAGGTTGAACTTTCAGAGCTCCTCAACATGCTGAGGAGCGCAGAGGGCACCCTACAGAAAGGTAGGGAAACATCCACTTTGTTTGTAGGAGGATCATCTTCTTCTAGGTCCAAGGCGAAAGCCAAGGGAAAGAAGAAGAAAGCCCCCGCCAAACCAAGGGGCGGTGTTGGTAAAGTGGATACGAAGGGAAAAGGTAAAGCAACAAAGGTAGCGGGGAAGCTTGTGGATAAGGAGGAATGCTTCTTTTGTCATAAGAAAGGACACTGGAAGAGTGATTGCAGGGCCTGGAAGGCCAGAACACAGGAATTGAAGCAGGTTGCAGCTTCAGCTTCAGGTGTGTATGTTATTGAAAACTGTCTATCAATAAACTCTGCATCCTGGGTATTGGATACCGGATCAGGATCTCATATCTGTAATTCTTTGCAGGCGTTGAGAAAGCGTAGAGTTTTGAAGGCAGGTGACATGACCCTCAGAGTTGCGAACGGTGCTAGCATGGATGCAGAGGCCGTGGGGGACTATCACCTAGGATTATCTGATGGACACTTTTTGGTTTTGCGTAGTTGTTATTATGTACCAAATGCAACCTGTAATATCATATCTGTATCTTTATTATCTAAAGAAGGTTATGAATTTGCATTTGTAAGTAATGTAGTGAACATTCACCTTAATCAAGTTTTGATTGGGTCAGGTACATTAAACAACGGTATTTACGTTTTAAACCAACCGCAGGTTTTCAATATCCAGAATACACACAAAAGAAAGTCTCCAGAAATTAATAAAACTTTCTTATGGCATTGTAGACTGGGTCACATCAATGAGAGAAGATTGACTAAGTTACATACTGAAGGATATTTGGATCCGTTCGAATATCAATCGTATGCAACTTGTCAATCCTGTCTCAAAGGAAAGATGACAAAGGCTCCGTTTTCTGGACACGGAGAAAGAGCGAGCGAGCTCTTGGGACTCGTACACAGCGACGTGTGCGGTCCAATGTCTACACATGCGCGAAGCGGTTTTTCTTACTTCATTACTTTTACGGATGATTTCTCAAGATTCGGACACATCTTCTTAATGAAGCATAAATCCGAAGCTTTTGATAAGTTCCAGGAATATAAGAATGAAGTAGAAAACCAGACCGGCAAAAGTATCAAGATCCTAAGATCGGATCGAGGAGGAGAATACTTAAGTGCCGAATTCCTGAATTACTTAAAAGAGAATGGAATTCTCTCTCAGCTTACTCCTCCATACACTCCGCAACACAACGGTGTATCGGAGAGACGGAACCGGACCCTATTGGATATGGTACGGTCCATGATGAGTAACGCTGAGTTACCGCGATCGTTCTGGGGATATGCACTAGAAACAGCTGCATATCTTTTGAACCGTGTTCCCACTAAGACTGTGCCTACCACACCATATGAGTTATGGAGTGGGAAGAAACCCTATCTTCAATACTTGAAGATTTGGGGATGTCCAGCTTATGTCAAAAAGCAGCATACGGACAAGCTCGAGGCACGCTCAGTACTGTGCAAGTTTGTGGGATACCCAAAGAACTCCAGGGGGTATCTTTTCTATTACGCAGAGGAACAAAAAGTCCTTGTTTCTCGTAATGCCCATTTTCTGGAACATCAGTTTTTAGAAAAAGAATTAAGTGGGAGCGCGATAGAACTGGAAGAAATTCCAGAACCGCAAGCTATTACTGAAAGCTTAGTAGAACCAGAGGGTTCAAAAGAACAGGACATTCCTATGCCACTCCGCAGAAGTAGTAGGCAGTCTCATCCGCCCAAGAGGTACTACGGTTTTCTCATTGACGGGGATAGAGAGGATTGCATCCTGGATTGTGATGAGCCTACTAGCTTCCAGCAAGCCATTCAGAGCGTCGACTCGGTAAAATGGCTGGATGCAATGCGGACCGAGATGGAGTCCATGTACACCAACAAAGTATGGACGTTGGACATTGCTCCAGACGGGGTGAAACCCGTAGGATGCAAGTGGATCTTCAAAAGGAAGATTGGTGTAGATGGACAGGTTGAGACCTATAAAGCTAGACTGGTAGCAAAGGGTTTTCGTCAGCGACCTGGCTTGGACTATGACGAAACCTTTTCTCCAGTAGCTATGCTGAAATCCATTCGGATCCTTCTTGCCATCGCTGCTTTCCACGATTATGAGATCTGGCAGATAGACGTAAAGACAGCTTTTCTAAATGGTCATTTAGAGGAGTGTGTCTATATGGATCAGCCAGAAGGTTTCATTCAGGGTGGGAGCAGCGGAAAGGTGTGCAAGTTGCTCAAGTCCATTTATGGACTCAAGCAGGCATCGCGGAGTTGGAACATCTGCTTTGATGAGACGGTCAAAGAATTTGGCTTTATCAAAAATCCAGATGAACCATGCATCTATTGTAGATTTGTAGCGAGAACTGTAGTATTCCTCGTTTTATACGTGGATGACATTCTCTTAATAGGAAATGACATTCCTATGCTACAATCTGTCAAGGGGTTCTTGTCACACAGGTTCTCCATGAAAGACCTGGGTGATGCCTCATACATTCTGGGTATCCGGATCTACCGTGACAGATCCAAGAGGATATTAGGACTTTCTCAGTCCAGGTACATCGACACCATACTGAAGAGATTCAGTATGGAAGATTCCAAGCGCGGTAATCTACCGGCTTGTCACGGGATCACCCTCTCCAAAGAGATGTCTCCCAAGACTGATTTGGAGAGGGATCGCATGTCTATTATACCCTACGCTTCTGCGGTAGGCTCTATAATGTATGCGATGTTGTGTACCAGACCGGATGTGGCTTATGCACTGAGTGTGGTAAGCAGGTATCAGTCAAACCCTGGGGAGAAACATTGGATAGCAGTAAAGAACATTCTCAAGTACCTGAGAAGGACTAAGGAGATGTTCTTGGTGTATGGCGGAAAAGACCTGCAGATTGAGGCCTTTGCTGACTCCAGCTTCCAGAGTGACAAGGATGATTCCAAGTCCATGTCGGGTTTTGTCTTTACCCTCAATGGAGGGGCGGTGTGTTGGAAGAGCTCCAAACAGGAAACCGTTGCTGACTCGACTATGGAAGCGGAATACATCGCTGCATCTGATGCCGCAAAAGAAGCTGTCTGGATGAGGAAGTTCTTGAAAGAACTTCAGGTGGTTCCGTCCATTGTTGACCCAATACCTCTGTATTGCGACAACAACGGGGCTATAGCTTTAGCGAAGGAACCCAGGTCCCATCAGAAATCCAGACACATCTTAAGGCGGTATCACCTGATCAGGGAGATCATGGATCGCCAGGAGATCGAGGTCCGGAGAGTTGCATCAGAGGATAACACAGCAGATCCATTCACCAAGGCCTTGCCCCAGACTCAGTTCGAGCGGCTGATCGAGATGATAGGTCTTCGATACGCCAGTACATGGCCTTAGTACAAGTGGGAGATTGTTAGTGTATATGCCCTAGAGGCCATTACTGTATCATACTAGTTTGTATATTACTTAATGGAAGCTTGGGATATTCACAGTTGTATATACAATCTTGCTCGAAATGGTAGTATGCTACTTGGTTTGTCTCTGCTTTAATATGTGCATGTGTTTCTTTTAGCATATTGCAGATATACATATTAGTAGAGCCCTTAGGATCTTTGCTTGATTACCAGCGTTGTGATGGCGCTCGCACTCGTGGGAGCTGGGTAATCTATAAGCACATCCTTATACTGGTCCCTGGTCGTTGGACTATCGAGACAGGGCATCGATACTCCGGAGTAGACTAGCGTATGCGCTTCTCATCCCAGTGTGGGAGACGGTCTGTCCCACAGCCGTTAGTACGTCGTACTTGGGATAGTATGCGGGTGCTCGTTAGGTTACGAGTACACTGGACAGGACTCGTCGGGAACTGTTGGTTGGTAATATACCTATCGTCAGTTATCAGTTCCCAGGTGACATGAGTACAGCTTAGTCCGCTGACTTGACACTGTCACTTCGCCTCGAGTGTGTTCCCACTGCACTTTGATTACTACCCTACCACGGCTCAGAGGAGTCGTGCAAACAGGTAGTTTTTGGGTGCAGTCCCGAAGCACTTGGAGGCAGTGACGGTTAGACAGGATTCGTCTCTCCCGGTATTGGGGGTTGACATCGCGCTGTGTCCAGGAGAGCCATTACACGAGTAGTCCCTGGCCAGGGCAAGCGAGATATACTGGTAGGCTTCCAGTGTTATCTCAGGGTGTTCTGGGCTTCACTCCGACACGACTTGTACCGCTATTAGGGGACTGACGTTCACCGCCCCCCTAGGCCCGCCATGCGATGTATCAGACGAACAGACCGGACTGTACGGAGATTGTCACATACAGGCTCAGTAGGAGTGCAGATGGGGTTCACCTCGTCAGTCTTCTTATCGACATCTACCTGGGGACCGTTACGTACAGCTAGTGCCGCTTGCGGTCTGTGGTTAAACCCACTGCCAGCGTAGTGTCGAGTCTTTAGAGTCCCACACAGAGAGCTATTCGCCTTTAGGCAAAACGAGTAGAGGTCGCATGGTTTTGCGACAGGGTTCGTTCGCATCCGCGCACTTGTGCACGGTTGCTGTCCGGACAGTTTATACTAGCGGGCTTTGGTTTAAGCCAGATCCTAGTATTTGATTTGAGATTGGTTTTTCTCATTGTGTTCGTGTTCCTCGGATCACGAATGCGGGTGCGTATGCACGGTTGCTTAAGATTGAGGGAGAGGACCTTGTTTAGGGTTAATGACTATTGTCATTTTATTAACCCTATTGATTTTGTGTGGATTATAGTTAATTGATAATTAGCTTAATAAATTGTGCATGGTTGTTGTTGACATTTTGACTTCGTTGACTTATTGACCTTGTTGACTACTTGACCATCATCATTTGTTTTGGAAGATGCTCTTTGATCTTTGCAAAATTGAAATGATAATGGTCATGTCATGATTTATCATGACAATTTTCAAGCTAATTATCTAATTAAAATTATCCACACATATTAGTGAGAATGGCTCACTAATTCTTCATTCTATCATATCTTTTCTCTCTCTTGTTCATCCTCTCCCTCAAGCTCTCTCTCTCTTATGTGTTGAGAAACAAAAAGCTTGAGAAAAACCCTCACTTGATCTTCTCTACTCACTTCTAGGGTTCAAGTCTTAGCATCTCTTGCACTCTAGTTACTCCTAGCTTGGAGTTGAAGCTAAAGGTCGAGGCTTTCGGGTGGATCGTTCTTTGACGGAAGGAGACAAGCAAGGTGAGGCCTTTCTACCATTCCGACGAGCAAGGAGAGAAGGACTAGAGACCAAAGGTATAACCTTTCCATCACTTAGCTACTTTGTAGTTAGGGTTAGCTAGTTTTAGTTTAGCAAAGATCCTCATAAGCTTGGTCCATGTTGCCTAAGTCATTAAAAATCCGTTTTTTATTATGTTTTCCGCCTCCCCGCAAGTACCGGGGTGAGCAACGTGGACTTACAAAATATTCGCCAGGAGATTCAATGTGGGAACGAGAGGAAGACACGCGTGTAAGATACCCTCACTTATTTGTAAATTAGTTCTTATGTAAATGTAAATTTCGAGAACGAAATTTTTATAAGTAGGGTAGAATGTAACGATTCTGAATTTACTGTACGGAATTTTTCAGTTTAATATACAGAAATGAGTTATACAGCCTGAGATTCGGTCTCGAAAGGTTTTAAATACGGTTTTTAAGAAAAACGCATTTTTCTACTTATATAAAAATTTAACATTCTGTCTCGAAAGGTTTTAAATACGGATTTTAAGAAAACACATTTTTCTACTTAAATAAAAATTTAATTTTTAATAATTATATAAATATTACAAATTCATATATTTTCAAAATATAATATTACATTTTTTAAAATGTAAGAATTACAGGTTTGACTAAAATATCATCAAGATACTAATAAAAGACAAGTTTTACAATAAAATACTATGAACTTTCCAAACTAAACTATTATCACTAAAATACCTCAAATCCTTAAAATTCATATTCATGAAAACTCTAAATAATATAAATAAATGCTCGAGATTTATTTTGAAATGTTATTAAAAATATTTTTCAT
Organism: Agapanthus africanus; assembly: GCA_030015575.1. Taxonomy (NCBI): domain Eukaryota; kingdom Viridiplantae; phylum Streptophyta; class Magnoliopsida; order Asparagales; family Amaryllidaceae; genus Agapanthus; species Agapanthus africanus. Next base: position 77,359,472 of record CM057343.1, read on the forward strand.
AAACCCCCCTCGAGTTATATAAAACAATTTTTAAGGACTTTGTAAATATATGTTTAAGCAGGATCAATTCTCTTGAGCCCTAGGAAGCCGAAAAAAGTGAGTGCTTGCCTATTTAAACTAGAAAACTTAACGAAATTATCAGTAGTAATTGTCTTGAAAAAAGACACAAATCTTGCCGTCTATGTGCAGCAGTTACCGATAACTCCCGAACCTAACTCGGGATTTAAATCAGTTACAAATGTCTGACTCAACTCTGAATCCAACTCAAATCTTAATCCAAACTCAAATCAGAGTCCAATCCAAATATAAATCCAAAGTCTAAAATGAATACATGAACTTGAACCGAATACTTGAATTAAAACATCGATACCCAATATGAATACTTGGCTTGACTTGACCGAACAATGGTTATAATTTGACATGACTTCTTGAATACATGATTACATCCTGAACCTAACTACTTGAACAATTTGTATCCATAGTTTCGGCAAGACTTATAAATATAAGCTATACAATACATTACGCAGGGATAACATGATAGATTGGTACGGAATGTATTAAGTTGGTACGAGATGGTCACTTAAAAGACACTACATGAACTCTCGTGCCGTTGCCCCGTGAGTTTTGATGGGACCTTGTACTATATGTTACCATAGTTCACGGGATAAGACGGATTCCTTTCGTATACACAAATATCTTCTGTACCAAGCTACAAATAATTACGTTAGAATAACAAATATATACATGTACAACTTATCACTTCTATTTCATATTTCTTGTTATATTCCATTTCTTCTTGTGGGACTTACCGAGCGCTAGTTCGCTGATAATATTCCTGTCTATTTCTTTATTTGGAATGTTTGTCAGGAGAACCGGACTCTTACAAGATTGAGTCTAACCAGGAGGACTTGGATCAGTTCACTGTCCAGTCGGACTTCTAGCTCTCTTGTACTTACTATCAGTTTGTATGCCACTGTTTAGGCATTATTTTATATCATTGTATCTTTCTATTTCAAAGCAGTTGTATTGTAAAGATGAATGTTAATAAAAATTGCTGTTTATTTTATATCTCTTGTCATTCGTGTGCATTATATATATATATATATATATATATATATATATATATATATATATATATATATATATATATATATATTGATTGGTTAATTACGCTTAACATATTTATTTCTCAGTAAATACGTCGCGGGTCTCGCCACATTACTGTTTCCGTACACCGGAAAGCCGGGCGTGACAAAATTTCTGTGATTTTCATATTATGTAAAGATGTAAAATGTTAAGTTTAGAAAATATGTGCATGAAAGCTTATAAATTATAAATTATGTAAATTACAAGATTTAATATATAAATTTTTGACCATATAGATGTGACTGCTGAATGGTGTTGAGCCATTGAAGGATATTTTCCTTAAAAAAATTAAAAAAATTGAAAGGCATTTTTATAAAAAAAATCATATCTTGTTCATTTGAGTCTATTCAATTTATCTGTAAAACATTTTGGGGTTTCAGTCCAATTGTGGCTTGCACGAATTAATCAAACTAATGATTCCATATAATATCGATAGTTCAGTGGGGTTTTATAGCATTTTTAAGGTTCAATGGGGTTATCTTAAAAACTCCAAAAGATGGATAGGGTTTAGTAAAATTTATCCTTATTTAACCGAGTTAAAAAATTTGTTCAATCTCGACCCATTTATTTGTTGAAAGAGTCGAGCTCTCATCGAGACTCAAGCAAGCTTTTCCTAGCTATTTAAATATAAAAAATTAGCAATAAAATGTTGCAAAAGCATATGAAGAAAATGGTATGGATGTTAAATATTATATTTGACAAATTGGGCACAGCTTAATTGATATCAATTTTCTTTCCAATATGAGAGGTCTTAAGTTCGATCTCTGAAGGAGGATGATTCCAAAAACAAATGGGCAGAGTGAAATATTGATGTTATAATTAAATTAAAAAGTTCAAGAACTTAGACAATTAAATTTGAAGTTACTAATTATGTACATTCTTCGATGTTGCTGCACCATATTTGGGTCAATATTTATATGGTTTGATTATGAGTTAAAATAAACGGGTTAATAACTGTGATATGAACTAATGGATAAGTAATCACTTTTTAAAAATTGTTGAATACCGATAAGATACAAACTGTTTTAGCCTTACACGAATCTTAAACAAGCTGAGCTTGAACACAAGCCTATCATGTTCGCATTTATTCATTATTTCCTGAAGTTTAGATTTTTGTTCATGCTCGGCTCATTTAATTTTCAAATAAACTCGAACAAGATTTTAACGAGCAGATCTCAAGCGGACTTTCAAGCTTTTAGATTTTTTAACAGTCCTATTCTTAGACCCCTCATCCCAGGTTATCTTTATTATCAACTCCCATGTAAATTTTCAAATGAGACTTCCCTCTCCCAAAATAAAAAAGAAAAATGCTAAACCTAAAACGTGAATCTACCACAATCCATCCAGGAGAACACAAAAAACCATGGACCCACTTGTTTGTCACTAGCGTCTTGGTGTTGTGGGTCCCACCATTTTGTCTCTTTGATGGATTATAGTGGGATTTCAAGCTCGGTTGGTAAAATATTACTCAAAAAAAAAAAAAAAAACCTTGCCCAGGAAATAAAAAGGTGAATAATTAAGAAAATAACCTTGTAGGCTCCGTTTAAGGGAAAAAGAGTGGTTACTATTACAAAAATAATAGCAGGGGTCCTCTGCAAAAATCCTGGCCATAAATCCTATGTGTTTTGCATATAGGATACACCAATACAAAAGTGCTCATGTTTTACACAAATCTCGATTGTTACTTTCGATCTTGGATGGGTCTGGACCGTTTATCCCAATAGAATAGATGATGTTATGCTGTTCATAGCAGTCACTCCGGATCTCTGCCGAGGTGGTTGGCCCTGAGGAGAATGACATTGGCTTACAACAGTGGAGCTTGTTCATGGCTTTTTGCTCTTCAAGAATACATGTTGGGATAATTAATTAACCTTGAAACTTTTTCATGCCGCAAATGGGGAACCCCCATGTGTTTTGTCTCTTCAATTCACCAAGAGGCAGCCATGCCATAAACTATATAAAATGTCTCCTTGGCATGCCTTTTTTTTAATTTATTATTATAAATGTTACGGGCTTATATAAATTTATAAGGTGGTTCCTCCGTGGCAAACAAAGAACAAAAATATTTATTAAGTAAAATTTTGGTTTCTTTTTCGCTTTTCCAGCCTCCGACGCAAATACTGTTAAGCTTTTAATTGGCCTGTGCTCAACCGCAGCTCTAACAATTGCATGAGACAAACATAAAGAGGGAGGAAAAGGAAATTAAGCCGACTCGATTCCATGCGAGGCTCATCTTCCCAATTTGGAGCTATCAAAGTCGTGGTCGATTCCAGTTCCATAAACCCAATACAATATGAACCTTGACTTTGTTGGAAAGTTTTCGAAAATTTATAATGACGGTAAACACGGGAATAAAGTGGCAATCTTAGGGGAAAATATCATATGCGAACCTATTTATAAAACTTTTTTTATAGGGAGGAGGTGAAACGGTACACGTGACAGATTGGATATGGATTTACCGTACACGTGGCAGATTGAGTGTGGGAACCTATCTTCTTTTCTTCATTCACATCCAATCGTGCAAAAGTTGTAGCACCTGTGGAGGAGAAGATGCGGGAAAACCGGTTAAGATGGTTTGGTCATGTGCGACGCAGACCTATGGAAGCACCGGTTCGACGAATAGATACTCTGGATATGGGCAATGGCAAAAAGGCAAAAGGGGACCGAAGAAAACATGGATGGAGGTGATACGAAACGATATGGTTGCCAAATGACTCAATGAAAGTATATTGTTCGATAGAAGTGAGTGGAGACAGAGGATTCATGTGCTGGACCCGGCGTGATTCTCATGTTGGTTCATGTAGCCTACCCATATGCTTGGGATAAAAAGCTCAGTTGTTGTTGTTTGTTGACACCCAATCTGCCACGTGTACGGTAGATTCACACCCAATCTGCCACGTGTACGGTTTCACCTCCTCCCTATAAAAAGTTTTATAGATAGATTCCCATATGATTTTTTCCTGCATTGCTTAATAGATGCAACAATAGGGCCTTCTAAATTCTTAAAATAAAATTTATTGTTGCCTTTGAGGTGATAGGAATTTGGAAATATCTTAATAAACAGAGACCTTGCATTCTAATCCATCGTCTCTTTCTCAATCTCTCTCCCCTAAAAGTGAAGAGAGAGTGAAATGTGGGGGAGATAAGAGTGGACCACAAGATAAGAGTGGACCACATCATGAGAACTCAAGAAAAAATTGTGGAGGATAGAATGGTAGGCATATGAATACAAAACAGAACGTGTCCTGGTCCCAAAAAAGTATGAGATAAGTGTGGAAGATAGAGAGAAAATTGAAGGAAGAGATATCTTGCAGTTGCATGTATTTCAAAATAAATGAAGGATTTGGGAACCATGAAGGAGTGGTGAGGGTTTAGCTGTAGGATAGAAAGGAATCCTGGCTTTGGTTTGGAATCCATATCTGATTGCACCAATTATTGGACTAACTTTTTTTCCTCACGTGCTGCGCACGTGTCCAATTAAGCCCCCGGCAGCCATCTTCCTCACGAGCCATCGGAGCATCTCAAATCCGGCCATCGGAGCATCTCAAACGGCTCTGCCTTGACAAATACTACCTCGGACAGCCACAAATCCAGACCCAAATCACCAAATCCGCTTCTTCTTTAACACCCACTATCTTGTAAACTCAGAACCACGACCGAAAAACAGTCGGGCGCTGATACCCGCTTGTTGGGGATTCCAACCCCCTCACCGCATAAAGCATATCAAGTTTACTAGATAATAAAATCACAACACACGAAGAAGACGATGAACACTCCGATATAAACACATGGTTCGACCACTTAAGCCTATGGGCAAAATACGAGAATAGTACAGTTTCGGAAACCTAAAAAAAAGGAGTGTTGAAACAGCAGGGGAAAATGCACGTTTTTTAAATTTAAGTGACGGGTTAAATTGTATAATAATTTATTTTCAAGGTTTTGTTGCTCTTCACAAGAGGTTAAATTTGGTAAATTAACCAGTCTAATATTAGGCCTTCAACTTGAAATGGGGCCAACCCAATGAAGCCCACTACTCATATTGGATTGGCTCTTATCTGGGCCTTCCCTTTGTTTTGTCATTAATCTAGACTATTTCCAAAAAAAAGGGGAGAGAAAAAAATATTCGATCTTTAGGGTTTCAAAGGATTCTAGGGTTTATAATTCCCTCCCCCTTTCTTTCATCTGCTTCTGCTCAAAGTGAGAAACTTATCATGGCCGGAACCAGCAAAGAACTGCTAGATCAGCCTCCAAAGTCCTCTCCTTTTGGTAAATTCTTCTTAAATTTCTTTTGCAATCTCAATTTTCTCTGCCTTTGGATCACGTTACAAAGCTCTAATTTTTTTTTTATTTGTAGAGAGCCTCCTTTTGAGTCGTAATGATTCTATGCCAGAATCCAAGAAGAACAAGAAGCAATTATCAAGCCAGAATGATAATGGACGAACTCTCACTAGCGAGGCTCCTAAGAGCCAAGTTATCTTTATGTATTAATATAAATTAATTATCAATTTGAAATTCGATATAAAAACATCCTAGGGTTTTGCAAACTTGTGAACCCGGGGATCTAGATTGTATCGTATCATGTATCCTATCTTGTATCCGTATCCAAATCTGTGTGGTATATGAAAAGGATTATGATGGTGTCTCGTAGGTGTATTGGCATGATTCAAGATATGTTTGATGGAGAAGCTTCTAGACTTAGTAGAAGAGACAATCTTTTCCTACAATCACCACAGGCTTCCGCTAAGGGTTAGCATTAAGTTCTCATCTCCTTGCATTATTACAAAGGAACCTATAATACAAATTCAAAATAATGTTTCCTCGGGCATGTTATTTGGCAATGATGTTTTGGTGGATGAATTGTTCTCATGAATGTGGCCGTATCATGTTTTCCCTCCTACTATCTCTTATTCTTCAAGCTGCCAGTGTGGATGGTCAGCGCAGTAGATTGTAGTCCTATCGTGCTTTACGTGGCAATTCTGGGGTCTCACCACGCTTTCCGAGCTCTATGTGGAAGACCAATGTGCACATGAAGATTGTGCTCTTTCTATTGCTCCTTACTAATGACAGAATTTCCAATATGGTGAATCTGATTTAAAAAAGTAGGATAACAGCAAGATTAGGAACGAGACTTTGGTCACGTTCTTTTTCCCATTTGGTCTTTTGTATCTTCTCTTTTTTAGGCAGTTTACCAGCATTTCTATATGTAGCTTTGATGATTTTCCATCATGATCAGTCTGTCCTTGATAATGTAGAGTTTGTCATTGTTATTTATATGTTTGTTTCATCTGTTAATGACGTTGTACTTCATTGTGCTTTTTTTAAGGGCCTCAATAAAAAAAACTAGAAGTGAGAAGTCCTTCCAGACAAAAAGCACTAGAATCGTTCGCAAGGAGGATGTGGATTCCCAATTCTTTTGTTTGTTTGAAAGGATTAACCATAGCAGTCTAGCACCACTTTCTAAAGCGGAGGCGACAAATCCAGCCTCTCCGAGCCCAAATCCAGGAGCGCAAAATCTATATTTAAGTGATGCCACCGCGGAATTAGGATCAGAAAAATCCTTACCAAGTCTTTCAAAATCCATCCCGAAAGAATGAAGATTGCCTAACTCCTAATTTCACCTTTTCAGTCTACTCTTTAACAAAGTTGTGTGACTATACTCAACTTTTTGTTTTAAAAGCAAGGAAATAAAATGAAACCACTTCGGGCTGCTGTTGCTGGGGTTAGATTTGGTTGCATCTTTATGGTTAAAGTCATGTTTTTTTGTAAACACCCAAATATTATGCGGGGTATCTATGATCAAATCTGATCAAGCGTCATTGGATATAAATTCTGCAACAACTGGTATCACATACTCAACGCTTCATTAGTGATGGTGGAAAAATGGCTATGATGTGCGAATCACCCATAAGCTTTTACCTACCTTGGAGATATTGAAGTATGACTTTGTTACATCATCTCATGTTAGATAAAAGATGCACAGAGTTCCAATATAACGAGGAGGGTAGATATTGGTGTCGTAAGAAATGTGTTCACCGTCTCTATCTTATTTCCCCATACAGTTATTGTCTGTCATTGGATGTTGTTTGTCCTTGGTATACTCTTCACACTTCTAAATTTCATTGTGAGAAGCGAAAAGTCTATGTACAACATTTTGTTTTATTTAAATTTCAATCCATCCAAAAACAGAAATATAGAAAACAATGACTAAGATATTATGTTTGTTTTTTGGGATAAAAAAGTAAAGATTATATTGTTTTAGTGGTAGTAGGCTTTTTAATCTCTGATCTTTGATATATATAACCTACACGGCAGACTCAAAATTTAAAAATCAATTGAAAACAATTTGAAATTTCTGATTTGTTTTATTAAAAAGATGTGTTAATCATCATTTAATACATCATAGCAGCCCACTCGGACTTGTGACGTTTTAAGTTTACCTTTTCCCCCTCTATTGTTAATTTTCAGTACTCGGAAGAGTCAAGGACTTCTTGGGAGTCATGGCCAAAGCAAACGAGAAGTTGGAGTGTAATGCACAGGTACAACTAATCCTTCATTCTCTATGAACTAAATAATTCATCATTCAATTTTAAAAATAATTTATATATCTTGTCAATTGCAGGGTAGCACTCGAACAAATTATGATATTGAAGTGCTAAGTGGGAACGAACAAGAGTATATTGAGATGGTAAGTGACTCTTTCGAAAAGTATTTATGACTAATTTGCTCGCTTGCCAGTCTCTACCATCTTAACTTAAGCTAGGAGTAAACCCCCTGTGATGCGCAGGGTCTTTGGATTATTTCTTAATGGCTTTTCGAACAGTAAATTAGTAGTATGTCCATTACAGATTAATAGTTTGAATAGACCAAAGATAAAATAGTTGTATCAACTCCATTTGTAATTTTTGAGGCGAGAGAATGCATTTTTTGTGAAAGAAAATCGTGAGCCTTTATTTTATATTGATTTTCTGATAAAATATCTCAATACCCATCGGCTCTTTTGATTTTTTATATGTTTGAGTATTAGGAGAAAAACATCAGATGGAATGATTACACCTAATATTCAAACACATTAAATTAGAGGTTGTTCTTACCACTCCTTGATAGAGGCAACTAACCTTTTCTTGTTCTATAGATAAAAATTATAAAAACGATTGAAAAGCCCAAGGCATGAACCAAATAATAAATCTTTGAAAGTAAGCCTTTAAAGTTATTTGATATACAAAAAAAGATTCAATGTTATCTAAAGATAACAAATATAATTACTAATAAAAAGGTCTATAATTGGTTGGAAAGATGAAATCCAAAATATTCTCAAATCGTTTCTATTTTATTACCTTCTCTGATTGTTTTATCTCAAAAGTTATTTGCATGTCCTTTTTTCTTCTTGTTCTCATCTCTTAACTTTTGCTGTTATCTCCCACAACACCAAAACACACGACAAAAGAAGTCCTCATATTTTTAAAATAAAAAAAAATCATCACATTTTCTTTTTCTGTAATGGTTCAAATCTTTTTCAATCCTTAAAAGCTCATACAAAATTTCTTCAGAATATTATTGTATTAATCTATAAAACTATTGAAATCTTCTTAAATTTTTATCGATGTATTTAACATGTGCAAAAGTACTTGTTTATAGGATTTGCTTCTGGGAGTTGCTGAGCTTCAAACGCCCGAAGCGATCGCTGCAGCTGAGGCCGCCATGGGCAGGCCCCAGCCATCTGCAGCTTCTACAACAAGCAGCAGCAGCAGCAGTTCAGACACTGAAGATGAGAGTGATGATGACAACGGCATTGCTCAAACGCACCATTCAGAGAAACAAGATTCGAAGAATAAGAAAGTACACGATGAAAGTAAATCAGGTGATAAACCAAATAAACGGGCAAAGATTGTTGTGCTCAACTGATGAAGACAGTACTCTTTTACCCCCCCCCCCCCCCCCCCCCCCGACAGAAGGAGAAGCAGGTTCGAATGGAAAGAGGGATCAATGTGTGTTGAAATAGCTAAAGTGGCTTTTAGGATTGTGAGTTAAGAGAGCTAATGTTGTAGTTGTGATTCGATTCATCAAAGGCCTATTATAATATACGCTTTGTAAGAATCACTAGTAATTTTTTTTGTGGAGATGCTAATGATTCACTCCATTTAGTGAGTGTTTGTCTTGCTTAAGCTTTTTCTTCAAATTTTGCGAAATAATGTTTTGTTGTATATTTTTTAACATGATTCAAATTATTTATGTTGTTTACAAATACAGCATTATTACAGCAGATCAATTCTCAAATAGAAAAAGGAGAAGAAAAAAAAATTTAATGATACTGAAACGGTAAAATTGACATTGAATAAATATGAGTTGTAGCTACAAAATAGTTCAGTATGCATCTTGGTTAAATAAAACAATATAAATTCAATTATAAAAAAGGTATATATGTATGAAGAAAATGGAGCTCTAATGTCCGATGCCCGGGCTCGGAACGGACTTGAGCCCCCATTCGGGCCTCTCATCGTTAATTCCTCGACCCGGAGCAGAAGGCGGAACCATCCCCCTTGGCAACACATTCATCACGAAAATCCCATGCTTTTCGATCAAATCTTCGCCGAAACCTCGGAAACTCCTAGCTTGCACGCAAGAAAAGATCAATATCAAAGAGATGGAGATGGCGATGGTTGCAAACTTGGTACAAGTATTAGAAGCCATATGAGAGAAGAACGGGAGGGAGGAAAATGCAAGCAAGAGAAATGAAGGATTGCATCAAAGTAAGAAGTAAAAATAATTTCTTGAGAAATTAATGAATTAATCGTGAGGAGATTTTTTTTTTATTTTTTATAGAATGGAGTCACTCTCAACGCGTTTATATTTGGAGGATGAAGAGAGTGGATACACGTGGGCAAGTGTGAGTGAGGGGCGTTGGTTTACAGTTAATTCAGTTGGCAGGGTCAAATGTTTTTGATACCTTGAATTAATCTCATATGATTTTTTCCCCCATTTTAATTGAGAGACAAATGGAGGATTTCGGAAGAGAACTAAATCGATTCTATACAGAATGAATATATGTCTCATATCTGATAATTGTAGACGGATTGAGACACTATCTATGTTTGGTAAAAGTTGGATACGGCCCAGAGTAGTAAACTGATATGGATAATCCGAGTTAACTCCGGATCCATATCCGATTTTAATTAACTACAAATAGTGATTTTCATTTACGATGACTATTCAATCCGTATCCACGTCCGCCAACCGGATACGAATATGGTAATACCCATATCCGTTTTGTATCCGTAACCGATACCAAAAACACTTATTGAGTTATTTTCCCCAACATTCATTTTATATCCATATCCATATTCAACTTTTATCAAATATAGATAGTAATTTTCATTTCCGATAAGTATTCATATTCTTATTTGAATGCCCCCGGATATAGATATGGGAACACCTATATCCAATCCATATCTGGCCCGTTTACATCCCTAGATATGGGTATCAGATATGGGTAACATTCACTATTCTTAATATCGTATACGGATCCGTATCCTTGTATCCGTTGGCCGGTGACAGATGCAATACAGATAGTCATCGAAATTGAAAATTACTTGCGATATTTTTGATAAAAATCGGATGCATAGACGGAGAGAGCTTCATATCGGTTTACATCCCTAATTTGGACCCATTTGAAATGCCGGCAACTTATGCCTAGATTCGTTGGTCTCAAGTTTCCCTAGTGCAGCTACATGGCTTGTTGTTGGGCTAAATCAAATTTTGAACTTTTATTTCTTTGGATTTTGGCCAAAATACCATAGCTAAGGACAAGCACTCCTCGGTCCCAAGTTTGTACTATAATCAGTCCTTGTCAAGCTAGTATTCCTCTCTTTTTTTTGCTTTTTTTGTTTTTTGATAAGTTTGTTTAGCTCGAGAAGTATTGTTATGAACAAAAAGGACAAGCAATGCATGAATGGTTTCAGGTGCATTTAAGAGCGTTGTCATCAAATCTCTCAACATACAATGGAAGCAATCATATTGAGATTGACTGTCACCATACTCAACGTCAAATTTAAATGCTTTTATGAAGTTTAATTATGTTTATGAGATCTATTATTGAAACTTGGTTTCAATTCTTAATTTTAAGCAAATTCTCAATGTTTGGCATGAATCCTTAATTATAAAAAATACGTTTTTTTTTAATTTCTCACCCTTATAAAATGTTGATTGTATTATCCTTTATAAACTATTTATTTTTAATACGCAAGTGTTGACATAGCTCTCTGTAAATGGTAATGCATCAAAATTAGAGGTTCTTGATCTTGTTCTCTCACTTGTAGTAATTCCCAAATAATTACGCTAAACCATTAGAGGGAAGTGTCAATATTAGGTGAGTTTTCACATTTCTCACTTATATTTTTCTTCTTTTAACAACTATAATTGCCAAAATGAATAATGGGTTCAATTCTTCCATGTGAGTTGTTTGCTCTTTAAAAGAAAGAATGAGGTTGAGAGTTTGAATCTGGGATGTTCTTCTTTCTTTCTTGCATTGAATGTCGGTATGATTTAGGTTTCGATAACTCCGAATACAATTAAAACGGAGGAGATGAAAGATTGAGAATGAGACTAATACAATTAAATATGCAATGATAAGTTTTCTTATTTAGAATCATCCGTGTTAAGTTTAGCTTTGTATTTAGGTATGTGAGTAAACACGATTGCTCTTAAGTTTATGAACCGATAGATTGATCATCTCCATACAATTGAATACAAGTGCGTCGACCAATACCCTCCGTTAACCTTAGGTTGAAAAATATTTCATGTGAGGAAATAAAGATAATTTTTAGAATGATTGTACCTTTTTGATATGTGATACAATATTAAATTTGTCCAAAATACATCGCATCTTATCCGATCATGTGGGTCTAAAATCCTTGAGCATCAAAATCCACTATCAAAAGCCATTGAATACGATTACCAGCCTTTGAACACAGGCTTTCCATACAATACATCATCCTCGTTTTTAACCGAGACTCAGGTTAAGCTTCATCTCGGAACCGGAGAGAGTCTAATAGGGTTTTTTTGTCGCGATACCCATTCTTCTCTTTCCGCATGCCTATGATCTTTTCAGTTAGACCATGTCTTGTCATGTTGTGCGAATGAGAATGAGTGAGACGCCGAGTCTTGCAAACCTTTGCCGAAGTGAAGAAGAACCATATTTCAATGGATGCATTTGGGGCCCCACAGGGATTTTTTTTTTGGACAAGATATCGTCTATGTCGAACACCTACCGGACACTTTGTTAAACACTTTCACTAAGATCCATTAGCCATAGACTTGGTTTTGTCTCTGCAGGATCTATTGATAGATCATGAGCATAAGACTTTTCATCAGCTCATAATGAATCGTATAGACATGGTACAACAAATATATTGCCAATATTACCGATAAGCAGTAGCTCAGTTGGTATGGGCACTTACTCTTTTGGAAAGAACGCAGGGTTCGAACCCCATGAACCCCTAGAGGAAGAGTTGACAGAAATTAACGCTTTCGGGGTAAATTCGTGGGTCCCTTAAATGTGTGTGCTTGTGTGTGTGGTATGCGGTTTATTTATACCCATATTTTCCTCTAACCTTTCCCTGCTCGCATGCCTCACTTGTGAACTTCTTATCACAATTCACATGTTACACCAACCCTTCTGTCCGACGGATTGAAGCAAATACCATGCGACTGACAAAAGCATCAAATTCAAAAGAAATAAATGCCATGAAACAAAAAGGATCGTGCCAGTGTAAACAAAAAATTCTTCATTATATAGGCCATATGTATCCGATCATACGTGTGAAAGAAATAGAACGGGTCTTGAAAAGCTGGATGAAAGTGCCCGAATAATTTCTTATCATAAACCCTGCATGCTTGATCTTTCTTTTTTCTCTGTCTCCTTCACTTTTTTTCCCCTTTCAATCTTTTGTTTCCCATACCAAATTTCCATGTTCACATAAATCTCCAAAGATGCAAGAGTCAAGTAAAAGGACATTATCAGAACAAGATGGCGGGGCCTAAATTCAAAAATATAAAAAATAAAAAAGCAAAAGGTTTTCTCTCTTTTTTGAGCTTTGTTGCTTGCATCTTCGAAGATAGCAAGACTTTGTACTGTCCCCTGCTAAAAAGCCAAAGCCTTGAGTCCCTAGTTCAATGAGGAGCCCTCCCCCGCACCCCCCCCCCCCACCTTCTTTTGAATTTTGCCTTTTTACAAGTTTTGTGAGCATGAGGAGACGCATGCTATAGCTCTCTACCCTACTCCTTGCTCTATTTTATTCAAATTTCAAATTGCTTCCATTCATTAATGTAAAAAGATACAGAACCATTTGCTGACTTTAGATTTCTAATCTGAGGATTTACTGGTCACATAGGAATTTGACACTAATTTGAAAAAAGTTGACGCCATATTGGCTGTCGACAGACAGCCAATGGCAAGACTACTTTATCAGAGCATTGTTTCATACCGACCCCACTTGATGATGATGAGATTTCTAAATAGAAGAACTAGAAATGTAGAAAAATAATCAACACATTAATAATGAATTGAAATGTTAGGAAAGAGAAGGAAGACAGGAATAATTTGCTAATCACTTTCACTTGAATTATTTTGCAAAGGAACAAAAGAGATTTATGCATGTTAATCATTATTATTGGTTAAAAAGGAAAAACAATGTAAAACCTAGATGAGAAAAAGCCATGTTCTCCACAACTCCACATACTTTAACTGCTGCAGGCTGCTACTCTCCTCAGTCTCTTGACTGCTTTCCCACTTCTTCCTATTTCAGAACTAAAAAAACACACTCAAAACTCTTAAACTGAGAAAGAGATCAAAAGGCAGCAATGAAATGGGGATTGAAGAAGAAGAATCCCATAACCAAAAGCAAAGGAGAAGAGGTTGAAGGAGGAGGAGAAGAAGAAATCAGAACAAAACAACCACCATCTTCATCTTCCACATTCTCTCTCTCTTCTTGGTTCTCCAAAATGCTTCTCAAACAATCCAGAGCTAATTCAAACCCCCAACCTGTAATTCCCAGGCGAAACGCCGCACCTGCCCCGAAACCCTTGTTCTCGCCGCCCCCTCTCCTTCCCCATACTGACAACATCACCCCCCGCCGCCTCTCCATTGGAGACGACCAAACCCACCTCGCCTGCACCCGCACCCAATCCCTTCCTCACCGTTCCCACCGCCGCCACATCTCCCTCGGATCCGAACTTGACTTCATACCCGAACCCTCCCTCGACTCGGCCCGCACCCATTGCCTCTGGAAACTGAGAGTGGACCCGGATCCGGTGAGAAGCGGGCGGAGGCCGTTCGGCGGGAAGATCCGACCCAAAGTCCGGGTCCACTCCCCGAGGCTGGCAAGCCTGGGAGCGAGGAGAGGGCTGGAGAGGTTTGCGGTGGTGAAGAGGTCGAGGGACCCGGTGAGGGATTTCAGGGAATCGATGGTGGATATGATCTGGGAGAAGGGGATCAGACGGCCGGATGAGCTTGAGAGGTTGCTGGCATGTTACCTGACGTTGAATTCAGATGAGCATCATGATGTCATTGTAAAGGTGTTCAGACAGGTTTGGTTCGATTTGAACAGGGAGATGGTTAGACTTCGTGATCGGTTCGATTCCGCATGAGGTTACTCAATAATTAATTGTCGGGTTACAGTATTTCAATTTTACTTGTAGTAATTACCTTTTTATACTTTAAGTACTTGAATAAACAGTAGTTTTCAATTTTCCAATTCTACAGGAAAACATGTGATTGATAAATGGTCATTAGCCATTCTGTTAGTCTTTGCCTTTGATATCTCTCAAGGCTCGAGACAAAAGGCGTGCATTCTCAAAGAGCAAATTTATATGGATCAGGTTCGGGTTCGAGTTATGGTTTTGCCATGGGTTTTAATTGTTGAATGTGAGGTTGAGTAAATGTTTTCTAGTTTCACTTGCATGAATTCTCTTCTTTTATGTTTTCTCACTTTTCTGAATAAGCATTGTTCTGCAAATGTTGTAGTAGTTCCTAATTTATCAATGACCATCCTATGGGTGATAGCCTGGGCAGATCCCTCAAGCCCCTCAACTATTTTGTCACATTTCTCAAGACAGGAATCCCCCCCCCCCAAAATAATTCTACCCTATTTCAAGAGTTAGGAAACCGAAATGTTTGCGCTGCTCATAGAATTTTTTTCGCTCGTCTATCCTATAAAGAACTCATCACATCCAAACAGAGACTATTCCGCATTAGAATAGATAATCACATAACAAATAAATCAAATCCCTAACTAGTATCGCCTCTGGCGACTGACATGGCCGATAAAATAGGAAAGAATGAAGCAAGCCATTGAGATGGGTACCGAGAATGCAAACTTGTATATATGAAATGATTTTGAGAAGTGGGATGTCTAAGGTAGTAGTCGGGATCAGGTGTCAAGGGCCTCACAGGCTTAGGATTGCGTTTTGTTCTCGATGGAGTACCTGAGGCCTAGGAGATGGATTGGAAAATAATGTTCGTTCCCCAACAGCAGATCTCTAGTTTGAGAACCTAAATTGATGCTTGTTTGAATACTGAAATTTTAGCAGCGTAAATTCAACATGACAGTAGGATCTTCGTCATTTTTTATGTTTGAAAAGGACTGCAACTTATGGATGGATGATCCTTAAGGTCCTTGTACTGTAAAACCTATCTCAGTATGTGTAAACCTGCAAGTGTCTAATAAAGGGTAAATCATCGGTCAAAGTTATTGTTATACCTCTTGGTTGACTTAATTTAACCATCGGATGGAACCAGTTATAGGTAAGGATAAATATCTACTCATTCCTGGGAAATGTGTAATTATTGCTACCTCCGAAATCAGTAGCCCCTAGATTAGGCTTCTAATTAAGAGAAAGCATGTAGATCACAAGTTCTTTTTGGTGTATGAGGTTATGGCAGTGTTATTAACATGGATGGTGTTAAATTTGTCAATCATCCAAACATAGAAGCAACACTTTTTGTTCGAATTTTCCTGATCTAATTTAAATAAATAGGCACTACGTGAAAACATATCGAAATCAAAGATAAAGAAAGGTCGACGAATCAGATTGGAGGTATGTTAACATCTACATTAATCATAATACTGTTAGAAGACTACAAAACGCTACAAATCTACAAAATAATGAACTAGCATTCTACAACAAAATATCAGTTCAGCAAGTATACACGCAAGAAAGACGGAAACATGACATGAAACAGATTTTTTTTACAGTATATATCAGTGTACCTCATAGTCGAGAGCATAAACTTATTGCCAACCCATTAGAAGATGCAAATTTCTTTAATTAGGTTCTCTCCACAGAAGTAAGATTCCCCATTTTCTCAGTAAGGCTCTCAACATTTTTCCGATTGCACCAACCCCCAACCTCTCTTTCATTATCCTCTGCTTCTTTTCTTTCTGACTGAACCTCTTGCATATCGGACGATCCAGGAGTTTCAGTAAGAAACTGTTCCCAAAACACATCATTTACACCGGTGGGCACTTTAGAAGGACCAGCTCTATCTTCTCGGTCTCTCATAGGATCAATCTCAGGAGCATTGGGCTCAGAGTTCACATCAATCTCAGAAGCCTTAATGTGCGTCTCTGTTAATGGAAGTTCAGTGCTTTCTGCATGGCTAGTAGATTCTGCCAGCTCTGGAGATGAAGGAATATGAGACGGTGATCTCATGTTCACATCATTATTATCAATATCTTCGCCAGCAATTTGACTAACTTGGTGGAAAAAGTTTTCCAACGAATTTAAGGATGACTCCATCTTTTCAAATGCCTCTAGGTTGACCATATGTATAGCTGCAGTATCAGATTTATCAGGCAATCTCCTCCTCTTACTGTGAACATCATAGGGCAATATCAGGTTTGAGAGGAACCCAGGTCCTTTTACGAATTGGGTCAGATTATCTATCATACCCTTTTGCCGTAGCTCTACATTCAGCAATCTATCCTCTACATATTGCATTTGTTGATCCATTCCTTGCTGCTGATGTGTGTTTTTTTGTAGGTCGGTAATAAGCCTGTTTTTGTCACGCTTTAGCCTTTCAATCTCATCCTTAAGTTCTCGTCTTTCAGATTCTCCTAGTGGCTCTGAGCCTTGACCTTGATGATGTAGTGAATGGCTGTGTATTGGTTTTCGTCGATGAATATTTTTGAGCAGATGTGTTTGACCTCTTATAAATTCATCGTTGGCAAACTCCCATCGATCAGGATCTATTTTTCTAAAACCCTGGGGTAAAAAGAAATAGGAACTTGAATAGTCATGAAATAACTAAAATGCTAATGGAATTATGTTCAATTTGTTTGAGTGAATATTTTTACCCAGAAGAAAAAGGTCCATCAGATTACTTGGATAAAAGAAACCAAGTAGAAGCATGGCATGAATAACATTGTTTCACAGTTTTCTCGGGAAAATAACCGATCAAATTTAATTAATTGTGCCTATTTTATAATAATCGTAATGTAAGAAACACGACCCCTCATTAATTAAATTCCTCTTCTAATTCAATATACTGACAGATTAACTGTTAGTTATATGTATGCCCTAGAGGCCATTACTGTACATACGATGTATATTGTAGTGGATGCTAGGACATATATAGGGAGGACTTTCTTGCTCGACATGATAGTATGCTATCTGGTTGTATTTTATCTTAACATATACTCTGATTGTCTCTATGTTACATGTTGATAAAGCCCTTAGGATATATACTCGACTACTGGGACTATGATGAGATCATACTAGTGGGGCCACGGTAGTCGACGAGTACATCCTATAACTGTTCCTAGTCGAGGGTGTATCGAGACAGGGTATCGATACACCAGAGTAGACTAGTATATACGCATCTTGACCCATATGATGAGCGATGGATGATCCCATATCCATCGGTGTTTGACATCAAGGATGGTGTACATGTACTCAGTGAAGACTGGATATACTGGACGGACTCGCCGAGAACTCCCAGATGGTATTATACCTTACGTCAGATGGCAGTTCTCCGGTGACACTGGTACAGAGTAGTCTGTTGACCCGAGATCGTCATAGAGTCTTGTGTGATTCCCACTGTGCTTTGATTTCCATCATACCACGTCCAAGAGGGCGTGCAAAAAGGTGGCTTTTGGGTACAGTCCCGAATCACATGGAGGCAATGAGCGATAGGAGGGGACTCGTCTCTCCCGGTATAGGGAGTTGATGTTGTGCTGTGTTCGATTAGCTATAACCGGAAATCCCTGGCTAGGGTTGCTGAGATTTACTGGTAAATGTTATCAGTAGTTTCTTGAACTGTTATAGACCTCATATCGACACGACTTATCGAGCTACTGGGGTCTAACGTTTACCACCCCTAGGCGAGATATGCGACATATCAGACGACGAGACCGAACTGTACGGGAGTGTTACTGATTGGATTCACAGGAGAATGTACAGGCTTGCTTGTTGATCTTCTGATCGCTCAATACCCGGGTGGCCGTTACGTTTAGCAGACCGCTTGCGGCTTGTGGGTGTTTGATATGATCATCACCTACTGCCGGTATTGACGAGTCTTTAGAGTCCTACACAGGGGTTTCCTGGCTTAAGCGAAACGGAGTAGGAGCACATATGTGATATGTGCGGGACCGAGATTAATACGATATGAGATACCGTATTATATTCTTGCGATTCGTGACATTGATCGGTTGTATGCGATATAGCCGGGTTATCGGATCAAGTGTTGATTCGATAAGTTGTTACACATGATATTAGTCGGTTATAGCCGGATTATTACATCAAGAGTTGATTTAATAATTTAATGTATAATTATATATTTGATATATTACATTACATTAACTAGTATTAGCTCACTTATGATTTATTTTCTCACTAGATTGTGCACATTGTTTATATGTGATATATGCAAGTGTACATGTTTGTATCATGCTTGATGATACATACAAGATGGGTGTATGAGACTTATATCAAGTTTAGGTTAAATTAGGGGTTACTTATTTCCTTAAGAATAACAAAAGATAGGAGACTTTAGTCAATGTTATTAAGCATGTAGAAGCTTGTATGCAACATTGACAAAGTCAACTCTTTTGTCATTCCTTAGGATATTAGTTAACCTAACCCTTAACCTCATACTTTGGTTAATTCTCTACATGAGTTAAGCATAAGGGCTTAACTCAATCATGGTGCAATAATTCATTGGATAAGTTTTCATTTGGATGAATTATTCACTTTTTCTTCTTCATCAAGCTCCTTGAAAAAGCTTTCAAGCTCTAATGGTGCTATAAGAAAAAATGTGAGAAAATCAACTCTAAAGTGAGCCCACCTCCTACTTTTTCATCCTCTACCACTTGCCATGTAGTAGAGTATGTTCTCTTCATAAAGTTCATGACCTAGTGAAGGAATAGCTTGAGTTAGTGTCTCCCCGACGTAGATCTTCGGCCTCGAAGTCATCGAAGCAAGAACGTTCGTTCTTCTTGTGGAGCTTCTCTAGAGTCCGGAGTTCACGATCGCAGCGAAGGGGACATCTACACGGAGCTATTGAAGTGAAGGACCGGATCTACAAAGGTTGTAATCCCTCTCACTTAGTGTTAAAGTGTTTAACATGTTAGTTTTCGCATAAACTTTAGTTTAAAGATCCGGCTTTGGGTTGTTCGGCACGGCTAAATTTTTAATCGGGCATGGTTGATGCCTCGTAGAACCTTGTGAGTGTGCCTAGCAACCCTACATTAACAGCAACATAAATATTGCAAACCTTACTCAATGTCACCATATATGTATCACATGTCTTGTAATTTCTCACGAAGGAACTAATATTACATCATTTTCGATAATCCTCCTATATCTTTCTACAGCGTATCGTATATAGAAATATGGTGCATCGATTTGCAAGGGTCTACCTTAATGTTAAAAACAAGGTCAAACTCAACTGTGAAATTAGGTAAAGGAAGATAAATGTGGGGTTTGGATGGTTGCGCACTTGCACTTATCTTAGCTTTAACGCTGACGTAAATAATTGAACTTAACCTGACCCAAATATTATTACAGTAAAGATTAACAAGGTGTCGTTATAATGTTATAATCAATTTTAGACAACAAGGTTATCTTAAATCTAAAGCCAAACAAAACCCTAAATTGAAAAAACCCGCTCTAATCAAAACTCCACTCAAACCCTTTTCCCCCCTAAAATACAAAGGAAAAAAAAAGAAGAAACAGAGTTACGATGCGTATAAATTTCAACAACATTAAACGGATGTACATCACTGCAAGCCTACAAACATGAGTTTGCATGGTCTATACCTCCACTTATTTCTTTAAAAAGATCTCTGGTGCAATATTCAATAGTTTCCTTGACAGGGATCTACTCCCTTCCCATAGAGATGTCAAAAGGATGAGAACTGACCTAGATTACTGCATAAAATTTGCAAGCTCCTGAAAATTGAGTGAGTATTAGAATGGATGGACCTAGATTATCAACCCGAAGGACCCCTTTCAGGACACTATTAGCAGGCTCACTAGCTCCGTCAACTTATTGATCCAAGAAAGAGAAGGGCGAAGAAATATGCTAGCATCCTGTTTGATCATAACTTCTAAGTAATTACTTGTGACGTTATGGAGAAAAGCACTGATTTTCTCGATTCCTGTCCTTGGTTCTACTTCTCATCCTTAACCTTAAGGGAGTACCATACTGCACACCAACTCACTCTTTTTAACATATTCAAAAGTGAAAACAAGGAATGAAGCATTGCAGTGTCCACGACTGAGACCATAGCAGCTCTATAGACGCCTGCCGGTTTGCAGGCATTTGGCTTAATTATTTCAACCCAATGCGATGCGGCATCATTTTGATTATGTTGCATCCCATTTTCCATTTGTTAATCTATCAAGGAGTTTGTATCGCCATCTATGATACCTACATTTAATGACTAAAAAACTTAACTAGATTCACCATAAATAATGCAAAATTAATATCAGATGCTTGCAAATTGAAACTAGCAAAATCACAAACTAATCTTGTCCATAATCACATACCATCCAAAGGGTTGAAGACCAAAACCCAAATTATATCAAATTACTAACTCTAACAACATTATCACAAAACGATTCACGAAAAAGATTGAAACTTTGATCAAATAAAATGTGAATTTCTTACATAGGTATTGAGCTGGCGAACGAAGCTGGAGAAATTATTGTGCTTGAAGTACTTGGGCAGCAAATCCCTCGCGAATTCAGGCTGATTCCAAACGATGAAGCTGTTGTCGTTAGGGCTCCAAGAGACGATCGAATCGGTCAAGTGATCATCCACCATCTCGTATGTCTTCGTGAGAAATGGCGGCGGCGAATTCGAACTCGAACTCGGAACCCCATGCGATGAGCCATCCATTTACCTCTAATCTCACTCTATCAATTGATTGGTCCCCCCCCAACCCAAATCGCAAAACCCTAAGAAAACCCTAGAAAAATGAATGATTTTTGGGGAATTTGAGTGTGAAAGGCGTCTGCTTTTTCGCCGGGTCGAGTTTCTGGAAGAATTTTGAGGGGATTTTTTTGATTCAGGGTTTGTGGAAATTTCTAGAAGAGGAAGAGAAGAAAAAGAAAGGAAACGAGAAAAGTTAAGGATTTTGGGATTGACTTGTCTTCTTACTTTTTTCTAATTTAAGTGCGAAAAAGAAAAAAGATTTCTAAAGACCGTGAACCAATTCGGATGAGTGGTGTGAAGCCATGGTTGTGAAACTATTGCTTTGTAACCAAACCATATTTTGAGATGTGTTCATGATAGCGGCGTGAAACCATGGGGTCCCACCATTGCTATAAAAGAAAAGAACTAAAGAAGGGGGCCTACAATTTCTTTCTTTTTTATTAAAAAAAAGGACTCAAATTGAGCAATGAAGCCCGTGTTAATGATATATGCCCTAGATGTCATTATTGTATCATACTGGATTGTATATTATATATTGGAAGCTTGGGATATTCACAGTTATAATAACAGTCTTACCCTACTTGCTTTGATTCTACCTCAATATGTGTATATGCTTTTTTTAGCATATCAGTAATATATATTGGTAGAGCCTTTAGGATCTTTGCTTAACTACCAGCGTTGTGATGGCAGTCACACTAGTGGGAGCTGGATAGTCTATAACCATCGTTCCCTTATAAAATACAAGGAAAAACCCCAATGGGGCATCACGTGCGCACACGTGATCGGGGGTCACGTGCCGACACGTGATGGCTTCCTGAAGGCTCTGAAATGATAAGAGTTGAATCCTAATCAAATGGGGTCACGTGTCCACACGTGATGGGCCTTTAAACCCACTGAAAAGAATTAAAGGTATAATAAAACAACAGGGAAAAAACCCCAATGGGGCATCACGTGCCAACACGTGACTAAGGGTCACGCGCTGACATGTGATAATCCCTGAGTTCTTTAAAACAACAGAATTAAATTCTGGTTAAATGGTCAATCAGTGGGGTCACGTGTTAACACGAGATAGGCTCTTAAAACTTCTGAATTAATATAATTAAATTATAATTAAAGGAAATCAAAAACCCTAGTTGGAAAAATATTTCCCTAGAATCTTTCCAAACAAAAAGATTGCGCTCTGTAAAGCGGAGCACCGTTGGATTAAAAATCCAATGGTGATTAAAAACTACCAATTTATAGAAAGATTCTATACAAGGAAAGATTTCCCTAAAATTTACCAGGAATAACAGACAAAATATCTTTTGGATTAAAAATCCAATGGTGAATAAAATTCACTGAGTGATCTAAAAGATCATGTTGGTTACAAAATCAATGAAAATCTTTCAATGAAAGATTGACTAAACAAACTAATTCTTTTCTTTCTCCTATAAATAGAAGCCAAGAAGAGAAGAAAAAAATGGGAGATACAACAACAACAGAGAGAAAAAAAAGAAGAGAATTTAATTCTCCAGAGAGAAAAGAAGATTTCCTCAGAAGAGAAAGAAACTCTAGGTGAGAAAGGAAAAAAGATCATAAGCTCCACAAAACAAAAAGAGAATTTAATTCTCAAACTAAGAGTTTAACTCTTCTGAACAAGAACTTAGTTTTTCCTTTGGTTGAAGGTCTGCAGAAGCAGATCTCCCCACAATTTGAGAATTTAATTCTCATCGGGGAGATTCTGCCATGCAGATCTAAAATCTAAGAGAAGACCTAAGTTCAGAGAATTATATTCTCCCACAAAATACTTAGGAATTTAATTTCTCCAACAGAGACATGGGTTAACCCTTAAAACAAGAACTTAGTTCTTCTTCATGGTTGAAGATTTACAGAAGTAGATCTCCCTATAAGTTGAGAATTTAATTCTCACCAGGGAGGTTCTGCCATGCAAATCCAAAACTTAGAGGGAGAGTTGGGCTTAAAGAATTTAATTCTTCCATATACATAGGAATTTAATTTCTCTAAACAAAATTAGGGTTTAACTTTACAAAAGAATTTAACTCTTAAACAAGGGACTTAAAACTCTCCATGCACGTAAAGAAGTCAGTATCCAACCTGATCACGTGGCAACACATGACCCTCCCTTCAATGATCAGAAAAGAATGAATGAGATCGGGTCACGTGCTCCCATGTGACCCTTGAGCAAACTTCTCAAAAATAAAGGCAGAACAGACTTTGGGCGCCCTCACATGTCCCCACGTGACCCCTGACAAACATCTCTTTAAAAAAGAGAAGATGGAAAGAACTGAAGGATTAAAATCCAATGCATGGGCGCCCTCACGTGTCCCCACATGACCCCTAGCAAATCCTGTTAATATCCAGTGCATGGGTGCCCATCACGTGCCCACACGTGATAGCCATGAAGACTAAAAGTGTTTAACACTTATTTGAATATTCTGAGAATAAAATAAAGAAATCTTAGCCCAATCCTAGGGCGCTCACGTGTCCTCACGTGAGCGCCTCATTTTCTAGTGTTTAACACTATTTTAAGCATTCCATCCTTAGTGTTTAGCACTATTTTAAATGCATCACATGGGAACACGTGACTGCCAGATATGTGCTAGTGTTTAACACTATTTTCAAACCAGTTTTAGCCTAAATTGGTTAAATCTTCCAGAGGCAAGACTCCCCTTTTGACCGAGCCTCAAATACACTCTTATCTTCCAAGATTGATCATCTCATATTGTATATAAGTGCTCAGCACTCAATAAAAGACAGAATACGGTCAGAACCCAGACTCATGTTTAGCATTACCAAATGATGGGGGGCTGAACCCAGACAAATGTTCAACAGTCCAAACAAAGGTCGAACATTTCAAACCTAATTGGACTTAGCCTAAGTTGGCCATAAGTCCTCAATTCAGATTTAACTGAGCCCATGTGCTCATAATCTAATTAATTGATCTTAGTCCCGAATTGGACTACAGATTTCCCAATCAACATTGGTTCAAGGGTACATCTCTTCACTCCTTTGATATTTGTCGTTGTAATCCTTCAACGTCTTCAGAGAGGTGACGGGTCCCGACAACCATACATTCCATAGACTATGACGTTTTTAAACTGGACTGTGGGGTCCTTAAACTCATGGACTATGATGTCCTTAACCTTGGACTGTGGGGTCCTTAAACCCATGGACTATGATGTCCTTAACCTTGGACTGTGGGGTCCCTAAACCCATAGACTATGATGTCCTTAACCTTGGACTGTGGGGTCCCTAAACCCATGGACTATGATGTCCTTAACCTTGGACTGTGGGGTCCTTAAGCCCATGGACCAAGATGTCTTTAAACTAACATTGGACCGTAGTGTTCTTAAACTAATTATCGACCGCAATGTCCCTAAACTAAACAATAGAGCTCAAATGCTCTTTTGTTGGATCTAAATGATCCTGTTAAGTTGATCTTAGTCTAAAATTAGACTAATGTATCCTTAACTAATGTTTAAGTTGATCTTAGTCTCAAATGAGACTAACGTATCCTTAAACCCAACCTCAAACCCAAATCTAAGAAGATACGGATTTGGACTAATCCACGCCTTACGGGCGACAACATAAATTAGTCTCCGTATACAATCCACGGGCAACCAAACACAAAACAAACACACACAACACGAAGTGACCATCTGGAGAAGGAGAAAGTGGTTATCGCGATGCAGTAGCGTAATTGACTGCAGGAGCTTGCGCCTGCAGGGAAGAGCGTCCCCACAATCAAAAACCCCTCAACGAGGGGGAATCTGACGAAGTCTGCTACATCGGCTGCATCCGTCTAAATCTCCGATACACGGTGCCATAAATCAATTTGGCATCTTCGGAGAGGTGGATGGATAGCACCAAATAGCATCTGCCCTCGAAATTCAGGCTATACGAACCTACGCGGTTTCATCTCTGTTTTCGGTGGAGAACAGATTCTGGCACGCCCGGTGGGACATTTTCCTCTCTCCACTCCACACTTCGTATGTCGTGTTTCGCGAACGAATCGCGGTTTGACATGGTTGCTCCTGGATTCGAGGTACTAAGATTTGGTGTCTTGCTCCGTGCAGAAAACAGAAGATCAATAGCTTCAAACTGTACTAACTGCAATTGCAACTCTCGCTCCGTCCCGTCCGGAGGAGTGACTTATGGGCCCCAAGCGGCATCCATCTTCGCTATGCAGGTGGAACAGGTGACTCAGCCCACCACTGGATTGTTCTTCGGGACCATGCTCCAGCCAACGAGCTTCAGCGCTCCTGTACCATCGCAAGAAGCTCCCAAGAAGTTGGTCTTTGATCGGCTTGCCACTACTGCGGCCCCTCTCAACGGGTCGTCCAAGTCCACTGCCTCAGTTTTCAACAGACTGGGCCGAAGCTCAGATGGGTCCACGAAGAAGCCCGCAATTCCTGAAAGTGTTATCCCTAAGCGGATAGCTATTCCTACTCCTGAAGTCACCAAGGCGGCTTCTCCGGCTATGGGGTCAGTCTTCACAAGACTGGCCGTTTCAGCTCCCACTCCGGGTGAAGTAACCAAGGCCGTTTTCCCTACACGAAAATCGGCCTTCTCAAGATTAGCCATTCCTTCTCAGCGAGCATCTGTCTTTGACAGGCTGGCGCCAACAACAGACTCTCATCAGAACAGAGGGCATGGAAAAGCTGAGCCAACAACGGAGATGTTCCCGGCCGCACGATATGCTCGACGTCGCCACTGGCGCCGAGTGAGGAAAGCTGGTGGCAGTTCTCCTTCTGGACTGACTCCGCCAGCTCCAATGGTGGAAGTTGATGCTGATGTTCCAACCGAGAACAGCTTTGAACTACTTAATAGAGTTTGCAAGAATTCGCCAACTGCCGTACTGAAAAAGTCTCCTCCTCCTGTTGAAAAGATCACGAAGGCGAAGCTGGAGCAGCCCCCTCAGCGGTTGTCTTCTAAAATTTATAAAGTTTGGCGACAGGTCTAGGACTCCGTGGTAGATCAAGACTATCCCCGCCGACAGAAAAAGATGAAGGTTCGGCAAGAAGATGACCATCCTGTCAAGCCACAGAAGGTGACAGCTACTTAGGTGCCCACTACAACGGCCCCCTCAACCTCGACCGCTCACAAGAGGAGAAAGCTGGAGAAAATTCCGGTGTCTGCGGCGAATTGCCAGAACATTGAATCTAAACGCACCAAGTCTGGGGGCATGGTGGTACATTATGTATATATGGCATCCGGGAAAGAGGATAGCCGTATCTCTACGGGTCATCGACCGCTTATGCGATCCGTGACAAAAGCCCAGGAGCAGCAACAGAAGCTTCAGGAAATGCTAACGCAAATGGCCGCACTCACTGGGCCAAAAGAAAGCCCGGAGGCGTCATCAGAGCAGTGTCATGAACAGGAAACCGATGCTGACTTCCTCCGCAGAGTCTTCGAAAAGAAGAACAGAGAAGCAGCAGAATAAGCGGCTAATATAAAACGAATGGCGCTTCTCTTCCAAGACATGGTCGGGATGATGATACAGCCGGATCCTCCAGCCGAAGATCCTCCGATTATCCTCGAAAACGACCGAGCGGAAACATCAAACCCTTTTCCGGCTTGTTCAGCAGCCAAAGAGGATACCATCTCAAAAGCTGCCCTGGATGATTCATCGCTCAGCAGATACGAGTTCATCAGGCGAATGAAGTGGCTGGGCAAATTGTTAAAACTGGACGGCCCTATCCGGGTTGGTACGACCAAATAAAGTACCCGCCGGGATACACGATCCCCAAATTCCACGTATATAAGGGGACGGGAAATCCACACCAGCACGTCGCTCAATTCAGGGCTCTCTACGGCAACACTGGAGGTGATGATAAACTAGTGCTTCGCCAATTCGTTGGCAGCTTGTCGAAGACAGCATTCGAGTGGTATTCCGAACTCCCAAATGACTCTATCAAGACATTTGCAGAGATGGAGTTACTATTCACCCAGCGTTTCGCAAGCGCTAGCGAATGCACCCCAATCACGACATTGATCAATGCCAGGGTGAAGCCTGGAGAAACATGGGTTCAGTACGCGATACGGTGGCGGAATTTATGGTCGAAGTGCGAGCAGCGTATTGAAGAAGCGCCTGCGGTAGGCGTGTTCGTGGGTACTCTCGACCCTCTGGTGACCATCTCCCAAATCATGATGTTTTTCAAGCCGACCACTTTCCAGGCCTTGATTGACAAGTTGGTCCAAATGGACCAGATGGGCCACAAGCCTTCCTCTTCAAAGCCGGAGCCACGGAATGAAAAAGGGAAAGGGAAAGCGACCTTCGTCACCAATGCTCAACAGCAGCCTAGTGGCCCAAAACTAACTGATCGCCTAGACGAGAGACGGCGATTCTTTAATGAGAAAATGAAGCATCCTTATTCGTTTCCCCGGGACAAAACGAGGAGATTGTTCGAACTGGCTGTGCGCAACAGGCTCATCAATTTGCCGAATACAAAATGCCCATTGCAACCCGGTGAGGCTAATAATCCCAATTATTTCCCCTATCACCAAGCGATAGGCCATCCAATCGAAAATTGCTTCATCTTCAAAGGCTGGATTGAAGACCAATACCAACAGGGCAAATTCGCATTGTCTGAGAATTGGAAAGTAAGCCTGCCTCAACCGCACGCTCTTAAAAGGGGGGACACACCGGGGGCATCGTGCTCTTTTGTCGAAGAAGCTCCATGGGAGGTCACTCTTTCAGCCAAAACAAAAAGAATGCTGAAGGATCTCCAAACATGCCCGGCGATCAAATGGAAAAGTCCGCTGGAACACGAAGTCATCAAGGGAATGCTGAAGCCACGCCCGACGCCAAAAATTGGTGGTGATAGTCAAAGCGCCCATACCTAGCCGTCAAAGTCTTCGAAGAAGAAGAAAATGACCAAAAAGCCCGTGAAGCCTGGTGACAAGCGCACGTACCTGCAAAATCATATCGACGCGCTGGAAGAATATAACCAGAAGGCATGAACCCCAGTCACACTTCAAGAGTTTCTCAGCCGCGTCCTTGAGGACGGAGATGATGACAATGGAGAAGACTCGTCGGATGAACCTGAGGATTATGTGGCAAGCTGCCACGTGATCTCTCATTCGTTAATAAACGGTGAAGAAGTTCTGGATGTAGAGAAACTGAGGGCAGATCCCGAGCCGGAACTTCTAAGACTGTCGGACGAGATGATTGATGCATTCCTAAACGAAGCTCTTCTAAAAAGTAAGGCTAATCGAGAGCGCGAAATGGCCCTATTTGAAAAAGCCAAACGCCGGCGACTGGATGAAAGGGTTGAAGCACCCCAACCAGACCGAGGCATGCCCGCGACAGACAAGAGCAGGCTTAAAACGAAGAAAATGTTCGCTAAAACCATATTGATGGGAATGAAGTTTCCACCCTCCGAAGGAAACATTTTTGAGGAGATACACCTTAATGAAGAGGATGTGGATCCTGATTACTGTTCATATCATCGAAGGATTGCACACCCCTCTGAAGAGTGCAACGCCTTTAAAAATTGGTGGTAAGGGAATGTCGCTCACATGCAACACTTCAAGAGGATGAAGCGTGAGGCTCGTCGACGGCGGAAAAATGCGACAGACGAATGTGGAAGAGCTGCCGGCAATTGTTGTTAGTTATATGTATGCCCTAGAGGCCATTACTATACTTGAGATGTATATTGTAGTGGATGCTTGGACATATATAGGGAGGACTTTCTTGCTCGACATGATAGTATGCTATCTGGTTACTCTTTACCTTAACGTGTACACTGATTGTCTCTCTGCTACATGTTGGTAAAGCCCTTAGGATGTGTACTTGACTACCTGGACTATGATGCGGATCATACTAGTGGGGACATGGTAGTCCATAAGTACATCTTTCAAGGTCCCTAGTCGAGGGTGTATCGAGACGGGGTATCGATATACCAGAGTAGACTAGCTTATAGCTTCTCGACCCATATAGATGGGCGATGGATGATCCCATATCCATTGGTGTTTGACATCAGAGATGATACATGGGTGCTCAGTGGAGACTGTGTATGTAAGTCCACGTTACCTCTCCCGATTCTTTCGGGCTTGCGGAAATGATGAAAAACGATTTTTCGGGTCATGGTAACATGGACTATAAAACACGGATCTTTGCTAAACTACACACTAGCAACTAACTAGAGCTTTTCCTACTCAGTTAGGGGTTATACCTCAACTTGAACTCCTTCTCTTGGGCTCTTTGTGGTGGTCGGATGGTTCGTTCCTCGTCGCCTTCTCTTGCCGAAGATGGATCCACCTGAGGGTCCCTACCTTGAGCTTCTTTCTCGAACTTGAGAAAACTAAAGTGTCCGGCTTGCTAGACCTTCAACCTTAGGATGAGTAGAGAGTGGCTTTGGTGTTTTATCTCCAAGGAAATGTTTCTCAACACATGAGATGAATTTTCCTTGAGCTAGAGGAAGAGGAAGAAGAAAGGATGAGAGAGAATCAATATGATAGAATGAGATTAGTTTTACAACCATATCAAATATATGTGAATTAATCTAATTAATAATATTAATCAAAATGAAAAAGGTGATGGTTGGTTTGATAAGACCATTATCATTTCACATTAAATGTTTTTGCAAAGATCAAAGAGCATCTTTGGAAAGAAATGATGATGGTCAATGTTTCAACCTTGGTCAACAAGTCAACCTTGGTCAACAAGTCAACAAACCCTAACCATAACCCAATTTCATTTAAATAACATTATCAATTGATATTTCACATATTCATTAGGGTTTGGTAAACGACAACCGTCAACTGTGCATACACACCCGTACCAAAACCCTAATGAGAATCCTCTTCCTCAGTCAACTGTGCATACACACCCGCATTCGTGTTCCGAGGAGCACGAATACTATGCGATAAAACTAACCCCAAAGCATATACTAGGATCTGGCTCAAACCAGAGCCCGCTAGTAATAACTGTACGGACACCAAACGTGCACAAGTGCGCGGATGTGAACGAACCCTGTCGCAAAACCATGCGACCTCTACTCTGTTTTGCCCAAAGGCGAATAACCCTCTGTATGGGACTCTAAAGACTCGACACTACGCTGGCAGTGGGTTTAACCACAGACCGCAAGCGGCACTAGCTGTACGTAACGGTCCCCAGGTAGATGCCGATAAGAAGACTGACGAGGTGAAACCCATTTGAACTCCTACTGAGCCTGAATGTGACAATCTCCGTACAGTCCGGTCTGTTCGTCTGAGAATATCGCATGGCAGGCCTAGGGGGCGGTAAACGTCAGTCTCCTAATAGCGGTCGTGTCGGAGTGTAGCCCAGAACACCCTGAGATAACACTGGAAACCTACCAGTATATCTCGCTTGCCCTGGCCAGGGACTTTGTGTAATGGCTCTCCTAGACACAGCGCGATATCAACCCCCAATACCGGGAGAGACGAATCCTGTCTAACCGTCACTGCCTCCAAGTGCTTCGGGACTGCACCCAACTACTACCTATTTGCACGACTCCTTTGAGCCGTGGTAGGGTAGTAATCTAAGTACAGTGGGAACACACTCGAGGCGAAGTGACAGTGTCAAGTCAGCGGACTAAGCTGTACTCATGTCACCTGGGAACTGATAACTGACGATAGGTATAGTACCAACCAACAGTTCCCGACAAGTCCTGTCCAGTGTACTCGTAACCTAACGAGCACCCGCATACTATCTCAAGTACGACGTACTGACGGCTGTGGGACAGACCGTCTCCCATGCTGGGATGAGAAGCGCATACGCTAGTCTACTCCGGAGTATCGATGCCCTGTCTCGATAGTCCTACGACTAGGGACCTGCATAAGGATGTGCTTGTGGATTACCCAGCCCCCACGAGTTTGACTGCCATCACAACGCTGGTAATCAAGCAAAGATCCTAAGGGCTCCACTAATGTGTAAAGGCGATATGCTATAATAAACACATGCACACATTAAAGTAGAAACAAACCAAGTAGCATACTACTATATTGAGCAAGATTGTCTATACAAGGTGAATATCCCAAGCTTCCATTAAATAATATACAAACTAGTATGATACAGTAATGGCCTCTAGGGCATATACACTAACATGGTACACTGGACGGACTCGCCGAGAACTCCCAGATGGTATTATACCTTACGTCAGATGGCAGTTCTTTGGTGACGCTGGTACAGGTTAGTCTGTAGACCCGAGATCGTCATAGAGTCTTATGTGATTCCCACTGTGCTTTGATTTCCACCTTACCACGTCCAAGAGGGCGTGCAAAACGGTGGTTTTTGGGTACAGTCCCGAGTCACATGGAGGCAATGAGCGATATGAGGGGTTTCGTCTCTCCCGGTATTGGGGGTTGATGTTGCGCTATGCTCGATTGGCCATAACAGGGAAGTCCCTGGCCAGGACTGGTTTAGAGATTTACTGGTAAGTGTTACCAGTAGTTTCTCGACCCGTTATGAGCCTCGCATCAGCATGACTTATCGGTTATTGGGGTCTGACGTTTACCACCCCTAGACTTGATATGCGACATATAAGACAAGGAGACCGGACTGTACGGAAGTGTCACTTTCAGGCTTTTTGCAGGAGTTGGAGCGGGCTTGCTTGCTGATCTTCTGATCGCTCAATACCCGAGTAGCCATTACGTCCAGCTAGTTCCGCTGACGGCTTGTGGGTGCTTGATATGATCATTACCTACTGCCGGCGTATTAACGAGTCTTTAGAGTCCTACATAGAGGTTTTACAGGCTCAGGCAAAACGAAATAGGAGCGCATATGTGATATGTGCGGGACCGAGAATGATGCGTGTATGTGATACCGTATTCTATTCTCACGACTTTTTGTATCGGTCGGTTATATGTGATATAGCCGGGTTATCGAATCAAGTGTTGATTCGATAAGGCGATACATTGGATGTTAGTCGGTTATATATGATATAACCGGATTATTAAGTCAAGTGTTGATTTAATAATTTAGTGTATAATTGTATATATGATATACTAATTTACATTAACTAACATTGGTTCACTTAAGCATTTGTTTTTCTCACTTGTGCATTACTTAATATATATGTGATATATATTAATTTGTGTTCATTTTGTATCATGGTTGTTGATACAACTACATGGGTGTATGAGACATACACCATTATAATTATATTAGTAGGGTTTTAATATACAAAGCAAATACAAAATTAGTGGATAATTTTTCAAGTGCATGAAGCTTCATGAAGCTTATGAGTGCATTGACCAAAGTCCACTAGTTTTGTTTTACTTAGGATTTTTATAAACCTAACCACTATAATTAGCCATAGTTATGTCTCTACATAAGTTAGTATATGATACCCACTCACCCATGGTTAGCTAACTCTCTCTTGATTAGTTTTCATTCTCATTTTGAGCTCATCTTCTTCCTCCTTCAATTTCTTTCTAGGGTTTGATAAAGAGAGAGATATATAGTGAGAAAAGAAATTCTAAAGTGTACCCATTTCCTATTTCATCATCCTCTACTAGACTAGCACTTTAGTTTAGGATGTTTGCTTCACTAATTCTCTAGTTAGTGAAGTAGAAGCTTGAGTTCGTATTCCCTCGACGTAGATCATCTTCGGCCTCGAAGACTTCAAGTAATACCGTTGCAACCTTCTCATGGTGCCGTCCGAGAGTCCGGGAGTTCGATGATCGCAGCGAAGGGACTACTAAAAGGAGCATAAGAAGTGAAGGACCGATCTACAAAGGTTGTATTTCGTATTCACTTAGATGTAAATGTTATTTACTTGCATGTGTTACCCTAATTATCTAGCAAAGATCTTGTTTAGGGTTATTCGGCATGGCTAAAATTTTAATCGGGCATGGTTGATACCTTGTAGAACCTTATTAGAGTGCCTAGTAACCCTACAGTGGTATCAGAGCCTAACTAGAGCATTAGGCGACGTGTTTACGAAATTAAAACTCCGAACGAACCCCGATATGTCAAAATGAACCCCTCTCTGGACAATTTTTAAAAACTATGATTTTTCTGAATTAAAAATACCTTAAAAAATTCAGCAGTTAATTTTAGGAATTATTGTGCAAAATGATAGTGTAACTCGTACGGATTGCCGCGGAACCGCGACAATACCCTGCTTGTGCCGCGGATCCGCGGCCGTACAGTGACATGGTGCTTTTGTTTTTGTACAATAATATCTATTTCTGTTAGTGTATCTTTCTGGGTATTTTTAATTTGACTCAAGTGTTGAGTGTTCTGGGGTTTATTTTGTATTCGTTGATTCGATCGGAATAATTTAATTTCGTTCTTTTTCCGGATAATTTAGAAAGTATTAAAAAGTTCGAACGGATATCAATAACTCACTTTTTCCCGACCCGGAAAATTTCCAAGTGTTGGATTTTTCCGTAGTTTAAGAACGTCTAAATCGTGCAAGTTACACAATGGACCCTCTAGAAGACAACAAATCTTAACTCGATTATGTGACCGTCTTGAACTGCCTTTTGAACCTTAGGGTTTGGGGCAGTACGGCGTTGCCACATGTGAGGCGTTGGCTTGACCCTTCTACGGCTGGACCATTGGTACTGTGGTATGTGATGGATGTTTTTAAACTCCCCTCAAGTGTTGAGAACTATTTGGGAAAACTTGGGTGTTTGATCATTTGATCGAAAAGTTTAACATTGTCTATTTATCTGGAATGTGATACAATATTTGGAATCCACAAGTAGTTATGAGATAACTAATTTGAATGTTATAAACATAGCAGTTTAGTCTCAAATTATCGGTTGCCACGGAATTTTGATGCGATCAAATGTCCGTCGCAATCACGTAGCGTACGCGGATACTCGTCGGGTAAACTTAATAGACAGCCATGCCCCATAGCCCCGACCAAGTGACTGTAGGAGAACCCCGTCGCCAAAAGCATCCGTTCGGGTGCTCGCGGCAGCGGTGTTCCGCCTTAGTGCACTTCGTCGATGGCATCCGGGGGTGCGGCCGTCTACTAAAGTTTGCGACGAGCATTCGATCAGGATGTCGGGAATCTTGTTGAATTGTCCGACTAGATATTGAAAAGTGTTTTCGATATACAGACTAAAATGTGGGGTTTATAATTGTTAGGCATGCGATGTCTAAGGAGATTGCAGATTCCAACTGTTGTAGTTTTACACTTTCTTTTCTGCGACCGTAAGTGTAATATGTGTTATCGCCGGTTTCGTTGCTATATGTCAACGACAATTGGGATGCGCATATTTACTTACGTTGATGACATGTGATGTTATGAGTTGCTGGATATGTTATATTGGATCGTCGCGTTCTGAATAGCCGGTTTTTTTTATGTGAGATGAGGGTTTTTATTTTCATTCCTGTAAAATTCATTGTATGTAATATTCTTTTATTGGGGCACTTCCGGGATGAGGATGATGTCACCGTTGTATATTATTTACTTTTCCGCATTAGGTAGACCCAAGGAGGAGAGCACAAGTAACCGAGTTCTAGAGTCCAGTGGGAGACCAACTCGAGGAGTCGAGTCCGGGTCTCCTAACTCTAGAATTGGTAGGGTTGCTTGCCGCTCTCGTAGGGGTCTAGGGGTGTGGGTTTGGCTATTCATCGCGACCGTGGAATCCGTGTTTTATAGAGGCTCAAAATAAAACACGGACGTCATAGTATATCCAATGTTTCATATGTTTCTTCTGCTGCGATATCTGTGATATGATCATTTGATATGTTGTGATAGATACTGTATATAGTATATATGATATATTATATAGACATTACTTATGTTTTACACCCGCGCTAGCCCTACCCCGCTCTGCCGTTAGTTACCTAACCTAACGGTGCACGAGGGGACATCGAGACGAATACGGATAACATAAGTGTACGTTGTATTTATCTGTGATGTTTAGGTGACTTAAATGATGTGACTTCATTAATAAGATTAATGAAAGAAAAAGAAACCTAAAAGATGTTGTGGAATCGAATTTTCAAAAAGAAAAAAACAGATAGCTATAGTTCTTGTTTTGCATCACGGTGTTCCTTATAGAACATCCTGCACCTTATTCGATAAGGAAAGGGCCGAGATCCCTTCACCGGGAGTGACCCCTTTAACAATGACTGGCAGATGCTATACCCCTCGGTTTTGTCTTTTGATAGCTTTTCTAGTTCTTGCTTTGCACAGTGATATATATGATATATCCTGCACCTCATTCGACGAGGAAAGAGCCGAGATCCCTTCACCGGGAGTGACCTCTTTAGCGAAACTAGCAAAAACCTCAAAAACACTCCATTTTAAAATTATTTGATTCTACAACGATATCAAGTTCATTACACAATAGGTTTTCAGAAAAACCTGTCGTAGCCCTCCGTCATTTCAGATAAGTCCTACTTAGTATTCGTGCTACGTTTGTTGCCCTGCGTCAAGGCGTAGTGTGCGGTAGCTAACTAGTATTTATATGCTTATGCATATGATGCAGATTAGATTAGGGTAGTCGTGCGACTTTGTTGGCCTACGTCAAGGGTCGTGCGGGTGGGTTTAATTCAATCAGGAAATGACGGGTTGAACTTGACTAGCGCATTATGGTTTGTTGGCCTGCATAAACGTCATAGGACGCTAGGGGCAAAATATTATCGGGAATTTCAAGTATTGAAATTTGCAATGAGATTGCATACCTTCTATGAGATAGTTGGATCCCGATACCCACTGCGAGTAATTGTTACTCCTGAGAGAGTTTTACACATTACAATTAATCGATCAAGTAGGTGTCTAGAAAGGTGTCAACGGGGTTACGCCTCTGGGAAAACGAGGTTTACTTTAATTAGGTCCGTGCGAAAGCACGGGGAACCTCCCTCAAAGTACCGACACTGGTCTGGCTGAAAGATTGGCGAAATTGTAGGGTGTAATTAATCTCGGCTAGTCTTTCCTTTTAGGGTTTGAAGGAAGATTTGATAAAAATAGTGGGAGCCATCCTGATTAGATAAAATAATAACCAATCTGATCTTGCAAGAGCGCACGCAGAGTGTTTTCTTCTCTCTCTCTCCAGGTAGCGACCATATCATGCCTTAATCAAGATAATAATATGGATGTATTGACCGAACCCGCTTGTTATACTGAGCTGGGGAACGTTGGTCCCGCTCCAACTTATAAATGTTATAAGACAGAGTAGGAAATAGGGGATTACCAGAATTCCCGTGCCGCCCAAACAAAGAAAGTACATGATGATGCATCTTCTTCGGGTGTGTTCATTACAGAGAACTGTTTCTCAGTATCCTTTACGTCCTGGGTATGAGATACCGGATCAGGATCCCATATATGTAATTTGTTACATGGGCTACTGATAGGTAGAGAACTGAGAACGGGTGATAAGTTTCATGAGATAGAAAATGGTGCAAGTGTTGCAGCCAAGTCTGTTGGTCACTATCATCCTGTATTACCAGAATACATTGATTCTGAACGAATGTTATTAGATACCGAACCTGATATACAACATCATATCAGTCTCTTTATTAGTAAAGAAAGGATATAATTTTGTATTGTTGGATAATGTTTTGAACATTTCCTATATCAAGAGTTGATCGGTTCAGACACGTTATCTAAAAGCATTGACGTTCTAAATCAAACTACAGTTCTTAGTATATAGAACACACACAAGAGGAAGAGTTCAGAAATGAATGAATCCTTCTTAAGGCATTGTAGACTAGGTCATATCAATGCGACCCGACTGGCTGAAGTTACATATAGATGCATATTTAAATTAGTTTGAATTTACAGCTTGTGAAACTTTCCGGTCATGTCACAGAGATAATATGACCATAGCTCTGTTTATAGGAAATAGAGAAAGAGTTAGTGAACTCTTGGGATGATACATGTTGATGTATGAAGGTCCCCTGTCTACACATGCCAAGACCGGTTCTTTGTACTTCATTACATTCTCTGATGATCTCTCAAGATTCAGACATATGTTCCTGTTGAAACACAAGTCCGAAGCTTTTGAGATATTCACAGAATATAAGTTAGAAGTAGAGAACCAAAACGGGTATAAGTATTATGTCCTTTGATGTGATCAAGGAGGAGAATACTTGAGTACGGAATTCCTGGATTATTCTAAAGGAGAATGAGATTCTCTCTCAGCATTACTCCTCCGAATACACCACAGCACGTCGGTGTATCGGGACGGAGCAATCACACCCTATATGATAAGGTGTGCTCTATGATGAGTATTACTGAGTTACCTATTTCCTTTTGGGAGTTATGCACTGGAGAAGTTGCATACCTATTGAATAGGGTTCCGATCAAATCAGTTGCCTACCACTTCATATGAGATATGGTAAGGGAAGAGCCCATCTCTTAAGTCAGTTAAGATTTGGGGTTGTCCAGCCTATGTCTAAAAAGTATAATCCAGACAAGCTCGAGGCAAAGTCAGTTCTGTAGAAGTTTGTTGGATATCCCAAGCATTCGCAATGGAATATCTTCTACCAAACCGAGGAACAAAAAATGTTTTGTTTCTCAGCATGCCACCTTTGTGAAAGGGAATTTCTTGTGAAGAAATAAGTGGACATGAGGTAGAACTGGAAGGAGTTCCAGCTATGCAAACTGCAGCTGATGATTTGGTAGAACCAAAGGATTCAATAGTTTCTAACGAACCTCAGCCTCTCCGCCGATCTAGTACGGTTCCTCACCCACCTGAGAGATACTTAAGTTTCTCTATGACAGTGGGAGCGAGGAATGCATCATGAGATGATGACCCAACTAGTTTCGAGCTGGCCATCAGGAGTGAGACTCTGTAAGAATGGCTGGATGCTTAATGATCTGAGATGGAATCCTTATACACCAACAAAGTATGGACTTTGGTTGCTTTATCTGAAAGGTTAAATTCCCATCAGGAGCAAGTATATCTTGAGAAGATTACTTGTGTACATGGAAAAGTTGAGACTTTCAAAGCTATGCTTAACTCCATCCAGATCTTACTTGCAACGGCTACATACCATGACTACGATTTCTGGCGGTTGGGTGTCATGACTGCTTTTCTAAATGATGATTTGGAAGAGAGCGTCTATAAGTACACAGCCAGAGGGCTTCGTAGACAGTGGGAGCAGCGGAAACGTGTGCAAGATATTTTATGTGATAAAGCATGCATCGCGGAGTTGGAACATCTGTTTTGATGTGGTAGTCAAAGCATTTGACTTCATCAAAATGGTAGATGAACCTTGTATATATAAAAAGGTAGTAGAGAGTATAGTAGTGATCCTCGTATAGTACGTGGATGACATACTCTTGATAGGAAAGGAGTTTCCTATGCTACGCTCGGTCAATCTCCGCTTATCACAAGGATTCTCCATATAGGATCAAAGTGATAGCTCATAAATCCTGAGTTTGGATCAATGAGATAGATCTAATTAGATGTTAGGATACTCACTGGTTGTAGTGAGATGGTATCAATCGATCCTGGAGAGAATCACTGGAAAAGTTCCAGGTTGATAAGGTCGACTGAATGTCAGTCACAGGCATTGTCTTTACCCTCAGTAAAGGGACAGTATGTTGGAAGAGTTCCAAGCTAGAAACCGTGGCATACTAGACGATAAAGGCTAGATACATCGTTATCAAAGATGATACTAAAGAGGCAGTCTGGGTGTATATTAGTTCATGAGATGAACTTCGTTCCTACCATTGTGTGACAATGGAGTTGTGGCTTATGCCTAGGAACGCCCGTCCCATCAGTGATCCAAACATATTCTAAGGCTGTTAGTGTATATGCCCTAGAGGCCATTACTGTATCATACTAGTTTGTATATTACTTGATGGAAGTTTGGGATATTCACAGTTGTATATACAATCTTGCTCGAAATGGTAGTATGCTACTTGGTTTGTCTCTGCTTTAATATGTGCATGTGTTTCTTTTAGCATATCGCTGATATACATATTAGTAGAGCCCTTAGGATCTTTGCTTGATTACCAGCGTTGTGATGACGCTCACACTTGTGGGGGCTGGGTAATCCATAAGCACATCCTTATATAGGTCCCTAGTCGTTGGACTATCGAGACAGGGCATCGATACTCCAGAGTAGACTAGCGTATGCGCTTCTCATCCCAGTA
Source organism: Agapanthus africanus (assembly GCA_030015575.1). Lineage (NCBI taxonomy): Eukaryota > Viridiplantae > Streptophyta > Magnoliopsida > Asparagales > Amaryllidaceae > Agapanthus > Agapanthus africanus. Next base: position 77,399,087 of record CM057343.1, read on the forward strand.
TGGGAGACGGTCTGTCCCACAGCCGCCAGTACGTCGTACTTGAGATTGTATACGGGTGCTCGTTAGGTTACGAGTACACTGGACAGGACTCGTCGGGAACTGTTGGTTGGTATTATACCTATCGTCAGTTATCAGTTCCTAGGTGACATGAGTACAGCTTAGTCCGCTGACTTGACACTGTCACTTCGCCTCGAGTGTGTTCCCACTGCACTTTGATTGCTACCTGATTGGTACGAAAGATTGTGTTTGTTTGTAGTTTAACCGCAATCAGAACGGTGTCGCGTGTAGCTAGACCGAGATGAGTACGGGTCGTCCTCTGGGAAACGTGGAACCTTTTATTTTTACTTTAGATGTGTTGAGAAAGAGAGGAGGAATAAAGAATTTTGTGAAAAGTTTCTAGATCTACTTTAATGTAAAATATAGATCTAGATTATTTTAGAGATTTAAATAATATAATAATAGGGCTTGTAGGGTTCGTTAGGATTTAGTAGTTATGGAAGATTAATTAAAAGTTACCCTTTTTATCCATTAATAGATTTAGAACTAGAACGACGGTGATGCGTGTAGATTAGGGTTTCTGGAGGGAAAAGGAATCCCACTCGTAACCCTTATCTCGACACGGAACTCCGTTCATATCTAGCCTTTACCAAAACAATCATTAATCTAATCTCTAATCGCGGTCGGAACTAGCAAGGAATTGCTAGCGCGCCCGATTAGGATGTTAATGATTATTTTGATAAAGTTCCTAAACTTTATAGGACTTAAAAAGGGTTTAATTATTTTCATCGTCCATTAACCTACCCTAATCCTACGAACCCTAACAAGCGGAGAATTACTCGCGCATGTTGGGAGAAGAAAATGAAAAGAAAGAGATGGAAAACATAATGTAAAAGAAAACAAACAATTAAAAAAAACTACCTTTATTAATCAACTCCTTCAACTACACTTTTAATCCATAGAAAATGATTACAAAACTTGATTTGCTTCTCGATCTTTCCTAGGGAGGTAGTCGAACAGTCGATGATCAGCCTGGATGCGTGAGCGTCGGGAGCTTCGTGATCTCTTCGGCTTGATAACTTTTCCAAGAGGCTCTCGGTGCCTTTTTATAGTGAAAACCCAGAATCTTATTGTTGAAAACTTGGTAAAATTCAGCAAAGAATAATGCCCCAAAATCTTGCACTCTAACCTCCTCAAATTGCGGCGGATCCGCGGCCCAAGGGTGTGTTTGGCCGCGGATCCACGCTCAAGGGACAAGATCAATTGATGATTTTTCTTGTGCTTTCATCTGGTGACATTTGCCAATCCTAGGCATCTTCATATTTCAGAAATATTCTCTCGGTTGCATCCAGACTTGGTCTCCAAGTTTGCTTCTTAATTTGGCAAGTATTCTTCAACAAATTGATTTGTTTGTTAAATCCTTCATAACAACTTGGAAATATTCTGCACAACAACTCAAATAAGATTTTAGTAGACTTTGTTCTACTAGGATTAGACCAATAATATTATTTGCATACATTTTCCTACCAAATGATAATTAAATATATTAACACATGGAAAATAATGTTTTTACACATAAACCCTCATATGTATAATATATTATAATAAAGTCCTTTTTTAATATAAAAATGGTAGGAAAAATGTACTACAAATGTGCAGTTTTATCGACTGAACAAATACCCCCAAACTTATCTTTGATCATCCCGAGCAAACTAGTTTATTTAAGAGGAGAAAAAAGAAAGGAGAAAACTAAGCACACTTTCGTAGGCAGACACGATTGCACTGAGCACGTGCAACAAGCCGTTAAACCTCTAGGTGTCCCTAGTAGGAGGAGTGTTGTCTCCTGAGGGTTTTCAGCGGATTACACCCACAAAATCCAATAACAAAAGAAAGATGGTGAAATTTACATATAAAGACAAGAACCATAAAAGAAATACTTTGAAAAGAAGAGTTTCCAACTATGCCAGCTTTTCAGTTGTCATGAGCCCTATCTTAATAGTCATGAAAAGATGTTAGAAATCACATTATCCCTCAATAAAATATCGTCTTTATTCTTCATTCCTACCTTTCATCCAAACATTGATCAGATAACCCCATGTGTGTGTAAATAACATCCCTACACTCGGAGAATTCAATTCAAGCTATCATACTCTTGTCCATCTACCTTAGTACTTTTTAATTTGATGAATACTTAGATTTGCTCACACATTTTCATGCGACCGTTAATACTTCTTAAGGTACTAACCAACCGATTACTCATGTGCTTGCTGATTAGGTGATAATATTTCCTCGTCTTGCACTACCTAAGGCTTAGCAGTGACTCCCAGACCAGTTGGCCTTAGGGCACTAGGTGAAGAGGCACCTTCGCTATATTTTTTTATTGCTGCCTTGGCGATAACAAAACCAGTGTTCATTTTTTTCTTTTCACTATTTTTATATTTTCTTCATTTTTTTCACTTCCTTCATACTTTGGCTTTTAGACAAGAGCATTTCAAGGTATCCTCTACTATCCCGAGTTTCAAGACGTGTGTAGGTGCATATTGTAGGGTATCAACATTCAAATGTTTGGCTTCCAGAATAGAAACTATTTTTCAGACTTATTTTTATCCTCAGATTAGTGACTTCCTTCATCTTACTAACTCTTGGGACAACAACTCATAACTACTTATTACTAGTTCGTTTAAGAAAACTTCTAATTTTCTTGGTTTTCTTAAATTATTCCTATCTTTTGGATGTAATTTTTCACTCTCTACTCTTTTGTTATAAAAAAAAAATTAATGCCCGGTGTCAAAGATAATTCAGTGAGTACAAACCTCCCCCCCAAACCTGTTTTCAGCAGTGTCCTCACTGATGTAGCCTTTTGAGAACATGGACCTGTATACTATGGGAGAGATACAAGGGGTAAAATAATAGTTAAATGAAAAATTCCCCCAAACTTATTCTTTGACACGCACAGATATTCAATCAAATCCATTTTTACTCACCTCCATTCTTAAAATGAGAAAATGTTAAAAAAAATATGGAGGTGAGGCGGAGGAAATTTAGTTTTGATAAAGCGGCTCCTGTAAAAACAGGAGCTCCTCCGCGGGGTCAGCAGAAAAATACGGTTTTAATCTATGCCCATTTACTTTAAAAATCGAACCATTTTTCAAATTTTCGACTTCAACTGCCCCGTGCGGGTGTACATACCGCACCACAAAAGGTCCTTTCCAACGAGATTTAAGCTTACCCGGATGAAGATGGAGACGGGAATCGTAAAGAAGGACTTGTTGCCCCGATGTGAAGGTTTTTCTAGAAAGATTTTTATCGTGGAACACTTTAGTCCTATTCTTTACTATCACCGCATTATCGTAAGCTTCATCGCGGAGTTCGCTTAGCTCATTCAATTGTAGCTTCCGATAGCTGCCTGCATGATCAAGATCAAAATTAAGCTCTTTAATAGCCCACATTACCTTATGTTCAATCTCGACAGGGAGGTGACATGCCTTCCCAAACACAAGACGGTATGGAGACATACCAAGATCGGTCTTATAAGCGGTGCGGAATGTCCAAAGAGCATCCGTCAATTTGGTTGACCAATCTTTACGGTTTTTCGAAACCGTCTTCTCCAATATCTGTTTGATCTGCCTATTTGAGATCTCAGCCTGCCCGCTTGTTTGGGGGTGATAGGGCATAGAAAGCTTGTGAGTGATTGAATATTTCCGCATCAAGGCCTCGAAAGACCTATTGCAGAAATGTGTCCCGTTGTCTCTAATGATAGCGCGAGGGTGTCCGAATCGTGAGAAGATATTTTCTTTAAGGAACTTAATGACAACTTTGTTGTCATTAGTGCGACACGGTATAGCTTCCACCCACTTCGAGACATAATCAACCGCTAACAAGATATATAGATTCCCAAAGGCGTTGGGAAAAGGGCCCATAAAATCAATACCCCAAACATCAAATATTTCCACAACCAATATAGGTTGGAGCGGCATCTCGTTCCTTCGTGAAATCCGACCCAAATGCTGACATCGCGGATAAGTTTTGCAATGTTCAAATGCATCTTTAAATAATGTTGGCCAATAAAAGCCACATTGCAAAACTTTCTCCGCCGTTTTTCGAGGTCCAAAGTGACCGCCGCATGCCTGATCATGACAAAATGATAACACACTCTTGAATTCATCGTTAGGGACACACCTGCGAATGATTTGATCTGAACAATACTTGAATAGATATGGTTCATCCCAGTAAAAATATTTTACTTGGGATAAAAACCGAAGTTTGTCTTGTTTAGACCAATCGCTAGGTATAAGTCCCGTCGCAAGATAGTTCACGATATCCACGAACCAAGGTTCGTAGGATACATTCAAGAGCTGTTCGTCGGGAAATGAGTCATTTATCGGCACGGTCATAGTTGGCGAAGAAGTGATGCGTGAAAGATGGTCGGCTACTACGTTTTCACATCCACTCTTGTCTTTGATAACAAGATCAAATTCTTGTAACAATAGGATCCAACGTATTAGCCTGGCCTTTGCATCCTTCTTCGTTAAAAGATGTCGTAGGGCGGAGTGATCTGTGTAAACCACAATAGGCGAGCCAATCAAGTAGGGTCTAAATTTCTCTAATGCAAATACAACTGCCAAGAGTTCTTTCTCGGTAGTTGTATAATTTATTTGTGCATCATTCAAGGTCCTACTTGCATAGTAAATTACATGTGGCATCTTATCAATATGCTGTCCCAAGACAGCACCAATAGCAAAATCTGATGCGTCACACATAAGCTCGAACGAATGGTTCCAATCCGGAGATGATAGAACGGGGGCTGTCGTGAGTGATTCTTTGAGTGATTCTTTAAGTGATTCAAAAGCAGCCTTACAATCCGAATCGAAGTGAAAAGTAGTGTCCTTGGCCAATAGAAGGGTTAAGGGTCTAGCAATTTTGCTAAAGTCCTTAATAAATCTCCTATAAAATCCTGCATGACCAAGGATGGATCGTATATCTTTGACGCAATTGGGACGAGGGAGGTTTTGAATGACATCTATTTTAGCTCTGTCAACCTCAATGCCTTTATATGAAATTATATGTCCAAGTACAATACCTTCTTGGACCATAAAATGGCATTTTTCCCAATTCAAGGTCAAGTTCTTATCCTTACAGCGGGTAAGAACAGCGTCAAGATTACGAAGGCAGTCCTCAAAGGAGTCCCCAAAAATGGAGAAATCGTCCATAAAAATTTCTAGAAAATTTTCCACCATATCTGAAAATATCCCCATCATGCACCGCTGAAATGTAGCGGGAGCGTTGCATAACCCAAAGGGCATGCGTCTATAAGCAAAAGTTCCGAAAGGACAAGTAAAAGTGGTTTTATCTTGATCCTTTTTGGCGATGGGGACCTGGTTGTAACCAGAGTATCCGTCCAAGAAACAGTAGTATTCGTGTCCCGCTAATCGTTCCAACATCTGGTCAATGAAAGGTAGAGGGAAGTGATCTTTCCTCGTCGCGGCATTGAGTTTCCTGTAATCGATACATACGCGCCACCTAGTTTGGGTGCGTGTTTGGATTAACTCGTTAGCCTCGTTAGTGATGACCGTGATGCCAGACTTTTTAGGGACCACATGAATTGGACTTACCCATTAACTATCAGATATGGGGTAAATTATTCCACTATCAAGGCACTTGACGATTTCTTTCTTTACCGCCTCCTTCATAACGGGATTTAGCCGTCTTTGTGGATCTCGGGTTGGTTTGGCTTCATCCATCAGATGTATGTGATGTTCAACAATTAAGGGACTAATCCCTTTGATGTCGGCCATTGTCCAACCAAATGCTTGCCGATTCGATCTCAACACTGCCAAAAGTGCATTCTCTTGCTCTAAGGCTAGAGAAGCGGATATAATAACTGGCAAGGTCTCATTCTCTCCTAAATATGCATATTTAAGATGAGAAGGTAGCGGTTTGAGATCAAGAATTGGCGGAGAGACAATAGAAGGAGGGGTAACGGAATGATATTCGGACTCCTTAAGAGGTTCAAAACTTGCATAAGATATTGACTCGGAAAGTGCTGCTGACTTTTGCAACGAGTCAACGGGTTCAATCTCAAGGTCGGACTCATTGAACATATCCTCACTGTGAAGTGGTGCAAGATCAAACGATGTCTCATTAGTGTTGTCGAGAACATCAAAGCAAAGTTCCTCATCCATGCAGCTTTCGGGAGCTATCTCGTGGATGGAACAAACATCCAGCAAATGAGCAGAAGGTTCTGATGGCTGACTTCCTAGCTTGTAAATATTAAGCTCAATTGTCATTTTCCCGAAGGATAAGTTCATAGAACCGTTACGACAATTAATCACAGCGTTAGAAGTTGCTAGGAAGGGTCGACCAAGTATCACCGGGATTTGATTGCGTGGGTTTGCTACAGGTTGTGTATCTAAAACAATAAAGTACACGGGAAATATGAATTCCCCGACTTTAATTAACACATCCTCTAGTTCGTCCCGAGATTTGGTGATAGATCGATCAGCCATTTGGAGAGTACAATGGGCGGGTTTTAACTCTCCAATTCCTAACTGCTCGTATACTGAATAAGGAAGCAAGTTGATGCTAGCTCCTAGATCGAGTAAAGCACAATTTATATTTTTACCCCCAATAGAAATAGAGATTGTAGGACAGCCGGGGTCCTTACGTTTCTTTGGTATTTGTTGGGTAAAAGCTGTGCTAACATTACTCGTCAAGAAAACCTTTTTAGGCACTTGAGTTTTTCTCTTCCTAGTGCACAAGTCTTTAAGGATTCTTGCATAAGATGGGACTTGTTGAATAGCATCTAGGAGAGGAATATTCACGCTAACTTGCTTAAACATTTCCACAATCTTCTCCATTTGCGGGTTAGGTCAATTGGCCCTTAATCGGTTTGGAAATGGAGCTCGATCAATAAGTTTTAGGTCCAACGTTTGTGGAGAAGACTGTGGCGACGAATTCGATCCCAAAATTGGAGTGGGCATCGACTTAGATGGATTTGGCGAAATGCTCGAGCCTTGGGGAAAACGGAGAATAGGCTCGGATGAAGGTGGAAGACTAGACGAGTTAGGGGAAGAAGAAGAAGAAGGGGTATCAAATGTGTCACTATCATCAACTTGCTCACCCACTTGGTTATTCAGCACTCTCCCCGATCTCAACGTAGTGACAGCATTCACATTATGACTTTGTGAATGGCCAGGATTCGGTAGGGGTTGAGATGAGAGTTTCCCTTTCTCTCTCGCACTCATTGCGGCGTTTAACTGTGCGATTTGGTTTTCTATTGATTTAATACTCTCACTATGGGAGGAGGAGTTTTTCGTTAGGGTATCAATAGAAGACCTTATCTCAGCCGAATTTTGCATGGATTGTTTCATGAACATCTCCAAAGTTTGTGCAAGTGAGTTGTCAATACCGGCCACTTGTGGTGTAGAAATGTTGGCCGGATTTTGGAAATTCTGTGACTGAAAGGGGGGCTGATTCTGTTGTTGTGGTTGCTGTGGAGGAGGTCTTTGATAATTGCTTTGTTGGTTTTGATTCCAAGCAAAGTTAGGATGATTCCTCCATCCTTGATTGTATGTGGAAGAATAAGGATCGTTTCTAGGTCGCTGCTGAAAAGCAGCATTAGCTTGAAACGATGCATTCATAGGACATTCTTCCGTTAAGTGTGAAGGATCCGAACAGCAACCACAGACAGTCTTAGGAAGCGTAACCTGATTTAGGGAGACTGATGAGAATCTGCTCTCAATAGCATCGAGTTTCTTCTGCATCACTGCCATTTCGGCTTTTACTGCGATGGAAACATCGAGCTGGTGAATACCTCCCTCAGTTGAAGGCGGTCTTACGCTTTCCCACTGCAACGTGTGTTCAGCGAGATCTTCCAGATATTTCCATGCTTCACCATCATCTTTAGACATGAAATTGCATTGACACATTGTTTCAAGCATCTGCTTTGTCGCTGGATTAATGCCCTCATATATAATCCGACATAAATCCCATCTTTGTATTCCGTGATGGGGGCATTGGACAAGCAGATCTTTGAAACGTTCAAAACACTTCCAAAATGGTTCATTGGGAAGCTGGGTGAACTGATTGATCTCGCTCCTAACATGTGCAGTCTTATGATTTGGGTAAAACTTCTTAAGAAATGCTACGACGAATTCATCCCAATTAGCGATAGAGTGTGCGGCAGTATTATAAAGCCAATTTTCTGCCAAGTCGCACAGTGTGAATGGGAGAAGACGTAAGCGCATAGCATCTAAGGTCAATTGTGAAGTACCTATCATTGTGCATACGTTTTCGAATTTGGTGATGAAAACGTACGCGTCTTCCGACTCAAGCCCGTGAAATTTGGGCAGCAGATTGATGTAGTGGGGTTTAATTTCGAAATTATCCCCGTTAGGTGGTGGAAGAGATAGACAAGTAGGAAGGGGACCACGAATAGGATAGCATCTCTCTTGGAGAGAGATGCGCGGTGGATTCTGCGCACCTTTGGACAGTGGCAGCGTAGTGTTATACTCTGATGGAGTGCCGTCCATCTCGGTTGATGTGGTGTGTGGTGGGGGAAAAGAAGATGAAGAAGTACCGACTTCGGCGTCGATAACAGGAACGCGGACAAGACGGGCACTAGGATCCCGTGTCCAGCCGAGCATGCACTAAGCGGGTTTAGTGCAAGTGGCAGCGTGTATGTGATTTAAAATTGGCTTGTTTTGAAAAAGTGGGACTCAAGACAAATCTCCCTAAAATGCACAAGCAACCCTAGAACTAAGGTTACCTAGGTCAGTCTCTAAACAGCTCCTAACTAAGGCTAGAAATAGAACCTCAAACCGCCTCTTCACGGACAAGTACGGCCAGGTAAGTGGGAAGGAACCACCACTACAGTGGGCCTAATTAAAAACCACTAGCCTAGACACCGCAATGTCAGTTAGGATAAACGACCGATGCCTATACTAGTCTTTTTTCTATTGAGCTCGACAGTCCTTAGAGTCTGGTCTAGATATTTTTTAAATTAATGAAGGGTTGTTCTATATGCTCGGTTTGTGATTTGTGGGGCTTAGGAAGGGTGATGAAATCCCCATCTAATCTTGATTTGGTCTTTACCCCTTAAAATTCGTATTAAATATGCAAAACAAAACCAAACACAAAACTTGTTGCAAAAAGATTTTTTTTTTTGAGCGGCGCAATTTTTGCAAAGAATCCTGCAGAAGATAGATTTTATTGGATTTGAGAGGAGAGAGGAGGAGTTGAAAGAAAATACCCGAGACGATTGAAGCCCTAATTCCCCTAAGCAGCCGCGTTTCCGCCGCAAGAATGGTACTTTTGCCGCGGTTCCGCCGCAAGGTGGAAGGAACAATTGCTGAAAATTTTTCTCAAGCCCTCTGTACTCCTCTGGATCTCGATGAATGCCTCTGTCTTCTGTTTTCCTCAATTCTGTAACTCCAGATCTCCTTGCAAAATTCACGCACAAATCGTTAAATATGCAATTTGCAGTTTTGTGTTAATAATGATATAAATCGTCTAAGAATTCAACACAAATAGTAAAAATAAAAAATTACGCACGTATCCCCGGCAACGGCGCCATTTGATTGGTACGAAAGATTGTGTTTGTTTGTAGTTTAACCGCAATCAGAACGGTGTCGCGTGTAGCTAGACCGAGATGAGTACGGGTCGTCCTCTGGGAAACGTGGAACCTTTTATTTTTACTTTAGATGTGTTGAGAAAGAGAGGAGGAATAAAGAATTTTGTGAAAAGTTTCTAGATCTACTTTAATGTAAAATATAGATCTAGATTATTTTAGAGATTTAAATAATATAATAATAGGGCTTGTAGGGTTCGTTAGGATTTAGTAGTTATGGAAGATTAATTAAAAGTTACCCTTTTTATCCATTAATAGATTTAGAACTAGAACGACGGTGATGCGTGTAGATTAGGGTTTCTGGAGGGAAAAGGAATCCCACTCGTAACCCTTATCTCGACACGGAACTCCGTTCATATCTAGCCTTTACCAAAACAATCATTAATCTAATCTCTAATCGCGGTCGGAACTAGCAAGGAATTGCTAGCGCGCCCGATTAGGATGTTAATGATTATTTTGATAAAGTTCCTAAACTTTATAGGACTTAAAAAGGGTTTAATTATTTTCATCGTCCATTAACCTACCCTAATCCTACGAACCCTAACAAGCGGAGAATTACTCGCGCATGTTGGGAGAAGAAAATGAAAAGAAAGAGATGGAAAACATAATGTAAAAGAAAACAAACAATTAAAAAAAACTACCTTTATTAATCAACTCCTTCAACTACACTTTTAATCCATAGAAAATGATTACAAAACTTGATTTGCTTCTCGATCTTTCCTAGGGAGGTAGTCGAACAGTCGATGATCAGCCTGGATGCGTGAGCGTCGGGAGCTTCGTGATCTCTTCGGCTTGATAACTTTTCCAAGGGGCTCTCGGTGCCTTTTTATAGTGAAAACCCAGAATCTTATTGTTGAAAACTTGGTAAAATTCAGCAAAGAATAATGCCCCAAAATCTTGCACTCTAACCTCCTCAAATTGCGGCGGATCCGCGGCCCAAGGGTGTGTTTGGCCGCGGATCCGCGCTCAAGGGACAAGATCAATTGATGATTTTTCTTGTGCTTTCATTTGGTGACATTTGGCAATCCTAGGCATCTTCATATTTCAGAAATATTCTCTCGGTTGCATCCAGACTTGGTCTCCAAGTTTGCTTCTTAATTTGGCAAGTATTCTTCAACAAATTGATTTGTTTGTTAAATCCTTCATAACAACTTGGAAATATTCTGCACAACAACTCAAATAAGATTTTAGTAGACTTTGTTCTACTAGGATTAGACCAATAATATTATTTGCATACATTTTCCTACCAAATGATAATTAAATATATTAACACATGGAAAATAATGTTTTTACACATAAACCCTCATATGTATAATATATTATAATAAAGTCCTTTTTTAATATAAAAATGGTAGGAAAAATGTACTACAAATGTGCAGTTTTATCGACTGAACACTACCCTACCACGGCTCAAAGGAGTCGTGCAAACAGGTAGTTTTTGGGTGCAGTCCCGAAGCACTTGGAGGCAGTGACGGTTAGACAAGATTCGTCTCTCCCGGTATTGGGGGTTGACATCGCGCTGTGTCCAGGAGAGCCATTATACGAGTAGTCCCTGGCCAGGGCAAGCGAGATATACTGGTAGGTTTCCAGTGTTATCTCAGGGTGTTCTAGGCTACACTCCGACACGACTTGTACCGCTATTGGGGGACTGACGTTCACCGCCCCCCTAGGCCCGCCATGCGATGTATCAGACGAACAGACCGGACTGTACGGAGACTGTCACATACAGGCTCAGTAGGAGTTCAGATGGGGTTCACCTCGTCAGTCTTCTTATCGGCATCTACCTGGGGACCGTTACATACAGCTAGTGCCACTTGCGGTCTGTGGTTAAACCCACTGCCACCGTAGTGTCGAGTCTTTAGAGTCCTACACAGAGAGCTATTCGCCTTTAGGCAAAATGAGTAGAGGTCGCATGGTTTTGCGACAGGGTTCGTTCGCATCCGCGCACTTGTGCACGTTTGCTGTCCGGACAGCTTATACTAGTGGGCTTTGGTTTAAGCCGGATCCTAGTATATGATTTGGGATTAGTTTTTCTCATTGTATTCGTGTTCCTCGGATCACGAATACGGGTGCGTATGCACAGTTGCTTAAGACAGAGGGAGAGGACTTTGATTAGGGTTAATGACTATTGTCATTTTATTAACCCTAATGCTTTTGTGTGAATTATGGTTAATTAATATTAGTTTAATAATTGTGCATGGTTATGGTTGTTGACCATTTGACCTATCTTGACTTGTTAACCTTGTTGACACTTTGACCATCATCATTTCATTTGGAAGATGCTCTTTGATCCTTGCAAATTGCATTAAAAATGAAATGATAATGGTCATGTCTTGATTAACCATGACAATTATCTAGCTAATTATCTAATTACAATAATTCACACATATATGTGAGAATGGTTTATTTTATTCTCATTCTATCATTCTCTTTCTCTCTCTTGTTCCTCCTCTCCCTCAAGCTCTCCCCTCTCATGTGTTGAGAAACACTTGAGCTTGAGAAAAACCTCTTCTTGATAATCTCTACTCTCATCTAGGGTTCAAGGATTAACACTTCTTGCACCCTAGTTACTTCTAGCTTGGAGTTGAAGCCAAAGGTTGAGGCTTTCGGGTGGATCCTTCTTCGACGTGAGAAGACGACAAAGGTGACATCTTACTACCACTCCAAGGAGCAAGGAAAGAAGGACATAAAGCCCTAGGTATAACCATTTCTACCCTTAGCTAGTTTCTAGTTAGCTTTAGCTTGTTTTTGTTTAGCAAAGATCCTTCTTTGTCTAGTCCATGTTGCCTAAGTTGATAAAAATTTGATTTTTTTCGTTTTTGCCTCCCCGCAAGTACCGGGGTGGGCAACGTGGACTTACAGTGGTATCAGAGACTAACTAAACATAAACTACCTAGGTAGTGAAGTGTAACGAAGTTCGAATCGGAAAAATCGAAAAACCAAAATGTCAAAACCCTAGTTTTCTGTTAAAATTTTTCTGTTCAAAACAAAATAAATCATACTCCAAAAATCATCTCAGGGTTTTGTGAAGAAAGACACCAAAAACGATCCATAGATTCGACCAAAAAGCCGCGGTTCCGCGGCAATAGCAAGCTATTGCCCGCAACCGCGGCCGTCTTGGCTCGTCTCTGGGTCGAGTTTGGTGCAGTGTATTTCTGGCTTGGTTTTGGGATTTTCAAGATGGTTTATATGTGCCCAGATTTTCCAGAATGGAAATTTGTATTTTGGGGCCTATAAATCCGTATTTTTTTTCGAACTTCACTACACTTTGACTATAAGGGTTATATCTGTGATGTTTATATGTATTGAACGTCGGCTAATCTCTATATATCGATTAGTCGGGGTTATACATATATGTGATCTGTGTTTGATGTTGGTATGTGTATATGAATGGGTTGGATTGTCGCGGGTGAATAGCCGGGGTGGATGTGAGATGAGTGTTGCTTTTTCTTTCATTCATTGTAACATGTAAATTGATGTAATATTATTATTTGTATGGCCGCACAACCGGGTCGGGGTTGTAGACGTCATTGTATAATTCTTTTTACTGTTTTTGCTCCTAGGATAGACCCATGGAGGGGGTGCACAAACTACCGGGTATCTCGAAGTGCCGAGTGGCCTACTCACGGTGTTGAGGGAGGTTGCTTCGCTTCGGGTACTTGGCGGGTAGTTTGCCGCACCCGTAGGGGTCTTGGGTGGGGTATTTGGCTATTCACCGCGACCGTGTAATCCGCTTTTCGTTGCAGGCTCGAACGGATTGCGGATTCCTAGTATATCCAATGTATTCATCTGTGATCTGTAATGTCTATCATTGCTATATATTTATATATGATAACTATTTAGACGTTACTTATGTTTTACAGCCGCGCTAGCCCAGCCCCCGCTCTGTCGTTAGTTAAGTAACCTAACGGGTGATGACGGGGCCCCGTGGCGAATGCGAATGGCATAAGCGTACGTCATATTTTGGTTGTTTTCTGCAATGGTAGGATTAAATGATGGGACGCATTAAAAGAACTAATGCAAGAAAATAAACCAAGTAAAAGTCGATTGGAACACTTTGAAAACCACTCGGTTCTTTTGAAAACTAAACTTTTAAACGCGGAGCTTGAACCACTCCTTTTAAAAGCTATCTCGTTCCATCGATTATATTAAGTTCACTACGTTCACGGTTTCGCCAAAACCATTCGTAGCCCTCCGTCATTTCGTATGGATATTCAATAGTATTCAAGCTATGCTTGTTGACCTTCGTCAAGGCATAGTGATTGGTAGCTGTTGGGTGTTCATATGTAGCATAGATAGATGCGTTGGTTTGGGACAGTCGTGCTACCTTGTTGACCTTCATCAAGGGTATGTACGGGTGGGTTCAAATTAACCTGGATAATGACGGGTAGAACTTGACATGTGACTTATGATTTGTTGACCTTCGTCAAGGTCATAAGAGCATGGGGCAAAAATCCACATCGGGAGTTTCATAAGTACTGAAACTTGCTAGCACTGCATACATTTGGAGTGTGATGATTCTGGTAGGATTCCTTCGGTTTTATCATGCGATGATATTTGGATCCCGATCCTGCTGTGAGTATATGCTACTCCTCGGGAAAACTCTCACTTAACGATCAATGCTATAAACCTGGTAGGTGTCTAGAAAGGTGTTAGTGGGGCTACGCCCCCAGGGAAAAGAGGTTCTTAAATTAAGGAACTTCGCGAAAGCGTTGGAAAACCTCCCTCGAAGTACCGACATTGGCTTGGCTGAACGGTTAAGCAAGTATTGTACGGTGAGAAAGATCCCGACTAATTCTTCCTTTGTGGTTTGAGGAGGGATTCGAGAGACAGTGGGAGCCATCCTGTTTAGATAAATTAAAAACCAATCTAAACTTGCAAGAGCATCATGCTAAGTGTTTTCTTCTCTCTCTCTTAATTGCAGCGACCAAATGACCGCATGTAGGTTTCATCTAGATAAATAAAATGACTAAATCTGACTGTTATGACTGGCAAAGGTCTGTCCAGATGTCTATTGCCCATGACAAGCTGGGACACCTCTTGACTGATCCAACCCCTGCCGTCTCAGGTCCAGTTTCCCATGTCATGGATATTGATATCCGTAGGACATCGGAAGAAGACTGTGCGAAGGCCAAGTGCCTCGTGTTAGCCTCAGTTGATGGTATATACCAGAGGCAGCACGAGAAGATGGACTCAGCTTCTATCTTCCTCCATAACAAAGTTTTATATGGAGAGCAATCTCGTATCGCAAGATATGAGACCTCGAACGAATTGCTTCCAGCGAGGTTGGCTATCGGGTCATCTGCAGGGGACAACGTCCTTACAGTGACCAGCTCTTTTGAGCTCTCAGACCTGAAGACCACGTTGAAGAACGGGTCAGATGCTGACTTAGTTCAACAGTCTCTACCTACTACCCTGAAGGAAACCAGGGAAGTAGAAAGAAAGAGAAAGGCAGAAGTTTCAGGAATGGATGCAGTAAAAGAGAGATGTTCCTATTGTTACGGGAATGAACATGGGCAGAAGGATTGCAGGGCTTGCAAAGCCAGTAGCCAGAATTCGAAGCATGTTGTGGCTTCGGCTTCGGGTGTGTTTGTAATAGAGAACTGTATGTCAGTTAACCCTACTTCCTGGGTATTGGATACCGGATCAGGATCTCATATCTGTAACTCGTTACAGGCTCTGAGAAACCGTAGGGTTATCAGGAAAGGTGATATGACTCTCAGGGTTGCTAACGGAATGAGCTTGTATGCTGAATCCGTAGGGGAATATCATCTAGGACTGACAACTGGGCAGATATTGATTCTGCGTAACTGTTTTTATGTACCAGGTGCGACTTGTAATATCATATCTGTATCCTTAATTTCTAAGGAAGGATATGATTTTACTTTTGTAAGCGATGTAGTTAATATCCACCTAAATCAAGTTCTGATTGGGTCAGGTACATTACAAAACGGTATATACGTATTGAATCAAGCTCAGATCTTCAGTGTCCAGAACACACTTAAGAGAAAGTCTCCGGAAACAAATCAGGCTTTCTTATGGCATTGTAGACTTGGTCACATTAATGAGACACGGTTAACAAAGTTACATAAAGAGGGATACTTAAATCCGTTTGAGTATCAGTCTTATGTCACTTGTGAATCTTGTCTCATGGGAAAGATGACAAAGACTCCATTCACTGGACACGGAGAAAGAGCAAGCGAGCTCTTGGGACTCATACACAGTGATGTGTGTGGTCCAATGTCTACACATGCGCGAAGTGGTTATTCATACTTCATTACTTTCACAGATGATTTCTCTAGGTATGGGCATGTCTTCTTGATGAAGCACAAATCCGAGGCCTTTGAGAAATTTCAAGAATACAAGAATGAAGTTGAAAAACAAACAGGCAAAAGTATCAAGGCACTGAGATCTGATCGAGGTGGTGAATACTTGAGTGCCGAGTTTCTGGGCTACTTAAAAGAGAATGGAATTCTCTCTCAGCTTACTCTTCCATACACACCACAACACAACGGTGTATCGGAAAGGCGGAATCGAACCTTATTGGATATGGTTCGTTCCATGATGAGTAAGGCTGAGTTGCCGCGATCCTTCTGGGGTTATGCGCTAGAAACAGCTGCATATCTCTTGAACAAGGCTCCAACCAAGACTGTGCCTACCACCCCATATCAGATGTGGAGTGGGAAGAAACCCTGTCTCAAGTACCTTAAGACATGGGGATGTCCAGCTTTTGTAAAAAAGCAGCATGCGGACAAGCTCGAGGCACGCTCAATACTGTGTAAGTTTGTGGGATACCCAAAGAACTCCAGAGGGTATCTTTTCTATTCCGCAGAGGAACAAAAGGTTTTTGTTTCTCAGCATGCCCACTTCTTGGAAACTGAATTTTTAGAAAATCAGATAAGTGGGAGTGCAATAGAACTGGAAGAAATTCCAAAACCACAAGCTATTACTGAAAGCTTGGAAGAACCAGAAGTTTCAAGAGAACCGGACATCCCAGCGCCACTCCGCAGGAGTAGTAGGCAGTCTCATCCGCCCGAGAGATACTACGGTTTTCTCATAGACGGGGATAGAGAGGATTGCACCATGGATTATGGTGAGCCTACTAACTTCCAGCAAGCCATCTAGAGCGGCGACTCGGTAAAATGGCTGGATGCAATGCGGGCCGAGATGGAGTCCATGTACACCAACAAAGTTTGGACTTTGGACTTTGCTCCAGAAGGGGTAAAACCCGTAGGTTGCAAATGGATATTCAGAAAGAAGATTGGTGTAGATGGGCAGGTTGAGACCTATAAAGCTAGACTTGTTGCAAAGGGTTTTCGTCAAAGACCTGGTTTGGACTATGACGAGACCTTTTCTCCAGTGGCTATGCTGAAATCCATTCGGATCCTTCTTGCTATTGCTGCCTTCCACGATTATGAAATCTGGCAGATGGACGTAAAGATGGCTTTCCTAAATGGAAATTTAGAAGAGCGCGTCTATATGGATCAGCCGGAGGGATTCACTCGGAGTGGGAGCAGCGGTAGAGTGTGCAAGTTGCTCAAGTCCATTTATGGACTTAAGCAAGCATCGCGGAGTTGGAACATCTGCTTTGATGATACTGTCAAAGAATTCGACTTTATCAAAAACCCAGATGAACCATGCATTTACAGTAAGATTGTAGGGAGAACTGTGGTATTCCTCGTCTTGTACGTGGATGACATTCTCCTAATAGGAAATGATATTCCTATGCTACAGTCAGTCAAAGGATTCTTGTCGCAGAGGTTCTCCATGAAGGACCTGGGCGATGCCAACTACATTCCGGGGATCCAGATCTATCGTGATAGATCTAAGAGGATATTGGGACTTTCACAGTCAAGGTACATCGACACCATACTAAGAAGATTCGGAATGGAAGATTCCAAGCGCGGTAATTTACCGGCTTGTCACGGGATCACCCTCTCTAAAGAGATGTTTCCCAAGACTGATTTGGAGAGGGATCGCATGTCTATTATACCCTACGCTTCTGCGGTAGGCTCTATAATGTATGCGATGTTATGTACCATACCAGATGTAGCATACACATTGAGCGTTGTAAGCCGGTATCAGTCAAACCCAGGGGAGAGACACTGGATAGCGGTAAAGAACATTCTCAAGTACCTGAGAAGGACTAAGGAGATGTTCTTGGTGTATGGCGGAAAAGACCTCCAGCTCGAGGCCTTTGCTGACTCCAGCTTTCAGAGTGACAAGGATGACTCCAAGTCCATGTCGGGTTATGTCTTTACCCTCAATGGAGGGGAGGTTTGCTGGAAGAGTTCCAAGCAGGAGACCGTTGCTAACTCAACTATGGAAGCGGAGTACATAGCTGCTTGCGATGCCGCAAAGGAAGCTGTCTGGATGAAGAAGTTCCTCACGGAGCTTCAGGTGGTTCCTACCATTGTTGATCCAATACCTCTGTATTGCGACAACAACGGCGCTATAGCTTTAGCGAAGGAACCCAGGTCCTATCAGAAGTCCAGGCACATTTTGAGGCGGTACCACCTGATCAGGGAGATCATAGATCGCCAGGAGATCGAGGTGAAGAGAGTAAATACGGAGAACAACACTGCAGATCCACTCATGAAGGCCCTACCCCAGACTCAGTTCGAGCGGCTGATCGAGATGATAGGTCTTCGATACGCCAGTACATGGCCTTAGTGCAAGTGGGAGATTGTTAGTGTATATGCCCTAGAGGCCATTACTGTATCATACTAGTTTGTATATTACTTGATGGAAGCTTGGGATATTCACAGTTGTATATACAATCTTGCTCGAAATGGTAGTATGCTACTTGGTTTGTCTCTGCTTTAATATGTGCATGTGTTTCTTTTAGCATATCGCTGATATACATATTAGTAGAGCCCTTAGGATCTTTGCTTGATTACCAGCGTTGTGATGGCGCTCACACTCGTGGGGGCTGGGTAATCCATAAGCACATCCTTATACAGGTCCCTAGTCGTTGGACTATCGAGACAGGGCGTCGATACTCCGGAGTAGACTAGCGTATGCGCTTCTCATCCCAGTATGGGAGACGGTCTGTCCCACAGCCGTCAGTACGTCGTACTTGAGATAGTATACGGGTGCTCGTTAGGTTACGAGTACACTGGACAGGACTCGTCGGGAACTGTTGGTTGGTATTATACCTATCGTCAGTTATCAGTTCCCAGGTGACATGAGTACAGCTTAGTCCGCTGACTTGACACTGTCACTTCGCCTCGAGTGTGTTCCCACTGCACTTTGATTGCTACCCTACCACGGCTCAAAGGAGTCGTGCAAACAGGTAGTTTTTGGGTGCAGTCCCGAAGCACTTGGAGGCAGTGACGGTTAGACAGGATTCGTCTCTCCCGGTATTGGGGGTTGACATCGCGCTGTGTCCAGGAGAGCCATTACACGAGTAGTCCCTGGCCAGGGCAAGCGAGATATACTGGTAGGTTTCCAGTGTTATCTCAGGGTGTTCTAGGCTACACTCCGACACGACTTGTACCGCTATTAGGGGACTGACGTTCACCGCCCCCCTAGGCCCGCCATGCGATGTATCAAACGAACAGACCGGACTGTACGGAGACTGTCACATACAGGCTCAGTAGGAGTTCAGATGGGGTTCACCTCGTCAGTCTTCTTATCGGCATCTACCTGGGGACCGTTACGTACAGCTAGTGCCGCTTGCGGTCTGTGGTTAAACCCACTGCCAGCGTAGTGTCGAGTCTTTAGAGTCCCACACAGAGAGCTATTCGCCTTTAGACAAAATGAGTAGAGGTCACATGGTTTTGCGACAGGGTTCGTTCGCATCCGCGCACTTGTGCACGTTTGCTGTCCGGACAGCTTATACTAGTGGGCTTTGGTTTAAGCCGGATCCTAGTATATGATTTGGGATTGGTTTTTCTCATTGTATTCGTGTTCCTCGGATCACGAATACGGGTGCGTATGCACAGTTGCTTAAGACAGAGGGAGAGGACTTTGATTAGGGTTAATGACTATTGTCATTTTATTAACCCTAATGCTTTTGTATGAATTATGGTTAATTAATATTAGTTTAATAATTGTGCATGGTTATGGTTGTTGACCATTTGACCTATCTTGACTTGTTAACCTTGTTGACACTTTGACCATCATCATTTCATTTGGAAGATGCTCTTTGATCCTTGCAAATTGCATTAAAAATGAAATGATAATGGTCATGTCTTGAATAACCATGACAATTATCTAGCTAATTATCTAATTACAATAATTCACACATATATGTGAGAATGGTTTATTTTATTCTCATTCTATCATTCTCTTTCTCTCTCTTGTTCTTCCTTTCCCTCAAGCTCTCCCCTCTCATGTGTTGAGAAACACTTGAGCTTGAGAAAAACCTCTTCTTGATAATCTCTACTCTCATCTAGGGTTCAAGGATTAGCACTTCTTGCACCCTAGTTACTTCTAGCTTGGAGTTGAAGCCAAAGGTTGAGGCTTTCGGGTGGATCCTTCTTCGACGTGAAAAGACGACAAAGGTGACATCTTACTACCACTCCAAGGAGCAAGGAGAGAAGGACATAAAGCCCTAGGTATAACCATTTCTACCCTTAGCTAGTTTCTAGTTAGCTTTAGCTTGTTTTTGTTTAGCAAAGATCCTTCTTTGTCTAGTCCATGTTGCCTAAGTTGATAAAAATTTGATTTTTTTCGTTTTCCGCCTCCCCGCAAGTACCGGGGTGGGCAACGTGGACTTACAAAGGCAGAGTCACCTGATCATGGAGATGGTAGATCTCCAGAGGATCGAGGTCAGGAGAGTAGACTCAGAGGACAACACGGCGGATCCACTCACAAAGGCCTTTTCCTAGAGAGAGACTTTTATGGGATGGTTGAGTATAAGATACTACAACCACTGCTATCAGATGGCCCTAGTGAAAGTAGGAGATTGTTATTTATATGTATGCCCTAGATGCCATTACTATACTTGAGATGTATATTGTAGTGGATGCTTGGACATATATAGGGAGGACTTTCTTGCTCGACATGATAGTATGCTATCTGGTTACTCTTTACCTTAACGTGTACACTGATTGTCTCTCTGCTACATGTTGGTAAAGCCCTTAGGATGCGTACTTAACTACCTGGACTATGATGCGGATCATACTAGTGGGGACATGGTAGTCCATAAGTACATCCTTCAAGGTCCCTAGTCGAGGGTGTATCGAGGCGGGGCATCGATATACCAGAGTAGACTAGCGTATAGCTTCTCGACCCATATAGATGGGCGATCGATGATCCCATATCCATTGGTGTTTGACATCAGAGATGATACACGGGTGCTCAGTGGAGACTGGGTACACTGGACGGACTCGCCGAGAACTCCCAGATGGTATTATACCTTACGTAAGATGGCAGTTCTCTGGTGACACTGGTACAGGTTAGTCTGTAGACCCGAGATCGTCATAGAGTCTTGTGTGATTCCCACCGTGCTTTGATTTCCACCTTACCACGTCCAAGAGGGCGTGCAAAACGGTGGTTTTTGGGTACAGTCCCGAGTCACATGGAGGCAATGAGCGATAGGAGGGATTTCGTCTCTCCCGGTATTGGGGGTTGATGTTGCGCTATGCTCGATTGGCCATAACAGGGAAGTCCCTGGCCAGGGCTGGTTTAGAGATTTACTGGTAAGTGTTACCAGTAGTTTCTCGACCCGTTATGAGCCTCGCATCAGCATGACTTATCGGTTATTGGGGTCTGACGTTTACCACCCCTAGACTTGATATGCGACATATCAGACGAGAAGACCGGACTGTACGGAAGTGTCACTGTCAGGCTTTTTGCAGGAGTTGGAGCGGGCTTTCTTGCTGATCTTCTGATCGCTCAATACCCGGGTAGCCATTACGTCCAGCTAGTACCGCTGACGGCTTGTGGGTGCTTGATATGATCATTACCTACTGCCGGCGTATTAACAAGTCTTTAGAGTCCTACATAGAGGTTTTACAGGCTCAGGCAAAACGAAATAGGAGCGCATATGTGATATGTGCGGGACCGAGAATGATGCGTTTATGTGATACCGTATTCTATTCTCGTGACTTTTTGTATCGGTCGGTTATATGTGATATAGCCGGGTTATCGAATCAAGTGTTGATTCGATAAGTCGATACATTGGATATTAGTCAGTTATATATGATATAACCGGATTATTAAGTCAAGTGTTGATTTAATAATTTAGTGTATAATTGTATATGTGATATACTAATTTACATTAACTAACATTGGTTCACTAAAGCATTTGTTTTTCTCACTTGTGCATAACTTAATATATATGTGATATATATTAATTTGTGTTCATTTTGTATCATAGTTGTTGATACAACTACATGGGTGTATGAGACATACACCATTATAATTATATTGGTGGGGTTTTAATATACAAAGTAAATACAAAATTAGTGGATAATTGTTCAAGTGCATGAAGCTTCATGAAGCTTATGAGTGCATTGACCAAAGTCCACTAGTTTTGTTTTACTTAGGATTTTTATAAACCTAACCACTATAATTAGCCATAGTTATGTCTCTATATGAGTTAGTATATGATACCCACTCACCCATGGTTAGCTAACTCTCTCTTGATTAGTTTTCATTCTCATTTTGAGCTCATCTTCTTCCTCCTTCAATTTCTTTCTAGGGTTTGATAAAGAGAGAGATATATAGTGAGAAAAGAAATTCTAAAGTGTACCCATTTCCTATTTCATCATCCTCTACTAGACTAGCATTTTAGTTTAGGGTGTTTGCTTCACTAATTCTCTAGTTAGTGAAGTAGAAGCTTGAGTTCGTATTCCCTCGACGTAGATCATCTTCGGCCTCGAATACTTCAAGCAATACCGTTGCAATCTTCTCATTGAGCCGTCCGAGAGTCCGAGAGTTCGATGATCGCAGCGAAGGGACTACTACAAGGAGCATAAGAAGTGAAGGACCGATTTACAAAGGTTGTATTTCGTATTCACTTAGATGTAAATGTTATTTACTTGCATGTGTTACCCTAATTATCTAGCAAAGATCTTGTTTAGGGTTATTCGGCACGGCTAAAATTTTAATCGGGCATGGTTGATACCTTGTAGAACCTTATTAGAGTGCCTAGTAACCCTACAATTGTTACATGGTTGATAGCATGGGATCGCAAGTTCTCACCTTCGGGAATGACTCTGAAGAAGAAATGGCTCTTGTCCCTCTCTTCAAAGAATCCACCTCAGGAAAAGAGGAAGAACCGATGAGCTGCGAGAACATTCAGCTGCGCAATCGCACACTACCTGAAAAGAATCTTAGACCCGTAAACAAGGGGTCGAACAAAAAGGATAAGGGAAAAGAAAAGGTCTCTGAGGATATCACCCTCGATGACCAAGCCGTCGAAGAGCTGACAGCCAAGGATCCGCCCAAGAAAAATAAGGTGGATTACAACGTTCTGGCACACCTGAGGAAGATACCCTCACAGCTAAGCATTCTCGACACCCTTCTACTATCCAAAGAGGCGAGAGATTCTTTGATCAAGGCACTACAAGAGCCCGAGCAGTTCCAAGCTTTCCTCGCCGAAGAAAAGATGAAGGACGAGCTGGAAGAAGTGCACACAACCGATATCACCTTCGGCGATGAGGATCTCCTCCTCGGGACGTGCGAGCATAACCATCCCCTTTATGTCTCTAGATACTATCATGATATTAAGATAGGCAAGATCCTGGTTGACAATAGGTCCTCCGTCAATCTCCTCAATGTAAGAGTGTTGAAGGAAATCTGCATGAGTGTTCAGCATCTCGCTCGTGATAAAATCACCATCTCCGGGTTCGACTCCCAGTCATCACGGACGCTTGGGTCTGTGCTATTGACATTACGCTTTGGTCTGCTCGTCACGGACATCAAGTTTCATGTCATTAACGCAAAGACTTGCTACAACGCTTTGCTCAGTAGGCCTTGGTTACATGAGTACAATATCATCCCTTCTACACAACATCAGTGTATAAAGTATTTCAAAGATGGTCTCGAGTACACTGTGACGGGGAACTAAACCCATTCTCCGTGAGTGAAGTCCGAAAGTACGAAGATGCAAAATACTTCTTACTAGATTTCGAAGATATGGAAAGATTCCATAAACCGAAGAACAAAGCTATCACCACCATTCCGGTCTTTGGAAGTGATACCGAGGAGGAGGAAGAGATAGTTTATTCAGGGCCGGCCCAATGCAACAAGCCGGGACCGTCCACCCCTATTCTGGTCTTTGGCAGCGACTCAGAAGATGAGATCAATGCCGTATTTTCTGTCCGGCCATCAATACAAGCCTTCGCTGGCAATGACCGGAGTTTACAAATCGCCATGGTTCCGCAAGAGCATTACAAAGAGCTCGACGCACTTGATACCTATAGTGTGCAAGAACTGCAGACATTCTATGTCCCTCCCAAGCGAAGAGATGAAAAGGCGATCCTCTTTTATCAATCCATGGAAACCAAAGTGGAGAAAGAAGTCTGGCATGGTGCTGACTCGACACTTGACAGACTTCAGCCCATCCGACTGCCCAGATACTACACAGAAGGATTGAAGAGGCCGTTGAGGCGCCAAGGCATACCCTTCAAACAGACTGCTCGACAAGCCCAGTTCTACAATAGGATCTGGAGCATCCCTGGAACTCAGCAAAAATTGCCCAATGGGAGAATGGAAACGATCGGGCTTGGATATGTTCAATCCAAGAAACGGGAGCGATTCCATGATTGCTGCGTTATACATGACTTTGATGAAGAAGGAGATGTTCTGTTAAAAGACACTAACCCGGAACCAAAACGAGGTCCTGCCATGAAAATGCCAAGTCCGTCGTTTGAAGAACAGATGGACATGCTAATAAGGGAAGCGGGTCAGAAGGTCCGGGATGACCATAGCCGCGAAATGGCCATTTACGAGAAAGCCAGGACGCAGCGCCTCCTTCAGCAGGCCGCGGAGAATGACAATGCTCTTCGTCGTCAACTCGTCATACAAAAGACCCGGTGCAGAGGCAAAAATAAACCAAAGAACAGAAAACGTTCGACGACAGCGTAGCGGGTTTGAGAAGACACGCGATCGAGAATCGAGCAGCCGGGATCCGTCTCTTATAAAGAAAATGGGTCAAGCATATTCTTTTCCCCAAGACAAGACAAAGAAAATATTTGATCTTGTCATAAAACATCAGATGATGATGCTCCCGGAGTCCAAGCACCCCGAGCAAGCAGACGAGGTCTTTCACCCAGACTATTGCTCCTATCACCGAGCAATAGGACATCCTATCGAGGACTGCTTCACCTTCAAAGACTGGGTAGAAGACCAGTATCAGCAAGGCAGGTTCGCTCTATCTAGCAGTTGGAGGGTAACCCCACCACAGAAGCATGAACCGAAAGCCACGTATGCGGCGAGAGTAGAGCCAGACCAATGTCGGTCTTGGAAGAGATCTCGTACCTGTCACGTAATAACGCTGTCAGAGAAAGAACCCGAGAATATGAATGATCTCCCCTGGTGCTTCGAAAACGATGAAGACGAGGTGATCTCAGAATTTCCACCAGCGCCAAAAGAGCTGGAAGATGGGATACATACTACTGCAGATAACCTCAGAAAAATCGACTTGGGGACAGCAAGTGACCCACGGCCGACGTTCGTCAGTGAGCTGTTGTCTGAAGAAACGGTGGCTATGCTAAAAGACGTGCTCATACAATATAAAGATTGCTTCGAATGGAACTATTCATAGATGCCGGGACTCGATCCAGAGATTGCTGTCCACAAATTGGAGATTTCTCCAGACGTCAAGCCGATCAAACAAGCACCGAGAAGAATGCGTCTCAAGCTTGAGATGAGCATCAACGCCGAGGTCAAGAAGCTAATCGAATACGGCTTCATCCAAGAAGTTCAATGCCCTGACTGGATTGCCAATATCGTCCCAGTGATGAAGAAAATGAGACGGTGCACATATGTATGGACTTTCGGGATCTTAACAAAACTTGCCCGAAGGAAGACTTTCCAGTACCGGTCACTGAGCTGATGATAGATAATACGTCCACTCACGAAGTTTTCTCCTTCTTGGATGGCTCATCAGAATACAATCAGATAAAGATGCATCTCGAGGACCAGAAGCATACCGCTTTCTGGACCCCTTTGGGCATATTCTGCTACAAGGTGATGCCTTTTGGTCTAAAGAACGCCGGTGCCACCTATCAGAGGGCTATGACAGAGATTTTCGATGGCCTCATACATGAAATCGTCAAATGCTATATCGACGACCTCGTAGTTAAAAGAAAATCATACGAGGAACATTTAGAGCATCTGAAGATCGTGTTTCAGCGCCTTGATTGATGGGTTTTAACTAGCTTATGCGCTTTTAAAAGATGAATCAAAGAATTATATAACCGCAATCAAGAACGGCGTCGCTTGGTAGCTAGCCGGTGAGTACGGGTCGATCCACAGGGATTTTGTGAATTTCCTAATTGTTCTAACGAGTTGATTCCGAACGGTGTGAACGGCTTGATTAAATCTAAAAACTAAATCTATCTAGATCTAAATCTTGCTAGGGTTAGGTTTAGGGTAGGTTTGGAAATGTAAATAAATCTCACCGCTTTCTATACCCAAATTAAGATCTATGAGGTGTTATGGTAATTATTAATAAAGGGGATTAGAACCATTCAGGAAGGTGTTTATTCCTCTAGGTTCTTGTCCTTCCTTTATCAATCCTTACCCTAACCTCCATGGAAAACACGCTCAACCGGGCCTTTATACTACGGTATTACCGCTACCTCATGGGATAGGGTGCCGTAGGGAGCGGTGTGTGCATATATGCATGGAATCCTATTAATTATATGTGATGGGCAAGAAAGGGATGAGAGATCTTCATCTCTCAAAAGCCTTCCCCAAAGCTAACCCTAACAGGCGAGGAGACTACTCGCTCATTAGGGAATTGAAGAACATGATATTTATCTATCTAGGGCAAGGAATTAAAGATCTACACTAGGGCAATTAAATAAAATACTTGATTGCTCTCTCCAAACATTTACACAAGACTTGTCAGATCTGAATAGATGAAATGAAAAGAGGCATCGATGCTCTCCAAAAAGAATTCTGAATTTTATTAATGAAAGGAGGCATACCTCAAAAGAGGTATTAGGGCTTCTATTTATAGATTCATAGAAACCCTAGGTTACAATTGACCCGCACATCTGCTTTTACAAAAATACCCCCTAAGAAAAAGACCTAGTCAACGATCCGCCAGCGCCAATAGAATTTTGCACCGACACGGGCCTTATATGGCCGCGAATACGCAGCCAAACCCATGTTTGGCCGCGGATCCGCGGCCAAGTAATGGGCTTGTGGGCTCATCTTCTTAGGTATTGTTCTGTTGCTTATTTACTTCTATTTTCTTCAGTTTGTTCTTCTGAGTGTCTTCTGGTTCTCTTCCAGATCTCCACAGTGAATAATTGTAGTGGACTTTTACCGTTGCTTCGTGACGAAGTCTTGAACCTTGCACTGCCTTTGTTCCTTGTGAAATTGTCCATTGATCTTCGTTTAGTCTTCAAACTGTAGGCAAGATAAAGATTCTCTGTTTGTTGGTCGAAGTCTCACTTTTGTATCGTCTTTTTTCTTTTTCACTGTTTTTATTCCAAGAACCTATAACCTGCAACTATGTAGCAGACATGGGTCAAAAGCACCTAATTATTTGTAAAATAACTAGGACTGGGGAATATAATAATGCAATATTATGGTATGAACACGCCTTCGGAAATACAACTTGAAGATGAACCCTCTCAAATGCGCATTCGGAGTTTCCTCGGGTAAGTTCCTAGTATTTGTCGTCCGACACCGAGGCATCGAGATAGACCCGTCGAAGATCAAGGCGATCATGGAAATGCCTCCGCCAAGGACTCTTAAGCAACAACGGTCTCTCCAAGGAAAGCTCGCGTATATCCGGCGATTTATAGCCAATCTCTCCGGCAAGTGCCGTCCTTACAGTCACTTAATGAAGAAGGGAACCCCGTTCATCTGGGATCGCAAATGCCAAGGCGCACTGGACGAAATCAAGCAATACCTACAGAATCCTCCGGTGCTGACCGCTCCAGTCAAGGGAAAGCCCCTCATTCTATATACAACCTCCCTTGAGGGTTCTTTAGGCGTATTATGGGCACAAGAAAACGATCAAGGGAAAGAGAGAGCCCTCTACTACTTGAGCCGAGTTCTCCTGAGGGCAGAAAGCAACTACCCCCCATCGAAAAATACTGCCTGGCGTTGATCTTCACGATAACAAAGCTCAGACACTACGCGTTGGTATATGAGGTCCAACTAATATCAATGGTGGATCCTCTCAAGTATTTGATATCAAAGGCCATATTAACGGGACAGCTCGCTAAATGGGCCCTACTCTTAATGGAATTCTCGGTGACATATCGTCCCCTCAAGGCGGTGAAAGGCCAGGCTATCGCCGACTTCCTCGCTGAGCATTCGATACCCGCCGATTCTCCCTTGAACTGTGAATTTCCAGACGAGCACGCGTTTGACACGATCGACGGAGAGAAAAGAGGGAGGGATACCGAATGAGAACTCTATTTCGATGGAGCATCTTCCATGAAGAAGCGCAAACAAAGCACCCCCATAATCAAATCAGGGATAGGCCTCATCTTCATGACTCCACAACGAGGGATAATGCGCTTTGCCTTCTCCTTGACAGAGCCAAGGACAAACAATGAAGCCGAGTATGAATCCTTGATAGCAGGTCTTGAGATCGTTGTCGATATGGGAATTGAAAGCCTCTTCATATACGGAGACTCCCAATTGGTCATTAGCCAAGTAAACAACGACTATCAGACGTGCAAACCGGAGTTGGTAAGGTACGGCGAAAGGGTACAAAAATTGCTGGCTAAAATTCCCACCTATGCCCTGGAAAATATACCGCGTGCGGAAAATAGCAAGGCTGATGCATTAGCCAAGCTCGCTAAGAAATTGGCTGACGAGAACCTCGATGACATGAAGATCATTGTGCAAAGCCATCGGGTTCTTGCACCGGCAGAAATAATGCCGGAGTCGTTCGAAGAAAAGGGAGCTACCAAGCAAACGGCCCTGCAAATAAAAGACCAGGAAAAGGCTATGGATTGGAGAGAAGTTTTATAGACTACTTCAAATCCCGTCGAACGCCTGAAGATGCGTCCTCAAGACATCAGCTCATGAAACGAGCTCTATCTTTTGACTTCGTCAATGATACGCTGTATAAGAGATCATTTGATTCTCTGTGGCTAAAATGCCTGGGACATGAAGAGGCAAGAGAGTCGTCCAAGAAACTCACGACGGACTCTGCGGTTCTCATCAAGCCGGCCAAAAATGAAACTAAAGATCAAAAGGATGGGCTACTATTGGCCCACGATGATCCAGGACTGCCTCGAATACGCGAAGCAGTGTCACTCATGCCAGATTCACGGGGACTTTATCCACCAGCATCCAAATCCGCTACACCCAACGGTGGCTAGCTGACCGTTCGAAATGTGGGGAACTGACATAATCGGCCCCATCGAACCAGCGTCGTCCAGAGGACATCGGTTCATACTGGCAACAACCGATTACTTCTCTAAGTGGGCAGAAGCAGTACCACTAAGAGAAGAGAAGACAGAGAATATCCTCCATTTCTTCAAGACACACGTCATTTATCGGTTCGGCACTCCGCGACGGATTATCTCCGATAACGGGCTAGCCTATAAAAGCCACAAGATCAGCCGCTTCGTACAACAGCATAACATAGATTGGAGATACTCTTCGGTCTATAATCCCCGAGCTAACGGTCTAGCTGAGGCTTTCAACAAGACCTTGACGAAGATCGTGAAAAAGACGGTGTCTCGAAATAAGAGGGACTGGCACGAAAGACTGCATGAAGCTCTTTGGGCGTATCGAACTATGTTCAAAACAGCCACGAACACAACACCATATGCATTGGTATTCGGCACAGAAGCGGTACCCCCCTCGAGATAGAGTTACCCTCTCTACGAGTGGCGGTTTACTATGAGCTAACAGATGAAGAAAATGCTCACCTTCGGCTTGAGGAGCTCGACGCCCTTGATGAAACCCGGCTCGTGGCGCAACAAAACCTGGAGGCTTATAAAGCAAAGATGACGCGCTCATACGAAAGATTGACTAGGCCGAGAACATTCCGCCAAGGCGAACCCGTGCTAGTGGTCAAGAGACCCATGATCCCCAATCGTGCCAAGCGGGGGAAATTCGAGCCAAACTATGAAGGCCCGTATATTATAGACAAAGTTTACCAGGGTGGAGCCTATCTACTCATGGACATGCATAGTGAAAGACCTTTCAGGCCAATAAACGATCGCTTCCTGAAAAAATATTACGCCTGACGAGTCACGGCCTAGGTCAATGATAGACGACGACATCTATGTCCACTCGCTATCTTCCTAAGCCCAAACTCTATAAGTAGTAGCCGGCGCCACGGACCGAAACGTCCTTAAACTAACGATGGACCACTATGTCCTCAAACTGGCTGTTGGCCGAGACGTCTATAAACTACTATGGACCACAGCATTCCAAGGCTGACAAAAAAAAACAAAAAAAAATGGTATGTCCATAAGCGAGATGGGCACGGATGAAAACCCGAAAGGGCTCCGTGAGTAAAAACAGCAGGACTACCGGCGAGTTTTGTGAAAACCCGAAAGGGCGCAATATCATTAAAAGACACTTGCAAGATCCTCTCGACCCTGTAAGGAGAAACCACCTGCGTGAGATCCTTACGACTCACAAAGGAGAAACACACTTAGGGATCCCCACGAGTCCTAAGGAGAAATTACACTTGCGAGATCATCACGACTCGTAAGGAGAACCCCCTTATGAGACCCTCACGGCTCATAAGATTCAAAAGCCTTAAGCTACAGGGATCTGAACCTGTTCTTAAGCAGTCATACACCCCGATTTTGCCCTACAAGTGGTTCAGTATTGACCATTGTATACAATCCACGGGCATGAATAAACATTTCCCTAACAAAAGTCCCACCAGAGACTGGGGATATGCTCATATGGCAAAATACACTTGCAAGTCCTCCCGACTTATAAGTAGAAAGCACTCTTGTAAGATCCTTACGACTTATAAGAGACCATACACTTAAGACTCCTCATGATTCTTAAGGAGAAAACGCACCTACGAGATCCTCATGACTCGTAGGGAGAAATACTTTTATGAGACCCTTACGGCTCATGAAGTCAAAAGCCTTAGTCGACAGGATCCTAACCCTTTTTACTAAGCCACCTTTGTTCGACATAGACAAAGGCAAATGATGATTCGCTCCTGGCAATATCCCAGTTGTAGCGATGCTGATGCCTAAATCGGTATCAAATCCCAAACTCGCAGTGAAAAGTCAGCGAGCCACAAATGCATATGAAATAGCCGAAATGATGGGGCAACTTGCAACGAAATCAACAAGTAAAAATGTATGCATACAAAATAGCCGAAATGGTTGGGCAACTCGCAATAAAAAGCAGCGAGTAAATAAAAAAAATAGCTGAAATGATTGGGCACCACGAAAAATAACCGAAATGATTGGGCAATCGCGACTTTCGCGATATAAAAGCTGAAATGATAGAGCATCGCAGAAAGAAAAATATATATAAAATGAAACTTTTTGCCCTACAAGTGAGATCACATCGATCCCTGTATACAATCCAGGGGCACAAACAAAAAGGGAACCATACCTTCCCACCAGGCTCCATCAGAAGAAGAAGCCAAATCTCGACGGTTCACAGACAGCCTGGAGATCATCTCAACATTCGTCTCATTACAATAGACGCAACATCAGCAAATCGGAGCCGCGACAAAGTTCCCAGTTCCATGACTCGGCGATGCATAGACAACCGAGAGTCAACCCTTCCTGGTCCCATGGAACACGGCTAATGTCAATTCTGACCCCGTGGGAAGCGCCCAGAGCAAATCCTGGTCCCGTGGAATACGGCTAATGTCAATCCTGACCCCGTGGGAAATGCCCAGAGCAAATTCTGGTCCCGTGGAACACGGCTAATGTCAATCCTGACCCCGTGGGAAGCGCCCAGAGCAAATCCTGGTCCCGTGGAACACGGCTAATGTCAATCCTGACCCCGTGGGAAGCGCTCAGAGCAAATCCTGGTCCCGTGGAACACGGCTAATGTCAGTCCTGACCCAGTGGGAAGCGCCCAGAGCAAATCCTGGTCCCGTGGAACATGGCTAATGTCAATCCTGACCCCATGGGTAGCGTCCAGAGCAAATCCTGGTCCCGTGGAACAGGGCTAATGTCAATCCTGACCCCGTGGGAAGCACCCAGAGCAAATCCTGGTCCCGTGGAACACGGCTAATCTCAATCCTGACCCCGTGGGAAGCACCCAGAGCAAATCCTGGTCCCATAGAACACGACTAATGTCAATCCTGACCCCGTGGGAAACGCCCAGAGCACCTCCTGCTCCCGTGGAACACGGCTAATATCAATCCTGACCCCGTGGAAAACGTCCAGAGCAACCCCCTAACTCCGTGAAATGCAAATAAAGTCAACCCCTTGACTCCGTGAAATGCGAATAAAGTCAAATCCCTGACTCCGTGAAATGCGGATAAGGTCAACTGCTGACTCCGTGAAATGCGGATAAAGTCAACCCTCGACTTCCCCATCAAATCAATTCTTTTGATTCGGGAGCAAGTCAACTCATCAATCACTTACGGGTCATCTCGACTTGTAAGGAGAAAAGTCTCTTGTGAGATCCTTACGACTCTCAAGAGAAAACGCACTTAGGAATCCTCACGATTCCTAAGAAGAAGATACACCTACGGGATCCTCTCGACCGGTAGGGAGAAAATTCTTTATGAGACCCTCACGGCTCATAAAGTTGAAAAGTCTTAGGTGGCAGATCCTAACCCTGTCTCCCAAGCCATCGTTGGCTCACAGAGAGGTCAAGGTAGATTTTCTACGGACCACACTCTCCGACAAGAAAGGAAACAATCACTTACGAGTCCTCTTGACTCGTAAGCAAGAAAAACTCTCTTGAGAGATTCTTACAACTCTCAAGAGAAAATATACTTAGGGATCCTCATGATTCTTAAGGAGAAATTACACTTACGAGATCCTCACGACTCGTAAGGAGAAATACCTTTATGAGACCCTCACGGCTCATAAAGTTGGAAAGCTTTAGAAGGCAGATCTGAACCTGACTCCTAAGCCATCGCTGTCCTACAAGGAGATCAAAATAGATTATCCACAAAATACATTTACTAAAAGGGACACACCACCATGAAGCAAAATATGTCTTTTATTCAAGAATCAAAATGAATACAAAGTACAATTTATGAAAGAATTAGAATAAAAAAATACTCTCATTCAGAAGTATATACAAAAGAAGAATAAAAGGAAAAATATAAAATTCTTCAAGCCGGTAGACGATTTAATAGATTTTCCAGTTCATCCTTTTTCCGCTGGGCCTCGGCTTCATGATTCATTATCGCTAAGAGACGGGCCTCCACTTGAGACTGTTGCGTCTGGAACGAGGCAAGCCGACTTTCAAGCTCCTTTTCGGTAACTTTATGAGCTTCGACCATTTCGCGAGTAAAAATGACGGCTTTATCAATAGCTACCACCTCCCTGATAGCTTCTTGAAGCACCCGCCAAAGTTCATATGCCCGAGTGGTCTTGGCCGTAAGATTAGCTTGAAGTTCTCCCAGCGCAGTTGAAGCCAGCTTCCTCTCTGAAAATTTTCGGCTGAGTATCTTCTCGCATGACAACATATTTGCGACGCACCGTTCGATCAGCCCCCGCAAGCTCGCCTTTGCAGCCACAACTTCTGAAGGAAGACGCGAGCACTCAAGGCTATGTAAGCAAGCCTCCACCCGACGACAAAACTCAACCTAGACTTGCACCAATGTTTCACTATGGTAAGCAGCAAGAAAGGGGAGAGAACTGTTGGCTTCGGCGGCAAATTCTTCGGCCGTGATCAAACTACCAGCACAAAGGTCTTCGATCAGAGCTGATAAGGAGTGAAGGCTTAGCTTTGCCATCCGTTCCAAGGCACGTAGAGCAAAGGGGCCGGGCGGCATGACGATGAGAGATTCCAGCGTGGTAAGAACTGGCAAAGCTGTTAAGATTCATAAAAAAGAAATTAGCGAGACTTGCAAGCAAAAAGCAGGTGGAACAACGTCGAAACTTTACTTACCCACAGTCATGCAAGAAGGGTCTGAAGGATCCTCAGGCCCGTCAAGAATCTCAACTTTGTCATCAGCTTCCAGAACTGTAGAAGACATCAGTATCGTTATATGAAATAATAATAATACCGTGAGGAGAAGGCAAATTACACTAACCTTTCCCGGAAGAGAGGACGATGCGTTGAGGGGATATCTCCTACGGAGCGGCCGTCTCTAGCAAACGCTGAAAGGATTTTTTAGAAGACAGATCAGCGATAGACGCCGCCAACCCGCGCAATTCTGAAAAGACAGAAAGGTTCAGATAATAGAGAGATTATTAAAATAAAATATAGAAGGCTACCTTCGATGATCCTCCCGCTCTGAACTAGAGGGATAGCAGCTTCGGCGGCCTCCTCCATGCCCCCAGGCACATCATCGGGGACGTGAGCTAGTATAACAACTTCCAATTGAGGAGCAATGGCCACCTGCCGCCAACCCGCGCAATTCTGAAAAGACAGAAAGGTTCAGATAATAGAGAGATTATTAAAATAAAATATAGAAGGCTACTTTCGATGCTCCTCCCGCTCTGAACTGGAGGGATAGCAGCTTCGGCGGCCTCCTCCATGCCCCCAGGCACATCATCGGGGACGTGAGCTGGTATAACAACTTCCAATTGAGGAGCAATGGCCACCTGCAGGCTCCAATGAAAGGATGGTAGCATCGACTACCTGTCCCATAGTCTCCGGGCCGTCCCCAGAAAGATCCATTGAATCCGCGGCCAATGAAGATGCCTCTTCCGGGAGAGCAAGCACCGGGGGAACGGGAACCACCAATGGGAGCTCCGCGGCCGGAAGAACAACTATATCGACCCCCTCCACACTTACTAGTGTCTCATTGGGGATATTTACAGAGTCCATAGTCAAGGCGCGACTCGAACTCAGATCTTCTGCCATTGCCGAAGTCCCTGCAAAGTTTTCACGAAGATAAGGATATATTTATGTATATGAGCAGTGCAAAATACTACAAAAAGATATATAAGTATACCAATGCGCAAAAGAGTTTCTAGTATGGCTTTTACAAGCCGGCATTCCTTCTCAAGAATTCGTGCTCGCCGGGGTGCGAGGGTAGACTCGTGGCCACCAGTCCACAACGACAGCGCATCTTCGGCATCCGCCGAGATAGGCTGCTTAAGGGCTATCTCGCCTCTCTCTTCCAAAGGACCTGTAAATATCCACCGTATCAATGGAGGATCTTCGTAGAAGATGACGGCAGGATAAGGCCTCTTCGGGATCCTTACATTTTCAGTCTCATTCTGGGAGCGTCTTATAGCCTCAGCCAATTGTGCGGCTTCCTCAGCAGATGAACCTGGAAAAAGAAGATCACCATCCGGCTCTTGCATAGCTAGTGGTTCATCTTGAAATATAGGCTCGGATTCCACTAAAAAGTCGAGCAGATTGGTGACCATCTTCCTTCGCCTCTTTGACCCAGAACTAACACCAGAAGTGTTAGATATGTATGCCCTAGAGGCCATTATTGTATAGTACCGGTTTGTATAATACATTTTGGAGGCTTGGGATACATATATATGGTTTTACGACAGTCTTGCTCGATATAGTAGTATGCTACTTGGTTTGTTTCTGTCTTAATATGTGTATATGTTTGTTTTAACATATCGCTAAAAACATATTGGTAGAGCCCTTAGGATCTTTGCTTGACTACCGGCGTTGTGATGACGATCACACTAGTGGGGGCTGGGTAGTGTATAAGCACATCCTTATTTTGGTCCCTAGTCGTAGGATTATCGAGACAGGGCATCGATACTCCAGAGTAGACTAGTGCATACGCTTCTCTTCCCAGCAGGGGAGATGGTCTGTCCCACAGCCATCAGTACGCCGTACTGGAGATAGTATGCAGGTGCTCGTTAGGTTAC
Source organism: Agapanthus africanus (assembly GCA_030015575.1). Classification (NCBI taxonomy): domain Eukaryota; kingdom Viridiplantae; phylum Streptophyta; class Magnoliopsida; order Asparagales; family Amaryllidaceae; genus Agapanthus; species Agapanthus africanus. The sequence continues at coordinate 77,434,778 of CM057343.1, forward strand.
GAGTACACTGGACAGGATTCGTCGGGAACTGTTGGTTGGTATTATACCTATCGTCAGTTAACAGTTCCCAGGTGACATGAGTACAGCTTAGTCCGTTGACTTGACACTGTCACTCCGCCTCGAGTGTGTTCCCACTGTTCTTAGATTACTACCCTACCACGGCTCTACTGAGTCGTGCAAACAGGTAGTAGTTGGGTGCAGTCTCGAAGCACTTGGAGGCAGTGACGGTTAGACAGGATTCGTCTCTCCCGATATTGGGGGTTGATATCACGCTGTGTCTAGGAGAGCCGTTACACAAAGTCCATGGCCAGGGCAAGCGAGATAGACTGGTAGGTTTCCAGTGTTATCTCAGGTGTTCTGGGCTACACTCCGGCACGACTTGTACCGCTAGTAGGGGACTGACGTTTACCGCCCCCTAGGCCCGCCATGCGATGTTCTTAGACGAACAGACCGGACTGTATGGAGATTTTCACATACAGGCTCAGTAGGAGTTCGGATGGGTTCACCTCATCAGTCTTCTTATCGGCATCTACCTGGGGACCGTTACGTACAGCTAGTGCCGCTTGCAGTCTGTGGTTAACCCCACTGCTAGCGTAGTGTCGAGTCTGTGGTTAACCCCACTTCTTATCGACTTTTGTTGACTTGTTGACTTTGTTGACCGGTTGACTAGGCTTGATTAGTTGACCATCATGATAACTATAGCCATCATTTCATGGCAAAGACTTTTGCTTGCTTGCTCTTTTGTGCAAAATGAGTGCATGAAATGATATGGCTATGGTTGCTTAAACCATCACATAATACTTGATTGATATGAGGTGTTATGATTGTTTTGGATTATGAGAGCCAAATGAGAAAAGTCTTCTCTCATTCTTTCATGCTCACTCTCTCTCTTGTTCTTGAGCTCTCATCTCCTCCTCTTGCTCTCCCTCTCTTGACTCTATGGTTCACTTGTCTCATGAGTTGAGAACCAAGAACCATAGATAAAATCCCATACAAACTCTTCTCTACTCACTCCAGTTCATAAGGTTTAGCAAACCGATTGAACTAGTTTCTTCAAAGTTCGAAGAAGGAGCCAAAGGTTGAAGCTTTCAGGTGGATCTATCTTCGGCGCAAGGAGACGACGGGGAGAAGCCAATTCGGACGACCATCGAAGCTTGAAGACGAAGGAGTTCGAGAAAAAGAAAGGTACAACCCCCTAACCGAGTAGTTAGCAACTCGTAGTTAGGTTGTTAGTTAGATGTTTAACAAAGATCCGGGTTTTAAGTCCATGTTATCACCTCTAAGAAAATCGTTTTTTTATCAAATTCCGCATGCCCGAAAGTACCGGGAGAGGTAGCATGGACTTACAGTGGTATCAGAGCCTAGTTAAACTCTACCTAACATGTTAGCATAGTATCTAGAAATTCGATCGGAGAAAAAGTCCCGAAATAAACCCGGATTTCAAACTTTCTGTCGATTTTCAAAGTACTGCAAAAATTATTTGAGATACACCAAAAATCGACTCAGGGTTTTCTGAAGAAACTGCAAAAATTCGACCCCCTAATTCGATCAAAGCGCAGCGGTTCCGCGGCGGGAGCTTGCTCCCGCCCCGGAACCGCGGCCGAGTTGACTCGGTCGTGGGGTTTCTCTTTTGCAGTTTGTTCATAGGGGAATTTTGGGATTTTTGGAATATATATTTTCTGCCCAAATTTTCCAGAACGAAAATTTTGTGTTTGGGGCCTGAAAATCCGTATTTTTGATCGAACTTCTAAAAGAATTAAGCTAACGGGTTTTTCTGTAATGTGATATTTGTATTGAACGTCTGCTAATCGCTATATGTCGATTAGTGGGGGTTATACAAATCTGTGATCTGTAATGTTATTGGAATGTGTATATGAATTCATTGGATTGTCGCGGGTGAATAGCCGGGGGTTGTGAGACGAGAGTTTTTCTTTTCTTTCAATTCATGTAAATTTGTAAATTGATGTAATATTATTTGTATGGCCGCACAACCGGGTCGGGGTTGTAGCCGTCATTGTATAATTTCTTTTTACTGTTTTTGCTCCTAGGATAGACCCATGGAGGGGGTGCACAAACTGCCGGGTATGCCGAAGTGCCGAGTGGCCTACTCACGGAGTTGAGGGAGGTTGCTTCGCTTCGGGTACTTGGCGGGTAGTTTGCCGCACCCGTAGGGGTCTTGGGTGGGATTTTGGCTATTCACCGCGACCGTGTAATCTGCTTTTCGTTACAGGCTCGTACGAATTGCGGATTCCTAGTATATCCAATGTATTCATCTGTGATCTGAAATGGCTATCATTGCAATATATCTATATATGATATTATTTAGGCGTTGCTTATGTTTTACAGCCGCGCTAGCCCAGCCCCCGCTCTGTCGTTAGTTAAGTAACCTAACGGGTAATGACGGGGCCCCGTGGCGAATGCGAATGGTATAAGCGTACGTCATATTTTGGTTGTTTTCTGCAATGGTAGGATTAATTGATGGGACGCATTAAAAGAACTAATGCACGAATATCACGCATTAAAAGAACTAATGCAAGAAAATAAACCAAGTTAAAGTCGTTGGAACACTTTCGAAAAACCACTCGGTTCTTTTCAAAACTAACTTTTAAATGCGGAGCTTGAGCCACTCCTTTTAAAAGCTATCTCGTTCCATCGATCATATCAAGTTCACTACGTTCGCGGTTTTGCCAAAACCATCCGTAGCCCTCCATCATTTCAGTTAAATATTCGGTAGTATTCAAGCTATGTATTTTGACCTCACGCCAAGGCATAGTGATTGGTAGCTGCCGGATATTTATCCGTTGCATAGATAGAATGCGTTGGTTTGGGACAGCCGTACTGCCATTTTGGCCTACGTCAAGGGTAGGTACGGGTGGGTTCAAATTAACCTGGATAATGATGGAAAGAACTTGACATGTGACTTATGACATTTTGACCTCACGCCATGGTCATAAGAGCATGGGGCAAAAATCCACATCGGGAGTTTCATAAGTACTGAAACTTGCTAGATTTGCATACCATTTGGAGTGTGATGATTCTGGTAGGATTCCTTCAGTTTCCTCACGCGATGATATTTGGATCCCGATCCTACTGTGAGTATATGCTACTCCTCGGGAAATTTCTCACTTAACGATCAATGCTATAAACCTAGTAGGTGTCTAGAAAGGTGTTAGCGTGGCTACGCCCCCAGGGAAAAGAGGTTCTTAAATTAAGGAACTTCGCGAAAGCGTTGGAAAACCTCCCTCGAAGTACCGACACTGGCCTGGCTGAACGGTTAAGCAAGTATTGTACGGTGAGATTGATCCTGACTAATTCTTCCTTTTTGGTTTGAGGAGGGATTCGAGAAACAGTGGGAGCCATCCTGTTTAGACAAACTAAAAACCACTCTAAACTTGCAAGAGCATCATGCTGAGTGTTTCTTCTTCTCTCTCCTAATTGCAGCGACCAATCGACATGACTGGACTTAAGTTACTTCTAGATAAAAACATACTGACAGGGCCAAACTACTAAGATTGGCTCAGGAATGTCAAAATGGCAATCACTTACGACAAGCTGGGGTATCTTCTTACCACCAAAGCTCCCCCTGTCCCTGGTCCCACTTCCAGCGTCGCGGATAAGGAAATCCGTAAGACTTGGGAGATTTTAGCGCAAAGGCCAAATGCCTCGTGCTTGCCTCTATGGACAATGAACATCAGAGGAGGCATGAGAATATGGACCTGGAATCCATATTTCTTCATACAAAAGAACTGTATGGAGAGCAGTCTCGTATCGCAAGATACGAAGCGTCGAAAAAGTTATTTTCGGCAAGGATGGCCGTCGGATCATCAGTAGCAGAACACGTGCTTAAGATGATCGGCTACATTGAGGAGCTCGCGGACCTAGGAACCATTGGAGAGTGAGCTCTATACGGACTTAGTTCTCCAGTCCCTTCCTTCCACTTACGCCCAGTTTATACTGAACTTCAACTTGCAAGAAAAAGAAGTTAAACTTTCAGAGCTCCTCAACATGCTGAGGAGCGCAGAGGGCACCCTACAGAAAGGTAGGGAAACATCCACTTTGTTTGTAGGAGGATCATCTTCTTCTAGGTCCAAGGCGAAAGCCAAGGGAAAGAAGAAGAAAGCCCCCGCCAAACCAAGGAGCGGTGTCAGTAAAGTGGATACGAAGGGAAAAGCTAAAGCAACAAAGAAAGTGGGGAAGCTTGTGGATAAGGAAGAATGCTTCTATTGTCATAAGAAAGGGCACTGGAAGAATGATTGCAGGGCCTGGAAGGCCAGAACACAGGAATTGAAGCAGGTTGCAGCTTCAGCTTCAGGTGTGTATGTTATTGAAAACTGTCTTTCAATAAACTCTACTTCCTGGGTATTGGATACCGGATCAGGATCTCATATCTGTAATTCTTTGCAGGCGTTGAGAAACCGTAGGGTTTTGAAGGCAGGTGACATGACCCTCAGAGTTGCGAACGGAGCTAGCATGGATGCTAAAGCCGTGGGGGACTATCATCCGGGAATGTCAGATGGACATGTTTTGGTTTTGCGTAATTGCTTTTTTGTACCCAACGCAACTTGTAATATCATTTCTGTATCTTTAGTTTCTAAAGAAGGTTATGAATTTGCGTTTGTAAGCAATGTTATAAACATTCACCTTAATCAGGTTCTGATTGGGTCAGGTACATTGAGTAATGGTATATACGTATTAAACCAACCACAGATTTTCAATGTCCAGAATACACACAAAAGAAAGTCTCCAGAAATCAATCAGGCTTTCTTATGGCATTGTAGACTGGGTCACATCAATGAGAGAAGGTTGACGAAGTTACATACAGAAGGATATTTGAATCCGTTCGAGTATCAATCGTATGCCACTTGTCAATCATGTCTCAAAGGAAAGATGACAAAGTCTCTGTTCACTGGACACGAAGTAAGAGCGAGCGAGCTCTTGGGACTCGTACACAGCGATGTGTGTGGTCCAATGTCTACACATGCGCGAAGCGGTTTTTCTTACTTCATTACTTTTACGGATGATTTTTCAAGGTTCAGACATGTCTTCTTAATGAAACATAAATCCGAAGCCTTTGGAAAGTTCCAGGAATATAAGAATGAAGTAGAAAAACAAACCGGCAAAAGTATCAAGATTCTAAGATCGGATCGAGGTGGTGAATACTTGAGTGCCGAGTTCCTGGACTATTTAAAAGAAAATGGAATTCTCTCTCAGCTTACTCCTCCATACACTCCGCAACATAACGGTGTATCGGAGAGACGGAACCGCACCCTATTGGATATGGTACGGTTCATGATGAGTAACGCTGAGTTACCGCGATCATTCTGGGGATATGCGCTAGAATCAGCCGCATACCTTTTGAACCGAGTTCCTACTAAGACGGTGCCTACCACACCATATGAGTTATGGAGTGGGAAGAAACCCTATCTTCAATATCTGAAGATCTGGGGATGTCCAGCTTTTGTCAAAAAGCAGCATGCGGACAAACTCGAGACACGCTCAGTACTGTGCAAGTTTGTGGGATACCCAAAGAACACCAGGGGGTATCTTTTCTACTACGCAGAGGAACAAAAAGTCCTTGTTTCTCGTAATGCCCACTTTCTAGAACACCAGTTCTTGGAAAAGGAAATAAGTGGGAGCACAGTAGAACTGGAAGAAATTCCAGAACCACGGACTATTACTGAAAGTTTAGTGGAACCAGAGGGTTCGGAAGAACAGGACATTCCCACGCCGCTCCGCAGGAGTAGTAGGCAGACTCATCCGCCCGAGAGATACTACGGTTTTCTCATAGACGGGGATAAAGAGGATTGCATCATAGATTATGATGAGCCTACTAGCTCCCAGCAGGCCATTCAGAGCGTTGACTCAGTAAAATGGCTGGATGCAATGTGGACCGAAATGGAGTCCATGTACACCAACAAAGTATGGACGTTGGACATTGCTCCAGACGGGGTAAAACCCGTAGGATGCAAGTGGATCTTTAAAAGAAAGATTGGTGTAGATGGACAGGTTGAGACCTATAAAGCTAGACTTGTAGCAAAGGGTTTTCGTCAAAGACCTGGTTTGGACTATGACGAAACCTTTTCTCCAGTGGTTATGCTGAAATCCATTCGGATCCTTCTTGCCATTGCTGCCTTCCACGATTATGAGATTTGGCAGATGGACGTAAAGACAGCTTTTCTAAATGGAAATTTAGAGGAGTGTGTCTATATGGACCAGCCAGAGGGTTTCATTCAGAGTGGGAGCAGCGGAAAGGTGTGCAAGTTGCTTAAGTCCATCTATGGACTAAAGTAGGCATCGCGGAGTTGGAACATCTGTTTTGATGAGACGGTCAATGAATTTGGCTTTATCAAAAATCCAGATGAACCATGCATCTATAGTAGATTTGTAGCGAGAACTGTAGTATTCCTCGTTTTATACGTGGATGACATTCTCTTAATAGGAAATGACATTCCTATGCTACAATCTGTCAAGGGGTTCTTGTCGCACAGGTTCTCCATGAAAGACCTGGGTGATGCCTCATACATCCTGGGGATCCGGATCCATCGTGATAGATCCAAGAGGATATTAGGACTTTCACAGTCCAGGTACATCGACACCATACTGAAGAGATTCAGTATGGAAGATTCCAAGTGCGGTAACCTACCGGCTTGTCACGGGATCACCCTCTCTAAAGAGATGTCTCCCAAGACTGATTTGGAGAGGGATCGCATGTCTATTATACCCTACGCTTCTGCGGTAGGCTCTATAATGTATGCGATGTTGTGTACCAGACCGGATGTAGCTTATGCACTGAGTGTGATAAGCCGGTATCAGTCAAACCCTGGGGAGAAACACTGGATAGCAGTAAAGAACATTCTCAAGTACGTGAGAAGGACTAAAGAGATGTTCTTGGTGTATGGTGGAAAAGACCTCCAGATCGAGGCCTTTGCTGACTCCAGCTTCCAGAGTGACAAGGATGATTCCAAGTCCATGTCGGGTTTTGTCTTTACCCTCAATGGAGGGGCGGTGTGTTGGAAGAGTTCCAAACAGGAAACCGTTGCAGACTCGACGATGGAAGCAGAATACATCGCTGCATCTGATACCGCAAAAGAAGCTGTCTGGATAAGGAAGTTCTTGAAAGAACTTCAGGTGGTTCTGTCCATTGTTGATCCAATACCTCTGTATTGCGACAACAACGGGGCTATAGCTTTAGCGAAGGAACCCAGGTCCCATCAGAGATCCAGACACATCTTGAGGCGGTATCACCTGATCAGGGAGATCGTGGATCGCCAGGAGATCGAGGTTCGGAGAGTCGCTTCAGAAGATAACACTGCAGATCCATTCACCAAGGCCCTGCCCCAGACTCAGTTCGAGTGGCTGATCGAGATGATAGGTCTTCGATACGTCAGTACATGGCCTTAGTGCAAGTGGGAGATTGTTAGTGTATATGCCCTAGAGGCCATTACTGTATTATACTAGTTTGTATATTACTTAATGGAAGCTTGGGATATTCACCTTGTATATACAATCTTGCTCAAAATAGTAGTATGCTACTTGGTTTGTTTCTACTTCAATGTGTACATGTGTTTATTTTAGTATATCGCCTATATACATTAGTGGAGCCCTTAGGATCTTTGCTTGATTACCAGCGATGTGATGGCAGTCACACTAGTGGGGCTGGGTAATCTATAAGCACATCCTTATGCAGGTCCCTGGTCGCAGGACTATCGAGACAGGGCATCGATACTCCGGAGTAGACTAGCGCATGCGCTTCTCATCCCAGTGTGGGAGACGGTCTGTCCCACAGCCGTCAGTACGTCGTACTTGAGATAGTATGCGGGTGCTCGTTAGGTTACGGGTACACTGGACAGGACTCGTCGGGAACTGACTAGTTGGTATTATGCCTATTGTCAGTTATCAGTTCCCAGGTGACATGAGTACAGCTTAGTCCGCTGACTTGACGCTGTCACTTCGCCTCGAGTGTATTCCCACTGTACTTTGATTGCTACCCTACCACGGCTCAAAGGAGTCGTGCAAACAGGTAGTAGTTGGGTGCAGTCCCGAAGCACTTGGAGGCAGTGACGGTTAGACAGGATTCGTCTCTCCCGGTATTGGGGGTTGACATCGCGCTGTGTCTAGGAGAGCCATTACACGAGTAGTCCCTGGCCAAAGCAAACGAGATATACTGGTAGGCTTCCAGTGTTATCTCAGGGTGTTTTGGGCTTCACTCCGACACGACTTGTACCGCTATTGGGGGACTGACGTTTACTGCCCCCTAGGCCCACCATTCGATGTATCAGACGAACAGACCGGACTGTATGGAGAATGTCATATTCAGGCTCAGTAGGAGTTCAGATGGGTTTCACCTCGTCAGTCTTCTTGTCGGCATCTACCTGGGGACCGTTACGTACAGCTAGTGCCGCTTGCGGTCTGTGGTTAAACCCACTGCCAGCGTAGTGTCGAGTCTTTAGAGTCCCACACAGAAAGCTATTCGCCTTTAGGCAAAAGAGTAGAGGTCGCATGGTTTTGCGACAGGTCGCATGGTTTTGCGGCAGGGTTCGGTCACATCCGTGCACTTGTGCACGTACAGTGTCCGGACAGTTAACACTAGCGGGCTTTGGTTTAAGCCAGATCCTAGTGTACGTTTTGGGATTGGTTTCATCCAGTATGCATTCGTGCTCCTCGGAACGCGGATGCGGGTGTGTATGCACAATTGACGGAGAGACAGAGGCAGAGGATTCTCATTAGGGTTGTTGACCGTTGACAGTTGACTATTGACTTTTTGCTCAACCCTAATGAGAATATGATATGTGATTAACAATTATATTAATTAAGTATTATGGTGACATGGTTGTTGAGGGATTGACTTTGTTGACTTGTTGACTTTGTTGACCGGTTGACTAGGCTTGACTAGTTGACCATCATGATAACTATAGCTATCATTTCATGGCAAAGACTTTTGCTTGCTTGCTCTTTTGTGCAAAATGAGTGCATGAAATGATATGGCTATGGTTGCTTAAACCATCACATAATACTTGATTGATATGAGGTGTTATGATTGTTTTGGATTATGAGAGCCAAATGAGAAAAGTCTTCTCTCATTCTTTCATGCTCACTCTCTCTCTTGTTCTTGAGCTCTCATCTCCTCCTCTTGCTCTCCCTCTCTTGACTCTATGGTTCACTTGTCTCATGAGTTGAGAACCAAGAACCATAGATAAAATCCCATACAAACTCTTCTCTACTCACTCCAGTTCATAAGGTTTAGCAAACCGAGTGAACTAGTTTCTTCAAAGTTCGAAGAAGGAGCCAAAGGTTGAAGCTTTCAGGTGGATCTATCTTCGGCGCAAGGAGACGACGGGGAGAAGCCGATTCGGACGACCATCGAAGCTTGAAGACGAAGGAGTTCGAGAAAAAGAAAGGTATAACCCCCTAACCGAGTAGTTAGCAACTCGTAGTTAGGTTGTTAGTTAGATATTTAACAAAGATCCGGGTTTTAAGTCCATGTTACCACATCTAAGAAAATCGTTTCTTATCAAATTCCGCATGCCCGAAAGTACCGGGAGAGGTAGCATGGATTTACAGTGGTATCAGAGCCTAGTTAAACTTTACCTAACATGTTAGCATAGTATCTAGAAATTCGATCGGAGAAAAAGTCCCGAAATAAACCCGGATTTCAAACTTTCTGTCGATTTTCAAAGTACTGCAAAAATTATTTGAGATACACCAAAAATCGACTCAGGGTTTTCTGAAGAAACTGCAAAAATTCGACCCCCTAATTCGATCAAGCGCCGCGGTTCCGCGGCGGGAGCTTGCTCCCGCCGCGGAACCGCGGCCGAGTTGACTCGGTCGTGGGGTTTCTCTTTTGCAGTTTGTTCATAGGGGTATTTTGGGATTTTTGGAATATATATTTTCTGCCCAGATTTTCCAGAACGAAAATTTTGTGTTTGGGGCCTGAAAATCCGTATTTTTTATCGAACTTCTAAAAGACTTAAGCTGACGGGTTTTTCTGTAATGTGATATTTGTATTGAACGTCTGCTAATCGCTATATGTCGATTAGTGGGGGTTATACAAATCTGTGATATGTAATGTTATTGGAATGTGTATATGAATTCATTGGATTGTCGCGGGTGAATAGCCGGGGGTTGTGAGACGAGAGCTTTTCTTTTCTTTCAATTCATGTAAATTTGTAAATTGATGTAATATTATTTGTATGGCCGCACAACCGGGTCGGGGTTGTAGCCGTCATTGTATAATTTCCTTTGACTTGACACTGTCACTCCGCCTCGAGTGTGTTCCCACTGTTCTTAGATTACTACCCTACCACAGCTCTACTGAGTCGTGCAAACAGGTAGTAGTTGGGTGCAGTCTCGAAGCACTTGGAGGCAGTGACGGTTAGACAGGATTCGTCTCTCCCGATATTGGGGGTTGATATCACGCTGTGTCTAGGAGAGCCGTTACACAAAGTCCATGGCCAGGGCAAGCGAGATAGACTGGTAGGTTTCCAGTGTTATCTCAGGTGTTCTGGGCTACACTCCAGCACGACTTGTACCTCTAGTAGGGGACTGACGTTTACCACCCCCCTAGGCCCTCCATGCGATGTTTTTAGACGAACAGACCGGACTGTACGGAGATTGTCACATACAGGCTCAGCAGGAGTTTAGATGGGTTCACCTCATCAGTCTTCTTATCGGCATCTACCTGGGGACCGTTACGTACAGCTAGTGCCGCTTGCGGTCTGTGGTTAACCCCACTGCCAGTGTAGTGTCGAGTCTTTAGAGTCCCACACAGAGGGTTACTCGCCTTTGGGCAAAACTGAGTAGAGGTCGCATGGTTTTGCGACAGGGTTCGTTCACACTCGCGCACTTGTGCACGTTTGGTGACCGGGCAGTTATTACTAGTGGGCTTTGGTTTAAACCAGATACTGGTATTGGTTTTGGGATTGGTTTTGTCTCATTGTATTCATGTTCCTCGGAATGCGGATGCGGGTGTGTATGCACAGTTGATAGAGGCAGAGGTAGAGGATTCTCATTAGGGTTGTTGACCGTTTGACTTTGGTTGACTTGTTGACCGTTGACTTTTTCCAAACCCTAATGAGAATGATAAATATGATTAATAATGATAATCAAGGATTGTTGTGTGATGATTTGGTTGACCATTTGACCATGGTGGACATTTTGACCATATTTGACATTTTGACCATAATCATTTCATATCAAAGATGCTTCTTGATCTTTGAAAATTGCATTTATTATGAAATGATAATGGTCATTCCATACTCACCATCACATTTTCCTTTTTTGATTATTATTGTTAATCTATTATTCTCATATGAGCATGGTTGCAAGAGAGAGCTCTCATTCTATCATATCTTTTCTCTCTCTTTGCAAAATCTCTTCTTCTTCCTCTCTCAAAGCTTAAGTGTTCCATGTGTTAGAAATCATAAGTTTTTGAGACAAAGCCACCATAACACATCTCTACTTATTCTAGGGTACTAGGTTTAGCAAACCGAATACCTTAGTTACCTCTAGGTTGAGGTAGGAGCTCAAGTTTGAGGCCCTCGGATGGATCTATTTTCGACAAAGAGGAGACGACGAGGAGCCGTACAAACTACTACAAGGAGTAAGTAAGGAGGAGAACAACAAGAAGAGAAGGAGTTCAAGAGAACAACAAGAAGAGAAGGAGTTCAAGACTAGGTATAACCATTCTACATAGTAGTTAGAACTTGTAGATTTTATGTTAGTTTTGTTTAGCAACGATCCTTCATGAAACGGTCCATGTTACCTAGCTAGGGAAAAAATTTCGTTTTACCTATTCCGCCTCCCCGAAAGAACCGGGGTGGGTAACGTAAACCTAACAGCAGAAGACAATCGCTTCTTTCCCCTCGGTGCTTTGCTGCGGCGTTGACCCGCTTTGCCTTTAGTATCCTCTCTCGGCGGTGCTACCGATGAGGATACTGCCATCGCTGACGTCGCAGCCGATGAAACTGCTACCGGCGCCTTATCAGAAGCCCTTGCTTGAGCTCTAGTGCGCATTGGCATACCAACTGTCAGAGTCAAGTCCACATCCGCCGCCTCAGGAATGAGTACGGTACCAGTATCCCTTAAGGGAGGGCGAACCATTGTCCGCGGACGCGGTGGGACTCCCGTAGCCTGGAGTGGGGCGGGAGCTCTAAGCCCAAAAAGTATCCTCCTCTCCTCAGCAATGATTAGACTAACCCGGTGGCGATACCAACCCGTGAAAGCCCCCACGCACCTCGGAATGTAGTCGGTTCGGGGATCATGAAATGAGAACCGGTGTTCAGTCTCATGAAATGGTGGGTGGAGTCACGAACAGCTTCCAAAGAAGGGCGGGGTTCTACTGTGAATGCTTCAAAGGGAACACCCTGGTCATAACCCAATTGCCGGGCAAAGCGGTGTGGATTGTACAGCATGAAAAGAGCCGCATTGTTTCGACGGAACACCAGATAACCGGGTCTGGTTGAATACAAGTGCATGGCTTCCTTGGGCTTCAAGGAGGGTGCTCATTCTTTCGACAAGTCAAAAAGCTGTTGAACAGGTCCCGAGGGAGAAGAGAGGATTTGATCATTAAATACCATTCCGCCTTCGTTGGCATACAGATTGAGCAGCACACGAAGAGCCCCTAATTGAGTCGGGTCAGGAGCAGAAGCGTCCACCAACCTCATGAGCCGCAGAAAGGTATAAGCATCATAAAATCTAGGTCTCTGATGCACGGCAAATGCCCCTAGCACGTGCATCTTAATCCATGACGTAAAGTAATGGAGAGAGAAACTCACTACGTTCACGCCTGGGGTTGAGGTATTAGCTGCACTGCTTAGCCCATGGTACAGATGTGACAGCCCTGCAATGCCCACGGCTAGTCGCATCCCTTCGGCGATGCGATGAGCAGGGTAAATGACCGAGGCTCTCATGAATCGACGGTGCGTTGGGATGACAAACCAGCTGAGCCAAACGCTGATAAAGCCGATGAAGAAAGTTTCTTCATCCATGCCAGGAGCTGCGATCGACTCGAAAGGTACAACTGGCAAGACTGGAATGTAGAACTGGGGCAAATCCTCTTCTCTAGCCGGTAGCCTATTTAAACCAAACCCGAAGGGGTCGTTGATATTCGCGAACTTCAGAGCCGCCTTTGATAGAACATCTCCACGAAGGAAGCAGGCGATAAAGCTTTTAAAAGTGACGCCTTGCTCTTCTAACTCCATGAACAGCCTCTCAAAAATCTCCAGAGTCTTGATTAGACTCGGGTACTTGTGGCGGACGACATTTTCAGTCGACAAGCCGTCAAGCATAGCGGGCATAGTCTCGAAGGCATACTCGTCAGAGGGCAACAATTCTTCGTAAGGCGCTCCCCTGATCGGTAAACCTGAGATCTCGCGAAACTTTTCCAAAGAGATCGAAACTTCGCGGTCCCCTAACAAGAAAGTATTGGTGGGAAGATTCCACTGATTTAGGAAAGCTTTGACCCACCATACATAGAGAGATTGATAATGGAAGAGGGATGCATACACTGCCTGGTAAAGCCCGACCATCTGCAGTCGCGCACAATGAGTGGACAAGATGTAACGAGCCCAGAGAAGGTAGCCCATGAGGTGGCGAGGGGTAAGCCCTATCTTGTAAACTTGTCCCCAAGGCTGGGCTTCACCTTGGCAGATACGACGTCCTAAGATGTCTATGGCCGGCACAGGCTAATTTGGTATCCCAGTTGTCGACGGTTCAAGCCGGCCGGTGGGGGTCCAATTTGCCACCTTTACAGCAAAAGCAGTCAGCGGACGGTCCATCGGCGAGAATGGGCGGATAGGCTCTGTTGGTACCTCGCAAAGAAAGCTTCGACGACCGCGGATGATATGACCGTACCAGATCCCCCATAAAAGTAAATTGGTGTAATCAGGGTCATGAGCTCTAATCATCGCCATCACCTCTTCGTCAGATGGTGACTGAGGAAAGGTAGCCTTCGAGCGGGTGAAAGGGAAGTATAGAACAGAAGCCATTATGCCTGAAATAAAGGAAGGGGAAACTGTTAGTGAAGCCCACACGTGTATATATATTTATAAATATATATATATATATATATATAGAAAGACAGTGGAAGAAAATGATAAACAACTTATTTTATGGGACCATTGGTTACAAAACACATGGGCCCCACAAAATCAATATGGCGGCTCACTAATAATTAGGCTGAGCAATCATCATGAGAACAAAAGGAAGATTCTCAATAAATTCAAATGACTCTACACATTCCCCCAAGGAGAAAACCCATTACAGGAACTCTGTGCAAATCGAGAAGGATCTCTGCAAGAACAACTCAGGATAAAAAAATCCCAAGAAGTCTTCTTTTAAGAACTAAGTTCTTTAGAGGAATTAAATTCCCAGAAAAATTTTCAGAGCTAAGCTCTTTGGAATGGAATTAAATTCCAGAGGGAGACAAGTATCATCATCAAAACCGTAAGATCCGAAAAATGGCCAACATTTGGGGTTTGCTACTTAAAGATCGAGCGTTCTTAAGACATCAGAAAGATGAGTTCTTTAAAGGGAAAAACCCTTGGTGTGTATTTAAAATCTAAAGAGTTTTGTTTTTTTTATAAAAGTTCATCAAATCGTTCAAAACCATTACCTGAAGAAGAGATTCTTTCTTGGACAGAGTTAAACTCTGAAATTTTTGGAACAGAGAACTGAGCTCTGAGGAAAAGAATTAAATTCTCAAAGGAAAATGAACAAGGAAGAAGATGAAAGAGTGGAGGCACTTCTGAAGAGACCCCTGCATTTATAGGATGTGATGGGAAACGGTTCATCTACCCCCTTCCCTAGGCAGATCCAACGGCCACAAAAGTTACAGCGTTGCACTCACGTGCAAACACGTGAGAACAACGCTGTGGGGGAATTTGTTCCCTCATAAAATACAAGAAAAAACCCCAATGGGGCATCACGTGCGCACACGTGATCGGGGGTCATGTGGCGACACGTGATGGCTTCCTGAAGGCTCTGAAATGATAAGAGTTGAATCCAAATCAAATGAGGTCACGTGTCCACACGTGATGGGCCTTTAAACCCACTGAAAAGAATTAAAGGTATAATAAAATAATAGGGAAAACCCCCAATGGGGCATCACGTGCCAACACGTGACTAAGGGTCACGTACTGACACGTGATAATTCCTGAGTTCTTTAAAACAACAGAATTAAATTCTGGTTAAATGGTCAATCAGTGGGGTCACGTGTTAACACGAGATAGGCTCTTAAAACTTCTGAATTAATATAATTAAATTCTAATTAAGGGAAATAAAAAACCCTAGTTGGAAAAATATTTCCCTAGAATCTTTCCAAACAAAAAGATTGCGCTCTGTAAAGCGGAGCACCGTTGGATTAAAAATCCAATGGTGATTAAAAACCACCAATTTATAGAAAGATTCTATACAAGGAAAGATTTCCCTAAAATTTGCCAGGAATAACAGACAAAATATCTTTTGGATTAAAAATCCAATGGTGAATAAAATTCACTGAGTGATCTAAAAGATCATGTTGGTTACAAAATCAATGAAAATCTTTCAATGAAAGATTGACTAAACAAACTGATTCTTTTCTTTCTCCTATAAATAGAAGCCAAGAAGAGAAGAAAAAAAGGGGAGATACAACAACAACAGAGAGAAAAAAGAAGAGAATTTAATTCTCCAGAGAGAAAAGAAGATTTCCTCAGAAGAGAAAGAAACTCTAGGTGAGAAAGGAAAAGAGATCATAAGCTCTACAAAACAAAAGGAGAATTTAATTCTCAAACTAAGAGTTTAACTTTTCTGAACAAGAACTTAGTTCTTCCTTTGGTTGAAGGTCTGCAGAAGCAGATCTCCCCACAATTTGAGAATTTAATTCTCATCGGGGAGATTCTGCCATGCAGATCTAAAACCTAAGAAAAGACCTAAGTTCAGAGAATTATATTCCCCCACAAAATACTTAGGAATTTAATTCCTCCAACAGAGACAGGGTTTAACCCTTAAAACAAGAACTTAGTTCTTCTTCATGGTTGAAGATATGCAGAAGCAGATCTCCCTATAAGTTGAGAATTTAATTCTCACCAGGGAGGTTCTGCCATGCAAATCCAAAACTTAGAGGGAGAGTTGGGCTTAAAGAATTTAATTCTTCCATATACATAGGAATTTAATTCCTCTAAACAAAATTAGGGTTTAACCTTACAAAATAATTTAACTCTTAAACAAGGGACTTAAAACTCTCCATGCACGTAAAGAAGTCAGTATCCAACCTGATCACGTGGGAACACGTGACCCTCCATTCAATGATCAGAAAAGAATGAATGAGATCGGGTCATGTGCTCCCATGTGACCTTTGAGCAAAATTCTCAAAAATAAAGGCAGAACAGACTTTGGGCGCCCTCACATGTCCCCACGTGACCCCTGACAAACACCTCTTTAAAAAAGAGAAGATGGAAAGAACTGAAGGATTAAAATCCAATGCATGGGCGCCCTCACGTGTCCCCACGTGACCCCTAGCAAATCCTGTTAATATCCAGTGCATGGGTGCCCATCACGTGCCCACACGTGATAGCCATGAAGACTAAAAGTGTTTAACACTTATTTGAATATTCTGAGAATAAAATAAAGAAATCTTAGCCCAATCCTAGGGCGCTCACGTGTCCTCACGTGAGCGCCTCATTTTCTAGTGTTTAACACTATTTAAAACATTCCATCCTTAGTGTTTAACACTATTTTAAATGCATCACATGGGAACACGTGACTGCCAGATATGTGCTAGTGTTTAACACTATTTTCAAACCAGTTTAGCCTAAATTGGTTAAATCTTTCAGAGGCAAGACTCCCATTTTGACTGAGCCTCAAATACACCCTTGTCTTCTAAGATTGATCATCTCATATTGTATATAAGTGCTCAGCACTCAATAAAAGACAGAAAACAGTCAGAACCCAGACTCATGTTTAGCATTACCAAATGATGGGGGGCTGAACCCAGACAAATGTTCAACAGTTCAAACAAAGGTCTAACATTTCAAACCTAATTTGACTTAGCCCAAGTTGGCCATAAGTCCTCAATTCAGATTTAACTGAGCCCATGTGCTCAAAATCTAACTAATTGATCTTAGTCCCGAATTGGACTACAGATTTCCCAATCAACATTAGTTCAAGGGTACATCTCTTCACTCCTTTGATATTTGTCGTTGTAATCTTTCAACGTCTTCAGAGAGGTGACGGGTCCCGACAACTATACATTCCATAGACTATGACATCTTTAAACTGGACTGTGAGGTCCTTAAACTCATGGACTATGATGTCCTTAACCTTGGACTGTGGGGTCCCTAAACCCATGGACTATGATGTCCTTAACTTTGGACTGTGGGGTCCTTAAGCCCATGGACTATGATGTCCTTAACCTTGGACTGTGGGGTCCCTAAACCCATGGACTATGATGTCCTTAACTTTGGACAGTGGGGTCCCTAAGCCCATGGACCGAGATGTCCTTAAACTAACATTGGACCGTAATGTCCTTAAACTAATTATTGACCGCAATGTCCATAAACTAAACAATAGAGCCCAAATACTCTTTTGTTGGATCTAAATGATCCTGTTAAGTTGATCTTAGTCTAAAATTAGACTAACGTATCCTTAACAAATGGTTAAGTTGATCTTAGTCTAAAATTAGACTAACACATTCTTAACTAACGTTTAAGTTGATCTTAGTCTCAAATGAGACTAACTTATCCTTAAACCCAACCCCAAACCTAAATCTAAGAAGATACGGATTTGGACTAATCCATGCCCTATGGACAACAACATAAATTAGTCTCCGTATACAATCCGCAGGAAACCAAAAACAAAACAAACACACACGGCACAAAGTGACCATCTGGAGAAGGAAAAAGTGGTTACCGCGATACGGTAGCGTAATTAACTGCAGGGGCTTGCACCTGCACGGAAAAGCGTCCCCACAATCAAAAACCCCTCAACGAGGGGGAATTTGACAAAGTTTGCTACATCGGCCGCACCCGTCTAAACCTCCGATACACGGTGCCATAAATCAACTTGGTATCTTCGGAGAGGTGGACGGATAGCACCAAATAGCATCTGCCCTCGAAATTCAGGCTAGACGAACCTACGCGGTCTCATCTCTGTTTTCGGCGGAGAACAAGTACATCCTTATACAGGTCCCTAGTCATAGGATTATTGAGACGGGGCATCGATACTCCAGAGTAGACTAGTGTATACGCTTTTCATCCCAGCAAGGGAGATGGTCTGTCCCACAGCTATTGGTACGTCGTACCGGAGATAGTATATAGGTACTCAATGGGTTATGAGTTATACTGGACGGTTTCGTTGGGAACTGCTGGTTGGTATTATATCTATCGTCAGGTAGCAGTTCCCGGGTGGCATGGGTACAGATTAGTCCATCGACTTGACATCACTATTCGTCTCGAGTGTGTTCCCACTGTACTTAGATTACTACCCTACCACTGCTCAAAGGAGTCGTGCAAACAGGTAGTAGTTGGGTGCAGCCCCGAACCACCTGGAGGCAGTAGTGGTTAGATAGGATTCGTCTCTCCTGGTATTGGGGGTTGATATCGTGCTCTGTTCGGAAAGCCATTACACAAAGCCCCTGGTCAGGGCAAGCGAGATTTACTGGTAAGCACTCCAGTAGTTTCTTAGGGTGTATTGGGCTCTACATCGATATGACTTATTGCGCTATTAGGAGTCTAACAGTTACCGCCTCCTAGGACCAATATGCGATACTTTGAGACGAACAGTCCGGACTGTACGGAGATTGTCACAGATAGGCTAAGTAGGAGTTCAGATGAGTTTGCTCATCGGCTTTCTTATCGACAGATACCTGGGTAGCCGTTACGTGCGGCTAGTACCGCTGACGGACTTGTAGTTAAACCCACTGCCAGCGTACTGTCGAGTCTTTAGAGTCCCACACAGAGGGTTTCTCTGCTTCGGGCGAAACGATGTAGAGGCCGTATGATTTTACGGCAAGGTTCCGATCATATACGTGTACTGGCTACACGGATGTTGTTCGGACGGATAATACTAGCAGGCTTTGGTCTAAGCTGGATACTAGTATTATATTATTGGATTATTGTTATCTCATTGTATTCGTATTTTTCGAAATACAAATACGGGTATGTATATACGGTGAGGGCATTCTTGTAATTTCGCAAGAGATACTTTTAGAAGGGGACACCTCATTATTTGGTTTATCTATTTTTTGCAAAATAGATTAATGAGGTATAATTGGAGATATTTGTAGCATGGGTGTGAAGCATGGCTCATTTGAGCTGTTTATTAGTTTGTATTCACTGTTGAAGCATAGTGACTATTTTCTATGAGAAAATAATCCATGCTTCATTATTGATAATATGGGCCATTCTCCACACTTGCACAACCCTAGGACATTTGCACTCTTGCTTTCTCTCTCCAATTTCTCCCCTTCCTCAAAACCCTAACTCTCACATGAGTTGTGAAATATAGGGTTTATTGAGATTAAATACTCCATTAGATACTCTACATCTTCTAGGCTACCTAGCTTAGCAAACCAGGTATCTTAGTTACCTCGGTTTAGAGGTTGGAGCTTGAGGTATAGACTCTCGGGTGGATCGTCTTTAACACGAGGAGGCCGACGTTCAAGCGCGATCCGATCTTCGAGGTGCTCAAGAAGAGGAGGAGAAAAGGAACACCCGAAGGACTTGTTAACTAGGAGGTATAATAGTATCATAGTAGTTAAACCTCCAAGTAGTTATAACTAGTTAAGGTTCCGTAAAGATACCGGAGTTTAGTCGGTGTCGCGATCTTTGTAAAAATCGTTTCTTGTAAATTCCGCCTCCTCGCGAACCTGCGGGGTGCACGACATCGACTTACAGTGGTATCAGAGCCTACTAAACCTTAACTAGTTCATTAACAAGTGATTAGAATTTCGATCGGCGGAACATTGCCCGAAATCAAAATCCAAAACCATGCTTGCTGTCGTTTTTTAAAAATGTTCAAAAAATTATTTCAATGGCCTTAAAAATACATGCAGGTATTTATAAGAACACAGGAGAAAATCAAGCTCGTAGTTCCCCAAGACCACCGCGGAACCGCGGCCAAACACACTATTTAGTCGCGGAACCGCGGCCGAGTCAAGGCCGACTCACTCCAATTTTCTTTTGTGGGTCTTAAGTTTGGAATTATGGTTTTTGGCATATGTGGTTTCTACCCAGATTTTTTTGTGTACTGGTTTGTGTATGGGGTAAACACGGATTTGTTTATCGATCGAAATTCTAAAGGTTCTTGGCTAATTTTGTTTCTGTGTTTGTATATATGATGCTAAACGTCTGCTAATCGCTATACATCGATTAGTGGGGGTTGCACATATCTGTATTGTGATGGTTTGTGTATATGGATCGTTCTGGATGAATAGCCGGGAGATGTGAGAAGAGTGATTTCTTTTCTTTCATTCATGTAAGTTTGTAATTGATGTAATATTTTTTTGCGGGGCACATCCGGGTTGAGCTTGTAGCCATTGTTGTATTATTTCATTTACTTTTTCCTGCACCTAGGATAGACCCAAGGTGGGGTGCACAGACTATCGGGTTCTTGAAGTGCCGAGCGGCCTATTCATTTTATTGAGAGAGGTTGCTTCACTTCGAGAATTTGGCTGGTAGTTTGCCGCACCCATAGGGGGTCTAGTGTGGGGTTTGACTATTCATCACGACCGTGGAATTCATTTTTCGTTCTAGGCTAAAACGAAACACGGAATTCCCAGTATATCCAATATATTCATCTGTGATCTGGAATGCCTATTATTGTGTCAGACGAATGGATATATATGTATTATATATAATAAACGTTGCTTATGTTTTACACCCGCGCTAGTCCATCCCCCGCTCTGCCGTTAGTTAAGTAACCTGACGGTGTATGACTAGGCTCCGTGACGAATGCGAATGGCATAAGTGTAACGAGTCTAAATTTTATGTACAAATCTTTTCTTTTCAAATGTACATAAAAGAGTTTGTAGACCTACGCACAATTTAAAAATTATTTTTTGATAAGAACAACAGGAAATAGCTTGTAGCTCATTAGTAAAGCCTTGCACTGCTGTGGCGTAGCCCCTGTGTTCGAATCCCCTCAAGCACATTATTTTTTTCTGATTTTCTTTTAAACTTTTTGGAAGCCCAAAAGTTTACACGTGCAATGCACATAAAATGAAAAGTCTGAAGAAATCAAACATGTTCAAATTAGAGTTAATACAAGTATGGACACGTGGCAAGAATCCACTGGCGTTCTCCAAACATTTGGCCGGAGAGATGGCTAGTTTGGCCGGCGGGGACGGTCAACCCGTATGCAATAGTGGTCGGGCTTTCCACCCAAAACCTTTGGCCTACCTCTATTACCCCTGCACTGTTTGATTTCTCTGAATTTAAACAGAGACTTCAATTTCATCTTTAAATCCAATTTTAATGCATTTTTATTCATTCTTTCAATTCCAAAACCACAATTTCACACTATAAATACAACCCTATACCTTAGCCCCTCCTCATTCTGAAAATTCTAGCCAAAACCCTCACATTTTCTCAAGTAAAAGTGGAGTAGAAGAGGAGTTAGCCCAAGATCAACTTCCGGCGAGAAAACAAAGCAATTCCGGCGATCCCACGACGCCACGACGACCTCAACCTCTTCCTCTCTCTCTTCTTAACAAAATTCAACGGTAAGTCCCTTCTAATCCTCCCCCTTCTTCTCTAAAAGGCTCTTTTCATAAAACATGTTGGTAAGTGGAGTTATACCGACATCTTATTATGAAACCCTAGAAACTACACTTTTTCTTAAGCTTTGCTCATGCATATTCCTACACCTTGCTTGTTAATCATGAAACTAATAATTAGAAACAACTTTCACCATAAATCATCATGTTAAATAACTTTAAATTGAGTTTTACATTTAAATACCATGAAATTTGTATTTACCATATTTAATTGTTTTGTTTACTATTACCTATAGAAAACATCACGGGGTAATAACCTACCCCTCACATACACACATGTTTACATAGCACGATACTCTTTGAAATATATTTTTGTGGCGATTACAACATGATGGAGGCCTGAATCTCCTTCAGATGTTGTCCTCCGTCGATCTGTTGCGAGCGTTGATGAATGGTTGAAATTGACGTTGATGGTCGTCTTCTTGAGTGTGTGGATCTCAATGGGTTGATTTCGAGGTGAGGCCGAGCTACCTGGAAAAAAGTCCCGGGATGGTTGTACCACCGTGGACCCTCCGACGATCAAGTTAGCCGAGAAATTTGGGCAGAGTAGTGGCTTGTTGGATTGAAAATGCCTTACCTGAGTCGTCTTAGAAAGGAGTTTTTATAGTGGTCGCTTGGAGTGAGATGGCGTGAGATCTTCACCGTCGGTTACGCCTCTGATATTACGCCTGCGTGAATGAAGGGATCCCCCCATTAATGACGAGATATGATCGTTAATGGGGGGATACGGCGGCATGGAACACAGGATGTTGGATGGCGGATATCTCGCTTCTGGCGAGATACGCGGAGCCGTGGCGGAGGCGCTTGGGCTCTGCGTCCTTGGTTGCTCAGTAGAACCGAAGAGGCTTAGCTTGGCGGGAGGCTCGGAGGCGAGCGGGAGGCTGAGGAAGCTCGGTTCTGTGATAGCTCGGAGGTGAGCTGGGAGGGCTAAGGAAGCTCGACGTGTAGGAGGGCTCGGAGGCGAGCCGATGGTTATTTGTAAGGAGAGCATAGGAGTGTTCTGGAAGGCCATCGAAGGTCGGGTCAATCCTCGGGGCGAAGGCCCGGGGAATGCCTTCAATGTATCGTGTTTGCTCCTGTCCCTTGAGCCGCAGGACACGTCATCTACCATGTGTCATGATCTGGGGAATCCCCACTTATGAGTATCATCATTAGCCCCTCAATCTCATCCCGATCTAATTATGGGTCGGGCCGAGAGCGGTCTGATCGGTTTTTTGGACGTAGACTGTTGCCAAAAATTTATCAGCGCGGATTTCCGGGGCGACTCGGTGAAGGGCAGTTGCGTCGTTCGGATTTACGAGCCCGTGTGGCGTACCTCGAGCGCTTGGATCTTCGCGCGCATCTTTGATGACATCGCGGATCAGGTGCAGATCAAGGAGATTGCTCTGTATTTGGAAGTTTTCCGGGCAGGAATGCATCTGCCCTTCTCAACTGAAGTATGCGGGGGTGCTTCATTGTTTCCAACTTGTCCCGGGCCAGCTAGCGCTGAACTCGTGGAGACACCTCCTCGGGTCCTTGGTCCGTTTGAAACTTGAAAATATCCCTTTCTGTTTGACCCTCCTAGTCTCCTTCCTTTGTTATTAGAATCATCCTGGAACCAGCAAGGATGAGCCGAGCTGGGTGTATTTTTTCTTCAAAAAACGCAGGGGTGGGATGGCCGGGTCGGGGGTAGTAGTCGTCCCTTCCTCCATTCATGACTGGAAGGAGAAGTATATATTTGTCGGGCCACCCGAGGGTAAGGACTGGCTTGTGCCGACACAGTGGCATAGGGCCGCCTGCCCGAGGGCGAGGTAGTTGTCCTCACCCAAGGAGAGGGCAGTATCCATGTCGGAGCCGATCTAGCGGGCCGACATTCTTCTTTCTGAGAAGGCCCTGAGCTGGGCTGGGCTCAGCCCTGCACGCTTTCTGGATAAGTTAGGGCCATCGTGGACGATCTATTTAGACTTTGATGAATTTTCTTTGCCCTTTTTAACGTCACTAACTCTCTTTGTGTATTCTCCTTTCTGCAGAGAAAATGGACCGATCCAAATTCTTAGCCACCATAGCCGCGAAGGCAGGAAGGAAGACCGGTGGTGCTAGCTCGTCCTGACCTGGTTTGAGCTCGGCCCCGAAGCCAACTGCACCGGCGAAGCCTTCCGCTGCGCCCCGAGCCCCGGAATTCAGCCGCGGGGAAAGCCAGAAGCACGCACGGGAACCGGAGCCCCGGGCGAGGGGGTGGAGGATGAAGCCGACCTTACCGAGGTCCCCCTCAAGAGGCACAAAAGGATGGTCTCTCGCTCTCCATCCTCCGGGATCTTCGTACAAGATGGGGACGTATGTTTTGAGGTGCCTTCGAGGCTTTCCGTTGCCGATAGCTTACTTTCGGATATGGAACGATCGGCCGGAAGCAAAATTCGTCAGGGAACCCTAAAGGCCTAAGTGGCCGCCATCACTCAGGAGGCGGTCCAGGTCGGTATTTGTTTTCCTTTAAAGATTTTGTCAAGTATTTTTTCTCGGATCGAACATTTTTAACCCCCTTTTGCTACTTTCCTCAGGTCCTCCAACACTGGACCCTCATTGTCAACATGAAGTCTGAAGAGATTGCCCTGGCTATGAGGAAGGAAGGCGAATCCTCCTGACGAGAGGACCTGTGCATGGAGCTGCAGCAGGCAAGGGAGAGGATAGCCATCCTCGAAACCCGGGTAGCCGCTGAGGAGTTGACGAACTCCAAGTGTAAGGAGTCCGTTCGACTTCTGAGTGAATCCAACAAGGTCATCCAGGCTAAGTTGGAGGAGGCTAAGGTGCTTAACGTCATGATGAATAAGTCGCAGGATGCCTACAAGAGGGACACCCAGGCGGCGCTTGAAGCGGTGAAACTTACCGATCTCCGGGCTTCGAAGTCCGTGGAGAAGTATAAGGCATCGGACCAGTTCTACGCCGACCTCGCCAACACCTTGGCCATTATTTGGCACCAGGCACTCGACGCTGTCAAGGCGTTGATGCTGGGGTTTGCTGACGGTGAGCTTCGGCCCCAGTACCCTCTCTTCGAGGATCCACCGCGGGGGAGACTGCCGGGAGTGCCGCCAGGGGAGAGGATGTCGGTGGAAGCACCGACCCAGAGGCCACCATTTCGGTCTCCGACGCTGGTGTCTAGCAGGGCGAGACCCTCCCGTCTCGAGGCCTGAGCTTTCCTGCCTTTTTCCCTTTACTTTTTTCAAATTTTTTAAGCCTCCGGGCACCTTTTTAAGGCCGAAGAGCCCAGAATACCTTGTAAAGACTTTCAGAACATAAATAAAACTGGGTTTATTTTCATCTGCATGGCAATGTGTTTCTTGCGTGAGTACTTGAGCTTGTCGGTCTTTTTCTCGATCCAAGTGTTAGGCCGTAGGTCAATGACCGTCCTTTTAGATGGCGATCGCGCGTCGAATGTAAGTCAGTTAATCCCCAAGTGCAGGAAGGTCAGAGTCCTCCCGCCTCCGGAGTTGAGGTGGTGATCATTCACTTAAGATACATAGGAAGACCTCTCCGTGTAGGGAGGTCGGTATCTGACCATTCTTTAGAGTTGGACCGACGACCACGTCTTTTAGCGTAAGTTGACCAGCAGCCATGTCAGAATTGGTCGGCGTTGACTGGTTCCCCTGCGATGTAGTTCTTAGACCTTCGTCTTGAGACGGTAGGAATTTATCACTCAGATGGACCGAGCAGGGAAGCTGCTCGGTGGCCTCTTGATGAGGACTTTAGAGCCTTGGCGTCAGTGGGTAGGGGACTACCCGCCAGGGATTGAGCGAGCAGGGAAGCTGCTCGGTGGCCTTTTGGTGAGGGCTTCGATCCTTAACGTAGGTGGGTAGGAAGTTACTCGCTAAGGATTGACGGAGCAGGGAAGCTGCTCGGTGGCCTATTAGTGAGGGCTTTAGATCCTTGGCGAAGATGGGTATGAATCTACCCACCAAGGATTGACCGAGCAAGGAAGCTTCTCGGTGGCCTCTTGGTGAGAGCTTCGATCCATAGCGTAGGTGGGTAGGAAGTTACCCGCTAAGGATTGACCGAGCAGGGAAGCTGCTCGGTGGCCTCGTGAGGAGGGCTTTAGATCCTTGGTGAAGATAGGTAGGAATCTACCCGCCAGGGATTGACTGAGCAGGGAAGCTGCTCGGTGGCCTCTTGGTGAGGGCTTCGATTATTAGCGCAAGTGGGTAGGAAGTTACCCGCTAAGGATTGACCGAGCAAGGAAGCTACTCGGTAGCCTCATGAGGAGGGCTTTAGATCCTTTGAGAAGATGGGTAGGAATCTACCCGCCAGGGATTGACCAAGTAGGGATGCTGCTCGATGGCCTCTTGGTGAGGGCTTTGATCCTTAGCGCAGGTGGGTAGGAAGTTACTCGCTAAGGATTGACCGAGCAGGGAAGCTACTCGGTGGCCTCTTGGTGAGGGCTTCGATCCTTAGCGCAGGTGGGTTGGAAGTTATCCGCTAAGGATTGACCGAGCAAGGAAGCTGCTCGGTGGCCTCTTGAGGAGGGCTTTAGATCCTTGGTGAAGATGGGTAGGAATCTACCCGCCAGGGATTGACTGAGCAGGGAAGCTGCTCGGTGGCCTCTTTTTGCCTTTATGGGGCGTCAGACAGTCTCCCTTGACCCATAAAATTTGGGAGAGAGGTCGTCGCAGACAGCATGTGGCAGAAATGCACGGGCAAGGTGTGACGCTCCGTAGTACGCATCGTTCCAACTTCCATTGACCGCTTGAGGGCATGGTCGCCACGTGGTGGCTCTGTATTGGGAATTTTGAAAAGATCCCGTGATTCGCGCTGCTGCGCGTGCAAACTTCGGCCTTTAGGGATTCTGTTGGGACTATAAATAGTGAAAGCATGTTGGTTTCTTTTAGCCTTACGTTTCTGAAAATGGCTGGATTTATTTACAGCATCAAGGAGATCATTTCCTTCGACGACGTGTATCTTTATGACCCAGAGTGCTCCAAGGAGACGTACCAAGGGGCGATAGAGCGCGTGGAGGGCCACTTTGGTCGCATACTCCCCCGAAGATCGCCTCTCCTCTAATTGCTTATGTACGCGATTGGGAAGATGTCCCCGGGTCTGAACAATGCGTTATCCGAGCAGCTGAAAGACGAGGCGGTTGATAAGTTGCACACGCTCAATCACTTCGGCCTGATCTTGAAGAGCAGGCGGGATCGCTCGGTGACCCTGTTCTGGAGTGTTTCCAGAAAAGGCTGATCGCCAACTCCTATCCGGCGGGTGCGGTCTCCGGCCCTTCCGTGGCATCTCGGGTCTGCGGGCACCATGATAGGGAGCGGGCTAAAGAAGCTAGGGCTTGGCTGGCGGAAATCTCCTTGGAGTACCATCAGCAGTGCTTTCTTAATCCCCGGTCCCCTTTATTGTAATAATAATTTTTTTGTGTAAGGCTGAGGAGCCCATAATACTCCTCAATGAATAAAGTTCTTCTTTTCTGATGTTCTTTTGTCTCCCTAGTACCTTTGCATATTTTCTTAAAAACGAATCTAGGGACCTCGGAACCGTGAAAGAGAATAAAATTTATGGAAGAAGTCTCTTATAACTTGGGAGACTTAATAATAATAATAAATTACATCGCTTCGAAAAGAAGAAAATACATTCATTTGTATAGTTTGAGTTTTTCAGCATTATAGGGCCGAAGAAAATTACGTCCTCCCGCATCTTGTAAGCGATAGGCTCCACCGGGAAATACTTCGGAGACGAGGAAATGGTCGTCCCACTTCGGGGAGAACTTGTGCAGTTTGCCCTGGTCTACGAATTCATTCCACCTTAATATCAAATCTCCTATCTTGAAGGCGCGATGCTTAACCCGCGCGTTGTAGTAGCGAACAGTCTGTTGTTGGTAAGCAGCCGCTTTGATCTGTGCTCGATCCCGCTTCTCTAGCAAGATGTCCAAATTGGTCTAGAGCGCCGAGGTGTTGGCTTCGTCATCGAAGTGTTCGACTCTATAACTGGACAGTCCGATCTCCGCTGGGACCATTGCCTCGGTGCCGTAGTAGAGGCTGAAGGGGGTCTCTCCCGTGGGCATTTTCTTCAATGTGCGTAAGGCCCACAGTACCCACGGTAGTTCCTCGATCCAGCTGCCGTACCTTCTTTTCAAACTAGCTCGAAGACCTCGGATGATGTCTTGGTTAGCTACCTCGGCCTGTCCGTTGCACTGAGGATGCGCGACCGCAGCAAACTTCATTAGTATGTGGTATTTGTTGTAGAACTCTTTGACTTTGTCATTTTCGAAATTTGTCCCATGGTCAGTAATGATGCACCTTGGGATCCCGAATCGAGAGATTACCTAGTTCTGCAGGAACTTTATGGTAGTGGCGGTGTTCGGTCTTCTGATGGGGATGGCCTCAATCCACTTCGTAAAATAGTCTACTGCGACTAGGATGTACTTGTGCCCGCCCGTACCAGTTGGCAGTTAGCCCACCATGTCCATCCACACTGGTCAAACGACCAAGGGGAGGTGAGGGCCGTTAGCTCGGTAGCCGGAAGATGGGGTATGCTACCGTGGAGTTGGCAGCTCTTGCATCTTCTGACAAGCTTCTGAGTGTCTTGGTGTACCATTGGCCAATAATATCCTTGGAGTAGTTTCTTCTGGACCAATGTACGGGCTCCTTGATGCACTCCACCGACCCCTTCATGTATCTCACGCAGGACGTAGTCAGCTTCATGAGGGTCGACGCACCGGAGCAGAGGCTGTGTGTATGAATTCTTGTAAAGGTTTCCATTGCTCCAGATGAAGTGGAGGGCTTTGGCTCAGAGGTGGCATGCTTCCCTTCGGTCTTCCGGAAGTATGCCATCCTTTTGGAACTCCAGGAGGGGCTTCCTCCTATCCTGGCCCTCCTCCTGAGCAGTGTATACCTGAAGCGTTGTCTCTCTGTCTTCCACGCTGAGTCGTGGCAAGACTTCAAATAAGATATTCCTCTTATTGTTGGCCGTATAGGAAGAGGTTATCTTGCTCAGGGCGTCGTCCTGGGCATTCAGGTGCAGGAGAATCTGTTCCACTTGAACTTCGTCGAAATTTTTTCGTAGTCTTTTTACCTCGGCCAAGTACATCACCATGAGTGGCTCTCGGGCCTCAAAGCGCCCGGTCACTTGGCCGACAACTAGGACGGAGTCGTTGCGAATCCGGATCATCTTCAGCCCCATCCCGGAAGCGATTTGCAACCCGGCTAGCAAGGCCTCGTATTCCGCGGTGTTGTTTGATGCTCTGAACCCGAGCTTCAAAGAATACTCCATTTCTGCCTCGTTCGGGCCTCGAATGATAAGTTCAGTCCCGCTCCCTTCCTCGATAGAGGATCCATCCACGCAGAGGACCCAATCGGAGACAGAGTCAGGTATTTCCTCGACCGAGGGTCGGGACCCGGGGACGGGTGCTGACGCTGTTTCCTTGGTGGGGATAGTGCATTCGACAACGAAGTCTGCCAGGACTTGCACTTTGATGGCTTTCCTGGGGCGGTATTTGATGTCGAATTGAGATAACTCCCACCTCAATTTCTCCAGACGACCAAAAGACTCGGGGGAGGCAACAATTGCCCCTATAGGCCGCTCAGTGAGGACGAGGATGGTGTGTGCCTGGAAGTAGTGTCGTAGCTTCCTTGAGGCGACGATAAGCGCCAAGACTATCTTTTCTATGGTCGGGTACCTTGTTTCCGTGTTTTTGAAGACATGGCTCACGTAGTAGACCGGCTTCTGCACTCCTTCGACTTCTCGAACGAGCACCGAGCTAGCAGCATGACTGAAGACTGCAAGGTACAATGATAGCTCGCCTCCTTCGATTGGTCGGGTGAGCAGCGAGGGAGTTTCCAGGTGCACTTTGAGCTGCTCGAAAGCGTTTTGACATTCTTCCAACCATTCGAACTTTGGGATCTTTCTCAGGGCTTTAAAGAATGGGAGGCACTTTTCTCCGGATCTCGACATGAAGCGACTTAGAGCGGCCACTCTCCCCGTAAGTCGTATGATCTCAACGTTGCTCTTCGGTGTGGCCATGTTGAGAATGGCGCTGATCTTTTCCGGGTTAGCTTCGATTCCTTGGTGGGTAAACATGAACCCGAGGAATTTCCCGCTAGTGACTCCGAACGCGCACTTGGCCGGATTCAGCTTCATTTTGTACTTGCGGAGGATGTCGAATGCCTCGCCAAGATCTTTGGTGTGCTCGTCCAATGGGGTTGATTTCTTGAGCATGTCGTCGACGTAAACCTTCATGTTCTTCCCAATATGTGGTTTGAACATTTTATTAACTAGGCGCCGGTATGTAGCCCCAGTATTTTTGAGGCCGAAGGGCATCACCTTGCAGCAGTATACCCCCCGGTCCGTGGTGAACGCGGTAAGTTCTTCATCTGCGGGGTCCATATAGATCTGGTTGTAGCTGGAGAAAGCGTCCATGAAGCTGAGCAATTCGTGGCCTGCCGAGCTATCTACTAGCTAGTCTATCCAAGGGAGGGGATAGTTGTCCTTCGGGCATGCCTTATTCAGGTCTATGAAGTCGACGCATATGCACCACTTCCCGCTCGTCTTTTTAACCATGACTACATTCGCCAGCCAGTCCGAGTAGTCAACATTTTGAATGAAGTTGGCTGCGAGCAATCTATCGACCTCGTCTTCGATCACCTTTTGCTTGATCGGCGCGAAACTACGCTTCTTTTGTCTGACGGTTCGGGCCTTAGGGTCGACCCCGAGCTTGTGCGAGATTACTTTGGGGTCGATCCCGGGCATGTTAGCAGGCGCCCAGGCGAACACGTCCGAGTTCCCTTGGAGAAAGTGGATCAAGTCTTCGTGTCGGGTTCCTGTTAAAAGGGATCCAATCTGGATGGTTCGTCCCTCATTCCCCTCGACAAGGGGAATTTCTATTAGCGCCTCCACCAGGGATTCTCGAATCTGGAAATCATTTGCGTCTTCGAGGTCGTCGCTATGTTCTCCGGCGGTGGATATCGCGATGAAGCAAATCTTGGCGATTCACTGGTTCCCGTAGGCCCGGCCTATCCCCTCTTGATCTAATAGAAATTTGATCATGAGGTGGTAGGTCGAGATTTGAGCCCGGAGGGCGTTTAATGTCGGGCATCCAAGGAGGATGTTGTAGGACGAGGAGGTCCTAGCGACGATGAATTCCACCGGTACGGTCCTCGTATGGCCTGCTTCCCCAATGTTGAGGAGGAGGGTTACTACCTCTTCGGCCGGGATGGAATGGTTGGTAAATCCGGACAGGATGTGGGAGGTTGGCCATAGGTCGGATGGCCCTAGGCCCATATGCTGGAAGCAATCATAGAAGAGGATATCTGCCGAGCTTCCGGAATCGACCAATATCCTCTGAACCTCGTAACGGTGGACCCGTGCCGTAATCACGAGTGGGTCGTTGTGAGGCAAGGATATACCGTGGAGGTCTTCATCAGTGAAGATGAGGGGCTTGGCGGTCCTGCATTTCTTTCGGGAAGGGTCGCTTGTTCCTTCGACAGGTAGGAGGCGATGAGTCTTGCCGGCTCTATGTGCAGACTCCGAGAAAACGATCATGATTTGGCCGAACGTTAATTCGCCGGGAGGGGGTTGGTCTTAGGTTGCGCTAATGCAAAAGAGCGGAGCCGCTCTTTGTGCCTAAGACCCGACCTTATAGCGGTGATGACAATTTCATCTCGGTGGTCGGGGACTTCGAGGAGAGCGTTGTAGAAGCAGGTGACATATCCCATGAAGAATTCTTTGTCCCCGCTCTTTATGGCGAATAGGTGGTCGACTGTTCTCTTCTGTCGTCTGTTGCCGACGAAGTGTCGAAGGAATTGGGTGGCCAACTCGTCAAAGATCGAGATAGAGCATGGCGCCAATCCCCGAAACCAGTTCCGGCCTGCACGAATGAGGGTGGTTGGGAAAGCTCGGCACTAGGCTGCGTCCGAGTTATCTTGGAAGCTCATGCTCGCCGTGAACACGTCTAGGTGGTCCTTCGGGTTGGACTCCCCGTCAAAAAGGGCCACCTTGGACGGCTTGTTCCTGGAAGAGACGTATACGGCGAGCAACTCCTCGGTGATGTGCTTTATAAGTGAGTCGGCAACGTACCTGGCCCCTTCACCGGACGAATGACCCTCCCGATGTATACCCTCGATTCTCTTTTCGAGGGCGTCGAGGCAGTCGTGATACCTTAAGGATTCGGCGCAGTCAGAGTGGTGGCCTTTCCTACTTGTGGTCCGCACCAGGCTGCGACTCCGATTCCGTTCTATCAAATTTCGTAGGTCACCAGGCGAGGTCCTTCTTGAGTCTTCACGGCGAGTGTCGTTCGTGCGATCCCGTCGAGGGAGAGGGTGTCGGTCATGCCTGGGAGCAGGCGAGTTGACCGATACCTCCTCGGGAGGGATGGGAACGCGGCGGGCCTCGGGGTAATGGGCGTTTTCGCGAGATCGCGGCATGGGGCCGTGTGGCGCCCAGCGGGCCATAGAATCGGTCGCCACAGGGGAGCCGTAGTTGCTAGAGTGAGCATAGCGTTGTTCGGTAGCGCTAGCGTGGGCGGTGTCATCCACTCCTCTGCGGAGGTCGTGATCCCTGGAAGGGGGAACGACGACTTGGGGGGCTGGGCCCACCGTTTGGACATGGACAAGGGCGTCGACTATGGATGCGAACCTATCGATCCTTGCCAAGAGGGCGTGGATGGCGTTCGGAGGGGGAGTAGATCCATTCATGCCTCCGTTGTGGGGAGGGAGGCAGCTTATGCTGGGATCGTCACGGTCTTCGCTCACCATGAAGTCGAGATTGGAAGATCAACTTTCGATAGGTGGAGAAAATTGATGGCTTTCCTACAGACGGCGCCAATTGATGGAGGCATGAATCTCCTTCAGATGTTGTCCTCCGTCGATCTGTTGCGAGTGTTGATGAAGGGTTGAGATTGACGTTAATGGTGGTCTTCTTGAGCGTGAGGATCTCAATGGGTTGATTTCGAGGTGAAGCCGAGCTACCTGCAAAGAATTCCGGAGGTGGTTGTACCACCGTGGACCCTCCGACGATCAAGTTAGCCGAGGAATTTGGGCAGAGTAACAGATTGTTGGATTGAATATGCTTTATCTGAGGCATCTAAGAGAGGGGTTTTTATAATGGTCGCTTGGAGAGAGATGGCGCGGTATCTTTGCCATCAGTTATGCCCCTGACGTTACGCCTGCGTGAGTGACGGGATCCCCCCATTAATGATGAGATACACTCGTTAATGGGGGGATACAGTAGCGCGGAACGCGGGATGTTGGGTGGCGGATATCTCGCTTCTGGCGAGATACGCGGAGCCGTGGCGGAGCCGCTTGGGCTCTGCGTCCTTGGTTGCTCGGTAGAACAGGGGAGGCTTAGCTTGGCGGGTGGTTCGAAGGCAAGCGGGAGGCCGAGAAAGCTCGGTTCTGTGATAGCTCGAAGGCAAGCTGGGAAGGCTGAGGAAGCTCAGCGTGTAGGAAGGCTCGGAGGCGAGCCGATGGTTATTTGTAAGGCGAGCATATGTGTGTTCTGGGAGGCCATCAAAGGTCGGGTCAATCCTTGGGGCGAAGGCTCGGAGAATGCCTTCAATGTACCATGTTTGCTCATGTCCCTTGAGCCCCGGGACACGTCATCTACCACGTGTCATGATCAGGGTAATCCCCACTTATGAGTATCATCACAACATTTCATTAAAATACTATGAAGTATAAAAAAAACCTTTTTTCTTTGAATTGTATTATCAAAACTCTTTGCAATTATGCCTCTACAACCATTGTTAGGGGACCCACTATTGAATGGTGTGGATTATCGCACATCCTTGGGCTAGTAGAGCGAGATGCAGACCTCCTCACGGAGCATTCGGTCTCGAAAGATTTTTAATACGATTTTTTTAAGAAAAACGAGATTTTCTATTTAATAATAAAATAATTTTTTTAAATATATAATATTATCAAACCACATATTTTCAAGATATAATAAAATTCCATATTTTCTAAAAAAATAAAAGAATGAAAAGTTTCACCAAAATACCTTCAAGTTATCCAAAAGTCAAGTTTTACAGTAAAATACCTTGAACTATCCAAGCTAAACTATTATCACTAAAATACTTCACATTCTTAAAATACACATCCATGGAAACCCTAAAGAATATAAATAATTTCTCGAGATTATTTTGAAACTATATTAAAAATATTTTTCATAAAACCCCTTCAAGTTATATAAAATTACATTTAAGAACTTTAGTAAATATGGGTTTAAGCGGGATCAATTCTCTTGAGCCCCAGGGAGCCGGAGAAAGTGAGTACTTGTGTATTTAAGGTAGAAAACTTAACGGTGTTATCAATGGTAATTGTCTTGGAAAAAGACACAAATCCTGCCGTCCATATACAGCAGTTACCGATAACTCCCGAACCTAATTCAGAACCCAAATCAGTTATAAGTGTCCGACTCAAGTCTGAGTCTAACTCATGTCTAAATCCAAACTCAACCAGAATCTAAAACCAAACATGAACTTGAATCCAAACTCAAGTCAGAATCCAAATCTAACATGAACCCAAAGTCTAGCATGCATAGTTGAAACTGAACTTGAATATCAGAACGATATCAACTTGCAAACATGACTTGACTTGACTTGAACCATGAATACAACTTGACATGAATACAAGAATACTTGACATGAATACTCGATATCGACATGAACTCTATCTGGACACTTGATGTATTCATGGATTCGAGCAAGGCCTGTAAATTTAACTGTAACTTAGCATATACGGGGTACTGGGGTAGTTCATGCGTGAATCCAACGAAATTTCAGAAGTCCTGCTAGATCATGAATCCAGGTCTACTAACACAAGTAAGCTATCATGAGGACCCGTATTTCCTTGCTCCTGGATTACAGCCTGTTGAGTTTGGAATACTTCAACACTAGGTTGAAGTCCCGTTACTAACACTTGATTCGAGCCCGTGGTTCCTTACCCTTGAATTACAGCCTGTTGGGTTCGAGAATACTCTTGAGATTGGCTGACATTCACTCTTGAACTTACGTTAAATTAGTATACCCAAGTAGAGACCTGATAAGTCACTTACATTCACTGCATGTTCACTATACTTACACTATACGGCCATGTTACTTTTGTTTGCCATGCTCATGCTATCATGCTTATCTACTCGTCATACATTACCATACTTGTTCACATGTATTACAATAAAACTGCATGCTAAACAAACCTGCCAAGTTGAAATTAAACGACATGCTGACACAACATACTTCATATTCAATTATTCATAATATACATTTACCTTATCATTTTACTTTATACTTTACTTCATTTCCTTGGGATTTACCGAGCGAAAGTTTGCTGACGAGCATTCCATCCTCCTTTGGTTTCTTGGAATGTTCGTCAGATACTGTAGAGACTGCAGAGGCAGACATCTCAGAGGAAGAGCACCATCAGACCGAGACCCAGGCATAGACCAGTTACCATTTCTCTGTTTATGTATGCCGCCTGTTTAGGCGTTTCAATCCTTGTATTTCTTTCAGTTAAAAATTATGTATTGTAAATGAATCAAGTTGAATGTAAATAAAGTGGTTGAAGTTTTAATCTCATATTTATTATTTTGTCATTTTATCTTGCTTGTTTTACGCTTAGCGTATTTATTCCGGGAAATGATCTTCTCGAAATAAATACGTCGCGGGCTTGCCACGTCACCGTTTTCGTCTATTGGGAAGCGGGGCATGACAATAAGCGTACGTTGTATTTTCGTTTCTTTCTGCAATGATAGGGTTAAATGATGGGACCCCATTAATATTGATTAATGCAAGGAAAACAAACCAAAGTTTAAATCGTTGGAACAATTTCAAAACCACTCGGTTTTCTTGAAAAAAAACTTTTAAATGCGAAGCCTAAACCACTCATTTTAAAAGCTATCATGGTTCTTTCAACTATATCAAGTTCATTACGTTCACGGTTTCGCCAAAACCAGCCGCAACCCTCCGTCATTTCAGTTGGGTATTCAGTAGTATTCAAGCTATGTATTTTGACCTTCGTCAAGGCATAGTGATTGGTAGCTGCTGAGCATTCATCTGTAGCATAGATAGATGTGTTGATTTGGGACAGTCGTACAACTATTTTGGCCTTCGTCAAGAGTTTGTACGGATGGGTTCAAATTAACCTGGACAATGACGGGTAGAACTTGACTTGCGACTTATGATATTTTGGCCTTCGTCAAGATTGTTTACCGCCGAAAACAGAGACGAACCGGGATGCATCGTCTTGCCTGAGTTTGAGGGCAGATGCTATTTGGATTTATCCGTCCACCTATCCGAAGATACCAAGTTGATTTATAGCACCATATATCGGAGGTTTGGACAGATGCGGCCATTGTAGCGGACTTCGTCAGATTCCCCCTTGTTTTATGAAGGGTTTTTGATTGTGGGGACGCTCTTCCCTACAGGCACAAGCCCCCGCAGTTAATTACGTTACCGCATTGCGATAACCAATTTCTCCTGCTCCGGCAGTTCACTTCGTGTCGTGCGTATGTTTTGTTTTGGTTTTGGTTGCCTGTGGATTGTATACGGAGACTAGTTTATGTCGTCGTCCGTAAGGTGTGGATTAGTCCAAATCCATATATTTTTAGATTTGGGCTTGGTTTTATTTAAGGACCGTTAATCTAGTTTGACATTAAGATCAACTTAAATATATATATGAGTATTTGGGGCTCAGTTTGTTTTTGACTAAGGATACGTTAGTCCAATTTGAGACAACGATCAACTTAGCAAGATTTTGAGGATCATTTTTATTTCAGATCCAATAACAGAGTATTCGGGCTCGGCTATAGGAAAGACTTCAGAGACCTAGCCAATTTGGGGGCTTGGTCTGCTTAGTCTTTTATTTTATTTTAAAAGTGCTAGGCACTTATTTGGGCTCTGTTTGTTCAGCCCCCTTTCCTTTCATGCCGAAGTGCTAGGCACTTATTTGACCTCCGACGCTCACATATATGACATGTGAAGCATTCAGTCATGGGCACCGCCCAATGAGCGCTGACCACTCAGCCCTTTTGGCTATTTGCGGAGTGCTATGCACTTTTGTTCAGCGTCCACGTGATGAGCACGTGCGGTGCTAGCCTTCTGTTTTAAGCGCCCGCGTGTCTTTCACGTGAGGCGCTGGGCGCTGTTAAAAGGGGCGCCCACGTGAGAAGCATGTGAGGCGCTAGTCTTTTTCCCTTTTTAGAGATTAAATCTTTGTTAATATTTTCAGAGAGGTTAAAGCTTTATCGATGGCGTTTTGACCATTAACGCTCGCTAAAATCACTATATTTGAGGAATTTAGGTTGAGTTTTTAAAGAACTAAGTTCTCAATTTAAACGAACTAAGTTCCTGGAGTATTATGGACTCCATGTTCTTCATGTCCAACCTTGTTCTTCCCTGAATTTTTGATTCTCAAGAACAAAATTTTCCCGATGAGAATTAAATTCTCAACTTGTGAGAGACTTGTCTTTGTAACATTTTGAAATATTATAGATAATTAATTAAGTTATTTAGTTAAATAGAAAATGTAATTTAAAATTTTATTTGTAGTAAAGAGGGTTTTTAAATTAAAGTGGAATTAAATTAGTAAAGAAAATAGTGTTTATGTAATAACATGTGTAATGAAGGGTTTATGTGAGAAAGTTAGTGTCCTTATGCTAATTAGAGTTGTATGAGGGTTTTTATGCAATTAGGGTTAGATAATGATTAAGCTTAAGATATACTTCCAAGACACCACACCTTAGGAGTAACCACACACAAACATCTCCTTCTTGCATGTACACCTCATGCACACACACCTCACCCTTGCATAAAAACCCCATATCCTTTTGGTGACACCTCCTCCTACAACCCTCACTCATTCTCTTTATCTTTGTGCAGTCATATATCATTTAGAAATAAGAATTTAGCTGAAAGGAAAAGAAAGGAAACTTTTTAAAACACATAAAAAGAAAAGAGAAAAGAAGAAAAGAGCTATGTGCTAAAGATTTCATCACCACCATCTAGTTAGGATTTTGAGCTTGTGCATCTTGGAGGAAACCTTTCAGTGATCTTCTGTAGGTATAATTTCAACCCTGAAACTTAAATTAAGTACCGTTTTAATTTAGAAATCGAATATCGGTAATATCGTATTTTTACAAGTTTAGGCTCCGTCTTGAATCTGCTGTAGTTTAGATGAAATTAACACAATCAAACAGTTACATAATCTTATATATTAGACCTAGAATAAACCCTATAAAGACGAACCCCGTTGCTCGGAAAATGGCTGTCCACCGCCGGATTTTTAGGGGAGTTGAGTATTGGGATTTTTAGGGCAGGTCTATGAGTATGTATTAAGATGTTTGGTACTGTTTGTTTAAGTTATTTTAGCAGTATATGAAATCTGGAAGCTAATATCTGAAAAGGGGTTAAAATTCTAAAACACGACATGGATGTTTCGTAACGCGTTTCTGTTTTCTGTTACGAACAGAGATTAGTTAAATTCCAGTTAGTATATGTATTAGATAGTTTACAATCACCGTACGTAGTATAGTTAATACATAAAACTTGTATTTTTATGTTTTCGCCGTATCAGAGTTTAGCCGTTTCTTATACAAATTAATGTCAATGTTAGATTTAAGTACGGGAACTTCGGAGGCCGAAAGGTAAGGAAAGGGATTAATGATTTCTGAATAGATTCAACGTATTCCGGTGAGTAGACTAAACATCTACCGGGGGATTTTGTATGGATAGCGTGATACGCCCGTAGTTTAAGTTTACATTTAAATTGTTCCTTTGCATATAACATTTGATCGTATGCATTCACATATATACATCGTCATGTTAGTAATTGTTAGAACACGGCACAAATTATCGATGAGTCATTCTGCACTTGCACATATCTACATGTTACACTGCACCTCGTCGATATTAAAATGTCACATGCGCACTTAGTACTTACTATACTCAATATGATTCATATCATACCTTAAATATCAATAATGGTAGTTATTTTGCATAGATATTATCATGTTTCATGTTCTAGTAATTGTAATGTTGGTATAAGATGTATTGGATTATTACGGATTTATGGTTTTGAGTTTTATATATTATTAATGTTATATTCATTGATTCTTCCTGAATAATATGATACGTCCACCATGAGATGTCGTTTTTTTTATTTGGATTTATTCCGAACCGAGTGGGAGGGCTATACGGTTGCGGATTTATACGTTATCCAGACTGAGTGGGGGGATATACAGTTGGATACATGGTGGACCCGGTCAGGACCGAGGGGCAGGAAAGCCGCATTTGAGGCGGGGAGTCTAGCGAGGATACTCGATACCGGAGACAGTTATGAACACAGCGGATATCTCGGTGATGTAAGTCAACGTTACACACCCCACAAGATGCGGGGAGGCGGAATAGGTAAAACAATTATTTTGTTTAAGGTAACATCGACTAACTTTACGGATCTTTGCTAAACCCTAACTAACAACTATCTAGAAGTGCTAAACTAATATGATAGATGATTATACCTCAAGATACTA
Organism: Agapanthus africanus; assembly: GCA_030015575.1. Taxonomy (NCBI): domain Eukaryota; kingdom Viridiplantae; phylum Streptophyta; class Magnoliopsida; order Asparagales; family Amaryllidaceae; genus Agapanthus; species Agapanthus africanus. Next base: position 77,474,007 of record CM057343.1, read on the forward strand.
GTCCTTCTTGTTCTTGTTGTTCACCTTCTCGTTGGCCTCCTCGATGTAATAGAAGATCCGCCCGAGAGTTCCTCCTCCAAGATTTAAGCTCTAACTTGAGATAACTAAGTGGCTAGGATTGCTAATCCAAGTGACCTAGAAAATATAGAAGTGGATTAAGGATCTATTAGTCTTTCTAACCCTTGGGATCTCAACACATGAGAGGATTAGGGTTAGGTTTAAGAAGAGGAGAGCTTGAGGAGAGAGAGTGTGTTTGTTAATTATCTATTGACAATATAACTCATTTGTGTATATCATGAAGCATAAAAATATCTTGCACAAATATCTTTCATGCTTCATTTAATGCAAATGGATGAATCATCTCATGAGTCATGATTTCAATTAATGCAAATAACACATAAGCTCTCCACCTCATTAAGTTTAATTCACAAATGAATTAAAACTAAATGAGTCACCTTTCTTCTAGAAGCTTCTCAACTAATTACGAGAATGCCCCTCCCATCCGTATTTACGAAAAACACGGATAAACTGAGACTGCATAAATCCAATAATCCAATACTAGAATCTGGCTTAAACTAAAGCCCGCTAGTATAATCTGTCCGAACATCATACGTGCACAAGTACACGTATATGTCCTAACTCTGTCGTAAAACCATACGACCTCTATATCGTTTCGCCTGAAGCAAGGAAACTCTCTGTGCGGGACTCTAAAGACTCGACACTATGCTGGCAGTGGGTTTAACCATAGGCCGCAAGCGGTACTAGCTGTACGTAACGGTCCCCAGGTAGATGTCGATAAGAAGGCCGATGAGGAAACCTATCCGAACTCCTACTGAGCCTGATGTGACAATCTCCGTACAGTCCGGTCTGTTCGTCTAAGACTATCGCATATCGGGCCTAGGGGAGGCAAGCGTCAGTCCCCTAAAAGCGGTATAGGTCGTGTTGGAGTGAAGCCCATTACACCTTGAGAAACTACTGGAAAACCTACCAGTAAATCTCGCTTGCCCTGGCCAGGGACTTTGCGTAATGGCTCTCCAAACACAGTGCGATATCAACTCCCAATACCGGGAGAGACGAATCCTATCTAACCACCACTGCCTCCAAGTGCTTCGGGACTGCACCCAACTGCTACTTGTTTGCACGACTCCTTTGAGCCGTGGTAGGGTAGCAATCTAAGAACAGTGAGAACACACTCAAGGCGAAGCAGCAGTGTCAAGTCTACGGACTATGTTGTACTCATGTCACCTGGGAACTATTAATTGACGACAGGTATAATACCAACCAACAGTTCCCTGCGAGTCCTTCCCGGTGTACCCGTAACCCAACGAGCACCTGCATACTATCTCCAGTACAACGTACTAATGGCTGTAGGACAGACCATCTCCCCTGCTGGGATGAGAAGCATATACACCAGTCTACTCCGGAGTATCGATGCCCTGTCTCGATAATCCTACGACTAGGGACCTGAAAAAGGATGTGCTTGTATACTACCCAGCTCCCACTAGTGTGACTGCCATCGCAACGCTGGTAGTCAAGCAAGATCCTATGGGCTCTATCAATATGTATTCGTGATATGCTAAAAGAAACATATACACATATTAAGATAGATATAAACTAAGTAGTATACTACTATGTTGAGCAAGACTGTTAATACAACATTGAATATCCTAAGCTTCCATTAAGTAATATACAAACTAATATGATACAATAATGGCCCCTAGGGCATATACACTAACAATCTCCCACTTGTACTAGGGCCATGTACTGGTGTATCGAAGACCTATCATCTAGAATAGCCTCTCAAACTGTGTCTGAGGTAAGACCTTTGCGAATAGATCTGCAGTGTTCTCCTCTGTAGCAAATCTCCGAATCTTGATCTCCCGGCGATCTATGATCTCCCTGATCAGGTGATACCGCCTCAAGATGTGTCTGGACTTCTGATGGGACCTGGGTTCCTTCGCTAAAGCTATAGCCCCGTTGTTGTCACAATATAGAGGTATTGGATCAACAATGGATGGAACCACCTGAAGCTCTGTAAGGAACTTCTTCATCCAGACTGCTTCTTTTGCGGCATCGCAAGCAGCGATATACTCTATTTCCATCGTCGAGTCAGCAACGGTGTCATGCTTGGAACTCTTCCAGGACACCGCCCCTCCATTGAGGGTAAAGACATAACCTGACATGGACTTGGAGTCATCCTTGTCACTCTGGAAGCTGGAGTCAGCAAAAGCCTCGATCTGGAGGTCTTTTCCGCCGTAAACCAAGAACATATCCTTAGTCCTTCTCAGGTACTTGAGAATGTTCTTTACTGCTATCCAGTGCTTCTCCCCTGGGTCTGACTGATATCGTCTTATTACGCTCAGTATGTAAGCTACATCTGGTCTGGTACACAACATCGCATACATTATAGAGCCTACCGCAGAAGCGTAGGGTATAACTAACATGCGATCCCTTTCCAAATCAGTCTTGGGAGACATCTCTTTGGAGAGGGTGATTCCGTGACAAGCCGGTAGATTACCACACTTTGAATCTTCCATACAGAATCTTTTCAGTATAGTGTTGATATACCTGGACTGCGAACGTCCAAACATCCTCTTTGATCTATCACGATAGATCTGGATCTCCAGAATGTAAGAGGTATCACCCACGTCTTTCATGGAGAACCTGTGTGACAATAATCCTCTGACAGATTGTAGCATAGGAATGTCATTTCCTATCAAGAGAATGTCATCCACGTACAAGACGAGGAATACGACAGTTCGTGCTACAATTTTACTATATATATATGGTTCATCTGGATTTTTTATAAAGTCATATTCTTTGACCGTTTCATCAAAACAGATGTTCCAACTCCGTGATGCCTACTTTAGTCCCTAAATGGACTTAAGCAACTTGCACACTTTCCCGCTGCTCCCACTCTGATTGAAACCTTCTGGCTGATCCATATAGACGCATTCTTCTAAATTACCATTTAGAAAAGCCGTTTTTATGTCCATCTGCAATATTTCATAATCATGGAAGGCAGTAATGGCAAGAAGGATCTGAATGGATTTGAGCATAGCCACAGGAGAAAAAGTTTCGTCATAGTCCAAGCCAGGCCTTTGATGAAAACCCTTTGCAACAAGTCTGGCCTTATAGGTTTCCACCTGTCTATCTACACCAATCTTCTTTCTGAAGATCCACTTGCATCCTATGGGTTTTACCCCATCTGGAGCAAAGTCCAAAGTCCATACTTTGTTGGTGTACATGGACTCCATCTCGGCCCGCATTGCATCCAGCCATCTTACTGAGTCGCCACTCTGGATGGCCTGCTGGAAGCTAGTAGGTTCATCATTATCAATAACGCAATCCTCTCTATCCCCGTCTATGAGAAAACCGTAGTATCTCTCAGGCGGATGAGACGGCCTACTACTCCTGCGGAGGGGTGCGGGAATGTCCTGTTCTTCTGAAACTTCTGGTTCTACCAAGCTTTCAGTAGTAGCTTGGGGTTCTAGAATTTCTTCTAGTTCTATTGCGCTCCCACTTGTTTCCTTTTCTAAATACTGCTGTTCTAGAAAATGGGCATTACGAGAAACAAAAACCTTTTGTTCCTCTGCGTAATAGAAAAAATACCCCTTGGAGTTGTTTGGATATCCCACAAACTTACACTGCACTGAGCGTGCCTCGAGTTTGTCCGCATGCTGCTTTTTATCAAAAGCTGAACATTCTCATATCTTCATATACTGAAGATAGGGTTTCTTCCCACTCTATATCTGATATGGTGTGGTAGGCACAGTCTTGGTAGGAACCCTGTTCAAAAGATATGCAACTAATTCTAGTGCATAACCCCAGAAAGATCGCGGTAACTCAGCATTACCCATCATGGAACGTGCCATATCTAATAGGGTTCGGTTCCATCTTTCCGATACACCGTTATGTTGTGGAGTGTATGGAGGAGTAAGCTGAGAGAGAATTCCATTCTCTTTTAGGTAACCCAGGAACTCGGCACTTAAGTATTCACCACCTCGATCAGATCTTAGTGTCTTGATACTTTTGCCGGTTTGGTTTTCTACTTCATTCTTATATTCTCGGAATTTCTCAAAGGCCTCGAATTTATGTTTCATCAAGAAAATGAATCCATACCTAGAGTAATCATCCGTAAAAGTAATGAAATATTAAAAACCGCCTCTTGCATGTGTAGACATTGGACCACATACATCGCTGTGTATGAGTCCTAAGAGCTCGCTCGCTCTTACTCCATGTCCAGTGAATGAAGTCTTTGTCATCTTTTCTTTGATACATGATTGACAAGTGGCATAAGATTGATATTCGAACGGATCCAAATATCCTTCTCTATGTAACTTAGTTAACCTTGTCTCATTGATGTGACCTAGTCTACAATGCCATAAGAAAGCCTGATTTATATCTGGAGACTTTCTTTTTAGTGTGTTCTGGACATTGAAAATCTGTAATTGGTTTAACACGTATATACCGTTATTTAGTGTACCGGACCCAATCAAACCATGATTAAGGTGGATGTTAACAACATCGCTTACAAACATGAAATCATAACCTTCTTTTGATAAGAACGATACTGATATGATATTACACGTTAAACTAGGTATACAAAAACAGTTGCGCAAAACCAAAATATGTGCACTCACCAATCCAAGGTGATAATCCCCTACAGACACAGCATTCACACTAGTTCCGTTAGCAACCTGGAGGGTCATATCACCAACCTTCAGCACTCTACGGTTTCTCAGTGCCTGCAATGAATTGCATATATGGGATCCTGATCCGGTATCCAATACCCAGGAAGTAGAGTTGATTGACAGACAATTTTCAATTACAAACACACCTGAAGCCGAAGCCACAACTTGCCTCAGGTCCTGGTTCTTGGCAATCCAAGCTTTGCAATCCTTCTTCCAATGGCCTTTCCTACGACAGTGGAAGCACTCATCCTTTGCCACTACCAGCACCGCAACCTTTGCCTTTCCCTTGGCTTCCACCTTACCAACACCACCTTTTGGTTTAGTAGCGGCCTTCTTCTTCCTTCCTTTGGCCCTTGCCTTGTGATTAGTCGAAAATATTGTATATTTTAGCCGGCAATTTCCTCATCATTTGCATTCATATAGAAGTGTTCGGCATTCATATTTTACATATTAGCAAAACTGTTGCAAAATATCAGATTGCATGTATTAGACCTTAAAACCGGCATTTCTAAAGGAAATTGACTGCATTTCATGGCATCGCATCTTCCCTATATTGCGCAACACTTGTTTTGAGATCTGTGCAGGAAAATCCAGAAGAAAAGGCCAAAATGTACAGGGTACCGATCAAACATTACGCCAACTCAATGATTTCAGTTCTGGTATCAATCCAAAGGGACAAACAAAAATCAACATATCAAAGAAAGCTCCAAATATTAGCCCAAGACCATAGAAGAAGCCACAAGCCCCAAGCCTTCAACATGGCCGCAGAACCGCGGCCAGAGCCTGCTTGCGCCGCGGTTCCGCGGCCATCTTGCCACGTCATCCACCAATCTCTGCACCAAAACTCTTACCTGTATGCCTACACCTCAAAAAGGCACAACAAGTTCCAGAAGACTCCAGAGACTTCTGCCAGATCAGCAAGCTTTGGGATCAACACTAAACTAGCCTATCATTCTAGAAACTTCCTCTTAAACCCTAGCTTAAACCCTAAGCTAAGCCTAACAAACTCCTTCTAGAAGTCTTTCAATAAACTTTTGGAGGGAACTCAAGAAGGCTTAGGGTTTGGGTGCTCTATAAATAAGACCCTAGGCTCACTTGGGATTCATCTTGGAACCTTGGAAAAATCAACCCAATTCTAGTATCAAACTAGAGCCATTCTATCTCTTCATCTTCTTCCACAAGTCTAGTGAGAGGACTTGTGTGAAACCCTAACCCTAATTTCAATCAAAAGCCAAGATCCCGAGTACCCATTCAAGCAAGAAGCCTTGCAACCTTTTAGGAGCCGAGCCGGTCTTCAACAGAGCAAGTGGTCCAAGCCGATCCGTGACTCACGGAGCCGAGCGAAGCCAAGTCGACAATTTAGTTCTTCCTCTTGTAGTTCTTGAGCGACTGTAATCAAATTGTTGATATAAATAAAAGGTGATATTCTTTTATCTTGTTTTCTTTAAATTCTTGCATCATGATTCAATCTAAATTTCTAGTTGTAATTCTTGTTGTGATATTTGAGTAATACTCCGCTCGTCGGGGAGTCGAGACGATCAATAGAATGATGATGTAATATATTTTAAATCGATTCTTGAATCCTACGAGTTTTGTAAACCCTAGCAAGATCAAGAATCGACGACCCAATTCGTTGCGATGCTTTCTTGATTGATATCGCTCGAGATTGGGGAGTTACGATCCTTTCTTGAAATTTCTAGAGGCTAGAGTGTTAATGATATCCACGAAAGAATAAGGGTTGAAGGATGAAACCCTAGTTTCAATAAGAAAGCCCTAACTCTCGTCGATCATCATCGATCTAGTATCAATCCTTCGAAGGACAAGAACACGAAATCTTGAAATTACATCACGTCTATAGATCCGATCGATTCCTACGAGCCTCATTTAGATTCTTGACATTTGGTTGGAAATATCATCGAAACCCCGATTCTTGATTGTTTATCAGTTTCTTGATTCTTGATTAAACTCGTGACACCTGAATCAATCGATAAATTCTTGAATCATGCTTTCTTTTCTTTTCGATTAACTTTTCAATTCAAACAAAGCAAATATAAAAACGAATCGCACAATCCCTGTGGACGATCCGCACTCACTTACGATCTACAACTGACACCGTAGTTGATTGCGGTCAAATATAATTTTTTGATTGTGAACTTTATTCAATTTTCTAATTACCGACACAAAGAGACTCTTATTGATTTGATTTACTTACTCAGTCTCGCATTTTACAATCAATCAAATGGCACCGAAATAGGGGACTATTTGAATTGATACTTTTACATCCAATCGGAAAATCAAAACAATCACCTTGGACCTGGAAGAAGAAGCACCACGAACAAACATAGTGGGTGTTTCCCTCACTTTCTGCAAGGTGCCCTCTGCACTCCTCAACATGTTAAGGAGTTCTGGAAGTTCAATTTCTTTACCTTGAATGTTGAAATTCAAGATAAACTGGGCGTAGGTGGAAGGAAGGGACTGAAGAATCAAGTCTGTATACAGCTCGTTCTTTAATATTGTCCTGAGGTCTGCGAGCTCTTCAATATAGCCAATCATCTTAAGGACATGTTCCCCTACAGATGATCCGACGACCATCCTCGACTGAAACAAGTTCTTTGAGGGCTCGTATCTAGCTATATGAGATTTCTCTCCATACAGTTCCTTGGTGTGGAGAAATATGGATTCTAGATCCATATTCTTGTGCCTCCTCAGATGTTCATTATTCATAGAGGCAAGCACGATGCACTTGGCCTTCGCGCAGTCTAACTCCCAGGTCTTGCAGATTTCCTTATCCGCGATACTGGATTCAGGACCTGGGATGGCAGGGGCCTTAGTAGTAAGGACATACCCCAATTTGTTATAGGTAATTGCCATCTTGACATTCCGGAACCAATCTTTATAGTTTGGCCCTGTCAAAATATTTTTATCTAATAATAACTTAAGGCCTGTCATATTTTGGGTCGCTGCAATTAGGAGAGAGAGAGAGGAAACACTTTAGCATGATGCTCTTGCAAGTTTAGAGTGGTTTTTAGTTTATCTAAATAGGATGGCTCCCACTGTTTCTCGAATCCTTCCTCAAACCAAAAAAGAAGAACTAGTCAGGACTATTCTTACTGTGCAATACTTGCTTAACCGTTCAGCCAGGCCGGTGTCGGTACTTCGAGGGAGGTTTTACAACGCTTTCGCGAAGTTCCTTAATTAAATAACCTATTTTCCCTGGGGGCGTAGCCCCGCTGACACCTTTCTCGACACCTACTTGGTTTGTAGCATTGATTGTTGAGTGAAAGAATCTCCCGATGAGTAGTATATACTCACAGTAGGATCGGGATCCAAATATCATCGTATGATAAAGCTGAAGGAATCCTACCAAAATTATCACACTCCAAATGGTATGCAACTCTAGCAAATTTCAGTTTCTTTAGAAATTCCCGATGTGGATTTTTCCCCCATGCTCTTATGACCTTGGCGTTGGTCAAAATATCATAAGGCACATGTCAAGTTCTACCCATCATTATCTTGTTAATTTGAACCCACCCGTACATACCCTGACGTTGGCCAAATGGCAGTACGACTGTCCCAAACCAACTCATCTATCTATGCAACAGATGAATACCCAGCAGCTACCAAACACTATGCCTTAGCGTTGGTCAAAATACATAGCTTGAATACTACTGAATACCCAAGTGAAATGACGGAGGGCTACGAATTGTTTTGGCAAAACCGTGAACGTAGTGAACTTGATATGATCGAAGGAACCTGATAGCTTTTAAAAGGAGTGGTTTAAGCTCCGCAATTAAAAATCTGCTGTTTTTAAAATAACCGAGTGGTTTATTTTAAACTGTTCCAACGATTCAACTTTGGTTTATTTTCTTTGCATTAAAATAATGCGTCCCATCAATTAACCTATCATTGCAGAAAACAACAAAAATACAACGTCCGTTTATGCCATCCGCATTCGCCACTGGGCCCCGTCATTCACCCGTTAGATTACTTAACTAATGACAGAGCGAGGGCTAGGTTAGCACGGATGCAAAACATAAGCAACGCCTACTAGATATCATATATAGATATTGTACATTCGTCAGACGCAATAATAGGCATTCCAGATCACAGATTAACATATTGGATATACAAGCAATCCGCATTTCTTTTGAGACTGCAATGAAAGACGGATTACACAGTCGCGATGAATAGCCAAACCCCTACCCTAGACCCCTACGGGTACTGCAAACTACCCGCTAAGTACCCGAAGTAAAGCGGTCTCCCTCAACGACGTGAGTAGGCCACTAAACACTTCAAAGTACCCGGTAGTTTGTGCACCCTACCTTGGGTCTATCCTAGGAGAAGAAAACGGTAAATGAAATAATACAACGGTGGCTACAACCTCAACCCGGATGTGCCCCGCAAAAGAATATTACAACAAATTACAATTTACATTTGAATGAAAGAAACACTCGTCTCACATCCCCGGCTATCCATTCACGACAATCCAACAAGTTCATATTCACAAACCAGTAAAAACCATTACATAAATGTGCAACCCCCTGCTAACCGACATACTAGCAGTTAGGGAAGGTTTACAAACACATTAAACACAACACAGATATAATCTAGTTAGCCAAAGTTCTTAGAATTTCGATCAAGCAACACATATGAATCTACTCCAAACAATTCTCTCTGCACATAAAACCTGAGCAGAAACAAAACATCCCAGAAAATACAACATCAACACAGAAGAATAACTGAGCAAATTTGGGTTGACTCGGCGTCAACTCGGCCGTGGATCTACGGCGGATCGCTTGGATCGGCCGCGGTTCCGCGGTGGTTTGGACGAGTCACGATCCCAAATTTCTTCACAATTCTTAAAAAACCCTGCCTGTATTTTTAAGGGTCCCTGAAAAATTTTTAGACCCCAATTTAAAATCGGCAGAAACTAAGTGAAAACGTCATTTTTTCGGGATTATTTTGCGATCGAATTTCTAAAGACTTTGCTAATATGTTAGTTATGGTTTATCTAGGCTCTGATACTACTGTAAGTCAACGTTACACACCCCACAAGATGCGGGAAGGCGGAATAGGTAAAACAATCATTTTGTTTAAGGTAACACCGACTAACTTTACGGATCTTTGCTAAACCCTAACTAAAAACTATCTAGAAGTGCTAAACTACTATGATAGATGATTATACCTCAAGATACTAGTCCTTCTTGTTCTTGTTGTTCACCTCCTCATTGGCCTCCTCGATGTAATAGAAGATCCACCCAAGAGTTCCTCCTCCAAGGTTTAACCTCTAACTTGAGATAACTAAGTGGTTAGGATTGCTAATCCAAGTGACCTAGAAGATATAGAAGTGGATTAAGGATCTATTAGTCTTTCTAACCCTTAGGATCTCAACACATGAGAGGATTAGGGTTAGGTTTAAGAAGAGGAGAGCTTGAGGAGAGAGAGTGTGTTTGTTAATTATCTATTGAAAATATAACTCATTTGTGTATATCATGAAGCATAAAAATATCTTGCACAAATATCTTTCATGCTTCATTTAATGCAAATGGATGAATCATCTCATGAGTCATGGTTTCAATTAATGCAAATAACACATCAGCTCTCCACCTCATTAAGTTTAATTCACAAATGAATTAAAACTAAATGAGTCACCTTTTTTCTAGAAGCTTCTCGACTAATTACGAGAATGCCCTTCCCATTCGTATTTACGAAAAACACGGATAAACTGAGACTGCATAAATCCAATACTAGAATCTGGCTTAAACTAAAGCCCGCTAGTATAATCTGTCCGAACATCATACGTGCACAAGTACACGTATATGTCCGAACTCTGTCGTAAAACCATACAACCTCTATATCGTTTCGCCTGAAGTAGGAAAACTCTCTGTGTGGGACTCTAAAGACTCGACACTATGCTGGCAGTGGGTTTAACCACAGGCCGCAAGCGGTACTAGATGTACGTAACGGTCCCCAAGTAGATGTCGATAAGAAGGCCGATGAGGAAACCCATTCTAACTCCTACTGAGCCTGATGTGACAATCTCCGTACAGTCCGGTCTGTTCGTCTAAGACTATCGCATATCGGGCCTAGGGGGCGGCAAGCGTCGGTCCCCTAAAAGCGGTATAAGTCGTATTGGAGTGAAGCCCATTACACCTTGAGAAACTACTGGAAAACCTACCAGTAAATCTTGCTTGCCCTGGCTAGGGACTTTGCATAATGGCTCTCCAAACACAGTGCGATATCAACTCCGAATATCGGGAGAGACGAATCCTATCTAACCGCCACTGCCTCTCAGTGCTTCGGGACTGCACCCAACTGCTACCTATTTGCACGACTCCTTTGAGCCGTGGTAGGGTAGCAATCTAAGAACAATGGGAACACACTCGAGGCGAAGCAGCAGTGTCAAGTCTACGGACTATGCTGTACTCATGTCACCTGGGAACTGTTAACTGACGACGGGTATAATACCAACCAACAGTTCTCTGCGAGTCCTGTCTGGTCTACCCGTAACCCAATGAACATCTGCATACTATCTCCAGTACAACGTACTAATGGCTGTAGGACAGACCATCTCCCCTGCTGGGATGAGAAGCGTATACACTAGTCTACTCTGGAGTATCGATGCCCTATCTCGATAATCATACGACTAGGGACCTGAAAAAGGATGTGCTTGTATACTACGCAGCCCCCACCAGTGTGACTGCCATCACAATGCTGGTAGTCAAGCAAGATCCTATGGGCTCTATCAATATGTATTCGTGATATGCTAAAAGAAACATATACACATATTAAGATAGATATAAACCAAGTAGTATACTACTATGTTGAGCAAGACTGTTAATACAACTGTGAATATCCCAAGCTTCCATTAAGTAATATACAAACTAGTATGATACAATAATGGCCCCTAGGGCATATACACTAACAGGTGATACCGACCGATGTTATAGGATGACAGGATCATTCAGGGAACGATGCCTGATGGAAATAAAAGATTTGTGTCGATGTTGGACACGGACAAATGAAACTTATTTGGAAATATTGATGAGATTTCAGTTTTGATTTATATACTTAGCAGTACATATTCATGCTTCCATATATTATCATGCATTATATTCATCCTTGTTGATATTATCTTTAGTTCGTCATACTTACATTATCAGCCGATATATGTTAGTTTTATTCACTGAGTTGACAACTCACCCCCGTTGTGCCACAGTTCCTTGCAGGAGTCATGTGGACGCGTAGCAGCAGTGCGGATCCACTTATCAGGTTTCATCGCTCTTTTTGCTAGGTGGGTTACCTGCGCAGTAACCTCCTATTTTGGTTTTGTATATTGGATATAGTATTACTCCATCAGACCCTGTATAGTTGACTTAAAATGAGATGTGGTTGTATGTATATTATTTTGACTGATGAGATCGTTTAGTTATGTTAAATTATATTTCTTTTACTTATGCTTGAGATTCTTCATCTTTAGTGGTGTATTATTTTGTGTTGGCATCTTTTTGCTCCCAACCGGGGATGCAACCTATTCATATATCCTATAACTGCTTATTTAATAATTAAAAAGGAAGTAATGTCGAAGTTTCAAAGCCAGTTGTTTAAACATCTATTATTTAAAAATCATTCGGCATGCTGCTTCATTCTTTTACTTAAAACTAAATATTTTCTAATTTCTGCAAAAAGGGTTTTGATCTTGGTTTTTGGCTTACTCAGATTATGTCGATATCTTTAGATACCATACAATCTAAGTGCCGGTCACATCCAAACTTTGGGTCGTGACAGTCTTGTGGATCTTAGATCCAGAAAAAGAACTAAGCTCTTTGAGAAGGGTTAAATCTTTAGCTATGTTAGGTAAATGAGATGTTTTTTTATCTCTTCTTTTCTTTCTTTACCTAAGGTTTTTTAGGAGAAGGAAAGTCTTCTTCTTTCTCAAGAATTGAATTCTATGTTGTTTTTGAAGCTTTCTGTGGTCTCTGTATGTCTCTCCCTCTCTGTGCGTTCTTCTATATCTGTCATTCCTTTCGAGACTTGAAGTCTCAGGTCCTTTATATAGGTAAGGCAAATTGTTGATTAGTTTTGAGAAAATCTCTTATTGAGAGATTCTAATTGATTTAATTGGTCTCAAAATCAATCTGGGGAATTTTACCCACCATTGGATCTTTGATCCAAAAATTTCTATTTTTACAGAATATGATTTTTGGTTTTTAACGAGATTGGGAAAATATTTTCCCTATACAGAGTTTATTCTGTAAGATGGTGATTTTTTTAATCACCATTGGGTTTTTAATCCAAGGTTTCTTTGTTTTACAGAGAGCAATCTTTCTTGTTTAGAAAGATTGAGGGAATCTATATTCCAAAATAGAATTTTATTCTACCATTAGACCTTTGATCCAATCGAGAGTATCTTCCTTATTTTAGAAAGATTTAGGCAATATTTTCTCCCAACATAATTTAATTCTGTATTTTGATGATTTATCATCCCCGTTGGATCTTTGATCCGATGGCTCTGTTTAACAGAGAGTAGAATTTAATTCTACTTGGGCACCGACACTCACATATTGTACACGTGGATGCCATTTAAGACTTTAATTCTAAAGATGGGTATTCCCGTGCTTTGCACATTGACGCCCGCGTGAGGAGCACGTGCGGCGCCATTTAAGAGTTTAACTCTTATTTATTTAGCGCCGGCATGAGGAGCACGTGCGGCACTCCCATAGGATTTAATCCTGGCATTGGCGCCCTCGTAGAGAGCACCCGAAGTGCTACCTTATTTAATTCAAACATAGCTTTGCCCTTTTATTAGGTTAAATATTGGGGAAACAAATATCCCCCACCATTGCTCTCACGTGGCTTACGCGTGGGTGCAACGGTGTCACCTTTTCTACCGTTCGATCTCCTGGGAAGTTGAACCGTCCTTTCATGTCTTATAAATAAGGCCTTTGGCCCTTGAGATGACTGTCGTCTCATCATCTTCCTTCTTCTTTCTTGAGAATTTAATTCTCTTTTCAGAGCTTAGATCTCTGTCCAAAGAAACTCTTAGAGTTTAAACTCTGTTTAAGAAAATTGGTAAGAATTATGACCATTTTTCTTTTAAAAGAGACTCTTTTTGTCTTGGATTTTTAACCCATTAGAGCTTTGCTTTTCTCTTGGAACGATCTCTTAGAGATCTAAAAACTTTGTTTAGGTAGACCATGGGTCTCGGAGATCTTAGGGTTTTACCCTATTACTAACTTTGATTTTTGAAGGTTATTTGGAATTTAATTCCATTTCATGAGCAGATTTCTGGGATTTTATCCCATTATCAGAGGAATTTAATTCCGGGATGTTCTACAGAGCTTAGCTCTGAGAAAATTTCTTTTTTAAGAAGTTCTTTTGGAAATTTTTATTCCTTTTCTTATTTTCCTTTTAGGGTTCTTTTTTTGCAGATTTGAAATCTGTTGTAGTACACATTTTTCAAGGGAGTTTAACTCTATAGTTTAAGGAGATTTCTCATTAAATGAGAATCCTTTTGGATTCTTACAATGAGTGCCTTTCTCATAATTGATGGGGGTGTTACCTTGATTTTGTAAGGTCCATTATAATGATTTTGGTATTTTGATTGCTAACCCTTTACTAGTTTTTCTTTTCAGATACTATGGCTTCTCATCTTTATGATCTTGAAGAGATCGTCTCATATGAGGACATTCACATTCAAGTCCGCTATCAGAGCCAGGAGTTTACTGACGCTCAATGCGCTGAGGTAATGCGTCGCTTCGACAATTACAACGGTCGATTGCTCCCCCGCCGTTCTGCCCTTTTGAAGATTATCGTGGGGTCAATTTAGGAAGCAATTCCTGGGCTTGACGAGGCTATGCCATTCGAGGCGCTTGATGATACTGAAGATAAGGTGCATTTAGTATATCCGATGAGCCTGATCTCAAAGAAGCGAAGAGATGATCTTGTCGATGTTTTGCATTGCGTCTTCCAACAGAAGGCGATAATATCCGCCTACCAGAGGACGGACGACATTAGTGGGGATCTCGACGCTTGTATTGGTGAGAAAATGCATAAGAAAATGGCCAAAGAGGCCGAAAGCACTTTACTCAGACCGGCTTCCAAGTTCCTGAATCTGTGTCCGGAATTCAGTGTTTTGCCGTTGTAAACACTTCTCTTTTTTTATCGTCGCCAATGTACAAATTTCTTCGAAGTATGAATGAAAAAATTCCCTTTTCTCTTTATGCCAATGCTCATGTGTGTCTTACAGGAAGTGTTGTTATACATATATAGAAACAGTTGCTGGCGCTCATGTATCGTGCGTGTGAGGCGCTGCTGAGGATTTTAATCATGAACTAGCGTCGGCTCTCACACGTTATGCACGTGAGGCACCGCTCTCATCCCGGAAAGAATCAATGCGGGTGCTCACGTGTTATGCATGTGAGGCGCTGCTGATGGAGTCGTTTCACCTCCTTGCTCTGATTCCCATGAGTCAACCCTTTCTTTTCCCATGCCTTTTTTTTCAGGCATTGGAAATAGCTCCACCATGCACAACATTTTTTGTGCCTAGACTTGAATACTTCCCTTTATAATCTGAAGCTCTGCTTTCCTTTTCTTTCACAATGAGAGAATCAATTTTTAACAAACTAAGAGTTATGGCTTGCAATCGTTCGCATGCTCATCGGCAACCGTGGGAGGTATCTATAGAGGGAATTGTCCCTCGTTTTACTGCGCGTTTGGCGGATCCCATTCTCATTAATGACCATTGTGACACGGTGATGTACAAGCTTCTAGCTCGTAGGGGCTCTCCTTTTCCTACAGGCTCCATTTGGCTTCGGACGGTCTTCTCGTCTGTACTTGCTGACATCCTTCCTCATCCAGCGGAGATAACTCTGGCAATGCTCGACGCGGCGAAGGAAAAGATCAAGTGCTTCCATGAGGCTTGTTTGATTACCCAGCCTCTGAGGGATTATTCGGTTCGTCTGCTAAGCCAAATACGGGATCAGCAGGCCATCATGTATGCCTTTGCTGATGAGCACAACGCTGACCGATAAGGAGCGACTCCTCGCGAAGATCGCCGCTTCGACATGATGGAGAAGGTAGAGAGGGAATTAGAGAATCTTGTATATCGTTTTGTTAATCCTTGTATCTCTGATCCCATGTTCGGCGATATTTTCTATGTGTAATAAATAATAAAAAAAATAATGTCGACCACTGAACGTTTCATCCCCGGCGCATATTCATATAGGCATCCTGCCTCCATACATACATTTTGTATTTTAATCTTTAGAAGTTTCTGATGCATGCATCTAAACATAGGTGAACATTGGACTGAAGTGATGCATAGCATATGGCCGGTTTTGAGCTGGCATATGCGACTTTTATTAGAATTTTGATCTGAAGAGATAGCGAGCAGATACAAGCGTCTTCTCAAATCTCATTCCTTAAGAAATGTATTTTTGAACCCCAAGGCCCATGAGTTGCGCCTTTCTGTTTCTTGATGTCTTGATTTAGCGCCCATTAGTCTACTTACTCGTTTCGGAGTCTGTAGTTTATTCACTTGTCTCAGAGTATCTAGTTTATTCACTTGTTTCGGAGTCTCTAGTTTATTCACTCGTTTCGGAGTCTCTAGTTTATGTACTCGTTTCGGAGTCTGTAGTTTATTCACTCGTTTCGGAGTTTCAAGTTTATGTACTCATTTTGGAGTTTATTTGGTTTGCCTTCCTTGGGTTTATAGGCAAACTTGTCCTAACATTGTATGTAGATAACCCCCATTCTTTACAATGGAGGTCCGTTAGGTTTGTGGTATTAGGGTTTTAGTCTGTGGTACCGTCGCGTTGGCTAATGTATTCCTTGATATGCAGTTCTTAAGCTGTTATTCGAGTAGCCCCACAACTGTCGTGTCTCTGATTCCTTCGGGGCCTGGAAAAGACGTCTTCAAGTAATCTCCTTAGGCTATATTACCATCGGAAGAGCAAACGTTAGGAATTTTCCATGACGTTTTTTACTTGAGGTTAGGCTCAGTTTGGAGCCCCGATGAGTCATAACCATTCCGCACTGGTGTGGGATGATCTCCGATAGTCTTTTAGGCTTTATATGAGTTGCCGTCAAGACCCGAAGCTGGGAATATATCGTCTCTTCATTTTTTTTTTGACGATGTCGTGCCGTTTCTTTGCTGAAATAGGGTAGACATCTGTAGGACCCCTATGCTGTATGTATTGCAGTTGAAGTCCGGAGCTCGGAATATGCCATTGCTCCATTTTTGTTTCGACCCTTGGGTCTTTATTGACGTCATGTCTACACCCTGCTGGAGTGAGAAGGAATGCTGGGACAGTCTCTAGGTTGTATTTGAACCATCAAGACTTGGAGCTAGGATTTTGCCGTGACTCCATTTCTATTTGACACTTGGGTCATTGTTGACGTCGTGTTTGCACCATGCCGGTATGAGGAGAACATCGGGGTGATCTCTAGGCTTTAGATGTTTCCATTAAGATCTGAAGGTAGGATTTTTCCGTCACTTCACATTTATTTGATTGTTACGTCCGCATACTGCTAAAATGAGGAGCACGTCGAGCTGGAGCTAGGATTTGTTTGCTATCACTCCTCTTTTGTTTGTTGACGTTGCGTCTGCACCTTGTTGGAATAAGAAGAACGTCGAGCTGATCTCTAAGCAGTAGATATCGCCGTCAAAATCTGGCTCTACCTTTGACGAAGTCTGGTGGGAAAATATAGTTCCCTTTCTTTCATTTGTGCCCATAGATCGTATACAAGAGTCAATATGTACATACTTGCAGGGCAGAGAAAATTATATATATATTTTTGTTTCCACGATGCTCTATCTTTTCAGCTTTTCATATCGCGAAAGTCGTAATTGCCCAATCATTTCGGCTATTTTTATATTTTTTACTCGCTGCTTTTTATTGCGAGTTGCCCAAACATTTAGGCTGTTTTTATATGCATATTTTTTGCTCGCTGATTTTTATTGCGAGTTGCCCCATCATTTCGGCTATTTCATATGCATTTTTTTGCTACTCACTGCTGTTTTTATTGCGAGTTTGGAATCTGATACCAAGCTTGGCATCAACATCGCTATGAATGGAATATTGCCATGAGTGAATCATCATTTGCCTTGAAAGGAGTTGGAGTTTGACATCTGTTTAGGCATCAGTATCGCTACGACTGGAATATTGCCAGGAGTGAATCATCATTTGCCTTGAAAGGACTTGGAGTTTGACAAATGTTTAGGCATTAACATCGCTATGACTGGAATATTTCCAGGAGCGGAGGATCTCGTAGGTCTATTCTCTCCTTAGGAATTATGGAGATTCCTAAGTGTGTGATCTTTTATAAGTTGTAAGGATCTTATAAGAGTATTTTCTCCTTATAAGTCGAGAGGACTTACAAGTGTCGTTCACCACATGGGGACATTTCTGGCCATTGGAGGAACTTGGTGGGCAATATTTATTCGTGCCCGTGAATTGTATACAAGGGTCAATATTGGACCGCCTGTAGGCAACATCAGGGGAATATGACGGCTTAAGAACATGTTTAGATCCCTGTAGCTTAAGGCCTTTGAATCTTACGAGCCGTGAGGGTCTCATAAGGGGAATTCTTCTTACGAGTCATGAGGATCCCGTAAGAGTATATTTTTTATATGTTTTTTTACGAGATTGCGTCCTTTCGGTTTTTCACAAGCTCGCCGGTAGTCCTGCTGTTTTTACTCACGGCGCCCTTTCAAGTTTTCATCCGTGCCCGTTTTTCTTATGGACATACTTTTTTTAACGAGATTGCGCCCTTCTGGGTTTTCATAAGCTCGCCGGTAGTCCTACTGTTTTTACTCACGGCGCCCTTTTGGGTTTTCATCCATGCCCATTTCGCTTGTGGACATACATTTTTTTTGAATGATGGAACTCCCGAAAGTAGTCTCACCACAGGTAATCCATCTGTTTGCCAGTGTCACGACCTGAAATATTAGCTCGTGACCAGCACTTGAACTACGCAATATCTAAAGGCGTAACGAAATTCAAGTAAGCTGAAACCCAGAAATCTAAACCTTTTAGCAAAATAAAGGAAGTGAGGTTTTGAAATAAAGGTATATGAAATCAAGTTTTCTTAATGCATAGAAAATGAACATGAATGATGCAAGTAAAATTTACTAGTTTGAAAACATGTTTCGTCTTTTAAAAAATTTGGCAGCACCTCCTTTGTATATTTTGATCCAAAACCACAAATACATCATAAGAATAATGGCATCCCCAAGCGGGAGGTAGCTCTTCGCCAAACGGCGGATCACAACTACGCAAGACAATATATAAAAGTATACGATGCCCAACGGCGAAGTTCACCACAAAAGATAAAGAAAAGCAAGACATATAAATCACAAGTAGCGGAAAACCCCTCGCTCTAAGTCTCGCAACCACAATCCCACTAAGCCTCGTTACTTATACAATTTACAAATTTTGATTGGTGGAGTTAACTAGATACAATATGAAATATAGATACAAGAGCGGGTACGATACAAATGTCCCACCTACCACTGCAAAACACCCAAAGGAAACTGTGTGCCAGCGATGCCGCTACTGATCCACGCGGTCAACCTGCAAGAACTGTGGCACAACGGGGGTGAGTTGCCAACTCGTGAATAAAAATATATCTACAAGTAGAAATCGAATAAACAACGACTCCTAGGTCAACTATATCAAAAGGTAATACTACGATATCTAGGGTGACCGGGTCGTATATGTGCCAACAAGGTAGTCAATACCTATATGCATGTGGATAACATCCAACAGTAATAATCAATGCATGTCTATGGATCTCGTCCAACCAAAATCAAGGTATGTATGCATGTGGATCTCGTCCACCCATATAATCAATGTCTGTATGCACATAAATATCATAAAGGAGTGTGCATGAAAGTATAAGGATATATATATCAACGGTGTCCCTCCCGACACATCAAAATCATGGAACCTGGGTGCCTAGCATCGACACTCGAAAACATCATGAAAACCGTGCCCAGCATCGGCATGCAAATCCTCATATATCGAGCTCCGTCAGTCCGGATCGGCCCACGGGCTCCGTCAGTCCGGATCGGCCCAAATCATCTCTCGACTCCGGTCGGTATCCTCCGGATATCCGGCGAACCCAAATACTATCACCGGTAGGTAGTAGTCCCTCTGCCAGGCTCACCGTCTACTGCACAGCGATCCGTTCTCGCCCCGGGGTACCATACCGGGTCCACCATGTACCCGCAATCGGCCTCATCCGCCTCCTCGAATCGGGTTTCACATGTCGCTCTCAGAACCGAGAAAACACATGGTGGACGCACTGAAATATCATATCAAGAGAAACCGGGTTTTTAAAACAACACATAATCTTTTTAAAAATGTCCACGGTTCTCAAATCCAGAAATCTCATGAAAACAGCATATCTCAATGCGTACAATAATAGAGCATGATGTATGCGACATATAATAGAAATGTAAGCATATCGTGTATCATGCAACGCAGAATAGTGATATGACATATTAAGGGAAAACCGCTCTTTTAAAATGATTCCAGTTTTTAAAATATAACATGTGGTTCCCAATTTTGCAATAAAACCAGTTATCTATATAGGTGCAATATGTATATGCGCAAGTATAGATGTACCAATATATGTGTGCACAAATATGGATATACAAATGTGTATATCCGCAAGTATGAATGTATCAATGTATATGTGCACGAATATGGATATACAAATGTGTATATCCGCAAGTATGAATGTATCCATGTATATGTGCACGAATATGGATATACAAATGTGTATATCCGCAAGTATGAATGTATCCATGTATATGTGCAAGCAGGTTATGCGAAGAGTCATATCATGATGCAGCAATCCTACTGTGTAGTGACATGGCAATTATCAATGATGAAGTGTGTGAGCCTATAAACTGTGTACGTGTGACATACGCATCATCGATAATGGTGCAGGTGTACTATCATAGGTATATGCGATGCAATAATAATATCATGAATGCAGCACAAGGTAAATCATCAGCTAAAAGCTATAAGGTATACGTAACTATCATATGTCCGAGTCGGTGAATCTATCAATCGGCATCTAGCCCAGTAACATCGCGTACGGTATAATCTATCGTACGGCAACCTCTAGTCAAGGGTAAGGATCAATCATCAAGTCAAACTCATCACGCACGGAATATCATCGTGCAGCGGCATTATACTAATAGGGATCCTATCATCCTATACGACAAAAGAGGGTACGGCCTAAAATCACATACGGCCTATCATCCATGATTCACAACATTCTATAAATGTATGTATATCTATGTGCCTATGTCCCGGTTCACATCCGCAATAATCTCATATTAGGGGACCGGCAGGGTATAAATCAACTCGATCGACTCGCATCCGTATGCCATCATATCATCATGTCATCATATCAGTCTTATATTCTTTCATCGCATTTAAATCACCTATCAAATCGAATTGCATAAACATTATATCACTACAAGTATAAGTATCAAATCTAAGATACACATCTGAACCATACAATCGGAATTTTAAAGAAGCGAATCGTAGTTTTGAAAATAGGGGTTACGGTGTTTTTAAGAAAGAGATATCATTTGAAAATCCATAACATCCCTCAAGGTATATACTTAAAAGGTACATACGATTCTTCGGTTTAGAAAAAGGTATGGTTCGGATGACGCATCTACATCAACTATCTATTCCTACAATACCCTAAACGGTAATATCGCTAAACGTCATCCTACGATAGTAGTAATATATCACTTCTAACTATCCTCTAGTTTCTAATATGGTTTCATAGCTATCTCATTCTAACCCTAGTTTCCTAATCTAGGTTTCCTAACCATATTCTATAAATCGGTTTTCCACCAAAAGTTTGCGGGGGTGCTATACGCCATCCACCCGACTTCCCCGGTAGATATAGATCTACTCACCGTAGTCTTCGCTCGCCGAAGTCAATGACGCATCGCTCCGTCGCTTCGGAATCCACGCGAAGGTACCTACAATAACAACACATATTATAACGATATTAAAATCAAGGCGGAAAACCAAAACGGCACACGCATTGCTCGTAGGTTAGAACCTATAGCATATGCATACAAAATCAATCAAACAACCTTTGTTGTCGATGTACAAACATGCGACAACCAAAAACGAATCAAAATATCAAAACTCATCATTTCAAATACGGAAAACATATCCTAAATCACACACAAGTGTTCCTAGATTTTGACTCAGGTCAAATAAAGCCAAGCAAACAAGTATAGGGTGATGTATATAGTATATATGAGCTACTGAACCAACCCCAACACCCCAGACAACCAAGTGGCCGGCCCCATACCAAGAAATTCCAGCGAGACCGGCCCCTCAGGCTCAGTTGGGTCTCTTTTTGTCATGGTGGTCTCCTATGGTCTAGAATTGGTCTCTGGTATTGTTTGGTTGTCTCAGATATTCCCTGGGTTGCTCCAGATACCCTATAGGCACACTAAAAGTCACAAAACTGATATGGGTCAATTCTAAAGTTTGCGCATCGAGTTCAGTTCTATAGTTCAGATCAGGGAAACGTGTCACCAAGGTCATGTAAACACTCACCAATATCCCCAGATTTTACCTATAGTCAATACAGAAAAATCCAGTAGGACCAAACACCCCTAAACATCATCAGATAACCACCCTACAAAATCCAAACCCTAGCTCTCCTACTCACCTGGGGTCGCCGGATTTGGTCCAATGGTCGCCGGCCAAAACCGGTGGAAGGGGTTAGGGTTTCAGGTGAACACTCCAGGTCTTGAGCACAACACTAACACACTGTTTGTTTTCCCAGTGAATGCTCGGGGTCACAGCAGGTCAGCGACATCACAAAACAACACTAAAATATGACATCTTACGAAACTAAACTAAAAGGAAGAAGTTATACCTCATCTAGTCCACTCTAGGCAGCACTAACTTCCCAATGTCGTAAAAATCCCACTTTGCTCGGTTCAACGTGTAGAGGAAGAGATGGGGACTAATTCTTGTAAAGGGAGTGTAGGGTTTTGGAGATTTATTGGAGGTAGATCTAGGGTTCTTTAAGGAGGGTTGTGGGGTTGAGAAGATGGGGAGGGAGATGAAAAATGGTAGGGATATGAAATGAGGCAGCATCCCCCTCCCTCTCTCTCACTATCACACACACTCTCTCTCCAAGTATACCTAACCCACTCATTATGTCCCCTTTGACCTTTTCTTCTTTTTTCCCCATTTTTCTTTTTCTCACCAAAAATATACATACACCCATATAAAACCACAAAGAAATAACATGTAACCAAATGAAACATGTCATGGTGCACTAACCATGAAAACTATAGAAACACAGATTTGGCTTAATCGCGAATAGCAGTCCACTAACTTGTTCTTCGCTGAATTTTTTATTCTCAAGAACAAAATCTTTCCGATGAGAGTTAAATTCTCAACTTGTGGGAGACTTGTATTGTGGATCTCAAATCCAGAGAAAGAACTAAGTTCTTTGAGAAGAGTTAAACCCTTGGCTATGTTAGGTAAAGAAGATGTTTTTGATCTCTTTTTTTTTTCTTCCTTTGCCTAGGGTTTTTTAGGAGGAGGAAAGTCTTCTTCTTTCTCGAGAATTGAATTCTCTATTATTTTTGAAGCTTTCTGTGGTCTCTGTATGTCTCTCCCTCTCTGTGCGACCTTCTATATATGTCCCTTCTTTCGAGACTTGAAGTCTCAGGTCCTTTATATAGGTAAGGCAAATTGTTGATTAGTTTTGAGAAAATATCTCATTGAGAGATTCCAATTGATTTAATTGGTTTCAAAATCAATCTGGGGAATTTTACCCAACATTGGATCTTTGATCCAAGAACTTCTGTTTTTACAAAATATGATTTTTGGTTTGTAACGAGATTGGGGAAATATTTTCCCTATATAGAGTTTATTCTGTAAGATGGTGATTTTTTTAATCACCGTTAGATATTTAATTCAAGGGTTCTCTATTTTACAGAGAGAAATCTTTCTTGTTTAGAAAGATTGAGGGAATATATATTCCAAAAATAGAATTTTATTCTACCATTGGACTTTTGATCCAATCGAGAGTATCTTCCTTATTTTAGAAAGATTTGGGCAATGTTTTCTTCCAACAGAATTTAATTCTGTATTTTGATGATTTATCATCCCCGTTGGATCTTTGATCCGACGGCTCTATTTAACAGAGAGTAGAATTTAATTCTACTTGGGGGTCGGCGCTCATGTATTGTACACGTGGGCGCCATTTAAGACTTTAATTCTAAAGATGGGTATTCCCGTGCTTTGCATATTGGCGCCTGCGTGAGGAGCACATGCGACAGCATTTAAGAGTTTAACTCTTAATTAATTGGCGCCCGCATGAGGAGCACGTGCGGCGCCATCATAGGATTTAATCCTGGCGTAGGTGCCCTCGTGGAGAGCACGTGAGGCGCTGCCTCATTTAACTCAAACAGAGCTTTGCCCTTTTATTAGGTTAAATATTGGGGAAACAAAGGTCATAAGAGCTTGGGGAAAAAATCAATATCGGGAGTTTCTAAGGAAAATGAAACTTACTAGTGTTGCATACTATTTGGAGTATGATGATTTTGGTAGGATTCCTTCAAGGTTGTCATACGATGATATTTGGATCCCGATTCTACTGTGAGTATCCGCTACTCCTCGGAGGATTTTTTTCACTAAAACAATCAATGCTATAAACCAAGTAGGTGCCTAGAACGGTGTTAGCGGGGCTACTCCTCCAGGGAAAAGAGATTATCTAATTAAGGAATTTCGCGAAAGCGTTGGAAAACTTCCCTCAAAGTACCAAAACTAGTCTGGCTGAAAAGTTAAGCAAGAATTGTAGGGTGCGA
This sequence comes from Agapanthus africanus, assembly GCA_030015575.1. Taxonomy (NCBI): domain Eukaryota; kingdom Viridiplantae; phylum Streptophyta; class Magnoliopsida; order Asparagales; family Amaryllidaceae; genus Agapanthus; species Agapanthus africanus. Next base: position 77,498,583 of record CM057343.1, read on the forward strand.
TTAATCCCGACTAATTCTTCTTTTATGGTTTGAAGAAGGATTCAAGAAACAGTGGGAGCCATCCTGTTTAGATAAACTAATAACCAATCTAAACTTGCAAGAGAATCATGCTGAGTGTTTCTTCTCTCTCTCCTAATTGCAGTGTCCAAAATGACCGGGCTTAAGTTACTGCTAGATAATAATAAAGATTGGCTAAGAAATGTCCAGATGGACATTAGCTATGACAAGTTGGGCTTCCTCCTTACTATCAAAGCCCCCGCCGTTCTAGGTCCAGATTCCACCGTCGCAGATGTTGAAATCCGTAAGACATGGGAAAAAGACAGTGCGAGAGCCAAGTGCCTCGTGTTAGCCTTAATGGATTATGAACACCAGAGGCGGCATGAGAAGATGGACTTAGTTTCCATCATTCTTCATACCAAGGATTTATATGGAGAGCAATCTCGTATCGCAAGATATGAGACCTCGAAGATATTGTTTCAGGCGAGGTTGGCTGCCGGGTCATCTGTAGGGGACCACGTCCTTATGATGATTAGCTATATTGAAAAGCTCGCGGACCTTGGGACCACGTTGGAGAACGAGTTAAATACTGACTTGATTTTATAGTCCCTCCCCTCTACTTACACCCAGTTTATTTTGAATTTCAATATTCAAGGGAAGAAAGTTTCACTTCCAGAACTCCTCAACATATTGAGGAGCATTGAGGGCGCCCTGCAGAAATCCAGGGAGACTCGCTCTGCTTATTGAGGAATCTTCCTCTTCTAGATCCAAGACGAAAGCCAAGAGAGAGAAGAAGAAGGCATCCACCAAGCCGATAGGCGGTGTCAGTAAGGTAAAGGGAAAGGGCGGGGCAAAAGTTTCGGGGCTAACAGTATAAAAGGAGGAATATTTCTATTGTCACGAGAAAGGGTATTGGCAGAAGGACTACAGGGCTTGGAAAGCCAGAAACCAGGATTCGAAACACGCTGTGGCTTCAGCTTTAGGTGTGTTTATGATTGAAAATTGTCTATCAATTAACTCTACTTCCTGGGTACTAGATACCGGATCAGGATCATACATCTGTAATTCATTACAGGCTCTGAGAAACCGTAGAGTTATCAAGACAGGTGATATGACTCTCAGGGTTGCTAACGGAATGAGCGTGGATACTTTATCCGTAGGGGAATATCACTTAGGATTGACAAGTGGGCAGATTTTGATTTTGCGTAACTGTTTGTGTGTACCTAGTTTGGCTTGTAATATCATTTCTGTATCTTTACTTTCTAAAGAAGGTTATGATTTTACATTTGTAAGCGATGTGGTCCACATCCACCTTAATCGAAATTTTATTGGGTCATGTACATTAAATAACGGTATATACATATTAAATCAAGCTCAGGTTTTCAACGTCCTGAACACACTGAAAAGAAAGTCTCCTGAATTAAATCAGGCTTTCTTATGGCATTATAGACTGGGTCACATCAATGAAACACGGTTGACGAAGTTACATAAAAAGGGATATTTGGATCCGTTCAAATATCAGTCCTATGCAACTTGTCAATCATGTCTCAAAGGAAAGAAGACAAAGACTCCGTTTACTGGACACGGAGAAAGAGCCACTGAGCTCTTGGGACTCATACATAGCGACATGTGCGGTCCAATGTTTACACATGCAAGAAGTAGTTATTCCTATTTCATTACTTCTACGGATGATTTCTCAAGGTATGGACATGTATTCTTGATGAAACATAAATCCGAGGCCTTTGAGAAATTCCAGGAATACAATAATGAAGTGGAAAAACAAACCGGCAAAAGTATCAAAACACTTAGATCTGATCGAGATGGTGAATACTTAAGTGCCGAGTTCCTGGATTGTTTAAAAGAGAATGGAATTCTCTCTCAGCTTACTCCTCCATACACACCTCAACACAACGGTGTATCGGAAAGGCGGAACAGAACCTTATTGGATATGGTATGTTCCATGATGAGTAACGCTGAGTTGCCATAATTCTTCTGGGTTATGCACTAGAATCAGCTGCATATCTTTTGAATAAGGTTCCTACTAAGTCGGTGCCTACCATACCATATCAGATGTAGAGTGGGAAGAAACCCTATCTTAAGTATCTGAAAATATGGGGATGTCCAGATTTTGTAAAAAAGCAGTATGCGGACAAGCTCGAGGCACGCCCAGTACTGTGTAAGTGTGTGGGATACCCAAAGAACTCCATGGGGTATCTTTTCTATTGCGCGGAAGAACAAAAGGTCTTTGTTTCTCGGCATGCCCACTTTTTGGAAACTCAATTTCTTGAAAAAGAAATAAGTGGGAGCGCAATAGAACTGGAAGAAATTCCAAAACCATAAGCTATTACTGAAAGTATGGTGGAACCAGAAGTTTCGAAGGAACCGGACATCTCTGTGCCACTCCGCAGGACTAGTAACAATCCCATCCGCCCGAGAGATACTACGGTTTTCTCATAGACGGGGATAGAGAGGATTGCATCATCGACGATGATGAGCCAACTAGCTTCCAGCAAGCCATTCAGAGCAGAGACTCGGTAAAATGGCTGGATGCAATGTGGACCGAAATGGAGTCTATGTACACCAACAAAGTATGGACTTTGGACATTGCTCCAGAAGGGGTAAAATCCGTAGGCTGCAAATGGATCTTCAGAAAGAAGATTGGTGTAGATGGACAGGTTGAAACCTATAAGGCTAGACTTGTTGCAAAAAGTTTTCGTCAAAGATCTGGTTTGGACTATGATGAAACCTTTTCTCCAGTGGCTATGCTCAAATCCATTCGGGTTCTTCTTGCCATTGTTGCCTTCCACGATTATAAAATTTGGCAGATGGACGTAAAAACCGATTTTCTGAATGGAAATTTAGAAGAATGTGTCTATATGGATCAGCCAGAGGGTTTCATAGAAAGTGGGAGCAACAGAAAAGTGTGCAAGTTGCTTAAATCCATTTATGGATTAAACCAGGTATCGCGGAGTTAGAACATCTGTTTTGATGAAACGGTCAAGAAATTCGACTTTATCAAAAATCCAGATGAACCATGTATTTATAGTAAAATTATAGCGAGAATTGTGGTATTCCTCGTCTTGTATGTGGATGACATTCTCTTGATAGGAAATGACATTCCTATACTACAATCAGTCAAAGGATTCTTGTCACAAAGGTTCTCCATGAAAGACCTGGGTGATGCCTTCTATATTCTGGGGATCCAGATATATCGTGATAGATCTAAACGGATGTTGAGACTTTCACAGTCAAGGTACATCGACACCATACTGAAAAGATTTAGTATGGAAGATTTTAAGCGCGGTAATCTACCAGCTTGTCACGGAATCATCCTCTCCAAAGAGATGTCTCCCAAGACTGATTTGGAAAGGGATCGCATGAGTATTATACTCCACGCTTCTGCGATGGGCTCTATAATGTATGCGATATTGTGTACCATACCAGATGTAGCTTACGCACTAAGCGTTGTAAGCAGGTATCAATCAAACCCAAGAGAGAAGCACTGGACATCGATGAAGAACATTCTCAAGTACCTGAAAAGGACTAAAGAGATGTTCTTGGTGTATGGTGGATAAGACCTCCAGGTTGAGGCCTTCGCTGACTCCAGCTTCAAGAGTGACAAGGATGACTCCAGGTCCATGTCGGGTTATATCTTTACCCTCAATGGAAGGGCGGTCTATTGGAAGAGCTTCAAGCATGACATTGTTGCTGACTCGACGATGGAAGCGGAGTATATCGCTGCATGTGACGCTGCGAAAAAAGAAACCTAGAATCAGGAAGTTCGTGACAGAGCTTCAGGTGGTTCCATCCATTGTTGATCCAATACCTCTATATTGTGACAACAACGACGCTATAGTTTTAGCGAAGGAACCAAAGTCTCATCAGAAGTCCAGACACATCTTGAGGCGGTTCCACCTAATCAAGGAGATCGTTGATCGCCGGGAGATCGAGGTGCGGAGAGTAGAGACAGAGAACAACACTGCAAATCCACTCACAAAAGCCATCCCTCAGACACAGTTCGAGAGGCTGATCGAGATGATAGGTCTGTGATATGCCAATACACAGCCTTAGTGCAAGTGGGAGATTGTTAGTGATATATGCCCTAGAGGCCATTATTGTATCATACTGGATTGTATATTACATATTGGAAGCTTGGGATATTCACTGTTATAATAACAGTCTTTCTGAAAATGGTAGTATGCTACTTGGTTTGATTCTACCTCAATATGTGTATATGTTTCTTTTAGCATATCGCTAATACATATTGGTAGAGCCCTTATGATCTTTGCTTGACTACCAGTGTTATGATGGCAGTCACACTAGTGGGGGTTGGGTAGTCTATAAGCACATCCTTATACAGGTTCCTAGTCGTAGGATTATCGAGACGGGGCATCGATACTCCAGAGTAGACTAGTGTATAAGCTTTTCATCCCGGCATGGGAGATGGTCTGTCCCACATCCATTGGTACATCGTACCGAAGATAGTATACATGTGCTCATTGGGTTATGAGTTACACTGGACGGATTTGTTGGGAACCGCTGGTTAGTATTATACCTATCTTCAGGTAGAAGTTTCCGGGTGGCGTGAGTACAAGTTAGTCCGTTAACTTGAAATCACTATTCGTCTCGAGTGTGTTCCCACTGTATTTAGATTACTACCCTACCATGGCTCAAAGGAGTCGTGCAAACAGGTAGTAGTTGAGTGCAGTCCCGAACCACTTGGAGGCAGTAGTGATTAGATAGGATTCGTCTTTTCCGGTATTGGGAGTTGATATCGCGCTGTGTTCGGAAATCCATTACACAAAGTCCCTGACCAGGGCAAGCGAGATTTACTGGTAGGCACTCCAGTAGTTTCTCAGGGTGTATTGGGCTCTATACCGACACGGCTTATTGCGCTATTAGGGGTCTGATAGTTACCGCCCCCTAGGTCCGATATGCGATACTCTGAGACGAACAGACCGGACTGTACGGAGATTGTCACAGATAGGCTCAGTAGGAGTTCGGATGAGTTTACTCATCGGCCTTCTTATCGACAGATACCTAGGTAGCCGTTACATGCAGCTAGTACTGTTGACGGACTTGTGGTTAAACCTACTGCTAGCGTACTGTCGAGTCTTTAGAGTCTCACACAGAGAGTTTCCCTGCTTCGGGCGAAACGATGCAGAGGCCATATGGTTTTACAGCAGGGTTTCGATCATATACGTGTACTGGCTACACGGATATTGTTCGAACGGATAATACTGGTGGGTTTTGGTTTAAGCCGGATCCTAATATTGTATTATTGGATTGTTGTTATCTCATTGTATTTGTATTTTTCGGAATATGAATACGGGTATGTATAAACGGTGAGGGCATTCTTGTAATTTCACAAGAGATACTTCTAGAAGGGGACACCTCATTATTTGGTTTATCTATTTTTGCAAAATAGATTAATGAGATATAATTGGAGATATTTGTGGCATGGGTATGAAGCATGACTCATTTGAGTTGTTTATTAGTTTGTGTTCACTATTGAAGTATGGTGGCTATTTTCTATGAGAAGATAATTCATGCTTCATTATTGATGAGATGAGTCATTCTCCACACTTGCACAACCCTAGCTCATTTGCACTCTTGCTTTCTCTCTCCAATTTCTCTCCTTCTTCCTCAAAACCCTAACTCTCACATGAGTTGTGAAACATAGGGTTTATCGAGATTAAATACTCCATTAGATACTCTACATCTTATAGGCTACCTAACTTAGCAAACGAGGTATCTTAGTTATCTCGATTTAGAGGTTGGAGTTTAAGGTATAAACTCCTGGATGGATCGTCTTTGACGCGAGGAGGCCGACGTTCAAACGCGATCCGATTTTCGAGGAGCTCAAGAAGAGAAGGAGAAGAGGAAGACCCGAAGGACTTGTTAATTAGGAGGTATAATACTATCATAGTAGTTAAACCTCCAAATAGTTATAGCTAGTTAAGGTTCCGTAAAGATCCTGGAGTTTAGTCGGTGTTGCGAGCTTTGTAAAAATCGTTTTTTTTTTTGCAAATTCCGCCTCCTCGCGAACCTGCAGGGTGCGCGACATCGACTTATAGCCCGTCCCTTATTCGACTTTAAAAAAAGAATTAAAAAGGAGGTGGGGCCCACCCCTTCTTTCCTACCGCTCATGGAAAGCAGTTGGAAACCACAGCCGCTCTCCCGAACGAACCCTATGTGTCTTGCAGTTAGATGCCCCTTTGAATAGACAAATGGATAAGGTGTACATGAATTGAAAGGTTATAAATTTGCCATTAATTGAGAGAGTCGGTGTGAGTTCGACGGTTGTAAAACTTTATCAAACTTTTAAAACTAAATCTTTTATTTTCTTTTAGATTTTAGGAGTTGTACAAGATGCAAGTCGCATGCATAGTTTTGAATGATAAAAAGAAGTAAAAAAAATACTCTTTTCAACCGATTGGAGGATAATGCTATTATTCCATGTTGTTATTAATTCCTACCCTCACATTTAGATAAATAAAAATACGAACTATTTCATAGGTAAGGATCATGTAGAATTCCCATTTGACATTTTTTAGTAGAAGCAGGCTATCCACAATTTATGGTATAATGCACTGGCGATTAAGATTTGATAAGCGAGAAAAAAGAGTTATTCTCTATTCATGGTATAACACACGGATTGTTAAAATTTGATAAGAGAATGAATATCCTTATATATATATATATATATATATATATATATATATATATATATATGGAATTTGGATTTCCATTTAAGCTCAGCTCTCTATTATCACATAATAGATGGATGACCCGTTTCTACAGAAAAAATATCGAATATAAATTATGTAGGATTCTTATTTCTGTTTTACCATCTCACTCGTCATTGGATTGGTAATATGAAAAAATATGGGCTAATAGCATTGACCCCAAGTCCCCTTTTGACTATGAATCTTCCATTCTGTATATTGCTTTCTTTGTGTTACCTAGAAAATTGTTACCATATTCCTTTTTATTTCAAATCAAATGAATGACATTTTCTTTTGGAAATTGTAGTCATTCTTAGCATGGCATTAGGGAATCTTATTGCTATTGCTCAAATAAGCAGGAAATTGTTTGCTTTCTTATTCATCTACAGGTCAAATTACACATGTAATCATTCCAATAATGCATGAATTTAGTAACCTTTGCTCACACTGTATCCTTTGGTCTGGGTAACAGGGCAGGGCAAAAAACATTTGCAATTATGCAAAAGATTATACAGGAAAGATACTTAGGGCTAGTTCTGATGAGAATTAAAAAGGAAATTTCAATCTCATTATATTCTGAAACTAATTGAGGATGATAAATGTTAGCTAATATACACATAACCTATGTTCTCTGCAATTGCGTATTTCTTATGGAGCCTTAGTTCTAATATTACTTTTTTTTATCTACTCGCGGATTTATGTCTTTCAGGATTTGCAATGGAGAGGGATGCAATCTGCAAAACCTTTATAATGGATTGTGTAGTGAGTTTTTTCCATCGACTCTGTTGCAATCTTGTTTCGTCTCAATAACAAAATTAAAAAGGAAAAGGTGAAGACCCATTAGGTTTTGAAACGGGTCCAATTTGAAAAGCCTCCTTACAATTCATCAAATGAAAGACTCCAATTTCAAAGCATAACGCTAATGTTGATCTTCTCACTTGTTTATTAATTTATCACCAATAATTTAGGTTAACAAATGCGACATCTTTGGATTTGGATCATTTTGTAATATAAATTCTCACTTGTTTTATTTTGTCTTTGTCGGCTAGAGCTGCCTGTCATTGACCTCAATTTTGGACAAAAGAATAGTCTTGCCTTCCTTTCTAAAATTTAGATATATTTAAATCCAAAGAGGAACAGATAGTAATTGATGATTGATTCATAAGGAGTTCATGGAAAATGTTTTCTTGTTGACTAAGTAGAGACATTTTGTCCAATTTGATTTGAGCTAAGTTCATATGTAAATCGTTCGAAGCAAATAACTAAATTATCTTCGATCATGAATGATACTATCAGCTTTCGACCAAAAAGGTACAAGATTTTGAAGCACAAAGAATTCGGCCAAAGTTTCATTTAGCAAAAGTTTGAGATTTAAAGAACATAATCAGGCAAGAAAACAATGAGCAATATCTGCGTTCTGTGTTCGCGTTCATATAAGCGTCATTCTCTGAGTTTCATGTTGAATTGAAGATGCCAAGTAAACAAACCCTTTATGCAACGATATTCACATACTCGTTAAGTTTCTTCCAAATGCCAACAGATAAACAGAGCGAAACTGATTAGGTGCCTAATGTCTCGACCTAAGACTAAGTTAATTTTACCAATAACAATTACTTTGATAGAGGATGGATAAATTCTCAAGCAGTCGAACTGTACAGATATTTTACAGATATTTGCACCGTAGTTTATTTACAATAGAAACAAAGAATGGTGGGGTTTTCCATTGAATGCGCCCTATATATACACCATATCACATGAATTTGCACAGGCCTGAATCATTTCTTCAGCTTTTGGAATAGGTCGGATAAAGCTTGGTAGAGAGCAGCGGCTGCAGGTGGCTTTGGCAATGATCCAAGTAGGATATCTGAAGCCTTGATTGAAGAAGAACCATAGAATCTGCAATTCTCGGCAGCACGGGTTGTAACCATGCTTCCTTGAAGTGAAGCACCTGCAAATGCACCTGCAAAAATAAAACAATGCTTACTCGCATAATACAATAAATGTATAAGCCTGATGAAGGCCAATGCGCATAAATATAGCCTTAAAATCACGGAAAAATAGTGGCCGCTATTAGAAAATAATAGCACCCGTGCCCTTAAGGGGATTTTGGCCCACATATCCGCACGTAGGATACACTATTTCACACAAATCTCAACTGTTCGATGTTATTTTGGATAGATCTGGACCGTTCGATATAATAGCATGGGTGCTATTATCTTCATAATAGCAGCCACTCCGAATCCTAAAATCACCAAAGTTAGAAGGTAAATTATCTTGTGGGGATTTGAACCGAAGGCTCCCTAGATCTCTTGCCTTATCATCACTGTTCCAGTAAGGATAGGTTAAGGATTCCTTCTATATGGATCGAGCTAGAGCAAAGGTCTGATGGATTGTAAGAATTTAGGCTTCTGTCCGTCATCTAGAAACAACATAAAGGTCTAAGGTTCTCTTTTACTAGTTTTTCGGTCCTCTGACATATCAATTTTCAATTGAGTTCTGAATGATGTTTTCAAAGATGCAACAAAAGTGATTGAACAAAAAATTATGAAGGCTCACTTGACACACATTTGCATAAAAAGGATGATCGGTTCCATTGAGAAATTTTTTCAAATAACCCAAGATCTAAAATTTCTGTTAATTGAATATGGATTCTAGATTTCCAAAATCACAATATGATGTCAACCAACTCTAAAAAAGAATTGTGACATTACGATAATGGCTAAATTGCACAAACCCATCAACTTTCATGTTTTTTGTGATTGATACCATGAACTAATTTAATTACAAACAAGTACCATGAACTATCACCCCCGATTGCAATTAAATACCATCAACTTTTCTTCTGTCTGCAAACGTTATACTTGATTGCCACATCATCAATATTTGACTTGTTTACCCCATTGTACCCTTTTCTCAATCAACCTTTAAAATTTCGAGGGGTATAATGATCCATCAAGGCACAAAAGTCAACTTCGTATGGTAGATATGTCAAAAAAATAGTTCATGATACTTATCCCTAATTATTAAAGTTCATGGTATCAATCGCAAAAAACATGATAGTTGATGGGTACATTTGTGCAATTTAGCCTAACGATAATTTTTGATTAGGTGCGCCATTAGGTAGTTCACAAATGTGTCTTTAAGTATGGCCCACATGTAAAGAGAATGGTGGAATTACCCTTTTTATGATTTGATGTGTCGCGGAGAATTCATGATCCTCAAGTATGCAAAGGCGACACCTAGAAGCATCAGGGAAGCCATTTTCTTACAGGAACAATTTAATCCTCCAACAAATTCATTTCTAAACTTGAAATTTAGATTGCACAAACACCTCCAACGAATTGTCGAGTCTCAGTCCAAGAAGAACTGAACACTAACACTAGCATGCCACGTACTGGAATGCCATATACATGGACACATTGTATACACGTGTCTTACCTGCTTCTTATACATGTCTTAGTATATGTCATTTCTTATGGTATTTCTATTTGGATGTTAAATTTTTTGACTTTTATTGTTCTATGAGACATAGGTGTATCCTATGCTTTTGCAACCTCCCATCTTCTATCTCAATGCTACACAAGATTTATAAAGCGAGAATCAGACTTATGTGAATCTTAGCGGAGATACATTTAGTCTTTCGATGGAGCATTTTTTTGGAGATTGTTGGAGATTGTTTGTGCTAATCTTTTTTAGATGAATAATTAGAATCGGTATTCTTTATTTATGATGAAGAATATAATGGAATACCGTAGTTATCTTTTGTTATATTTTTGGATTGTTGTTTACTATTTTGTTTAATTTAAGAAAGAATTGCTAATCACTTATCTAATAATTTTACATTTTGGGTATTATTGATGTTGAATTTGAATGATGATCTATGTTGATAAGTTATCGTTATGATGTGTCCATTTTAATGTTATACTTATTAATTCTTCTTGTTTTGTGTTGTTGAAGTGGTTGTATTTTTTTTACAACATTATATATATATATATATATATATATATATATATATATATATATATTAATTATGGGATTTTGTTGTCTCCCCATAGAGCCGTGTATGTCTCCATGCCCATATCCATGCAACCATGGCTTAGATATGAGGTGATAATTTCTGCTTTCCTAGTTAGGAAATGCTTAAATATTGCAATTATTAATGATTTTATTTGTCATTGGACGTCCAAGCATCACAATGCCCATCACATTAGCCAAAAAAAAATCCAATCTTATAAATATCTGGATAGCGATTTGCTTGTAAGTTGTTACCACTATTTGTTTCCTTTCGTAGATTTATTTTTGAAGCTAAAAGACTTTGAATAGAAAATTCACTTTTTAAGGATGAGGATTTTGCTGACAGTAAGCAAGAGAACCATCTTTTGTCCTTTCTTATATGATCAAGTTGTTGTCTTGTCGCACATAGGCAAGCAGCTATTTGGTAATAAAGGATTCTTTATGGATTTATAGCATCCAAGACGGACAAATGGGAGTTAATAAGGGTATGCGTGGTTTTAGGAATACCCACTACAATCAATTACGCCCTTAGTAAGCTTATTGACATGTAAGTAGTTTCCACTTATATATGCTTATCCATTACCTGTTGGAAAAGTATACTATATAATAAATAAAATTGGGTAATGAACTGCAGCATGAAATTCACTCCTTTTAGACTATTTCCAAAGTTGTCCTTGCGTGAGTGCAAGGCTAAAACAATCACCTGCATCTTATTTTTATGGACCCCACAATGGAATGCAACTGAACACGGTCCATTTTCTCTAATGTGGTCTCATAATAAAATAAAGCTATAAACAGTAGCAACAAGAATTGAATATTCACTTCCATAACTGGGGCCCACACTTAAATTGTTATATTAAATTTCAGAGTAAAAAGGTTAAAACATTTTTTATTTAACCCCCAACAAATTTGTATTGCATACTAGCTCTAATAAGTTTTTCTTAAAGCAAATGGATATAATATTTACATTAATTATTAATTCTTTAAAGAGATTCCCTAATAGTTACGCAAAGAAATTCCTTAATTGTATTTGTTCAAAGCCATGATTATGTAATTTATTTCTACAATTGCAATAATATATTTCTCTCTTCATTATAGTGAGTGAAGAGTATAATTAGGCATTTTTCGATTTTGAACTATTTTAGAAATTAAGTATTTTTGAGAAAATGCAAACTTAAAAAAGATAAATATAAACTTCTTTAAAAATTATTAATTAAAATATTAACATAGTTAAACATTGTAGTGTAGTTTAAATATATTTAAATATTTTTGTGAATTTTTAAGTGTCTCTTTAGTCTGAATGAGAAAAATTATCAATGTAGTCCAAGGGTTTTATTTGTGTTTTTAAAAAATGATCTCAACTATATCCTTGAAAAATATTATTTGGCCCAAGTATTAAAAAGTTAAATCCAACTTTTAAGTTCAAATATTTTCTGCTAAATTAAAGACTATATAGTAACAAATTATTTTAATGATATTCTTAAACAAATTATCTAGAGCTATACCCAAGCCTGACTAAGAATTCCTTCAAAAAAAAGTTCACTAAGAATGTTTTTCTTTTAAATAACTAGATAACATTCGAGACATGAATAAATTGACTACATATTTCTAAAGACGACCAACAAAGCATTAAAAATTTTAATATAAATTTCTTGATTAGTTTTTCAAAAATATTAAAAATTTAGAATGCACTGCACATTATTAATAATTTGAAGAAATAATTAACAATTTTCTCAATTGATCTAAATAATATAAACAATTTTCTCAATTGATCTAAATAATATAAACACCTCGTGCACAATAGATATGTAGATTTGCTAAGATGAAATTTTTCTCAATTATTAATGTATCTTTCGTCTTTTTCCAAATTATCTACACATAGCTAAAAGACTTCGGTTCTACATGTTTTTTTCTTCATGCTTGAAATTAATTAAGTATATGGATCTGATCAAAACTGATATGTATTTTTAAGTTACATGGGGTTGCCGTCAACAACAGTGAACTCAAGACGTTATCTAGGCTGATATATCTCATTACGACTTTGTTCAGCTAAAAATCAACCTCGCAAATAGGTAAGTTTATACCGATTAATAAATTGATGGCTTAATTATTACTTTAGATACATTTTCAAGCTAATTTTTTTGGTTGTCTAAACTGATGTCTCATTATGACTTACCTCGGCTAAAAAGCAACATGTAAGTTTATACTGATAAATAAACAGATGGCTTAATAATTTTTTAGGTACATTTTTATGTTAATTATTTTTTTGGTTGTCCTAAATTATTGTGTTTAATTTAAATTTCTTAATATTATGCAGCATTCTTCATGGATTTTTTATATTAATCGTATATCATTCAACATAATAAAACAGAACCTCTAAAGTACGTTTATGGATCATTATTTTTTACGTTTTTGATGCAAAACAATTAATTTTTGTATTATGCAGCATTCTTCTATATGGCTTATTTATATTAATCGTATATCATGTAACATATCAAAACATAATCTCTGCAGTATTTTCTTCGGACCACCATTTTTTGTCGTCTTTGATGCAAAATTAATTGCCGACAAATATCTTGCTAGAAATCATTGCTTGCTGCATTTCATTTTGCTCTAAAATATACTGATGAGAACTTGGTGTCCCACACCAAAATGTCCTCTTATATTGGGTGCCTTCTTCCTATCATCCTCGAATCTAGTTACATGTGGATGCGTGGGGCTTGCTATCGAGAAGGATTTCTTTGGACCTAAAGTGAGTGAAGCAAAGTCGTATTCGATCCAAAGATATACATAAATATTTCTACTGTTTTATATACATGATATATACGGATATAAATTTATAATGTCGATTTGTATTTGTATAAATAATAAACAAATTACGAAAGCATTCGAATACCGTGGACTGAATACGACTTTACTCCACTCTTTAGGTCCAACGAAATCCTTCTCGACTCTTCTACGCCCAACGGTGATCACTTCTACCCACCATGTAATCAGATCTAATGAAGATAGTAAAAAGAAATCCAGTATAAAGGGACCTTTTGTTGTGGGGGAAAAGACCAATTTTTCTCAACAATATATTTCCAAGAAATGAATAAAGCATATATACATGGGAACCACCCACATGCCTATAAAGGATGCAAACTATTATAATGGATGGTTCCTAAAACCACCAACATCCCCAATAACTCATCCTTTTTTTGAGAGGAGAAAAACCAATTTTTCTCTACAAATATTTTTCCAAGGAATGAATAGGCATATATAGATGGGAACTATCCACATGCCTATAAGCCCGCTTAGGATGTAAACTATTATAGTGGATGGTTCCGAAAACCATCCACATCACCAATAACTCGAACATACTCCTACTCGTCCGCCGTAGGCACTACAAATTCGTAAACCTCTTGGTGTCAATCCCTTCTATACCTCGTCCATACCTACAGTGTATAGTGTGACTATTGAAAACCTTACAAGATAGGAGCTCTTTACTAGAAACTCTATAAGAGTCATTATAGACATCAACCTCAAAAAAAAAAAATTACGGAATCGTATACCCTAGATTCAATCCAGCCACGTCAATCTAAGCATCTCCAACCCCTTAAAGAGCGTACTTGACTGCCCGGTATCTATGGTAAATCCACACTTTCTCTGCATAGAATAAAGTGATGAAAGTAGCATGCAGTAGATACTTGTACCATCGTACGTGTTGATCGATCTTCCTTCTACCGTAATGCCATTTGAGTTAACATCGACCCGCTTTCTTGATCACGTGCCATCGTGTCCTATTCTGTATGACCTCTAGGTTAGCGTGCCAGTCACCAAAATCAAGCCTCGTGACATAGTCAGATGCCGCTAAGGGTATAGTTAGCCATTTCATATGGTTAGGCCAATCAATATGCCCTTTAGGATTCACACAGTGATGAAACAGGGATCCATTCGTCCACCTCTATAAGTCGGTTGTCAAGCATGCGTAGTATGGATATACATTATGATAGGGCGACTCTCCATGAGACTATATGTCAATACTCAAATATACACCATTCATGTCTTGCTCCAACTGCACACCTTAGGCGCTTGACCCGAGCTCTCACTTGCTCACCCACATGTAGGTGCCAACATAGGGATCTCGCATCCAGCTATCATAACAGGTTCTGGGAATAGTGAGAACTTACTTGATCAAGAAGCTGGCTCGATCTCATCTTGACCTAGTCAAGATAATGATACAACAGTGAAACATCCTTCCCCGCTCTCACTGGCGAAGAGGATGTTCACAACATCCCATTCTTGCTCGCGATCCGAAGCGGCTGCTCGTGAGTAAGCCAACCTTACAACATGCTGACATATTTTGTCACGGAATATATGCAAGCCTAATCTTATAATATCATATGCCAATATCAGTAATATCATAGATGCATGAATAAAACATGGAATATATATAGCACAATCCCATGCAATGCCGCAAACTGAAGAAAAGAAATAACATTAACCTATATAAAACTGTCATGATATGTGCATCACCATCCTCATTATCCTAGAGCCCTAACATGAGCCGAGAATAGCTCCAATGGTAAAGGCTTAGCCAGAGAATCCACAATCACGCGACCAAAAGGTATGTACTACAGCATCACTTCCTTCTTCAGATTGTCGACGATGTAGTATCGAATCTCAACGTGCTTTATTTTTCCATGGTAATTAGGCTTTATGGCATACGCAATCGCTGACATGCTGTCGCTGTAAAGTGTCACTGGATTGGAAACATTCACGATGATGCCAAGGTCTACAAGGAACCTTCTCAACCAAATGGCCTCCTGCGTCGCTGCAGAGACTGTTACAAACTCCATCCCCATCATAGATAGTGACAGATGTTTGCTTCTTGCTACACCACGAGATGGCCCCGCTACTGAGCAAGAAAGCATAACCAAATGTAGACATATGCTCATCAAGATCGTCGGCCCAGTCAACATCCGTAAAACCTCTCAAGCATAGGTCCGGTCCCCCAAAGCACAAAGTATAGTGGGTTGTCCCATATAGGTACCGCAGAATCCTCTTATCTACTCTCTAATGGGCTGGCCCTGGATTGGATTGGTATTGACTAACTAGTCCGACAACAAAGGAGATTTCAGGTCAAATACACATCATAGTGTACATTAAGTTTCTAACTGCATTTGCATAAGGGATGCGAGTCATGAGCTCTTTGTCTGCAGTGTCGATTTATAAGGTCTATAAAGTCTTTCTCGTATGGCTTATGAGGTAAATGAAAACGAAGTGTCAAATTCGGGTAATATTTTAAGAATTTCACAGAATGAAAGAGGTGATAAAGGACCAACAAGTAAAGATATGGAAAAATTTTCAGGAAGATGAAAAAACTTCATCCGCTCCAAGAAGACAGCTTGATTGCTTCCCAAGCCTTGATGGATGTAACATTAGAGTTGCATATTTGTAACCGCAGGTTATGTTCCACAAAGCTTTACCCAACACCTGATGGTTGGCCACTTGGTTGATCAATTTTGAGACTGGTGTGCAATTTTTTCTCCTTAAACTTCTGATTGAGCTTCTCATCCAGTAGAAAAGCAGTGGCATTGCACAAACTAAGGGTGAATATATATTAAGCGTGTCAAGATAAATATTTTCAACTCAACTGTGTAGCATGGACATGGATGTCGCATGGAGGCAGTAACTCGGATTTGTTTCCCCCCCCCTTCTTTTCTCTTTTTTGAGGAAATCAAAAAATGAAGGGAAAATCCTCTAATGAATATCCACTTCATCAATTTTCCTATTTAAAATTTTAAATTCTCTTAAATGTCAAACACCCTACTCTCTCCCTCTCCCTCTCCCTCTCTCCCTCTCCCCCCTTCACACATGAGCGCGCGCAAAGCTATCCACATCATTAATCTTTCCATCTATAATTTTAAATTGACAATTAATTTCGAACACCCTATTCTTCACATGCATCACTCGTGAAAAAAACCTAGTGTATAAGAATGAGAACAGTTGCAAAACCATTAGTTATCACCAGGCTTACATGAAGGGTCAAAATTGGATTCTAACTCCCTGTCTTTTTAGATGAACTTAATAGGATTATTTAGAATACAGTTATTGTCTGGTGGCACAAGTTGTTTGTGGATGGTATAGGATGGCTAGATATGAAGGGTTTTCAATGTAGAGATGTGGAAAAGCTTTGGGGAATGAACAATTTTAAATTTGGATGGACGAAAGGAAATTATAGAATGTAACATAAAGTAAAATATACATAATGTAACTATTGCAGAATTAGTGAAAAAAGGGCATAATAAAAATTAAATAATTAAGCAATAACAAATCTAGGTAGAACTAATTATAGATCATGGCAGTGAGAGTGAGGACAGCTCATCAAATCAAAACAAGATGGTTGAAGTGAAGAAGTGCTTCTAAAGCATACGTGATCATAAATTACACATGAAAGTGTGAAAAATTCAATAGTCAATACAATGGTCATATGACCAGCAATGCTTCATTGATGCCACCAAGGGCCGGTTCAGTGGATACACCACATATGACACACTAGATTTCAAACTACGTCCTATCAGGACATACTCAGCCATAAAAACGTGAATTTCCATTCCAGAGAATAAAATAAGGAGGTCAATTGTTATATACTTATATCTAACAAAGAAACAAAATACTGCAAACATTATTGAATTATAAATATGACAATGTAGGTTTTTTCCTCCTAAAGAAAAAGAACAAAGACGTGAGTACTCTCTGCTTGCGCATTGTTCATGATCACCATCTTTATAATCTAATAGAGACAGCAAATGCAGAAATTCATAACTGTTCCCATGGATAACAGGCTTTAAAGTACTTGATCAAATGAAAACAAACTAAGCAGACCACTACTTATTCATAGCTTATATCACTATCATTCATAAATACATTTGTTTCTATATAATAGGGCAGTTTGTGATGTATTTGCAAGGCCAAAGCATCTAGCCGTGTTCGCAGCACAAATAATAGTGATCATTGAAAAGAAACAAAATTTGGAAACAAATGTACCTTTACTGCAGCTGTATGTGTAACAAGCAGCATAACCTCCATCACCTGCACGTATATCAGCCTCCGCTGCACGACCAACTATGCCAGCAGCTGCACTGACGCCAGCCCCAACTGAAATATGTGCATTTCCACTGAAAGTCTTTATAGCATCAGTCGTTCTCAGCACAATTATAAAGTCAGTGAACTCCCCACCAGCCTGTTGAAACAATTATATTGCACAAGGTCATATATGATGTGGGAAATTTTTTTCTACCGCTTTTGGTTTTATCTGTGTTAGAGCTTAACATAATTCACCATAGCTAATCTATATTTAAAAAAATCACTTTTCTAGGCTTCTTGCCTAGTCAAGGTGAATTTGGAGGATGCTAGCTCATATTTTAGCTATATGAATACCTCTCTTGTTCATGGTTTCATAGGCCAGAAATTGGGAATAATTTAAGAGAGGGATGACATCAAATCAACAGCCATAGATTTTTGTCAAATTTATCAAGGAGCCTCACAGCTGACCCTATTCTAATGGGAAACAACTAAGAAGATAATGAGGACCGTCATATATGCCCCCCCCCCTTCTCTACAGAAGAAATTTTAAAAATTGCATTATTCACGATATTTAAAAAAAATTAAAGATGACTCACCTGTGCTCCCCAACCAAGACCAAAGGATGAAATTGCAGAAGGTGGAGACCAGGAACCATCCTCTCTACGAGAAATAACTAATCCAGTTCCAAGATTATATGTAACCATCAATCCAACCTTTGCAACAGTAAGTATTGCAAGGCCTTTTGCTTGCTTTAGAATGGCATCAGGGATCGACTTCTCTGGTCTAAGTGAACCCACCTGAGTCATGAATGCCCATATGGAAAATGTTTAGAGGTCAAATGATGGCACCATTCAACTACTTATGATTTCAAAGATTTCAAGAGCACTAATAAAAATTTGACACCTTCAAGATTGCATGAAAACTAAAAAATCTGTACCACGGTATTTGATATATGAAATGATGCTCAATTGCAACAATAAAATAAAATAAATTGTATCACCACATACATCTGCTCAAGCATATTCTTTTGACGCAGATCATAACCTATGGAGCAAGATTTTTTACTGTGATTGACTTGTAATAAAGGTGTGATTCCACAGCTATTAACCAATATTGCGCTTCGAAAATTCTAATAGGATAAGCTCCGAGAGAAACTAATTGGAGCACAAGATTGACGTAAAATTCAATAGATACAAAAAATTAACAATTTACAATCACATCTGATTGAATGCAAGGAGCCAAGAATTAACCAATACCTTATTATACCCACGAATTATATTCGCCGCCTTATATATCTCGTTCTCCATCGACTGACCCCACGGGAAGTTCAACCACGACCTTAAGGTGCTAAGATCAGTCAAATCATGCGTTGGCAACTGAGAAGCACGGCTAACCTGATCCATCAAGAAAGGCTGAACAGACTCCAAACGTACACAGCACACATCACACACCCGTTGCGGATCCGCCAACCGAAACTTCACTGGCAACAAGCTTCTTCCTCTTGAACACTGGCCGCAAAAAATCCCACCACAAAACCGACAGTGATGTCGAGGGCACATGATTGGATGGAAGCGAGCACTGCAGAGCATGCAGGAAGAAGCGGCGCTATCCGCCAACCATTTAGGTGGGTCCGTATCAAGAATTTCCTTTGTATCCTCAATATTTGCCTCAGTTAAAGTGTTAGCCATCTCACTCCAAGCTTGTTCCAAAAGGTGTGAAGATATGAAAGCAATGGTGCCCCTTCGAATTTCGCTAGTAGTAAAGGAGCTCATTTTACCACGGGCTGCAAGAAGCATCTCGGCAAACACATCCCACATTGTCATTTCTTTGTCTTTGTCTATAAATTGGTCCCAACTAATGTCTCCTTCCGGGAAATAAGCCCCATTGTTGGAGAAACCTCGACTCCACTCCTCGTGGTCGCTCTCGGATAAGGGAGGGACTGAAACCGGTATCCAAATACCTGTTTCCTCATAGAGAGGAGCTTCATAGTAGAAGTATCTCCCTTGCTTTTTGTCTATTGAAGACTCGGTCGTGTTCGTCTTGCTTTCTTCAATCCGAGATATTTGTAGGGTTGAGAACTCGTTGTTTACAAGAGAAGATATGTTGTCCTCGTGTTCCTCAATCAAATTGAAGCCAGCCGCCTATATTCAAGTTCCCCAACATTTCGCTCAGATTGATTGTAATATAGATAGGGAGTTATGTTGACGCAATTGAAAACACAAAAATTCTAAATTAAAGCTCGATACCAATTGTGACCAAAAATTGATACTTTTTCCCCTTTTGTCTTTCCTATGGAAAAAAGATTGAAACTTTGCGTCATCTAACTACAGATTCGGTCCATGCAAAACTTTTTCAGCAGATGATTAGAGATAAATCATTAAAAAACTCTTTTTTGACAATTCCTTAAAAGGTAAATCCTAAAACAATTCATAGATTGAAAACAAAGACCAAACCTGGGAAGAATTGGGGGTGATTTCTGCTGCGCTGAAGAATCGATCAGAAACCCTAGGCGATGATGTCACCGCTGATTCCGATGAATCGAGCTCTTCGGATTCGACCACAGGATAAAGCCTGCTGATTTCGGCCATCGCGCCGGTGATCTGTGATCGACTAAGCTTTTCTTCGATAGATTTCGATCATCGACGAAAAAATGAGAAGAAAATTAAAAAGGAGGGGTTTATAATTGGGATTTTTGAGGAGGATGAAGAATTTTGGAAGGTGTTTTGGGGAATTTTGATCTGAGCCGCAAGGGCTATTGCGCCACGCAAAAGGAAACGATATCACAAATGATTGTTCAAGTGAAAATTGTAGCGAAAATGGGCCGAAATGCCCATTCCAAATAAATAGTTATTTATTTATTTTAAATGCATGGGATAATTAATCACCTAGGCTTTGCTTGACTTGATCAAGTTTCTAAAACTTTTTTGCAAACGTGATCCATGTATCCATATATTAGAAGATGTAAGATCGGTCAATCATTTTTATAAGAGGAAAATGGTCCATTAAATGCGATCAAAACCATTCCTCGAGAACACGACTTAATGCCTAACTCTCTGTTATTTTCTCATGTTTCCATGGCCATATCCTAAAAAAAGCTCTGCCCTCTCATTTCTCATGAAATTTCTGAAAGATCTCTCCTCTCTCTTTAATCATAGGTCCGATGCGCTCTTTCTCTTTTCTCTCTTCCATGTGATGGATCAAGAAACTGCTGATCTAGATATGGAAAATGTTATATCATCGATAAATCATTAAATATGCGATCCTCTAATGTAAGCGCGATAAGTATTGAAATTACATTATCCATCGATTTGGAGAGTTTTTTTTTCCTTTTATGCCTATCTATCTATCCGTTGTCTATTACTCTAATACAAAATTGGGTTGGTCAAGAAATCTTTTGCAAGACAAAGCATTGATTTTGGTCTTTCCCCTTTTACCTTTCTCTTTACCTATATTTATTTCCATACCTCTTTTCCATTATTCATTTTCAAATGTTCCATTAATACGATTCCCAAGAATAAAGGAAAATTAATTTATGGGCTATTTCTTTTTTAATAATTTGGTTTTTATTTTATTTTAATTCATTTAGCTAAAATGTTATTTCTCAAGAATTTCTCATAGCTAAAACTAATCAAATAATTTTTCCATTCGATTTTTTGATTTTATTTTTTGAAAAATATCCATGATAGAGTTTTTTTTGCAAAGATTTATCCTTCGGATGTCATATATTGAGTTTTTTGCTAAAAAAAATGTTTATTTCTCAAATATTTTAGGGAAATTTTCTTGACCCATTTATTAAAAAGGGCTTATTTTTAAACCAACAGGCTTCCATAAATACCAAAAAGCCCTATTCAGTTAGACAGATTTCTTTTAAACCCAAAATACACAAAAAGGGTACAGATACGATATAGTGTAGATTTATATTTTTAAATGTCAAAATTACCCTCATTTTCTATCTTGCACCTTTTTCAAAACCCATCAAAACCCTCATTGACTTCTCTCCATTCTTTTAAATAAAGTATAATAATTTTTCACAAGTATTTCACCCGCCGTCATCTTGACTTCTACATCATTCCAGATTATTTTGTCGTGAAATATTGATTTTTTTCTCGCTTACTTCAATCTAATCGAAGTATAGATTTTCCATTTTTTCCCTTCCTTTGATTAGTTTTTCTCCATGCGAACAGAGCTTATTCAATGATTGAAATATTAATTAGATTATAATTTGTATAAATTGTGATGTCTATGTTCTTCATTTGATTAAACAAAATTGAAGAGATGAATTTTAAATTGGGATTTAAAGAAGATGAAGGAGAATGATGTAAATTTACTTAAAATGTGTAGCATACAATGAAATATATATACTAAAAGTGGGTCCAAGGTTTAATAATAATTGAATATCAATGTATTAGGTTTTTTAGTGTTTATGAAAATACGTGGGTTTAAAAATAATTCAAATTTTAGTTCTGAGCTTGGAAACAATTTTTCCAAGATTTTAATATTTGAATCTAAATAACAAAAAATAACTAAGAACGCTATTTTATCTTTTTTTAAACATAATGAAAACATATGTATAAATAATATTTGTATATTTTTCTTAAATATAACAAAAAATAATATTTGTCTATAAATATATTCGATCATTTTTTATTCCGCGCGTTACGCGTCGGGTCGAAATCTAGTTACTCTAATACAAAGTTGGGTTGGTCAAGAAATCTTTTGCAAGTCAAAACACTATTTTTGATATTTCCTCTTTTGCCTTTCACTTTATCCATATTTATTTCTATATCTATTTCTAATGGCCTATTCATATGAGGCCCAAAATGGAAAAAAAAAACTTATTCATAGACTAATTTTAGTAATTATTTGGTTTCTATTTTATTTTATTTGGCTAAAACGCTTTTTCCATAATTAAAAACGATAAAGTAAATATTTTTTTATCCTTATTTTTAAATATTAATGTTAAAAAAATATGCATGATTTAATCTTTGAAAATATTAAGCTTTAAGACAACATCAATGCTAAATTGTTAATTTATACGGAGTTTTCGCAATGTTTGCTGAAGTCATTTCTTTTATCTTTTTTGGTAATTGTTTTTCTTTTTCTTTACAAGTGTCTTTCATTACTTTTCAAATTGACAAGAATTCTATATGGTTGGTGATGATGCTCACAGGTAAGAATTCCTCAGCTTACGACATGTGGCCGATGACGTGTTCCGGAGGCTACAGAGGTGGAATAAATAAGATGCCTTGGAGACGTTCCTCAGCATTTCGTCTCCGAGAATGCATCCAACCTTTCGGAGACCTTCCTGTGTACCTTCCATATTCATCTAGCAAACAGCCTACAGCTCTCCTTCGAGCAATACTACAACCGAGCTTCCTCGGTCTCCTGCTTGTTTCCGAGCCTCCCGGCAGGCTGAGCTTCCTCAGCTTCTCCAATCAATCGAGAGCGCGGAGCCCAAGCGTCCCCGCAACGGCTCCGCGTATCTCGCCAGGATGAGATATCCGCCTCCGCACGTTCCGCGTCCTATGCTGACATGTCCCCCATTAATGGACGTATCCCGCTATTAATACAGGAATAACGCATGGGCGTAACTAACGGCGAGGATTTCGTGCCGGCTCGCTCCACGCGAGCACTATATAAACCCCTATTTCAAACGATTCAGGTTACTCGAATCTATTCCAATACGCCACTATTATGCTCTTATTCCACGGTACTAATTTGATCGTCGGAGGGTCCTACGGTGGTAACCCGTCCTGGGACTTCTCTTCCAGATAGCTCGGCGTCAACACCAACCCATTGAGATCCACATACTCAACCCCAAACAAATCTCGACCGCTAAAAACCGTCATCACAGGATCGATGGAGGACAATATCTGAAGGAGATCACAGCCTCCATCAGTTGGCTAAGATGACTAGCTGTTGTGTAGTGTGCAGTTGATAGAGTAAAAAGATGGATTGATGAAATAGGAATTTACTGCATTTTTTCCCACAGATAATGGATCCAATTAATTTTTTCAAGAAGAAAATCTTTATTTTTATGAGAGAGTAATGTAATTTTTCTTTTCTATGAAAAAGATGCGCTGAATACAAGTATCACTATTTTTTTTTGGTTCTATATAAGCAATAGCAATCTTATTACATAGCACTTGCAAGTTCTTATGATCCCTCACAACATGTTTTTAGCCATCTTAAAAACTTCCCAAAATATTGGCATGTGCTACCTTTATTATTGTGCTCATGTGATATCTAATTGATATTTTTTCCCTGTTTGCTATTTACTTTTGGTTTTTTTTAAAGATATTTATAATTTAAAAATTAATTATTAAAATAGGGAGGAATGTTTTAAAATCACCAAAATATGACGATTTGCCCCCCTCTACCCCACCCCAGAATAGGGGGCGGGTTCCAAGAACCCGAACCCCCCCTCTATATGTATAGAGGGCGGGTTCTTGGAACCCGCCCCCCCTTTTTTTTAATTATTAATTATTAATTTTTAATTTTAATTAATAATTATTAATTATATAATTATAATTATAAATATAATTTTAATTATGATTATAATTATAATTATAATTATATAATTATAATTATTTTAAAAAAAATTTAAAAATAAATAAACGAAAAAATAATTTGAAAAAAATAATAAAATTTCATTATATCAATGTTTTTTACAGAATGAATCCGTCAAAATTCACAATACAAAAAAATCCTATCTGTTTGTAAAATGTAAATTCTATATCGACGGTCAAATTTATAATAACAAAATGAATCCGTCAAATTTATAATACAAAAAAATCTGAGTGCACTTGTCACGATCCTGAAGGTCCCGTCCCTGATGGCTGTCCTGGACATCTGGTCCTATAATGGCCTGGTTGTTTGCATAGGCTACATCTGGCTTGCCTTTGCCGAGGATCAGCATCCATTGTCATTCGATCTCGACGCACCTTAGGTCTTCCGGGCCTTATATTTTTTTTCGGCGGTAATACAGTTGGTGTTTGTCTGTTGGTAGTATAATAGTGCCAATAGCGACTGTCTGGTATAGGATGAAATTTTGGATCGTATACGCCTTGGTAATTGGAAACTGTATAATAATGGGAAGCAAAATTGTAATGTGAGTTATGCATGCTGCTCGCAGCAGCAATTGCGTGGGCACAAGGTAAATGTTGTTGCTGGAAAAAACCGCATGTACACGAAGAGAGCCCTTCATCTCTAAAGTTCACGGTATATTGATTCCCATTACCGCCCGTTACCTGAAACTCCGCCGTGTCAAACCTTTCGGATCTGTAGTATTGTGCTCGGCGCTTGATCAGTCGAAAATATTGTATATTTTAGCCGGCAATTTCCTTAACATCTGCATACATATAGGAGAGTACGGTATTCATAATTCACATATTAGCTAATTGGTCGCAAAATATCAAATTACATGTATTCGACCTTTAAACCGGAAATTCTAGGGAAATTAACTGCATTGCATTACATAGCATATTTTCTATATCTTGCAACCCCTATTTTGAAGTATATGCAGGAAAAGAGATACTTGCTCGATCAATACATTGCTCGACCATTACAATTGCTCGTAAACTCATTGAAAGCAATTCTGGTATCAACATAGAAGGGAAACTGCAATTATAAACATCAAAGAATAACCCATACAGCAGTACCAAGCTACTGAAGAAAGCACAGATCCCAAGGCCACCAATGTGCGGCGGAAGGGCGGCCAAAGCCCACCTCACGCGGCGGTTGCGCGGTGGATACAGTGAGTCAGCTCCTCGAATTTCACCAAAACTCCTGATTCAGTTCCCACTACTCAAAATTGCACACAAAAGTCCAGAAGAGTCCAGACACTTCCACCAGATCATCAAGCTCCTAAACTAGCCTAAAACTTCTAGAACTTTCCCAAACCCTTGCTTAAACCCTAAGCTAAACCCCAACAAACTTGGCCAACAAACTTTGGGAGGGAAAGTCTAATTCAAACCTAAACCTAGGTCTATAAATAAGACCCTAGGCTCACTCATTTCTCATCTTGGAAAATCTTGATTCAATCTTGGAGAGTGATAGATTCAACCCATTTTTAGTTTAGCCTTTCTCTTTCTCCATCTTCTTCTTCCTCAAGATTAGTGAGAAATCTTGTAGGAAACCCTAACCCTAGATCCAACCACAATTCAAGATCTTGAGTGCAAGCCAAGCAAGATTCCTTCAACCCTTTTATGAGCCGAGCCGATCTTCCATCGGGCAAGAGATCCAAAGTAGATCCACGATCCACGGAGTCGAGCAAAGCCGAGTCAACGATCGATTTTCTTTCTTCTTGTAGATCTTGAAAGATTGTATTGAAATTGTTGATGAGATAAAAGGTGATATTTTCTTCTATCTTGTTTCTTTTAAATTCCGCATCATGTTATCTTTACTGTTCTTGAATATTGTCTATGTGGTGATGCGTGAGTAAAACTCCGCTCGTTAAGGAGTCGAAAAGATCTTTAGTATGATGATGTAGCAAATTTGTAATCAATTCTTGAATCCCACGAGTGTGTAAACCCTAGCAAGGTTCAAGAATCGACAACCCAAATTGATGCGATGCTTTCTTGATCAACATCGCTCGAGATTGGGGTGATCCGATCGCTTCTTGAAATTGCTAGAGGCTAGAATATAAATGGTATCCTCGAAAGAGCAAGGGTTAAGAGATGAAACCCTAATTTCATCAAGAAAACCCTAACTCGCGTCGATAACCATTGATCTAGTATAAACTCTTCGAAGGACAAGAATACGAAATATTGTAGACTACAACACATCTAAAGATCCTATCGATTCCTACGAGCTTCTTTATCATTCTTGATTGTCGTTTGGAAAATACCATTGAAACCCGATTCTTGTTGTTTATAGTTCTTGATTCTTTAGTAAAGATTAGTGACACACGAATACCATTCAATCTTGAATCGAGTTTTCTCTTATTGTTGCTTAACATTTCATTTCGAACAAATAAAATAAAAACGAATCTCGAGATCCCTGAGGACGATCCGCACTCATTCATTAACTTCAACTGACACCGTTGTTTGATTGCGGTCAAATATTTTTGGTTGTGATTTCTTTACTATTTGATTCGATAAACACATCCACGAAAATAATACGATCAAAATGGCGCCGTTGCCGGGGATCGCGCGCTAATTCGTTTACATTTTATAGTTTGAAGTGAAAGAATTATTACGTTTCATTTCTTGAATTCAAAATTCGTACAAACTCTTATACGTGTGTGGTGATTTGATTGCAAGGTGATCTGGAGCATCCTGAGCTGTGGAAAAATTATTTGGGATATAGCAGAGTGCTGTAGATAGCAACAGTAAGCATCTGAAGAAAATTGATACAGTGAACCCATCAACAAGCCGCGGAAGGGCGGCAGATACATGCTTTGTGCGGCGGAAGCGCCGCAGTGTAGGGGGTTCTCTGGAAAATTTTCCATCAGGTGATTTCTTGCTCTCTCCCCTCGCCCTTTTTAGCTCCAACTAATCCTTTCTGCAGGATTCTTTGCAAACAATAGCTGCGCCGCAAAAGCAAATTAAAATTGTGCGTGATTTTGCTTTTCTTGGTTGTTTTGCATATTAAATACGGAATTTAAGGGGCACGGCCAAATCCAAATTAGGTGGGGATTTCATTACCCTTCCTAGGCCCCGAAAACCACCAAACTTGCATCCACATTTACCCCCATTAACTAAAAGAAATCTAGAGATGACTCTAAGGACTGTCGCGCTCATTTAGGACAAGAGAGGGCCGTGGGTAATTCATTGCTTATCCGCGTTTTCCTGTGGTGCCTAAGGCGAGTGTGTCTAAGGCTAGTGGTTATTAATTAGGTCCACTGTAGTGGTGGTTCCTTCCCACTTACCTGGCACTTATCCGGCCACAGGGGGACAAAGAGGCAGTGGAGGATTGATCCTGCGACTTGTCTTTTGGCAGTTAGGAGCGGTCTAGAGCCGGACCTAGGTGACCATTAGATTCTAGGGTTTGTGTGCTGCATTTGGTTGTCGCATCATTTTTTTCAAAATCCGTCCCTTTTCAAAAGCAAACACCGCATTCATTTTACCCCTAATTATAAGCCAACGCTGCCACTTGTACTAACCCTTTTTAGTACAAGATAGGCTGGACACGGGATTCTAGTGCCCGTTTAGTCCGCGTACCTTTTATCGACTCCGAAGTCGATAATTCTCCATTTACCTTTTCTTTGCCTACTACCACACCCACACCGATGGATCCGAATCCATCAAACTTCTTTAACCCCAATCTGCCACCATCCGTTGGTGCGCAGAATCCTCCACACATTTCTCTTCAGGAAAGATGCTATCCACTTAGAGGTCCTCTTTCGACCTGCTTATCCACACCACCAGCCAACGGGGATAATTTTGAAATAAAGCCCCAGTATATCAACCTTCTACCTAAGTATCACGGACTCGAGACCGAGGACGCTTACGTTTTCATTACCAAATTTGAAAACGTATGTGCTATGATGGGTACGTCTCAACTTTCTGTGGATGCGATGCGTCTACGACTTCTTCCTTTTACCTTGTGCGATATAGCCGAGAAGTGGCTATATAACACCACCGCACACTCCATCACAAATTGGGAAGAATTTGTCGCTGCATTCCTAAAGAAATTTTACCCAGTCCAGAAGACGGCTCGAATCCGTAGTGAATTAAACCAATTTGCCCAGCTCCCTACCGAACCATTTTCAAAGTACTTTGAACGTTTCAAGGATCTAATGGTTCAATGTCCTCATCACGGCATCCCGAGATGGGAGCTTTGCCGAATCATTTATGAGGGCAGTAACCCTAGCACGAAACAAAGCCTTGAGAATATGTGTCAGGGTACATTTATGACTAAAGACGATGGGGAAGCCTGGCGATACTTAGAAGAGTTCGCTGAAAAATCACTAATTTGGGAGAGTGGAACCCAACCATTGAATAGGGGTGGCGTACACCAAGTAGATGTGTCCATAGGTGTTCGAGCAGAAATGGCAGCAATGCAAAAGAAGCTCGACGCTATGGAACAAAAATTTGCAGCAGCCTCCCTAAACCCGGTATCACTCCCCAAAACTATTTGTGGGTGCTGTTCTGATCCGTCTCATTTGACGGAAGAATGTCCGTTTCAGGGTCGTGAGCATACCAATGCCGCATTTCAAAGACCTAGAAACGACCCTTTTTCTTCCACATATAATCAGGGGTGGAGGAATCACCCTAACTTTACTTGGAACCAATCACAATCACAAAACACGGTTCCAAACCAAAACAATTTCCAAAGGGTCCCTCCACCACAACAGCAGCCACAACTTCAACTCACTCAGCACCCCTTTCAAGCACATAATTTTCAAAATCAGGTCAACACACCTGCACTGTCTAGTCCTTTACAGTTGACCGGAACTGATGAATCCTCTTCTTTTGCACAATACATGAATTTGATCTTATCAAATATCATGCAAGTTTCGGCTGAAGTGAAATCTTCCGTCGATGACATGAAGAAAAACTCTGCGTCCCAAAACGAGAGTATTAAATCGATGGAAGAAGAAATTGCACGATTAAAAGCCGAACTGAGTGCAAGAGAGAAAGGGAAACTTCCAGCTCAATCCTTGCCCAATCCTGGTTATTCACATCATGTGAATGCAATCACCACATTGAGATCTGGAAGAGTGCTTGACAATCATGTTGGGGAAGAAGTTGATGATACTGAAAATCATATCAACACCCCGGCTGAGACCTTTCCACACACACACACATCTAATTCTGACCCCAGTTCTTCTACCCCACCATTTTCTTCCGAGCCGATTCTCCATTTCCCAAAAGGCTCGCCATTACAGCCCACCTCTTTTACCTCTCCTCGGACGATTCCCACTTCTATTCAGGGATCGGTTCCACACACACTTCCTTCTCCCATGGACCCAGCGCTTATTGCTAAAGCACCTTACCCGAATCGGTTAAGGGCTAACACACTAAGTCCACAGATGGAGAAGATCACTGAGATGTTTAAACAGGTTAACATCAATATCCCTCTTCTAGATGCTATCCAACAAGTACCTGCATATGCGAAAGTTCTTAAAGATTTTTGCACTAGAAAGAGGAAGAAACAAATGCCCAAGAAGATATTCATGGCAAAAACAGTAGAAACGGCTTTCCCCCAGCAATTACCGAGGAAACGTAAGGATCCTGGATATCCTACGATTTCCATCTCTATTGGGGAGAAACACATTAACCGTGCTCTACTAGATCTTGGGGCAAGTGTTAACCTGCTTCCTTTCTCAGTTTATGAGCAGTTAGGAATCGGAGAGTTGAAACCATCTCCATGCACTTTACAGATGGCTGACCGATCAATCACCAGACCTAGGGGTGAACTAGAGGATGTGTTAATAAAAATCGGGGAATTTATTTTCCCTGTAGACTTTATTGTAATTGATACACAGCCTGTAGCGAACTCACGGAATCAAATTCCGGTGATTTTAGGCCGCCCCTTTTTGGCCACTTCCAATGCTATCATCAATTGTCGTAACGGTTCTATGACCTTATCCTTCGGGAACAGGACAATTGAGATGAACATTTATAAGTTAGGAAGTGTACCCTCTGAACCTACTGCTCAGATCTGTTCTGTCGACTTAATGGATGTCGACAGCAGCGAAGTTGATGATCCTCCTGATACCGATCTTGACTCTTTTCATACGTTGTTGTTTGACCCAATTATGTATCATACGGAATCTTCCACTGAGATGTCCGGGTCAACAACTAACACTGATTATGAACTGCTTTTAGAGTCTGAAGATCACCCCGCACCTTGTGATGACATTATTCTTCGAGGTATAGATGAAACTTTTGAGGAGATCTTCGCTGATGAACTCGCATTTTTAAATAACACGGGTGTTGAGATGAATCATCTCCCAATCAATGAAATTGAACCTCTACCCCTTCTTCTGAAATGTAAAAAGAATGCGAGTAATCCATCACAAACACTGCTTCGTATCTCCAATACGAGACGCACACACATTCTATTCCACCACTTAATCTTTCCCCACTTCTTCTTCCACCAACCCGAGCACTGTATTGATAAAATTTTCGAATGGTTGGTGTTAACTTTTGGTCTTTGCAAAGCTTGGCATCGACCTATGATTTTTGACCCCCACTTGTGATTTTAAAAGATTAACATTGCATAACTCAAGTTTGGGGGGGTATGTTTTTTCTGGCTCCTGAAAAGAATAATTTTTACAAAATTTTGAGCCAAAAATAAGTTTGGGGGAGAGTCTTCACTTATATATTTTGCCCCCACTAATAATTCTCCCCAGATTTACAGATTTTTGTAGGTATAACTGTCGGCAATAGTGAGGACACTGTTGAGAACAAGTTTGGGGGAGGTTTGTGCTTATTTTCGCATCATTTGCATATCATCTGCATAAGCACAAAACATTTCTTTTAAAAATCTATAAAAATTGAAAAATTTTCAAAACCCATAAAAATTCAAAAATTTTCAAATATAAAAATAATTTTAATATTTACACTTTTTTGTATATAAATAAGATAATGAAAGTTTAGACAGTGAAAAATTACATCCATGAGATTAGAAAAATTTAAGAAAACTAAGAAAATTAGAGGTTTTCTTATACGAACTAGTAATAAGTAGTTATGAGCCGTTGTCCCAAGGGTTAGTAAGATGAAGGACGTCACTAATCTGAGGATAAAAATAAGTCTGAAAAATAGTTTCTATTCTGGAAGCCAAACATTTTGAACGTTGCTACCCTGCTATTCGCACTTACACACGTCTTGAAGCCTGGGATAGTAGAGGATACCTTGAAATGCTCTTGTCTTAAAGCCAAAAGTATGAAAAAAAAAAAAGAAAAATGTATTTTGAAAATGGTGAGAAAAATGGATACTGGTTTTGTTATCACCGAGAGCAATAAAAATATATAGCAAAAGGGTGCTTCTTCACCTAGTGCCCCAAGGTCAACTGGTCTGGGAGTCACTGCTATGCCTGAGGTAGTGCAAGACTAGGAAAATACACCAAGCATGCAAGCACATTAGTAATCGGTCGGTTAGTACCTCAAGAAGTATTAACGGTCGCATGAAAGTGTGTAAGCAATCTCGTTTGCCAAGAAGTACTGAGGTCGATGGGCAAGGGTATGATAGCTTGAATTGAATTCTCCGGGTGTAGGGATGTCTTTACACACACGCAGGGTGATATGATCGATGTTTGGAATAAAGATAGGAATGAAGAATAAGACGATGTTTTATTGAGGGAGGACGTGATTTCTGACATCTTTTCATGACCATTAAGATAGGGCCCATGACAACCGAAAAGCTAGCTTAGTTGGAAACCCTAATTTTCAAAGTCTTTCTTTTACAATTCTTGTCTTTAAATGTAATATTCATGATCTTGCTTTTATTATTGGATTTTGTGGGTGCAATCCGCTGAAAACCCTCAGGAGACAACACTCCTCCTACTAGGGACACCTAGAGGTTTAAAGGCTTGTTGCACGTGCTCAGTGCAATCGTGTTGCCTACGAAAGTGTGCTAGTTAGTTTTTCTCTTTCTTTGTTTTCTCCTTCTCTTTTTAATAAAACATTCTCTCGAGACGATCGAAATTAAGTTTGGGGGTATTTGATCAGTCGAAAATATTGTATATTTTAGCCGGCAATTTCCTTAACATCTGCATACATATAGGAGAGTACGGTATTCATAATTCACATATTAGCTAATTGGTCGCAAAATATCAAATTACATGTATTCGACCTTTAAACCGGAAATTCTAGGGAAATTAACTGCATTGCATTACATAGCATATTTTCTATATCTTGCAACCCCTATTTTGAAGTATATGCAGGAAAAGAGATACTTGCTCGATCAATACATTGCTCGACCATTACAATTGCTCGTAAACTCATTGAAAGCAATTCTGGTATCAACATAGAAGGGAAACTGCAATTATAAACATCAAAGAATAACCCATACAGCAGTACCAAGCTACTGAAGAAAGCACAGATCCCAAGGCCACCAATGTGCGGCGGAAGGGCGGCCAAAGCCCACCTCACGCGGCGGTTGCGCGGTGGATACAGTGAGTCAGCTCCTCGA
Source organism: Agapanthus africanus (assembly GCA_030015575.1). Taxonomy (NCBI): domain Eukaryota; kingdom Viridiplantae; phylum Streptophyta; class Magnoliopsida; order Asparagales; family Amaryllidaceae; genus Agapanthus; species Agapanthus africanus. Next base: position 77,531,476 of record CM057343.1, read on the forward strand.
ATTTCACCAAAACTCCTGATTCAGTTCCCACTACTCAAAATTGCACACAAAAGTCCAGAAGAGTCCAGACACTTCCACCAGATCATCAAGCTCCTAAACTAGCCTAAAACTTCTAGAACTTTCCCAAACCCTTGCTTAAACCCTAAGCTAAACCCCAACAAACTTGGCCAACAAACTTTGGGAGGGAAAGTCTAATTCAAACCTAAACCTAGGTCTATAAATAAGACCCTAGGCTCACTCATTTCTCATCTTGGAAAATCTTGATTCAATCTTGGAGAGTGATAGATTCAACCCATTTTTAGTTTAGCCTTTCTCTTTCTCCATCTTCTTCTTCCTCAAGATTAGTGAGAAATCTTGTAGGAAACCCTAACCCTAGATCCAACCACAATTCAAGATCTTGAGTGCAAGCCAAGCAAGATTCCTTCAACCCTTTTATGAGCCGAGCCGATCTTCCATCGGGCAAGAGATCCAAAGTAGATCCACGATCCACGGAGTCGAGCAAAGCCGAGTCAACGATCGATTTTCTTTCTTCTTGTAGATCTTGAAAGATTGTATTGAAATTGTTGATGAGATAAAAGGTGATATTTTCTTCTATCTTGTTTCTTTTAAATTCCGCATCATGTTATCTTTACTGTTCTTGAATATTGTCTATGTGGTGATGCGTGAGTAAAACTCCGCTCGTTAAGGAGTCGAAAAGATCTTTAGTATGATGATGTAGCAAATTTGTAATCAATTCTTGAATCCCACGAGTGTGTAAACCCTAGCAAGGTTCAAGAATCGACAACCCAAATTGATGCGATGCTTTCTTGATCAACATCGCTCGAGATTGGGGTGATCCGATCGCTTCTTGAAATTGCTAGAGGCTAGAATATAAATGGTATCCTCGAAAGAGCAAGGGTTAAGAGATGAAACCCTAATTTCATCAAGAAAACCCTAACTCGCGTCGATAACCATTGATCTAGTATAAACTCTTCGAAGGACAAGAATACGAAATATTGTAGACTACAACACATCTAAAGATCCTATCGATTCCTACGAGCTTCTTTATCATTCTTGATTGTCGTTTGGAAAATACCATTGAAACCCGATTCTTGTTGTTTATAGTTCTTGATTCTTTAGTAAAGATTAGTGACACACGAATACCATTCAATCTTGAATCGAGTTTTCTCTTATTGTTGCTTAACATTTCATTTCGAACAAATAAAATAAAAACGAATCTCGAGATCCCTGAGGACGATCCGCACTCATTCATTAACTTCAACTGACACCGTTGTTTGATTGCGGTCAAATATTTTTGGTTGTGATTTCTTTACTATTTGATTCGATAAACACATCCACGAAACTCATACGATCAGCGCTCTCTTTTCCGAAAGATATCTTCGTAATACGCGGTGAGCGGAGTCTCCATTGCCAAGGACTTTTCTCTTCCGTGCACAAAATAAGTATTCATCCGGAAAAAGGTTCGAACAATCAACCCCTGTATCAGTAAGCCTCTAACCCCTTTAAGGACCCCGTTGAAGCTTTCAGACATATTAGTCGTCATTAGTAGATATCTGCACCCATCATCATGTGCTTGCGACCACATGCGTACTGGATACTCATCTAACCACGCTTTCGCGGCTGGACCCATCTCCCCAATTTTCGTCATGTATATGTCGTGAACATTAGGGTCAGGCGTTTCACCGGCTCTGTACATAAGCTTATGCAGATCCGAATTTTTAAATTTTCGATCAAAATTTTGCCTGAAGTGCCGTAGGCAAAACCTATGTGGGGTCGTCGGAAATACAGATCTCATTGCAGTTAGTATTCCCAGATGTCTATCAGATATGATGCATAAATCTGTTCTATGAAGAACAGATGGGATATTTTTTAGTTGACGGAAAAACCATGACCGGGATGATGTATTTTCACCATCGACAATAGAAAATCTTAACGGAAATATACCGTTATTAGCATCAACACCTGTAGCAATTAACATGCAGCCTCTATACTTACCGTATAAATACGTACCATCAACGCACAATACCGGTCGACAGTGTGTGAAACCAGCCGCACATGGAGCAAAGCACCAGAAAATTCTTTGAAACCTGACAGAGCCTTCGACGTCTGTTTCTGTGGTTTTTAATCGGTATACGGTCCCCGGATTTGATACTTTCATGGCTTCCATAAAAGGGACCAGTGAGTTGTACGAGCTTTCCCGGTCCCCAAATATTTTGCATAAAGCCTTTCTACGAGCATCCCATGCTTTCACATACGAAATCTGAATTTTATGCTCTCCGCTAACCAAGAGCCGTATCTCTCGGGGAGTCATCACCACATCTGTACGGATTAGTGGTATGATTAGCGAGCAAATGTAAGATGAAGTGCAATTCCGGTGATCTTGTAACATAATAGAATTGATGCAACTATGTTCTTGGTTGTATTTCGTAACCTTCCAAGTTTTGGCTCTTTTGGAACAACATGCATGCAATCTCCACTGACATTCAGGAGCTTTCATACATACCACCGTATAGTATGTCTTATTTGACTCTTTGGTTTTAAATGTAACGTTTTGCTGAATAGACCACGACTTCAGCTTATAAATAAGATCTCCTTTTTCCTGAAACAAATCCCCGACACTGATGCAATCTTCGCTTGCTGCTGTCGTGTCCAAATAGGGTGCCGTATTTACTTCTGCCACGGCTAATTCTACCCAACTATCATCTTCCAGTGGATCGAGGCCGGGATCTTCTAGTTCGACAAAATCGTTATTCGCAACCATACCATCAAAGAATGCTACCTCATTCAATCCAGCGGCATATTCCACGCTATCCTCCCCTTGATGACCTTCACCGATTTCATCATCATCACTGCCACACATATCAATATCACCCGTAGCAACATAAGGCCCGGGCGCAATATATGATGGTTGTGGTCGGTGTAATGTGGATGGTTCGGGGTGAGCAGACCGGAAAGATGTGGATGGACATGCTTGAAATGCACTACTTGGATCGTGTTGGAATGATGCGGAGGTGTGAGGAAATCTGCGTTTAGTATATAAATTGTTATTATAATATTATTCCTTAATATTTTCGTAACTAAATCATCACTTGTTTCAGATTTATTTACCTGTGGAAGGTTGTGTATGGTAATCCTTGTTGTTCTTCTGGGGTGCATGTAACTGCAGCAGTCGACTGGGAGAACCTGGATTTATGGATTTTATTAAATGTTTGAATATTAGTATTTTGGTATTACTAAAATGTTTGAATATTAGTACCTGGATTTATGGATTTTCGAAACACAATCATCACAATTTTTGTACTATATTATTTGCGCAGTTCCTGTGGATGCCTTATATAGCAGATCGTCTGCAAAGCTTACCCGGCATCTATATCGAAGGAGAGCCGGTTTGGCGGGCTCGATGCCCACTTCTCTGCATTAATGTCGTTGTCACGCACCTCCCGGATCGGGTGTTGCGACAGTTTGATAGATCGCAACATATTCCTGTCCCGCCGCCTTCGCCTATGACAATAGAGAGAGACATGCGAGGAGGAAAGACGGAGCGTGATTGGAGAGAGCATCATCATCAATATTTGCTGAGATGGGAGGATAGACAGCGTAATATTGCCTTACAGCAAATAGGTGACCAAACAGCCACCGACGCCACCAAAACATATTTACAGTGGTATAAGCGTGTCACCATAAGATATATTTGTGCCCCCCCCAAAAAACTTCCCAAACATCTCGCAGTACGAGCCTAGAGGCCACATGGAACGAGATTTGGTAAGTTGAATTTTTTATATTATATTACTTTTTAATATCTGGCGGTATGAGTCAATATTTATTTCTTATTTCTAATGTAACGACAGGCTCGTGGGTTGCATCTCGTACAAACAATGGTGCAGGAACCATACCCGACTGATGCTGGTCCGGCAACTCAGGCTCGATTTTCAAATATAGACCAATTAATTGGTGGTGTATTCGGTTCATATAATATTTCTCAACATTTATCACCGGCACCAGAGCAGCAGTATCAGCCGGTACCGGAGCCGCAGTATGAACCGGCACCAGAGCAGCACCATGATCCGGCACCAGAGCCGCAGCATCACGGAGATCCAGCTCAGCAGGATCAGTGGTTTGGATCACCATACCGTCAACAGCAACCCCGGCATACCGGCCAAGCGCAACAACACCAGTCTTGGGGGTCAGGATTTGCAGAACAGCCGTCTTGGGGGTCAGGTTTTGCATAACAACGGCAACCTTGGGGGCCAGGATTTGCGCAGCCATGGGGCCAAGATTTTGTGCAACATCAGCCGCATGAAACCGGGACAGGCTTTTCGCTACAACTGCCCAGTTGGGACACGGATTTATCGTCCTACATGCAGTTGTTGGGAGGCAGCACATATCCGACACATGTTCCACATTCAGGTTCAGGATTTGCGGATCAACAGCCTGTCCAAGACGCTGCTGAAGACGAAGTTGAAGCCGAGGCCGAACCCGAAGCAGAAGAGTAGCCGCCGCCGCCATCTACCCAAGAAACAGGTGGGTCCTCCAGTCATCCAAGGAGGCATAGGCTTATGTCAAGCCTCCTCGGATTCATAAGGGAAAGGGAAAAGGAAAACGATAGAATTTACATTTTATAAACAGATAGGATTTTTTTATATTATAAATTTGACGGATTCATTTTGATATTATAAATTTGACTGTCGAGATAGAAATCGGATAGGATTTTTTTGTATTGTAAATTTTGACGGATTCATTCTGTAAAAAATAGTGATATAGTGAAATTTTATTATTTTATTTAAATATTTTTTACGTTTATTTATTTTTACAAAAATTTTAAAAAAATTATAATTAAAATTATATTTATAATTATAATCATAATTAAAATTATATTTATAATTATAATTATATATTTAATAATTAAAATTAAAAATTAAAAATTAAAAATTAAAAAAAAAGGGCCGGGTTCTGGAAACCCGCCCCCTATACAGTAGTATAGGGGGCGGGTTAACCCGCCCCCTATACAACTGTATAGAGGGCGGGGTTCCCAGAACCCGCCCCCTATACTACTGTATAGGGGGCGGGTTCTAGGAACCCGTCCCCTATTCTGGGGTGGAGGGATGGGGTGGGGGTAGGATGGCAAACCATCCTATTCTTATAATTTTAATTTTAACACGCCTATTTTAATAATTAATTTTTAAATTATAAATATTTCAAAAAAAAAACCCCTTTACTTTTGGCATGGAACTCTAACATGTAATAAATGGTTAGGCCTTTGATTTCAAAATTCTAATCTTTATTTTCTTTTATTCTTAGTTGCAAAATTTTTATTTTGACAGGGATTACCAGTATTTGTTTTTTTTTTTTATAATAAAATTACAAATACTTTTCTATATATTAGGCAATACATTTTTCTATGATAAAGTAATAAAATATATGTAAATTTTCTTAGTTTTACAATATACAAAATAATATCTAGCGGATTAGTTTTGACCCACACATTATCGTGTGGGGTCAAGAAATCTTTTGCGAATTAAAGCACTATTCTCAGTTCTTCCTCTTTTGTTCTTTTTTTTATCCATATTTATTGCTATATTATTTACTAATGGCCTATTCATGGAAAAATTATTTCTTATGTCGGTCGTATACTCTTGGACAAGAGAAAGAAGACATAAAAGTGCGGGCCCCATGCGCCAACTAAGACTGCCCAAAATTCTCCCCCCCTCTCTCTTTGCCCGGTGTAATACACGCGGCATAGGAAATAATTTCTCCCATTCATGAGAGTCCTAAGAAAAATTTCGCCCATTCTTGAGAGTCTTAAGAAAAAAATGAATATTTAGTGAGCAGCAGTTTGAGAGAATTGGCCTGTTTAATTTTTTTTTATCAATTATTATAATTAGTTTGCTAAAATATTTTAATTTTTATAATTAGTTTATGTGCTAATATATTGTTAATTATTAATGATGGGTTGTTGATGTGCTATTACCCATTTTTTATAAAATGATAAAAAGATAAATCATGTAAGAAAATTCATTCAAAGTTTTATTATATGGATATCCACAAACAATATAAATAGTTTTAGTTTAAATCATATTATATTATTTATAATGCATAGTATACAGTATATGCTTATACGTCGCAGTTTTAACGTTGTTTAACATGTTTCAGTTGTTATATGTGTTCGTAAACTTCCGCTAATTGCTATACGTCGGTTAGTTGGGGGTTGCACATATCTGTGACTGCTGTGGTTTGTATATATGGAATATTGGATCGTCGTGGATGAATAGCAGGGGATGCGAGAAGAGAGTTTTTTTTCTTTCATTCGATATAAATTGTAAAGTGATATAATATTATTTTGCGGGGCACATCCGGGTTGAGATTGTAGCCACCGTTATATTATTTCTTTTACTGTTTTCTGCTCCTATGATAGACCCAACGTGGGGTGCACAAACTACCGGATTTTTTGAAGTGCCGAGTGACCTACTCATTTTACTGAGGCAGGCTGCTTCACTCCGGGAATTTGGCAGGTAGTTTGCCGCACCCATAGGGGTCTAGGGTAGGGTTTGGCTATTTATCACGACCGTGAAATCCGTCTTTCGTTATAGGCTTAAACGAAACGCGGAATTCCTAGTATATCTAATATGTTCATCTGTGATCTGGAATGCCTATTATTGCGTAAGATGAATGGATATTATATATATGGTATATAGTAGACGTTGCTTATGTTTTGCACCCACGCTAGTCCAGCCCCGCTCTGGCATTAGTTAAGTAACCTAACGGTGTTAGATGGGGCCCAGTGGCAAATGCGGATGGTATAAGCATACGTGGTATTTTCGTTTCTTTCTGCAATGGTAGGTGTAAATGATTGGACTGCATTATATATTTAATGCAAAGCAAACAAACCAAACCTGAATCATTGGAACAATTTCAAAACCACTCGGTGTTTTCAAAAAGCAAACTTTTAAATGCGGAGCTTAAACCACTCTTTTAAAAGCTATCAGGTTCCTTTGATTAAATCAAGTTCATTACATTTACGGTTTCACCAAAACCAGCCGTAGCCCTCCGTCATTTCAGGTGGATATTCAGTAGTATTCAAGCTATGTATTTTGACCTTCGCCAAGGTATAGTGATTGGTAGCTGCTGAAAATTCATCTGTAGCATAGATAGATGCGTTGGTTTGGGACAGCCGTACTACTATTTTGGCCTTCGTCAAGGGTATGTATGGGTGGGTTCAAATTAACTTGGAAAGTGATGGGCAGAACTTGACTTGCGACTTATGATATGTTGGCTTTCGTCAAGGTTATAAGAGCATAGGGCAAAGAAACTGAAACTTGCTAGTGTTGCATACCATTTGGAGTGTGATAATTTTGGTAGGATTCCTTCAGGATTATCACACAATAATATTTGGATCCCGATCCTACTGTGACTATCCGCTACTCCTCGGGAGATTTTTCCACTAAAACAATCAATACTATAAACCAAGCAGGTGTCTAGAACGGTGTTAGCGGGGCTACGCCTCCAGGGAAAAGAGGTTATGTAATTAAGGAATTTCGCGAAAGCGTTGGAAAACCTCCCTCGAAGTACCACACCAGCCTGGCTGAAAGGTTAAGCAAGTATTGTAGGGTGAGATTAATTCTGACTAATTCTTCTTTTATGGTTTGAGGAAGGATTCGAGATACAGTGGGAGCCATCCTATTTAGATAAACTAAAAACCAATCTAAACTTGCCAGAGCATCATACTGAGTGTTTCTCCTCTCTCTCCTAATTGCAGCGACCAGGTGACCAGACATATGTTACAGCTAGATAATAAATTGACCGAGTCAGACTATATTGATTGGCAAAGGTTTATCCAGATGTCCATTACCTATGACAAGCTGGGCCACCTCCTTACTACTAAATCCCCCGCTGTCCCAGATCCAGATTCCACCGTTACGGATAGGGATATCCGTAAGACAAGGGAAAAAGATAATGCGAATGCCAAGTGCCTCGTATTGACCTCAGTAGATAGTAAAAACCAGAGGCAGCACGAGAAGATGGACTTAGCTTCCATCTTCCTCCATAACAAAGTTTTATATGGCGAGCAATCTCGTATCGCAAGATATGAGATATGAGACTTTGAAGGAATTGCTTCAAGCGAGATTGGCTATCGGGTCATCTGTAGGGGACCATGTCCTTACAATGATTAGCTGTATTAAATAGCTCACGGACCAGGAGACCACGTTGGAGAACGGGTCATAGGCTGACTTGATTCTACAGTCCCTACCTTCTACTTACACCCTGAAGGAAACTAGGGAGACACCCGCTCTGCTTATTGAGGAATCTTCCTCTTCTAGATCCAAGGCGAAAGCCAAGGGAGAGAAGAAGAAGGTCTCCACCAAACCGATAGGCGGTGCTAGTAAGGTAGAAGGAAAGGGCAAGGCAAAAGTTTCGGGGCTAACAGTAGGGAAGGAGGGAGTTCCTATTGTCACGGGAAAGGGCATTGGCAGAAAGAACGCAGGGCTTGGAAAGCCAGAATCTAGGATCCGAAGCACATTTTGGCTTCGGTTTCGGGTGTGTTCCCCTCCGAACGGGGGCCAAGACATGGACGTCTTGCCTGAGATTCGGGGCAGATGCTATTTGGTTTTATCCGTCCACCTCTCCGAAAATGCCAAGTTGATTTATGGCACCGTGTATCGGAGGTTTAGACGGATGCGGCCGATGTAGCAGACTTCGTCAGATTCCCCCTCGCTCGAGGGGTTTTTGATTGTGGGGACGCTCTTCCCTGCAGGCGCAAGCCCCTGCAGTTAATTACGCTACCGCATCGCGGTAACAACTTTTTCCTTCTCCAGAATTTCACTTCGTGTCGTGGGTGTTTGTTTTATTTGTGGTTGCCCGTGGATTGTATACAGAGACTAATTTATGTCGTCGCCCGTAGGACGTGGATTAGTCCAAATCCGTATTTTCTTAGATTTGGGTTTGAGGTTTTGGTTTAAGGATACGTTAGCCTCATTTGAGACTACGATCAACTTAAACGTTTGTTAAGGATACGTTAGTCCAATTTAAGACTAAGATCAACTTAACGGGAACGTTTGGATCTGACAAAAGAACATTTGGGGGCTCTATTGTTTCCAGTTAAGGGACATAGTGGTCCATTGAATGTATGGCCGTCGGGACCCGTCATCTCTCTGACGACGTTGAAGGATTACAACGACAAATGTCAGAGGAGTTCAGAGATGTACCCTTGAACTAAAGTTGATTGGGGGATCCATAGTCCAATTTGGGACTAAAGTCTGTTTGAAGGTTTAAGGATGCGTTAGCCATATTTGAGGCTAAGATCAACTTAAACGGGATCGTTTAGATCCGACAAAAGAGCATTTGGGGGGGGGGGGTTCTATTGTTTCAGTTTAGGGACGTAGTGGTCCATCGAATGTATGGCCGTCGGGACCCGTCACCTCTCCGACGACGTTGAAGGATTACAACGACAAATGTCAGAGGAGTTCAGAGATGTACCCTTGAACCAAAGTTGATTGGGGGATCCATAGTCCAATTTGGGACTAAAGTCTGTTTGAAGGTTTAAGGATGCGTTAGCCATATTTGAGGCTAAGATCAACTTAAACGGGATCGTTTAGATCCGACAAAAGAGCATTTGGGGGCTCTATTGTTCCAGTTTAGGGACGTAGTGGTCCATCGCCAGTTTAGGGACATGGTGGTCCAACATTCCCGTTTTGGGGACAAATGTTAGTTTAAGGACGCATTAGTCCATGAGTTTAAGGACCCCACAGTCCGTATTAATGTGTGACCTCTCTGAAGACGTTGAAGGATTACAACGACAAATATCAGAGGAGTTCAGAGATGTACCCTTGAACCAATTACTTGGTTGAAAGAGCAGATGTACTCAGTTCAAGATGATTTGAGGACTTATGGTCAATTTGGGCTAAGTCCAATTAAGTTAGAAATATTGGCTCTTGTTGGACCATTAAACATTTGTCTGGGTTCAAACCAACATTATTTAGCAATGCTAAACAATTTCATCTTTGATTTTCTCAGTTTTGAGATTCATTTGGAGGAGGGACTTTTGCCTCTGGAAAATTAGCCAATTTGGCTAAAAGTAGTGTCAAACACTTATAGAACAACAGTGTTAAACACTGGAGATAGAACTCTCAAATTAGTGTTAAATACTAAAAGACAATCAGTGTTAAACACTGGAAATATAATCTTTAATTTAGTGTTAAGCACTAGAAACAATTAGTGTTAAACACTGAAAATATAATCCCCAAATTAGTGTTAAACACTAAAGACAGAGGGGTCACGTGTGGACACATGAGAGCGCCTAAAAGGGGGACCAAATCCCTTTTATTCGTTCTGCAATTAAGTGTTAAACACTTTTCATTTCCTGTCCATCACGTGTGGGCACGTGATAGGCATCCATCCATTGGATATTAAAGGGATTTGTTAGGGCGCTCTCACGTGGGGAAGAAGAACTAAGTTCTTTATTTGCAGAAGAGTTAAACTCTTAAATTTTGAGAATTAAATTCTCTTTTTGAAGTTGATCTTTTTCCCTTTTCTCACCTAGGGTTTTCTTTGTTGAGAATTAAATTCTCCTTTCTTTTCTTCCCTCTTGAGAATTAAATTCTCCTCTCTCTGTTTTTTCTCTCCAAAAAGAAAAGGTCCCTTCTCTTCTTTTCTTGGCTCCTATTTATAGGAGGAGGAAAAGAATCAATTTGTTTAGCATATCTTTCATTGAAAGATTTGATTTGTTTTCATATTTAATATGAGCCTTTAGATTATTCAGTGAATTTTATTCACCGTTGGATTTTAAATCCAAAGATATTCTGTTTGTTATTTTCGGTGAGATTTAGGGGAAATCTTTCATTGTCCAAGATTTTTCCATAAATTGGTGATTTTTAATCACCCTTGGATCTTTAATCCAACGGTCCCCATAATCCTTTTCCATTTAGAAAGATTTAGAAGTTTTTAGAATTTTAATTCTATTTCGAAAGATTTTAGAGAAATTTAGAATTTTAATTCTATTAAACTGTAAGGCTTTCAAAGCCTGTCACGTGCTGGCATGTGACCCTTGGTCACGTGTGAGCACGTGACCCCCAATTGGTTCCTTTAACAGTCGTTTGTTTATGTTGTTTTAACCATCACGTGTCAACACGTGACCATTGGTCACGTGTGAGCACGTGATACCTCGTTGAGATATTTTCTGATTTTTAGAATTAAATTCTTTTAAACTGTGAGGCTTTCAAAACTAGTCACGTGCTGGCACGTGACCCTTGGTCACGTGTGAGCACGTGACCCCAAATTGGGTCATCTTTCAGCCGTTTGTTATTTCTGTTGTAACTATCACGTGTCAACACGTGACCATTGGTCACGTGTGAGCACGTGACACCTCATTGAGGTAATTCCTGATTTTTAATCAGGGAACAGTGCACAACATATTTGCTCATAACTTTTGATTCTGGATGAATTATGAAGCCCATAATATATCAAATCGAAGGGTTTTTCGAGATGCTTCCAATATCATCAGAATTTAGTTGTTTCTTCTTCGTGAGTTTATCAAAATACAGGCCGGAAGATACTGGTTCGCATTTCCTTAAGCGTATCCCTGCCATTTGATAGCTTGGGCTCTTTTGCGCAGAAATTTTTGGCGGGAACAGGGTGTGTTTGTGATTGAAAACTGTATGTCAATTAACTCTACTTCCTGGGTACTAGATACCGGATCAGGATCTCATATCTGTAATTCATTACAGGTTTTGAGAAACCGTAGAGTTATCAGTGCAGGTGATATGACTCTCAGGGTTGTTAACGGAATGAGCGTGGACACTGTATCCGCAGGGGAATATCACTTAGGATTGACAAGTTGGCAGATATTGATTTTACGTAACTATTTGTGTGTACCTAGTCTAGCTTGTAATATCATATCTGTATCTTCTCTTTCTAAGGAAGGATATGATTTTACATTTGTAAGCGATGTGGTCCACATCCATCTAAATCAAAGTTTGATTGGGTCAGGTACACTAGAGGACGGTATATATGTGTTAAATCAAGCACAGGTTTTCAACTCCGGAACACACTTAAAAAAAGTCTCCAGAATTAAATAAGGCTTTCTTATGGCATTGTAGACTGGGTCACATCAATGAAATACGGTTGACGAAATTACATAGAGAGGGATATTTGGATCCGTTCGAATATCAGTCTTATGCAACTTGTCAATCTTGTCTCCTAGGAAAGATGACAAAGACTCCGTTCACTGGACACGGAGTAAGAGCGAGCGAACTCTTGGGACTCATACACAGCGATGCGTATGGTCCAATGTCTACACATGCACGAAGTGGTTATTCCTATTTCATTACTTTTACGGATGATTTTTCTAGGTTTGGACATGTCTTCTTGATGAAACATAAATTTGAGGCCTTTGAGAAATTCTGACAATATAAGAATGAAGTGGAAAAACAAATCGGCAAAAGTATCTAGACACTGAGATCCGATCGAGGTGGTGAATACTTAAGTGCCGAGTTCCTGGATTATCTAAAAGATAATGGAATTCTCTCTCAGCTTACTCCTCCATACACACCATAACACAATTGTGTATCGAAAAGGCGAAACAAAATCCTATTGGATACGGTACGTTCCATGATGAGTAACGCTGAGTTACCGCGATCCTTCTGGGGTTATGCACTAGAATCAGTTACATATCTTTTGAACAAGTTTCCTACCAAGACTGTGCATACCACACCATATTAGATGTGGAGTGGGAAGAAATCCTATCTTTAGTATCTGAAGATATGGGGATGTCCAGCTTTTGTAAAAAAGCAGCATGCGGACAAGCTCGAGGCACCCTCAGTACTGTATAAGTTTGTGGGATACCCAAAGAACTCCATGGGGTATCTTTTCTATTACACATAGGAACAAAAGGTTTTTGTTTATCGTCATGCTCACTTTTTGGAAAATCAATTTTTTGTAAAAGAAACTAGTGAGAGCACAATAGAACTGGAAGAAATTCCAGAACCACAAGCTATTACTGAAAGCATGGTAGAACCAAAAGTTTCGAAAGAACCAGACATCTCCAGGCCACTCTATAGGATTAGCAGGCGGTCTCATCCGTTCGATAGATACTACGGTTTTCTCATAGACGGGGATAGAAAGGATTGCATCATTAACGATGATGAGCCAACTAGTTTCTAGCAAGCCATCAAGAGCAGAGATTCAGTAAAATGGCTGGATGCAATGCGGACCGAGATGGAGTCTATGTACACCAACAAAGTATGGACTTTGGACATTGCTCCAGAAGGGGTAAAACCCGTAGGCTGTAAATGGATCTTCAGAAAGAAGATTGGTGTAGATGGACAGATTGAAACCTATAAGGCTAGACTTTTTGCAAAAGGATTTCGTTAAAGACCTGGTTTGGACTATGATGAAACCTTTTCTCCAGTGGCTATACTCAAATCCATTCGAATCCTTCTTGCCATTATTGCCTTCCACGATTATGAGATTTGGCAGATGGATGTAAAGACCGCTTTTCTAAATGGTAACTTGGAAGAGTGCATCTATATAAATCAGCCAGAGGGTTTCATTTGGAGTGGGAGCAACGGGAAAGTATGCAGGTTGTTTAAGTCCATTTATGAACTAAAGCAGGCATCGCGGAGTTGGAACATCTGTTTTGATGAGACAGTTAAAGAATTAGACTTTATCAAAAATCCAGATGAACCATGCATTTATAGTAAGGTTGTAGCGAGAACTGTGGTATTCTTCGTCTTGTACGTGGATGACATTCTCTTGATAAGAAATGACATTCCTATGCTACAATCAGTCAAAGGATTCTTGTCACAGAGGTTCTCCATGAAGGACATGGGTGATGCCTCCTACATTCTGGGGATCCAGATCTATCGTGATAGATATAAGCGGATGGTGGGACTTTCACAGTCAAGGTACATCAATACCATACTGAAAAGATTTAGTATGGAAGATTCAAAGCGCGGTAATCTTCCGGCTTGTCACAGAATCACCCTCTCCAAAGAGATATCTCCCAAGACTAATTTGGAAAGGGCTCGCATGTCTATTATACCCTACGCTTCTGCGGTAGGCTCTATAATGTATGCGATGTTGTGTACCAGACCAGATATAGCTTACGCACTGAGCATTGTAAGCCGGTATCAGTCAAACCCAGAGAAGATGCACTGGATAGCAGTAAAGATTATTCTCAAGTACCTGAGAAGGACTAAGGAGATGTTCTTGGTGTATGGCGGAAAAGACTTCCAGATCGAGGCCTTTGCTGATTCCAGCTTCCAGAGTGACAAGGATGATTCCAAGTCTATGTCGGGTTATGTCTTTACCCTCAATGGAGAGGCGGTCCATTGGAAGAGCTCCAAGCACGACACCGTTACTGACTCGACGATGGAAGCAGAGTATATCGCTGCTTGTGACACGTGAAAGAAGCAGTCTGGATGAGAAAGTTCCTAATAGAACTTCAGGTGGTTCCATCCATTATAGATCCAATACTTCTGTATTATGACAACAACGGTGCTATAGTTTTAGCGAAGGAACCCAGGTCCCATCAGAAGTCCAGACATATCTTGAGGCAGTACAACCTGATCAGGGAGATCGTTGATCGCCGGGGAGATCGGGGTGAGGAGAGTAGATATGGAGAACAACACTGCAGATCCACTCACAAAGGCCATCTCTCAGACACAGTTCGAGAGGCTATTCGAGATGATAGGTCCGCGATATGCCAATACATGGCCTTAGTGCAAGTGGGAGATTGTTAGTGATATATGCCTTAGAGGCCATTATTGTATCATACTGGTTTGTATATTACATATTGGAAGCTTGGGATATACACGGATATAGTAACAGTCTTGCTCGAAATGGTAGCATGCTACATGTTTGTTTTTACCTCAATATGTGCATGTGTTTCTTTTAGCATATCGCTTATACATATTGGTAGAGCCCTTATGATCTTTGCTTGATTACCAGCGTTGTGATGGTAGTCATACTAGTGGGGGCTGGGTAGTCTATAAGCACATCCTTATACAGGTCCCTAATCGTAAGATTATCGAGACGGGGCATCGATATTCCAGAGTAGACTAGTGTATATGCTTCTTATCCCAGCAGGGGTGACGGTCTGTCCTACAGCCATTAGTACGTCGTACTGGAGATAGTATGCAGGTGCTCATTGGGTTATGAGTATACTGGACAAGACTCATGGGGAGCTGCTGGTGGGTATTATACCTATCGTCGGGTAGCAGTTCCCAGGTGACATGAGTACAACTTAGCCAGTCGACTTGACACTGCTATTTCGCCTCAAGCGTGTTCCCATTATTCTTAGGTTATTACCCTACTACGGCTCAAAGGATTCATGCAAACAGGTAGTAGTTGGGTGCAGTCCCGAAGCACTTGGAGGCAGTGGTGGTTAGATAGGATTTGTCTCTCCTGGTATTGGGGGTTGATATCGCGCTATGTTCGGAAAGAAATTACACAAAGTCCCTGTTTCCCCCAATAAAAGAGCAAAACTCTGTTCAAAACTCAAGAGGCAGCGCCTCACGTGCCTTCTACGAGGGCGCCACCGCCAGAGTCAAAAACTCCTATATGAGCAGCGCCTGTATGCAAAGCATACAAAAATCTTAAGCAGCGCCTCACGTGCCTTCCACAAGGGCGCCAGCGCCAGAGCTAAAAACTCTTACTGGCGCCGCACGTGGTCTTTATGTGGGTGCCAATGTGCAAAGCACATGAAAAAATTAAATTCTTAAGCAGCGCCCACATGCACAACACGCGAGCGCCGTCGCCTTGTAGAATTAAATTCTACTATATGTTAAACAGAGCCGTTGGATCAAAGATCTAACGGAGATGATAAATCATCAGTATGCAGAATTAAATTCTGTTTAGAGAAAATATTCCTCAAATCTTTCTAAATAAGAAGGATTGCCCTCTGTAAAACAGAATGCTATTGGATTAAAAATCCAATGGTGATTAAAGAATCGCCGATCTACAAAATAAATTTTGTATGGGTAAATATATCCCCAATCTTGTTAAAAACAAGAAAAATATGTTCTGTAAAACAAAAGCGCTTGGATCAAAGATCTAATGGTAGGTAAAATCCCTAAATCAATTAGGATCTCTTAATGAGAGATTTCTTCAACTAATCAACAGACTTGCCTCTACTATATAAAGGACCCAAGACTTCAAGTCTAAAGGAGAGGAACCCCCCATAAGCTTAAAAAAACAAAGCAGAAAGCTTCAAAAAGGAAGAAAGAAGAAGATCTCCCTTCTCAGAAAAAAAAAGCTCTAGGTAAATAAATAAAGAAGAGAGATCAAAATATCTCGTTTACTTATTGAAGGGTTTAACCCTTTTAAAAGAAGAACTTAGTTCTTTCTCTGGATCTGAGATCCACAAGATAAGTCTTCCATAAGTTGAGAATTTAATTCTCATCGGGATGAACTTGCTCTTGGAGATCAAAAATTCAGAAAAGAACCAGGAAATTGAACTCCTCAGAACAAAATATATAAGGAAAAATCACCGCCCAGCGTCTCACATGTCTCTCACGTGGGCGCCACTCAATAAGGAGTGCTTAGCACTCAGTGACTGGCGCCCAGCGCCCCACGTGCCTCTTATGTGGGCGCTACAAAACATAAGGAGTGCTTAGCACTCAGTGATTGGCGCTCAACGTCCAGCGCCTCACGTGCCTCTCACGTGGGCGCTACAAAATAAAGGAGTGCTTAGCACTCAGTAAATGACGCCTAGCGCCCAGCGTCCCACACGACTCTCACGTGGGCGCCACAGAACATAAAAAGTGCTTGACACTCACCAGGCAGCGCCTAGCACCTGGCGCCTCACGTGCATCGCACGTGGGCGCCATAAAAAGTGCTCAACACTCCATAACGAGACAAAAAGTAAAGTATTTAACACTTATTGGGTAAATCCCCATGACTGAAAATCCCACATGGTTATGTGTGAGCGTCAGAACTTACATAAGTGCTCGGCACTTTTTTGCACAAAAAAAGGGACTGAGCCCAAACAAGTGCTTAGCACTACTTTTCAAATAAAAAGAAAACCGAATGGACCAAACCCAAGTTGGCTAGGTCCCTAACCTAGATCAACCGAGCCCATGGGTTCACTACTTCCCAAACTGATCTTAGTCCCAAATACGGCTATCGATCTTCCAACTGATGATATCCCAAAACGATATTCGTCCCACATTCCCCTGAGGAAATCTTAGTCTCAAAATACGACTAACGATTCCCGGGTTTACCATTAATCCATTTTCCCTCAAACACGGGAATTGGTTCAAGGGTACATCTCTCTACACCTCTGATACATGTCGTTGTAATTCCTCAATATCTTCAGAAAGGTGGTGGGTCCCGACAACCAACTGCTTTTTGGTGCACTTCCTAAACTGACGTGCACACCCCAGATCAAACCATACCCCAAACTAGGTGCATCCCATATCATCGTTGCTCATCCCGTTATGTAAAAAATACACGTGCGCGCAAGATAATCAATGGACTGAAACGCCCTTAAACTACAACGGACCGAAATGTCCTTAAACTAAAGTTGCCACCAAAATAGCGACAACGGACGGTAACGTTCTTAAACTAAAACCTCACCTCAAAAATGGTGATCTACAAACCGAAATGTCCTCAAACTACAACTTCGCCTCCAAAACGGAGATAAGGGACCGAAACGTCCTTAAACTAAAACAACAGAGCCCAAATGCTCTGTTGTTGGATCTGAAACAAAAATGATTCTAACACCCTGTTAAGTAGATCTTAGTCTCAAATCGGACTACGTATCCTTAACAAAAAAAACCAATCGAGCCCCAACTGCTCACAAACATTTAAGTCGATCTTGATCTCAAAATAGATCAATGATCCTTAAATCAACCCAAACCTAAATCTAAGATATACTGATTTGGACTAATCCACACCCTACGGGCGACAACATAAATTAGTCTCTGTATACAATCCACGGGCAACCAAAAAATAAAACAAACACACATGACACGAAGTGAACTTCTGGAGCAAGAGAAAGTGGTTATCGCGATGCGATAAAGTAATTAACTGCAGGGGGTTGCGCCTGCAGGGAAGAGTGTCCCCACAATCAAAAACCCTTCGCAAAACGAGGGGGAATCTGACGAAGTCACGCTACAACGGCCACATCCGTCAAAACCTCTGATACACGGTGCCATAAATCAACTTGGAATCTTCGGAGAGGTGGACAGATAAATCCAAATAGCATCTGCCCCCAAATTCATGCAAGACGATCCATCCCGGTTCGTCTCTGTTTTCGGTGGTAAACAGATTCTGGCACGCCCGGTGGGACCTTTTTCTCTTTCCACTCCACACTTCGTGTGTCGTGTTCGCGAACAAATCACGGTTTACTATGGTTGCCCTTGGATTCGAGGTACTAAGATTTGGTGTCTTGCTCCTGTGCAGTAGAAAAGAAGATCAATGGCTTCCAATTGTACCTACAACAGCAACTCCCGCTCCGCCTCCGCTCGAGGAGTGACATACGGGCCAAATGCGTCCTGCATCTTTTCAATGCCAGTGGAACTGGTGACTCAGGCCACCACTGAATTTTTCTTCGGGACCATGCTCCCGCCAGCAAGCTTCAGTGCCCTACTGCCACCACAGGAAGATCCAAAGAAGTCTGTCTTCGATCGACTTACAACCACCACAGCCCCTCTCAACGGGTTGTCCAAGTCTGCCACCTCAGTTTTCAACAGGCCAAACCAAAGCTCAAGTGGGCTCGCAAAGAGGCTCGCAATACCTGAAGGGGTTATCCCGAAACGGATAGCCATTCCAACTCCAGCGGGTGAAGTAGTCAAAAGGGCTTCTCCTTCCAAAGGATCGGTCTTCTCAAGATTGGCCGTTCCAACTCCTACTACAGGTGAAGTCGTCAAAAGTGCTTCCCCTACCAGAAAGTCGGCCTTCGAAAGATTAGCCGTCCCCTCTCAACGGACGTCAGTCTTCAACAGGCTGGCACCAGCAGTAGCCCTTCACCAAAGCAGGGGGTATGACGGAGCCACTCCCACAACTGAGGCAATCCCGTCTGCAAGATATGCTCGACGTCGCCACTGACGCCGAGTGAGGAATCCCCCTCTGGACTTACTCCATCAGCTCCAATGGTGGAAGTTGACGCCGCTGTTTCAACCGGGAACAACTTTGAACCGCTTAGGAGGGTGCGGAAGAACTCTCTAACCGCAGTGCTGAAGAAATCTCCACCACCTGCTGAAATCATGATGAAAGAAAAGATGGAGCAGTCCCCTTAACGGCTCTCCTCCCGAATTCACAGGGTCTGGCGCAAAGTCCAATATTCTGTGATCAACAAGAACTACTCTCGTCAACCGGAGAAAATGAAGATCCGACAAGAGGAAAGTCATCCCTCCACCATTCAGCGAGAGACTTCTTTCACACAGGTGCCTGCTACAATGGCTCCTTCAACTTCGACCTCCCATAAAAAGAGAAGGCCGGAGAATCTCCCACCACCGGCGATAAATCCCAAAGGTGATGGATCTAAACGCTCCAAGTCTGAGGGCATGATCGTCCATACGGTCTACATGGCTTCCGGGAAAGAGGATATCCATGCTTCCGTGAGTCATCGGCCGCAAACTCGGTCGTTGACAAAGGCTCAGGAGCAACAACAAAAGCTCCAGGAGATGCTAACGAAAATGGCAGCACTCACCAGACAAAAAGAAAGCCCGGAAGCAGCGTCTGAACAACGCCAGGAGCAGGAGACCGATACCGAGTTCCTGCGAAGGGTGCTAGAAAGAAAGGATAAGGAGGTCACAGAACATGCTGCTAATATAAAATAGATGGCGCTCCTATTCCAAGACATGGTTGGAATGATGATCCAGCCAGAACCTCCAGCCGAAGATCTACCTATAATCATCGAGGACGACAGAGGAGAAACATCGAACCCTCTTCCGGCGCTATTAGTGGCTAGGGAGGAAACGATCTCCAAAGCTGCCCTTGATAATTACATAGCTCAATAAATACGAGCTCATCAGGCAAGTGAAGCGGCTGGCCAAGTCGTCAGAACCGGGCGACCATACCCAGGCTGGTACGATCAAATTAAATACCTACCGGGATATACGATCCCCAAATTCCATGTGTACAAGGGGACAGGCAATCCGGATCAGCACATTGCTCAGTTCAGAGCTCTATGTGGCAATACTGGAGGCGATGACAAATTGCTGCTTCGCCAGTTCGTTGGCAGCTTGTCGGAGACGGCATTTAAATGGTACTCGGAGCTCCTAAATGACTCCGTCAAAACATTCACAGAAATAGAGCTGCTATTCATGCAGCGGTTCGCCAGCACAAGCGAGCGCAACCCAATCACGGCGTTAATCAACGGCAGGGTGAAGCTAGAAGAGACCTGGGTTCAATATGCAATTCGGTGGCGGAACTTATTGCCGAAATGCGAACAACGCATCGAAGAGGTTCCTGCCATGGGCGTGTTCATAGGGGCTCTCGATCCTCACAGGCAACTGTGTCCTAGCTTATGACGTTCTTTAAGCCGACCATCTTCAAGGCTTTGATCGACAAGTTGGCCTAAATGGATTAGATGGGCCACGGGCCCCCCTCTTCAAAAATGGACCCCGGAATGCAAAGGGTAAAGGGAAAGCAGCCTTCATTGCTAACGCTCAACAACAACCGAGTGACCCAAAACCGGTTGCTCGCCAAAATAATGCGCGCTCGCGCCAATTCCTGGAAGAGAAGCTAGGACGAGCTTACTCGTTCCCCCGTGATAAAACGAGAAGATTGTTCGAACTGACAATGCGCAAACAACTCATCACATTGCCGGATTTGAGACGTCTACTGCAGCCCAGTGACGTCAACAATCCCAACTACTGCTCCTACCACAGAATAGTGGGCCACCCAATTGAGGATTGCTATATCTTCAAAAACTGGGTTGAGGAATAGTATCAACAAGGGAAGTTTGCGCTGCCCGAAAACTGGAGGGTGAACCTGCCACAAAAGCACACTCCTAAAAAGGCAGACACGCTTAGGGTATCATGCTCGTTTATAGAAGAATCTCCTTGGGAAGTGGTCCTTTCAGCTAAAACTAAAAGAATACTGAAGGATCTTCAAGCATGTACGGCGATCAAATGGAAAAGCCCGCTGGAGCCTGAGATCATTGAGGGGATGCTTAAACCGCGCCCAACACCGAAAATAACTAACGATGGGAAAAACACCCAGGTCAAGGTTTCAAAATATTTGAAGGGAAAGAAGAAGACCAAGAAGCCCGTGCAGCCTGACGACAAGCGCACAGACCTGCAAAGATACATCGATGAGCTGAAGGAATACAACCAGAAAGTGCGGACCCCAGTCTGTTGGAGATAGTGCCCTCAGAGTCAATTATTGGATCGCAGGTACGTGATTGCAATGATTGCAGAGGACCTATACCGGTAGGACAGTCTTACTCGAGATGATAATATGCTATCTGGTTTGCCTTTATCAGTCGTGTACAGGTTCAGGTGACTGATCAATGTTACACTTTGATAGAGCCCTTAGGATCTTTCTTTACTACCAACAGTATGATGGTGATCATATACATGAGAGTTGGGTGGTTTATACGCATATCCTTAATTGTGGTCCCTAGTCGTGGGAGTTTCGAGACAGGGCATCGATACTCCGGAGTAGACTAGTGTATATAGTCGAGACACCGACGAGGGGCGGTGGCTGGTCTCACAAGCCGCTGGTGTCAGTTGGATCACCTAAGATGTATACAGGTGCTCATTGGGTTATGAGTACACCGGACAGGACTCGCCGGGAATCTGCTAGTTGGTATTATACCTATCGTCAGATAGCAGTTCCCTGGTGACATGTGTACAGGTTAGTTCATCGACCTGAGGTCATCATTTGTTTCGTGTGAGTTCCCACTGTGCTTTGATTTCTACCCTACCACGACTCAAAGGAGTCGTGCAAACATGTAGTTTTTGGGTACAGTCCCGAGCCACATGGAGGCACGTGAGCGGATTGGCAGTGGATTCGTCTCTCCCGGTATTGGGGGTGAGATCGTGCTGTGTCTAGGAGAGCCATTACACATAGCCCACGGCTGTGGCAGGAGATTTACTGGTAGGTACTCCAGTAGTATCTCAGGGTGTTATTGGGCTACACTCCGACACGACTTATACTGCTATTAGGGGTCTGACGTTACCAACCCCCTAGGCAGATATGCGATACTCATAGACGAACGGACCGGACTGTATATACATTGTCACTGTCAGGCTTAGTAGGGTTTCCGGATGAGTTCGCTCATCGGCCTCCCTTGAGGTCAGTCCATGGGCAGCCGTTACGCATAGCTAGTGCCGCTGACGGTTTGTGGTTAAACCCACTGCCAGGGTACTGACGAGTCATTAGAGTCCCCCACATATAGTTTTCCAAGTTCGGGCGAAACGTTGTAGAGGCCGTATGGTTTTATGGCAGGGTTCGGAAAATGCACGTGCGTTTACGCACGTGTCATATTTCGGGCAGATAATACTGGTGGGCTTTGGTTTAAGCCGGATCCGAGTATTATATTGAGTAGATATAATATCTTTGTCTCTGTTGCATTTGTATTCGGTCGTAATACAAATGCGGGTATATTTATACAGTTACGGGGTTGTCCTGAAATTTGTTTCTGGATCGCTTTTGGAAGTTGCCAGTTTCCAGTTTTCTATCAGCCGTCTTTTAACATTCGGTTAAAGACGGATTTATCTTTTCTTGGATGAGTGTGGAAGCTTCTAGAAGGTTCTAGAAGAGGTGATTAGGCTTGTGACTCATTTGTTCATTAGTGGTGCATTTATTGTGTTCATACTTTGTGTTCACACTAGATATTTCTTTGTGTTCACACTAGATATTTCTTGCGTTCACACTAGATATTTCTCTTATGGTTACCTCCCCCTCTCCTACCATCACCCCCACCTCTATAAGTATGGCCGGCCCCTTCCTCTCTCTGACTTACTCTCACTTGATTTGGTTAAAAAGATTATAATAGTTTTTGGGGTGTATGGAAATTTCAAAGCTCATTTCATTCCATCATCCGACTTAATTGGAAACTTCATTAACCGATCGTCCACGGCTTTGGACGAAGTGAGACAAAGTATTCTACTCATTCTCTACATCAATCTTGGTCGTCTCTTTTAGCAAACTTGACGACCGAGTTGCCTCAAGTCAGAGGCGGGAGCCCGTTTAAAGAATCATTGACGTGGTGCCACCTGGACGAGCAGATCGGAGATCGACGAGATCAGAGCAGCCGCAACGGAGCGTGGGATGATGGTTAAAGAACGAAGGACTCGGATCGTTCGGTATAACCTTTCTACTCTCTTTACAGTTTGTTAGTTTAGCAATAATGGCAGATCCGGTTTATAGTATACGATAGCGCCAGTTAAAAAGTTTTTGTTCCGCATTTGGCGTCTGTAGACGGCCGGGTCGCTACTGTAGACTTACAGTGGTATCAAAGACTCACCATTTTTCTTTACTAACTTGTGCTAACGCGTTTAAAATATCGATCGGACCGAATATCAAAAACTGCAAAATTTCCATTTACAAGTTTCTGTTGATTTTTAAAGGGTTCCAAAAATTATTTTACATATCACAGAAATCTGTGCAGGCTTTTCTAAGCACACCGTACAAATTTGGGCACGTGATCGTTCAAGAGAGCCGCGGAATCGCGGTCAAACCTAGGGTTTGACCGCGTATCCGCGGCCATTCTATTGGATCACTGCTCCAAATTTGCACAGTGACTTCTTTTCTGGAAATTAGGGTTTTTGGTATATATCTTTTGGGCCTATATTTTGTTACTGTTCAACAGATGTTCGTGGGGCCTACTTCGTGATATTTAGTCGATCGAAATTTAAACATGTTAGTTTACAGTGCTTACATTATATCTCCGACCGGGAATGTCATTTGATCGGTAAACCGTGTCTGATTGCTATAGTTCTTTTAGACGGGTTTGCGAACGTGACATTCGCGTTGATGTTCTGTGTTGTGCTGTGATGTTGCGGATTTGTCGTGGTGGATAGCAGTGTGCAATGGTAGTGCAGTTTGGATTAATTTGTACATTTGATATTGCGGGGCGAGTGTCCAACATATGGACTGCCGTCACTGCCTGTTGTATAATATTTTTTTGGGGCATGACCAGGTTGAGGTCGATGTACCCGTTGTACTTATTTTTTTCATTTCTGTACTAGGTTTTACCCTACGACGGAGTGCACGGATAGCCGGGTTCTGGAGGGCAACGGGTCCGCATCTCATGGCTTTGAGAGGCAGAGGGGCCTCACTCTAAAATTGGCAGACTATTCGCCGCACTCGTAGGGGGTACAGGTTGACCCAAGGAGGGATGCTCAAGCTACCAGATTCCGTGAAGTGCAGGGTGGTCCATTCACTTTGATGTAAGGGGCTGCCTCGCTTCGGGTTTTGGCGGGTAACTTGCCGCACCCGTAGGGGTCTAGGTTTCATTGCACAGGCTATCCACACGACCAGGGGAACGTCGAGTTTCAGCAGCGGCTCTGTGAAACTCGGGGATCCCAGATTATCTGTATTGTTCTGTGATGCTTATTACTTTTCTGTAATGTTGCATATTATCACGCCTGGAGCGATTATTGTATATTGGAATATATACTATTAGATGTTGTATATGTTTTACACCCGTGCTAGTCCAGTCCCCGCTCTGTCGTTAGTTAAGTAACCTAACGGGTGATGACGGGACCCAGTGACGAATGCGGATGGCACATTTTATTTTCGTTCTTTTCTGGTGTGATTGATTGATGGGACTGCGTTGATTCTGATCAATGCAAAGGAAAGCAAACCTATTTGGCAGTTGTTGGAACAAATTTAAAAAGTGTTATTACAAAGACGTTTCCTTTTATTTTGCATAGTGATATTCGGTTGGAATATCCTGCACCTCATTCGACGGGGCAAGGGCCGATATCCCTTCACCGGGACTGACCCCTTGGGCAGAAGTTTGCGTCAGGGTAATAACTTCACTATAGTCGATTACATGTTGCTTTGCATCGCGGTATTCAGTGGAATATCCTGCACCTCATTCCACGAGGAAAGAGCCGAGATCCCTTCACCGGGAATGACCTCTTTAGCAAAAGGTTTTCGCCACTATATTTTTATAAAAGCTATCAGGTTCCTTCAGCGATATCAAGTTCACTACGTTAAAGGTTTTTCACCAAAAACCAGCCGTAGCCCTCCGTCATTTCTTTTGGGTATTCAGTAGTATTCAAGCTATGCATTTTAGCCAAAGTTAAGGCATAGTGTTTGGTAGCTGCTGGGTATTCATTTGTTGCATAGATAGATGAGTTGGTTTGGGACAGTCGTTCTGCCATTTGGCCAACGTCAGGGGCATGTGCGGATGGGTTTAAATTGATAAGATAGTGACGGGTAGAACTTGGCATGTGACTTATGACATTTTGACCAAAGCCAAGGTCATAAGAGCATGGGGCAAAAATCATATCGGGAGTTTCTAAAGAAACTGAAACTTGCCAAGTATGCGCATACCTTCTGGAGTGTGAGTAACGTGGATGGATTCCGTCACGTTATCATGTGATGAGAGTTGGATCCCGATTCCCACTGATGAGTTGGTTTACTCTTCGGGTGATCCGGATTGATTCTTCTTTTAGGTTTGGAGGAGAATTTGACAGTACAGTGGGAGGTTTCCGGATTAGATAAAGTGATAACCATTCTGATCTAGGTTAGAGTGCACGCAGAGTGTTTCTTTTCTCTCTCTCTTTGGCAGCGACCTTTGACCGACGCTAGACTATGACTCAGTGACCAAGTTGACCGAACCTTCTTAAAATACTGGTTTTTGGATTGTCCGAGTTGCATAAGTCATTGCCACTCCTTCTTTTACCCTTTGAATTTCTCAGAACACCCCGTATTACTACGGACATCCACTTCCATTGGATAAATCCATCGTATGGTTATATACGAACTCGGAGGGACTTCTTCGAGGATGGATCAAGGTTCAGGAAAAATAGAATTGGTTTATTCAGTTGTCTTTTATTATCACATTCTCTCAGGTTGCGAGGGCTTCTTGGTTTAGGAGAGTACACCTATTACGCTTATTGGATAGTCTTATTCCAAACCATAGGCAGGTGCCGAAAGGTAGGGAATGAAGAAAACCAATTAGCCTAAGTAGGGTGTGCAGAAGGTAATATGTAAAGACAAAATAAAGGGATTAGAAAGAGGGCAAAGTAAATTGCGACTGTTATCATTCACGACCAAACCGCGTACATCGTCGCCACTCCTATTTCACCTTTAAAAGAATAAGGTATTATTCAGTTGTCTTTTATCATCACCTTCTCTCAAGTTGCGAGTACTCCTTGGTTTAGGAGGGTACACCTATTATGCTTACTGGATAGTCTTCTTCCAAACCATAGCCTGGTGCCGAATGGTAGGGAAGGAAGAAAACCATTTAGCCTAACGATGGTGTACAGAAGGTAATGACTAAAGACAAATAAAGGGATTTGGAGAGATGGCAATAAAATATACGGTTAAAGTCATGAATTGGATTATGGAAGAGACATTGCTAGGAATTCCAAGATACCCCTACGAAACATTTTCATGTTTCAGTGCATTGTTAAAGCAAAACTGTTTTCCCGATTAGATACTTACTCCAAGGGTGTGTATTTACCAGGTTTCATTCTCATATCTGTATGGTTTTACATATGATGAGTGGGAGTAAGTTATTGGGAATTAGGTGATTATCCTCATTATATCGGAATTCGTTGTAATTGGTGATATTTGAGGAAATCGCCAGGATACAGTTTTCCACCTACGACGCACAGGTTTTGAGTTATTCAACTCAGCAGACTTATACAGAGTATTGTATGTTGTCCAGTGTCCATCAGGACAAAGGGATAGGTCCTCATACTATGTTCTGTTTACTTATGACTTCTCTAGTTTTTAGACAAGTATTTCGTAGAAATACAAGGTCTAAGTTTTGAGAAGTTGTGGGTATAAGAATAAAGTAGAGAACCAGGTGTCACAAGTATCGGGATTCTTCAAAGAGATCGAAGATGTAGATTCTTGTGATTGGTATTCAGATGATAGTAATGGTTTTGAGAAACGTGTTTCTCTTTCAGGTTACTCATAATTGGATGGATTCCTAAGTTGAGTAATACTGATAAGCCTCTTTCCATTAAGTTGATATGCACTGGAGACAGTTGCATGATTTGAATCTGGTTCCAATTAAATAAGTGCCAAAGTTTCTATATTGGATATAGAATGGTTCATACCTTAACGATGTTAAGGTACGGGAAGTTGTCCAGCTTATACTTAAAACCAGACTCTGGATAACTCAGGGCACGTTTCTGTAATGGCTATTTATGGGTTGACCCTGGCTATGACGAGGGTTAATTTTCTACCATTTGGAAGATCAATAGTGATATTGTTCTTGACTCGCCACAGTTTTAATAAAATGTTTTTTTTTCAGAAAACAGTAGTGGGAGTATGGTAGAACTGGAAGTGATTCCAGAACCGCAAACGATTACGGAAAATTTAATAGGACCTATATATTTAATCAGGTTTGACATTCCAATAACCACTCCGCAGATATGTTGGGTAACCTCAAACACCCGAGAGGTACTACGGTAGTCTCAAGGACGGTGACAGGGAGGTTCTTATCTACCTAGAATTGACACTACTGTTGTTCCAGGCTATGAGACCCGGTAGGAGGGTTGTTGTGGTCAGTGGGAGCAGCGAAAGAATAGCGGGCAAGTAGCTTATGTCTATTTATAGATTAGAGCAATTATAGCGGAGATAGATCATCTATTTTTGATGTGACAGTCATGGGTTTGACTTCATCAGAATAGGGGATGGATCTGTTAAGGAGGTAGTAGGGTATGATATCATGGTATTTGGATGACATACACAGAGTAGGAAGTAAAATTCCTATACTACGATCGGTTGTACTATGGCCGTCACACAGTTGTTTCTCCAGACAAGATATGGATATAATATTTGACATTTTGGTTTCTAGATCTATGGTTTTAGATCTGGATTTGGGTAGTTTCCCAATGTGGGTACTATGACAGTATTCTAATGTTTTTTTAGAATAGAGTACCACACCAGATGATGGAGTCATGCAGGTGATGGTGGTGTACCTGCAGGTGATGGAGTCACCCTCTCTAAAGGTGTCTTACAGACTAAAGGGGAGAGGGATGGGCATGATTGGCAGATCACTTACTTAGGCAACTGAGTCAATCATGAGATGTCAAGTACCACACCAGATGTTATTTTTGCACTAGATGCAATAAGTTTGTATTAATCCAATCCTGGAGAAACATAAGGAAGCAGTTTTAGAACATAAGTATATGTTCTACGGATTTGATGACGGCAGCCTCCTTCGGGAGACGGTTATCATTCCAGGCTTCAAAGGTGACATGGATGACAGAGTGATTGTCAGAGTTATAGTTTTCCTTCTGATGAGGGACAGTATTATGGACAGGTGGTCCAAGAGGATTCTGTGGGTGACATAGTGCTGGATACTGATTAGGTTCAGTGATAGATACAGTCTAAGAAGTTTGGATTTGGAGTTCATTTATGAACTAGGTCTCATCAGATATCCATACATATTCTAAGACAGGTATTACTCAATTCGGGAGATAGCTTTCTCCGCGAACTTGAGATTAAGAGAGATATAGAAAGAAACATCTAGGCGGATCCACTCACTGAGGCTATTTCTCGAACACAATAGTTTTACAAACGGGCTTTGTGAAACTGATTAGTAGAGGAGTTGGATATTCGGTTTCACACGGGATGTGAGTAGTCGACATCGCAATCATTAGCCTTAAGTGCAAGTGGGAGATTGTTGGAGATAGTGCCCTCAGAGTCAATTATTGGATCGCAGGTACGTGATTGCAATGATTGCGGAGGACCTATACCGGTAGGACAGTCTTACTCGAGATGATAGTATGCTATCTGGTTTGCCTTTATCAGTCGTGTACAGGTTCAGGTGACTAATCACTGTTACACTTTGATAGAGCCCTTAGGATCTTGCTTTACTACCAACAGTATGATGGCGATCATATACGTGAGAGTTGGGTGGTTTATACGCATATCCTTAATTGTGGTCCCTAGTTGTGGGAATTTCGAGACAGGGCATCGATACTCCGAAGTAGACTAGTGTATACAGTCGAGACCCCGACGAGGGGCGGTGGCCGGTCTCACAAGCCACTGGTGTCAGTTGGATCATCTAAGATGTATACATGTGCTCATTGGGTTATGAGTATACCGGACAGGACTCGCCGGGAATCTACTAGTTGGTATTATACCTATCGTCAGATAGCAGTTCCCTGGTGACATGTGTACAGGTTAGTTCATCGACCTGAGGTCGTCATTTGTCTCGTGTGAGTTCCCACTGTGCTTTGATTTCTACCCTACCACGGCTCAAAGGAGTCGTGCAAACGGGTAGTTTTTGGGTACAGTCCCGAGCCACATGGAGGCACCTGAGCGGATCGGCAGGGGATTCGTCTCTCCCGGTATTGGGGGTGAGATCGTGCTGTGTCTAGGAGAGCCATTACACATAGCCCACGGCCATGGCAGGAGATTTACTGGTAGGTACTCCAGTAGTATCTCAGGGTGTTATTGGGCTACACTCCGACACGACTTATACTGCTATTGGGGGTCTGACATTACCAACCCCCTAGGCAGATATGCGATACTCATAGACGAACGGACAGGACTGTATATACATTGTCACTGTCAGGCTCAGTAGGGTTTCCGTATGAGTTCGTTCATCGCCTCCCTTGAGGTCAGTCCATGAGCAGCTGTTACGCATAGCTAGTGCCGCTGACGGTTTGTGGTTAAACCCACTGCCAGGGTACTGACGAGTCATTAGAGTCCCCTACAGACAGTTTCCCAAGTTCGGGCGAAACGTTGTAGAGGCCGTATGGTTTTATGGCAGGGTTCGGAAAATGCACGTGCGTTTACGCACGTGTCATATTTCGGGCAGATAATACTGGTGGGCTTTGGTTTAAGCCGGATCCGAGTATTATATTGAGTAGATATAATATCTTTGTCTCTGTTGCATTTGTATTCGGTCGTAATACAAATGCGGGTATATTTATACAGTTACGGGGTTGTCCTGAAATTCGTTTCAGGATCGCTTTTGGAAGTTGCCAGTTTCCAGTTTTCTATCAGCCGTCTTTTAACATTCGGTTAAAGACGGATTTATCTTTTCTTGGATGAGTGTGGAAGCTTCTAGAAGGTTCTAGAAGAGGTGATTAGGCTTGTGACTCACTTGTTCATTAATGGTGCATTTATTGTGTTCATATGTTGTGTTCACACTAGATATTTCTTGTGTTCACACTAGATATTTCTCTTATGGTTACCTCCCCCTCTCCTACCATCACCCCCCACCTCTATATGTATGGACGGCCCCTTCCCCCTCTCTGACTTATTCTCACTTGATTTGGTTAAAAAGATTATGATAGTTTTTGGGGTGTATGGAAATTTCAAACCTCATTTCATTCCATCACCCGACTTAATTGGCAACTTCATTAACCGATCGTCCACGGCTTTGGACGAAGTGAGACAAAGTATACTACTCATTCTCTACATCAATCTTGGTCGTCTCTTTTAGCAAACTTGACGACCGAGTTGCCTTAAGTCAGAGGCGGGAGCCCGTTTAAAGAATCATTAACGTGGTGCCACCTGGACGAGCAGATCGGAGATCGACGAGATCGAAGCAGCCGCAACGGAGCGTGGGATGATGGTTAAAGAACGAAGGACTCAGATCGTTCGGTATAACCTTTATACTCTCTTTACAGTTTGTTAGTTTAGAAATAATGGCAGATCCGGGTTATAGTATACGATAGCACCAGTTAAAAAGTTTTTGTTCTGCATTTGGCATCTGTAGACGGCCGGGACGCTACCGTAGACTTACACAGTCACCCTCGAAGAGTTTCTCAACCATATACTTGAGAACGAAGATAGTGTCAAGGATAAGGGAAATGACTCGTCAGAAGAACCCGAGAATTATGTAGCAAGTTGCCACATAGTTTCTCATTCGTCGTTAAATGACGAAGAAACCCCCTAGGCGTCAGAAAGCAACACAGAGGAACTGGGGGCAGGACCGGCGCCAAAATCCCTGAAACTGTCAGAAGACCGAATTGACAGGCTGCTAAACGAAGCCCTTCAAAAGAGCAAAACTGATCGAGAACGTGAAACAACTATATACGAAAAGGCCAAGCTTCGGCGTCAGGCTGAAGAAACCGCGGTAAGGATGAGTCGTAAAGCACTCCAACCAAGCCAAAGCACACCTGTTACAAACAAGAGCAGGATCAAAGCGGAGAAGCGGTTCATCAAAGCCTTGTTAATGGGAATGAAGTTGCCCCCTCTCATGGAAAACACTCTCGGGAGTACGTGCCTCGGCGATGCGGATGTACATCCGAACTACTGCTTATACCATCAGAGGGTCACACACCCCACCGAAGAGAGCAATGCCTTCAAAAAGTGGTGGCAAGGATACGTTGCTCACCGACAACACTTCAAGTGGATAAAGCACAAAACCCGTCGACAATAAAGAAGCACGACAGATAAGCATGAAGAAACGGCTGGCAACTGTCATATGGTTGATACCATTTCGAAAAAAGGACAATCTTAAGTTCTTACATTCGGGAGCGATTCTGAGGAAGAAATAACCCTCGATCCTCTCTTTAAAGAATCCACCTCCGGAAAAGAAGAAGAGAAGAAGAACTACGAGAATATTCAGCCGCGTAACCGCACGCTGCCTGAAAAGAATCTCGGGCCTACAAATAAGGGTTCGAGCAAAAGAGACAAGGGGAAGGAAAAGTCCCTGAAGAAATTGCCTTCGATAATAGAGTCGTCAAAGAGCTCGCAGCCAATGACCCGCCTAAGAAAAACAAGGTGGCTTACAATGTCCTGGCACATCTGAGGAAGATACTGTAATATTTCAGAAATATAAAATATTATTTTTGGAATTTAAATATTAAAATAATATATTTCGCGAAAACTATTCGATTTGCGAATTTGGGGTTTTCGTAAAATGGTATAAATATATACTAATATTTGGGAAATAATTGGAGATTAAAATGATTTATTCATTTAAAAATATATTTATCGGATTTTGGCATTTTTATAATTAATTATATGCAAGTTTAATTTAAACTTGATTAGTGCACTACTAATCACGATTATGCTAAATCCGTATTTTTAATTAGTCATGGCTAGTGCACCATGACATGTTCCATTTGGTTGCATGTTGTTCATTTGTATCTGTGACTTATGATTTATTTGAGAAAAGAGAGAAAGAAAAGAAAAGAGAGAATAATTGAAGAGAGAGAGGGGGGACCTATGATGAGGCATGGCATGCCATGTGAGGGTATGAGAGAGAGAGAGATAGAGGGGGAGGGTATGGCTCCACCTTTGATCATTCCTCATTTATTCCTTCACTTCACCATTTCCCTTTTCTTCCTTCATCTCCTTCTCCTCCTCCTTCATCCTTCTCTACCCCATGGCAACCGCCCTAAAACCTTGCCAAAACCCTATGCCACCTTCACTAAAAATGAGCCCCACCTCATCCTACACCTTATGAACCTTTCAAGTTTGGATTTTGAAGACTTTGAGCAAGCCAAATTTAGTTTAGAGTTTTTATTAGTTGGTTTAGTGATGTTTGGAAATTCCAAGAGGGGATTTAGGTGATTATGTGGACTTGTGATATGCAGTGACTGTTTACAAGACCTTAGTGTTGATTTTTTTGACCTGGACCAGAGAATATGAACCCAAATACGGACTTAGGATTTACCCCATGTCGGTTTTGTGGAGTTTGGTTGATCTACAGGGAATCTGGAGCAACCTGGGATGTTTATAAGAAAAACAAAAAACTACATTGACCTAATTAGACCACTAGAAGACCACCACAGAAGAACGAGACCCAAACTTCATGATATGGCCGGCGACACCCGTTACTGTAGCACATCTCACCGGCCCAATTTTGGGTTCTGGTGATGGGATTTTTCCTATAGCCCACTTACCTTATAATATAGCTACTGTATTGTTAGTTTTGTCCCTTTTTACCTGAGCAAGAATCTGGGAGTGATTTTCTCAGTTGCCGTATTATGTTTTCCGATATTTGAAACTTGGTTTTGATATTTGAATTTGGATTTGGTCGTTGGACGTTTATACGTCAACGACGAGGGTTATTTGGTTGGTTTTGCATGCGTAGGCTATAAGTTCTAACCTATACGCAATTCATGTGTTGTATCGGTTTTCGGACTTGATTTTCATAACGATGCGATATGTGTTGATTTGTAGGTACTTCGCGTGAATTCCGAGACGACGAAACACGACTACGGCTAAACAAGGAGTTTCGCAGGTGAGTAGATTTATATCTATGGGGGAAGTCGAGTGGATGGCGTATAACACCCCCGCAATTATAAAATGGAGACCGATATATAAAATATAGTCGGAGAAACCTATACTAGAAAACTATGGATATGATCAAAATATTAGTTGGAGATGATATGAATGATTGACTACATATACCAAGATATGACATGAGATCGATGAATATGATAAGATTTCGATAGATGTGTTATGAGATCAGTAAAATAAGATAAATATATATTTATGAGAATAATGAGTGATATACTATACGAGACGTTAGATCCGTACCCTTATTGTTGTATAGGTTGATAGAATCTTTATTTATTTAATGCCGCCGTACGATGGATTACTGTACGCGATGAGTTTTACCTGGTATTGATCCATACCCTTGACTCGAGGATGCCGTACGATGGATTATACCGTACGTGATGCTGTGAGGCTGGACTGCCGATTGATAGATTCATCGATTCGGATATGTTATAGATATTGTTAATCCTTGTCTACACTACTTAGTTTAGCCCTTATATAGGTGTTAGATTAGATACGTATACCTTATAATAGTGCACTTATGATTTACTTTCTGCTACGTTTACGATATTCTCATTGCATTACATAAACCTGTGCTTCCGTTATATGTTATGATATCGTCGGCTAGTACACCTGCACAATTATCGATAATGTGTATACATTTACACAGATTTGCCGGCTCACACACTTTCATCATCGGTAATTGCTATGTCACTTACACAGTCAAATTTTTATCTCATGCTATTACTCTTAATCGTTCAGTATTATCAAATGACTCGTTGGCATGATATACTGATATGCTCACATCACTATTCTATGTTGCATGATATACTAATATGCTCACATTTTTGTTCTATATTTGCATACATCATGCTTTATGATTATACGCATTGAGATACTGTTTTCATGAGATTCTGAATTTGAGAACCAAGGTTATATTTCAAAGGAAATTATGTATTGTTTTAAAAACCCAGTTTCTCTTGATATGATATTTCAAGGCGTCCACCATGAGTTTTCTCGGTTCTGAGATTGGTTTTAGAAACCCAATTCGAGGAGATGGACGATCCGTTTGCGGGTACATGGTGGACCCGGTATGGTACCCCGGGGCAAGAAAGGTATGTTGTGCAGTAGACGATGAGCCTGGCAGAGGGATTACCACCTACCGGTGATTGTTTGGATCCGGCGGTTATCCGAGGATACCGACCGGAGTCGTGAGATGGATATGGGCCGATCCGGACTGACGGAGCCCATAGGCCGATCCAGACTGACGGAGCCCGAGATATGAGGATTTACGTGTCGATGCTGGACACGGGTTTTATGATGTTTCGAGTGTCGGTGTTGGACACTCAGGTTCCATGATTTTAATGTATCGTTGATGGAAAAACGTTGGTTGATATCCTCATACATACATGTATATGCTTTCATGATGTTGCGAGTGTCGATGTTGGACACTCAGGTTCCATGATATTGATTATGTCATTGGTGGACACGTGGATGATATCCACCTGCATATAGGCATATGATTCAGATGTTTATTTGTATATGTCATTGGCATTGATTTTATTGTTGACATATATGCATATATGGTCACCCTAGATATCATAGTATTACCTTCTTGATATAGTGACCTAGGAAATTGTTATTTTATTCGATTTTTACCTGCTGATGTTTTCTACTCACGAGTTGGAAACTCACCCCTGTTGTGCCACAGTTCTTGCAGATTTGACCGCTTGGGATCAGTAGCGGTATTGCTGGCACACAGTTTCATCCAGGGTGTTTTGCTTGGTAGGTGGGACACACATTGGATTGTGCGCACTCTTGTACATTTATTCCTATTGTATCTAGATATACTCCATCAATCAGAAACTAGATTTTGTATATTAGTAAACTTAGACAGACTTGTGGTCGCGAGACTTAGAGCGATGGTTGTATGTTTGCTTCTTGGGGTTTTTGATGTCTCGCTTATTTATCGTTCTTTCTATGTTGATCTTCACCGTTGGGTGTCGTATATATATATTTCTTATTTGCGTGGTTGTGATTCCGCCATTTGGCGAAGAGCTAGCTCCCGCTTGGGGATGCCTTTATTATTGTTATGTATATGTGGTTTGGGTTCAAAATATACAAGGGAGGTGCTGCCCAAATTTTTAAAGACGAAAAATGTTTTCAACTGCAATATCATCCACTTGCATTTTTAAATATCATTACATATGCATTAAAGAAAAATTTTGATTTCAGCATACCTTTATTTCAAAACTTCACCTCTATTATTCTTCTTTAAAAGGTTTAGATTTCTGGGCTTCGGCTACTTGAATTACGTTATGCTTCTAGACGTTGCATGATTTAAGTGCCGGTCATGAGCTAAATTCCGGGTCGTGACAGATACCCTCACAACTGAGCATATTGGATGCTCTCCTCCTGTTCAAAGAGGCACGAGATTCTCTGATCAAGGCATTACAAGAGCCCGCTCATTTCTAAGCATTCCTGGCAGAAGAAAAGATGAAGAACGAGATGGCAGAGGTTCATACAGCTGACATTACATTCAGAGATGAAGATCTCTTCCTCGGAACGTGCGAGCACAACCGTCCTCTATATGTCACCGGGTACTGCTACGACATTAAGATATGGAAGATTCTGGTCGATAACGGGTCATCCGTCAACCTTGTCAACATGAAGGTGCTGAAGGAGATTTGCATGAACGTTCAACACCTGATCTGGGACAAAATTACTATCTCCGAGTTCAACTCACAGTCATCACGGACGCTGGGGTCCGTAATATTAACATTACGCTTTGGGCTACTCATCACTGACATCAAATTTCATATCATTGACGCCAAGACTTGCTACAGCGCTTTGCTCGGTAGGCTTTGGTTACACGAGTACAAAGTCATCCCTTCTACACAACATCAGTGTATGAAGTATTTCAAAGATGGCCTCGAGTACACCGTTACAGGGGAGCTAAACCCGTTCTCCATAAACGAAGTCCAAAAATATGAAGACGCAAAATACTTCCTATCGGACTTCAAAGACAAGGAAAGATGTCATAAGCCGGAGAACCAACAAAAAGCCGTCGCCACTATCCCGATCATTGGGAGCGATACCGAGGAGGATGAAGAGATAGTCTATGCGGGGCAACCCCAAGGCAACAGGCCCGGACCATCTACCCCTATTTTGGTCTTCGGCAGTGACTCAGAGGACGATGCCAACGAAGTGTTCTCCGTCCGTCAATACAGACCTTCACTGGAGCCGATCAGAGTTTACAAATTACCATGGTTTCGTAGCGGCATTACAGGGAACTAGATGCGCTTGATACATACGGCGTGCAAGAGCTGTAGACCTTCTACGTCCCTCCTAGGCGATCCCTATCTACTAATCTACGGAGACTAAAGTGGAAAAAGAAGTCTGACATAGTGCCGAACTTGCACTTGACAGGCTTCAACCAATCCGTCTGCCCAGATATTACACAGAGAGATTGAAAATGCTATTAAGATGCCAAGGCGTACCCTTCAAACAAATCGCTCGGCAAGCCTAGTTCTACAACAAGATTTGGGACGTTTTCGGGACTCAGCGAAAAATGCCCAACGGAAGGATGGAGACGACTGGGCTTGGATACGTTCGGTCTAAGAAACGGGAGCGATTCCATGGCTGCCGTGCCATAAATAACTCTGGTGGAGAAGAGAATGCTTTTCCAAATAGCGCCGATATTGAACCAGAGCGAGATCCCGCCGTAAGAATGCCATGTCTGTCATTCGAAGAACAAATTGACAAGCTAATGAGAGAAGCCGGTCAAAAGGCTCGGGATGACCACAGCCGCGAAATGGCCATTTACGAGAAAGCCAGGACACAGCGTCTCGCTCAACAGTCTGCGGGAAGAAAAGACTACGATGCCCTTTGCCCTCAACCCGCTGTGCGCTCTTGTGGCAAGGAAAAAGCCCGATGTAGAGGCAATAACAAGGTGAAGAACGAGAATGACATTCGAAAATAGCGAAGCAGTTCTAAGAAGCTACGCGATCGAGAAAAAGTCAGCTAGAATCCATCGCCGATGAAGAAGATGGGTCGGGAATATTCGTTCTCCCAAGATAAGACAAGGAAAATATTCGGCCTTGTCATTAAGCATCAAACGATGTCGCTCTCGGAGTCTCGGCACCCCGAACAAAAAAATGAGGTCCATTACCCGGCGTATTGCTCCTACCACCGAGCAATATGACATCCTCTTGAAGACTGCTTCACCTTCAAAGACTAGGTCGAAGAACAGTATTAGCAAGGCATGTTTGCCCTATCCGACAGTTGGAGGGTAACCCCACCATGAAAGCATGAGCCAAAAGCAACCTATATTACGAGGGTAAGTTCAGATCAATATCGAGCATGGAAACGAACTCGCACCTGCCACGTGATAACATCCTCAAAGGAGGGGGAGCATGAGAATATGGATGACCTCTCCCAGTGCTTCGTAAATGAGAACGAGGACGAGATGATCTTAGAATTTCCACCGTCGCCAAAAGAGCTGGAAGATGGGATACACACCATAGCGGAAAATCGACTTGGGCACGGAAAATGAGCGGAGACCTACGTTCGTCAATGAGCTGTTGTCTGAAAAACAGGTGGCCACACTAAAGGATGCACTCATGCAATATAAAGACTGCTTTGCATGGAACTACTCTGAGATGCCGGGACTAGATCCAAAAATAGCGGTGCATAAACTGGCTATATCGCCGAACGTCAAGCCAGTCAAACAGGTGCCAAGAAGAATGCGGCTCGAACTCGAGATGAGTATCAATGCCGAAATCAAGAAACTAATTGATTCCGACTTCATCCAAGAAGTTCAGTATCCTGACTGGATTGTCAACATTGTTCCAGTGATGAAGAAAAATGGGACAGTGTGCATCTGCGTGGACTTCCGGGACCTTAACAAAGCTTGTCCGAAGGATGACTTCCCAGTACCTGTTATCGAGCTGATGATCGATAACATGTCCACTCATGAGGTTTTCTCCTTCATGGATGGATCTTCAGGATACAATCAAATAAAAATACATCCACAAGATCAAAACTACACCGCCTTCTGGACTCCGCTAGGTATATTATGCTATAAGGTGATGCCCTTCGGCTTGAAGATCGTAAGCGCTACCTATCAGATGGATATGACGAAGATCTTCGATGATCTCATACATGAGATTGTCGAATGTTATATCGACGACCTTGTAGTGAAAAGCAAATCGTACGAGGAACACTGGAAGTATTTGAACATAGTATTCCAGCGTCTTCGGAAGTACAATCTAAATATGAGTCCTCTGAAATGCGCGTTTGAAGTCTCCTTAGGCAAATTCCTAGTATTCATTATACGACACCGAGGCATCGAAATAGACCCATCAAATATTAAAGCGATTATGGAAATGCCCACGCCAAGAACTCTCAAACAACCGCGGTCTCTCCAAGAAAAGCTTGCGTATATCCGGCGGTTCATAGCCAACCTCTTCGGCAAATGCCGCCCCTACAGTCATCTAATGAAGAAGGGGACCCTGTTCATTTGGGAACATAAATGCCAAAGTGCACTGGACGAAATCAAGCAATACCTGCAGAACCCGCCGGTACTGACCGCTCTGGTCAAGAGAAAGCCTCTCATCATGTACACAACAACCCTTAAAGGTTCTTTAGGCGCGCTATAGTCACAGGAGAACAACCAGGGGAAGGAGAGAGCTCTCTACTATTTGAGTCGAGTTCTCGTTGTTAGTTATATTTATGCCCTAGAGGCCATTACTGTACATACGATGTATATTGTAGTGGATGCTTGGACATATATAAGGAGGACTTTCTTGCTCGACATGATGGTATGCTATCTGGTTTCTATTTATCTTAACATGTACACCTATTGTCTCTCTATTACATGTTGATAAATCCCTTATGTTTCCCCCAATCAGAGTAAAGCTCTGTTCAAAATTCAAATTTTAAAATGAAGCAACGCTTCATAGTAGCGCCAAGTGCGCTGCGCCCTAAATAGCGCACCATGTGCAAAGCACGTGTGCGCTAGCGCTAAGAGTGCTGCACTATAAGCAATGCACCATGTGCAAAACACGTGTGCGCTAGCGCTACTTGCGCTGCACTATAACCAGCGCACCACGTGCAAAGCACATGAGCGCTAGTGCCGAAAGCATCTCATTCTTGCAAAAGCTATCTGTGCCTGTTTTATACCAGTTTTAGTTTTAATAGCGTACATGCATACATTAAGAGAAGAATAGGAATTGAAAGGGAGCACTTGACGGTTAATGACGAAAAGCAGAAAGCATTTAATTAAACATTTATTCTACACGAAAAAGATCGCCGAACACGGGATCGAAAGTACATGGATTTACAAACATATAGATAAAATTATCTAGTTCCCTCTCTATCTTTTCCACCATATCAAAGCCACGATCTTCGCGAGGAGTATCTATCCATCGTTTAGCACTGCAT
The DNA here is from genome assembly GCA_030015575.1 of Agapanthus africanus. Lineage (NCBI taxonomy): Eukaryota > Viridiplantae > Streptophyta > Magnoliopsida > Asparagales > Amaryllidaceae > Agapanthus > Agapanthus africanus. The sequence continues at coordinate 77,571,250 of CM057343.1, forward strand.
TCACCAGCAAAAGCAGAAATGATAGCCCGATGAGCCCGTATTTGGCTCAGCAACTAAACAGAGCAATCCCTCAGAGCTTTGGTGATCAAGCGCGCCTCGTGGAAACACTCGATCTTGTCTTTTGCGGCGCTGAGCATCACCGAGGTCATCTCTGCCGGAGGAGGGGGTATATCATCGAGCACGGACAAAAGGATCATCCGGAGCCAGATATAACTGACGGGGAGAGGAGATCCTACACGAATCAAGAGCTCGTACAGCGCTGCGTCATATTGATCATCCGTTAAAGTAGGATTCACCAAGCGCGCAGCGAAATGAGGAACGCTGTCCTCAATAGGCACCTCCTACAGTTGTCGGCGAGCATGGGGACATAACTCTTCTTCAACAAGAATGATTCACTAAAAAGGTAAGAGAGAAGAGAAGCATGCTTCAGATTATTAATGAAGAACATTTAAGTCTAGGCAAAGAAAATGATGTGCGTGATGGAACTATTTCCATGATCTGGAAAAGGGAAAGTTTGACTCAGAAGGAAGGTGAAAAGACACCTTTAGTGTGAAGCAACACTTCATAACAGCGCCAGCGCTGAGATTCAAAGACTCTAATGCAGCGCGCCACGTGCAAAGCACGTGTGCGCTAGCGCTAGGTGCGCCGCGCTCTAAACAGCGCACCACGTGCAAAGCGCGGGTGCGCTAGCGTTAAGTGCGCCGCGCTCTAAGCAGCGCACCACGTGTAAAGCACGGGTGCGCCGGTGCTAGGACTAAAAGCTCCCCACCATCAGGTCAAAGATCCAATAATAATGATAAATCATTAATTAACCAGAATTAAATTCTGTTAAGGAAAGATTCCTCAAAATCTTTCCAAACAACAAAATTCTGCTTTGTAAATCAGAGCACCGTTGGATCAATAATCCAATGGTGATTAAAAATCACCAAGATACAGAATGAATTCTGTATGGAAAAGATTTCCCAATCTTGTTAAAAACAAGAAGATTGCCTTCTGTAAAACAGAAACTCTTGGATCAAAGATCCAACGGTGAGGAAATCCCCAAATCAATTGGAGAACATGCCTCCTTAACTGATTGAACAAATCAGCTTGCCCTATATAAAGGCCCCCAGACTTTAAGTCTAAGAGATACAGAAGCAAATAAAGGAACCCCCAGAAGCTTTGAGAGAATCTCAGAAAGAAGAGCCAAGCTCTCGATAGAAGAATAACTTTTTCTTCAAGGTAAAAGAACAGAGAGATGAAATCATCTCATAATTAAAAAGAAGAATTCACTTCTTTAAAGATCATAGATCTATAAGACCAAAAGGCCTTTTCACAAAGAGATCAAAGGATCTTATCATAAAACAAAAAGAATAACATAATTCTTCTCACAGATCATAAATCTACAAGACTTAGGTCTTTTACACAAAGAGATCATGGATATTTCATTATAAAGAAAGGGGGGAGAATAATTCAATTCTCTTAAGGATCACAGATCCATAAAAGCAAAGCCTTTCATCAATATAATAGATTGAAACATCTCCTGTAAAACTAAGAACTTTATTCTTATATCTATGAGACAAAGTCTCTTAAAGGAGAATTTAATTCTCAGTACATAGCGCTGCATAAAAGAACCTTAGCGCTCCATATTAAAAAGAAGCGCTTCAGCACACCAGAACTAGCGCACAGCGCTGCATAAAGAGCCTTAGTGCTCCATATTAGAAAGAAGCATCTCAGCGCTCCTGATGTGGCGCAAAGCGCTGAGAGCACTATGTGCTCCTCACGTGTGCGCCACTTAACAGCTAGCATTCTGCGCTCTTGAACTAGCGCTTTGCGCTCATGGACTGGCGCTCAGCTCCAAGCGTATCACGTGCTCCTCATGTGTGCGCCACCGAACTAATTACGCTTTGCGCTCATAAATCAACGCAATGCGCTCATAGACTGGTGCTCAGCACTAAGCGCACCACGTGTCCCTCACGTGTGCGGCAGAAGCGCATTGCGTTCTTTGATTGGCTCAAAGCGCTAAGTGCACCATGTGCTGCGCTGATAGAACATAAATTGTTCTTTAATAAGCCCCAGAGCTATGATGAATGCTCAGCATTCAACAAAAGACAGAAATACTGTCAGAATCCAAATCAATGCCCAACATTGTTAAAAGGGCAAACCCAAATAAATGCTCAAATTGGACTTAGCCCAAGATTGGCCATAAGTCCTCAACTCAGATTAATTGAGCCCATATGCTCATAAATCTTTTAACAGACCTTAGTCCCAAATTGGACTACAGATTTCCCAACCAACCTTGGTTCAAGGGTACATCTCTTCACTCTTTTGATATTTGTCGTTGTAATCCTTCAACGTCTTCAGAGAGGTGACGGGTCCCGACAACCATACATTCCATAGACTATGACGTCTTTAAACTGGACTGTGGGGTCCTTAAACCCACGGACTATGACGTTCTTAATCTCGGACTATGGGGTCCCTTTAAACCCACGGACCATGATGTCCTTAATCTCGGACTGTGATGTCCTTAAACTAACGACGGACCATCATGTCCTTAAACTGATAATGGACCGCAATGTTCCTAAACTAAACAATAGAGTCCAAATGCTCTTTTGTTGGATCTAAACGATTCCGTTAAGTTGATCTTAGTCTAAAATTAGACTAACGTATCTTTAACAAACATTTAAGTTGATCTTAGTCTCAAATGAGACTAATGTATCCTTAAACCGAACCCCAAACCCAAATCTAAGAAGATATGGATTTGGACTAATCCACGCCCTACGGGCGACAACATAAATTAGTCTCCGTATACAATCCACGGGCAACCAAAAACAAAACAAACACACACGATACGAAGTGATCATCTGGAGAAGGAGAAAGTGGTTACCGCGATGCGGTAGCGTAATTAACTGCAGGGGCTTGCGCCTGCAGGGAAGAGCGTCCCCATAATTAAAAACCCTTCAAATGAGGGGGAATCTGACGAAATCTACTACATCGGCTGCATCCGTTTAAACTTTCGATACATGGTGTCATAAATCAACTTGGTATCTTCGGAGAGGTGGACGGATAGCACCAATTAGCATCTGCCCCGAATTCAGGCAAGACGGACCTACGCGGTCGCGTCTCCATTTTTGGAGGGGAATAAATTCTGGCACGCCCGGTGGGACCTTTTCTTCTTTCCACTCCACACTTCGTGTGTCGTGTTCATGAACGAATCGCGGTTTAATATTGTTGCCCTTGGGTTTGAGGTACTAAGATTTGGTGTCACGACCCAAAGTTCGGCCCGTGACCGGCACTTAACCACGTAACGTCTACAAGCGCAACGCGATCAAGTAAGCCGAAACCCAGAAATCAAAACCATTATAATAGTGAGTGAAGAAAAACATTAGTTTAAAACATTTAGAAAACCTTAAGTAATTTAGTCAAAAAATCTTTAAAGTTTAAGTTATTTTCTTAAAAAATTTTGGCAGCACCTCCTTTGTAAAAACTAGCCCCGAAAACGGGTACAAAACATGATATAAGTAAAATGACTGATAGCAAGAATAAAACATTCCCAAACGGGAGCAATCACGCCCAACGGCGGAAACAACCACCACAAGAATAGTACACGACACCGTAGCGAAGAAAAGGATAGAATAAGCAGAAAGAACAACATAAAAGATAAAAACTGCATAAATAAAGTCGGCTCACACGAGCTCGACACCAGAGTACAAAATAATATACAACACCGTCTTCATAACTGGTCTCTAAGTCAATACATGAAATAGTAGATGGAGAGTACTAGATACAATAGAGTGTACAAATAGAAAATAACCGGGTACCACAAACCCACCCATCAGCAAACAGCTCACGCGCCAACTGCAGTGGTATCCGTAGCCAAAAAGATACAAGAGATAGCCCTGCCGCAACTACTCTGAGGGTCGACCTGCAAATACTGTGGGACAACGGGGGTGAGTTTCCAACTCGTGAATAGTAAATAACATATAAAGGTAATAGCGAGTATGCACGTACTGCGATACTCTAACATGTGCAATCAGATAACCTCTATATGATGAGCTGGGTATGCAATAATCATGCCAAAGTACTCTACCAGATACTACGACTACTGTAGGGTTCCTAGGCACTCTTGTGAAGGTTCATAAGGCATCAAACATGCCCGGATAAAAATTTAGACGTGCCGAACAACCCAAAGCCGGGATCTTTGCTAGAATATTAGGGTTAAACATGCAAGATGATAACTTTTATCTAAGTGTGAGGGATTACAACCTTTGTAGTCCGCTCCTTCGCTTCACAAGCTCCGAGTAGAAGTCCCTTTGCCGCGATCCACGATCTCCCGGACTCATGAGAGGCTCCACGACTCGAACGATCCATGCTAGCTTGAAGTGTTCCAAATCTCCGATGATCTACGTCGAAGTTGCAAAGACTCAAGCTTTCTCACTCTAAAGAGATGAACACACTAATCTCATAGGCTAGATGAGATGAGGATGAGAGAGTAGTATTTTTGCTTTCTTTTTAAATCATTTTCTCATATTTATTCATCACATCAAGAATTTCTAGTGAGCTTTTTTCAAATGAGAAGAAGATGATAATGGAAAAGATAATGATAATGAAAAATCCTTTTGTGATGAATAGAAAGAAATGTATATGATTGATATATTAACCATGGTCAAGAATGAGTGGCTAATAATGTGTAGAGAAACAACTAGAGTTAGGGTTTGGTTGGGTTAAAATGTGTCATCAACAAATATCTTAACCATGACAAAAGAAGTTGCTTCTAGAAGGTGCATGAAGCAACTAACCCTAATCAAACCCTAACCTCATTTAATCATCCTTAAACATGTTTAATAATAAATCATATCATGTCACAATAATATATATCACATATATATTATATATTTGCAACAAAAGAAAATAATACAATTAACATATATCGCATATATATCAATGTATCATCCAGTGAGAAAATGAAATAATAAAGCAAGCCAATATTAGATAATGTAATAATATATCATATATATTATTATACATTAAATCATCGAATCAACACTTGATCCGACGATCCGGCTATATCGAATACAACCGACTAATATATCATGTACCGATTCATCGAATCAACACTTGATCCGATGTCCCGGTTCAAATCTAAAAAATCGCGAGAATATAATACGGTATCTCATATCGCATTATTCTCGGTCCTGCACATATCACATATGTGCCTCTACTCCGTTTCGCCTGAGCCAAGAAACCTCTGTGTAGGACTCTAAAGAATCGTCAATACGCCGGTAGCAGGTGATGATCATATCAAACACCCACAAGCTGCAAGCGGTCAGCTAAACGTAACACCACCCAGGTATTGAGCGATCAGAAGATCAACAAGCTAGCCTGTGCGTTCTTCTGTGAATCCGATCAGTAACACTCCCGTACAGTCCGGTCTGTTCGTCTGATATGTCGCATATCAAGTCTAGGGGTGGTATACGTCAGACCCCAGTAACCGATAAGTCGTGTCGATGCGTGGCTCATAATGGGTCGAGAAACTACTAGTAACACTTACCAGTAAATCTCTATATCAGCCCTGGCCAGGGACTTCCAGTTATAGCCAATCGAACACAGCACAACATCAACTCCCTATACCGGGAGAGACGAATCCCCTCCTATCGCTCATTGCCTCCATGTGATTCGGGACTGTACCCAAAAGCCACCGTTTTGCACGCCCTCTTGGACGTGGTAAGGTGGAAATCAAAGCACAGTGGGAATCACACAAGACTCTATGACGATCTCGGGTCTACAGACTACCCTGTACCAGTGTCACCGGAGAACTGCCATCTGACGTGTGGTATATCACCATCTGGGAGTTCTCGGCGAGTCCGTCCAGTGTACCCAGTCTCCACTGAGCACCCGTACACCATCTCTGATGTCAAACACCGATGGATATGGGATCATCCATCGCCCATCATATGGGTCAAGATGCGTATACGCTAGTCTACTCTGGTGTATCGATGCCCTATCTCGATATACCCTCGACTAGGAACAGTTATAGGATGTACTCATCGACTACTATGGACCCACTAGTATGATCTCATCATAATCCCAGTAGTCGAGTACAGATCCTAAGGGCTTTATCAACATGTGAGAGAAAAACAGTAAACCAATACAAGTCAACATGTTAAGATAAAGTGAAACCAAATAGCATACTATCATGACGAGCAAGAAAGTCCTCTCTGTATATATCTAAGCATCCATCATAATATACATCATATGTACAACAATGGCCTCTAGGGCATATACATAACTAACAATCTCCAACTTGCACTAAGGCCAGCTGCTGTAGTATCTCATACCTAGCATCCCGAATAATTTCTCAAACTGTATCTGGGGAATAGCCTTCGTGAATGGATCCGCAGTGTTGTCCTTCGTATCTACACTCCTGACCTCGATCTCCCGGCGATCAACTATCTCCTTGATCAGGTGATACCGCCTCAGAATATGTCTGGACTTCTGATGGGACCTGGGTTCTTTGGCTAATGCCACAGTTCCATTGTTATCGCAATACAGAGGTATTGGATGCTCAATGGATGGAACCACTCCAAGTTCACTAATGAACTTCTTGATCCAGACAGCCTCTTTGGCAGCATCGTTGGCAGCGATGTATTCAGCCTCCATCGTCGAGTCTGCAACGGTATCCTGTTTGGAACTTTTCCAACATACCGCCCCTCCATTGAGGGTAAAGACAAATCCCGAGTGCGGCTTAGAGTCATCTTTATCACTTTGGAAGCTGGAATCGGTAAAGGACTCCACCTGGAGTTCTCCGTTACCATACACCAAGAATATCTCCTTAGTCCTTCGTAAGTACTTGAGAATGTTCTTCACAGCTGTCCAATGACTCTCTCCAGGATCTGCTTGATACCGACTCACTACACTTAGTGAGTATGCTACATCGGGTCTGGTACATAGCATCGCATACATGATAGAGCCTACTGCCGAAGCATAGGGTATCCCTTGCATGCGAGCTCTCTCCAAATCAGTCTTGGGAGACATCTCTTTGGAGAGAGTGAGTCCAGAGATCGTGGGTTGGTTCCCACGCTTGGATTCTTCCATACTAAACCTCTTTAGTATGGTGTCAATGTACCTGGATTGGGACAATCCCAGTATCAGTTTAGATCTATCTCTATAGATCATGATTCCCAATATGCAGGAGGCATCACCTAGATCTTTCATTGAGAATCTTTGTGATTAGAAGAGCTTGACTGATTGCAGCATAGGAATATCATTTTCTATCAAGAGTATGTCAACCAAGTATAATACGAGGAAGACAACCTTACTCTCTGCTACCTTCTTATAGATACAAGGTTCATCTATATTTTTGATGAAGTCAAACTCTTTGACTACAACATCAAAACAGATGTTCCAACTCCGCGATACTTGCTTTAACCCATAAATGGATTTAAGCAGCTTCCACACCTTTCCGCTGCTCCCACTATCTACGAAGCCCTCTTGCTGAGTCATGTATACGCTCTGTAACATTTCCAAAATAATAAAATATTATTTTCGGGAATTTTTATAATTTAATATTATTTTAATGAATATTTTAATATTCGGGTGTAATTAAATACAAATAAATGGGGAAAAATTTTGGAAAATTCTAAAATAGGGTATTTTATGGATTTATGCCATTTTAAAGTTTTTGAGACTAGTTATATGCTAATTTAGTGTTAATCGCGATTAAAAAAATCGCTAATCGGCTTTTTGGCATTTTTGTGCAAAATGTGCACATATCATTTTCCACACTTGTTACACTTGTGTTACTTGTGCATTTCTACCATGGTTGTTCTCTTGGATGCACTATTGGAGTGAGAAGAAAAGAAAAAGGAAAAGAAAAGAAAAGGGAAAAGGGTAGGTAATGAGTGAGAGAGAGAGACCAAGTCAACCCCACCTTTTTGAACCATCCCTCATCATTTTCCCTTCTCATTTCTCTCTCCCTCTCTAATGGAGCTGCTGCCCTCTCCCTCACTCTCTCACCCTCTTCACTAAAACCCTAGATCCATCAAGAAAACAATGCCAAAACCTCATTCCCACTTCACAAAAAGCGTTCCCGAGCTCACTAGCTACGTTTTGAACCTAGAAAGATTGGATTTGGAGGACTTTGAGCAACTCAAGAAAATTCTTGAGTTGCCAAAGGAGGTAATTTCTGCACCCTCTTGTAGCATTTCAATTTCCTTATGCATCAATTCTAGTTTAGTATCGATATCGTGTCATTTTGTGGACTTTTGAGATTTCAAGTTAGGGTTTAGGGTAAAACTGAAATCAAAGATGGAATTGAGGATTGTGGTGACCTTAGAACCCCTTGTGTAATGCTAAATTGAACCCAAAACTGGAAGTGAAACCAGAATACGGAATTACGGAACCGATATCGGGGAAAACTGTAAATCTGTCACTGTTTTGTAGAATCTGCTATCACCCCGAGACCCCTAAAATAAAACTAAGTTTGACAGTGAGATGTGCAGGCACCATAGAACCACCACCCCAAACCCTAGCTCCCCACTCCACTTTGAGGCCGCCAATTTCTCCATTCTGGCCGCAATTTGCGGCCAGAGCAGGGTGGATTTGTCTCGTTTTCTGTGCATGGCCCCATTTCCTCTATTCTTGGCCCAGGGTACTTCTAGTTTTGACTGATTCCATCTAGGGTGAAATCTGGGTTGATTTTTGTATGTTGGTGTATGATTTACGACTTGTTTTAGCATGGATTTTGGTATTTGGTGATTCATTTCTGTCGGGTGGCGTTTGGACGTCAACGACAAGTGGATATTGATAGTGTTTACATGCGAGACGATAGATTTCTACCTATGCGGGTAGCGTGTGCTATTTTGGTTTCCGATGTGGTTTTCATGTGCTTTAGCATTTTGATATATTTGTAGGTACCCTACGAGATGTTGAGGCAAAGAAGATGAAGATGGCGACATCGGCACCGTTACATGAGAAGCAAGATGAGTAGATTTATATCTACGGGGAGAAGTCGGGTGAATGTCGTATAGCACCCCCGCAGTCCGTGGTGTGTATACGAATACGTATACACACATATATTTATTATGTGTTGTTTAGGGTTTTGATGGTAATAATGGATTATTGATGATAAGGATGTATTAGTCGAGTAGTGCGAACCCCAGAGTAGTGGTTGCACCCAAACTCACACATACACACATACTTGCATACATTCTTTCATATATCTGTGCGCATATGGTGGTAGGTATATTTACACATGGGTATGGGACTATGTGTTCATATACGGGATTTGAGACCGTGAGATTCGGCGATATACCAGAGTTGTATTTGAGGTGCGGCATGATAGTTTTAGCGGGCCTTTGGGCATATGTTCTACCCCGCTTTCACATTTACATAGATGGTATCGATGGTAATGGACTTAGATTGGTATCATAGATTATGTGATACGATGGTAATGATACCTGATACATGATGAGCTGAATGTGATATTGACCCGTACCTAGCTATTGGGATGTCGTACGGCGATTTACCGTACGAGCTCTACATTGATGTTAGATCCGCACTCATGACTCGAGGATGTTCTATGATATATCGTATCGTACGCGATACTATTGAGGCGAGATCACAGACTATTGTATATATATTGTGATATCGACTCAGATTTAGGTGGTTTCCATACCCCTCTCTATTGACTTGATTGTGGGTTCGTAGTTCCCATAGTAGGCGTTAGACTAGACCCGAGTCATACCTATTTCAAAACTAACGAATCGGGGATATTTTAAAGATAAGCAAAAGGGTTTATACGGATATTTAAAAAGGCGCATCTTTTCTTAAAACACCGTAGCCCTTATTTTACCAAAAGCCCTGGTTCGTCTTATTTCAAAAGGCAAGGTTGCATGATATAGCTACTGAGGCAGGTTCTCTACTGTTGGTTGATTACTCGATTCCGCACATTCATGCTGTTTGCATTGCATCGCTTATATTGTTGATATATTTCATTCTTGCTGCTAGGACACCAGCACCATTATCGATGATGTGTATGTTCCACGTACACTGTTGCCGGCTCACACACTTCATCATCGATAATTGCCATGTCACTACACTGTAGTATTGTTGCATTCAGGGTATGACCCTTGCATGACATACTGATATGCTTACCTTTCTGCTATATGTCGCATATATGCTGCTTTCTGATTATACGTATTGAGATATGATGTTTCCATGATATTTCTGGTTTTGGGAACCGTGGGTGTTTCAAAGAGAATATGTAATTGTTTTAAAAACCCGGTTACCCGTGATATGATATTTTGGTGTGTCCACCACGCGTTTTCTCGGTGCTGAGACGTGTGCTTGAAACCCGATTCGAGGAGTGGATGTTCCGTTTGCGGGTTCGTGGTGGGCCCGGTATGGTTCCCCTCGGCAAGACGATCGATGAGCTTTGCCGATTGAGCCTGGAGGCGGGCGAGTACCTACCGGTGATTGGTTGGGCCTGGCGGTTATCCGGAGGATACTGACCAGAGTCGATAGATGGTTTGGGCATACTGCCGGGGCCGAGGGCCGATACCGCAGACAGAGCCCGAGGGCCGATCCGGACTGACGGAGCCCGATATATGAGGATTTACGTGCCGATGCTGGGCACAGTTTTTCATGATGTTTTCGAGTGCCGATGCTGGGCACTCTGGTTCCATGATTTTGACGTGTCGGGAGGGACACGGGTGGATTACATCCTCGTATTCCCGTGCACATGATTTATGATATTTACATGCATGGTGGTTATTGTCATTGGGTGACGAGTGGACAGGATCCACGTGTGTACAGATCTGATTACATTGATCATACCTCATATTCATGATATGCTATTACCTGATGCACTAGCACGAGCACTTGGCACTACACTCATGTATAGAGGTTACATTTCCAGTTTAGCATGCTTCAGATTTATTCATATTGAGGTTTATTTATATCTGATCGTATTGACCTAGGATGGTCATGCATTCGATCTCTGCTTGTAGATATTTTCTATTCACGAGTTGGCAACTCACCCCCGTTGTGCCCCAGTTCTTGCAGGTTTGCCGTACAGATTCCATAGCGGCATTTCTGGCACACTGCTTCCTTATGGGTGACTTGCTTGGATAGGTGGGTTCTTTTGTATCAGATCCGCCATTGTTCATGTATTATTTATTGTATCTGGAATTTCCATCAACCAAAACTTGTATATTGTTTCAGACTTAGAAAACAGTGTTGTATTATTTCGACCTTAGAGTCGCGCTAGTAGTAATACGGTTTTCTGGCTGTTTTGAGTTTCTTTTTGAGTTTGATCCTCGCCCTTTGGCGTTGTATATTATTATTGCTTGCGTGGTTGTGACCGTCGATTGACGAAGAGCTAGCTCCCGCTTGGGGATGCCTTTTATCATTGCATATTTATGTTATTCTTGTTGTACCCCGTTCGGGGCCAGTTTTTACAAAGGAAACTCTGCCGAACTTTTCAGGAAAGGTTACACATTTTAAAAATACATATTCGGCTTAGTTATTTAAAAACCTTGATTTTCAAAACATGTTTTCCTTCACTTCTTTAAACCAGTTTTCTTTACTTACTCTTAAAATGGTTTTAGATTTCTGGGCTTTTGGCTTACTTGGATCAGATGGAGTCCTATAGACTTCATATGGTTCAAGGGCCAGTCACGTGCTCTTTCGGGTCGTGACAAAGTTGGTATCAGAGCGCTAGGTTGAACTTGGTTCGAGTCTGAGTTTGACTATGTGGAGCCTAGGGAGTTATTTATATACGGAACTTAGGCTTGACCTTACGGAACTTAGACTTAGTCAAGGGGGTATTAAACCCGAACTTTCGTCGTGTAGGATGACCCTTGGTTGATGGAATAGGTGACTAAAGTAGAGTGACGTACTGTGGGTATGTTCCGCGGCATACTTACGACACGCCACTCCACTTAAGGAACCTTAGGCTGTACATTTCCTTGCACAGTATTATATTCCTTCCTATGATCTATCTTCATCGACACTGGTTATGGTTTTGCTGCCGTGATTGCACGGGCAGGGTGAGCTACGGCTCGAGTTGTCAGCATGAGCTCGTCGTGGACGAGGACTGACCAGGGCGTGATTCCCGAGATATACGGTTGCTTTGAGGCTTCGTATTTTGTGTTTCCGCACTTGAGCGTTTGACAGATCGCTGTTGTGAGATTTCCCGGGTGTGCTGATCGGCACCAGAGGATTGAGCCACTGATAGAGGCCAGCCAGGATGTGATGACTGTTGATATATCGCTTATTCAGGATGATTGAGGCGCTGTTCAGCGTACGGACGAATGAGCCAGTTGCTGCTGCGAATGATGAGATATCGCCCAGATGATTGGAGCTACTGCAGCATGAGCATATTCTTGAGATATGATGGTGAGTCGCTAGTCACCGAGGATGAATGACTAGGACATGTGGTTCGTTCGCTTACCCCGATGCGAGGTCATCAGATGGATTGATTCCAGCTAGAAGCGACTTCACGCAGATTCGTTGAGAGTCGATTGAGACGATCGAATGTCAGGAACCCATTTTCCAAGTTTAAAGTATTCGGAAAGACATGCAGGTGATTCTATGGACCCTCTAGAAGAATGAAACCCTAACTCGACATAATGACCGTGTGAAAGCCTTTGAACCTTAGGGTTTGCGGCAGTTCCTCGGCGCCATTAGTGAGGCTTGGGTTTGCCCTTCTACGGCTGGACCACCGATGCTGTGGTATGTACTCGATACTATTAAACTGTACCCGAGATGTTGAGCTCTTGGGGGATTGTGAGGTTCTGATGAGTCGATCGGATAATTCGACATCATTCGGATATCATGTGATGGGACACTGCTTGGGAGACTCCAGATACGAGCATAGCCGTCGGAGCGCAGTCCGTGTAGCCATGATGAGATGAGTCCAAATCAGTCGATATTGAAGCAAGGTGGAGTAAAGAGTTCGCACGAGATGGCGTTCCACTCCGCTGACATCAGAGATGCGATACGCACGCTGAGGACGTGTTCGGCTAGATATCTTCTACTGAGTGAGGAAGATACCGAGTTGTGATTTCGAGTCCGCGTGAGGGACTTCGGATGGACCGTAGCCGAGGACATTGCAGTGCGCAGATAGAGACGCGGCGTCGAAATGGACGATGATACAGACAAGCGGGACAAGAGGTCCGTGCGAGACGCTGATGAGCTGTCATTACTTCCCGTCGAGACCAGAGGCCTGATATGCTTACAGAGGCGTTGGGATGCGACCGATTTTCGAGGAAATGCTGTGCTAAGGACATAGATGTCCATTGAACGAGAAAGGATTATGCCAGAGTACCAGCCTCCGTACAGATCGGCATAGGCAAGATCGGCAGAGACCTTGAGTAGGATTCCTTCCAGTACACTGCTGCTATAAGATTTGCACCAGGAGTAGATGCGTGATGTGCATTCAGAGGACCCGAGGTCGGCGCCAGAGATGTGCTGTTTTACGAGCGGTCGTGAGGATTGACCGAGAGATGACCAGGAAAGTGCCAGAACGGAATCGTTCCTGTCAGCACACCTGACCGGGCCGATGAGCCGATGGTTTGCGAGATTGGTAATCTACAGGAAGATCAGGAATCAGAGGCAGAGGACGCCAGCCGCGAGCAAGAGGCAAGTAGATATCTTGCGCTGCTAGCATTGGATGTACCGGCACCTTCTCGACTTTGAAGGAGGAACTACCGACGACGGTATTTATGATTTGTGATTTTGTGATTTGACTATCACGTATCCGTCACTTTGGATTTCGGTATTTTGGCGATCTATTTGCGTGATTTAGTTTTGGTGACCGAGTTTCATGATATTTGATTTTGTGCAACATGGTTGCACCTACTGGGTATTTATACCTGGTACATAGTTATTACTCTTGAGGTGTTGATTGCGATTTCATGCCTATTTTATGCCGGTGATTTGATTTACGCTTCCAGCATAGTTTTCATGCACTTTTAGTGTTTTGATTTGATTTGTGCACGTCGATGCACATGGTTGTGAGATTTTCCATCGCGGTACACTTGATTTTGATTGAGCCGCATTATATACCGTCGATTTTGATCCTGATATTGATGACTGATTCTTGCACTCCGTGCTTTTGGTTGGACTTACGTATGTTCGATGTTTGCTATGGGATTTTGAGATTTCGTACATGTTGAATGCGCAGGGTTTGGATTTTCATTCGTGCACGATGGGTGCACCGATTTGGATTTTCGCGCATGTTGGGCGCATGTTTTTAGATACGATTTTGGTGCACACCAGATACACTAATCGAGATTCTTCGTGCATGTCAGATGCACCTGTTTTGACTGCCAGGCACACACGTTACCTATGGCGGATACTTCGTGCACACCCGTTGCACCTACATGTTGTTTTGTGCACCTGTATGGCACATATATGGATTTTGATTTCCGTGCACACCAGACGCACAGGGTGGTGTTATGTACATTTTTGAGATTTATTCTCTTTGGAGCAGTACTTTTTATGATGTTGGATAATTGCTTTCATACTGAGCAGGACTAGTCAGTGGACGGTACCTGGATATATTTTGCATGCATCGATAGTTATCGAAGGGATTTCCAAAAAGCGAACTATAGTCTCAGTATATATCTACGTGTCCGATATGACACGAAACGTTTTAAAAATAAGGAAACCCTTCTGATTGTTTTCAAAACGGCGGAACGCAACTATTAAGCAAAGGATATATATATACGTATATAGTTATTTTCTTGTGAAAAACGTCCGCCACTGTGCAGTGTTGCGCGCATCGCACAGCGACTTAAAGAGATTTGGCATGCATTTACATCAGCTATTCACATGTATTGATTAGATGTCTACATGCATAGTTCTGATTTTTATCATATTGATTTTGTATCGGATTTGACATTGTGTCTTTACCATGACTCCGATGATTGCGGATGCTTGACGGAGTTTCGATTTTGGGTTATCTGCTCATTACTCCCGCGCATGCATTGCGCTGTGATGTTTTGTGTATTGATGATTTCGGAGCCCCGACGACTTGAGATTTGTATCGAAATGTTTTAGTACTTGGGGGTTTTTAAATTTAAATTCGGGGACCGAATTTCTTTAAGGGGGGTAGATTGTAACATTTCCAAAATAATAAAATATTATTTTCGGGAATTTTTATAATTTAATATTATTTTAATGAATATTTTAATATTCAGGTGTAATTAAATACAAATAAATGGGGAAAAATTTTGGAAAATTCTAAAATAGGGTATTTTATTGATTTATGCCATTTTAAAGTTTTTGAGACTAGTTATATGCTAATTTAGTGTTAATCGCGATTAAAAAAATCGCTAATCGGCTTTTGGCATTTTTGTGCAAAATGTGCACATATCATTTTCCACACTTGTTACACTTGTGTTACTTGTGCATTTCTACCATGGTTGTTCTTTTGGGTGCACTATTGGAGTGAGAAGAAAAGAAAAAGGAAAAGAAAAGAAAAGGGAAAAGGGTAGGTAATGAGTGAGAGAGAGGGACCAAGTCAACCCCACCTTTTTGAACCATCCCTCATCATTTTCCCTTCTCATTTCTCTCTCCCTCTCTCATGGAGCTGCTGCCCTCTCCCTCACTCTCTCACCCTCTTCACTAAAACCCTTGATCCATCAAGAAAACAATGCCAAAACCTCATTCCCACTTCACAAAAAGCGTTCCCGAGCTCACTAGCTACGTTTTGAACCTAGAAAGATTGGATTTGGAGGACTTTGAGCAACTCAAGAAAATTCTTGAGTTGCCAAAGGAGGTAATTTCTGCACCCTCTTGTAGCATTTCAATTTCCTTATGCATCAATTCTAGTTTAGTATCGATATCGTGTCATTTTGTGGACTTTTGAGATTTCAAGTTAGGGTTTAGGGTAAAACTGAAATCAAAGAAGGAATTGAGGATTGTGATGACCTTAGAACCCCTTGTGTAATGCTAAATTGAACCCAAAACTGGAAGTGAAACCAGAATACGGAATTACGGAACCGATATCGGGGAAAACTGTAAATCTGTCACTGTTTTGTAGAATCTGCTATCACCCCGAGACCCCTAAAATAAAACTAAGTTTGACAGTGAGATGTGCAGGCACCATAGAACCACCACCCCAAACCCTAGCTCCCCACTCCACTTTGAGGCCGCCAATTTCTCCATTCTGGCCGCAATTTGCGGCCAGAGCAGGGTGGATTTGTCTCGTTTTCTGTGCATGGCCCCATTTCCTCTATTCTTGGCCCAGGGTACTTCTAGTTTTGACTGATTCCATCTAGGGTGAAATCTGGGTTGATTTTTCTATGTTGGTGTATGATTTACGACTTGTTTTAGCATGGATTTTGGTATTTGGTGATTCGTTTCTGTCGGGTGGCGTTTGGACGTCAACGACAAGTGGATATTGATAGTGTTTACATGCGAGACGATAGGTTTCTACCTATGCGAGTAGCGTGTGCTATTTTGGTTTCCGATGTGGTTTTCATGTGCTTTAGCATTTTGATATACTTGTAGGTACCCTACGAGATGTTGAGGCAAAGAAGATGAAGATGGCGACATCGGCACCGTTACATGAGAAGCAAGGTGAGTAGATTTATATCTACGGGGAGAAGTCGGGTGGATGGCGTATAGCACCCCCGCAGTCCATGGTGTGTATACGAATACGTATACACACATATATTTATTATGTGTTGTTTAGGGTTTTTGATGGTAATAATGGATTATTGATGATAAGGATGTATTAGTCGAGTAGTGCGAACCCCAGAGTAGTGGTTGCACCCAAACTCACTCATACACACATACTTGCATACATTCTTTCATATATCTGTGCGCATATGGTGGTAGGTATATTTACACATGGGTATGGGACTATGTGTTCATATACGGGATTTGAGACCGTGAGATTCGGCGATATACCAGAGTTGTATTTGAGGTGCGGCATGATAGTTTTAGCGGGCCTTTGGGCATATGTTCTACCCCGCTTTCACATTTACATAGATGGTATCGATGGTAATGGACTTAGATTGGTATCATAGATTATGTGATACGATGGTAATGATACCTGATACATGATGAGCTGAATGTGATATTGACCCATACCTAGCTATTGGGATGTCGTACGACGATTTACCGTACGAGCTCTACATTGATGTTAGATCCGCACTCATGACTCGAGGATGTTCTATGATATATCGTATCGTACGCGATACTATTGAGGCGAGATCACTGACTATTGTATATATATTGTGATATCGACTCAGATTTAGGTGGTTTCCATACCCCTCTCTATTGACTTGATTGTGGGTTCATAGTTCGTATAGCAGGCGTTAGACTAGACCCGAGTCATACCTATTTCAAAACTAACGAATCGGGGATATTTTAAAGATAAGCAAAAGGGTTTATACGGATATTTAAAAAGGCGCATCTTTTCTTAAAACACCGTAGCCCTTATTTTACCAAAAGCCCTGGTTCGTCTTATTTCAAAAGGCAAGGTTGCATGATATAGCTACTGAGGCAGGTTCTCTACTGTTGGTTGATTACTCGATTCCGCACATTCATGCTGTTTGCATTGCATCGCTTATATTGTTGATATATTTCATTCTTGCTGCTAGGACACCAGCACCATTATCGATGATGTGTATGTTCCACGTACACTGTTGCCGGCTCACACACTTCATCATCGATAATTGCCATGTCACTACACTGTAGTATTGTTGCATTCAGGGTATGACCCTTGCATGACATACTGATATGCTTACCTTTCTGCTATATGTCGCATATATGTTGCTTTCTGATTATACGTATTGAGATATGATGTTTCCATGATATTTCTGGTTTTGGGAACCGTGGGTGTTTCAAAGAGAATATGTAATTGTTTTAAAAACCCGGTTACCCGTGATATGATATTTTGGTGTGTCCACCACGCGTTTTCTCGGTGCTGAGACGTGTGCTTGAAAACCGATTCGAGGAGTGGATGTTCCGTTTGCGGGTTCGTGGTGGGCCCGGTATGGTTCCCCTCGGCAAGTTGATCGATGAGCTTTGCCGATTGAGCCTAGAGGCGGGCGAGTACCTATCGATGATTGGTTGGACCTGGCGGTTATCCGGAGGATACTGACTAGAGTCGATAGATGGTTTGGGCATACTGCCGGGGCCGAGGGCCGATACCGCAGATAGAGCCCGAGGGCCGATCCGGACTGACGGAGCCCGATATATGAGGATTTACGTGCCGATGCTGGGCACAGTTTTTCATGATGTTTTTGAGTGCCGATGCTGGGCACTCTGGTTCCATGATTTTGACGTGTCGGGAGGGACACGGGTGGATTACATCCTCATATTCCCATGCACATGATTTATGATATTTACATGCATGGTGGTTATTGTCATTGGGTGACGAGTGGACGGGATCCACGTGTGTACAGATCTGATTACATTGATCATACCTCATATTCATGACATGCTTTTACCTGATGCACTAGCACGAGCACTTGGCACTACACTCATATATAGAGGTTACATTGCCAGTTTAGCATGCTTCAGATTTATTCATATTGAGGTTTATTTATATCTGATCGTATTGACCTAGGATGGTCATGCATTTGATCTCTGCTTGTAGATATTTTCTATTCACGAGTTGGCAACTCACCCCCGTTGTTCTCCAGTTCTTACAGGTTTGCCGTACAGATTCCATAGCGGCATTTCTGGCACACTGCTTCCTTATGGGTGACTTGCTTGGATAGGTGGGTTCTTTTGTATCAGATCCGCCATTGTTCATGTATTATTTATTGTATCTAGAATTTCCATCAACCAAAACTTGTATATTGTTTCAGACTTAGAAAACAATGTTGTATTATTTCGACCTTAGAGTCGCGCTAGTAGTAATACGGTTTTCTGGCTGTTTTGAGTTTCTTTTTGTGTTTGATCCTCGCCCTTTGGCGTTGTATATTATTATTGCTTGCATGGTTGTGACCGTCGATTGACGAAGAGCTAGCTCCCGCTTGGGGATGCCTTTTATCATTGCATATTTATGTTATTCTTGTTGTACCCCGTTCGGGGCCAGTTTTTACAAAGGAAACTCTGCCGAACTTTTCAGGAAAGGTTACACATTTTAAAAATGCATATTCGGCTTAGTTATTTAAAAACCTTGATTTTCAAAACATGTTTTCCTTCACTACTTTAAACCAGTTTTCTTTATTTACTCTTAAAATGGTTTTATATTTCTGGGCTTTTGGCTTACTTGGATCAGATGGAGTCCTATAGACTTCATATGGTTCAAGGGCCAGTCACGTGCTCTTTCGGGTCGTGACAAAGTTGGTATCAGAGCGCTAGGTTGACCTTGGTTCGAGTCTGAGTTTGACTATGTGGAGCCTAGGGAGTTATTTATATACGGAACTTAGGCTTGACCTTACGGAACTTAGACTTAGTCAAGGGGGTATTAAACCCGAACTTTCGTCGTGTAGGATGACCCTTGGTTGATGGAATAGGTGACTAAAGTAGAGTGACGTACCGTGGGTATGTTCCGCGGCATACTTACGACACGCCACTCCACTTAAGGAACCTTAGGCTGTACATTTCCTTGCACAGTATTATATTCCTTCCTATGATCTATCTTCATCGACACTGGTTATGGTTTTGCTGCCGCGATTGCATGGGCAGGGTGAGCTACGGCTCGAGTTGTCAGCATGAGCTCGTCGTGGACAAGGACTGACCAGGGCGTGATTCCCGAGACATACGGTTGCTTTGAGGCTTCGTATTTTGTGTTTCCGCACTTGAGCGTTTGACAGATCGCTGTTGTGAGATTTCCCGGGTGTGCTGATCGGCACCAGAGGATTGAGCCACTGATAGAGGCCAGCCAGGATGTGATGACTGTTGATATATCGCTTATTCAGGATGATTGAGGCGCTGTTCAGCGTACGGACGAATGAGCCAGTTGCTGCTGCGAATGATGAGATATCGCCCAGATGATTGGAGCTACTGCAGCATGAGCATATTCTTGAGATATGATGGTGAGTCGCTAGTCACCGAGGATGAATGACTAGGACATGTGGTTCGTTCGCTTACCCCGGTGGGAGGTCATCAGATGGATTGATTCCAGCTAGAAGAGACTTCATGCAGATTCGTTGAGAGTCGATTGAGACGATCGAATGTCAGGAACCCATTTTCCAAGTTTAAAGTATTCGGAAAGACATGCAGGTGATTCTATGGACCCTCTAGAAGAATGAAACCCTAACTCGACATAATGACCGTGTGAAAGCCTTTGAACCTTAGGGTTTGCGGCAGTTCCTCGGCGCCATTAGTGAGGCTTGGGTTTGCCCTTCTACGGCTGGACCACCGATGCTGTGGTATGTACTCGATACTATTAAACTGTACCCGAGATGTTGAGCTCTTGGGGGATTGTGAGGTTCTGACGAGTCGATCGGATAATTCGACATCATTCGGATATCATGTGATGGGACACTGCTTGGGAGACTCCAGATACGAGCATAGCCGTCGGAGCGCAGTCCGTGTAGCCATGATGATATGAGTCCGAATCAGTCGATATTGAAGCAAGGTGGAGTAAAGAGTTCGCACGAGATTTCGACGAGACGGCGTTCCACTCCGCTGACATCTGAGATGCGATACGCACGCTGAGGACGTGTTCGGCTAGATATCTTCTACTGAGTGTGGAAGATACCGAGTTGTGATTTCGAGTCCGCGTGAGGGACTTCGGATGGACCGTAGCCAAGGACATTGCAGTACGCAGATAGAGACGCGGCGTCGAAATGGACGATGATACAGACAAGCGGGACAAGAGGTCCGTGCGAGACGCTGATGAGCTGTCATTACTTCCCGTCGAGACCAGAGGCCTGATATGCTTACAGAGGCGTTGGGATGCGACCGATTTCCGAGGAAATGCTGTGCTGAGGACATAGATGTCCATTGAACGAGAAAGGATTATGCCAGAGTACCAGCCTCCGTACAGATCGGCATAGGCAAGATCGGCAGAGACCTTGAGTAGGATTCCTTCCAGTACACTGCTGCTATAAGATTTGCACCAGGAGTAGATGCGTGATGTGCATTCAGAGGACCCGAGGTCGGCGCCAGAGATGTGCTGTTTTACGAGCGGTCGTGAGGATTGACCGAGAGATGACCAGGAAAGTGCCAGAACGGAATCGTTCCTGTCAGCACACCTGACCGGGCCGATGAGCCGATGGTTTGCGAGATTGGTAATCTACAGGAAGATCAGGAATCAGAGGCAGAGGACGCCAGCCGCGAGCAAGAGGCAAGTAGATATCTTGCGCTGCTAGCATTAGATGTACCGGCACCTTCTCGACTTTGAAGGAGGAACTACCGACGACGGTATTTATGATTTGTGATTTTGTGATTTGACTATCACGTATCCGTCACTTTGGATTTCGGTATTTTGGCGATCTATTTCCGTGATTTAGTTTTGGTGACCGAGTTTCATGATATTTGATTTTGTGCACCATGGTTGCACCTACTGGGTATTTATACCTGGTACATAGTTATTACTCTTGAGGTGTTGATTGCGATTTCATACCTATTTTATGCCGGTGATTTGATTTACACTTCCAGCATAGTTTTCATGCACTTTTAGTTTGATTTGTGCACGTCGATGCACATGGTTGTGAGATTTTCCATCGCAGTACACTTGATTTTGATTGAGCCGCATTATATATCGTCGATTTTGACCCTGATATTGATGACTGATTCTTGCACTCCGTGCTTTTGGTTGGACTTACGTATGTTCGACGTTTGCTATGGGATTTTGTGATTTCGTGCATGTTGAGTGCGCAGGGTTTGGATTTTCATTCGTGCACGATGGGTGCACCGATTTGGATTTTCGCGCATGTTGGGCGCATGTTTTTAGATACGATTTTGGTGCACACCAGATGCACTAAATCGAGATTCTTCGTGCATGTCAGATGCACCTGTTTTGACTGCCAGGCACACACGTTGCCTATGGCGGATACTTCGTGCACACCCGTTGCACCTACATGTTGTTTTGTGCACCTGTATGGCACATATATGGATTTTGATTTCCGTGCGCACCAGACGCACAGGGTGGTGTTATGTGCATTTTTGAGATTTATTCTCTTTGGAGCAGTACTTTTTATGATGTTGGATAATTGCTTTCATACTGAGCAGGACTAGTCAGTGGACGGTACCTGGATATATTTTGCATGCATCGATAGTTATCGAAGGGATTTCCAAAAAGCGAACTATAGTCTCAGTATATATCTACGTGTCCGATATGACACGAAACGTTTTAAAAACAAGGAAACCCTTCTGATTGTTTTCAAAACGGCGGAACGCACCTATTAAGCAAAGGATATATATATACGTATATAGTTATTTTCTTGTGAAAAACGTCCGCCACTGTGCAGTGTTGCGCGCATCGCACAGCGACTTAAAGAGATTTGGCATGCATTTACATCAGCTATTCACATGTATTGATTAGATGTCTACATGCATAGTTCTGATTTTTATCATATTGATTTTGTATCGGATTTGACATTGTGTCTTTACCATGACTCCGATGATTGCGGATGCTTGACGGAGTTTCGATTTTGGGTTATCTGCTCATTACTCCCGCGCATGCATTGCGCTGTGATGTTTTGTGTATTGATGATTTCGGAGCCCCGACGACTTGAGATTTGTATCGAAATGTTTTAGTACTTGGGGGTTTTTAAATTTAAATTCGGGGACCGAATTTCTTTAAGGGGGGTAGATTGTAACATTTCCAAAATAATAAAATATTATTTTCGGGAATTTTTATAATTTAATATTATTTTAATGAATATTTTAATATTCGGGTGTAATTAAATACAAATAAATGGGGAAAAATTTTGGAAAATTCTAAAATAGGGTATTTTATTGATTTATGCCATTTTAAAGTTTTTGAGACTAGTTATATGCTAATTTAGTGTTAATCGCGATTAAAAAAATCGCTAATCGGCTTTTTGGCATTTTTGTGCAAAATGTGCACATATCATTTTCCACACTTGTTACACTTGTGTTACTTGTGCATTTCTACCATGGTTGTTCTTTTGGGTGCACTATTGGAGTGAGAAGAAAAGAAAAAGGAAAAGAAAAGAAAAGGGAAAAGGGTAGGTAATGAGTGAGAGAGAGGGACCAAGTCAACCCCACCTTTTTGAACCATCCCTCATCATTTTCCCTTCTCATTTCTCTCTTCCTCTCTCATGGAGCTGCTGCCCTCTCCCTCACTCTCTCACCCTCTTCACTAAAACCCTAGATCCATCAAGAAAACAATGCCAAAACCTCATTCCCACTTCACAAAAAGCGTTCCCGAGCTCACTAGCTACGTTTTGAACCTAGAAAGATTGGATTTGGAGGACTTTGAGCAACTCAAGAAAATTCTTGAGTTGCCAAAGGAGGTAATTTCTGCACCCTCTTGTAGCATTTCAATTTCCTTATGCATCAATTCTAGTTTAGTATCGATATCGTGTCATTTTGTGGACTTTTGAGATTTCAAGTTAGGGTTTAGGGTAAAACTGAAATCAAAGATGGAATTGAGGATTGTGGTGACCTTAGAACCCCTTGTGTAATGCTAAATTGAACCCAAAACTGGAAGTGAAACCAGAATACGGAATTACGGAACCGATATCGGGGAAAACTGTAAATCTGTCACTGTTTTGTAGAATCTGCTATCACCCCGAGACCCCTAAAATAAAACTAAGTTTGACAGTGAGATGTGCAGGCACCATAGAACCACCACCCCAAACCCTAGCTCCCCACTCCACTTTGAGGCCGCCAATTTCTCCATTCTGGCCGCAATTTGCGGCCAGAGCAGGGTGGATTTGTCTCGTTTTCTGTGCATGGCCCCATTTCCTCTATTCTTGGCCCAGGGTACTTCTAGTTTTGACTGATTCCATCTAGGGTGAAATCTGGGTTGATTTTTCTATGTTGGTGTATGATTTACGACTTGTTTTAGCATGGATTTTGGTATTTGGTGATTCGTTTCTGTCGGGTGGCGTTTGGACGTCAACGACAAGTGGATATTGATAGTGTTTACATGCGAGACGATAGGTTTCTACCTATGCGAGTAGCGTGTGCTATTTTGGTTTCCGATGTGGTTTTCATGTGCTTTAGCATTTTGATATACTTGTAGGTACCCTACGAGATGTTGAGGCAAAGAAGATGAAGATGGCGACATCGGCACCGTTACATGAGAAGCAAGGTGAGTAGATTTATATCTACGGGGAGAAGTCGGATGGATGGCGTTTAGCACCCCCGCAGTCCGTGGTGTGTATACGAATACGTATACACACATATATTTATTATGTGTTGTTTAGGGTTTTTGATGGTAATAATGGATTATTGATGATAAGGATGTATTAGTCGAGTAGTGCGAACCCCAGAGTAGTGGTTGCACCCAAACTCACACATACACACATACTTGCATACATTCTTTCATATATCTGTGCGCATATGGTGGTAGGTATATTTACACATGGGTATGGGACTATGTGTTCATATACGGGATTTGAGACCGTGAGATTCGGCGATATACCAGAGTTGTATTTGAGGTGCGGCATGATAGTTTTAGCGGTCCTTTGGGCATATGTTCTACCCCGCTTTCACATTTACATAGATGGTATCGATGGTAATGGACTTAGATTGGTATCATAGATTATGTGATACGTTGGTAATGATACCTGATACATGATGAGCTGAATGTGATATTGACCCGTACCTAGCTATTGGGATGTCGTACGACGATTTACCGTACGAGCTCTACATTGATGTTAGATCCGCACTCATGACTCGATGATGTTCTATGATATATCGTATCGTACGCGATACTATTGAGGCGAGATCACTGACTATTGTATATATATTGTGATATCGACTCAGATTTAGGTGGTTTCCATACCCCTCTCTATTGACTTGATTGTGGGTTCGTAGTTCGCATAGCAGGCGTTAGACTAGACCCGAGTCATACCTATTTCAAAACTAACGAATCGGGGATATTTTAAAGATAAGCAAAAGGGTTTATACGGATATTTAAAAAGGCGCATCTTTTCTTAAAACACCGTAGCCCTTATTTTACCAAAAGCCCTGGTTCGTCTTATTTCAAAAGGCAAGGTTGCATGATATAGCTACTGAGGCAGGTTCTCTACTGTTGGTTGATTACTCGATTCCGCACATTCATGCTGTTTGCATTGCATCGCTTATAGTGTTGATATATTTCATTCTTGCTGCTAGGACACCAGCACCATTATCGATGATGTGTATGTTCCACGTACACTGTTGCCGGCTCACACACTTCATCATCGATAATTGCCATGTCACTACACTGTAGTATTGTTGCATTCAGGGTATGACCCTTGCATGACATACTGATATGCTTACCTTTCTGCTATATGTCGCATATATGTTGCTTTCTGATTATACGTATTGAGATATGATGTTTCCATGATATTTCTGGTTTTGGGAACCGTGGGTGTTTCAAAGAGAATATGTAATTGTTTTAAAAACCCGGTTACCCGTGATATGATATTTTGGTGTGTCCACCACGCATTTTCTCGGTGCTGAGACGTATGCTTGAAAACCGATTCGAGGAGTGGATGTTCCGTTTGCGGGTTCGTGGTGGGCCCGGTATGGTTCCCCTCGGCAAGATGATCGATGAGCTTTGCCGATTGAGCCTGGAGGCGGGCGAGTACCTATCGGTGATTGGTTGGACCTGGCGGTTATCCGGAGGATACTGACCAGAGTCGATAGATGGTTTGGGCATACTGCCGGGGCCGAGGGCCGATACCGCAGACAGAGCCCGAGGGCCGATCCGGACTGACGGAGCCCGATATATGAGGATTTACGTGCCGATGCTGGGCACAGTTTTTCATGATGTTTTCGAGTGCCGATGCTGGGCACTCTGGTTCCATGATTTTGACGTGTCGGGAGGGACACGGGTGGATTACATCCTCATATTCCCATGCACATGATTTATGATATTTACATGCATGGTGGTTATTGTCATTGGGTGACGAGTGGACGGGATCCACGTGTGTACAGATCTGATTACATTGATCATACCTCATATTCATGACATGCTATTACCTGATGCACTAGCACGAGCACTTGGCACTACACTCATATATAGAGGTTACATTGCCAGTTTAGCATGCTTCAGATTTATTCATATTGAGGTTTATTTATATCTGATCGTATTGACCTAGGATGGTCATGCATTCGATCTCTGCTTGTAGATATTTTCTATTCACGAGTTGGCAACTCACCCCCGTTGTTCCCCAGTTCTTGCAGGTTTGCCGTACAGATTCCATAGAGGCATTTCTGGCACACTGCTTCCTTATGGGTGACTTGCTTGGATAGGTGGGTTCTTTTGTATCAGATCCGCCATTGTTCATGTATTATTTATTGTATCTAGAATTTCCATCAACCAAAACTTGTATATTGTTTCAGACTTAGAAAACAATGTTGTATTATTTCGACCTTAGAGTCGCGCTAGTAGTAATACGGTTTTCTGGCTGTTTTGAGTTTCTTTTTGAGTTTGATCCTCGCCCTTTGGCGTTGTATATTATTATTGCTTGCGTGGTTGTGACCGTCGATTGAAGAAGAGCTAGCTCCCGCTTGGGGATGCCTTTTATCATTGCATATTTATGTTATTCTTGTTGTACCCCGTTCGGGGCCAGTTTTTACAAAGGAAACTCTGCCGAACTTTTCAGGAAAGGTTACACATTTTAAAAATGCATATTCGGCTTAGTTATTTAAAAACCTTGATTTTCAAAACATGTTTTCCTTCACTTCTTTAAACCAGTTTTCTTTACTTACTCTTAAAATGGTTTTAGATTTCTGGGCTTTTGGCTTACTTGGATCAGATGGAGTCCTATAGACTTCATATGGTTCAAGGGACAGTCACGTGCTCTTTCGGGTCGTGACAAAGTTGGTATCAGAGCGCTAGGTTGACCTTGGTTCGAGTCTGAGTTTGACTATGTGGAGCCTAGGGAGTTATTTATATACGGAACTTAGGCTTGACCTTACGGAACTTAGACTTAGTCAAGGGGGTATTCAACCCGAACTTTCGTCGTGTAGGATGACCCTTGGTTGATGGAATAGGTGACTAAAGTAGAGTGACGTACCGTGGGTATGTTCCGCGGCATACTTACGACACGCCACTCCACTTAAGGAACCTTAGGCTGTACATTTCCTTGCACAGTATTATATTCCTTCCTATGATCTATCTTCATCGACACTGGTTATGGTTTTGCTGCCGCGATTGCATGGGCAGGGTGAGCTACGGCTCGAGTTGTCAGCATGAGCTCGTCGTGGACGAGGACTGACCAGGGCGTGATTCCCGAGACATACGGTTGCTTTGAGGCTTCGTATTTTGTGTTTCCGCACTTGAGCGTTTGACAGATTGCTGTTGTGAGATTTCCCGGGTATGCTGATCGGCACCAGAGGATTGAGCCACTGATAGAGGCCAGCCAGGATGTGATGACTGTTGATATATCGCTTATTCAGGATGATTGAGGCGCTGTTCAGCGTACGGACGAATGAGCCAGTTGCTGCTGCGAATGATGAGATATCGCCCAGATGATTGGAGCTACTGCAGCATGAGCATATTCTTGAGATATGATGGTGAGTCGCTAGTCACCGAGGATGAATGACTAGGCCATGTGGTTCGTTCGCTTACCCCGATGCGAGGTCATCAGATGGATTGATTCCAGCTAGAAGCGACTTCACGCAGATTCGTTGAGAGTCGATTGAGACGATCGAATGTCAGGAACCCATTTTCCAAGTTTAAAGTATTCGGAAAGACATGCAGGTGATTCTATGGACCCTCTAGAAGAATGAAACCCTAACTCGACATAATGACCGTGTGAAAGCCTTTGAACCTTAGGGTTTGCGGCAGTTCCTCGGCGCCATTAGTGAGGCTTGGGTTTGCCCTTCTACGGCTGGACCACCGATGCTGTGGTATGTACTCGATACTATTAAACTGTACCCGAGATGTTGAGCTCTTGGGGGATTGTGAGGTTCTGACGAGTCGATCGGATAATTCGACATCATTCGGATATCATGTGATGGGACACTGCTTGGGAGACTCCAGATACGAGCATAGCCGTCGGAGCGCAGTCCGTGTAGCCATGATGAGATGAGTCCGAATCAGTCGATATTGAAGCAAGGTGGAGTAAAGAGTTCGCACGAGATTTCGACGAGACGGCGTTCCACTCCGCTGACATCAGAGATGCGATACGCACGCTGAGGACGTGTTCGGCTAGATATCTTCTACTGAGTGAGGAAGATACCGAGTTGTGATTTCGAGTCCGCGTGAGGGACTTCGGATGGACCGTAGCCGAGGACATTGCAGTACGCAGATAGAGACGCGGCGTCGAAATGGACGATGATACAGACAAGCGGGACAAGAGGTCCGTGCGAGACGCTGATGAGCTGTCATTACTTCCCGTCGAGACCAGAGGCCTGATATGCTTACAGAGGCGTTGGGATGCGACCGATTTCCGAGGAAATGCTGTGCTGAGGACATAGATGTCCATTGAATGAGAAAGGATTATGCCAGAGTACCAGCCTCCGTACAGATCGGCATAGGCAAGATCGGCAGAGACCTTGAGTAGGATTCCTTCCAGTACACTGCTGCTATAAGATTTGCACCAGGAGTAGATGCGTGATGTGCATTCAGAGGACCCGAGGTCGGCGCCAGAGATGTGCTGTTTTACGAGCGGTCGTGAGGATTGACCGAGAGATGACCAGGAAAGTGCCAGAACGGAATCGTTCCTGTCAGCACACCTGACCGGGCCGATGAGCCGATGGTTTGCGAGATTGGTAATCTACAGGAAGATCAGGAATCAGAGGCAGAGGACGCCAGCCGCGAGCAAGAGGCAAGTAGATATCTTGCGCTGCTAGCATTGGATGTACCGGCACCTTCTCGACTTTGAAGGAGGAACTACCGACGACGGTATTTATGATTTGTGATTTGACTATCACGTATCCGTCACTTTGGATTTCGGTATTTTGGCGATCTATTTGCGTGATTTAGTTTTGGTGACCGAGTTTCATGATATTTGATTTTGTGCACCATGGTTGCACCTACTGGGTATTTATACCTGGTATATAGTTATTACTCTTGAGGTGTTGATTGCGATTTCATGCCTATTTTATGCCGGTGATTTGATTTACGCTTCCAGCATAGTTTTCATGCACTTTTAGTGTTTTGATTTGATTTGTGCACGTCGATGCACATGGTTGTGAGATTTTCCATCGCGGTATACTTGATTTTGATTGAGCCGCATTATATAACGTCGATTTTGACCCTGATATTGATGACTGATTCTTGCACTCCGTGCTTTTGGTTGGACTTACGTATGTTCGACGTTTGCTATGGGATTTTGTGATTTCGTGCATGTTGAGTGCGCAGGGTTTGGATTTTTATTCGTAAACGATGGGTGCACCGATTTGGATTTTCGCGCATGTTGGGCGCATGTTTTTAGATACGATTTTGGTGCACACCAGATGCACTAAATCGAGATTCTTCGTGCATGTCAGATGCACCTATTTTGACTGCCAGGCACACACGTTACCTATGGCGGATACTTCGTGCACACCCGTTGCACCTACATGTTGTTTTGTGCACCTGTATGGCACATATATGGATTTTGATTTCCGTGCGCACCAGACGCACAGGGTGGTGTTATGTGCATTTTTGAGATTTATTCTCTTTGGAGCAGTACTTTTTATGATGTTGGATAATTGCTTTCATACTGAGCAGGACTAGTCAGTGGACGGTACCTGGATATATTTTGCATGCATCGATAGTTATCGAAGGGATTTTCAAAAAGCGAACTATAGTCTCAGTATATATCTACGTGTCCGATATGACACGAATGGTTTTAAAAACAAGGAAACCCTTCTGATTGTTTTCAAAACGGCGGAACGCACCTATTAAGCAAAGGATATATATATACGTATATAGTTATTTTCTTGTGAAAAACGTCCGCCACTGTGCAGTGTTGCGCGCATCGCACAGCGACTTAAAGAGATTTGGCATGCATTTACATCAGCTATTCACATGTATTGATTAGATGTCTACATGCATAGTTCTGATTTTTATCATATTGATTTTGTATCGGATTTGACATTGTGTCTTTACCATGACTCCGATGATTGCGGATGCTTGATGGAGTTTCAATTTTGGGTTATCTGCTCATTACTCCCGCGCATGCATTGCGCTGTGATATTTTGTGTATTGATGATTTCGGAGCCCCGACGACTTGAGATTTGTATCGAAATGTTTTAGTACTTGGGGGTTTTTAAATTTAAATTCGGGGACCGAATTTCTTTAAGGGGGGTAGATTGTAAGATTTCCAAAATAATAAAATATTATTTTCGGGAGTTTTTATAATTTAATATTATTTTAATGAATATTTTAATATTCGGGTGTAATTAAATACAAATAAATGGGGAAAAATTTTGGAAAATTCTAAAATAGGGTATTTTATTGATTTATGCCATTTTAAAGTTTTTGAGACTTTTATATGCTAATTTAGTGTTAATCGCGATTAAAAAAATCGCTAATCGGCTTTTTGGCATTTTTGTGCAAAATGTGCACATATCATTTTCCACACTTGTTACACTTGTGTTACTTGTGCATTTCTACCATGGTTGTTCTTTTGGGTGCACTATTGGAGTGAGAAGAAAAGAAAAAGGAAAAGAAAAGAAAAGGGAAAAGGGTAGGTAATGAGTGAGAGAGAGGGACCAAGTCAACCCCACCTTTTTGAACCATCCCTCATCATTTTCCCTTCTCATTTCTCTCTCCCTCTCTCATGGAGCTGCTGCCCTCTCCCTCACTCTCTCACCCTCTTCACTAAAACCCTAGATCCATCAAGAAAACAATGCCAAAACCTCATTCCCACTTCACAAAAAGCGTTCCCGAGCTCACTAGCTACGTTTTGAACCTAGAAAGATTGGATTTGGAGGACTTTGAGCAACTCAAGAAAATTCTTGAGTTGCCAAAGGAGGTAATTTCTGCACCCTCTTGTAGCATTTCAATTTCCTTATGCATCAATTCTAGTTTAGTATCGATATCGTATCATTTTGTGGACTTTTGAGATTTCAAGTTAGGGTTTAGGGTAAAACTGAAATCAAAGATGGAATTGAGGATTGTGGTGACCTTAGAACCCCTTGTGTAATGCTAAATTGAACCCAAAACTGGAAGTGAAACCAGAATACGGAATTACGGAACCGATATCGGGGAAAACTGTAAATCTGTCACTGTTTTGTAGAATCTGCTATCACCCCGAGACCCCTAAAATAAAACTAAGTTTGACAGTGAGATGTGCAGGCACCATAGAACCACCACCCCAAACCCTAGCTCCCCACTCCACTTTGAGGCCGCCAATTTCTCCATTCTGGCCGCAATTTGCGGCCAGAGCAGGGTGGATTTGTCTCGTTTTCTGTGCATGGCCCCATTTCCTCTATTCTTGGCCCAGGGTACTTCTAGTTTTGACTGATTCCATCTAGGGTGAAATCTGGGTTGATTTTTCTATGTTGGTGTATGATTTACGACTTGTTTTAGCATGGATTTTGGTATTTGGTGATTCGTTTCTGTCGGGTGGCGTTTGGACGTCAACGACAAGTGGATATTGATAGTGTTTACATGCGAGACGATAGGTTTCTACCTATGCGAGTAGCGTGTGCTATTTTGGTTTCCGATGTGGTTTTCATGTGCTTTAGCATTTTGATATACTTGTAGGTACCCTACGAGATGTTGAGGCAAAGAAGATGAAGATGGCGACATCGGCACCGTTACATGAGAAGCAAGGTGAGTAGATTTATATCTACGGGGAGAAGTCGGGTGGATGGCGTATAGCACCCCCGCAGTCCGTGGTGTGTATACGAATACGTATACACATATATATTTATTATGTGTTGTTTAGGGTTTTTGATGGTAATAATGGATTATTGATGATAAGGATGTATTAGTCGAGTAGTGCGAACCCCAGAGTAGTGGTTGCACCCAAACTCACACATACACACATACTTGCATACATTCTTTCATATATCTGTGTGCATATGGTGGTAGGTATATTTACACATGGGTATGGGACTATGTGTTCATATACGGGATTTGAGACCGTGAGATTCGGCGATATACCAGAGTTGTATTTGAGGTGTGGCATGATAGTTTTAGCGGGCCTTTGGGCATATGTTCTACCCCGCTTTCACATTTACATAGATGGTATCGATGGTAATGGACTTAGATTGGTATCATAGATTATGTGATACGATGGTAATGATACCTGATACATGATGAGCTGAATGTGATATTGACCCGTACCTAGCTATTGGGATGTCGTACGACGATTTACCGTACGAGCTCTACATTGATGTTAGATTCGCATTCATGACTCGAGGATGTTCTATGATATATCGTATCGTACGCGATACTATTGAGGCGAGATCATTGACTATTGTATATATATTGTGATATCGACTCAGATTTAGGTGGTTTCCATACCCCTCTCTATTGACTTGATTGTGGGTTCGTAGTTCGCATAGCAGGCGTTAGACTAGACCCGAGTCATACCTATTTCAAAACTAACGAATCGGGGATATTTTAAAGATAAGCAAAAGGGTTTATACGGATATTTAAAAAGGCGCATCTTTTCTTAAAACACCGTAGCCCTTATTTTACCAAAAGCCCTGATTCGTCTTATTTCAAAAGGCAAGGTTGCATGATATAGCTACTGAGACAGGTTCTCTACTGTTGCGTTGATTACTCGATTCCGCACATTCATGCTGTTTGCATTGCATCGCTTATATTGTTGATATATTTCATTCTTGCTGCTAGGACACCAGCACCATTATCGATGATGTGTATGTTCCACGTACACTGTTGCCGGCTCACACACTTCATCATCGATAATTGCCATGTCACTACACTGTAGTACTGTTGCATTCAGGGTATGACCCTTGCATGACATACTGATATGCTTACCTTTCTGCTATATGTCGCATATATGCTGCTTTCTGATTATACGTATTGAGATATGATGTTTCCATGATATTTCTGGTTTTGGGAATCGTGGGTGTTTCAAAGAGAATATGTAATTGTTTTAAAAACCCGGTTACCCGTGATATGATATTTTGGTGTGTCCACCACGCGTTTTCTCGGTGCTGAGACGTGTGCTTGAAACCCGATTCGAGGAGTGGATGTTCCGTTTGCGGGTTCGTGGTGGGCCCGGTATGGTTCCCCTCGGCAAGATGATCGATGAGCTTTGCCGATTGAGCCTGGAGGCGGGCGAGTACCTACCGGTGATTGGTTGGACCTGGCGGTTATCCGGAGGATACTGACCAGAGTCGATAGATGGTTTGGGCATACTGCCGGGGCCGAGGGCCGATACCGCAGACAGAGCCCGAGGGCCGATCCAGACTGACGGAGCCCGATATATGAGGATTTACGTGCCGATGCTGGGCACAGTTTTTCATGATGTTTTCGAGTGCCGATGCTGGGCACTCTGGTTCCATGATTTTGACGTGTCGGGAGGGACACGGGTGGATTACATCCTCATATTCCCATGCACATGATTTATGATATTTACATGCATGGTGGTTATTGTCATTGGGTGACGAGTGGACGGGATCCACGTGTGTACAGATCTGATTACATTGATCATACCTCATATTCATGACATGCTATTACCTAATGCACTAGCACGAGCACTTGGCACTACACTCATATATAGAGGTTACATTGCCAGTTTAGCATACTTCAGATTTATTCATATTGAGGTTTATTTATATCTGATCGTATTGACCTAGGATGGTCATGCATTCGATCTCTGCTTGTAGATATTTTCTATTCACGAGTTGGCAACTCACCCCCGTTGTTCCCCAGTTCTTGCAGGTTTGCCGTACAGATTCCATAGCGGCATTTCTGGCACACTGCTTCCTTATGGGTGACTTGCTTGGATAGGTGGGTTCTTTTGTATCAGATCCGCCATTGTTCATGTATTATTTATTGTATCTAGAATTTCCATCAACCAAAACTTGTATATTGTTTCAGACTTAGAAAACAGTGTTGTATTATTTCGACCTTAGAGTCGCGCTAGTAGTAATACGGTTTTCTGGCTGTTTTGAGTTTCTTTTTGAGTTTGATCCTCGCCTTTTGGCGTTGTATATTATTATTGCTTGCGTGGTTGTGACCATCGATTGACGAAGAGCTAGCTCCCGCTTGGGGATGCCTTTTATCATTGCATATTTATGTTATTCTTGTTGTACCCCGTTCGGGGCCAGTTTTTACAAAGGAAACTCTGCCGAACTTTTCAGGAAAGGTTACACATTTTAAAAATGCATATTCGGCTTAATTATTTAAAAACCTTGATTTTCAAAACATGTTTTCCTTCACTTCTTTAAACCGGTTTTCTTTACTTACTCTTAAAATGGTTTTAGATTTCTGGGCTTTTGGCTTACTTGGATCAGATGGAGTCCTATAGACTTCATATGGTTCAAGGGCCAGTCTTTTGGGCGGCTTGAGAATCCAGATATTCTCCTGTTTCCTGTTCAGTCTTATAACTCTTATAAGAAAGAACGGGTCCAACGTTCCCTTGCTCAGTATAATAATCGGGTTCAGTCAATACATCCATATTATTATCTTGATTATGGCCTGACATGGTCGCTATCTGGAGAGAGAGAGAAGAAAACACTTTAGCGTATGCTCTTGCAAGATTAGATTGGTTATTATCTTATCTAATCAGGATGTCTCCCACTGTTTTTATCAAATCTACCTTCAAACCCAAAAAGGTAAGATTAGCCGGGATTAATTACACCCTACAATTTCGTCAATCTTTCAGCCAGATCAGTGTCGGTACTTTGAGGGAGGTTCCCCGTGCTTTCGCACGGACCTAATTAAAGTAAACCTCGTTTTCCCAGAGGCGTAACCCCGTTAACACTTTTCTAGACACCTACTTGATCGGCTAATTGTCCTGTGTAAAACTCTCCCAGAAGTAACACTTACTTGCAATGGGTATCGGGATCCAACTATCTCATAGAAGGTATGCAATCTCATTGCAAATTTCAACACTTGAAATTCCCGATAATGCTTTTGCCCCTAACCCCTATGACCTTGACAAAGGCCAACAAACCATAGGAAGCTAGTCAAGTTCAACCCGTCATTTCTTGATTGAAATTAAACCCACCCGCACGACCCTTGACAAAGGCCAACAAGGTCGTACGAATACCCTAATCCAATCACATCATATGTTTAAACAGATAAGTACCAGTTAGCTACCGCACACTATGCCTTGACAAAGGCCAACAAACGCAGCACGAATACTAAATAGTCTTTATCTGAAATGACGGAGGGCTACGCAGGTTTTTCAGAAAACCCTGAGCGTAATGAACTTGATATCGTCGTAGAATCGAGTAGTTTTTGAAAAGGAGTGTTTTTGAGGCTTTTCTTAGTTTTGCTAAAGGGGTCACTCCCGGTGAAGGGATCGTCTGCCCTTTCCTCATCGAATAAGGTGCAGGATATATCATATATACCGCTGTGCAAAGCAAAACACTAAAAGCAATCAAAAGACAAACCGAGTTTTGTAGCATCTGCCAGTTTCGCTAAAGAGGTCACTCCCGGTGAAGGGATCGTCGGCTCTTTCCCCATCGAATAAGGTGCAGGATATATCATATATATCACTGTGCAAAGCAAAACTGTAGCTACCCTTTTTATAAAGTTTTGATTCTACAACATCTTTAGGTTTCTTTTCTTTTTATTAATCTTATTAATAAAATCCCATCAGCTTATGCTTCCTAAGCATCACAGAAGAAACGAAAGCAGTAATATTTATATATCAGCATATATATATATAGTATAAGCATTCGTCTCAGGCAGTAATATGATCTCATCACAGAACATTGCAGCAGAAGAACATATATGAAATATTGGATATACTAGGATGTCCGTGTTTTCAATACGAGCCTGTATAAAACACGGATTCCACGGTCGCGACGAATAGCCAAACCCACATCCCAAGACCCCTACGAGAGCGGCAAGTAACACTGCCAATTCTAGGGTTAGGAGACCCGGTCTCGACTCCTCGAGATGGCCTCCCACTGGACCCTAGAACCTGGTTACTTGTGCTCCCCTCCTTGGGTCTACCTAATGCGGAAAAGTAAATAATATACACTGGTGACATCAACCGCAACCTGGAAGTGCCCCAAATAAAAGAATATTACATTACAAATGAATTTTACATGAATGAAAATAAAAAAACTCTCATCTCACATAAAACCCCCGGCTATTCTGAACGCGACGATCCAATATAACATATCACAGCAACACATAATATCACATATCATCAACGTAAGTAAATATGCGCATCCCAATTGTCGTTGACATATAGCAACGAAACCGGCGATATCACATATTATACTTACGGTCACAGAAAAGAAAGTGTAAAACTACAATATTTGGAATCCACAATCACTTTAGACATCGTAAATCCGAAATATCACATACTTCGCATTTCATGCCTAACTCTATGAATTCCACATATTGTATCACATTCCAGATAAATAGACAGTATTAAACTTTCCGAACAGATAATCAAATACCCAAAATTTCCCAAAGTGCTCAACTCTTGAGCGGAGTTCAAATGATCCCAGAATATGTCACAGTACCGGTGATCCAGCCGTAGAAGGGTCAAGCCAACGCCTCACATGTGGCACGCCGTACTGCCCCAAACCCGAAGGTTCAAAAAGCAGTTCAAGACGGTCACATAATCGAGTTAAGGTTTGTTGTCTTCTAGAGGGTCCACCGCTTAACTTGTACAATTTTTCCGAAAGATTTAAACCCATAAAAAATTCAACGCTTGAAAGTTTTCCTTGCCGGGATAAAGTGGGTTAATGATATCCGTTCAGCTAGTTTAACAGTTTCTAAATATCCGGAAAGAAATACGAATTTAAATATTCCGATCGAATCTACGATTACAACATAAACCCCAGATTTAAACAACACTGGAATCACTTTTAAAAATATCCAGAAGTATCAACAAGCACCTACGGATATTACCATGAAGCCACGTATCACAATCTTACAAATACGCCGCGGAACCGCCGCGAAAAGCATGTTTTCGCCGCGGTTCAGCCGCCGTTTTGAGGAATTGTGGGCCCGTGTTTCATGGTAATTCTTAGAATTCCCTGCTGATTTTTTTACATATTTTTAATTCAGAAAAATCCCAAATTTTGAAAAATTTCTAGAGAGGGGGCTTTTTCCGTCGGTTCGGGTTCGATCGGAGTTTTAACTTCGTAAACACGTCGCCTAATGCTCTAGCTAGGCTCTGATACCACTGTAGGGTTCCTAGGCACTCTTGTGAAGGTTCATAAGGCATCAAACATGCCCGGATAAAAATTTAGACGTGCCGAACAACCCAAAGCCGGGATCTTTGCTAGAATATTAGGGTTAAACATGCAAGATGATAACTTTTATCTAAGTGTGAGGGATTACAACCTTTGTAGTCCGCTCCTTCGCTTCACAAGCTCCGAGTAGAAGTCCCTTTGCCGCGATCCACGATCTCCCGGACTTATGAGAGGCTCCACGACTCGAACGATCCATGCTAGCTTGAAGTGTTCCAAATCTCCGATGATCTACGTCGAAGTTGCAAAGACTCAAGCTTTCTCACTCTAAAGAGATGAACACACTAATCTCATGGGCTAGATGAGATGAGGATGAGAGAGTAGTATTTTTGCTTTCTTTTTAAATCATTTTCACATATTTATTCATCACATCAAGAATTTCTAGTGAGCTTTTTTCAAGAGAGAAGAAGATGATAATGGAAAAGATAATGATAATGAAAAATCCTTTTGTGATGAATAGAAAGAAATGTATATGATTAATATATTAACCATGGTCAAGGATGAGTGGCTAATAATGTGTAGAGAAACAACTAGAGTTAGGGTTTGGTTGGGTTAAAATGTGTCATCAACAAATATCTTAACCATGACAAAAGAAGTTGCTTCTAGAAGGTGCATGAAGCAACTAACCCTAATCAAACCCTAACCTCATTTAATCATCCTTAAACATGTTTAATAATAAATCATATCATGTCACAATAATATATATCGCATATATATTATATATTTGCAACAAAAGAAAATAATACAATTAACATATATCGCATATATATCAATGTATCATCCAGTGAGAAAATGAAATAATAAAGCAAGCCAATATTAGATAATGTAATAATATATCATATATATTATTATACATTAAATCATCGAATCAACACTTGATCTGACGATCCGGCTATATCGAATATAACCGACTAATATATCATGTACCGATTCATCGAATCAACACTTGATCCGATGTCCCGGTTCAAATCTAAAAAATCGCGAGAATATAATACGGTATCTCATATCGCATTATTCTCGGTCCTGCACATATCACATATGTGCCTCTACTCCGTTTCGCCTGAGCCAAGAAACCTCTGTGTAGGACTCTAAAGAATCGTCAATACGCCGGTAGCAGGTGATGATCATATCAAACACCCACAAGCTGTAAGCGGTCAGCTAAACGTAACAGCCACCCAGGTATTGAGCGATCAGAAGATCAACAAGCTAGCCTGTGCGTTCTCCTGTGAATCCGATCAGTAACACTCCCGTACAGTCCGGTCTGTTCGTCTGATATGTCGCATATCAAGTCTAGGGGTGGTATACGTCAAACCCCAGTAACCGATAAGTCGTGTCGATGTGTGGCTCATAACGGGTAGAGAAACTACTAGTAACACTTACCAGTAAATCTCTATATCAGCCCTGGCCAGGGACTTCCAGTTATAGCCAATCGAACACAGCACAACATCAACTCCCTATACCGGGAGAGACGAATCCCCTCCTATCGCTCATTGCCTCCATGTGATTCAGGACTGTACCCAAAAGCCACCGTTTTGCATGCCCTCTTGGACGTGGTAAGGTGGAAATCAAAGCACAGTGGGAATCACACAAGACTCTATGACGATCTCGGGTCTACAGACTACCCTGTACCAGTGTCACCGGAGAACTGCCATCTGACGTGTGGTATATCACCATCTGGGAGTTCTCGGCGAGTCCGTCCAGTGTACCCAGTCTCCACTGAGCACCTTTACACCATCTCTGATGTCAAACACCGATGGATATTGGATCATCCATCGCCCATCATATGGGTCAAGATGCGTATACGCTAGTCTACTCTGGTGTATCGATGCCCTATCTCGATATACCCTCGACTAGGAACAGTTATGGGATGTACTCATCGACTACTATGGACCCACTAGTATGATCTCATCATAATCCTAGTAGTCGAGTACAGATCCTAAGGGCTTTATCAACATGTGAGAGAAAAACAGTAAACCAATACAAGTCAACATATTAAGATAAAGTGAAACCAAATAGCATACTATCATGACGAGCAAGAAAGTCCTCTCTGTATATATCTAAGCATCCATCATAATATACATCATATGTACAACAATGGCCTCTAGGGCATATACATAACTAACAACTACATGATGCAATGCATAATAGTGAATGCCGAGCATGAGATAAAATATCATCTACACGGATCGTCAATGTGGAAAACCCCGGTGTCTACCAAAAACATCCTAAAATCCTGACAACTCAGGCGCCGTCACTTTATCCGGCGCTCAATCCTGTAACTCTCATAAAAATGGGGTGACCAACATCGGCATCCGAAAACATCATGAAATACTCGTGTCTAGCATCGACACGTAAATCCTCATATATCGGGCTCCGTCAGTCCGGATCAGCCCACGGGCTCCGTCTGCGGAATCGGCTCTCGACCCCGGCAGTACGGGTCTGCACATATCCATCTCTCGACTCTGGTCGGTATACTCCGGATAACCGCCAGGTCTAACCAATCACCGGTAGGTAGTAGTCCCTCTGCCAGGCTTATCGTCATCCACACGAAATCTCTCTCTCGCCCCGGGATACCATACCGGGTCCACCATGTACCCGGAAACAGATTGTCCTCCTCCTTGAATCGGGTTTCACATGTCATACGTCTCAGAACCGAGAAAACGCATGGTGGACGCACTGAAATATAATATCAAGAGAAACCGGGTTTTCAAAACAGTGCATATTTTCTTAAAATAATACCACGGTTCTCAAATACAGAAATCACACGAATCCAAAACTCACTGCGTAAATCCATGCAATGTGTCGTATGCCATATAAAATCGTACTACGAGTAAAAGGGGAAAGCCGCTCTTTTAAAAGGGTCCAGTTGAAAACATTTCATGCGGTCCCCAATTTTTCAAATCAAAGTCAGCATCATCTATGTATGTGCAAGAGTATGTATGTAGGCATGGATACACAAAGATACACACACACACACACACACGTAAGTATGAGTGTACAATATGTATATGTGCCAATATGGATGTACAAGTGGTATATACGCAAGCATGAGTGTACAATATGTATATGTGCCAATATGGATGTACAAGTGGTATATACGCAAGTATGAGTGTATAATATGTATACGTGCCAATATGGATGTACAAGTGGTATATACGCAAGCATGAGTATATGTGCCAATATGGATGTACAAGTGGTATATACGCAAGCATGAGTGTACAATATGTATACGTGCCAATATGGATGTACAAGTGGTATATATGCAAGCATGAGTGTATAATATGTATACGTGCCAATATGGATGTATAAGTGGTATATATGCAAGCATGAGTGTACAATATGTAAATGTGCCAATATGGATGTACAGGTGGTATATACGAAAGCATGAGTGTACAATATGCATATGTGCCAATATGGATGTGCAAGTGGTATATACGTAAGCATGAGTGTACAATATGTATACGTGCCAATATGGATGTACAAGTGGTATATACGCAAGCATGGGTGTACAATATATATATGTGCCAATATGGATGTACAAGTGGTATATACGTAAGCATGAGTGTACAAT
Organism: Agapanthus africanus; assembly: GCA_030015575.1. Classification (NCBI taxonomy): domain Eukaryota; kingdom Viridiplantae; phylum Streptophyta; class Magnoliopsida; order Asparagales; family Amaryllidaceae; genus Agapanthus; species Agapanthus africanus. The sequence continues at coordinate 77,612,207 of CM057343.1, forward strand.
ATGCATATGTGCCAATATGGATGTACAAGTGGTATATACGCAAGCATGAGTGTACAATATGTATACGTGCCAATATGCAACAGATTCATGTCTAATCATCAATGATGCGGAAATCAAAATGATATATGGTTCATAGCAATCCTATAGTGTGAGTGTCATGGCCATCACTAAGGGTGTGGGTGTAATATACAAATAGTGCTCGTGCAGCTTGAACCGTTAGTGACAGTACGGTGTTACATAAATACTGTATTTATATGCAACAAAAGAGGGGTACGCTACAATAGTATATATGCACAATCAATATATATATATATATATATATATATATATATATATATATATATATAAATATGCGACTACAATATCCTATAAAGCCCTGACGCTTAACGCCATACGGGCGATTTCCCCGTAGATGTTAAATCTACTCACCGTGGTCTCGTGCTAAGTGTAGCCGACTACTTGCTTCCCCTTCCTTGCGGCGTCCGATGTACCCACTTGCGAACCTAGGATTTACAGAAAGAGTACACATAAGCTAAAATCCTGCAAAAACGCGATTTCAAAACCAAACGAGAAATTCACGTCGCGAACTAAACGCGTTTGTATCCGATACGCTAAAACGTGTGTATACGAGTCTGAAACTACCCCGACACGCTGTGATATGCAGCAAACACTAAACCCACTCACATAACGCACATGTCGCGCAAGCTTAAAGTATTGAAAATAGGGTATTTTGTTCCAGATTTTTATACAAGCAGGATTAGAAAAAGTTGCGTGTACCAAAGACCTTAAAAATGTAGCAGACACCAACTCAACAAACCCCGACACCCAGCTCCCACATCTGGCCACAATTTGCGGCCAGAACCTATTTATTTGTGGTCAACTTGGGGAATTAGGGTCCCGTGCTTCGTGTGTGTGGTCTAGGTCTAGTGTACATGCTCCATTAATTGCAACTTTTTCCTGAAGCAACCGGGTTGAAATCAGATCACAAAAGAGCATAATTCTTCACTAAAATGCTAATTTAACACTAATTTGATACAAAATGGTATTTTAGTGTAACCTGAGAAATTAACTTGGTTTAAACAACATTAATAGCACCTAATTAAGTTAATCAAACCTTAAAAAACCTAACTTACCCTAAACTTCACTTAATCCAACTCATTAGCACTAAAACGCACAAAAACACAATTTTTAGCTAATAAAACTACAAGTTAAGAAATAGAGTGATATGGGTGAGTTTAATACCTCCAAATGATCTTAGGGAAGTCAAACTTGCAGCACTTGCCTTCAAAGGCACTGATTTGCCATCAAGACCCACAAAAGAGACATTTTTTGAATGTTTTACGAAGAAAAAGGTAGTTTTTTGGTGTAGGGATTGTGTTTGAATACCAAGAGAAGCAAAAGAAGAAGAAGAAGAAGAATATGTTGCTACTGCTGCTGTTGCCTCTGTCATGTGTAGAAAAATGAGAGGGTGAGAGAGAAATGAGTGAGGGAGTATGGTCAAAAGTCAAGCCAATCTTCACCTAACCCCAACCATGCCTCCCATTCTTTTATTTTCATTTTTAATTAATGGTTTGAGTTGATTTTTGTGGATAAAAGAACCATGCAAGAGGAAAAAGAAAATGACTACAAGTTAACACATAACCTAGGTGATTAAGGTTGTGCATGCTAACTAAATTTGGTTTAAAAAAATTAGTTAAGAAAATTTGCTAATTAAGTGAACACTAAACTAATTAATAATTAATAAAACACCATTATATATATAAACACACCTTATCACAATTAAAACTGATTTTATTTTAGTTTAAGTGGAAATTTAAAATTTACGAGATTTTATGAAAAATACGCATTACCGCTAATTAACACGAAATTTAATCTAACGAATTTCAAAGTGTTACAATCTTCCCCCTTTAAAGAAATTCGGTCATCGAATTAAAATCTAGCTATGCGTACCTTCAAAGAGATGGGGATATTTCTTCCTCATCTCGCCCTCGGTCTCCCAAGTGACCTCCTCGTTGCTCGGGCCACACCAAAGGACCTTGACGGACAGTATAACCTTCGATCTCAATTTCTTCACCTGTCGATCCAAGATGACCACCGGCTGCTCTGCAAAAGAAAGGTCGCGCTCCAGATGGATCGTCGGGTGCCGAATCGCATGCGAAGGATCATGAAGATACTTGCGGAGCATCAAAACGCGGAAGACGGGGTGAACGTCTGGAAAACTGGGCGGAAGAGTTAACCGATACGCAACTGCACCAACACGCTCGAGGATCTCGAAGGGGCCTACATATCTGGGACTAAGCTTCCTCTTCTTCCCAAATCTCATCACACCTTTCATTGGGGAGACCCTTAAGAAAACATGATCGACAACAGAAAACTCAAGTCTGCACCGACGACGGTCCGCATAAGATCTATGCCTGCTCTGGGCTGCTCTCATCCTATCGTGAATCAATTGGATCTTCGCGGTCATCTCCTCAATAATCCGCGGCTCTAAAATACCACTCTCGCTGAGCTTTGTCCAACAGACCGGCGATCTGCATCTCCTCCCATATAGAGCCTCGAATGGTGCCATCTGAATGGTCTCTTGAAAGCTATTGTTGTAGGAGAACTCTACTAAGGGCAAATGGTGATCCCAGCTACCTCCGAAATCTAAGACGCACGCTCGGAGCATGTCCTCGAGAGTCTGAATAGTCCGCTCTGACTGGCCGTCGGTCTGCAGATGAAATGCTGTGCTGAAACTCAAGTGGGTTCCCAAAACCTCCTGAAGCCTCTGCCATAGTCGGTTGGTAAACTGGGTGCCTCGGTCAGACACGATACATATTGGGACTCCATGAAGTCGTACGATCTCTTCGTTGTATATCTGTGTATACTGAGCAAATCCGAAAGTGGTCTTCACCGGCAGGAAGTGAGCCGCTTTCGTCAATCGATCCATGATCACCCAAATGGAGTCATACCCTCGACTAGTCCTGGGTAGACCCACAATGAAGTCTATAGAAATTTGCTCTCATTTCCACTCCGGAATGGGTAACGGCTGTAGCTCTCCCGTGAGTCTCTGGTGCTCGGCCTTGATTTGCTGACAAGTCAGGCATCTCGACACGAAGTATGTGACGTCCCTCTTCATCCCTTCCCACCAGTAAACATTTCTCAGATCATGGTACATCTTGGTGGAACCTGGATGAACGCTGTACACCGATCGATGCTCCCCCCTGAGAATCTCACGCCTCAATCTCTCAGAATCTGGTACACATAGTTGAGTCCTAAATCGCAGTATCTCCTCATCATCGATCACGAACTCGGAGTCTCCGCCCTGTCTAATCTGCTCCCTGATCTCTGAAAGACAGTCGTCACTGGGCTGTGCCTCGCGGATACGGTCAAGCAACTGTGGACGTGCACGGACATGCGCAAGCTATCGCCGATCAGAGTGAACTTGAACTGCACTCGGCTGTCGCATAAAATCTGCCAATCTGCCGACGACTGCCTCTGCACTGCGCTCAAACAAGATAGACTGCCCCCGGACCTCCCACTCAAAGCATCCGCCACTACATTCGCCTTACCCGGGTGATAAAGGATCTGACAATTGTAGTCCTTCACTAACTCTATCCAACAGCGCTGTCTAAGATTCAGGTCTCGCTGCTGAAATATGTACTTCAGGCTCTTGTGATCCGTGAATATCTGGCACGACTCGCCGTATAGGTAATGTCGCCAGATCTTGAGTGCAAAGACTACTGCAGCCATCTCCAAATCATGAGTGGGGTAGTTCTGTTCGTGTTTCTTCAGCTGCAGAGAAGCATACGCGATAACCTTGTCGTGCTGCATCAATACGCACCCTAGCTCCACTCGAGAAGCGTCACAATGGACCATAAATCCGCCCAATCCAGAAGGCAATGATAACACCGGCACCGTAGTCAAACGAGTCTGCAGTTGCTGAAAGTTATGTTCGCACGCCTCCGTCCAATCAAAAGGAACTCCCTTCCAGGTCAACCCGGTCAACGGTGCAGCAATATGGGAGAAGTCCTGTACAAATCGTCGGTAGTAGCCGGACAGTCCTAGAAATCTGCGGATCTCTATAACTGATGCTGGTCTGGGCCAATGCTGAACGACCTTGATCTTCTTCGGGTCCATACATATATCATCTCGTGTAATCATGTGACCCAAGAAATCTACGTTGTCAAGCCAAAATGCGCACTTGGAGAATTTTGCGAACAGCTGGTGCTCCCTCAAAGTCTGCAATGTGATTCGCAGGTGCTGCTCGTGCTCCTCTCGGCTCCGGGAATACACCAAAATGTCTTCAATGAATACGATGATGAACAGATCAAGATACGGCCTGAAAATATGGTTCATCAAATCCATAAATGCTGCTGGGGCATTGGTGAGTCCGAACGACATCACCAAAAACTCATAGTGGCCGTAACGCGTGCGAAAGGCCGTCCTCGAAATATCCTCCTGTTGAACCCGCAACTGATGGTAGCCTGATCGCAAGTCGATCCTCGAAAAGTATCCTGTACCCTGAAGCTGGTCGAACAAGTCATCGATGCATGGTAAAGGATATCTGTTCCGTACGGTAACCCTGTTCAGCTGGCGGTAGTCAATACACAAGCGCAAACTGCCGTCCTTCTTCTTGACAAACAGGACTGGAGCACCCCAAGAAGACACACTAGGTCGAATAAGCCCTTTATCCAGCAAATCTTGCAACTGACCTTTCAACTCTTTAAGCTCCGCCGGGGCCATCCGATAAGGCGGTATGGAAATACGTCCCGTGCCGGGAATTAATTCAATACAGAAAACAATATCGCGCTCAGGCGGTAGCCCAGGAAGCTCATCAGGGAAAACATCAGGGAACTCACTAACAATCGGAACCTGGTCCAGTGGAACCTCTGTAGCTCTAGTATCACAAACATAGGCGAGAAATCCCTGACATCACTTCCTCAAAAGCTTTCCAGCGCGAAGAGACGAAATCAAACAGTGAGGGGCGGCACCACGGTCCCCCTGCACAACAAAAGCCGACTCGCCGGGAAAACAAAACCTAACTGTCTTCTTGCGGCAGTCCACAGACGCGTAGCACGTGGCTAACCAGTCCATGCCCAAGAGAATGTCGAAGTCCAACATCTCAAGAAGGATCAAGTCAACAAGCAACTCTCTCTCACCAATACGGACCATACATGACCGGAACACGTGTCTAGCGGTAAACGACTCACCCACAGGAGTGGTCACAGCATGCGGCTGATCAAGCAAACCAGACTCTCTACCCAAACTCGGCACGAAGTGTGTGGAAATGTAAGAGTGCGTGGATCCCGGATCAAACAACACGTGTGCGTCAACAGAACATACTGAAAGGGTACCTGAGACCACTGCATTGGACGCTTGCACGTCCTGATGCGTCAAAGCGAAAACCCGTGCCTGTCCCCTACCTGCGACTGGCGGTTCCCTACTAGCAACTAGCTGTCCTCTGCCGACAGCTGGCTGTCCTCTGCCGTGGTCACCTCATCCTCTCTGAGCAAACCCTCCGCGACCATGACCTCTCTGTGCATGAGTCTGACGTGGAGTAACAGCAGGTACAAGAGGCAACGCTCTATGGGGTGGAGAAGGTGGAAATGTGACATGTGGTATGGCTGTCTCGCCCTCATGTGGCTCCGGACAATCTCGAACCTGATGATAAGTACTCCCGCATCGGAAACATCTAGATGGTGACTGCCGGCCCTGTGGATAGGTGCTATATAATCGTCCTTGTCTTGAACCTCTGTCATCATCACATCCTGGAGGGGGTCTGCCTCGGCGCCTACCCATCTGCCTCTGGGAAGACATGTCAGTGCGAACTCTCTTCGGTCCCGGAATTACCGAAGTCTCGGCAAGGTGCTCCTTGACTAATAGGACTGCATCTACAGCTGCTGCATAGGTCTTGTAATGCTATGCGCTGATCGCAAGAAACAACGGGGTGAGCAAACCTCGAACAAAACTCTTGACTCGCATCTCCTCAGTAGCCACTAAATATGGGGCATAAACAGATAGCTCGGTGAACTGCACATCATACTCCGCCACCATCATATCCGGCGTCTGGCGTAATGACTCGAACCTGCGCGCTCGAGCATCCCTGACACTCTGAGGAAGGAAACGGGCAAGGAACACTGTCACGAACTCAGTCCAGGTCATAGGAGGAAGACCTGCTGCTCTGCCCTTCTCTACCGACTCACACCACTTCTGCACAAGACCTTCCAGGAGAAATCTTGCGAACTCCACCCATCTCGCATCTGAGCATCTGAGTGAACGACATATCTGGGCCATCCTATCGATAAATGACTGTGGGTCCTCGGCTGCATCGGTGCCTGTGAAGACCGGAGGCTTCAGCCTCATAAATTCGGATAGCGATACTGTGATAACCTCTGTAGCTGCAGGTGCAACTGCCTGGACTGTAGGTACCATCGCGGTCCCTATAACGGGTGGAACTACCTCTGGTTGCTGCGCTTGAAGTGTCTCAACTAACGACCCTATCATCTAGCGCATCTCCTGCATACCGGACCCTAGCATAGTGATCTGGTCTATCGAAGGAGGAACAGTCTGCTCTGGTACAATGGGTGTACTACCCGGGTCAGTCCTCGTCATAGACGAGTCAACTCTAATCTCGGCTCTCGCGGTCGCTCTCTGTGCCCTCATAGTCTTTGGCGGCATAATGGCTGAAAAGAAAATAGGATTCGATAAGGACACGAAAATCGAATCACAAGAATGTATATAATCATGAAGGAATTTCAATCAATAAGTCCTAAGGTCACTTAGACGGAGTACCGTGTCGTGAGTATGCCGTGGAACATACACACGCTACGCCACTCTGCTTCAGCTACCTACTGCATCATACCAAGGTCATCCTACACTCCGAAAGGTAAAACCTACGCTCTGATACCAACTTTGTGACGGCCCAAAGTTTGGCCCATGACCGGCACTTAACCACGTAACGTCTACAGGCGCAACACGATCAAGTAAGCCGAAACCCAGAAATCAAAACCATTATAATAGTGAGTGAAGAAAAACATTAGTTTAAAATATTTAGAAAACCTTGAGTAATTTAGTCAAAAAATCTTTAAAGTTTAAGTTATTTTCTTAAAATATTTTGGCAGCACCTCCTTTGTAAAAACTAGCCCCGAAAACGGGTACAAAACATGATATAAGTAAAATGACTGATAGCAAGAATAAAACATTCCCAAACGGGATCAATCACGCCCAACGGCGGAAACAACCACCACAAGAATAGTATACGACGCCGTAGCAAAGAAAAAGACAGAATAAGCATAAAGAACAACATAAAAGATAAAAACTGCATAAATAAAGTCGGCTCACACGAGCTCGACACCAGAGTACAAAATAATATACAACATCGTCCTCACAACTGGTCTCTAAGTCAATACATGAAATAGTAGATGGAGAGTACTAGATACAATAGAGTATACAAATAGAAAATAACCGGATACCACAAACCCACCCATCAGCAAACAGCTCACGCGTCAACTGCAGTGGTATCCGTAGCCAAAAAGATACAAGAGATAGCCCTGCTGCAACTACTCTGAGGGTCGACCTGCAAACACTGTGGCACAACGGGGGTAAGTTGCCAACTCGTGAATAGTAAATAACATATAAAGGTAATCGCGAGTATGCACGTACTGCGATACTCTAAAATATGCAATCAGATAACCTCTATATGATGAGCTGGGTATGCAATAATCATGGCAAAGTACTCTACCAGGTACTACGACTACATGATGCAATGCATAATAGTGAATGCCGAGCATGGGATAAAATATCATCTACACGGATCGTCAACGTGGAAAACCCCGGTGTCAACCAAAAACACCCTAAAATCCCGATAACTCAGGCGCCGTCACTCTATTCGGCCCTCAATCTTGTAACTCTCATAAAAACGGGATGCCCAACATTGACACCCGAAAACATCATGAAATATTCGTGTCCAGTATCGACACGCAAATCATCATATATCGGGCTCCGTCTTTCCGGATCGGCCCACGGGCTTCGTCTGCGGAATCGGCCCTCGGCCCCGGTAGTACGGGTCTGCCCATATCCATCTCTCGACTCTGGTCGGTATCCTCCGGATAACCGCCAGGTCCAACCAATCACCGGTAGGTAGTAGTCCCTCTGCCAGGCTCATCGTCATCCATATGAAATCTCTCTCTCTCCCCGGGGTACCATACCGGGTCCACCATGTACCCGCAAATGGATTGTCCTCCTCCTTGAATCGGGTTTCACATGTCATACGTCTCAGAACCGAGAAAACGCATGGTGGACGCACTGAAATATCATATCAAGAGAAACCAGGTTTTTCAAAACAGTGCATACTTTCTTAAAATAATACCACGGTTCTCAAATCCAGAAATCACACGAATCCAAAACTCACTGCGTAAATCCATGCAATGTGTCGTATGCCGTATAAAATCGTACTGCGAGTAAAAGGGGAAAGCTGCTCTTTTAAAATGATCCAGTTGAAAACATTTCATGCGGTCCCCAATTTCTCAAATCAAAGTCAGCATCATCTATGTATGTGTAAGAGTATGTATGTATATATACTTGCGTGTGTGTGTATATATATACATACACATACACGCAAGTATGAGTGTACAATATGTACATATGCCAATATGGATGTACAAGTGGTATATACGCAAGCATGAGTGTACAATATGTATATATGCCAATATGGATATATAAGTGGTATATACGCAAGCATGAGTGTACAATATGTATACGTGCCAATATGGATGTACAGGTGGTATATAGGCAAGCATGAGTGTACAATATGTATATGTACCAATATGGATGTACAGGTGGTATATACGCAAGCATGAGTGTACAATATGTATACGTGCCAATATGGATGTACACGAGGTATATACACAAGCATGAGTGTACAATATGCATATGTGCCAATATGGATGTACGGTGGTATATACGCAAGCATGAGTGTATAATATGCATATGTGCCAATATGGATGTACAGGTGGTATATACACAAGCATGAGTGTACAATATGTATACGTGCCAATATGCAACAGAATTATGTCTAATCATCAATGATGCGGAAATCAAAATGATGTATGGTTCGTAGCAATCCTATAGTGTGAGTGTCATGGCCATCACTAACGGTGTGGGTGTAACATACAAATAGTGCTCGTGCAGCTTGAACCGTTAGTGACAATACGGTGTTACATAAATACTGTATCTATATGCAACAAAAGAGGGGTACGCTACAATAGTATATATGCACAATCAATATATATATATATCTATCTATATATATATATATAAATATATCCGACTACAATATGCTATAAAGCCCTGACGCTTAACGCCATACGGGCGATTTCCCCGTAGATGTTAAATCTATTCACCGTGGTCTCGTGCTAAGTGCAGCCGACTACTTTCTTCCCCTTCCTTGCGGCGTCCGACGTACCCGCCTGCGAACCTAGATTTACACAAAAAGTACACATAAGCAAAAATCCTGCAAAAACACGATATCAAAACCAAACGAGAAACTCACGTCGCGAACTAAACGCGTGTGTATCCGATACGCTAAAACGTGTGTATATGAGTCTGAAACTACCCCGACACGCTGTGATACGAAGCAAACACTAAACCCACTCACATAAGGCACGTGTCACACAAGCTTAAAGTATTGAAAATAGGGTATTTTGTTCCAGATTTTTATACAAGAAGGATTAGAAAAAGTTGCTGTACCAAAGACCTTAAAAATGTAGCAGAAACCAACTCAACAAACCCCGATACCCAGCTCCCACATCTGGCCGCAATTTGCGGCCAGAACCTATTTATTTGCGGCCAACTTGGGGAATTGGGGTCCTGTGCTTCGTGTGTGTGGTCTAGGTCTAGTGTACATGCTCCAGTAATTGAAACTTTTGCCTGAAACAACCGGGTTGAAAGCAGATCACAAAAGAGCACAATTCTTCACTAAAACGCTAATTTAACACTAATTTGATACAAAATGGTATTTTAGTGTAACCTGAGAAATTAACTCGGTTTAAACAACATTAATAGCACCTAATTAAGTTAATCAAACCGTAAAAAACCTAACTTACCCTAAACTTCACTTAATCCAACTCATTAGCACTAAAACGCACAAAAACACAATTTTTAGCTAATAAAACTACAAGTTAAGCAATAGAGTGATATGGGTGAGTTTAATACCTCCAAATGATCTTAGGGAAGTCAAACTTGCAGCACTTGCCTTCAAAGACACTGATTTGCCACCAAGACCCACAAAAGAGGCATTTTTCGAAGGTTTTACGAAGAAAAAGGTGAGTTTTTTTGTGTAGGGATTGTGTTTGAATACCAAGAGAAGCAAAAGAAGAAGAAGAAGAATATGTTGCTGCTGCTGCTGTTTCTTCTGCTGTGTGCAGAAAAATGAGAGGGAGAGAGAGAAATGAGTGAGGGAGTATGGTCAAAAGTCAAGCCAATCTTCACCTAACCCCAACCATGCCTCCCATTCTTTTATTTTCATTTTTAATTAAGGGTTTGACTTGATTTTGTGGATAAAAGAACCATGCAAGAGGGAAAAGAAAATGACTACAAGTTAACACTTAACCTAGGTGATTAGGGTTGTGCATGCTAAATAAATTTGGTTTAGGAAAATTAGTTAAGAAAATTTGCTAATTAAGTGAGCACTAAACTAATTAATAATTAATAAAGCACTATTATATATATAAACACACCTTATCACAATTAAAACTGATTTTATTTTAGTTTAAGTGGAAATTTAAAATTTACGAGATTTTTTGAAAAATACGCATTACCGCTAATTAACGCGAAATTTAATCTAACGAATTTCAAAGCGTTACATTTGGTGTCTTGCTCCGTGCAGAATCAAGAAAAAAGAAATGGCCTCTAACTGCTCCAGCTGCAACTGCAACTCCCGTTTCATCTCATCTGGAGGTGTAACCTACGGGCCCCAAGCGGCCTCCCTGTTCAAGATGCCAGTGGAGCAAGTAACTCAGGCCACCACTGGGCTGCTCTTTGGGACCATGATCCTGCTGATGACCTTCAATGCGCCAATGCCATTGTAAGAGTTTTCAAAGAAGTCAGTCTTCGATCGGCTTACAACTACTGCGGCCCCTCTCAACAGGTCGCCCAACTCCACTACCTCAGTTTTCAACAGACTGGGCCAGAACGCTAACAAGCCCGCGATACCTGAAACAACCATCCCAAAGTGGATAGCCATCCCGGCTCAAGCGAACGAATTTATCAGAGAGGCTTCTTCTGCCAAGAAGTCATTCTTCACAAGGCTGGCCGCTCCGGCTCCCGCTCCAGGCGAAGTCCTCAAAGCCGCTTCCCCTTCCCAGAGGTCTGTCTTTGACAGATTGGACATTGCTGCTCAATGGACATCGGTCTTTAAGAGGCTGACGCCGGTGACAACCCTTCGCTAAAATAGGGGGCATGAGGAAGTCATCCCTATAGCTGAACCAACTCTATCTGCACGTCATGGTCGCCGTCGTCACTGGCACCGAGTAAGGAAGGCTGGGGGCAGCTCCCCTTCTGGACTGACTCCGCCGGCTCCAACGGTGGAAATCGATGCCGCTGTTCCTACTGGGAACAGCTTTGAACCGCTAAGGAGGGTGCGCAAAAACTCTCCAACTGCCGTGCTGAAGAGATCTCCTCTACCTGTGGAGAAAGCCCCAAGGGCGAAGCTGGAGTAGCCCCCTCAGCGGCTGTCCTCCAAAATTTACAAAGTCTGGCGACAGGTTCAAAAATCGGTGATTGACCAGTACTACTCTCGCCGACCAAAGAAGATTAACGCTCGGCAAGAAAAAAGCTATCCCGTGGTACCACAGAAGATGTCATCCGTCTGGGTGCCCGCTGCAGCGGCTCCCTCAACTTCGACCGCTCATAAGAGAATGAGGCCGGAGAAAGCCCCTGTGACCGCAGTGAACCGCAAGGATGCTGAATCTAAACGCCCCAAGTCTGGGGGCATGGTAACACAAACCGTTTATATGGCTTCTGGAAAAGAGGAAAGCCGTGCTTCTACGGGTCATCGCCTGCTTACCCGATCGATAACAAAGGATCAGGAGTAACAGCAGCAAAAACTTCAGGACATGCTGACTGCAATGGCCGCACTCACTGGACCGAAAGAAAATCCAGAGACCTCAGAGCAGCGTCAGGAACAAGAAACTGATGCTGAATTCCTCCGAAGAATGCTCGAGAGGAAAGAAAAAGAGGCCGCGAAGCAGGCGGCCAACATAAAACGAATGGCTCTTTTGTTCTAAGATATGACCGGGATGATGTTACAGCCGGAACCTCCAGCTGAAGACCGACCGATTATCATTAAATACGACAGAGGAGAGACATCGAACCCTCCTCCGGCTCTTTCAGCAGCCAAGGAGGAGACCATCTCCAAGGCCACTCTGGATGATTACATCGCTCAGCAAATACGAGCTCATCATGCGAGCGAAACGGCCGGGCAGATCGTTAAGACTGGACGATCCTACCCAGGCTGGTATGACCAAATAAGGTACCCGCCGGGATATACGATCCCTAAATTCCATGTATATAAAGGGACGGGCAATCCCCACCAGCGTGTCGCCCAGTTCAGAGCTCTATGTGGCAATACTGGGGGTGACGATAAACTGCTACTTCGCCAATTCGTCGGCAGCTTATCGGAGACAGCGTTCGAATGGTACTCTGAACTCCCGAACGACTCTGTCAAGACATTTGCAGAAATGGAGCTGTTGTTCACACAAAGATTCACAAGCGCTAGTGAGCGTACTCCGATTACCGCACTAATTAACGCCAGGGTGAAGCCAGGCGAGACATGGGTTCAATACACAATACGATGGCGGAATCTGTGGTCGAAATGTGAGTAGCGCATTGAAGAAGCACCAGTAGTGGGCATGTTCGTGGGTACTCTTGATCCGCAGGCGACCATCTCCCAATTTATGATGTTTTTCAAGCCCACCACCTTCCAAGCCTTGATTGTTGGCCCAAATGGACCAGATGGGTCACAGACCTTCTTCTTTAAAGGCAGAACCTCGAAATGAAAAGGGAAAAGTGAAAGCGACCTTCGTCGCCAATGCTCAGCAGCAACCCGGTGGTCCAAGGTTAATTGCTCACTAGGAGGATAGCCAGCGATTCTTTAACGAGAATCTGAAGCGCCTTTATTCGTTTCCTCGGGATAAAGCGAAAAGACTATTTGAGCCGGCAGTGCGCAACAGGCTCATCACCTTACCAGATAAAAAACGCCCACTACAACCTAGCGAAGCTAATAATGCCAACTATTATCCCTATCATCAAGCAATAGGCCATCCAATTGAGGATTGCTTCGTCTTCAAGGGCTGGATTGAGGACCAGTACCAACAGGGCAAATTCGCACTGTCCGAGAATTGGAAAGTAAACTCGCCTCAGCCGCACGCTCTTAAAGGGGAGACACACCTGGGGCATCGTGCTCTTTTGTTGAAGAAGCTCCATGGGAGGTCGCTCTTTCAGCCAAGACGAAAAGAATGCTGAAGGATCTCCAAACATGTCCGGCAATCAGGTGGAAGAATCCATTGGAACCCGAGATCATCGAGGGAATACTGCCCAACTCCAAAAATTGGTGGTGATAGTCAAAGCGCTCGTACCCAGCCGTCAAAGTCTTCGAAGAAGAAGAAGACCAAAAAGCCCGTGAAGCCTGATGACAAGCGCATGGACCTGCAAAAATATATCGACGCGCTGGAAGAATATAACCAGAAGGCGCAAACCCCGGTCACACTTCAGGAGTTTCTCAACCACATCCTTGAAAACGGAGATAGCGACGACGACGGACTTGAGGATTATGTGGCAAGCTGCCATGTGATCTCTCACTCGTTAATAAACGGTGAAGAACCTCTGGACGCAGAGAAACTGGGGGCAGATCCTGAGCTGGAACTTCTAGGACCATCAGACGAAATGATTGATGCATTCCTGAATGAAGCTTTTCTTAAAAGCAAAGCTGATCGAGAGCGTGAGATGGACATAATTGAAAAGGACAAACGCTGACGACTGGACGAAAGGGTCGAAACACTCCCACCAGATCAAAGTACATCCGCCGCAAATAAAAGCAGGTTTAAGACGAGGAAAAGGTTCGTCAAAGCCATATCGATGGGAATGAAGCTGCCATCCTCCGAAGGAAACACTCCTGATGAAGCGGGTATATATCTAAACTACTGCTTATATCATTGAAAGATTGCGCACCCCATCGAAAAGTGCAACGCTTTTAAAATCTGGTGGCAAGGATATGTTGCTCACCGACAACATTTCAAGCGGATGAAACGCAAAACTCGTCGGGAGCAAAGAAATATGACCGAAGAGAGCAAAAGAACGACCGGAAACTGTCACATGGTCGACGCTGGGGGATCACAAGTTCTCACCTTTGGGAGCAATTCTGATGAAGAAATAGCCCCTGGCCCTCTCTTCAAAGAACCTACATCCGAAATGGAAGAAATGAAGACCCGTGAGAACATTCAGCTGCACAATCGTACGCTACTCGAAAAGAATCTCGGGGCCGCGAACAGTGGGTCGAATAGAAAAGATAAGGGGAAAGAAAAAATCCCTGAGGACATCGCCCTAGATGATCAAGTCATCAAAGAGCTGACAGCCAAGGACCCGCCAAAGAAGAACAAGGTAGATTACAACATTCTGGCACACTTGAGGAACCTACCTTCGCAGCTAAGCATTCTCGATGCCCTTTCGCTATCCAAAGAGGCGAGAGATTCGCTGATCAAGGCGCTACAAGAGCCTAAACAATTCCAAGCTTTCCTCGCCGAAAAAAAGCTGAAGGACGAGTTGGAAGAGGTGCACACAGCTGATATCACCTTTGGCGATGAAGATCTCCTCCTCGGGACGTGCGAGCATAACCGTCCCCTTTATGTCTCTGGATACTGTTATGATATTAAGATAGATAAGATCCTGATTGACAATGGGTCCTTCGTCAATCTCCTCAATGTAAGAGTGTTGAAGGAAATCTGTATGAGCGTTCAGCACCTCGCTCGTGATAAAATCACTATCTCCGGTTTTGACTCCCAGTCGTCACGGACGCTCGGGTCTGTGATCCTGACGTTACGCTTTGGGTTACTGGTCACCAACATCAAATTTCACGTCATTGACGCTAAGACCTGCTATAATGCTTTACTCGGCCGGCATTGGTTACACGAGTACAACATTATCCCTTCTACACAACATCAGTGTATGAAGTACTTTAAAGATGGTCTCGAGTACACTGTAACAGGAGAACTAAACCCATTCTCCGTGAACGAAGTCCGCAAATATGAGGATGCCAAGTACTTCCTGCCATATTTCGAAGACACAGAAAGATGTCGCAAATCGTTGGACAAGAACAAAGCTATCACCACTATTCCGGTCTTCGGGAGTGATACCGAGGAGGAAGAAGAAATAGTTTATTCAGGGCCGCCCCAATGCAACAAGCCGGGACCGTCCACCCCTATTCTGGTCTTCGGCAGCGATTCGGAAGATGAAGTCAATGCCGTATTCTCTGCTCGGCCATCGATACAAGCCTTCGCTGATAAAGATCAAAGTTTGAAAGTTGCCATGGTTCCGCGAGAGCATTACAAAGAGCTCGACGCACTTGATACCTATAGTGTGCAAGAACTGCAGACATTCTACGTCCCTCCCAGGCGAAGAGATGAAAAGGCGATCCTCTTTTATCGATCAACGGAAACCAAAGTGGAGAAAGAAATTTGGCATGGTGCCGATTCTACACTTGACATGCTCCAGCCCATCCGTCTGCCCAGATACTACACAGACGGATTAAAAAGGCTGTTGAGGCACCAAGACGTACCCTTCAAACAGATTGCTCGACAAGCTCAGTTCTACAACAGGATTTGGGATGTCCCTGGAACTCAACGGAAGTTGCCCAACGGGAGAATGGAAACGATCAGGCTTGGATATGTTCAATCCAAGAAACGGGAACGATTCCGCGGCTGCTACGTCATACATGACTTCGATGTAGAAGGAGATGCTCTGTGGGAAGATGCTAACCCTGAACCAAAATGAGCTCCCGTCATAAAAATGCTACGCCCGTCGTTCGAAGAACAAATGGACAAGTTTATAAGAGAAGCAGGTCAAAAGGTTCGGGACGACCATAATCGCAAAATGGCCATCTATGAGAAAGCCAGAACGCAGCGCCTCCTTCAGCAGCCTACAGAAGATGACTATGCCCTCCGTCACTAGCCCGTCATACAAAATACCTGACGCAGAGGCAGAAATAAACCCAAGAACGGAAAAAGCGTTCGACAGCGACAAAGCAGGACCAAGAAGCCACACGATCGAGAATCGAGCAACCAGGATCCGTCTCTTATAAAGAAGATGAGTCGAGCATACTCTTTTCCCAAGACAAGATAAGGAAAATATTCGATCTTGTTATAAAACATTAGATGATGACCTTCTCGGAGTCCAAGCACCCCGAGCAAGTAGGCGAGGTCTCTCACCCGGTCTATTGCTCTTATCACCGAGCGATATGACATCCTCTCGAAGATTGTTTCACACTCAAAGACTGGGTAGAAGACCAGTATCAACAAGGCAAGTTCACTTTATCCAGCAGTTGGAGGGTAACCCCGCCGCGGAAGCATGAAGCGAAAGCCGCGAGAGTAGAGCCGGATCAACATCGGTCTTGGAAGCGATCTCGTACCTGTCACACGATAACGCTGTCAGGAGAAGGAATATGCGAAGATATAGCCGACCTCCCATGGTGCTTCAAAAACGATGATGATGAGGTGATCTCAGAGTTTCCACCAGCACCAAAAGAGCTAGAAGATGTGATACATACTACTACAGATAACCTCAGAAAAATCGACATGGGAACAGTAAACGACCCACGGCTGACGTTCGTCAGTGAACTGTTATCTGAAGAAAAATGGCTATGCTTAAAGACGTGCTCATGCAGTATAAAGATTGCTTCGCATAGAACTATTCCGAGATGCCCGGATTGGATCCAGAGATTGCTGTCCACAAATTAGCGATTTCTCCGGACGTCAAGCCGATCAAACAAGCACCGAGAAGAATGCGGCTTGAGCTTGAGATGAGCATCAATGCCGAGGTCAAGAAGCTAATCGACTCCGGCTTCATCCAAGAGGTTCAATACCCTGACTGGATTGACAACATCGTCCCAGTAATGAAGAAAAATAGGACGGTACGCATATGCGTGGACTTTCGGGATTTCAACAAAGCTTGCCCGAAGGATGACTTTCCAGTACCGGTCACTGAGCTAATGATAGATAATACTTCCACTCATGAAGTTTTCTCTTTCATGGATGGCTCATCAGGGTATAATCAGATAAAGATGCATCCCGAGGACCAGAGGCATACCGCTTTCCGGACTCCTTTGGGCATATTTTGCTACAAGGTGATGCCCTTCAGTCTAAAGAATGCCGGTGCCACCTATCAGAGAACCATGACGAAGATTTTCGATGACCTCATACATGAAATCGTTGAATGCTATATTGACGATCTCGTAATTAAAAGCAAATCATATGAGGAACATTTAGAGCATCTAAAGATCGTGTTTCAGTACCTTCGGAAATACAACTTGAAGATGAACCCTCTCAAATGCGCATTCGGAGTTTCCTCAGGCAAGTTCCTGGGATTCATCGTCCGACACAGAGGCATCGATATAGACCCGTCGAAGATCAAGGCGATCATAGAAATGCCTCTGCTCAAGACTCTCAAGCAGCTGCGGTCTCTCCAAGGAAAGCTCGCATATATCCGGTGATGCATAACCAATCTCTCCGGCAAATGTCGTCCTTACAGTCATCTAATGAAGAAGGGAACCCCTTTCGTCTGGGATCGCAAATGCCAAAGCACACTGGACAAAATCAAGCAATACTTGCAGAAACCTCCGGTGCTGACCGCTCCGGTCAAGGGAAAGCCTCTCATTCTGTATACAACCGCCCTTGAGGGTTCTCTAGGAGCATTATGGGCACAGGAGAATGACCAAGAGAAGGAGAGAGCCCTCTACTACTTGAGTCGAGTTCTCCTGGGGGTAAAAAACAATTACTCCCCCATTGAAAAACATTGCCTGGCGTTGATCTTCGCGATAACGAAGCTCAGACACTATGCGTTGGCACATGAGGTCCATCTCATATCAAAGGTGGATCCCCTCAAATATTTGATGTCAAAAGCCATATTAATGGGACGTCTCGCTAAGTGGGCCCTACTCTTAATGGAATTCTCGGTGACATATTGACCCCTCAAGGCAGTGAAAGGCCAAGCCATCGCTGACTTCCTCGCTGAGCATCTGATACCTGCCGATTCTCCTTTGAACTGCGAATTGCCCGACGAGCACCCGTTTGACACGATCGGCGGGGAGAGAAGAGAGAATGATAGCCGGTGGGAACTCTATTTCGATGGAGCATCTTCCATGAAGAAGTACAAACAAAGTACCCCCATAATCAAATCAGGGGTGGGCCTCATCTTCGTGACTCCACAAGGAGGGATAATGCGCTTTGCCTTCTCCTTAAAAGAGCCGAGGACGAACAATGAAGCTGAATATGAAGCTTTGATAGCAGGTCTTGAGATCGCTGTCGACATGGGAATCGAAAACCTCCTCATATACGGAGACTCCCAACTGGTCATTAGTCAAGTAAATGGCGACTATCAAACATGCAAACCAGAGTTGGTGAAGTACGGCGAGAGAGTACAACAACTGTTGACTCAAATCCCTGCCTATGCCCTGGAAAACATACCGTGTGCGGAAAATAGCAAGGCAGATGCATTAGCAAAGCTCGCTAAAGAATTGGCCGACGAGAACCTTGATGACGTGAGGATCGTTGTACAAAGCCGTCGGGTTCTTGCACCGGCAGAAATGTCTCCAGAGTCGTCCGAAGAAAAAGGAGCGACCGAGCAAGCGACTCTACAAATAAAGGACCAGGAGAAGGCAATAGATTGGAGAGAAGTCTTTATAGACTACTTCAAATCTCGTCGAACGCCTGAAGACGCATCCTCAAGACATCAGCTCATGAAACGAGCTCTATCCTTCGCCTTTTTCAATGATACTCTGTATAAGAGATCGTTCGACTCCCTGTGGCTAAGATGCCTGGGACCTGAAGAGGCAAAGAGAGTCGTCCAAGAAACTCATGATGGACTCTGTGGTTCTCACCAAGCCGGGCCGAAGATGAAGCTGAAGATCAAAAGGATGGGCTACTATTGGCCCACGATGATCCAAGACTGCCTCGAATACACGAAGCAGTGCCACTCGTGCCAAATTCACGAAGATTTTATCCACCAACATCTAAATCCACTACACCCAACAGTGGCTAGCTGGCCATTCGAAATGTAGGGAACTGACATAATCGGACCCATCGAACCAGCATCATCCAGGGGACATCGATTCATATTGGCGACCATCGATTACTTCTCCAAATGGGCAGAAGCAGTACCACTGAAGGAAGTGAAGACAGAGAATATCCTCCATTTCTTCAAGACACATGTCATTTATCGGTTCGGCACTCCGCGATGGATTATCTCCGATAACGGGCCAGCCTACAGAAGCCACAAAATCAGCCGCTTCGCACAACAGCATAACATAGACTGGAGATACTCTTCGGTCTATAATCCCCGAGCTAACGGTCTAGCTGAGGCTTTCAACAAGACCTTGACGAAGATTGTGAAAAAGATGGTGTATCGAAATAAGAGGGACTGGCACGAGAGACTGCATGAAGCTCTCTGGGCGTATCGAACTACGTTCAAAACAGCCACGAACACAACGCCATATGCATTGGTATTCGGCACAGAAATGGTACTCCCCTCGAGATAGAGTTACCCTCTCTACGAGTAGCGGTTCACTACGAGCTAACAGACGAAGAAAATGCTCATCTTCGGCTTGAGGAGCTTGATGCCCTCGACGAAACTCGGCTCATGGCACAGCAAAACTTAGAGGCTTACAAAGCGAAGATGACACGCTCATATGAAAGATTGACTAGGCCGAGAACATTCCGCCAAGGCGAACTCGTGCTAGTGGTCAAAAGACCTATGATCCCCAATCGTGCCAAGCGAGGGAAATTCGAGCCGAACCATGAAGGCCCGTACATCATAAACAAAGTTTACCAGGGTGGAGCCTATCTACTCATGGACATGCATGGTGAAAGACCTTTCAGGCCAATAAACGGTCGCTTCTTGAAAAAATACTATGCCTGACAAGTCACGGCCTAGGTTAATGATAGATGATGACGCCTATGTCCACTCGCTATCTTCCTAAGCCCAAACTCTATAAGTAGTAGCCGGATACGGACTGAAATGTCCTTAAACTAACAACGGATCGAAATGTCCTTAAACTAACAACGGACCGAAACGTCCTTAAACTAACGATGGACCACTATGTCCTAAAACTAGCTATTGACCGAGACGTCGATAAACTATTAGGGATCACAGCATTCCAAGGCTGACACAAAAAAAAAACAAAAAAAATGGTATGTCCATAAGCAAAATGGGCACGGATGAAAACCCTTAAGGGATCCGTGAGTAAAAATAGCAGGGTTACTGGCGAGTTTTGTGAAAAACCGAAAGGGCGTAAGCTCGTTAAAAAACACTTGCAAGGTCCTCTCGATCCTGTAAGGAGAAACCACCTGCGTGAGATCCTTATGACTCACAAGGGAGCAACACACTTAGGGATCCCCATGATTCCTAAGGAGAAATTACACTTGCGAGATCCTCACGACTCGTAAGGAGAACCCTCCTTTGAGACCCTCATGGCTCATAGGATTCACAAGCCTTAAGCTACAGGGATCTAAACCTGTTCTTAAGCCATCACAACCTCCAATTCCGCCCTACAAGTGATTCAATGCTGACCCTTGTATACAATCCATGGGTGCGAATAAACATTTCCCTAACAAAGTCCCACCCACGACTGGGGATATGTTTACACGGCGGACAACCCTTGTAAGTCCTCTCGACTTATAAGGAGAAAACACTCTTGTAAGATCCTTACGACTTATAAGAGAACACAAGGTTAGGAATCCTCACGATCCCTAAGGAGAAAACGCACCTACGAGATCCTCACGACTTGTAGGGAGAAATATCTTCATGAGACCCTTACGGCTTATGAAGTTAAAAGCCTTAGCCAACAGAACCCTAACCCTGTTCGCTAAGCCACCTTTGTTCGAAATCGACATAGGCAAATGTTGATTCTCTCCTGACAATATCCCAGTTGTAGCGATGCTGATGCCTAAATCGGTATCAAATCCCAAACTCACAGCGAGCCACAAATGCATATGAAATAGCTGAAATGATGGAGCAACTTGCAACAAAATCAGTAAGTAAAGCATATGTACACAAAACAGCCGAAATGATTGAGCAACTCGCAATAAAAAGCAGCGAGTAAATAAAACAAATAGCCGAAATGATTGGGCACCGTGAAAAATAGCCGAAATGATTGGGCAATCGCGACTTTCGCGATATAAAAGCTGAAATGATAGAGCATCGCGGAAAGAAAAATATATAAAATGAAACCTTTTGCCCTATATGTGAGATCACATCGATCCCTGTATACAATCCAGGGGCACAAACGAAGAGGGAACCATACCTTCCCACCAGGCTTCATCAGAAAAAGAAGCCAAATCTCGATCGTTCACAGACAGCCTGGAGATCATCTCAATATTCGTCTCATTACAACAGACGCAATATCAGCAAAGCGGAACCGCGGCAATTCCCACCATGACTCGGCGGTGCACAGGCAACCGAGAGTCAACCCCCGACTCCATGAAATGCGGATAAAGTCAACCTATCCTGGTCTAGTAGAACACAGCTAATGTCAATCCTGACCCCGTGGAAAGCATCCAGAGCAAATCCTGGTCTAGTGGAACACGGCTAATGTCAATCCTGACCCCGTGGGAAGCATCCAGAGCGGATCCTGGTCCTTGCGAAACACGGCTAATGTCAATCCTGACCCCGTGGGAAGCGTCCAGAGCGGAACCTGGTCCTTGCAGAACATGGCTAATGTCAATCCTGACCCCGTGGGAAGTGTCCAGAGTGGATCCTGGTCCTTGTGAAACATGGCTAATGTCAATCCTGACCCCGTGGGAAGCGTCTAGAGCGGAACCTGGTCATTGCGGAATACGGCTAATGTCAATCCTGACCCCGTGGGAAGCATCCAGAGCGGAACCTGGTCCTTGCGGAAACGGCTAATGTCAATCCTGACCCCGTGGGAAGCATCCAGAGCAAATCCTGGTCTAGTGGAACACGGCTAATGTCAATTCTGACCCTGTGGGAAGCATCCAGAGCGGAACCTGGTCCTTACGGAACACGGCTAATGTCAATCCTGATCCCGTGGGAAGCATCCAGAGCAAATCCTAGTCTAGTGGAACACGGCTAATGTCAATCCTGACCCCGTGGGAAGCATCCAGAGCAAATTCTGGTCTAGTGGAACACGGCTAATGTCAATCCTGACCCCGTAGGAAGCGTTCAGAGCGGATCCTGGTCCTTGTGAAACACGGCTAATGTCAATCTTGACCCCGTAGGAAGCGTCCAGAGCGGAACCTGGTCCTTGCGGAACACGGCTAATGTCAATCCTGACCCCGTGGGAAGCATCCAGAGCAAATCCTGGTCTAGTGGAACACGGCTAATGTCAATCCTTACCCCGTGGGAAGCATCCAGAGCGGAACCTGATCCTTGTGGAACACGGCTAATGTCAATCCTGACCCCGTGGGAAGCATCCAGAGCAAATCCTGGTCTAGTGGAACACGACTAATGTCAATCCTGACCACGTGGGAAGCGTCCAGAGCAGAACCTGGTCCTTGCGGAACACGGCTAATGTCAATCCTGATCCCGTGGGAAGCGTCCAGAGCGGAACCTGGTCCTTGTGGAACACGTCTAATATCAATCCTGACCCTGTAGGAAGCATCCAGAGCAAATCCTGGTCTAGTGGAACACGGCTAATGTCAATCCTGATCCCGTGGGAAGCGTCCAGAGCGGATCCTGGTCTTTGCGGAACACGGCTAATGTCAATCCTGACCCCGTGGGAAGCATCCAGAGCAAATCCTGGTCCTGTGGAACACGGCTAAAGTCAATCTTGACCTCGTGGGAAACGTCCAGAGCAACTTCTGACTCTATGAAATGTGGATAATGTCAATCTCATCAATCACTTACGGGTCCTCTCGACTCGTAAGGAAGAAAACTCTCTTGTGAGATCCTTACGACCCCCAAGAGAAAACACACTTAGGAATCCTCACGATTCCTAAGGAGAGAATACACCTACGAGATCCTTCCGACTCGTAGGGAGAAAAGTCTTTATGAGACCCTTATGGCTCATAATGTTGAAAAGCCTTAGGTAGCAGATCTGAACCTGCTTCCTAAGCCATTACTACCTCTCGAAGAATTCAAGATGGAATGCTCTCTCTATCATCAACAGGATACACTTGCTAAAAGTAACATGCCAGCAACAAAGAAAAAGAGAAGAAAGTGACAGTTAGAAGAACATTTGGTTCATATTCAGTTAAGCGTTCAAGGCATACCCATTCATGCACGTGCGAAAAAATTTGAGGCATGAAATAGCACATGGAAACGAAAAAGCTTTCCATTCATACTTCAGAAAATTCTTACATTAATGAAAGCGGTAAACAAAAACGCCATTAAAATGTTTACAAAGGCAAGACGTCAAATCCAGAACATGGATTGAGAAATTCAAAAGTGAGGCCATCCAAAATTTTTCGAGCCTCTCGGACCATCTTCGTGTGTATCCTTTCACGATCATAAGCATCAGGATCCCCACTGATGTCCTCCACCCTTCGATAGGCCGCGAGTATCGCCGCCTACTGAAAAACTTGATGCAGGATATCAACAAGGTTGTCTCTCCTTTGCTTTAAGATCAAGCCCATCAGATACACTGAGCGCACCTTATCTTCGGCGTCGTCCAATGCTTTAATCGGCATGCTGGCATGGAATAGAGGAAGCTCTCCCCAGATCGCTCCCACAATAAGCTTCAAGAGAGAGGAACGACGAGTAAGCAGTCAACCATTGTATGCATCAAAGCAACCCATAATTTCAGCACACTGGGCGTCTGTAAATTCTTGGTTTTGAGAACGGCCGAGTGCGCGAATGTCTCCGTAAGAAATAATCTCGTCGAGATCATACATATGAGCGTCCATAAAGTCTGAAAAGGAAAATCAGTGGGAGTTAGTGGACAAACTGATTAAGAAAAAACTTATTGAAACAGACACGGGATTTAAACAACTTATGAAATCCCCAAGGAGGAAATAAGTATTAATTAAATCACCCAACGAATTCAATTCTGTGCAATTAAGAAAGGAATCCTAAAAAGGATTTCGCATTTAATAAAAGGTTCCTCGGGCCAAGGAGTTAAACTCCTTGGGAGCAATGCTCTGCAGACAGGAATGACACCTGTCGAAGTCAATAATGAGGGGAATTAAAAATTCTCCGGGAATTCTAAGAGCCTTGCTCTGTAAAAATGATGGAATAACCCATCAGAAAAATTGAAATAAAATTTTTAATGAATTAAAATTCTGAGATCTTCAAGATTCATGAACAAACTCTTAAGAGTTCTTTATAAGCAGATTAATAAATCTACATGATTTGAAAAGAGCAAAACTCTGTTAATGGGTTAAGAAACCCCAAGAAAGATCTCTTTAGATCTATTAGAGCAAAGCTCTGTAAATGAAACCCTAAAAGGGTTTTCTTTAGATCTAAGATCCATGAAGAACAAAGCTCTGTTAAGGGGTGAAACCCTAGAGCTTTTAAAAGTTTTAATCTTTACCTTTATTTTGACAGAGTTCCGTCCTTAAGAAAATTCTTAAGATGAAGAGCTTTGCTCTAAAAAGAGAATTAATTCTTAGGAAAAGACAAGGAAGAAGATGTACAGAAATCATCTCAAGGGCCAAAGGTCCTATTTATAGGCACTAAGATGCCGTTTCAACTTCTGAGTTAATCCAAGGGCGCAGATGTTGCCACCGCTGTACTCACATGTGGGCCACGTAAACGCAACGGTGGGGGGGCATTTGTTTCTCCCAATCAGAGCAAAGCTCTGTTCAAAATTCAAATTTTAAAATAAAGCAACGTTTCATAGCAGCGCCAAGTGCGCTGCGCCCTAAACAGTGCACCACGTGCAAAGTATGTGTGCGCTAGTGTTAAGAGCGCTGCACTATAAGCAGCGCACCATATGCAAAACACGTGTGCGCTAGAGCTAATTGCGCTGCATTATAACCAGCGCACCACGTGCAAAGCACGTGAGTGCTAGCGCCGAAAGCATCTCTTTCTTGCAAAAGCTATCTGCGCCTATTTTATACCAGTTTCAGTTTTAACAGCGCACACGCATACATTAAGAGAAGAATAGGAATTAAAAGGGAGCACTTGACGGTTAATGACGAAAAGCAGAAACCATTTAATTAAACATTTATTCTACACGAAATAGATCGCCGAACACGGGATCGAAAGTACAGGGATTTACAAGCATATAGATAAAATTATCTAGTTCCCTCTTTGTCTTTTCCACCATATCTAAGCGACGATCTTCGCGAGGAGTAGCTACCCATCGGTTAGCACCGCATTCACCAGCGAAAGCAGAAATGACGGCCCGATGAGCCCGTATTTGGCTCAGCAACTGAACAGAGCATTCCCTCAGAGGTTTGGTGATCAAGCGCGCCTCGTGGAAACACTCGATCTTGTCTTCTGCGGCGCTGAGCATCGCCGAGGTCATCTCTGCCGGAGGAAGGGGTATATCATCGAGCACGGACAAAAGGATCATCTGGAGCCAGATAGAACCGACGGGGAGAGGAGATCGAGATCGTACAGCGCTGCGTCATATTGATCATCCATTAAAGTAGGATTCACCAAGCGCGCAGCGAAACGAGGAACGATGTCCTCAATAGGCACCTTCCATAGCTACCGGCGAGCATGGGGACGGCTACAGGCCATAACTCTTCTTCAACAAGAATGATTCTTTAAAAAGGTAAGAGAGAAGAGAAGCACTGCTTCAGATTATAAATGAAGAACATTTAAGTCTAGGCATAGAAAATGATGTGCGTGATGGAACTATTTCCAAGATCTGGGAAAGGGATAGTTTGACTCAGAAGGAAGGTGAAAAGACACCTTCAGCGTGAAGCAACGCTTTATAACAGCGCCAGCGCCGAGAGTCAAAGACTCTAATGCAGCGCGCCACATGCAAAGCACGTGTGCGCTAGCGTTAGGTGCGTTGCGCTCTAAACAGCGCACCACGTGCAAAGCACGGCTGCGCTAGTGCTAAGTGCGCTGCGCTCTAAGCAGCGCACCACGTGCAAAGCACGGGTGCGCCGGCGCTGGGACTAAAAGCTCCCCACCGTCAGATCAAAGATCCAATAATAATGATAAATCATTAATTAACAAGAATTAAATTCTGTTAAGAAAAGATTTCTCAAAATCTTTCCAAACAATAAGATTGCGCTCTGTAAATCAGAGCACCGTTGGATCAATGATCCAATGGTGATTAAAAATCACCAAAATACAGAATGAATTCTGTATGGAAAAGATTTCACAATCTTGTTAAAAACAAGAAGATTGCATTTTGTAAATCAGAAGCTCTTGGATCAAAGATCCAATGGTGGGGAAATCCCCAAATCAATTGGAGAAAAGATCTCCTTAACTGATTGAACAAATCAGCTTGCCCTATATAAAGGCCCCCAGACTTTAAGTCTAGAAGATACAGAAGCAAATAGAGGAACCCCCCAGAAGCTTTGAGAGAATCTCAGAAAGAAGAGCCAAGCTCTCGATAGAAGAACAACTTTTTCTTCAAGGTAAAAGAATAGAGAGATGAAATCATCTCATAATTAAAAAGAAGAATTCACTTCTTTAAAGACCATAGATTTACAAGACCAAAAGGCCTGTTCACAAAGAGATCAAAGGATCTCATCATAAAATAAAAAGAAGAACATAATTCTTCACACAGATTATAGATCTACAAGACTTAGGTGTTTTACACAAAGAGATCATTGATATCTCATTGTAAAGAAAGGGGGGAGAATAATTCAATTCTCTTAAGGATCACGGATCCATAAAGACAAAGCCTTTCATCAATATAATAGATTGAAACATCTCCTATAAAACTAAGAACTTTATTCTTAGATCTATGAGACAAAGTCTCTTAAAGTAGAATTTAATTCTCAGTGCATAGCACTGCATAAAGGAGCCTTAGCGCTCCATATTAAAAAGAAGCGCTTCAGCGCACCAGAACTAGCGCACAACGCTGCATAAAGAGCCTTAATGCTCCATATTAAAAAGAAGCATCTCAGCGCTCCTGATCTGGCGCAAAGCGCCGAGCACACCACGTGCTCCTCACGTGTGCGCCACTTAACAGCTAGCGTTCTGCACTTTTGAACTAGAGCTTTGCGCTCATGGACTGGCACTCAGCGCCAAGCGCATCATGTGGTCCTCACGCGTGCACCACTGAACTAATAATACTTTGTGCTCATAAATCAGCTCAATGCGCTCATAGACTGGCGCTCGGCGCCAAGCGCACCACCTGTCCCTCACATGTATGGCAGAAGCGCACTCCGCTCTTTGATTGGCGCAAAGCACCAAGCGCACCATGTGCTGCGCTGATAGAACATAAATTGTTCTTTAATAAGCCCCAGAGCTATGATGAATGCTCAGAATCAACAAAAGACAGAAATACCGTCAGAATCCAAATCAATGCCCAGCATTGTTAAAAGGGCCAAACCCAAATAAATGCTCAAATTAGACTTAGCCCAAGATTGGCTATAATTCCTCAACTCAGATTAATTGAGCCCATATGCTCATAAATCTTTTAACAGTCCTTAGTCCCAAATTGGACTACAGATCTACCAACCAACCTTAGTTCAAGGGCACATCTCTTCACTCCTCTGATATTTGTCGTTGTAATCCTTCAACGTCTTTAGAGTGGTGACGGGTCCCGATAACCATACATTCCATAGGCTATGATGTCTTTAAATTGGACTGTGGGGACCTTAAACCCAAGGACTATGATGACCTTAACCTCGGACTGTGGGGTCCCTTTAAACCCACGGGCTATGATGTCCTTAACCTTGGACCGTGATGTCCTTAAACTAACGACGGACCATCATGTCCTTAAACTGATAATGGACCGCAACATCCCTAAACTAAAATATAGAGTCCAAATGCTCTTTTGTCGGATCTAAACGATCCCGTTAAGTTGATTTTAGTCTAAAATTAGACTAACATATCCTTAACAAACGTTTAAGTTGATCTTAGTCTCAAATGAGACTAACGTATCCTTAAGCCCTGTTGGATGTATATGCCCTAGAGGCCAGTATTATATATGTATACATATGGATACTAGGGATATGTATGTACAGAATAATCTTGCTCAGTTTTATAGTATATTATTTAACCTGTCTTTATCGGGATATGTGTATTTATTGTTATTATATCTGGTTTGCACATATTGATAAAGACTCGATACGGTAGTATACTATTGTGGTTTGTCTTTATCTTAACATGGCATATGTCATACTCGTTATTACATATTGCGGTTACATGTTGATAAAGCCCCTAGGATCTTGCTTGACTACCTGCGTTGTGATGGTGATCATACTTGTGGGAGCAGGGTAGTCTATAAGCACATCCTTAAATGGTCCCTAGTCGTGTGAGTATCGAGACTGGGCACTGATACTCCAGAGTAGACTGGTGTGTACATTTCTAGCCCTGTCGGGGGATGGTTGGTCCTGCAGCCATTGGTCTGATGCACCTAAGATCGTATACAGGTGCTCACTGGGTGTGAGTACACTGGACGGACTCGCCGAGAACTTCCATATGGTACTATACCTATCGTCAGATGGAAGTTCTCAGGTGACATGTGTACAGGTTAGTCTTTGGACCCGAGATCGGCATTTGTCTCGTGTGAGTTCCCTCTGAACTTTGATCACTACCCTACCACGGCTCTACTTAGTTGTGCAAACAGGTTTTGTTTGGGTTCAGTCCCGAGCCACATGGAGGCAGTGAGCGATTGTCGGGGATTCGTCTCTTCCGGTATAGGGAGTCGATATCGCACTGTGATTCGATTGGTCAGGACCATAAGACCTTGGCCAAAGCACTTGGGATTTACCGATAAGTTGATCAGTAGTTTCCCGGATTGGTCCTGAGCCACATCGGCACGACTTATCAGGTTGTTAGGGCCCGACGTTCACCATCCCCTAGACCCGGTAGGCAATACTCTTTGACGAAGAGACCGGACTGTACGGATATTGTCACGGATAGGCTCAGTAGGAGATCCGGATGAGTTTGCTCATCGGCCTTCTTTTCGACATGTACTTGGGTAGCCGTTACGTACAGCTAGTGCCGCTGACGAGCTTGTGGTTAAACCCACTGCCAGAGTACTGTCGAGTCTTTAGAGTCCCACACAGAGGGTTTCCCTGATTCAGGCAAAATGATGTAGTTGCCATATTAGATACGTACAGGGTTCGATCGATTGATGTACTTGGTACTCGGATTTTCGATCGGACAATTTGTAATACTAGCCGGCTCGGGTTTGAGCCGGATTATTAAATCAGGTATTGATTTAATAATTTATGTATATGTATTTCGATATATATTCTAGTATTACGTTTTTCGTGTTATTCTATCTCCTTTGGGCGTTAGGATTTTTATCTGATTGCCAGTATATTTGTACAGTAGACTGAAATCCGTATTTACTATAGATTTCCTTCTAGAAGGTGGCCACCTCATTATGTATTTTCCTTTTATTTGATAATTAATAATGAGGTGGAAAGTAAAAGGTATGGGAGGAATGGTGATGACCATGCTTTAATAATTCATAAATGAATTTATAATTCATTTGGAGTTACTATTGAAGCATGGTTGTTAATTGTTTATTGAAAAAATTCACACACAAAACCAAGGTGTGTGATTTTCTCTCACTTCATGCTTCATTTTCCTTTGAGCTCTCATTTTCTCTTGAGTTTCTCCCTCCTCTTGCTTTCTTCCATCTTCATCTTCTTCCTCTTCACTAACATTCTCATGTGTTGAGAAACAAGTGAAGAGGTTAGAAAAGAGATAGTAAACACTTAGACACCCTCCACTACATCCTAGACTACTTGGTTTAGCAACCCAGTTCTCTAGTTTCTCCTTATAGCTATTTGGTTAGGAGCTAGAGCCATGGATCATACTCCCCGGGTGGATCATCTACGACAAAGCAAGGCCGGAGAACAAACTCGATCCCGGAGGACCGATGGAGCCGGAGTTGGAGATCAAGCAAGTTTAAGGAGACCATTTGGAGCACATGGCGAGGAGAGAAGACCGAAGGACTTGAGCCTCTTGGTATATCTTTTTTCATAGTAGATAGCTCTCCTAGTATAGCTAGTTAGTTTTATAGAAAGATCCGGTTTTAGGGTTTAGTTTAGCGCCAAGTTTTTGTTCGCAAGAAAATTTTTGTTCCGCATTTGGCCACGTTAGTTGGCCGGGGCGCTAGGGTAACCCTTCATGGTATCAGAGCCACCCATAAAACTTACACTAGCTAGTTCAAACGTGTTTAGAATAACGATCGACCGAAAATTCCAAAAACCGCGTTTCATTTTTTGCAGTTTCTGTCGATTTTAAAAGTGCTCGAAAAATCAATTTTTTGCTCTCAGAAAATCATGCAGGCTTTTCTAAGACCACATAAGAAAACTTGTCACATGATCCAACTAAACCGCCGCGGATCCGCCGCGCCAACCCCCTATTGGTCGCGGATCCGCGGCCGTTTTGGGGCCCACGTGGTCAAATTTTCTTCTGGGCCTCATTTATTTGAAATTGTGGTTTCTGGAATAATTACTTTTTGGGCCCAGATTTGTTACAGTGTTGGTTTAATACTTGGGGCCCACTTGGAAAGTTTAGTCGATCGTAATTTTAAGATACGTGTTTTATTATCAGTACATTCACTTTTATCTACGATCGGGAATGTTACTCGATCGGTAAAACTCATCTGATTGCTATATGTTCTTTTAGACGGGTTTTGCGAACGTGACATTCGCGTTGATGTTGTGTGCTTGTGCTGTGATTGTGGTTGGATTGTCGTGGTGGATAGCATGTGGTGCAATGTTAGAAATACAGTTTACATTCATTTGTACATTTGTTATTGCGGGGCGAGCGTCCGACATGTAGACTGCCGTCTTTGCCGTGTTGTATATTATTTTGGGGCACAACCGGGATGAGGTCGATGTCACCGGTTGTATATATTATTTTCATTTTCTGTATTAGGATTACCCCGCGATGGGGTGCACGAATAGTCGGGTTCTAGAAGGCAACAAGCCCGCATCTCAAGGCGCTGAGACGGAGGGGGCTTCATTCTAGAACTGGCGGGCTATTCGCCGCACTCGTAGGGGGTACAGGTTTTCATTGCACAGGCTATCCACACGACCGGGAACGTCAGGTTTTATTTGCGGCTCAAATGAAACCCGGGGCTCCAAGATTATCCACCATTCTGTAATATTATCTGTGATGTTGTTTATTATCATGCCTGGGACAAATGTTATATATACTTATATATATACTAGTAGATGTTGTATAAGTTTTGCACCCGCGCTAGTCCAGCCCCCGCTCTGTCGTTAGTTAAGTAACCTAACGGGTGATGACGGGGCCCCGTGGCGAATGCGGATGGCATATACGTACATTTTATTTTCGTTCTTTTCTGGTGTGATAGGTTACAAAATGATGGGACAGCATTAATTTTGATTAATGCAAGATAATAAACCTAAAAGATGTTGTTGGAACCAATCTTTAAAAACTGACATTACAGACGTTCTCTTTTGCTTTGCACAGTGGTATTCAGTTTGGAATATCCAGCACCTCATTCGATGAGGCAAGAGCCGATATCCCTTCACCGGGAGTGACCCCTTGAGTAAAAGTTTGCGTCAGGGTAATAACTTCACTATAGTCGATTATTTTTGCTTTGCATCGTGGTATTCATTTTGGAATATCCTGCACCTCATTCGACGGGAAAAGTGCCGAGATCCCTTCACAGGGAGTGATCTCTTTAGCAAAAGTTTTCGTCACTATATATTTCTAAAACAACTTAGGTCCCTTCAACGATATCAAGTTTATTACATTAACGGGTTTTTCGCCAAAAACCTAGCCGTAACCCTCCGTCATTTCGGATAAAAACACATAGTATTCATGCGGTGTTTGTTGGTCAAAGTCAAGACATCGTGTATGGTAGCTATATGTTTCTTATCCGTAGCATAGATAAAATGCATTGGTTTAGGACAGTCGTACCATCTTGTTGGCCAAAGTCAAGAGTATATACGGGTAGGTCTAAATCAATCAGGACAATGACGGGTAGAACTTGACTTGCGCGTTATGATTTGTTGGCCAAAGTCAAGGTCATAAGCGCTTGGGGCAGAAACCACATCGGGAGTTTCAAATATACAGGAAACTTGCAGATTTAGCATACCTTCTGGAGTGTGGTGACTAGAGTGGATTCCATCTAGTGCATCACACAATGATAGTTGGATCCCGATCCCACTGATGAGTAGGATTACTCTCGGGAGATTATCACACTTAAAATCAATGTTATAAACCAAGTAGGTGTCTAGAAAGGTGTTAGCGGGGCTACGCCTCCACGGAAAAGAGGTTATGTAATTAAGGAACTTCGCGAAAGCGTTGGAAAACCTCCCTCGAAGTACCAACACCAGCATGGCTGAAAGGTTAAGCAAGTATTGTGACGTGCGATTAATCCTGACTAGTTCTTCTTTTAGGGTTTGAAGAAGAATTTTAGGAAACAGTAGGAGCTATCCTGGTTAGATAAATTAATAACCAATCTAATCTTGCAAGAGTGCACGCTGAGTGTTTTCCCTCTCTCTCTCCAGGTAGCAACCATTTCACGGCCTAATCAAGATAATAAAATGTATCGCTTGACCGATCCGAATTCTTATTCGGGGCTGGGAAACGTCGGTTCGGCTCTAACTTACGATAACAGTCATAAGTATGAGCAAGGGAAAGAGGAAAGTTTAAATTCCTTGATAAACCAATCGAAGAAGAAACATACTGTTGCGTCTTCTTCAGGTGTTCTTGTAGTTGAGAACTGCTTTTCGGTCAGTCCTACCTCCTGGGTACTAGATACCGGATCAGGATCTCATATCTGTAATTTATTGCAGGGACTGAGAAAAAGTAGGATAGTTCGACCTGGTGATATGTCCCTCATAGTAGGGAACGGAGCACAAGTTAATGCTGCGGCCGTCGGTGAATATCATGAATATCACCTTATGTTGCCAAATGGCAATACTATGATTTTGAACAATTGCTACTATGTACCTTCCATGTTATGCAACATAATATCAGTTTCTTTACTTGATAAAGATAGATATAACTTTGTTCTTGATAGAAATATCATGAACATCTACCTTCAAAAGGTATTGGTTGCAGAAGGTACACTGTGTAATGGTATCTATGTTCTAAATCAGAACACAGTTCTCAATATACAAAACACACGCAAGAGAAAAAGTTCAGATACGAACCAATCCTACTTGTAGCATTGTAGACTTGGTCATATCGGAGTGAAAAGACTGAGTAAGTTAGATAAAGATGGATATTTGAACACGTCCGAATTTTCATCCTATGAAACTTGTCAATCCCGTCTCAAAGGAAAGATGACCAAATCTCCCTTCACCGGACAAGGAGAAAGGGTAAGAGAGCTCTTGGGACTTATACACAGTAATGTGTGTAGTCCAATGTCTACACATGCGAAGGGTGGGTTCTCGTACTTCATCACATTCACTGACTATCTCTCTAGGTTCGGATATGTGTATCTTATGAAACACAAATCTGAAGTTTTTGAGAAATTCAAAGAATTTAGAAGCGAAGTAGAGAACCAGATTGGCAAAAGTATCAAGATCCTCCGATCTGATAGAGGGGGAGAGTACTTAAGTACGGAATTCAGGGATTTTTTAAAAGAGAATGGCATTCTCCCTCAGCTTACTCCTCCATATACACCACAGCACAATGGCGTGTCGGAGCGGAGGAACCGTACCTTATTGGATATAGTTCGCTCCATGATGAGTAATGCCGAGTTACCTCTTTCTTTCTGGGGGTTTGCTCTTGAATCAACAACATTCATATTGAATAGAGCGCCATCTAAATCAGTGCCTACCACTCCATATGAAGTATGGACTGGGAAGAGACCATGTCTTGATTACATTAAGATATGGGGATGTCCTGTTTTTGTTAAAAAGCAGGATCCAGATAAACTCGAGGCAAGGTCTGTATTGTGCAAGTTTGTGGGATACCCTAAGCATTCCAAGGGATATCTGTTCTACCACACTGAGGAACAGAAGGTGTTAGTATCTCGCCGCGCTACCTTTTTAGAAAGGGAATTTCTTGCAAAAGAAATTAGTGGGAGTACGGTAGAACTAGAAGAAATTCAGGAACCACAAACTATAACAGATGATTTGGAAGAACCCTTAGATTCAGTTATACCTGACGAATCTCAGCCACTCCGCAGATCTAGTAGGATTTCTCATCCGCCCGAGAGATACTACGGTTTTCTCATAGATGGGGATCGAGAGGATTGCATCTTGGAAGAAGATGATCCTACTAGTTCCAGAAAGACCACTATCAGTCGGGACTCTGATAAGTGGCTAGATGCTATGCAATCTGAAATGGAGTCCATGTACACCAATAAAGTATGGACCCTAGAAGTTGCTCCACCTGGGGTAAAATCTGTTGGATGCAAATGGATCTACAAGAAGAAACTTGGTGTGGATGGGCAGGTGGAAACCTATAAGGCTAGACTCGTTGCAAAAGGTTTTCGTCAAAGACCAGGAGTGGACTATGACGAAACCTTTTATCCAGTGGCTATGCTCAAATCCATTAGGATCCTGCTTGCCATTGCTGCCTTCCATGACTATGAGATCTGGTAGATGGACGTAAAAACGGATTTTCTAAACGGAAGTTTAGAAGAGTGCATTTACATGGATCAGCCAGAAGGTTTTGTAGACAGTGGGAGTAGCGGGAAGGTGTGTAAGATGCTCAAATCCATTTATGGATTGAAGCAAGCATCGCGGAGCTGGAACATCTGTTTTGATAAGACAGTCAAGGACTTTGACTTCATCAAGAACGAAGATGAGCCATGTATTTATAAGAAGATTGTAGGACGTACTGTCATATTCCTAGTCTTGTACGTGGACGCATTCTTTTGATAGGAAATGACATTCCTATGCTACAGTCGGTCAAGCTATTCTTATCACAAAGGTTCTTTATGAAAGACCTAGGTGATGCCTCGTACATTCTGGGGATCAAGATCTTTAGAGATAGATCCAAGAGACTACTGGGACTTTCACAGTCCAGGTACATAGAGACCGTACTAAAGATATTTAGTATGGAAGATTCTAAGCGCAGTAACATACCCGCATTGTACGGAATCACCCTCTCCAAGGAGATGTCTCCCAAGACTGACGAGGAGAGGGTTCGCATGAACACTATACCCTACGCTTCGGTGGTAAGATCTATAATGTATGCGATGCTATGTACAAGACCAGATGTAGCTTACGCGCTAAGCGTGGTGAGCCGGTATCAGTCGGACCCAGGTGAGGACCACTGGACAGCAGTAAAGAACATTCTCAAGTACCTAAGAAGGACTAAGGAGATATTCCTGATTTACGGTAATGGAGACCTTAGGGTCGAGTCCTTTACCGACTCAAGCTTCCAGAGTGACAAAGATGACAGCAAGTCTGTCTCGGGTTTTGTGTTTACCCTCAACGGAGGGGCAGTATGTTGGAAGAGTTCCAAACAGGATACCGTCGCAGACTCGACGATGGAGGCTGAATACGTTGCTGCAAGCGATGCCGCAAAAGAGGCGGTCTGGATGAAGAAGTTCATAGCTGAACTTCAGGTAGTTCCGTCCATTGTTGATCCAATACCAGTGTATTGTGATAACAATGGGTCTATAGCTTTAGCGAAGGAACCACGGTCCCATCAGAAATCCAGGCATATCTTAAGGCGGTATCACCTGATCAGGGAGATCGTAGATCGCCAGGAGATCGAGGTCCGAAGAGTGGATACGAAAGACAACACGGTGGATCCATTTACAAAGGCCCTCCCTCAAGCACAGTTCGAGCGACTTTTTGGGATGTTGGGTATGCGGTACGCCAGCAGCTGGCCTTAGAGCAGACGTTGGGTATTCGGTATGCCAATCACTGGCCTTTAGTGCAAGTGGGAGATTGTTGGATGTATATGCCCTAGAGGCCAGTATTGTATATGTATACATATGGATACTAGGGATATGTATGTACAGAACAATCTTTCTCAGTTTTATAGTATATTATTTGACCTGTCTTTATCGGGATATGTGTATTTATTGTTATTATATCTGGTTTGCACATATTGATAAAGACTCGATACGGTAGTATACTATTGTGGTTTGTCTTTATCTTAACATGGCATGTGTCATACTCGTTATTACATATTGCGGTTACATGTTGATAAAGCCCCTAGGATCTTGCTTGACTACCTGCGTTGTGATGGAGATCATACTTGTGGGAGCAGGGTAGTCCATAAGCACATCCTTAAATGGTCCCTAGTCGCGTGAGTATCGAGACTGGGCACTGATACTCCGGACTGGTGTGTACGTTTCTAGCCATGTGGGGGGATGGTTGGTCCCGCAGCCATTGGTCTGATGCACCTAAGATCGTATACAGGTGCTCACTGGGTGTGAGTACACCGGACGGACTCGCCGAGAACTTCCATATGGTACTATACCTATCGTTAGATGGAAGTTCTCAGGTGACATGTATACAGGTTAGTCTTTGGACCCGAGATCGGCATTTGTCTCATGTGAGTTCCCACTGAACTTTGATTACTACCTTACCACGGCTCTACCGAGTCGTGCAAACAGGTTTTGTTTGGGTTCAGTCCCGAGCCACATGGAGGCAGTGAGCGATTGTCGGGGATTCGTCTCTTTCGGTATAGGGAGTCGATATCGTACTGTGATTCGATTGGTCAGGACCATAAGACCTTATCCAAGGCACTTGGGATTTACTGATAAGTTGATCAGTAGTTTCCCGGATTGGTCCTGAGCCACATCGGCACGACTTATCAGGTTGTTAGGGTCTGACGTTCACCATCCTCTAGACCCGGTATGCGATACTCTTTGATGAAAAGACCGGGCTGTATGGATATTGTCACAGATAGGCTCAGTAGGAGATTCGGATGAGTTTGCTCATCGGCCTTCTTTTCGACTTGTACCTGGGTAGCCGTTACGTACAGCTAGTGCCGCTGACGAGCTTGTGGTTAAACCCACTGCCAGAGTACTGTCGAGTCTTTAGAGTCCCACACAGAGGGTTTCCCTGATTCAGGCAAAATGATGTAGTTGCCGAATTGGATACGTGCAGGGCTCGATCGATTGATGTACTTGGTACTCGAATTTTCGATCAGACAGTTTGTAATACTAGCCGGCTCGGGTTTGAGCCGGATTATTAAATCAGGTATTGATTTAATAATTTACGTATATGTATTTCGATATATATATTCTAGTATTACATTCTTCGTGTTATTCTATCTCTTTTGGGCGTTCGGATTTTTATTTGATTGCCGGTATATTTGTACAGTAGACTGAAATCCGTATTTACTACAGATTTCCTTCTAGAAGGTGGCCACCTCATTATGTATTTTTATTTTATTTGATAATTGATAATGAGGTGGAAAGTAAAAGGTATGGGAGGAATGGTGATGACCATGCTTTAATAATTCACAAATGAATTTATAATTCATTTGGAGTTACTATTGAAGCATGGTTGTTAATTGTTTATTGAAAGAATTCACACAAAAAACCAAGGTGTGTGATTTTCTCTCACTTCATGCTTCATTTTCCTTTGAGCTCTCATTTTCTCTTGAGTTCCTCCCTCCTCTTGCTTTCTTCCATCATCATCTTCTTCCTCTTCACAAACATTCTCATGTGTTGAGAAACAAGTGATGAGGTTAGAAAAGAGATAGTAAACACTTAGACACCCTCCACTACATCCTAGACTACTTGGTTTAGCAACCCAAGTTCTCTAGTTGCTCGTTATAGCTATTTGGTTAGGAGCTAGAGCCATGGATCATACTCCCCGGGTGGATCATCTACGACAAAGCAAGGCCGGAGAACAAGCTCGATCCCGGAGAACCGATGGAGCCAGAGTTGGAGATCAAGCAAGTTCAAGAAGACCATTTGGAGCACATGGCGAGGAGAGAAGACCGAAGGACTTGAGCCTCTTGGTATATCTTTTTTCATAGTAGATAGCTCTCCTAGTATAGCTAGTTAGTTTTATGGAAAGATCCGGTTTTAGGGTTTAGTCTAGCGCCAAGTTTTTGTTCGCAAGAAAATTTTTGTTCCGCATTTGGCCACGTGAGTTGGCCGGGGCACTAGGGTAACCCTTCAAGCCCAACCCCAAACCAAAATCTAAGAAGATATGGATTTGGACTAATCCACGCCCTACGGGCGACAACATAAATTAGTCTCCGTATACAATCCACGGGCAACCAAAAACAAAACAAACACACACGACACGAAGTGACCATCTGGGGAAGGAGAAAGTGGTTACCGCGACGCGGTAGCGTAATTAACTACAGGGGTTTGCGCCTGCAGGGAAGAGCGTCCCCACAATAAAAAACCCCTCAAATAAGGGGGAATTTGACGAAGTCCGCTACATCGGCCGCATCCGTTTAAACCTTCGATACATGGTGTCATAAATCAACTTGGCATCTTCGGAGAGGTAGACGGATAGCACCAATTAGCATCTGCCCCGAATTCAGGCAAGACGGACCTACGCGGTCGCGTCTCCGTTTTCGGAAGGGAACACCTTAGGATGAGTACTTGACTATCGGGATTATAATGCAGATCATACTAGTGGGGCAGAGGTAGTCGGTAAGTACATCCTTCAATAGTTCCTAGTCGTGGGAGTATCGAGACAGGGCATCGATACTCCAGAGTAGACTAGCGTATACGCTTCTCGACCCATATGATGGGCGATGGATGATCCCATATCCATTAGTGTTTGACATAAGAGATGGTATACGGGTGCTCAGTGGAGACTGGGTACACTGGACGGACTCGCCGAGAACTCCTAGATGGTATTATACCTATCGTCAGATAGCAGTTCTCTGGTGACACTGGTACAGGTTAGTCTGTCGACCCGAGATCGTCATAGAGTCTTGTGCGATTCCCACTGTGCTTTGATTTCTACCATACCACGTTCAAGAGATCGTGCAAAAAGGTGGTTTTTGTGTACAGTCCCAAGTCACATGGAGGCAATGAGCGATAGGAGGGGATTTCGTCTCTCCCGGTATTGGGGGTTGATGTTGCGCTATACTCGATTGGCCATAACAGGAAATCCCTGGCCAGGGTTGCTGAGATCTACTGGTTAGTGTTATCAGTAGTTTCTCGAGCTGTTATGGACCTTGCATCGACATGACTTATCAAGCTATTGGGGTCTGACGTTATACCACCCCAGGTAGTGATATACGACATATCAAATGAAGAGACCGGACTGTACGGTAGTGTTACTGATTGGATTCGCAGGAGTATGAGCAGGATTGCTTGTTGATCTTCTGATCGCTCAATACCCAGGTGTCCATTTCGTTTAGCAGACTGCTTGCGGCTTGTAGGTGTTTGATATGATCGTCACCTACTGCCGGCGTATTGACGAGTCTTTAGACTCCTATACAGAGGTTTCCTGGTTCATGCGAAACGAAACAGGAGCATATATGTGATATGTGCGGGACCGAGATTAATGCGTGTATGAGATACCACATTCTATTCTCGCGATATGTGATATCAGTCGGTTATATGTGATATAGCCGGGTTATCGGATCAAGTGTTGATTCGATAAGTTGTTACATTTGATATTAGCCGGTTGTATGTGATATAAACGGATTATTAAATCAAGTGTTGATTTAATAATTTAATGTATAAGTATATATGTGATATATTAATTTACATTAACTAGTATTTGCTCACTTAAACATTTCTTTTTCTCACTTTGTGCCTTAGTATATATGTGATATATATTAATGTGGATTTCATTTGTGTCATGCTTGATGCCACATGCTTCATGGGTGTATGAGACTTACACCATGCTTGAAATAATGAAGGGTTTATATTTATTTTAGTAATTCATAAATTGGTGGAAATTGGTTTAATGGTTGAAACTTGGAGAAGCTTGAGGAACCATTAACCAAGTCCACTAGTTTTGTTTCACTTGCAGATATTTATTAACCTAACCATTATTTCTTAGTCATTGTTTATTCTCTACATGAGTTAGTGTATGACAATAACTCACCCATGGTTGATATTCTCACCTCATGAGTTTCATTTTCTCATCTCCACTTCATCTACTTCTTCATTGAGAAAAAGCTTGCTAGCTTTTCTCAAGGTGAGAAAATATTGTGAGAAAAATAAATCTAAAGTGAGCCCAATTCCTACTTCATCATCCTCTACTATATTAACCATTTATTTTGGGGTGTTTGCTTCACTAATCTATGATTAGTGAAGAGGTAGCATGGGTTTGAGTCTCCTCGACGTAGATCATCTTTGGCCTCGAAGATTTCGTGTAAGCTTGTTCATTTCTTCATGTGAACCCTTATTAGAGTTCGGGTGTTCACTACTTGGAGTGAAGGGACTACTACACGGAGCTTTAGAAGTGAAGGACCGATTTACAAAGGTTGTATTCCTCATTCACTTAGATGTAAAGTTGTTTACATGTTGTTTCGTCTAAATCTCTAGTTAAGATTCTAGGGTTAGGGTTCTTTAGTACGGCAAAAATTTGAAAACGGCATGGATGATGCCTCCCGAAACCTTGCTGCCGCGCTACGGAACCCAACAGTGGTATCAGAGCCAAGCTAGAGATTTAAACGATATTTGTTAGATTAGAAAACTGAAATAACTTCGAAACACCCGATATACAATCCTAGTTTCTGTCGAATTTTAAATAGCCTCTAAATTTTTTTTAGGAACTGCAGAATGTTCTATGAGATGTAAGATGGATACAATAGAAAATTCAACCCTCCTCACCGGATTTTAGCCGGCCACAACTCAAGAAAAACCGGCCTGCTTGGTTCTTGTAGGGAGTTCTGGTTTCAATTTTTTAGTGTGTTCCAGTCTTTGGGTTTTAGTGTTTCAGGTGTTGCTTGTTTTTGCTAAATTTGCATGTGATGTTAACTTTCTGCAAAGGCAATTCGGAGTGTTTCGTAGTCTTAATTCTAACATCTATTAGGGTTATTTATACGACGTTAAAAAGTTCGAACGGATATCAATAACCCATATTTTTCCTCGCTGGAAAATTTTCCAAGAGTTGGATTTTTTCCAAGTTTAAAATCTTCAGAAAATCATGCAAGCGATTCTATGGACCCTCTAGAAGAACGATACCCAAACTCGACTTTTTGGATCGCGGAACCGCGGTCATACCCTAGGGTTTGCGGCAGTTCCATTGCGACATGAGTGAGGCATGTGTCGGCTCTTCTATGGATGGTTCATAGGAGCTGTGGCATGTTCTGGGTACTTTTTGAACTCCGCTCAAGTGTTGAGCTCTTTGGAAAATTTTGGGTGTTTGTTTATTTGATCGAAAAGTTTAACATCGTCTAGCTATCTGTGATTGTGATACAATATTTGGAATCCACAAATTTAGTTATGTGATAACTAGTATAAATCTATCAGTTTAGTCTCATTTGATCGGTAGCCACAGAATTTTGATGTGGATCAAAAGTCCGTCGCAATTACGTAGTGTATGCGGATACTCGCCGGGTAACCTTACTAGATAGCCATGCCCCATAGACTCGACCAGGTGATTGTAGGAAAACCCCATCACCAAAAGCATCCGTTTGGGTGCTCGCGGCCGCGGTGTTCCGCCTAAGTGCACTTCGTCGACGGCATCGGGGGTGCGGCCTGTTAGTGTTTATACCCTAGAGGCCATTAATGTATCATACTAGTTTGTATATTACTCAATGGAAGCTTGGGATATTCATAGTTGTATTAACAGTCTTGCTAAAAATGGTAGTATGCTACTTGGTTTGTTTCTACTTTAATATGTGCATATGTTTCTTTTAACATATCGCTTATACATATTAGTGGAGCCCTTAGGATCTTTACTTGATTACCAGCGTTGTGATGGCAGTCACACTAGTGGGGGATGGGTAGTCTATAAGCACATCCTATACAGGTCCCTGGTCATAGGATTATCGAGACGGGGCATCGATACTCCAGAGTAGACTGGTGTATATGCTTCTTATCCCAGCATGGGGAGATGGTCTGTCCTACAGCCATCAGTACGTCGTACTGAAGATAGTATGCAGGTGCTCGTTAGGTTACGGGTACACCGGACATGACTTGCTGGGAACTGCAGGTTGGTATTATACCCATCATCAGATAGCAGTTCATAGGTGACATGAGTACAGCTTAGTCCGTCGACTTGACACTGCTACTTCGCCTCGGGTGTGTTCCCACTGTTCTTAGATTACTACCCTACCACGGCTCAAAAGAGTCGTGCAAACAGATAGTAGTTG
The DNA here is from genome assembly GCA_030015575.1 of Agapanthus africanus. NCBI lineage: Eukaryota > Viridiplantae > Streptophyta > Magnoliopsida > Asparagales > Amaryllidaceae > Agapanthus > Agapanthus africanus. The sequence continues at coordinate 77,654,657 of CM057343.1, forward strand.
GGTACAGTCCCGAAGCACATGGAGGCAGTGGTGGTTAGACAGATTCGTCTCTCCCGGTATTGGGGTTTGATATCGCGCTGTGTATGGAGAGCCATTACGCAAAGTCCCTGGCCAGGGCAAGCGAGATTTACTGGTAGGTTCCAGTAGTTTCTCAAGGTGTAATGGGCTACACTCCGACACGACTTATACCGCTATTAGGGGTCTGACGTTTACCGCCCTCTAGGCCCGATATGCGATAATCCTAGACGAACAGACCGGACTGTACGGAGATTGTCACATACAGGCTCAGTAGGAGTTCGGATGGGTTTCCTCACCGTCCTTCTTATCGATGTCTACCTGGGGACCGTTACGTACAGCTAGTATCGCTTGCGGCATGTGGTTAAACCAACTGCCAGTGTAGTGTTGTTCACACCAGAATATTGTATTATTATATTCCCCATTCTTATTCTTTTTATAAATAAACATGTGCTTTTGACGCATGTCTGCTACATGTTACAGGTTACAGGTTCTTGGACAAGAAACAGTGGAAACGATGTAAAGACGATGAAAATATGGACTTTTGACCAACAAATGGGAGGATCTTAGTCAAGCCAACATCGAAAGACAGTTCACAATTAACAAGGCAACGCAAGACCCCAAAACATCAAGGCAAACGGTTAAAAAGCCATTGCAAATTGTTCACTGAAGATCTGGAACCAACCTAGAAGCCCAAATGGAAAAAGACATATAGAAACAGCAAGATAAAGTCACCAGGAGCCCAGCACAGAAGTTGCAGCAGCCAACTCTTCCTTTTGGCCGCGGAACCGCGGCCAAACCAGGCCTCGGGCCGCGGTTCCGCGGCCGTAATGCGCAATCTTGAGTTGAAAAATTTACCTAATTCTGGTGTCGGTGTTGACCAGTCTTTCTAGGGCTATTTTTGTATTTATGGACATGCGAAACAAATGTAACCCTATGGTTTCCTATTCTTTATAAATATGAACTCTAAAAATTTTAAACTTTATGCCTCCTTTTAATAATAAATTCCAGAATTCTTTATGGAGAGCATCGATGCCTCTCTTCAATTCATCTATTCAGATCTGACAACCCTGCATTGATGATTGGAGAAATGCATCTGTAAGTAGATTTATTTCCTTGCCCTAGTTTAGATTTCAATTCTTTGCCCTAGGTAGATTTAATTTCTTACCCTAGGAAATTGTTTAGAGTTTAGCTTTAGGGAAGGATTTTGAGAGATGAGATCTCTCATCCCTTTCTTAACCACCAAATATTTACAATAGGACTCCATGCATACACGCACACACCGCGCCCTATGTCATCCTACCCCTCGAGGTAACGATGACACCGTAGTGTAAAAGCCCAGTTGCGTGCGTTTTCCATGGAGGTTAGGGTAAGGATCTCTAAAGGAAGGACAAGAACCTAGAGGAAGGAACACCTTCCCGAATGGATCTAATCCCCTTTATTGATAATTACCATAACTCCTCACAGATCTTCATTCGGGTATAGAATACGTTGAGGTTTAATTGCATTTCCAAACCATCCCTAAACCTAGCCCTAGCAAGAATATATCTAGATAATTGCCCTAGGTTAATTAGATTTTTAGATTTAATAACAACTCCGAACACCCTTCGGAATTAACTCGTTAGCACGACTAGGAGATTCACAAAATCCCTGTGGACCGACCCGTACTCACCGGCTAGCTACCAAGCGACGCCGTTTTTGATTGCGGTTATAGATAGTTTTTGACATAAGAATCAAATGGCGCCGTTGCCGGGGATGGCGTGTCATTTTCTTTTTGCAATTTCGGGTTAATCAAAATTAAAAAAAATCATAAAAATCTGAAAAATCCAAAAAAAAAATATAAAAATATTTCATCTGTTATTTTTGGAAGGGATACTTTGTTGTTTGAATTTGGCAGGATATACAAAAATCGGATCTGGAAATTTCCCGAAAGCGAAACAGAAAACGGGATATTGGAACAGAAGGGAAATTAAAAAACAGAGAGACAGCAAAAATTTTGGGATCTGTAGCCGCCATCCGACGGCGAAAACGCGGCGGAACCCTGTCTCGGACCGCGGAACCGCGGCCTTCCTGTGGAGTCGTCTGCTGAGAAAAAATCTTGGGACTCGTGTCGACTCCCTCACCGCGGATCAGCCGCACAATACCTATTCTAACCGCGGAAACGCGGCCTTTTGGTGTCTTCAGTTCATGGAATTTACACTGTAAGCTCCCTGTTATTTTTCCTCTGTAAATTTTGAGATATTTTCTGTGAATTGCCTGTAGAATTTTGCGCGCTTGAAAAATCTTTCCCCTTCCATATAACAATCTTGTGCAGGATTTTTGGGCCCCGCTTGAAATGAAAATTGATTGCAAGTAATCTTTTTTGTTGCATATCTTTTCTCGAATATCTTTTTGCAACAATTTTTTCCAAATAAAGATTCTTTGTGATATGCTTAAAATAATAACTGATTGCAAGTAATATTTTTCGGTTGTATATCTTTAATTAAAAATATTTTTGCAACAATTTTCAAATACAGAAAAAGAAAAAGGAAAATTAGTATTAAAAAAAAAACTTGCAAACTTTTGCCGCAAATAAATCCTTGCACCACAACAATCTTTCTTTCTTTCACCCTTTCTTCTAACATGGGTACCCTACATAATAAATCACTTGCCGAACTTTGGTATCCCGAACCTAATTTTGCGTCGTATGTCATTTTGTTCGGTCAATTTAAAAACGATCCCTTCTTGCCAAAAATATCTTTGAAAGATCAAATAGAGGCGTCTAGGAGAAACATTTTGACTTTTCAACCCACTTTGTGTCAACCAAGTCAATCTTTACCACCTACATATGTTGATACCACTTCTTCAAGTCCTTCTGTCACTCCTAAGCCGATGTCCATTGCTGAGCATATTGCTCAATCTCGCAGCCGATCTTTCACCCCTCTCCACTCATCTAGTTCTAGGGATCCACACGATTATTCACCTTGTTATCCGTATGTTGACCCTACCCCTGCCCAACCACCCACTTCCTACCAGTCATACCCGACCTTCCCACCTTCACTAGACACTGTTTCTACACAGCCTGTTGGGAGTTTTGCATATCCACACCATTTTGAATCTTTTATCGAAACCCTCTTACCACCCAAGTCTAGTTTGGAAGAGTCGTTGGAAGCTTATATTGCAGCTACAAACAAAATGACTAGGAATGTGGAAGCGTCTGTGGCCGCCCTTATACAACCTAGTGAACCGGTAGCTAGTTTCCCGCTAGCTCAAAATTTTTCAATGTATAAGGAGGCGGTTGGACAGAGTGAGAACGTGAGAGGATTTCAAAATCAAACCTACCCTTACCCAATTGAAGCCCACAACTCCAGTTTTCGATCGATTGCCCTAAATAGTTCACCTGTTGAAAATAAAAACGAGTTGTGTGATTTTGTAGTGTTTGATTTGCCAAATTATGAAGAAGCCCTTTCGAGTGAAACCGCACCTAATCCGTTTGACCTTTACACCTCCACTCTAGAACCTAAATTGATAAACATCCATGCTTTTGATGAGGTGTCTAAAGAAATTGATTTTCACTTGATTGAGGATATAGACGCCAGGAATATTTCGGATGATGAACCTGTTGATTTAATTGAGATTTTATGTTCAAATCATCATCCCGAATCATTAGATGTTTCTCCCGAACATCATATGCGTCTGGATTTTGATGATAATGGTATGGATGAGTTAAATATTGAGGAGAATTATGAGGATAGCATTGAGGAGAGTTTTGAGGATCATATTGAGGTTGAACCATTTCTGTTTGATTTGTCTGATTTTCCAATTCATCCTCCTAAACCTTTAACTGTTATATCACCTTCCCTCATTTCCATCGTTCCGACCACGCTTGAAGACCGTGAGCTTGAAAAATTTTCTTTTGAATCTGACACAGTTCTCACAGCCGATAACACGTACGAGTGTTTCACTTTTTCGGATGATATTGATGACTCACCGCCCGAGTTCGAATCCTTTACATTTTCAGATGAGTTAATTGAACTATCAGACTCGGTTGCTTACAGTAGTTTCGAACCATTAATGGAATCTTTCAAGTTCGAGACAGTTTACTAAGGTGAGAATGATACTATCCCTAATTCACTTCCTTTCGTCTTTCCCATTGTTCCGACCGTACAAAAGACCGTTACGCTTTCATCTCCTATACCAAGTTCGGCGTACCCATGTTTTCTTGCGAATCTTGAGGGATTTGACCCCATTTCTCGACGAGTTGATAGGTTAGCGCAATCGCTTTTAACACATCGGTCATCACAAATTGCGCTAATTTATTCACTCGATTTACACCTTCAAGATCGCGCGACCCTTCTTTCTTCTTTCCGCCCTTTTTCTCCTCCACTGAGACCATATTCCACCCTTCTTCTCATTCGGTCTCGTGTGCTTCTCATTTCTTTCCTTTACATCCCATTCTTTCACCAACTAGACCATTACCACGATAAGATTTTTGAATGGTTGGTGCTAACCTTTAGCTTGTGTAAGGCCAAACTTAAGTTTGGGGGGAACCTTGTTGTATATATTTATATATATTTTTGTTTTCTTTTTCTAAATAAAAAAATAAAAAAAAATTTCAAAACACTAAAAATATAAAAAAAAATTATAAATAAATAAACAGGGGAGTGCCAGTATTTTGACCCTCTTGGTTTAGCATGACAATGAGGACACTGTCAAGTTTAAGTTTGGGGGTATGCTCGGTACGTCTTCTTCGCATTCATTTGTACATATTTTTGCATTTGCATACTTATTTGAAAACCCATAAAAATTTGAAAAATTTCAAAAATTATAAAAATTAATGTATTCAATTTTGGCTGATTGACTTGAGTTTGACAAATAGGTTAACTGGCTAGGAACAACTAGATCTTAGACTTAGTGAATTAAAAACCCTAAAAATAAACATTCCTTAAAATTTAACGGTAGAAAGTATATGACCTTGTAGTTTATTTAGAAATAGGCAAATTTTGGGTTCACTTCATGGGCTAAGTCAAAATGAGGGAAGAGTATTGATGTTCTTATTAGAGTATAAGTTTGAAAAATAGTTCCTAGCTTAAGTCTAGATTCTGAAAACGTATACCCTATAATTTGCACAATCACGCACCTTAAAACTTAGAATAGTAGAAGAGACCTTGAAATGCTCTTGTCTAAAGTCCTTAGTAAAATGGAAATGAAAAATAAAATATATAAGTGTGAATAAAGAATAAAAAAATGGACACTGGTTTTTGTGATTATTTAAGGCTGCAAAAATAGAAAAATATTTAGCGAGGATGCTTCATCACCTAGTGCCTTAGACCAACTGGTTTGGGAGTCACTGCTAAAAGCCTTGGGTGTTGCAAGACTAGGAATTACGCTTAAATGTGCAAACACATTTTGTAATCGGTCGTTGGTACCTCAAGAAGTATTAACGGTCGCATGAAGGATGTGTAAGCAAAATTCAATTAAAAATTCACCTACTAATAAGTGCTTAGGACAACAGACGAGAGTATGATTGTTTGATTTGAATTTTCAAGTGTAGGGATGATCTATACACACACGTAGGGGTTTGTGATTGGAATTTAGATAAGAGAGAGGAATGAAGAATAGAACTTGTATCTTTAGTAGAGTTGATAGAAATTCCTGAGTGGAGATGTAACCCTAGAAGGAAAACTTAGGAGATGCCGAAAGCTAAATAAGTCTATATAACATATATAATCTTAAGTTAGATAATGAGGAAGTGTGAAGAATATGGGTGGATAATTTACGGGTCGACGATAATAGAATTCCTTGTTAGAAAACCTAATTGGAGAATTAAATTCGAAAAGCCAAATTGATTGGATTTTGTGGGTAGTATCCGCTGAAAACCCTCAGGAGACAACACTCCTCCTACTAGGGACACCTAGAGGTTTAACGGCTTGTTGCACGTGCTCAGTGCAATCGCGTTTCCCTTCCGAAGTGTGGTTAGGATTTTAGTGAATAAAAATAAGTTTGCTCGAGGACGAGCAAAAGATAAGTTTGGGGGTATTTGTTTACACCAGAATATTGTATTATTATATTCCCCATTCTTATTCTTTTTATCAATAAACAGGTGCTTTTGATACATGTCTGCTACATGTTACAGGTTACAGGTTCTTGGACAGGAAACAGTGGAAACGATGTAAAGACGATGAAAATATGGACTTTTGACCAACAAATGGGAGGATATTAGTCAAGCCTACATCGAAAGACAGTTCACAATTAACAAGGAAATGTAAGACCCCAAAATGTCAAGGCAAACGGTTAAAAAACCATTGCAAATTGTTCACTGAAGATCTGGAACCAACCTAGAAGCCCAAATGGAAAAAGACATATAGAAACAGCAAGATAAAGTCACCAGGAGCCCAGCACAGAAGTTGCAGCAGCCAACTCTTCCTTTTGGCCGCGGAACCGCGGCTAAACCAGGCCTCGGGCCGCGGTTCCGCGGCCGTAATGCGCAATCTTGAGTTGAAAAATTTACCTAATTCTGGTGTCGGTGTTGACCAGTCTTTCTAGGGCTATTTTTGTAATTATGGAATGGGAAACAAATGTAACCCTAGGGTTTCCTATTCTTTATAAATAGGAACTCTAAAAATTGTAAACTTTATGCCTCCTTTTAATAATAAATTCCAGAATTCTTTATGGAGAGCATCGGTGCCTCTCTTCAATTCATCTATTCAGATCTGACAACCCTGCATTGATGATTGGAGAAATGCATCTGTAAGTAGATTTATTTCCTTGCCCTAGTTTAGATTTCAATTCTTTGCCCTAGGTAGATTTAATTTCTTGCCCTAGGAAATTGTTTAGAGTTTAGCTTTAGGGAAGGATTTTAAGAGATGAGATCTCTCATCCCTTTCTTACCCACCAAATATTTACAATAGGACTCCATGCATACACGCACACACCACGCCCCACGGCATCCTACCCCTCGAGGTAACGATGACACCGTAGTGTAAAACCCCGGTTGCGCACGTTTTCTATGGAGGTTAGGGTAAGGATCTCTAAAGGAAGGACAAGAACCTAGAGGAAGGAACACCTTCCCGAATGGATCTAATCCCCTTTATTGATAATTACCATAACTCCTCACAGATCTTCATTCAGGTATAGAAAGCATTGAGGTTTAATTGCATTTCCAAACCATCCCTAAACCTAGCCCTAGCAAGAATAGATCTAGATAATTGCCCTAGGTTAATTAGATTTTTAGATTTAATAACAACTCCGAACACCCTTCGGAATTAACTCGTTAGCGCGACTAGGAGATTCAAAAAATCCCTGTTGACCGACCCGTACTCACCGGCTAGCTACCAAGCGACGCCGTTCTTGATTGTGGTTATAGATAGTTTTTGACATAAGAATCAAATGTCAAGTCTTTAGAGTCCCACACAGAGAGTTTCCCTGCACCGGGTAAAAGGTGTAGAGGCCGTATGGTTTTACGGCAGGGCCGCGATCACTTACGTACATTTGTGCACGTACTATGACCGGGCAGATAATACTAGAGGGCTTTAGTTTAAACTAAATTCTAGTATTATACAGATGGATTTATTCAGTCAAAGATTATCCGTGTTTTTCAGAAATACGGATGGGAGGGCAGTCTCGTAATTTCTCGGGAAGCTTCTAGAAGAAGGTGACTCATTTGTGTTTATTTCCTTTTAGGATTTAAACTAAATGAGGTGGAGGATGAGATGTATGTTTATATTAAATGCTTAATGACTCATGAGGTGATTCACACTTAGAATTAAATGAAGCATGCTAGATATTATCTTGATATTATCAAGAGAGATATTATTATGCTTCATATTATTCTAGCATGAGAATTATTCATTTCATTATTACAAAACACTTATCTCTCCTCAAGTCTTCATCTTCTTCCTCAAAACCCTAAAAGCACTCATGAGTTGAGAATCCTAGGGTTTAAATGACCAATTAATCCATCTAAATACTCTACACCCTCTAGGACTTCTAGACTAGCAAGCTAGAAGCCGTAGTTATCTCAGATTTGAGATTGGAGCTCGGACTATAGACTCTCGGGTGGATTGTCTTTGACTCGAGGAGGCCGTTGAGGTACCTATGTTCCATAGAGCCTACGAGATATGGAGTACAACGATGAAGACCCGAAGGACTTGTAACGTGAGGTATAATGTCACGTCCCGAAAGTACGGAACATGACCGGCATCTATACTACGAACGTCTCGAGACGTACGTACTCTAAGTAAGCCGAGCCCATAAATCCAAACCAAGAAAAGTAGTAGAGTGTAGGAAAAACCATTTTAAATCAACCAGCTAGCAATATAATATACAACGCCTAAAGGCGAGGATCACAACAGAGAAGGAAACTCAAACAACACGAAATCCACAGAAATATAATGCGCGACTCTAAGGTTTAAAGAAAAAACATCACTGGTCCCTATCTCAAATAAATACATGTTTGGTTGATTGAACTTCTAGATACAACTGAAATATAATATACAATGTATAATTATGGGTACGATACAATAAACCCACCTACTAGCAAGTCACTCGAAAGGAACAGTGCCCGCAAAGCCGTAATGAAACCTGTACAGCAGACCTGCAAGAAACTGGGGCACAACGGGGGTGAGTTGCCAACTCGTGAGTAGAAAAAGATCTACAAATAGAAAATCGCATGTATGACGCAATCTTAGGTCATACGATCATAATATATAAAATCCTCAATATATAACCAGCAGCCTATAACAATGACTAGGGTAAATATCTAACCCAAGTGTAATCCCATATGCCCGTGTCAGTGCCTCAGGTAGCAATATGTATATGGATGATGTATGAATGCATGAAACAGAATGCTTGTACTGAAGAAAACTGCTTTCATAAATTAGTGAGATTTCTGTATTTTTAAAATGAGGTATCATAAATGAAATCAGCATAAAACAGTGTCTAGCATCGGCACAAAACATAAATCCCAATATCTTGATATCTCTGTATCACAATCTCTGTACCTCAATATCTCAAAATCTCAATGTCTCAACCAAAATATCTAGGGCGCCGTCAGTCCAGACCGGCCCCTACCATCCATCTCAAGACCACGACGGTATCCTCCGGATATCCGACGCGTCGGGTAATATCACCGGTCGGTAGTGCTCCCCTGCCAGGCTCAACGTCAACAACACGATCCTCTTGCCTCGGGGTACCGCACCGGGCCCACCATGTACCCGAAACGGTTCCTCCACTTCTCGAATCGGGTCTCGAAATCCATCAGCAAACTTATGGTGGACGACTAATACATCATGGGAAAAACGCACTTTTTATTTAAAAGAAAAGAGAAAGCAGTTTATATAGGTTTTTGCGGTTTTCCCCCAAATCCAGAAAATATCATGGAAATCCGAATCATCAATAGCATGTAAAACCATGAATATAAGCATGAGAATCCATGAATGCGGCATATAATGAATAACAGTATGCATGAAGTGACAAGTAATAACTACAATGTCTAAACTAGCATATAAGGCAAGTACACTAATATCATGTCACTACTAGCTAACAAGCTAAATCAAGCAATAATATTCTCTAAGTGTACGTGACATGGAAATTACCGATGAAAATGTGTGTGAGCCGGCAAATAAGTGTACATGGTACATACGCATCATCGGTAATGGTGCTGGTGTCCTAACAGCATGATATCAATAATAGAATATGAATCACAATAAGTATGCGAAGCAGAGCATCAATAATAATGTGCGGGAGCTGAATACTAAACACAATGATAGCTAAACTGCACATAATGTCATAAGAGTCATACAGCTACACCAACTGTAGGGCTGAGCTAATAGGCTAACTGCAGGTAAGGGAACCGCCTAACCTCTGAGTCGATATATATATATATATATATATATATATATATATATATATATATATATATATATATATATAGTCGGTAATCCCGCCTCGATAATATCACCTCCGATACCATATCTCTATAATCGGTTATTCCTAAGTCAAGAGTGCGGATCAAACATCAATATATAACTCGTACGTGAATCCGTCGAACGGCATCCCCAAATCTGGGTACGGGTCGATATCACATTCATCATATCATTCATCTAGTATTCTTTTTATCAAATATCATAATCCGGGTACTGACCTACTTCTAGTACAATGCTAATATCATCACTATAATCATGATCTGACTACTGATCGACAGTCTCGTATAAATCGATATCATCAGTACATATTGTCACAAAGGAGTATACATCGCCTGATGTGGCCTATCATAATTATCTTGTCATATCATATCTCGTAACATAATCACATGTCGATCATTTTATATATACATCACTATGCACATGGCATCGTCATCCAAGACCAGCTATCATATCAGGATGTATCTCAAGTACGAATCCTGCCATATCACCGATATCATAACCTCAGATCAAATATTATCGACTCATCTCAATCCTATGTATCATCCTCAAATCCGTATGTGAACACATAGTCCAATACCCATGTGAACACATATCTATATAGAATCCCGTCTATGCACATATGAAGTAAGGATGTATGCAAGTATGTAGGTGTGTGTGTATGTGTAGTGCACCTACTACTCTAGGGTTTCGCGACACTAAATCAATCCAACACACCACTATCCATCCTAAACATCATCATTAATCCAAATAACATATAATAATTGCATGTGTGTATACGCATCTGTATTCATCACCATGAACTGCGGGGCTGCTATACGCCATCCACCCGACTTCTCCCCGTAGATATAAATCTACTCACCTTGTTTTATGCGTGCCGGTGCCGATATCGCCATTTGCATCTCCAACGCCTCGACGCCACGTGGGGTACCTACAAGAATATCACACGCTAAAACACATGAAAACCATGTAGGAAACCAAAACGGTACACGCTACGCTCATAGGTAAAAACCTATAGCATCGCGTGCAAACACGGCCAACAACCCTCTGTCGTTGGCATTCAAACGCCACCCGACAGAAACGAATCACCGAATACCAAAATCGATGCTAAAACAAGTCGTAAATCATGCGCCAACTCAAGAAAATCAACCCAGATTTTACTCTGTTTGGAATCAGACAAAACTAGACATACCCAGGGTCAAGTTTACAGGTAAAAGAGCCGTGCACCAAAAACGAGAGGGTTTTCCCCTGCTCTGGCCGCAAATTGCGGCCAGGGGGAATAAATCTGCGGCTAGAAAATGGAGTTGGGGGCTAGGATTTTGGGTGTTGGTTCCTATCTGCCTGCACATCCTACTGCCAAGTCAATTTTATTTTAGGGTACCTCGGGTTGTAGCAGTTTCCAGAAAGGTCACAAAATCGACAAAAACGTTAAATTACGCCAAATCGAACAATCTAGTAACTAACTGGAAATCTGGGGTATTCTGGGGTTAACTGGTCTCAAACGCACCTAATAAGGCTATACTAACCATCACAACCATCTCTTGGCCAAATCTCACTCAAATTTACCTAAACTAGCACTAAACCACACAACAACACTAAATTTCAGCTATATAACCAGAACTTGGCAAAATAGGAGTTGGGTTGCAAGATTATACCTCAAGGGGTCCTAGGATGTAGGAGAAGAGAGGATGAAGGAGAGGAAAGGGGGCTGTGCTGCTGCTGAGCTCCTCCTTTGGCTGTTTTCTCTTAGCTGTTGCTGTTGCTGTTGGTTTGGGTTGAGGTTGTGTTTGCTTGGGATTTGTTTATGTTTGCTGTAGCTTCAGCAGCTGCTGCTGTTGTTTTGTGGTGAGTTGTTGTGGTTTTGGTGTGGGTATGGTGGTGTGGTGATGTTGCAATGATGCTAGGGGCTATTTCTTGCTGCTGTTGCAGCTTCAGATGGGCTGTTTCTGGTGTTTTGAAAGATGTGGCTGCTGCTGTGGATAATGTAGCAGCAGATGAAGGGGGGCTGTTTTGTGGCTGATGTAGGGTGTTGTTATGTGGGGTGAAGTGAGGTTTATGATGGTGTGGTGGTGTGTGAGAGATGTGAGTGTGAGTGAGTGAGAGGGAGAGATGTGAGAGGCAAAAGTTTTGAAGTGAATGGTGATTGTGACATTACCTAGGAGCCACCTTCCTCTCTCTCTTAATAAATGAACAACCATCATGGCTCTCTTTCTCTACACAAGGTCAACCCTAACCCTAATCACCTTTAACAAAGCTAAAAACCCTTAATTAAGCTAATTAACCTAACCAAACGGGTTAGAACACCATGGTCATCTAAGCATGGTTCAACCCTAGGCTACCATGAATCCAAAATATGAAACAAGTTTGACAAGTGTGGAAAATGTTATGTGCACATTTTTACACAAAAAGTCAAAAAAATCCAATTAACGATTTTTAATCGCGATTAACACTAAAATAGCATATACCTAACCATAAAAACTTAAAAATGGCATATTTCCACAAAATAACCTATTTTAGAATTTCTATAATTTTCTCCAGAATTTTCCCCATTTATCGGTATTTAATTATACCGAAATATTAAAATATTCATTAAAAATTAATATTAAATTATGAAAATTCCCAAAAATAATATTTTATTTTTTGAAATGTTACAGTCTTCCCCCCTTAAAGAAATTCGGTCCCCGAATTTAAATTTAAACCCCCAAATTCTAAAACATTTCAATAAAATGTCCAAGTCAACGGGGCTCCGAAATCATCAATACATAAAAGGTATCATAGCGCAATACATGCGCATGAGTAATGAGCATATAACTCGAAATCAAAACTCTGTCAAGCCTCCCGCAATCATCGGAGTCAAGGTGAAAACACGAATGCCAAATCCAAAGCAAAACCGATATGCTATAAATCGGAACTATACATGTAAATATCTGAAGGAAATGCATGTCAAATTCTTTAAAGTCGATGTGCAATGCGCATAACACTGCACTGTGGCGGACGTCTCTATAAAAAAATAGCCATATACGTATATATCTTTTGTTTAATATGCACGCTCCACCGTATTGAAAACAATTTAGAAGGGTTCCCTGTTTTAAATGTTTCGTGTCATATCGGACACGTATGTAAATACTGAGACTATAGCTCGCTTTTTGGAAATCCCTTTGAAATCTATCGATGCATGCAAAATATATCCAGGTACTGTCCTCTGACTAGTCCTGCTCAGTACGAAAACACATAGCAAATATCATAAAACGTACTGCTCCATAGAAACCATTCAAAGTGCATATGAAAACCCCGTGCGTCCAGTGCACACGGAAATCAAAATCCATACATGTGCCAAGCAGGTGCACAAAACAACATCAAGGTGCAATGGGTGTGCACACAGCATCGGTCATAGGCAACGTGTGTGCCTGACAGCAAAATCAGGTGTATCTGACATGTACGAAAAATCTCGAATTAGTGCATCTGGTGTGCACCAAATCACATCTCATAACAGGCGCCCAACATGCGCTAAAAATCCAAATCCGGTGCATCCATCATGCACGAAATTATGAAATCCAATATCAAGCGCCGAACACGCGCAAAATCCAATCAGGTGCATAAAGTGCACAAAACAATATCGAGCATCACCATTGAAATCGAAGTCCATTGCAACTAAGTGCACAAAATGCGAATCACTGCACTGCAAGTGTCACGACCCGAAGTTTGGCCCGTGACCGGCACTTAACCACGTAACGTCTACAGGCGTAACGCGACTAAGTGAACCGAAAACCCAGAAATCAAACCAGTGAAAGTATAGAGTGTTATAAGTTTTAAATGAAAACACTTACGAACATGATAAGAAATCTAAGTAAACAATCACCAAGATAGAAATATACGACGCCGTAGCGAAGATCAAGATCCACAAGTGGAAATAAAACAGATAGGATAAACTGCAAGTACAGTCGGCTCACAACGAGCTCGACACCAGAATACAAAATAATACATCATCGTCCTCACACTGTCTCTAAGTCAAATACATATATGTTAGATGGAGAATACTAGATACAACAATGTACATACTGAAGATAAACAGATACCGCACAAAACCCACCTATCAGCAAAAGAGCTAGTACACCAACTATGGGGGTATCTGTGTCAAAAGATGCAACCGCAGCCTGCCGCGACTACTCCGAAGGGCAACCTGCAAACACTGTGGCACAACGGGGGTGAGTTGCCAACTCGTGAATAGAGATAACATATAAAGGTAATCGCGAGCATGCACGTACTGCGCTACTCTATCATATGCCAACAGATGATATCAATGTGTGATAAGCAGTATGTGCGATAACCATGCAAGTGCTCTATAGGGTACTGTACTACCGGATGAGGTACAAATGCTCTAACAGATAATGCATCTACAGGATGAGGTACAAATGCTCTATCAGGTAATACATCTACAGGATGAGGTACAAATGCTCTATCAGGTAATACATCTACAGGATGAGGTACAAAAGTAATGCTGAGCAGGGGCAATATAATATCTACACGGAATGTCAACGTGGAATATATATAATCGGTTCCTCAATGCACCCAGATCTCCCAAAAATAGCTCATGCGCCGGCACTCTCCTTGGCCCTCAAATCCTGTACATCCCTGTGAATCCCGAGTGCCCAACATCGGCACCCAAATATCATAAATACTCGTGTCTAGCATCGACACGCAAAACATCCTTTATCGGGCATCCGTCAATCCGGGTCAGCCCTCTCTCAAAGTATATATCGGGAATCCGTCAGTCCGGGTCATCCCTCTCTCAATATATCGGGCATCCGTCAGTCCGGGTCAGCCCTCTCTCAATACATCGGGCATCCGTCAGTCCGGGTCAGCCCTCTCTCAATACATCGGGCATCCGTTAGTCCGGGTCAGCCCTCTCTCAATACATCGGGCATCCGTCAGTCCGGGTCAGCCCTCTCTCAAAACATCGGGCATCCGTCAGTCCGGGTCAGCCCTCTCTCAATACATCGGGCATCCGTCAGTCCGGGTCAGCCCTCTCTCAAAACATGCCTCTAGCACCGAGAAAACACGGGGTGATGCCCCAAAATATCATATCAAGGGAACCGGGTTTTTAAATGATTACTTATTTGAAAAGGCCACGGTTTCCAAATCCAGAAATCACATGAAATCTCAACCAATAATACAAGTAATTGTGATGTGATATGTGCACCAAGTATGTATATCAAGTCATGTCACATAAAAATGAGCCACAATGCAATGATCCGATGTGATATATGTATCAAGTGTGAATATCAAGTCATGTCATATATAGATGAGCTACAATGCAATGATCCAATGTGATATAGGTATCAAGTGTGAATATCAAGTCATGTCATATATAGATGAGCTACAATGCAATAATCCAATGTGATATGTGTAGTAGGTATGCAATGCACTAGATGGTACCCATGAATATGCAATATATATATAAGGAACACTATAAGGTCCTATCAGCCCTGACGTAGAACGCCATGCGGGCGATATCCCCGTAGATGTGAAATCTACTCACCGTAGTCTCTCGCTAGGTGTAGCCAACAACCTGCTTCCCCTTCTTCACGGCGTCCGCCGTACTCGCCTGCGAACCTAGAATTACACAATATATCATATGTAAGCTTGAAGTCACACAAACGCGACATTAAAGCCGAACTAGTAACTCGTGTCGCGAACCAAGCGCGCGTGTGCGCGATACGCAGAAACCCAAAACCCACACACACGTATCACGCGTGTCGCGAAAGGTTGAAAATACGGGAAAATAGGTATTCTACCCCAGATTTTGATACAGGAAAGATATTGAAAAACTATACATGCCAAAACAACACAAATAGCAGCAAACACCTACAACCCAAACCCCAACCCATGGCTCCCCCATCTGGCCGCAAATTGCGGCCAGAATGAAATATTTGGCGGCCTCACTTGGTAATTGGGCTCCCAGGTTTGGTGTGTGCACTATATATCCCCCATACATGCTACAGTAACATCTAGATTTACACTGAAAAGTCACAGGTAACAGCAGATCCTACAGAGCCTTATTTCTAGTTAAAATTCCCAATTGTGCACTAAAATCAAACCTTAGAGTATTTTTGTGCAAACTGAAACAAAACTTGGCCTAAGATAGCTCTAATAACACCTAATAGAGCTAACACAACTAACAAAACCCTAATCTAACATGTGAATCACAATTATCCCTTAATATCACTAAAAATGCACAAAAATGAGATTTTTACCAAGGAATACAACAAGTCTATGGAAAAGAAGTGCAAATATGAGTTAATACCTTCTAAGAACCTTGTAGAACACCAAAACCTTCAGCTTTCCCCTCTAGTGTGCAGATTTGCCTTAAACACCCTAAAAAGCTCACTTTTCTTAAGGTTTAGTGAAGAAAAAGAGTGGTTTTTGTGTAGGATTTGTTTGGGAATCAAAGGGAAGTGAAGAGGAGAAGAAAAGATGGAGAAAATGGGGGGTTTGCTGCTGGAATTCTCCAGAATTCTGGAGTGGGGAAAGAGAGAGAGAAGAGAGGGAAAAATGGTCAAAAGTCAAGCTTTTACCTACCCCCCCCATGCCTCATTGTTTAATAGAATTTGTAATTATAAAAATGGGTTTATGTTTAGGCTAAAATGGTGGGGGAAAAATAACAACCATGCAACACAAGAAAAATGGTTACATGCCACCAAAACCCTAAGTCTCAAAAATGTCTAAGTGTGCAAGTGTACACTACACAAGGAAAATGATGCTAACACTACTAACTAACTAAAAATCCAATAAACACATATATATACTAACACATACGATCACTAATTATCATGAAAGGCAATCAAACGGAAATCCAAAGTGTTACAATCTACCCCCTTTAAAGAAATTCGGTCCCCGAATTTAAAAAAAGTCTAACTAAATGCACCTTCAAAAAGATGGGGATACCTCTTCCTTATCTCGCTCTCGGTCTCCCAAGTGACTTCCTCGCCTTTGGCCACGCCAAAGTACCTTGACGGACGGTATCTCTTTCGACCTCGATTTCTTCACTTGCCGATCTAAGATCATCACCGGCAGCTCTGCATAGGAAAGGTCGCGCCCAAACTGGATCGTCGGTTGCTGAATCGCATGCGAAGGATCATGAAGATATCCGCAGAGCATCGAAACGTGAAATACGGGGTGCACGTCTGGAAAACTGGGCGGAAGGGCTAACCGGTACGCAACTGCACCAATACGCTCAAGGATTTCGAAGGGACCCACGTATCTGGGACTAAGCTTCCCCTTCCTCCCAGACCTCATCACGCCCATCACTGGGGAGACCCTCAAGGAAATATGATCACCAACAGAGAACTCAAGTCTGCGTCTACGACGGTCCGCATAAGATCTCTGCCTACTCTGGGCTGCTCTCATCCTATCGCGAATCAACTGGATCTTTGCTGTCGTCTCCTCTACGATCTGTGGCCCTAAGATACTGCTCTCACTGAGCTCCGTCCAACAGGTGGGTGATCTGCATCTCCTCCCATAAAGAGCCTCAAACGGTGCCATCTGAATGGTCTCCTGGTAGCTGTTGTTGTAGGAGAACTCTACTAAGGGCAAATGATGATCCCAGCTACCTCCGAAGTCTAAAACGCATGCTCTGAGCATGTCCTCGAGAGTCTGAATAGTCCGCTCTGACTGCCCGTCGGTCTGCGGATGGAATGCTGTGCTGAAACTCAAACGAGTGCCCAAAGCCTCTTGAAGCCTCTGCCATAGCCGGCTGGTAAACTGGGTCCCTCTATCGGACACGATGCATGTCGGAACTCCGTGCAGTCGTACAATCTCATCAATGTAAATCTGGGCATACTGGGCAAATCCGAAAGTCGCCTTCACTGGTAGGAAGTGAGCCGTTTTCGTCAAACGATCCACGATCACCCAGATGGAGTCATACCCTCGACTAGTCCTGGGTAGACTCATAATGAAATCCATAGATATCTGTTCCCATTTCCACTCCGGAATGGGTAACGGCTGTAGCTCTCCCGCGGGCCTCTGGTGCTCAGCCTTGACTTGCTGACAAGTCAGGCATCTCGACACAAAATCTGCAATGTCCCTCTTCATACCGTCCCACCAGTAAATATCTCTCAAGTCATGGTACATCTTGGTGGAACCGGGATGAACACTATATACCGATCGATGTGCATCCTCAAGAATCTCGCGCCGCAATCCCTCAGCATCTGGTACGCATAGTCTAGCTCCAAATTGTAGTATCCCCTGATCATCGATCACGAACTCGGAAAATCTGCCCTGTCCCATCTGTGTCCTGATCTCTGAACAGCGGTCATCATTGTGCTGTGCCTCTTGTATACGGTCAAGCAACTGTGGGCGTGCACGAACATGCGCAATCTGTCCTCCGATCGGCGTAAACTCGAACTGTACCCGGCTATCGCATAAGATCTGCCAATCCGCCGACGACTGCCTCTGAACTGCGCTCAAACAGGATAGACTACCCCCGGGCCTCCTGCTCAAAGCATCCGCCACAACATTCGCCCTGTCCGGGTGATACAAGATCTCACAATCGTAGTCCTTCACTAACTCCATCCATCGGCGCTGTCTAAGGTTCAGGTCTCGCTGCTGAAATATGTACTTTAAGCTCTTGTGGTCAGTGAATATCTGGCACGACTCTCCATACAGATAATGTCGCCAGCTCTTGAGTGCAAAGACCACTGCAGCCATCTCCCGATCATGAGTGGGGTAATTCTGTTCATATTTCTTTAATTGCCGCGAAGCATACGCAATCACCCTATCATGCTGCATCAAAACGCACCCCAACCCTACTCGTGAAGCATCGCAGTGGACCACAAATCCGCCTGATCCTGAAGGCAATGATAGCACTGGTGTCGTAGTCAGTAGAGCCCGTAGCTGCTGGAAACTGTGCTCACACTCCTCTGTCCAATCGAAGCGAACTCCCTTTCCGGGTCAACCCGGTCAAAGGTGTAGCAATGCGAGAGAAGTCCTGCACAAATCGCCGGTAGTAGCCTGCCAGCCCTAGAAAGCTGCGAATCTCCGTCACTGACGTGGGTCTAGACCAACTCCGAACTGCCTCGATCTTCCTCGGGTCGACACATATACCATCTCGTGTAATCACGTGCCCCAAGAAGTCCACGCTGTCTAGCCAGAAGGCACACTTGGAGAAATTGGCGAAAAGCTGATGCTCCCTCAAGGTCTGCAGTGAAATCCGCAGGTGCTGCTCGTGCTCCTCTCTACTCCGAGAATACACCAAGATATCGTCAATAAACACTATAATGAACAGATCAAGATACGGCCGGAAAATATGGTTCATCAAATCCATAAATGCTGCTGGCGCGTTGGTGAGTCCGAACGACATCACCAAAAACTCATAATGGCCGTAACGTGTGCGGAAGGCTGTCCTAGGAATGTCCTCCCGTCGAACCCGCAGCTGATGGTAGCCCGATCGCAAATCGATCCTCGAAAAGTATCCTGCCCCCCTGAAGCTGGTCGAACAAATCGTCGATGCGTGGCAAAGGATATCTGATCCGCACTGTCACCCTGTTCAGCTGGCGGTAGTCAATACATAAACGCAAACTGCCGTCCTTCTTCTTGACGAACAGGACTGGAGCACCCCAAGGAGAAACACTGGGTCGAATAAGTCCCTTATCCAGCAAGTCCTGCAACTGACTCTTCAACTCTCTAAGTTCCGCCGGGGCCATCCGATAAGGCGGTACTGAAATAGGCCCCGTGCCAGGAACCAAATCAATGCAGAAAGAAATATCACACTGTGAGGGGTGGCACTACGGTCCCCCAACACAACAACAACCGACTTGCCGGGAAAACAAAATCGAACTGTCTTCTCGCGGCAGTCAACAGAAGCATAGCACGTGGCTAATCAATCCATGCCCAAAGGAACGTCGAAGTCCAACATCTCAAGAAGGATCAAATCGACCGGCAACTCTCTCTCGCCGATACGGACGGTACAGGATCGGAACACGTGCCTAGCAACAAACGACTCTCCCGCAGGAGTAGTCACAACTAGCGGTTGACCAAGCAAACCGGACTCTCTACCCAAACTCGGCACAAGGTGTGTGGATACAGACGAGTACGTGAAAACATATGAACACAAGGATCCGGATCAAACAATACGTGCGCAACAAAGGACAAACTGAAAGAGTACCTGAAACCACAGCATTGGATACCCGCGCGTCCTGATGAGTCGAAGCGAAAACTTGTGCATGTCCTTCATTTGCGACTGACCGAACTCCTCCTCTACTAGCCTGACCCCTCTGTGCAAACCCTCTGCGTCCACGACGTCTCAGAACACGACCCTGACGTGCTGTAAAGAAACACTGCCTGATGAGGTGTTGAAGGCTTCCGCATCGTAAACACCTGCGCACTGAATGCTGTCCTGCCTGGGGATGGAAGCCAAACGACTGTCCTCATCCTAAGCCTCTGCTCTGGGCTGGTACACCAGTATGATTCCACAACTATTCCGGAATTCTCACGGTCTCTGGAAGACGTGTCTCGTAAACGGGGGCTGCCTCCACCGGTGCTATGCAGGGCACGGAATACTGCATGATGATCGCAAGGAACAACTGGGTAACAGGGGTGGCAACCATCTGTCGCTGCGCTCGAACGACCTCTACCAATGAGCTCATCGCCTGGCGTAGGCCCTGCATCTCTACCACTAGTCTAGCGATCTGAGCTGTCGTAGGGGAAACAATCTGTCCTGGTACAACAGGAGTACTACTCGGATTAGTCCTCGTCTCAGATGAATCAACTCGAATCTCGGCTCTCGCGGCTGCTCTCAGCGCCCTCGTAGTCCTTGGCGGCATATTGGCTATAAGGAACAACAGGATTCGATAAGGATACGGAAATCGACTCGCAAGAATGTATATACTCAAGAAGGAATTTAAATCAACAAGTCCTAAGGTCGCGTAGGCGGAGTACCGTGTCGTGAGTATGCCGCGGAACATACACACGCCACGCTACCCTGCCGCAGCTACCTACTCCATCATACCAGGGTCATCCTACACTCCGAAAGGTAAAACCTACGCTCTGATACCAACTTTGTCACGACCCAAAGTTTGGCCCATGACCGGCACTTAACCACGTAACGTCTACAGGCGTAACGCGACTAAGTGAACCGAAAACCCAGAAATCAAACCAGTGAAAGTATAGAGTGTTATAAGTTTTAAATGAAAACACTTACGAACATGATAAGAAATCTAAGTAAACAATCACCAAGATAGAAATATACGACGCCGTAGCGAAGATCAAGATCCACAAGTGGGAATAAAACAGATAGGATAAACTGCAAGTACAGTCGGCTCACAACGAGCTCGACACCAGAATACAAAATAATACATCATCGTCCTCACACTGTCTCTAAGTCAAATACATACATGGTAGATGAAGAATACTAGATACAACAATGTACATACTGAAGATAAACAGATACCGCACAAAACCCACCTATCAGCAAAAGAGCTAGTACACCAACTATGGGGGTATCTGTGTCAAAAGATGCAACCGCAGCCTGCCGCGACTACTCCGAAGGGCAACCTGCAAACACTGTGGCACAACGGGGGTGAGTTGCCAACTCGTGAATAGAGATAACATATAAAGGTAATCGCGAGAATGCACGTACTGCGCTACTCTATCATATGCCAACAGATGATATCAATGTGTGATAAGCAGTATGTGCGATAACCATACAAGTGCTCTATAGGGTACTGTACTACCGGATGAGGTACAAATGCTCTAACAGGTAATGCATCTGCAGGATGAGGTACAAATGCTCTATCAGGTAATACATCTACAGGATGAATTACAAATGCTCTATCAGGTAATACATCTACAGGATGATGTACAAAAGTAATGCTGAGCAGGGGCAATATAATATCTACACGGAATGTCAACGTGGAATATATATAATCGGTTCCTCAATGCACCCAGATCTCCCAAAAATAGCTCATGCGCCGGTACTCTCCTCGGCCCTCAAATCCTGTACATCCCTGAGAATCCCGAGTGCCCAACATCGGCACCCAAATATCATAAATACTCGTGTCTAGCATCGACACGCAAAACATCCTTTCTCGGGCATCCGTCAATCCGGGTCTGCCCTCTCTCAAAGTATATATCGGGAATCCGTCAGTCCGGGTCATCCCTCTCTCAATATATCGGGCATCCGTCAGTCCGGGTCATCCCTCTCTCAATATATCGGGCATCCGTCAGTCCGGGTCAGCCCTCTCTCAATACATCGGGCATCCGTCAGTCCGGGTCAGCCCTCTCTCAATACATCGGGCATCCGTCAGTCCGGGTCAGCCCTCTCTCAATACATCGGGCATCCGTCAGTCCGGGTCAGCCCTCTCTCAAAACATCGGGCATCCGTCAGTCCGGGTCAGCCCTCTCTCAATACATCGGGCATCCGTCAGTCCGGGTCAGCCCTCTCTCAAAACATGCCTCTAGCACCGAGAAAACACGGGGTGATGCCCCAAAATATCATATCAAGGGAACCGGGTTTTTAAATGATTACTTATTTGAAAAGGCCACGGTTTCCAAATCCAGAAATCACATGAAATCTCAACCAATAATACAAGTAATTGTGATGTGATATGTGCACCAAGTATGTATATCAAGTCATGTCACATAAAAATGAGCCACAATGCAATGATCCGATGTGATATATGTATCAAGTGTGAATATCAAGTCATGTCATATATAGATGAGCTACAATGCAATGATCCAATGTGATATAGGTATCAAGTGTGAATATCAAGTCATGTCATATATAAATGAGCTACAATGCAATAATCCAATGTGATATGTGTAGTAGGTATGCAATGCACTAGATGGTACCCATGAACATGCAATATATATATAAGGAACACTATAAGGTCCTATCAGCCCTGACGTAGAACGCCATGCGGGCGATATCCCCTTAGATGTGAAATCTACTCACCGTAGTCTCTCGCTAGGTGTAGCCAACAACCTGTTTCCCCTTCTTCGCGGCGTCCGCCGTACTCGCCTGCGAACCTAGAATTACACAATATATCATATGTAAGCTTGAAGTCACACAAACGCGACATTAAAGCCGAACTAGTAACTCGTGTCGCGAACCAAGCGCGCGTGTGCGCGATACGCAGAAACCCAAAACCCACACACACGTATCACGCGTGTCGCGAAAGGTTGAAAATACGGGAAAATAGGTATTCTACCCCAGATTTTGATACAGGAAAGATATTGAAAAACTATACATGCCAAAACAACACAAATAGCAGCAGACACCTACACGCCAAACCCTAACCCATGGCTCCCCCATCTGGCCGGAAATTGCGGCCAGAATGAAATATTTGGCGGCCTCACTTGGGAATTGGGCTCCCAGGTTTGGTTTGTGCACTATATATCCCCCATACATGCTACAGTAACATCTAGATTTACACTGAAAAGTCACGGGTAACAGCAGATCCTACAGAGCCTTATTTCTAGTTAAAATTCCCAATTGTGCACTAAAATCAAACCTTAGGGTATTTTTGTGCAAACTGAAACAAAACTTGGCCTAAGATAGCTCTAATAACACCTAATAGAGCTAACACAACTAACAAAACCCTAATCTAACATGTGAATCACAATTATCCCTTAATATCACTAAAAATGCACAAAAATGAGATTTTTACTAAGGAATACAACAAGTCTATGGAAAAGAAGTGCAAATATGAGTTAATACCTTCTAAGAACCTTGTAGAACACCAAAACCTTCAGCTTTCCCCTCTAGTGTGCAGATTTGCCTTAAACACCCTAAAAAGCTCACTTTTCTTAAGGTTTAGTGAAGGAAAAGAGTGGTTTTTGTGTAGGATTTGTTTGGGAATCAAAGGGAGGTGAAGAGGAGAAGAAAAGATGGAGAAAATGGGGGGTTTGCTGCTGGAATTCTCCAGAATTCTGGAGTGGGGAAAGAGAGAGAGAAGAGAGGGAAAAATGGTCAAAATTCAAGCTTTTACCTACCCCCCCATGCCTCATTGTTTAATAGAATTTGTAATTATAAAAATGGGGTTATGTTTAGGCTAAAATGGTGGGGGAAAAATAACAACCATGCAACACAAGAAAAATGGTTACATGCCACTAAAACCCTAAGTCTCAAAAATGTCTAAGTGTGCAAGTGTACACTACACAAGGAAAATGATGCTAACACTACTAACTAACTAAAAATCCAATAAACACATATATATACTAACACATACGATCACTAATTATCACGAAAGGCAATCAAACGGAAATCCAAAGTGTTACAGCAAGCATATGCGAACTATACCGAGTGCAAAAACCAAATCGTGTGCGTGCCTACGCACAAAATCAACTCAACTGTATGAAACCCATGAAATCATAAATATGGGAAACCAAGGCACGAAAACGATATCAAGTGCAACAACTGTGCAAAAATCGTAAATACTCAGCAAGTGCCACCATGGTGCATGAAAACAAATATCATGAAACTCAATCATCAAAATCAGTCATGCGAATAGATCGCCAAAAACATCGAAATCAAGTATGGCGGAATAGTCTCGCTCACGCACATCCACTAAGAATCTCTGGCCAACTGTCGTGGTCACTCATAGCATATCTCGTCGACGATCCTGAAGTCTGGCCTACTGAAGTGCGTAACATGGTCACTTCTGGGTCCAAGTCTTCTCTGTGGATTACCAATCTCACGATCCATCGGCTCATCGGCCCTGTCAGGGTGCTAACGGGGACGATTCTGTTTTGGCACTTCTCCGGTCATCTCTCGGTCAATCATCGCGACCACTCGTAAGGCAGCATATCACTGGCGTCGGCCTCTGGCTCTCTGAATGCACGTAACACATCTGATCCTGGGTGCCAAAATCATTGCAGCAGTGTCCTGGCAGGAATTCTGCTCAAGGTCTCTTCCAAATCTCGTCTCTTCCTAACTATCCGGAAGCCATCGTCCTTTACTATATCTGTTTCTTGTTCCGGAATGGCTGCATACTCATCGCGACTCCTTCTGGAAGATATATCCAGTACTATGCCTCGGCATGCGCATCGCATCTCTGATATCGGCGGAGTAGAACGTCATCTTATCCAGATCTTGCACTAACCTCTTACTCCACTCTCTCTAATGTCGACTGCTTCGGACTCGTCTCGTCCTGGCTACATGGACTGAGCTCCAACGGCTATCCTCGTATCTGGAGTCTCCCAAGAAGTGCATCTCACCACCTAGCATCCGAATTAAGTCGAACCATTCGATCGATTCGTCAAAACCTCATAATCCCCCAAGAGCTCAACATCTTGGGTACAGTATAATAGTATCGAGTACATACCACAGCATCGTGGTCCAGCCGTAGAAGGGTAAACCCAAGCCTCACTAATGGCGCCGCGGAACTGCCGCAAACCCTAAGGTTCAAAGGCTTTCACACGGTCATTAAGTCGAGTTAGGGTTTCATTCTTCTAGAGGGACCATAGAATTGTCTGCATGTCTTTTCGAATACTTTAAATTTGGAATAATAGGTTTCTGACATTCGATCGTCTCTGTCGACTCTCAACGTCTCCGCGTGAAGTCGTCCCTAGCTGGAATCAATCTATCTGATGACCTCGCATCGGGGTAGCGAACGAATCACATATCCTAGTCATTCATCCTCGGTGACTAGCGACCTTCTATCATCTCTTAGTACAATCTCGTACTGCAATAGCTCCAATATCTGGGGCGATATCTCGTCGTTCGCAGCAACAACTGGCTCACTCGTCTACACACTGAACAGTGCCCTAATCATCATGAATAAGCCATACATCAACGATCATCAACATCTGGCTGGCCTCTATCAGTGGCTCGATCCTCTGGTGCCAATCCGCACGTCCGAGTAATCTTATACAGCGATCCATCCACGCTCGTGGCACGAAAACACAGTAAAAAGACACATCTCTGCAATCGTGTGTCGCCAGAATCACGCCCTGGTCAGTCCTCGTTCGTGATGAGCTCGTGCTGACAGCAACTCTAGCCGTAGCTCTCCCTGCCCGTAATCGTGGCAGCAAACCATAACTGGTACCGATGAGGCTAGATCCGGAATGAATATAATACCGAGCAAAGAAATGTACATCTTAAGGCTCCTTAAGTGGAGTGGCGTGTCGTAAATATGCCGCGAAACATACCCACGGTACGTCACTCTACTTTAGTCACCTATTCCATCAACCAAGGGTCATCCTACGCTCCGAAGGTAAAACCTAACGCTTTGATACCAACTTTGTCACGTCTCGAAAGTACGGAACATGACCGGCACCTAGACTACGAACGTCTCGAGGCGTACGTACTCTAAGTAAGCCGAGCCTAGAAATCCAAACCAAGAAAAGTAGTAGAGTGTAGGAAAAACCATTTTAAATCAACCAGCTAGCAATATAATATACAACGCCTAAAGGAGAGGATTACAACAGAGAAGGAAACTTAAACAGCACGAAATCCACAGAAATATAATGCGCGACTCTAAGGTCGAAAGAATAAACATCACTGGTCCCCATCTCAAATAAATACATGTTTGGTTTATGGAACTTCTAGATATAACTGAAATATAATATACAATGTATAATGATGGGTACGATACAATAAACCCACCTACTAGCAAGTTATCCGAAAGGAACAGTGCCTGCAAAGCCGTAATGAAACCAGTACGGCAGACCTGCAAGAAACTGGGGCACAACGGGGGTGAGTTGCCAACTCGTGAGTAGAAAAAGATCTACGAATAGAAAATCGCATGTATGACGCAATCCTAGGTCATACGATCATAATATATAAAATCCTCAATATATAACCAGCAGCCTATAACAATGACTAGGGTAAATATCTAACCCAAGTGTAATCCCATATGCCCGTGCCAGTGCTTCAGGTAGCAATATGTATATGGATGATGTATGAATGCATGAAATCGAATACATGTACTGAAGAAAACTGCTTTCATAAATTAGTGAGATTTCTGTATTTTTAAAATGAGGTATTATAAATAAAATCAGCATAAAACAGTGCCTAGCATCGGCACAAAACATAAATCCTAATATCTCGATATCTCTGTATCACAATCTCTGTACCTCAATATCTTAAAATCTCAATGTCTCAACCAAAATATCTAGGGCGCCGTCAGTCCATACCGGCCCCTACCATCCATCTCAAGACCACGACGATATCCTCCGGATATCCGACGCGTCGGGTAATATCACCGGTCGGTAGTGCTCCCCTGCCAGGCTCAACGTCAACAACACGATCCTCTTGCCCCGGGGTACCGCACCGGGCCCACCATGTACCCGAAACGGTTTCTCCACTCCTCGAATCGGGTCTCGAAATCCATCAGCAAACTCATGGTGGACGACTCATACATCATGGGAAAATCACACTTTTTATTTAAAAGAAAAGAGAAAGCAGTTTATATAGGTTTTTGCGGTTTTCCCCCAAATCCAGAAAATATCATGGAAATCCGAATCATCAATAGCATGTAAAACCATGAATATAAGCATGAGAATCCATGAATGCGGCATATAATGAATAACAGTTTGCATGAAGTGACAAGTAATAACTACAATGTCTAAACTAGCATATAAGGCAAGTACACTAATATCATGTCACTACTAGCTAACAAGCTAAATCAAGCAATAATATTCTCTAAGTGTACGTGACATAGCAATTACCGATGAAGATGTGTGTGAGCCGGCAAATAAGTGTACATGGTACATACGCATCATCGGTAATGGTGCTGGTGTCCAAACAACATGATATCAATAATGGAATATGAATCACAATAAGTATGCGAAGCATAGCATCAATAATAATGTGCGGGAGGCGAATACTAAACACAATGATAGCTAAACTGCATCTAATGTCATAAGAGTCATACAGCTACACCAACTGTAGGGCTGAGCTAATAGGCTAACTGCAGGTAAGGGAAACCGCCTAACCTCTGAGTCGATACACACACAAATATATATATAGTCGGTGATCCCATCTCGATAATATCACATCCGATACCATATCTCTATAATCGGTTATTCCCAAGTCAAGAGTGCGGATTAAACATCAATATATAGCTCGTACGTGAATCCGTCGTACGACATCCCCAAATCTGGGTACGGGTCGATATCACATTCATCATATCATTCATCTAGTATTCTCTTTATCAAATATCATAATCCGGGTACTGACCTACGTCTAGTACAATACTAATATCATCACTATAATCATGATCTGACTACTGATCGACAGTCTCGTATAAATCGATATCATCAGCACATATCATCACAAAGGAGTAAACATCGCCTGATGCGGCCTATCATAATTATCTTGTCATATCATATCATATCATATCTCGTAACATAATCACATGTTGATCATTTTATATATACACCACTATGCACAGGGCATCGTCATCCAAGACCCGCTATCATATCAGGATGTATCTCAAGTACGAATCCTGCCATATCACCGATATCATAACCTCAGATCAAATATCATCGACTCATCTCAATCCCATGTATCATCCTCAAATCCGTATGTGAACACATAGTCCCATACCCATGTGAACACATATCTATATAGAATCCCGTCTATGCACATATTAAGTAAGAATGTATGCAAGTATGTAGGTGTGTGTGTGTATGTGTAGTGCACCCACTACTCTAGGGTTTCGCGACACTAAATCAATCCAACACACCACTATCCATCCTAAACATCATCATTAATCCAAATAACATATAATAATTGCATGTGTGTATACGCATCCGTATACATCACCACGAACTGCGGGGGTGCTATACGCCATCCACCCGACTTCTCCCCATAGATATAAATCTATTCATCTTGTTTTATGCGTGCCGGTGCCGATATCGCCATTTGGATCTCCAACGCCTCGACGCCACGTGGGGTACCTACAAGGATATCACACGCTAAAACACATGAAAACCATGTAGGAAACCAAAACGGTACACGCTACGTTCTTAGGTAAAACCTACAGCCTCGCGTGCAAACACGGCCAACAATCCTCTGTTGTTGGTGTTCAAACGCCACCCGACAGAAACGAATCACCGAATACCAAAATCCATGCTAAAACAAGTCGTAAATCATGCGCCAACTCAAGAAAATCAAACCAGATTTTACTCTGTTTGGAATCAGACAAAACTAGACATACCCAGGGTCAAGTTTACAGGTAAAAGAGCCGTGCACCAAAAACGAGAGGGTTTTCCCCTGCTCTGGCCACAAATTGCTGCCAGGGGAATAAATCTGCGGCCAGAAAATGGAGTTGGGGGCTAGGGTT
The DNA here is from genome assembly GCA_030015575.1 of Agapanthus africanus. NCBI lineage: Eukaryota > Viridiplantae > Streptophyta > Magnoliopsida > Asparagales > Amaryllidaceae > Agapanthus > Agapanthus africanus. Next base: position 77,683,860 of record CM057343.1, read on the forward strand.
TTGGGTGTTGGTTCCTATCTGCCTGCACATCCTACTGCCAAGTCAATTTTATTTTAGGGTACCTCGGGTTGTAGCAGTTTCCAGAAAGGTCACAAAATCGACAAAAACGTTAAATCACTCCAAATCGAACAATCTGGTAACTAACTGGAAATTTGGGGTATTCTGGGGTTAACTGGTCTCAAACGCACCTAATAAGGCTATACTAACCATCACAACCATCTCTTGGCCAAATCTCACTCAAATTTACCTAAACTAGCACTAAACCACACAACAACACTAAATTTCAGCTATATAACCAGAACTTGGAAAAATAGGAGTTGGGTTGCAAGATTATACCTCAAGGGGTCCTAGGATGTAGGAGAAGAGAGGATGAAGGAGAGAAAAGGGGGCTGTGCTGCTGCTGAGCTCCTCCTTTGGCTGTTTTCTCTTAGCTGTTGCTGTTGCTGTTGGTTTGGGTTGAGGTTGTGTTTGCTTGGGATTTGTTTATGTTTGCTATAGCTTCAGCAGTTGCTGTTGTTGTTTTGTGGTGAGTTGTAGTGGTTTTAGTGCGGGTATGGTGGTGTGGTGATGTTGCAATGATGCTAGGGGCTGTTTCTTGCTGCTGTTGCAGCTTCAGATGGGCTGTTTCTGCTGTTTTGAAAGATATGGCTGCTGCTGTGGCTAATGTAGCAGCAGATGAAGGGGGGGCTGTTTTGTGGCTGATGTAGGGTGTTGTTATGTGGGGTGAAGTGAGGTTTATGATGGTGTGGTGGTGTGTGAGAGATGTGAGTGTGAGTGAGTGAGAGGGAGAGATGTGAGAGGCAAAAGTTTTGAAGTGAATGGTGATTGTGACATTACTTAGGAGCCACCTCCCTCTCTCTCTTAATAAATGAACAACCATCATGGCTCTCTTTCTCTACACATGGTCAACCCTAACCCTAATCACCTTTAACAAAGCTAAAATCCCTTAATTAAGCTAATTAACCTAACCAAATGGGTTAGACCACCATGGTCATCTAAGCATGGTTCAACCCTAGGCTACCATGAATTCAAAACATGAAATAAGTGTGACAAGTGTGGAAAATGTTCTGTGCACATTTTTGCACAAAAAGGCAAAAAAATCCAATTAGCGATTTTTAATCGCGATTAATACTAAAATAGCATATACCTAACCATAAAAACTTAAAAATGGTATATTTCCACAAGATAACATATTTTAGAATTTCTATAATTTTCTCCAGAATTTTCCCCATTTATCGGTATTTAATTATACCGAAATATTAAAATATTCATTAAAAATTAATATTAAATTATGAAAATTCCCAAAAATAATATTTTATTTTTTGAAATGTTACATATAATTTCAAATCCGAGTAGTTAAACCTCAAGTAGTTTGGTAGCTACGGTTTGTGTTCGATCCTTGGTTTGAGTCGATGTTGCGAAGCTCATAAAAATCTTTTTTTGCTAATTCCGCCTCCCCGCGGACACGTGGGGTGCATGACATTGACTTACAGTGGTATCAGAGCATTTCACAAACCTTAGATAGCTTATAGAGATATTAGAATTCCGCCGTTTTTGTCGCCGGAAAACTGTCGCCAAAAACAGTTTTGAAAAGTGAGGTTTTGAGTTGTTTTCATACCCCGCGAGCTCACAGTTTGAACCGAGAAGCTGCGGGGTGAAGCGTGCGTATCCCGGGGACACCCCAGGGGGACCAACGGCCGAGAACACCACTCAAGGCCACCAAATGGTGGCCTTGGGGGCTGCTGACCTGAGAGACCAGCAACTGGTCTCTCAGGTCTGTCCTCCTTTGGGGGCCACCTCATGGTGTCCCCCAGGGGTGGGTGTCACGACCCAAATGTACGGAACGTAACTGACACTTAGATTACGAGACGTCTAAAGGCGTAACGTAACCAAAGTCAGCCAAAACCCAGAAAATCTAAACCAAAATCAACAAGAGTGAAGGAAAACCTTTCATGAAAACGATTTTAAACCAATTAAGTTATATTGACCCCTTTTTAAAAACATCAAAATTTTCCGAAAATTTCGGCAGACTCTCCTTTGTAACTACGAGCCTCCAAAATGGGTACAATAAGATATATAAACCTGTAATGAAATAATAGCATCCCCAAGAGGGAGCTAGCTCTTCGCCCAAGGCGGATCATGTAAGTGCACGGCGGCGCCCCGGCCGTCAACCCGACGGCCAAGCGCGGAAACGGTGATAAACTTTAAATTTTGCGGACTTAGCAAACCGGCACCACCGCGCACTAAACCCCGGATCGTGCCATTAAACTAGTCTAAGCTAACAAGAGGATGGGTTAGAAATATACCGACTGATCCGAATCCTCCGGTCTTCATCTCCACTCCGATCTCCTCGCGGGATCTCCGTCCATCTCCTCCTCGTCGGAAAGGGCACCACGAAGCCGGGTACTTTTACGGGCTCCCACCTCAATACTGAGGCAACTCGGGCACGAAGTAGGCTAGCCGACGCGTCCAAGATCTGCTGTGGAATTGTAGTGTAGAATCATAGTCTCTTTTGGGGTTTGTTGCCATTTGTGGATGATGGAGGAAACAAGACAAGAAAAATGGTGCTTGCATTTTTCTTAACATGAAATGAGATCAAGAAAATGAAACACTCTCAAGGATGAAGATGAAACTCTCTTCTTCTCTTTTCTTTCTCTCTTTCTTTTTCTCAACCATGAATAAAACTCTCTCATCAAGTGAGTATCAAATGGTGGAGCAAAAACAATATGATAGCAAGAGGGAGGTGAGTGTAGGAAGCAAAAGTGGTGACCACATCCTAAAACATAATCATCACTAAATCAACATCAAACCTCACATCATTTCTAATCTCATCTAATCTCATAAATGCATGAAAAGCAAAGATGCTTAACATATCAATCCTTATGCAAATAAATCCTCCACAAAGTGTTATTTGCAAACTTGCAAATAACACCCTCCATCGGAAAAGTCCAGCCGGGAAAGAACAAAGGAAAACCGGCCGGAACGGAATGCAAAATGGCAACTCCAGAAAACTGGTCCCGTAATAAATTACAGGAAAAACCCCGATACTGTGCATACACACCCGCATCTGTATTCCGTCCGGATACAAATGCAAAGAGATAAAATCTACACTGTACTAAACTAGGACCGGCTTAAACCAAAGCCGGCTAGTAAAATCCGTTCGATCCTGATCCGTGCAATACCGCACGTATCTGATCGAACCCTGCCATATAACCATACGGCCACTAGTACAAAACTGTCCGATCCTGATCCGTGCAATACCGCACGTAGCTGATCGGACACTGCCATATCTCCATACGGCCTCTACAGCGTTTCGCCCGAAAGCTTGAGTAACTGAAAGTATGGTGGACTCTAAAGACTCGTCAATACTATGGCTGTGGATTTAACCACTAGCACGTCAGAGGTATAAGCCAATACGTGACGGGCCACCAGCTATTGACCAAAAGGGACGTCGATGAGCGAACTCATCCTGACACCCTACTGAGCCTGTCAGTGACAATATCCGTACAGTCCGGTCCGTTCGTCTATGAGCATCGCATGTTGGGCCTAGGGGGTTGGTAAAAGTCAGACCCCCAAAAGCGGTACAAGTCGTGTCGGAGTGTAGCCCAGAACACCCTGAGATACTACTGGAATACCTACCAGTAAATCTCCTGCCTTGGCCAAGGTCTTTGTGTAATGGCTCTCCTAGACACAGCGCGACCTCACCCCCAATACCGGGAGAAACGAACCCCCGAAGATCCACTCACTGCCTCCATGTGGCTCGGGACTGTACCCAACTAAAACCTGTTTGCACGACTCCTTTGAGCCGTGGTAGGGTAGTAATCAAAGCACAGTGGGAACTCACACGAGACAAATGACGATCCCCAGGTCGATGAACTAACCTGTACACATGTCACCAGGGAACTGCTATCTGACGTCAGGTATAAGACCAACTAGCATGTTCCCGGCGAGTCCTGTCCGGTGTACTCATAACCCAATGAGCACCTGTATACATCTTAGGTGAACCAACTGACACCAGTGGCTTGTGAGACCGGCCACCGCCCCTCGTCGGGGTCTCGACTGTATACACTAGTCTACTCTGGAGTATCGATGCCCTGTCTCGAAACTCCTACGACTAGGGACCTTTTAAGGATGTGCTTATAGACTACCAGCTCCCACGTATATGATCGCCCTCATACTGCCGGCAGTCAAGCAAGAATCCTAGGGGCTCTATCAACGTGCAATAGCGACATGTCAGGTCACTTAAAGCAGTGCACGATGATAAAGGTAAACCAGATAGCATACTATCATCTCGAGTAAGACTGTCCTACCGGGATAGGTCCTCCCTCAATCATTGCAATCACGTGCCTGTGATCCAATAATTGACTCTGAGGGCACTATCTCCAACAATCGCCCACTTGCACTCAAGGCTAATTATTGCGATGTCGCATACTCACAGCCTGTGTGATACCGAACACCCAACTCCTCTACTTGTCAGTCTCACAAAGCTCGTTTGCGAAACTATTGCGTTCGAGGAATAGCCTCAGTGAGTGGATCCGCCTGTGGTGTTTCTTTCTATGTCTCTCTATATCTCATGTTCGCGGAGAAAACTATCTCCCGAAATGAGCAATACCTGTCTTAGAATGTCTGGATGTCTGATGGGACCTAGCTCATAAATGAACTCCAAATCCAAACTTCTTAGACTGTATCGTCAACTGAACTTAATCAGTATCCTGCGCCATGCCACCCTCAGTATCACCTTGGACTATCTGTCCAAAATACTGCCCCTCGTCAGAAGGATTACTATAACTCTGACAACCTCCTTGTCGTCCATGTCACCTTGGAAGCCTGGAATGATAACTGTCTCTCGAATGAGGCTGTCGTTATCATATCCCTAGAACATCCACTTATGTTCTAAAACTGCTTCCGACTGTTTCTCCAGGATTGGATCAATGTCAAATTATTGCATATAATGCAAAAACAACATCTGGTGTGGTACTTGACATCTCATGATTGACTCAATTGCCTAAGCAAGTGATCTGCCAATCATGCACATCCCTCTCCCCTTTAGTCTGTAAGACACCTTTAGAGAGGGTGACTCCATCACCTGCAGGTACACTACCGTGCCAGGAGTCGTCCATTCTAAATACTCTTAGAATGCTGTCAAGGTACCCTGATTGGGAAACCACCCAAATCTAGATCTAAAACCATAGATCTAGTAACCAGTATGTCTGATATAATGTCCAAGTCCCTTGTGGAGAAACCACTGTGTGACGACCAAAGTATAACCGATCATAGTATAGGAATATCACTTCCTACTACCTTCTCAACAGATCCATCCCCTACTCTGATGACGTCAAACCTATGACTGTCACATCAGAAATAGATGATCTATCTCCGCTACATCTGCTTTAGTCTATAAATATACATAAGCCTGATGTCTACCAATGCTTTCGCTGCTCCCACTGACTACGACAACCCTCTGGCAGAGTCATATAGATGTGCACTTCTAAAGCTAGTTTAGAACGACACTATATTCATCCTCCTGCCGGGTCTCGCAGCCTGGAACAACAACAATGGCAAGTGTGGGTAAACAAGAACTTCCCTGTCACCGTCCTTGAGGCTACCGGAGTACCTCTCGGGTGCCTGAAGTTACCCACCTTATCTGCGGAGTGGCCAATGGAATGTCAAATCAGATTGAATCTTTAGGTTCCTTATCAAATCTTCAGTAATCGTTTGCGGTTCTGGAATCACTTCCAGTTCTACCATACTCCCACTGCTGTTTTTGAAAAAAATCCATTTTTAATAAAACTGTGGCGAGTCTTGAACAATATTTCTATTGATCTCCCAGATGGTAGAAAGTCAACCCTCGTCATAGCCTGGGTCAACCCACAAACAGCCATTACAGAAACGTGCCTTGAGTTGTCCAGTGTCTGGTTTTAATCATAAGCCGGACAACTCCCCGTACCTTAACAATGTTAAGATATGAACTGTACTATATCCAATATAGAACCAGAGGCACTGATTTAATTGAACCAGATTCAAATCATGCAGCTATCTCCAGTGCATGTCAACTAAATGGAAGGAGGCCGATCAGCGTTACTCAACTTAGGAATGCTTCCAATTATGAGTAACCTGAAAGAGAAGCAATTTCTCTTTATCATTACTATCAACTGAATACCATACACAAGTATCTACATCTTCGATCACTTTGAAGAATCCCGATACTTGTTACACCTGGTTCTCTACTCTATTCAAATACCTATAACTCCTCAAAACTTAGACCCTGTGTTTCCACGAAACACATGTCTAAGAACTAGAGAAGTTAAAAGTAAACAGAATATAGTATGAGGACCAACCCCTCTGTCCTAATCAACACTGGACAACATACAATACTCTGTATAAGTCCGCTGAGTCTAACAACTCTTTCACTGTGTGTCGTAGGTTGAAAACTGTACTTATGGTTAAGAAGAATTACACCGCTGTTTAATGCTCCTTACCTAACCATCCACTGATATAGGTAAATGTCATCGACATAATATCAGAAGGTATATCTCACTCTATGAAAATAGACGTACAGATATATCAATTTGAAATTGGTGCATAATCGCGGATATTCAAAACCAAATAATTGCCGACTAGCAAACAACCCAGGTGACTTCCTCAAAAATGAGGATGATCACCCAATTCCCAATAACTTACTCCCACTCATCATCTGTAAAACCATACAGATGTGAGAATCATACCTGGTAAATACATACCCTGGAGTAAGTGTCTAATCGGGAAATCAGTTTTCCATTAACAGTACACAGTGAAACTGAAACATTGAAATGTTTCGTTGGGGTTTCCTGGTATTCCTAGTAATGCCTCATCCATTATCCAGATTCACAACTTTAACCGTATAATTCTTTGCCACCTCTCCAAATCCCTTTATATGTCTTTAGTCATTACCTTCTGTACACCCCTTTAGGCCAAATGGTTTTCTTCCTTCCCTACCGTTCGGCACCAGCCTATGGTTTGGAAGAAGACTATCCAATAAGCATAATGAGTGTACTGTCCTAATCCTAGGAGCACTCGCAATGCGAGAGAAGGTGAAGATAAAAGACAACCGAATAAACCTTATTCCTATTTCTCCTGGACCAGGATCCATCCCCGAACTGGAACAAGTTCCTTTCAAGTTCGTATATAACCATACGATGGATTATCCAATAAAATGGGATCTTCGTAGTGATACGGAGTGTCCTGGAGAAATACAAAGGTGATTTAGGATTGGTGAAGAAATACTTGGTTTGGTCGTGAATAGCAGTCGCAACTTACTTTGCCCTCTTACTAATCCCTTTCTTTGTCTTAACTTAATACCTTCTGTACACCGTTTAGGCTAACTGGTTTTCTTCATTCCCTACCGGTCGGCACCGGCCTATGGTTTGGAAGAAGACTATCCAATTTGCGTAATAGGTGTACTACTCCTAAACCAAGGAGTACTCGCAACCTGAGAGAGAGGGTGAAAAGAAAAGACAACTGAATAATCCTATCCGTTTTCTCCAGAACCAGAAACCATCCTCGACTTCCTTCGAGTTCGTATCTAACCATACGATGGTTTTGTCCAATGGAAGTGGACGTTCGTAGCAATACGGGGTGTCCCGGAGAAAAGGGTAAAAATAGGAGTGGCAATGAGGTTTGCAACTCTGACAATCCAAAAGCCAGTGTTAAGTAGGTTCGGTCAATTTGGTCACTGAGTCATAGTCTAGGGTCGGGTCAATGGTCGCTGCCAGAGAGAAAGAGAAAAGAAACACTCAGCGTGAACTCTATCCTAGATCAGAATGGTTATCACTTTTTCTAATCAGGAAACCTCCCACTGTACCTCAAATTCTCCTCCAAACCTAAAAGAAGAATTTAGTCGGGGTCACCCGAGAAATAAACCAACTCATCAGTGGGAATCGGGATCCAACTATCATTGCATGATAACGTGACGGAATCCGCTCACGGTATCACACTCCAGAAGGTATGCACATATCTGGCAAGTTTCAGTTCTTTTGAAAGTCCCGATGTGATTTTTGCCCCATGCTCTTATGACCTTGACTAAGGCCAACAAATCATAAGTCACATGTCAAGTTCTACCCTTCATTGTCCAGGTTAATTTGAACTCACCCGTACAAGCCCTTGACTAAGGCCAACAAGGCTATACGACTGTCCCAAACCAACACATCTATCTATGCAGCATATGAATACCCAATAGCTACCAAACACTGTGCCTTGACTAAGGCCAACAAACACAGCTTGAATACTATTGACTACCCATATGAAACGACGGAGGGCTACGAATGGTTTCTGGCGAAAACCTTTAACGTAGTGAACTTGATATCGTTGAAGGAACGGATAGCTTTTTAGAAAATATAGTGACGAAAACCTTTACTAAAGAGGTCACTCCCGGTGAAGGGATCTCGGCTCTTTCCCCGTAGAATAGGGTGCAGGATATTCCAACTGAATACCACGGTGCAAAGCAAAAGTAATCGGCTATAGTGAAGTTAATGCCCTGACGCAAATTTCTGTCCAAGGGGTCACTCCCGGTGAAGGGATCTCGGCCCTTGCCTCGTCGACTGAGGAGCAGGATATTCCAAATGAATACCACGATGCAAAACAAAAGTGAACGTCCTTGCAATAACAGCTTTTTGAAAAGTGTTCCAACAACATCAGATTAGGTTTGTTTAACTTGCATTGATCCGAATCAACGCAGTCCCATCAATTCATCACACCACAAAGAACGAAAATATACTGACGTACGTATATGCCATCCGCATTCGCCACTGGGTCCCGTCATCACTCGTTAGGTTAGCTTACTAACGACAGAGCGGGGACTGGACTAGCGCGGATGAAAAACATATACAACATCTACTAATATATATACCAATATATTATATTTCGCTCAAGGCGTGAAAAGAAATGCAACATCACAGAAATGTACAGCATCACAGAACAATACAGATATCTGGGATCCCCGGGTTTCACAGAGCCACTACTGAAACCCGACGTTCCCCTGGTCGTGTGGATAGCCTGTGCAATGAAATCCTAGACCCCTACGGGCGCGGCAAGTTACCCGCCAAAACTTGAAGCGAGGCAGCCCCCTTCAGCTCCGTGAATGGACCACCCAGCACTCCACGGAATCCGGTAACTTGGGCACCCCTCCTGGGTCAACCTGTACCCCCTACGAGTGCGGCGAATAGCCTGCCAATCCTAGAGTGAAGCCCCCTCCGTCTCAATGCCATGAGATGCGGGCTTGTTTCCCTCTAGAACCCGGCCATCCGTGCACCCCACCGCTGGGTAATCCTAGTACAGAATGTAAAATATACATACACCGGGTACATCGACTGCAACCAGGTCGTGCCCCAAAAGAATAATACAAACAGGCAGTGACGGCAGTCCACATGTCGGACGCTCGCCCCGCAATATCAAATGTACATAATACAACAGCACTGTACTAGCATTGCATCCAGGCTACCCCCACGACCGATCCGCAACATCACAGCATAAACATAGAACATCAACGCGAAAGTCACGTTCGCAAATCCGTCTAACCGGGCTATAGCAGTTAGACCGGATTTACCGATCGAGTGACATTCACGGTCGCAGATATAATGTAAATACTGTGAAAAATGTGTTTAAAATTTTCCGATTGATCAAACCTTAACAAGTGGGCCCCCAAACAAAAACTGTAGCACTCATAGAAAACCTGGGCCCAATTTTAATATTCCAGAAAACACATTTTCAACTCAGGAACATTCTGAAAAGTTTTGGGGGCATGAACAGTTGTTACTGCGGCGGAAGCGCGACCCAAGCAGGGATTTGGCCGCGCTTTCGCGGTGGAACAGTGAGTTCATGGTACCAAATTTTTACAGTATGTTTCTAATTCCCTGCACATCACTCTGAGACAACCTGAAAAATTTTTGGACTCAAAAAAAATTCGACAGAAACTGATGTGCTTGAAATACGCGTTTTCGGGATTTTGTTCGATCGGAAACGTAAAACACATTAAACAAAGCTAGACGAAGTTAATGGCGAGGCTCTGATACCACTGTAAGTGCACGGCGGCGCCCCGGCCGTCAACCCGACGGCCAAGCGCGGAAACGGTGATAAACTTTAAATTTTGCGGACTTAGCAAACCGGCACCACCGCGCACTAAACCCCGGATCGTGCCATTAAACTAGTCTAAGCTAACAAGAGGATGGGTTAGAAATATACCGACTGATCCGAATCCTCCGGTCTTCATCTCCACTCCGATCTCCTCGCGGGATCTCCGTCCAACTCCTCCTCGTCGGAAAGGGCACCACGAAGCCTGGTACTTTTACGGGCTCCCACCTCAATACCGAGGCAACTCGGGCGCGAAGTAGGCTAGCCGACGCGTCCAAGATCTGCTGTGGAATTGTAGTGTAGAATCATAGTCTCTTTTGGGGTTTGTTTCCATTTGTGGATGATGGAGGAAACAAGACAAGAAAAATGGTGCTTGCATTTTTCTTAACATGAAATGAGATCAAGAAAATGAAACACTCTCAAGGATGAAGATGAAACTCTCTTCTTCTCTTTTCTTTCTCTCTTTCTTTTTCTCAACCATGAATAAAACTCTCTCATCAAGTGAGTATCAAATGGTGGAGCAAAAACAATATGATAGCAAGAGGGAGGTGAGTGTAGGAAGCAAAAGTGGTGACCACATCCTAAAACATAATCATCACTAAATCAACATCAAACCTCACATCATTTCTAATCTCATCTAATCTCATAAATGCATGAAAAGCAAAGATGCTTAACATATCAATCCTTATGCAAATAAGTCCTCCACAAAGTGTTATTTGCAAACTTGCAAATAACACCTTCCATCGGAAAAGTCCGGCCGGGAAAGAACAAAGGAAAACCGGCCGGAACGGAATGCAAAATGGCAACTCCAGAAAACTGGTCCCGTAATAAATTACAGGAAAAACCCCGATACTGTGCATACACACCCGCATCTGTATTCCGTCCGGATACAAATGCAAAGAGACAAAATCTACACTGTACTAAACTAGGACCGGCTTAAACCAAAGCCGGCTAGTAAAATCCGTTCGATCCTGATCCGTGCAATACCGCACGTATCTGATCGAACCCTGCCATATAACCATACGGCCACTAGTACAAAACTGTCCGATCCTGATCCATGCAATACCGCACGTAGCTGATCGGACACTGCCATATCTCCATACGGCCTCTACAGCGTTTCGCCCGAAAGCTTGAGTAACTGAAAGTGTGGTGGACTCTAAAGACTCGTCAATACTATGGCTGTGGATTTAACCACTAGCACGTCAGAGGTATAAGCCAATACGTGACGGGCCACCAGCTATTGACCAAAAGGGACGTCGATGAGCGAACTCATCCTGACACCCTACTGAGCCTGTCAGTGACAATATCCGTACAGTCCGATCCGTTCGTCTATGAGCATCGCATGTCGGGCCTAGGGGGTTGGTAAAAGTCAGACCCCCAAAAGCGGTACAAGTCGTGTCGGAGTGTAGCCCAGAACACCCTGAGATACTACTGGAATACCTACCAGTAAATCTTCTGCCTTGGCCAAGGTCTTTGTGTAATGGCTCTCCTAGACACAGCGCGACCTCACCCCCAATACCGGGAGAGACGAACCCCCGAAGATCCACTCACTGCCTCCATGTGGCTCGGGACTGTACCCAACTAAAACCTGTTTGCACGACTCCTTTGAGCCGTGGTAGGGTAGTAATCAAAGCACAGTGGGAACTCACACGAGACAAATGACGATCCCCAGGTCGATGAACTAACCTGTACACATGTCACCAGGGAACTGCTATCTGACGTCAGGTATAAGACCAACTAGCATGTTCCCGGCGAGTCCTGTCCGGTGTACTCATAACCCAATGAGCACCTGTATACATCTTAGGTGAACCAACTGACACCAGTGGCTTGTGAGACCGGCCACCGCCCCTCGTCGGGGTCTCGACTGTATACACTAGTCTACTCTGGAGTATCGATGCCCTGTCTCGAAACTCCTACGACTAGGGACCTTTTAAGGATGTGCTTATAGACTACCAGCTCCCACGTATATGATCGCCCTCATATTGCCGGTAGTCAAGCAAGAATCCTAGGGGCTCTATCAACGTGCAATAGCGACATGTCAGGTCACTTAAAGCAGTGCACGATGATAAAGATAAACCAGATAGCATACTATCATCTCGAGTAAGACTGTCCTACCGGGATAGGTCCTCCCTCAATCATTGCAATCACGTGCCTGTGATCCAATAATTGACTCTGAGGGCACTATCTCCAACAGATCACAACCACGCGCAATATATATACAATGTCAAGCAAATAAGCATAAAGAAAAGCAAAAAAAATAAGAAAAAACACAACGTCGGCTCAAGTGAGCTCGACCTTAGAGATACCATATATACACAAATCTCTCAGTCTCATCACTAGGTTGCATATACAAAATAAGAAGTGGTAGATAGAGAATACTAGATACAATGATAGTACAAAAGAGACAAAAGTGTCCTTGCAACCCACCTACGAGCAATGTTGCGAGTTTGAGCAAAGAAGCCAATGAAAAGATACGCCCACCGCTACAAAGCTGACGGGTCCGACCTGCAAGACACTGTGGCACAACGGGGGTGAGTTGCCAGCTTGTGAGTAGAAAATAACATCTAATAAGGCTATCGTAAGAATGTACGCAAATGCGTCACAACATGTATGTCTAGATATGATGTAATGCAACTAGTATGTATGCACATGTATGCAAAATCAATACAAAATCTTTAAGTGTATAAATATGATGATCTCTGCATTCTTAACTTAGAAAAATATCTGTACAATAGCTAAGGTACCATCAATGAAATCATCCGAAAACCGTGTCAAGTATCGACACCAAATATGGAAATATATGTCTTAATGTCTCACTATGTCAATATCTCAATACATCGGGCTCCGTCAGTCCGGATCGGCCCATATCATCAAATCTCACAGCAATGGTCGGTATCCTCCGGATATCCGCCGCGCCAGACATCACTGGTAGGTAGTCTTCCCCTGCCAAGCTCATCGTCTACAACTCGATCTTCTTGCTTCGGGATACCATACCGGGCCCACCATGTACACGAGACGGTTCATCCACTCCTCGAATCGGGTCTCGAAATCTAATAGAAAACATGAAAACTCATGGTGGACGACACATACATCACGAGAAACCGCAACTTTATAAAAAAATGATGATAATAAGCTTTTGTTAAATTCTTGCGGTTTTCCCCAAAATCCAGAAATCTCATCAATACTGAAATCCTTAAGAAAATCATAATATCCAATATGTTGTATATGATAAATGCTTATGATGTCAAGGTATGAAATGTGATTTATGGATAGGAATCTATATAAGCATGATGATGAAGTGAGGTATATACGTGCTATGCAGTTTAATGTATCATGTATGATGCAAGTGTTGATACTGAACTAAGCAGGTTCTACAGTGCTCGTGGCATGACAATTACCAAAGGCGTGTGTGTTCACATGAATAGTGCGCATGCAACATGAGCCAATGGTAATGGTGTAAGTTTCCTAAGAAGTGATATCACACATAGGTATGTAGATAACAATGCAATGCCAGCAGACGAACAACTAGAAAGATATACGTATGAATGAGATGGTTAACTAACTAACTATGCATACAGTGTGCAAGTAATAAAGTGATCCTAACTATGGGGCGTCTCGCGCCATCCAGACGATTTCCTTATAGATGTATACATCTACTCACCCGGACGCCTCGCTAATCTGATCCAACCACCGCTTTGCCTTTGCGCACCGCGTCCAATGTTTCCGCAACCGATCCTAAAATTGCATACCACACAACATAAGATTACACCTCATGAAATGATGCAAGTCACAATATGAAAAGATCGACACTCACAAGTTAGGCACAACGTGCACTCGGTGCGCGGAAACACACGAAAATCACTAAACCTTAACTAGAATCGTCGTTTCGGAGGAACCGTCCAAACTAAAACCTGATTAATCCAAATTCCGCATTTGCACACCCTAAAATTCGTAGGAGATGCTAATAATACCGTTAATATATCGCAATTAAATCACCTCCTAATTTTATGAAAAACCTAGTAAGCACTAACATTTCAATTTCGATGCAAATATCGCGGATTAACGATATAGCGATCACAATCTAACACAAACATCCAAACTAACCCACTAGATAACCACTACACCTAATTTAATCTATTAACAATGCTTCAAACCCTAATTACAAAAGCAACCCTTTTCTAGAATTTCCTAAACAAGAAATTATAACCAATTTTCACACTTTAAATTTCTAATTTAGCATATTTAAACTACAATTTAACAATTAGATTAGAATTATACCTCACAAGTTTTGAACCTCTTGCACTTAGCCTCCAAAGTTGCCACTTTTCTCATTATTTTAAACAAATTTGGGTTTGAGAAGAGGTAGAATAGGGATTGGCTTTGAATTAGTGAAGAATTTTGTGGATTTTTAAATGAGATTTGATGAATTTTGATGGAATTTGAAGAAAAAAGAGAGGGGAAAAATGGGGAGGCCTGCTGTGCTGATCTCGGCCAAAGTGGAGTGAGTGGGGAGAGTGAGGGAAAAGTGTAGAAATTTCTATATAAAACACTCTCCCAAGTTTATTTAATGTCCATCACATCATTCTTTACAAAAAAACCCCATTTTAATTCATTTTTACACCATGAAACAACTAATCTTGGAAAGTCTTGATAAATTTTTTTGTTACTACTATATTTTAGTTTATAATGGTTCCTAAGTATGTAATTTACCCATTTAAATTTGTATTTATCACTAATTTAATGTAAATTTAAAAGCTTAAAATAATATTAAAAATAATTAATTAAGGAATTTTTTTAATGACTAGAAATTTTTAAGTGACAATTAGTTAATCAATTCCTAGCAATTTCTTATCTAAATTTTGTATAATTAGGCCTATATTGAAAAATAATTATTTTGACATTTTACGGAAAATACTGATAATTTTACCAATTATCGAAAAACTAGCTATACGATTTTCAAAGCTTTACAATCTTTCCCCCTTAAAGAAATTCGGTCTCCGAATTTAAAATTTAATTACGCGTACCTTCAAAACGATGGAGATATTTCTTCCTCATCTCGTCCTCGGTCTCCCAGGTGACCTCCTCGCTGTTCGGGCTACGCCAAAGAACTTTGATGGACGGTATAACCTTCGACCTCAATTTCTTCACCTGCCGATCTAAAATGACCACCGGCTGCTCGGTGAATGAAAGATCGCGCTCTAGCTGGATCGTCTGGTTCTGAATCGCATGGGAAGGTTCATGAAGGTACTTGCGGAGTATCGAAACATGGAACACGGGGTGAACATCGGGGAAGTTGGGCGGAAAAGCCAACCGATAAACTACCGAACCGACACGCTTTAGGATCTCGAAGGAACCAACATATCTAGAACTAAGCTTCCCTTTCCACCCAAATCTTATCACGCCCTTCATCGGAGAGACCCTCAGGAAAACATGATCGCCAACAGCGAACTTGAGTCGGTGACGGCGTCTGTCAGCATATGATTTCTGCCTACTCTGGGCCACCCTCATCCTGTCCCGAATCAGCTGTATCTTTTCGGTCGTCTCCTGTACGATCTGTCACCCCAAAATACTGCTCTCCCTAAGCTCTGTCCAACATACAGGCGATCGACATCTCCTCCCATATAAAGCCTCGAAAGGTGCCATCTGAATCGTCTCCTGGAAGCTATTATTGTAGGAGAACTCGATCAAGGGCAAATGACGATCCCAGCTACCACAGAAATATAAAACACAAGCTCTGAGCATGTCCTCAAGAGTCTGAATAGTACGCTCTGACTGGCCGTCAGTCTGCGGATGAAAAACTGTGCTAAAACTCAATCGAGTGCCCAAAGCCTCCTGAAGTTTTTGCCATAATCGGCTGGTAAACTGGGTGCCCTGGTCGGACACGATGCAAGTCGAGACGCCATGCAGTCGCACGATCTCATCAATATAAATCTGGGCATACTGAGCAAATCCAAAAGTGGTCTTCACTGGCAGAAAGTGAGCCGCTTTCGTCAGTCGATCCACAATCACCTAAGACTGGTCCTGGGTAGACCCACAATGAAGTCCATAGAGACCCGTTCTCACTTCCACTCATGAATGGGCAAAGGCTGTAACTCGCCGGCTGGCCTCTGGTGCTCGGCCTTGACTTGCTGACAAGTCAGGCATCTCGATATGAAGTCTGTAATATCCTTCTTCATCCCATCCCACCAGTAAACCTCTCTCAAATCACAGTACATCTTGGTGGAACCTGGATGAACACTGTATACTGACCTTTGTGTCTCCTCAAGAATATCATGCCTCAGTCCCTCAGAACTTGGTACGCACAGTCAAGTCCCAAATAGAAGTATCCCCTGATCATCAATCATGAACTCGGAAACTCTGCCCTTCCGAATCTGCTCGATAATCTCTAAAATACAGGCATCGCCAGACTGTGCCTCGTGGATACGGTCAAGTAACTGTGGGCGTACTCTAAAATGGGCCAGCTGTCCCCCGGTAGAAGTAAACTCGAACTGCACTCTGCTGTCACATAAAACCTGCCAATCCGCCGTCGACTGCATCTGTACTGCGCTCAAACAAGATAAGCTACCTCCGGGCCTCCTACTCAAAGCATCTGCCACCACATTCGCCTTGTCCGGATGGTATAGAATCTCACAGTCATAATCTTTCACCAACTCCATCCAACGGCGCTGTCTTAGATTCAGATCTCGCTGCTGAAAGATATACTTCAAGCTTTTGTGGTCACTGAATATCTAGCACGACTCGCCGTATAGGTAATGTCTCCAAATCTTGAGTGCAAACACTACTGCAGCCATCTCTAAATCATGAGTGGGGTAGTTCTGCTCATGCTTCCTCAACTGCCTAGAAGTATATGCGATAACCCTGCCGTGCTGCATTAATACACAGCCCAGCCCCACACGAGAAGCATCACAATATACTACAAAACCGCCCGATCCTGAAGGCAATGATAACACTGGTGTAGTAGTCAGACGAGTCTTCAACTGCTGGAAGCTATCCTTACATGCCTCGGTCCAATCAAAAGGAACCCCCTTCCGGGTCAACCCAGTCAACGGTGCAGCAATACGGGAGAAATCCTGGACAAAACGTCGATAATAGCCGGCCAGACCTAGAAAGCTGCGATCCTATGTAACTGATACCGGTCTAGGTCAATGCTGAACTGCCTCGATCTTCTTCGGGTCCATACAAATACCATCTCTTGTCACCACATGACCCAAGAAGTCGACACTGTCTAGCCAGAATGCGCACTTGGAAAATTTGGCGAATAGCTGATACTCCCTCAAAGTCTGCAAAGTGATACGCAAGTGCTGCTCGTGCTCCTCCCGGCTCCGAGAATATACCAAGATGTCGTCAATGAAAACAATGAAGAACTGATCAAGATATGGCCTGAATACACGGTTCATCAAGTCCATAAATGCTGCCGGGGCATTGGTGAGCCCGAACGACATCACCAAGAACTCATAATGACCATATCGTGTACGGAAAGCGGTCTTCGGAATATCCTCCTTCCGAACCTGCAACTGGTGATAACTTGACCGTAAATCAACCTTCAAGAAATACCCCGCACCCTGGAGCTGATCAAATAAGTCTTCAATGCGGGGTAGGGGATATCTGTTCCGCACCGTAACCCAGTTCAGCTGACGATAATCAATGCATAAGCGCATACTGCCGTCCTTCTTCTTAACAAACAGGACGGGAGCACCCCAAGGTGACACACTCGGTCGGATAAGCCCTTTATCCAGCAAGTCCTGCAACTGATCCTTCAGCTCTCTAAGCTCCGCCGGGGCCATCCAATAAGGCGGTATAGAGATAGGCCCCGTGCCGGGGATCAAGTCAATGCAGAACTCAATCTCGCGCTCTGGCGGCAGACCAGGCAGCTCGTCAGGGAATAAATCAGGAAACTCTCTCACAACAGAGACCTGGTCCAATAGAACCTTTCTGGTGCTAGTATCACAAACATAGGCTAAGAATCCCTGACACCCTTTCCACAAGAGCTGACCAGCGTGAATAGAAGAAATCATGCTGGGAAGGGTAGCGCTACGATCTCCCTGAATAACAAGAACCGGCTCACCAGCAAAACTGAATCTGACCGCCTTCTTACGGCAGTCCACAGATGCATAACAGGTGGCTAGCCAGTCCATACCAAGAAGAACGTCAATGTCAAGCATATCGAGGAGGATCAAATCAACTGAAGAATCCCTCTCCCCGATACGAACAGGACACGATCGGTACACAAAACGAGCGACAAACAACTCGCCTACCGGAGTAATAACGACAAGCGGCTGATCTAACGAAGAAGACTCTTAGCCCAACCTTGGTGAAAAGTATGTGGATACATAAGAATGTGTGGAGCCTGGATTAAATAATACCCGTGCATTAAAAGAACATACTGGCAGAGTACCTGTCACAACGGCATTGGATGCCTGCGCTTCCTGAGGAGTCAAAGCGAATACTTGGGCCTGTCCACCACTAATAGCTGGCTGTCCTCTGCCTTTGTCGCCTCGTCCTCTCTGAACCGGACCGCTATGCCCACGACCTCTAGGAGCATCTGCCTGGCATGGAGCATCATCAGGGGTAGGAAGTAGAGCTCTCTGAGGAGGTGGTGAGGGTGGTAAGGTCATATATGGGACTGTCGCCGTGCCCTGGCGCCCCATGGTATAGTCTCTGACACGATGGTACTGACTTCCGCACGGAAACATCCTGGCGACGACTACCGGGTCTGCGGATATGAACCAAATAACTGACCCCGTCTCAATCCTCTGCCGCCGCCATCTCCCGGAAAGAATCTATCACGGTGTCTACCCATCTGCCGCTGAGCTGGCGTATCAGTACGAATCCGCTTCGGCCCAGAAACGCCCGGAGTCTCAGAAATGCGCTCCTCCAAAAGTAAGGCTGCATCCATCGCGGCTGCGTATGTGTCAAAGTGCTGGGTGCCGATGGCAAGGAATAACTGTGTGTCAAGCCCTCGTATAAATCTCTTTATCCTCTTCTCTTCAGTGTCTACGAGGTACGGAGCATATCGAGACAACTTAGTAAACTGTATATCATACTCGGACACTGTCATCCCAGGGGTCTTGTGCAAATACTCAAAACTACGGGCTCGAGCATCTCGGACACTCTCCTGAAGAAAACGGGCAAGAAATGCAGCTGTGAACTCATCCCAAGTCACAGGAGGTAGACCTGCAGCTCGGCTTCTCTCTACTGAATCGTACCGCGTCTGGGCAAGGCCCTCCAGACGAAAACTAGCGAACTCCACCCATCTGTCATCAGAACACCTCAACAAACGGCAAATCCTAGCCATCCTATCAAGAAATGCCTGCGGGTCCTCTGTCGCATCTGTGCCGGTAAAAGCCGGAGGTCTCAGCATCATAAACTCCTGTAGTGATACGAGGATAGTCGCAGTAGTAGCAGGAGCAACAGTCTGGGCAACAGGTACAATCATGGTCTGTGTGGTGGAAGGAACGTCCTCGGATCTCTGTGCCCGACTGGACTCAACTAAAGATCCCATCATCTGTCGCAACTCTTGCATACCGGCCTCTAATCTGGCAATACAGTCTGGAAAGGGCGGATCAATCTGACCCTGAGGGGTAGGCGTATCATCCCGCTCGATCCTTGCCTCAGACGAGCCCGCTCGAAGCTCATCCCTAGCGGCAGCCCGCCGAGCTCTCGTAGTCTTTAGCGGCATTGAAGCTGGAATAAGAAACATGAGTGATAAGAACATTGCGATTGAATCAAGGGATGCATGGAATCAAGAAAGGAAATACAAGCAATTAGGTCCTAAGGTCACTTAGGCGGAGTACCGTATCGTAAGTATGCCGCGGAACATGCCCACGCTACGCCACTCTGCTTAAGTCACCTACTCTATCTACCAAGGGTCGTCCTACACTCAGAAAGGTAAAACCTACGCTCTGATACCAAGTTTGTCACGACCCGAATATACGGAACGTAACTGGCACTTAGATTACGAGACGTCCAAAGGCGTAACGTAACAAAAGTCAGCCAAAAGCCAGAAAATCTAAACCAAAATCAACAAGAGTGAAGGAAAACCTTTCATGAAAACGATTTTAAACCAATTAAGTTATATTAACCCCTTTTTAAAAACATCAAAATTTTCCGAAAATTTTGGTAGAGTCTCCTTTGTAAATACTAGCCCCCAAAATGGGTACAATAAGATATATAAACCTGTAATGAAATAATGACATCCCCAAGAGGGAGCTAGCTCTTTGCCCAAGGTGGATCATAACCACATGCAATATATATGCAAATAAGTATAAAGAAATGCAAAAAAATAAGAAAAAAACACAACGTCGGCTCAAATGAGCTCGACCCCAGAGAAACCACATATACACAAATCTCTCAGTCTCATCACTAGGTCTCATATACAAAATAAGAAGTGGTAGATGGAGAATACTAGATACAATGATAGTACAAAAGAGACAAAAGTGTCCTCGCAACCCACCTACAAGCAATGTCGCGAGTCTGAGCAAAGAAGCTAATGAAAAGATACGCCCGCCGCTACAAAGCTGACGGGTCCGACCTGCAAGACACTGTGGCACAACGGGGGTGAGTTGCTAGCTCGTGAGTAGAAAATAACATCTAATAAGGCTATCGTAAGAATGCATGCAAATGCGTCACAACATGTATGTCTAGATATGATGTAATGCCACTAGTATGTATGCACATGTATGCAAAATCAATACGAAATCATTAAGTGTATAAATATGATGATCTCTGCATTCTTAACTTAGAAAGATATCTATACAATAGTTAAGGTACCATCAATGAAATCATCCGAAAACCTTGTCAAGCATTGACACCAAATATGGAAATATATCTGTCTCAATATCTCACCATGTCAATATCTCAATACATCGGGCTCCGTCAGTCCGGATCGGCCCATATCATCAAATCTCACGACAACGGCCGGTATCCTCCGGATATCCGCCGCACCTGACATCACCGGTAGGTAGTCTTCCCCCTCCAGGCTCATCGTCTACAACTCGATCTTCTTTCCCCAGGGTACCATACCGGGCCCACCATATACCCGAGACGGTTCATCCACTGTTCGAATCGGGTCTCGAAATCCAACAGAAAACATGAAAACTCATGGGGGACGACACATACATCACGAGAAACTGCAACTTTATAAAAAAAATGATGATAATAAGCTTTTGTTAAATTCTTGCGATTTTCCTCAAAATCCAGAAATCTCATCAATACTGAAATCCTCAAGAAAATCATAATATCCAACATGTTGTATATGATAAATGTTTATGATGTCAAGGTATAAATGTGATTTATGGCTAGGAATCTATATAAGCATGATGCTGAAGTGAGGTATATACGTGCTATGCAATTTAATGTATCATGTATGATGCAAGTGTTGATACTGAACTAAGTAGGTTCTACAGTGCTCATGGCATGGCAATTACCAAAGGCGTGCATGTTCACATGAATCGTGAGTGTGCAACATGAGCCAATGGTAATGGTGTAAGTGTCCTAAGAGGTGATATCACATATAGGTATATAGATAACCATGCAATGCCAGCAGACGAACAACTAGAAAGATATACGTATGAATGAGATCGTTAACTAACTAACTATGCATATAGAGTGCAAGTAATAAAGTGATCCTAACTATGGGGTGCCTCGCGCCATCCAGACGATTTCCCCATAGATGTATATATCTACTCACCCGGACGCCTCGCTAATCTGATCCAACCACCGCTTTGCCTTTGCGCGCCGCGTCCGATGTTTCCGCAACCGATCCTAAAATTGCATAACACACAACATAAGATTACACCTCATGAAACGACGCAAGTCACAATATGAAAAGATCGACGCTCACAAGTTAGGCACAACGTGCACTCGGTACGTGGAAAACACACGAAAATCACTAAACCTTAACTAGAATCGTCGTTTCGGAGCAACCGTCCAAACTAAAACCCGATTAAACCAAATTCCGCATTTGCACACCCTAAAAGTCATAGGAGATGCTAATAGTACCGTCAAGGTATCACAATTAAATCACCTCTTAATTTTATGAAAAACCTAGTAAGCACTAACATTTCAATTTCGATGCAAACATCGCGGATTAACGATATAGCGATCACAATCTAACACAAACATCCAAACTAACCCACTAGATAACCACTACACCTAATTTAATCTATTAACAATGCTTCAAACCTTAATTACAAAAGCAACCCTTTTCTAGAATTTCCTAAACAAGAAATTATAACCATTTTTCACACTTTAAATTTCTAATTTAGCATATTTAAACTACAATTTAACAATTAGATTAGAATTATACCTCTCAAGTTTTGAACCTCTTATACTTAGTCTCCAAAGTTGCCTCTTTTGTCCATGTTTTAAACAAATTTGGGTTTGAGAAGAGGTAGAATAGTGATTGGCTTTGAATTAGTGAAGGATTTTGTGGATTTTTAAATGAGATTTGATGAATTTTGATGGAATTTGAAGGAAAAAAGAGAGGGGAAAAATGGGGAGGCCTGCTGTGCTGATCTCGGCCAAAGGGGAGAGAGTGGGGAAAGTGAGGGAAAAGTGTAGAAATTTCTACATAAAAACACTCTCTCAAGTTCATTTAATGTCCATCACATCATTCTTTAAAAAAAAACCCATTTTAATTCATTTTTAAATCATGAAACAACTAATCTTGGAAAGTCTTGATAAATTTTTTTTACTACTATATTTTAGTATATAATGGTTCCTAAGTATGTAATTTACCCATTTAAATTTGTATTTATCACTAATTTAATGTATATTTAAAAGCTTAAAATAATATTAAAAATAATTAATTAAGGAAATTTTTTTAAATGACTAGAAATTTTTAAGTGACAATTAGTTAATCAATTCCTAGCAATTTCTTATCTAAATTTTGTATAATTAGGCCTATATTGAAAAATAATTATTTTGACATTTTACGGAAAATACTGATTATTTTACCGATTATCGAAAAACTACCTAAACGATTTTCGAAGCGTTATAGTGGGCACCCCCCGAGGCCCCCCACTCGACGTATTATCATGTATCTTCACCTCCGCGAAGATTCGGGTGGGTTTCAAGTTCGTTTCGACTCCTGCATTGGCTCAAAACTCTCAGCTTTTAAAATTTAGCTCATTGGATTTTCGGGTTTTGGAAAATTGGATGTGTTTGCTAATTGCGTGCGGGATTCTAATGTCGTTGTTACTTTACAAGCTTGGTGATGTTTATATGTGTTCGTAAACCTCCGCTAATTGCTACTATGTCGGTTAGTTTAGGGTTGCAGATTTCTGTAATGGACATATTGGTTTGTGTATATGAACTTGTTGGATTGTCGTAGATGAATAGCCGGGGATGTGAGATGAGGGTTTTTTATTCTTTCATTCAAATGTAAATTGTAAATTTGTTGTAATATTATTTCACGGGGCACATCCGGGTTGAGGTTGTAGCCACCGTTGTATTATTTCATTTACTGTTTTCTGCTCTTAGGATAGACCCAAGGTGGGGTGCACAAACTACCGGGTACTTTGAAGTGCTCAGTGGCCTACTCATATCGTTGAGGGAGACCGCATCACTTCGGGTACTTAGCGGGTAGTTTACCGTACCCGTAGGGGTCTAGGGTGGGGTTTGGTTGTTCATTACGACCGTGTAATCCGTCTTTTGTTGCAGGCTCAAACGAAACGCGGATTCCTAGTATATCCAATATGTTCATCTGTGATCTAGAATGCTTATTATTGCGTCTGACGAATGTACAATATCTATATATGATATCTAGTAGGCGTTGCTTATGTTTTGCATCCACGCTAGCCCAGCCCCTGCTCTGTCGTTAGTTAAGTAACCTAACGGGTGAATGACGGGACCCAGTGGCGAATGAGGATGGCATAAGCGGACGTTGTATTTTCGATGTTTTCTTCTATGATAGGATAAATGATGGGACGTATTATTTTAATGCAAAGAAAAAAAAACCAAAGCTGAATCATTGGAACAAATTTAAAAGAAACCACTCGGTTATTTTAAAAGAGCCGAATTTTTAATTGCGGAGCTTTAACCACTCTTTTTAAAAAGCTATCAGGTTCCTTCGGTTATATCAAGTTCACTACGTTCACGGTTTCGCCAAAACCAGTCGTAGCCCTCCGTCATTTCATATGGATGGTCAGTAGTATTCAAGCTATGTTTGTTGGCCTTCGTCAAGGCATAGTGTTTGGTAGCTGCTGGGGTATTTATATGTAGCATAGATAGATGCGTTGGTTTGGGACAGTCGTATTACCTTGTTGGCTTTCGTCAAGGGTATGTACGGGTGGGTTCAAATTAACAGGGATAATGATGGACAGAACTTGACATGTGACTTATGATTTGTTGGCCTTCGTCAAGGTCATAAGAGCATGGGGCAAAAATCCATATCGGGAGTTTCTAAAGAAACTGAAACTTGCTAGTGTTGCATACCATTTGGAGTTTGATAATGTTGGTAGGATTCCTTCAGCATTATCACACGATGATATTTGGATCCCGATCCTACTGTGAGTATCTACTACTCATCAGGAGATTCGTCACTTAACGATCAATGCTATAAACCAAGTAGGTGTCTAGAACAGTGTTAGCGGGGCTACGCCTCCAGGGAAAAGAGGTTATTTAATTAAGGAATTTCGCGAAAGCATCGTAAAACCTCCCTCGAAGTACCAACACTAGCCTGGCTGAACGGTTAAGCAAGTATTGTATGGTGAGATCAGTCCTGACTAATTCTTCTTTTATGGTTTGATGAAGGATTCGAGAAACAGTGGGAGCCATCCAGTTTAGATAAACTAAAACCAATCTAAAGTTGCAAGAGTATCATGCTAAAGTGTTTTCTTCTCTTTCTCTTAATTGCAGCGACCATGTGACCATGACTAGGTTACATCTAGATAACAAGTTGACTGAATCTGACTTATTTGACTGGCAAAGGTCTGTCCAGATATCCATTGCCTATGACAAGCTAGACAACCCTATTACTACTCAAGCCCCCGCCGTCCCAGGTCCAGTTTCCACCGTCGCGGATATGGATATCCGTCAAACAAGGAAAAAGGAAAATGCGAATGCCAAGTGCCTCGTGTTGGCTTCAGTTGATGGTATATACCAGAAGCAGCACGAGAAGATGGACTTAGTTTCCATTTTCCTCCCTAACAAAGATTTATATAGAGAGCAATTTCGTATCACAAAATATGAGACATCGAACGAATTGGTTCAAGCGAGGTTGGCTGTCAGGTCATCTGTAGGGGACGACGTCCTTACGATGACTAGCTATATTGATGAGCTCACGGACCTGGAGACCACGTTGGGAAACAGGTCATATGCTGACTTATTTCTACAGTCCCTACCCTCTACTTACACCCTGAAGGAAACCAGGGAGACACTCGCTCTGCTTAATGGGGGACCTTCTTCTTCTGCATCCAGGGCGAAAGCAAAGGATGAAAAGAAGAAGACCTCCATAAAACCGATATGCGGTGTCAGTGAAGTAGAAGGAAAGGGAAGGGCAAAAGTTTCGGGACTTGGTGTAGAGAAGGAGGGATGTTCCTATTGTTATGGGAAGGGACATTGGTAGAAGGATTGCAGGGCTTTGGAAGCTAGTAGCCAGGATTCGAAGCAAGTTGTGGTTTTGGCCTCGGGTGTGTTTGTAATTGAGAACTGTTTGTCAATTAACTCTACGTCCTGGGTATTAGATACCAGATCAGGCTCTCATATCTGTAATACGTTATATGCTTTGAGAAACCGTAGAGTTATTAGAGTAGGCGATTTGTCTCTCAGAGTTGCGAATGGAATGAGCGTGGACACTGAATCCGTGGGAGAATATCGCCTAGGTTTGACAAGTGGGCAGATATTGATTCTACGTAACTGTTTGTATGTACCTAGTTTGACTTGTAATATCATATCATTGTCCTCACTTTCGAGAGATGGATATGATTTTACATTCGTAAGCGATGTGGTTCACATCCACCTAAATCAAGTTCTGATTGGGTCCGGTACATTAGATGACGGTATATGCGTATTAAATCAAGCTCAGGTTTTCAATGTCCAGAACACACTTAAAAGAAAGTCTTCAGAAATAAATCAGGCTTTCTTATGGCATTATAGACTAGGTCACATCAATGAAACACGATTGACTAAGTTACATAGAGAAGGATATTTGAATCCGTTCGAATATCAATCTTATGCTACTTGTGAATTTTGTCTCATGGGAAAGATGACAAAGACTCCGTTTACTGGACACGGAGTAAGAGCGAGCTCGCTCTTGGGACTCATACACAGCGATGTGTGTGGTCCAATGTCTACACATTCGTGAGGTGGTTATTCTTACTTCATTACTTTTACGGATGATTTCTCTAGGTATGGACATATCTTCTTGATGAAGTATAAATCCGAGGCCTTCGAGAAATTCCAGGAATACAAGAATGAAGTGGAAAACCAAACAGGCAAAAGTATTAAGACACTGAGATCTGATCGAGGTGGTGAATAGTTAAGTGCCGAGTTCCTGGGTTACTTAAAAGAGAATGGAATTCTGTCTCAGCTTACTCCTCCATACACACCACAACACAACGGTGTATCGGAAAGGCGGAATCGAACCCTATTGGATATGGTTCGTTCCATGATGAGTAAGGCTGAGTTACTGCGATCTTTCTGGGGTTATGCACTAGAATCAGCTGCATATCTTTTGAACAAGGTTCCAACCAAGACTGTGCCTACCACACCATATCAGATGTGGAGTGGGTAGAAACCCTATCTTCAGTACCTGAAGACATGGGGATGTCCAGCTTTTTTAAAAAAGCAGCATGCGGACAAGCTCGAGGCACGCTCAGTACAGTGTAAGTTTGTGGGATATCCAAACAACTCCAAGGGGTATTATTTCTATTACGCAGAGGAACAAAAGGTTTTGTTTCTCGTCATGCCCACTTCTTGGAAGCTGAATTTTTAGAAAATCAGAAGAGTGGGAGCGCAATAGAACTCGAAGAAATTCCAGAACCACAAACTGTTACTGAAAGTATGGTAGAACCAGAAGTTTCAGAAGAAAGGGACATCCCGGCGCCTATCCGCAGAAGTAGTAGGCAGTCTCATCCGCCCGAGAGATACTACGGTTTTCTCATAGACGTGGATAGAGAAGATTGCATCATTGACAATGATGACCCTACTAGCTTCCAGCAAGCCATTCAGAGCGGCGACTCGATAAAATGGCTGGATGCAATGCGGACCGAAATGGAGTCCATGTACACCAACAAAGTATGGACTTTGGACATTGCTCCAGATGGGGTAAAACCCGTAGGATGAAAATGGATCTTCAGAAAGAAGATTGGTGTGGATGGACATGTTGAAACCTATAAGGCTAGACTTGTTGCAAAGGGTTTTCGTCAAAGACCTGGTTTGGACTATGACGAAACTTTTTCTCCAGTGGCTATGCTCAAATCCATTCGGGTCCTTCTTACCATTGCTGCCTTCCATGATTATGAAATCTGGCAGATGGACGTAAAGACGACTTTTCTAAATGGTAATTTGGATGAGTGTGTCTATATGGATCAGCCAGAGGGATTCATTCAGAGTGGGAGCAGCGGGAAAGTGTGCAAGTTGCTTAAGTCTATTTATGGACTAAAGCAGGCATCGTGGAGTTGGAACATCTGTTTTGATGATACTGTCAAAGAATTCGACTTTATCAAGAATCCAAATGAACCATGCGTATACAGTAAGATTGTAGGGAGAGCTGTAGTATTCCTCGTCTTGTACGTGGATGACATTCTCCTAATAGGAAATGATATTCCTATGCTATATTCAGTCAAAGGATTCTTATCACAGAAGTTCTCCATGAAGGACCTGGGTGATGCCACCTACATTCTGGGATCCAGATCTATCGTGATAGATCAAAGAGGATGTTGGGACTTTCGCAGTCCAGATACATTGACACCATATTGAAAAGATTCAGTATGGAAGATTCTAAGAGCGGTAACCTACCGGCTTGTCATGGAATCACCCTCTCCAAAGAGATGTCTCCCAAGACTGATTTGGAAAGGGCTCGCATGTCGATTATACCTTACGCTTCTGCGGTAGGCTCTATAATGTATGCGATGTTATGTACTAGACCAGATGTAGCATACGCATTGAGCGTTGTAAGCCGGTATCAGGCAAACCCAGGGGAGAAGCACTAGATAGCAGTAAAGAACATTCTCAAGTACCTGAGGAGGACTAAGGAGATGTTCTTGGTGTATGGCGGAAAGGACTCCAGATCGAGGCCTTTGCTGACTCTAGCTTCCAGAGTGACAAGGATGACTCCAAGTCCATATCGGGTTATGTCTTTATCCTCAATGGAGGGGCGGTATATTGGAAGAGTTCCAAGTAGGACACCGTTGCTGACTCAACGATTGAAGCGGAGTACATAGCTGCTTGCGATGCCGCAAAAGAAGCTGTTTGGATGAAGAAGTTTCTCACAGAACTTCAGGTGGTTCCTACCAGTGTTGATCTAATACCTCTGTATTGCGGCAACAATGGCGCTATAGCTTTAGCGAAGGAACCCAGGTCCCATCAGAAGTCCAGACACATCTTAAGGCGGTATCACCTGATCAGGGAGATCGTAGATCGCCGGGAGATCGAGGTGAAGAGAGTAGATACAGAGAATAACACTGCTAATCCATTCACTAAGGCCATTCCTCAGACGCAGTTCAAGAGGCTATTCGAGATGATAGGTCTGCGATATGTCAGTACATGGCCCTAGTGTAAGTGGGAGATTGTTAGTGTTTATGCCCTAGAGGCCATTACTATATCATACTAGTTTATATATTACTTAATGGAAGCTTGGGATATTCACAGCTGTATTAACAGTCTTGCTAAAAATGGTAGTATGCTACTTGGTTTGTTTCTATTTTAATATGTGCATATGTTTCTTTTAACATATCGCTTATACATATTAGTAGAGCCCTTAGGATCTTTGCTTGATTACCAGTGTTGTGATGGCAGTCATACTAGTGGGGGATGTGTAGTCTATAAGCACATCCTATACAGGTCCCTGGTCGTAGGATTATCGAGACGGGGCATTGATACTCCGGAGTAGACTGGTGTATACGCTTCTCATCCCAGCATGGGGAGATGGTCTGTCTCACAGCTATCAGTACGTCGTACTGGAGATAGTATGCAGGTGCTCGTTAGGTTATGGGTACACCGGATAGGACTCACCGGGAACTGCAGGTTGGTATTATAACCATCGTCAGATAGCAGTTCCCAGGTGACATGAGTATAGCTTAGTCCGTCGACTTGACACTGCTACTTCGCCTCGGGTGTGTTCCCGTTCTTAGATTACTACCTTACCACGGTTCAAAGGAGTCGTGCAAACAGGTAGTAGTTGGGTGCAGTCCCGAAGCACTTGGAGGCAGTGGAGGCCAGTCTCTCCCGTTATTGGGGGTTGATATCGCGCTGTGTATGGAGAGCCATTACGCAAAGTCCCTAGCCAGGGCAAGCGAGATTTACTGGTAGGTTCCAGTAGTTTCTCAAGGTGTAATGGGCTACACTCCGACACGACTTATACCGCTATTTGGGGTCTGATGTTTACCATCCCCTAGGCCCGATATGCGATAGTCCTAGACGAACAGACCGGACTATACGGAGATTGTCACATACAGGCTCACTAGGAGTTCGGATGGGTTTCCTCATCGTCCTTTTTATCGATATCTACCTAGGAAACGTTACGTACAGCTAGTACCGCTTGCGGCCTGTGGTTAAACCCACTGCCAGCGTAGTGTCGAGTCTTTAGAGTCCCACACATAGAGTTTTCCTGCACCGAGCAAAAAGTGTAGAGGCCGTATGGTTTTACGGCAGGGCCGTGATCACTTACGTACATTTGTGCACGTACTATGATCGGGCAGATAATACTAGCGGGCTTTGGTTTAAGCCATATTCTAGTATTATACAGATGGGTTTATTTAGTCAAAGATTATCCGTGTTTTTCGGAAATACGTATGGGAGGGGCAGTCTCGTAATTTTTCGGGAAGCTTCTAGAAGAAGGTGACTCATTTGTGTTTATTTCCTTTTAGGATTTAAACTAAATGAGGTGGAGGATGAGGTATATGTTTACATTAAATGCTTAATGACTCATGATGTGATTCACACTTAGAATTAAATGAAGCATGCTAGATATTATCTTGATATTATTAAGAGAGATATTATTATGCTTCATATTATTCTAGCATGAGAATTATTCATTTCATTATTACAAAACACTTCTCTCGCCTGAAGTCTTCATCTTCTTCCTCAAAACCCTAAAAGCTCTTATGAGTTGAGAATTCTAGGGTTTAAGTGACTAATTAATCCATCTAAATACTCTACACCCTCTAGGACTTCTAGACTAGCAAGCTAGAAGCCGTAGTTATCTCAGATTTGAGATTGGAGCTCGGACTATAGACTCTCGGGTGGATCGTCTTTGACTCGAGAAGGCCGTTGAGGTACCCATATTCCATAGAGCCTACGAGATGTGGAGTACAGCGATGAAGACCCGAAGGAGTTGTAACGTGAGGTATAACTTCGAATCCGAGTAGTTAAACCTCAAGTAGTTTGCTAGCTACGGTTTGTGTTCGATCCTGGGTTTGATTCGATGTTGCGAAGCTCGTAAAAATCTTTTTTTGCTAATTCCGCCTCCCCGCGGACACGTGGGGTGCGTGACATCGACTTACACGGCCATCTACTAAAATTTCTGACGAGTATTCGATCAGGTTATCGGGAATCTTGTTGAATTACCCGACTGGTTATCGAAAAGTGTTTTCAATATTGAGACTAAAATGCGGGGTTTATAATTGTTAGGTTTATGATGTCTAAGGAATTCATTTAGTAAGGCATGAAATCCAAAGTATGTGATACATTTGGTTTATGATGTCTATGGTGGTTGCGGATTCCAATTGTTGTAGTTTTTCACTTTCTTTTCTGCGACCGTAAGTGTAATATGTAGTGTATCGTAGGTTTCGTTGCTATACGTCAACAACAATTGGGATACGCATATTTACTGTCACGACCCGAGAGTTTCGACTCGTGACCGGCACTTAACCACGCAACGTCTACAGGCGTAACGCGGCTAAGTAAGCCGAACCCAGAAATCAAACCAATAAATATAGAGTGATTTAAAACATTTCGTAAAAACAGTCATGCGTGTCCGAAAAAAACATCTTATTAATTTAGTAGAAATCCTTTTAAGTTCAAGAGTTATCACTTCTATAATTTTGGTAACATTTCCTTTTTAAACATTTGCCCCACAAATCGGGTAAAAGCAAGGTGTAGCAGAAATAACAAGTGAAATGAATAAAGCATCCCAATATGATATATGACGCCGTAGCGAAGAATACACAGTAAAGCAAGGACAATATAGCAAAGGTGAGACTGCATAAAAAAAAGCCGGCTCACATGCGAGCTCGACACCAGAGTACAAAATCATACACATCGTCCTCACAACTGTCTCTAAGTCAATACAGAAAGGTAGATGGAGAATACTAGATACATCAATATACAACTGAAAGATAACAGATACCGTACAAAACCCACCTATCAGCAAAAAGGCTAACTCGCCTCAGAAAGGGTATCTGTGCCAAAAGATGCGGTAAACAGCCAGCCGCGACTACTCCCAAGGGCAACCTGCAAATACTGTGGCACAACGGGAGTGAGTTGCCAACTCGTGAATAGAGATAACATATAAAGGTAATCGCGAGCATGCACATACAGCGTGGCTCTACTAATGCCAGCAGATGATATCAATGCATACCAAACAGTGGATGCGATAGTAATGCAAGTGCTCTATCAGGTAAGCGCTACAGGATGAGATATATAGTAATCAATACCGAGCATGGGACAAATAATATCTACATGGAATATGTCAACATGGAAAACACTAGACGGTGCCTCAGGCTGCACCCAAATCCCAAATACACTCAGGCGCTGGCACACCCATCGGCCCTCAAATCCTGTACATCTCTGAGAAATCACGAGTGCCCAACATCGGCACCCAAAATATCATAAAATACTCGTGTCCAGCATCGACACGCAAATCCTCATGTATCGGGCTCCGTCAGTCCGGATCGGCCCCACGGGGTCCGTCTGCGGTGTCGGCCCTCGGCCCCGGCAGTACGGATCATCCCGCATCCATCTCTCGACTCTGGTCAGTATCCTCCAGACAACTGCCAGGTCCAACCAATCACCGGTAGGTACTCGCCCGCCTCCAGGCTCAATCGGCAAAACCCATCGATCATCTCGCCGAGGGGAACCATACCGGGCCCACCACGAACCCGCAAACGGATCATCACTCCTCGAATCGGGTTTCAAGCACACGTCTCAGCACCGAGAAAACGCGTGGTGGACGCACCAAAATATCATATCACGAGGTACCGGGTTTTTCAAAATAGTACATCTTTCCTTAAATAATTCCACGATCCTCAAAACCAGAAATCACATGAAAATCCATCACTAATAAATAAATCCAATGCGAGGTACAATGTAATCAATCCATGGTAGGTGTATAAGGGAAAAACCGCTTTTTAAAATAGTTTCCGTTTTTAAAGATGTCATGCGGCTCCCAATTTCTAGGAAATCATAATCAATCACATGTAAGATGAACTACAACAATATACAACAGTATAATCATGGCAGTTCTACAGTGAGTGTGGCATGGCAATTACTAACGGTGTGTGTGTAGCATGCAAAATAGTGACCGTGCAACATAAACCGTTAGTAATAGTGCGGTATTCTATCAGTTCTAAGCAATATATATATATATATATGGCAGAGAATGCAATATGCGATGACAATCCATGGTATGGTATATGCAGTATATAACAATAAGGTCCTATCATCCCTGACGCATAACGCCATGCGGGCGATATCCCCGTAGATGTGAAATCTACTCACCGAAGTCCCGCGCTAAGTGTATCCAACAACTTGCTTGCCCTTCTTCGCAGCGTCCGTCTCACTGGCCTGCGAACCTAGAATCACATAACACATATCATACATAAGCTCAATTTCACAGAAACGCGACATTACAGTCCCACTAGAAACTCGTGTCGCAAACCAATCGCGCGTGTGCGCGATACGCTAAAACGTGTGATCACGCGCCTGAAACTACCCCGACGCGCCGCGATACGCAGAAAACCCCAAACCCACTCACGTATCACGCGTGTCGTAAAGATTTAGAAAAACGGCAAAACAGGTAATTGGTCTCAGATTTTGATACAGAAAGATTTTTATAAAAATAAATATATCAAGAAACCCCAAATATTAGCAGACACCAACCCCCAAAACCCCAACCAAAAACCCTTCCATCTGGCCGTAATTTGCGGCCAGAATGAGTTATTTGGCGGCCTGGGTAGGGGGGTGGGCTCCCGGGTTTGGTGTGTGCACTCCATACATCCTGTGTATATCCCAGTAATTACAATTTCATTTTAAGACAACCCGGGTAGCAGCAGTTTCCACAGAACCCAATTTCAAGTTTAAAATCACATTTTAGCACTAAAATGATACTTAGGGGTATTTTTCTGAAATCTGAGACAAAACCGAGTCTAAAATCACCTATATAACTCATTACCAAGCTAATCAAGCCATAAAAAGTGAATTTTTCTCACAACCTCACTAAATCCCTTTATAATGCATAAAACAAGCATAAAAGTGATAATTTGCTAGAAATTCTATAAGTTATGAACAAGAGGATGCTAGGGGTGAGTTAGTACCTTCAAAATACCCTAAGAAGCACCAAAACTCCAGATCTAGCCTCAAGTATGCAGTCTTGCCACTAAACACCTCAAATGAGCCAAAAACCCAAGGTTTTGTGGAAAAAGGTTGGATTTATGTGGGGCTTGTGCATGAACCAAAAGAGAAATGAAAAGGGATGAGAAATGAAGAAATGATGTGTTTGTTGCTGCTGCTCTCTGCTGGAAATTCCCAGAAATTGAAAAGAGAGGGAGAAGAGAAAGAAATTGGTCAAAAGTCAACTTTTCTTACCTACCCACCATACCTCATTGTTTAATTGGGAATTTGAATTATAAAATGGGTTTTAACTTGTTGAAATGGGGGAAAAAGATTAGCAACCAAGCAAGAAAAGAAAAAGGTTATCATGTTACATTTTTTTTTGAAAACATGCACACTTGCTAATTAACCCGAAAACGTCTAAACGAATTTCAAGGCGTTACAATCTACCCCCCTTAAAGAAATTCGGTCCCCGAATTTAAAATCTAACAATACATACCTTCAAAAAGATGGGGATACATCTTCATCATCTCGCTTTCGGTCTCCCAAGTGACCTCCTCACGGTTCTGACCACGCCAAAGTACCTTAACTGAAGCGATGTCCTTCGATCTCAATTTCTTCACTTGTCGATCCAAGATCATCACCGGCTGCTCTGTATAGGAAAGGTCGCGCTCCAGCTGGATCGTCGGGTGCTGAATCGCATGCGAAGGATCATGAAGATATCTGCGGAGCATCGAGACATGAAATACCGGGTGCACGTCTGGAAAACTGGGCGGAAGGGCTAAACGGTAGGCTACTGCACCAACACGCTCGAGGATCTCGAAGGGCCCCACATACCTGGGACTGAGCTTCCCCTTCTTCCCAAACCTCATCACACCTTTCATTGGGGAGACCCTCAAGAAAACATGATCACCAACAGAAAACTCAAGTCTGCGTCGCCGACGGTCTGCATAAGATCTCTGCCTACTCTGGGCTGCTCTCATCCTATCGCGAATCAATTGGATCTTCGCGGTCGTCTCCTCAACGATCTGTGGCCCTAAGATACTGCCCTCACTGAGCTCTGTCCAACAAGTGGGCGACCTGCATCTCCTCCCATAAAGAGCCTCAAATGGTGCCATCTGAATGGTCTCCTGGTAGCTGTTATTGTAGGAGAACTCTACTAAGGGCAAATGATGATCCCAGCTACCTCCGAAATCTAATACACAAGCTCTGAGCATGTCCTCGAGAGTCTGAATGGTCCGCTCTGACTGTCCGTCGGTCTGCGGATGAAAAGCCGTGCTGAAACTCAAGCGAGTGCCCAAAACCTCCTGAAGCCTCTGCCATAGTCTACTGGTAAACTGGGTGCCTCTGTCGGACACAATGCACGTCGGGACTCCGTGTAGTCGCACTATCTCGTCAATGTAGATCTGGGCATACTGAGTAAATCCGAAAGTCGTCTTCACCGGTAGGAAGTGAGCCGCTTTCGTCAAACGATCCACGATCACCCAGATGGAGTCATACCCCCGACTAGTCCTGGGTAGACCCACCACGAAATCCATCGAAATCTGTTCCCATTTCCACTCCGGAATGGGTAACGGCTGTAGCTCTCCCGCGGGCCTCTGGTGCTCAGCCTTGACTTGCTGACAAGTCAGGCATCTCGACACAAAATCTGCGATGTCCCTCTTCATTCCGTCCCACCAATAAACATCTCTCATATCATGATACATCTTGGTGGAACCGGGATGGACGCTATATACCGATCGATGTGCCTCCTCAAGAATCTCGTGCCTCAGTCCCTCAGCATCTGGTACGCACAGTCTGACTCCAAATCGTAGTATCCCCTGACCATCGATCACGAACTCGGAAAATCTGCCCTGTCCAATCTGTGCCATGATCTCTGAACATCGGTCATCACTGAGCTGTGCCTCACGTATACGATCGATCAACTGTGGGCGTGCATGGACATGCGCTATCTGTCCTCCAATCGGCGTGAACTCGAACTGTATCCGGCTGTCGCATAATATCTGCCAATCTGCGGACGACTGCCCCTGTACTGCGCTCAAACAAGATAGACTACTCCCGGGCCTCCTGCTCAAAGCATCCGCCACCACATTTGCCTTACCCGGGTGATATAAGATCTCGCAGTCGTAATCCTTCACTAACTCCATCCATCGACGCTGCCGAAGGTTCAGGTCCCGCTGCTGGAATATGTATTTCAGACTCTTATGATCCGTGAATATCTGGCACGACTCGCCGTATAGATAATGTCGCCAGATCTTAAGTGCGAAGACCACTGCAGCCATCTCTAAGTCATGAGTGGGGTAGTTTTGTTCATGTCTCTTCAATTTTCGCGAAGCATACGCGATCACCCTGTCGTGCTGCATCAAAACGCATCCCAGCCCCACTCAAGAAGCATCACAAAAGACCACAAATCCGCCCGGTCCGGAAGGTAAAGATAACACCGGTGCCGTCGTCAGCCGAGTCCACAGCTGCTGAAAACTGTACTCGCACTCCTCCGTCCAATCGAAGGGAACTCCCTTCCGGGTCAACCCGGTCAACGGTGTAGCAATACGGGAGAAGTCCTGCACAAAACGCCTGTAGTAACCGGCCAACCCCAAAAAGCTGCGAATCTCTGTCACCGATGTGGGTTTGGGCCAACGCTGAACGGCCTCGATCTTCCTCGGGTCTACACATATACCGTCTCGTGAAATCACGTGTCCCAAGAAGTCTACGCTGTCCAGCCAAAAAGCACACTTGGAGAATTTCGCATAAAGCTGGTGCTCCCTCAAGGTCTGCAATGTAATCCGCAGGTGCTGCTTGTGCTCCTCACTACTCCGGGAATACACCAAGATATCGTCAATGAAGACTATGATGAACAGATCCAAATATGGCCGGAAAATACGGTTCATCAAGTCCATGAATGCTGCTGGCGCATTGGTGAGTCCGAACGACATCATCAGAAACTCGTAATGGCCGTAGCGCGTACGGAAAGCTGTCCTGAGAATGTCCTCCTGTCGAACCCGCAGCTGATGATACCCGATCGTAAATCGATCCTCGAAAAGTACCCTGCCCCCTGAAGCTGGTCGAACAAATTGTCGATACGCGGCAAAGGATACCTGTTCCGCACTGTCACCCTGTTCAGCTGCCGGTAGTCGATACACAGACGCAAACTGCCGTCCTTCTTCTTGACGAACAGGACTGGAGGACCCCAAGGAGAAACACTGGGTCGAATAAGTCCCTTGTCCAGCAAGTCTTGCAACTGACCCTTCAACTCTCGAAGTTCCGCCGGGGCCATCCGATAAGGCGGTATGGAAATAGGCCCCGAGCCAGGAACCAAATCAATACAGAAAGAAATGGCGCGCTCGGGCGGCAACCCAGGAAGCTCGTCAGGGAACACATCAGGAAACTCGCTAACAACCGGAACCTGATCCAATGGAACCTGTGTAGCACTAGCATCGCAAACATAGGCGAGAAATCCCTGACATCCCTTCCTCAAAAGCTGTCCAGCGCGAAAAGAAGAAATCACACTGTGAGGGGCGGCACCACGGTCTCCCAACACAACAAAAACCGACTCGCCGGGAAAGCAGAATCTAACTGTCTTCTCACGGCAGTCCACAGAAGCATAGCATGTGGCTAACCAATCCATGCCTAGAAGAACGTCGAAGTCCAACATCTCAAGAAGGATCAAGTCGACAGGCAACTCCCTCTCGCCAATATAGACGGTACAGGATCGGAACACGTGCCTAGCAACAAACGACTCTCCCACAGGAGTGGTCACCACAAGCGGCTGATCAAGCAAGCCGGACTCTCTACCCAGACTCGGCACAAAGTGCGTGGATACGTACGAGTGTGTGGATCCGGGATCGAACAATACGTGTGCATCAACTGTACAAACAGGAAGGATACCTGAAACCACTGCATTGGACGCCTGCGCGTCCTGATGTGTCAAAGCAAAAACCCTCGCCTGTCCACCACCTGTGACTGACTGCCCTCTGCCTCGGTCATCTCGCCCCCTCTGAGCAACTCCTCCACGCCCACGACCTTGCTGTGTATGAGTCTGGCGCGGAGCAACGGTAGGTACAACGGGCAACGCCCTCTGGGGTGGTGAAGGTGGTAAGGTAACATGCGGTGCTGCTGCCTCCCTCCGGTGTGTCTCGGGACAATCCCTAACGAGGTGAAGTAGGCTGCCGCATCTAAAGCAACCCCGCGGTGACTGCTGACCCTCTCGTGGATATGAACTAAACATCTGGCTCCGTCCCGAATCTCTGCCACTCCCCGTACCTGGACGATACCTGTCGCGGCGTCTGAATGTCTGTCTCCGTGCGGAAATACTGGTACGAACTCTTTTCGGCTCTGGAACTACCGAAGTCTCAGCAAGGTGCTCCTCGACCACTAGGGCTGCGTCTACAGCTGCTGCATAGGTCTCGTAGTGCTGCGCGCTGATCGCGAGGAACAGTGGTGTAAGCAAGCCTCGAACAAATCTCCTGACTCGCAACTCTTCGGTAGCCACTAAATATGGGGCATAGACTGCTAGCTCTGTAAACAGCACGTCATACTCTGCCACTGTCATCCCTGGCGTCTGGCGCAAGGACTCAAATCTGCGTGCTCGGGCATCCCTAACACTCTGGGGAAGGAAACGGGCTAGAAATATGGTCACGAACTCCGTCCAGGTCATAGGAGGAAGACCTGCTGCTCTGCCCTTCTCAACTGAATCACACCACTTCTGCGCAAGACCTTCCAGGCGAAAGCTCGCGAACTCGACCCATCTCGCATCTGCGCATCTGAAGGAATGGCATATTCGGGCCATCCTGTCTATGAAAGACTGGGGGTCCTCGGCTGTATCGGTGCCTGTGAATACCGGAGGCTTCAGCCTCATGAACTCTGATAGCGACACTGTGATCACCTCTGTGGCTGCAGGGACAGCTGGCTGTGTGGTAGGTACCATCGCGGTCTCTGGAACAGATGGAGCTACCTCGGGTCGCTGGGCTCGAAGCGTCTCAACTAGCGATCCTATCATCTGGCGCATCTCCTGCATGCTAGATCCCACCGTATGGCGCATCTCCTGCATACCAGCCCCTAGCGTGGCGATCTGATCTGTCACGGCAGGAACAGCCTGCTCGGGTACAACCGGTGTACTGCCCGGATCAGTCCTCGTCTCGGACGAGTCAACTCGAATCTCGGCCCTCGCGGCCGCTCTCTGTGCCCTCGTAGTCTTAGGCGGCATAATGGCTGAAAGAAAATTAGGATTCGATAAGAACACGGAAATCGAATCGCAAGAATATAAGGAGGGATCAAATTAATAAGTCCTAAGGTCGCGTAGGCGGAGTACCGTGTCGTGAGTATGCCGCGGAACATACACACGCCACGCTACCCTGCTGCAGCTACCTACTCCATCATACCAGGGTCATCCAACACTCCGAAGGTAAAACCTACGCTCTGATACCAACTTTGTCACGACCCGAGAGTTTCGACTCGTGACCGGCACTTAACCACGCAACGTCTACAGGCGTAACGCGGCTAAGTAAGCCGAACCCAGAAATCAAACCAATAAATATAGAGTGATTTAAAACATTTCGTAAAAACAGTCATGCGTGTCCGAAAAAAACATCTTATTAATTTAGTAGAAATCCTTTTAAGTTCAAGAGTTATCACTTTTATAATTTTGGTAACATTTCCTTTTTAAACATTTGCCCCACAAATCGGGTAAAAGCAAGGTGTAGCAAAAATAACAAGTGAAATGAATAAAGCATCCCAATATGATATACGACGCCATAGCGAAGAATACACAGTAAAGCAAGGACAATATAGCAAAGGTGAGACTGCATAAAAAAAAGCCGGCTCACATGCGAGCTCGACACCAGAGTACAAAATCATACACATCGTCCTCACAACTGTCTCTAAGTCAATACAGAAAGGTAGATGGAGAATACTAGATACATCAATATACAACTGAAAGATAACAGATACCGTACAAAACCCACCTATCAGCAAAAAGGCTAACTCGCCTCAGAAAGGGTATCTGTGCCAAAAGATGCGGTAAACAGCCAGCCGCGACTACTCCCAAGGGCAACCTGCAAATACTGTGGCACAACGGGGGTGAGTTGCTAACTCGAGAATAGAGATAACATATAAAGGTAATCGCGAGCATGCACATACAGCGTGGCTCAACTAATGCCAGCAGATGATATCAATGCATACCAAACAGTGGATGCAATAGTAATGCAAGTGCTCTATCAGGTAAGCGCTACAGGATGAGATATATAGTAATCAATACCGAGCATGGAACAAATAATATCTACATGGAATATGTCAACATGGAAAACACTAGACGGTGCCTCAGTCTGCACCCAAATCCCAAATACACTCAGGCGCCGGCACACCCATCGGCCCTCAAATCCTGTACATCTCTGAGAAATCATGAGTGCCCAACATCGGCACCTAAAATATCATAAAATACTCGTGTCCAGCATCGACACGCAAATCCTCATGTATCGGGCTCCGTCAGTCCGGATCGGCCCCACGGGGTCCGTCTGCGGTGTCGGCCCTCGGCCCCGGCAGTACGGATCATCCCGCATCCATCTCTCGACTCTGGTCAGTATCCTCCGGACAACTGCCAGGTCCAACCAATCATCGGTAGGTACTCGCCCGCCTCCAGGCTCAATCGGCAAAACCCATCGATCATCTCGCCGAGGGGAACCATACCGGGCCCACCACGAACCCGCAAACGGATCATCACTCCTCGAATCGGGTTTCAAGCACACGTCTCAGCACCGAGAAAACGCGTGGTGGACGCACCAAAATATCATATCACGAGGTACCGGGTTTTTCAAAATAGTACATCTTTCCTTAAATAATTCCACGGTCCTCAAAACCAGAAATCACATGAAAATCCATCACTAATAAATAAATCCAATGCGAGGTACAATGTAATCAATCCATGGTAGGTGTATAAGGGAAAAACCGCTTTTTAAAATAGTTTCCGTTTTTAAAGATGTCATACGGCTCCCAATTTCTAGGAAATCATAATCAATCACATGTAAGATGAACTACAACAATATACAACAGTATAATCATGGCAGTTCTATAGTGAGTGTGGCATGGCAATTACTAACGGTGTGTGTGTAGCATGCAAAATAGTGCCCGTGCAACATAAACCGTTAGTAATAGTGCGGTGTTTTATCAGTTCTAAGCAATATATATATATATGGCAGGGAATGCAATATGCGATGACAATCCATGGTATGGTATATGCAGTATATAACAATAAGTTCCTATCAGCCCTGACGCATAACGCCATGCGGGCGATATCCCCGTAGATGTGAAATCTACTCACCGAAGTCCCGCGCTAAGTGTATCCAACAACTTGCTTGCCCTTCTTCGCAGCGTCCGTCTCACTGGCCTGCGAACCTAGAATCACATAACACATATCATACATAAGCTCAATTTCACAGAAACGCGACATTACAGTCCCACTAGAAACTCGTGTCGCAAACCAATCGCGCGTGCGCGCGATACGCTAAAACGTGTGATCACGCGCCTGAAACTACCCCGACGTGCCGCGATACGCAGAAAACCCCAAACCCACTCACGTATCACGCGTGTCGTAAAGATTTAGAAAAACGGCAAAACAGGTAATTGGTCTCAGATTTTGATACAGAAAGATTTTTATAAAAATAAATATATCAAGAAACCCCAAATATTAGCAGACACCAACCCCCAAAACCCCAACCAAAAACCCTTCCATCTGGCCGCAATTTGCGGCCAGAATGAGTTATTTGGCGGCCTGGGTAGGGGGGTGGGCTCCCGGGTTTGGTGTGTGCACTCCATACATCCTGTGTATATCCCAGTAATTACAATTTCATTTTAAGACAACCCGGGTAGCAGCAGTTTCCACAGAACCCAATTTCAAGTTTAAAATCACATTTTAGCACTAAAATGATACTTAGGGGTATTTTTCTGAAATCTGAGACAAAACCGAGTCTAAAATCACCTATATAACTCATTACCAAGCTAATCAAGCCATAAAAAGTGAATTTTTCTCACAACCTCACTAAATCCCTTTATAATGCATAAAACATGCATAAAAGTGATATTTTGCTAGAAATTCTATAAGTTATGAACAAGAGGATGCTAGGGGTGAGTTAGTACCTTCAAAATACCCTAAGAAGCACCAAAACTCCAGATCTAGCCTCAAGTATGCAGTCTTGCCACTAGACACCTCAAATGAGCCAAAACCCAAGGTTTTGTGAAGGAAAAAGGTTGGATTTATGTGGGGCTTGTGCATGAACCAAAAGAGAAATGAAAAGGGATGAGAAATGAAGAAATGATGTGTTTGTTGCTGCTGCTCTCTGCTGGAAATTCCCAGAAATTGAAAAGAGAGGGAGAAGAGAAAGAAATTGGTCAAAAGTCAACTTTTCTTACCTACCCACCATACCTCATTGTTTAATTGGGAATTTGAATTATAAAATGGGTTATAACTTGTTGAAATGGGGGAAAAAGATTAGCAACCAAGCAAGAAAAGAAAAAGGTTATCATGTTACATTTTTTTTTTGAAAACATGCACACTTGCTAATTAACCCGAAAACGTTTAAACGAATTTCAAGGCGTTACAATCTACCCCCCTTAAAGAAATTCGGTCCCCAAATTTAAAATCTAACAATACATACCTTCAAAAAGATGGGGATACATCTTCATCATCTCGCTTTCGGTCTCCCAAGTGACCTCCTCACGGTTCTGACCACGCCAAAGTACCTTAACTGAAGCGATGTCCTTCGATCTCAATTTCTTCACTTGTCGATCCAAGATCATCACCGGCTGCTCTGTATAGGAAAGGTCGCGCTCCAGCTGGATCGTCGGGTGCTGAATCGCATGCGAAGGATCATGAAGATATCTGCGGAGCATCGAGACATGAAATACCGGGTGCACGTCTGGAAAACTGGGCGGAAGGGCTAAACGGTAGGCTACTGCACCAACACGCTCGAGGATCTCGAAGGGCCCCACATACCTGGGACTGAGCTTCCCCTTCTTCCCAAACCTCATCACACCTTTCATTGGGGAAACCCTCAAGAAAACATGATCACCAACAGAAAACTCAAGTCTGCGTCGCCGACGGTCTGCATAAGATCTCTGCCTACTCTGGGCTGCTCTCATCCTATCGCGAATCAACTGGATCTTCGCGGTCGTCTCCTCAACGATCTGTGGCCCTAAGATACTGCCCTCACTGAGCTCTGTCCAACAAGTGGGCGACCTGCATCTCCTCCCATAAAGAGCCTCAAATGGTGCCATCTGAATGGTCTCCTGGTAGCTGTTATTGTAGGAGAACTCTACTAAGGGAAAATGATGATCCCAGCTACCTCCGAAATCTAATACACAAGCTCTGAGCATGTCCTCGAGAGTCTGGATGGTCCGCTCTGACTGTCCGTCGGTCTGCGGATGAAAAGCCGTGCTGAAACTCAAGCGAGTGCCCAAAACCTCCTGAAGCCTCTGCCATAGTCTACTGGTAAACTGGGTGCCTCTGTCGGACACAATGCACGTCGGGACTCCGTGTAGTCGCACTATCTCGTCAATGTAGATCTGGGCATACTGAGTAAATCCGAAAGTCGTCTTCACCGGTAGGAAGTGAGCCGCTTTCGTCAAACGATCCACGATCACCCAGATGGAGTCATACCCCTGACTAGTCCTGGGTAGACCCACCACGAAATCCATCGAAATCTGTTCCCATTTCCACTCCGGAATGGGTAACGGCTGTAGCTCTCCCGCGGGCCTCTGGTGCTCGGCCTTGACTTGCTGACAAGTCAGGCATCTCGACACAAAATCCGCGATGTCCCTCTTCATTCCGTCCCACCAATAAACATCTCTCATATCATGATACATCTTGGTGGAACCGGGATGGACGCTATATACCGATCGATGTGCCCTGGCCAGGGACTTTGCGTAATGGCTCTCTGACACAGCGCGATATCAACCCCCAATACCGGGAGAGACGAATCCTGTCTAACCACCACTGCCTCCAAGTGCTCGGGACTGCACCCAACTGCTACCTGTTTGCACGACTCATTAGAGCCATGGTAGGGTAGCAATCTAAGAACAGTGGGACACACTCGAGGTGAAGTAGCAGTGTCAAGTCTGCGGACTATGCTGTACTCATGTCACCTGGGAACTGTTCACTGACGACTGGTATAAAACCAACCAACAGTTCCCTGTGAGTCCTGTCCGGTGTACCCGTAACCTAACGAGCACCTGTATACTATCTCCAGTACGACGTACTGACGGCTGTAGGACAGACCATCTCCCCAATTGGGATGAGAAGCGTACACACTAGTCTACTCCGGAGTATCGATGCCCTGTCTCGATAATCCAACGACTAGGGACCTGAATAAGGATGTGCTTGTAGACTACCCAGCCCCCACTAGTGTGACTGCCATCACAACGCTGGTAGTCAAGCAAGATTCTAAGAGCTCTATCAATACGTATACTCACATATTAAGATAGAAAAACCAAGTAGCATACTACCATGTTTAGCAAGACTGTTATATACATGTGAATATCCCAAGCTTCCATTAAGTAATATACAAACTAGTATGATACAATAATGTCCCCTAGGGCATATACACTAACAATCTCCCACTTGCACTAGGGCCATGTACTGGCATATCGAAGACCGATGATCTCGAGTAGCCTCTCGAACTGAATCTGAGGTAGGGCCTTCGTGAATGGATCAGCAATGTTCTCTTCAGAAGCAACTCTCCGAACCTCGATCTCCTGACGATCAATGATCTCCCTGATCAGGTGATACCGCCTTAAGATGTGTCTGGACTTCTGATGGGACCTTG
Source organism: Agapanthus africanus (assembly GCA_030015575.1). Taxonomy (NCBI): domain Eukaryota; kingdom Viridiplantae; phylum Streptophyta; class Magnoliopsida; order Asparagales; family Amaryllidaceae; genus Agapanthus; species Agapanthus africanus. The sequence continues at coordinate 77,728,487 of CM057343.1, forward strand.
GTTCCTTTGCTAAAGCTATAGCTCCGTTGTTGTCGCAATACAGAGGTATTGGATCAACTATGGTAGGAACCACCTGAAGTTCTGTTAGGAACTTCTTCATCCAGACTGCTTCTTTTGCGGCATCGCAAGCAGCTATATACTCCGCTTCCATCGTCGAGTCAGCAACGGTGTCCTGCTTGGAGCTCTTCCAGCACACCGCCCCTCCATTGAGGGTAAAGACATAACCCGACATGGACTTGGAATCGTCCTTATCACTCTGGAAGCCGGAATCAGCAAAGGCCTCCAACCTGAGGTCTTTTCCGCCGTAAACCAAGAACATCTCCTTAGTCCTTCTCAGGTACTTGAGAATGTTCTTTACTGCTATCCAGTGCTTCTTCCCTGGGTCTGACTGATACCGGCTTACCACGCTCAGTGCGTAAGCTACATCTGGTCTGGTGCACAACATCGCATACATTATAGAGCCTATCGCAGAAGCGTAGGGTATAAAAGACATGCGTTCCCTTTCCAAATCAGTCTTGGGAGACATCTCTTTGGAGAGGGTGATTCCGTGACAAGCCGGTAGATTACCGTGCTTAGAATCTTCCATACTGAATCTTTTCAGTACAGTGTCGATATACCTGGACTGCGAAAGTTCCAACATCCTCTTGGATCTATCACGATAGATCCAGATCCCCAGAATGTAAGAGGCATCACCCAGGTCTTTCATGCAGAACCTGTGTGACAAGAATCCTTTGACAGATTGTGGCATAGGAATGTCATTTCCTATCAATAGAATGTCATCCACGTACAAGACGAGGAATACGACACTTCTGGCTACAACTTTACTATATATGCACGGTTCATCTAGATTTTTGATAAAGTCATATTCTTTGACTGTCTCATCAAAACAGATGTTCCAACTCCGCGATGCCTGCTTTAGTCCATAAATGGACTTAAGCAGCTTGCATACTTTCCCGCTGCTCCCACTCTGATTGAAACCCTCTGGCTGATCCATATAGACGCATACTTCTAAATTTCCATTCAGAAAAGCCGTCTTTATATCCATCTGCCAGATTTCATAATCATGGAAGGCAGCAATAGCAAGAAGGACCCGAATGGATTTGAGCATAGCCACTGGAGAAAAAGTTTCGTCATAGTCCAAACCAGGTCTTTGACGAAAACCCTTTGCAACAAGTCTAGCCTTATAGGTTTCCACCTGTCCATCTACACCAATCTTTTTCTTGAAGATCCATTTGCATCCTATGGGTTTTACCCCATCTGGAGCAAAGTCCAAAGTCCATACTTTGTTGGTGTACATGGACTCCATTTCAGTCCGCATTGCATCTAGCCATAGTACCGAGTCGCCGCTCTGGATGGCCTGCTGGAAGTCAGTAGGTTCATCATCATCTATGATGCAATCCTCTCTATCCCCATCTATGAGAAAACCGTAGTATCTCTCAGACGGATGAGACGGCCTACTACTCCTGCGGAGGGGTGCGGGAATGTCCTGTTCTTCTTGAACTACCGATTCTACCAAACTTTCAGTATTAGTTTGTGGTTCTGGAATTTCTTCCAGTTCTATTTCGCTCCCACTTGATTCCTTTTCTAAAAACTGATGTTCTCGAAAATGGGCATTACGAGAAACAAATACCTTTTGTTCCTCTGCGTAATAGAATAGATATCCCCTGGAGTGCTTTGGATATCCCACAAACTTACACTTTACTGATCGTGCCTCGAGCTTGTCCACATGCTGCTTTTTAACAAAAGCTGGACATCCCCAAATTTTTATATACTGTAGATGGGGTTTCTTCCCGCTCCACATCTGATATGGAGTGGTAGGCACAGTCTTGGTAGGTACCATGTTCAAAAGATATGCCGCTGATTCTAGCGCATAACCCCAGAAAGATCGCGGTAACTCAGCATTACTCATCATGGATCGTACTATATCCAATAGGGTTCGATTCCGTCTCTCCAATACACCGTTTTGCTGTGGAGTGTATGGAGGAGTAAGCTGAGAGAGAATTCCTTTCTCTTTTAGTTAACCTAGGAACTCGGCACTCAAGTATTCATCACCTCGATCAGATCTAAGTGTCTTGATACTTTTGCCGGTTTGGTTTTCTACTTCATTCTTATACTCTTGGAATTTCTCAAAAGCCTCGGATTTATGTTTCATCAGATAAATGAATCCGTATCTTGAGTAATCATCCGTGAAAGTAATGAAATAGGAAAAACCACCTCTTGCATGCGTAGACATTGGACCACAAACATCGCTGTGTATGAGTCCTAAGAGCTCGCTCGCTCTTACTCCTTGTCCAGTAAATGAAGTCTTTGTCATCTTTCCTTTGAGACAAGATTGACAAGTGTCATAAGTTTGATATTCGAACGAGTCCAAATATCCTTCTCTATGAAACTTAGTCAACCTTCTCTCATTGATGTGACCCAGTCTACAATGCCATAAGAAAGCTTTATTTAAATCTGGAGACTTTCTTTTTAGTGTGTTCTGGACATTGAAAATTTGGAGTTGGTTTAAAACATATATACCGTTATTTAGTGTACCGGACCCAATCAAACCATGATTAAGGTGGATGTTAACAATATCTCTTACAAACGTGAAATCATAACCTTTATTTGATAACAAGGAAACTGATATGATATTACACGTTAAGCTTGGTATAAAAAAACAGTTATGTAAAACCAAAATGTGTCCACTCGTCAATCCTAGGTGATAATCACCGACGGACGCAGCTCCCACGCTAGCTCCGTTAGCAACCTTTAGAGTCATATCACCTTCCTTCAGCACTCTACGGTTTCTCAGTGCCTGCAATGAATTGCAAATATGAGATCCTGATCCGGTATCCAATACCCAGAAAGTAGAGTTGATCGACAGACAATTCTCAATTACAAACACACCTGAAGTCGAAGCCACAGCTTGCTTCGGTTCCTTGTTCTTGGCGTTCCACGCCTTGCAATCCTTCTTCCAGTGCCCTTTCCTGTGACAATGGAAGCACTCATCCTGGCCCACTACCGGTACCGCAAACTTTTTCTTTCCCTTCCCTCCCACCTTACTTACACCTCCTCTAGGTCTGGGGGCGGCCTTCTTCTTCCTTCCTTTGGCCCTAGCCTTGGACCCGGAAGAAGATGCACCGCTAACAAACATAGCGGGTGTTTCCCTTGCTTTCTGCAAGGTGCCCTCTGCACTCCTTAACATGTTCAGGAGTTCCGGAAGTTCAACTTCTTTTCTTTGAATGTTGAAGTTCAGGATAAACTGGACGTAAGTGGAAGGAAGGGACTGGAGAATAAGGTCTGTATAGAGCTCATTATCCAAAGTCGTCCCAAGGTCTGCGAGCTCTTCTATATAGCCGATCATCTTTAGGACATGTTCTTCTACCGATGACCCGACAGCCAACCTCGCTTGAATCAAGTTCTTTGAGGTCTCGTATCTTGCTATACGAGATTGCTCTCCATAAAGTTCCTTTGTATGGAGAAATATGGCATCTAGTTCCATATCCTCGTGCCTCCTCTGATGTTCATTGATCATCGAGGCAAGCACGATGCACTTGGCTTTCGCGCAATTGAAATCCCAGGTTTTGCGGATTTCCTTATCCGCATTACTGGATTTGGGACCAGGGACAGCAGGTGCCGTAGCGGTGAGGACGTACCCCAATTTGTTATAGGTCAAAGCCATTTTGACATTCCGCAGCCAATCTTTATAGTTTAGCCCTGTCAGTATATTTTTCTCTAAAAGTAACTTAAGTCCAGTCATTTTCAGGGTCGCTGCAATTAGGAGAGAGAGAAGAAAACTCTTTAGCATGATACTCTTGCAAGTTTAGAGTGGTTTTTAGTTTATCTAAACTGGATGGCTCCCACTGTTTCTCGAATCCTTCCTCAAACCATAAAAGAAGAATTAGCCAGGACTATTCTCACTGTACAATTCTTGCTTTAACCGTTCAGCCAGGCTAGTGTCGATACTTCGAGGGAGGTTTTCCAACGCTTTTGCGAAGTTCCTTAATTAAAGAACCTCTTTTCTCTGGGGGCGTAACCCTGCTGACACTTTTCTTGACACCTACTTGGTTTATAGCATTGATCGTTAAGTGACGAATATCCTGATAAGTAGCATATACTCACAGTAGGATCGGGATCTAAATATCATCGTATGATAATGTTGAAGGAATGCTACCAACATTCATCAAACTCCAAATGGTATGCATCTCTTTGCAAATTTCAGTTTCTTTAGAAATTCCCGATATAAGTTTTTTTTGCCCCATGCTCTTATGACCTTGGCGTTAGGTCAAAATATTAAAAGTCACATGTCAAGTTCTACCCATCATTATCTTGTCAATTTGAACCCATCCGTATATATCCTTGACGTTCGGCCAAAATGATAATACGAGTGTCCCAAACTAACTCATCTATCTATGCAACAAATGAATATCCAGTAGCTACCAAACACTATGCCTTGGCGTTAGGTCAAAATACATAGCTTGAATACTACTGAATACCCAGATGAAATGACGGTGGGCTATGATTGGTTTTGGCGAAACCGTGAACGTAGTGAACTTGATATAACCGAAGGAACCTGATAGCTTTTAAAAGGAGTGGTTAAAGCTCCGCATTTAAAAATATCTGTTTTAAAATTAACCGAGTGGTTTCTTTTAAATTGTTCCAACGATTTAAACTTTGGTTTATTTTCTTTGCATTATAGATAATGCGTCCCATCATTAACCTATCATTGCAGAGAACAACGAAAATATGACGTCCTCTTATGCCATCCGCATTCGCTACTGGGTCCCGTCATCACCCGTTAGGTTACTTAACTAACGACAGAGCGGGGACTGGGCTAGCGCGGGTGTAAAACATAAGTGACGTCTAAAATAGTATCATATATATAGATATTTTACATCCGTCTGACGCAATGATATTCATTCCAGATCACAGATGAACTTTATTGGGTTTGCAAGCAATCCGTATTTCTTTTGAGCCTGCAAGAAAAGACGGATTACACAGTTGTGATGAATAGCCATTACCCCACCCAAGACCCCAACGGGTACGCTAAACTACCCACCTGGCAGTTTGTGCACCCTACCTTGGGTCTGTCCTAGGAGCAAAAACGGTAAAATGAAATAATACAACGGTGGCTACAACCGTAACCTGGATGTGCCCCGCAAAATAATATTACAACAAATTACATTTACATCAAATGAATTAAATAATAACCCATCACATAACCCCGGCTAAACATCACAACAGTCCAATACAGTTCATATACACAAACAGATGAAATCCATTACAGAAATGTGCAACCACCTGCCAACCGACATACTAGCAGTTAGGGGAGGTTTACGAACACATTATACAAACACAGATATATTCCAACAAGCAAATACCGTATAATTTCGATCGATTAAACACATTTAATTTTGCTCCAATACTTCTCTGTAAATATGAAACCTGAGCAAAAATTAAAAACTTCCAGAAAACTCCAAATATCACAGAGAACCAACACAGGAAATTTGGGCTGGTGAATCGGCAACTCGGCGGCGGAATCGCGTCGGATCGGGGGGATTCGTCGCGGTTCCGCGGCGCTTTAGCCGATTCATGAGCCCAATTTTCTTGGGTGTTCTTCTACTATCATTTAATGCTTTCTGAAGGTCCCTGAAAAATTTTTGGACCTCATTTAAAAATCGACAGAAACCATGATATCGGGGTTTTCCGGTTTTGGTTTTTTCCGTTCGAAATTCATACAATTTTGCAAGTGAGTTAATTATTGTTTAGCGAGGCTCTGATACCACTGTAAGTCGATGTACAACACCCCACAACTTGCGGGGAGGCGGAAATATGAAAAACGATCTTGTTCTTATGCTAAACATCGACTAACCGCATGAATCGAAGCTAAACGATAACTAACAACAAACATAGAAGTTCTAAACTACTATGTAAAGGGATTATACCTAAAGAACCGTGTCCTTCATCTTTACGAACTCCACCTCTTACTCGGCCTTCTCCAAGTAGTAGACGATCCACCACGAGAGCTAAACTCCAAGCTTTGCCTCTAAACTTGAGGCAACTAGGTATCTTTAAGTGCTAATCAAAGTACCTAGATGAAATAGAGTATGGTTATGGATTAAGTAGTCTAACTAATCCTTGTACTCAACACATGAGAGGGGAGGATTAGGGTTTGAAGAGGGAGAGCTTGAGGAGAGAGAAGGTGAGAATAATCATGAAGTGAGAATAATGAGTTATGATAATATATATCAAGCATTTCTTTTTATCAAGAAAAGAAAATAAATCATTTAACAACCATGCTTGATAAATATCATGTGATGATTCATCTTCATGAGTCATTAAGCATTTATGATGCATTAATGACATGGATGAATCATCCATATGACTCACTAATCTCATTCATTGTATATGCCACCTTAACCTCCTTAGTCACCATCTTCTAGAAGCTTCTCGCGCAATTACGAGAACGCCCCTCCTATCCGTGAAAACACGGAAAAACTTTAGACTGTATAAATCCAATAACCGGATACTAGTAACTGGCTTAAACCAAAGCCGACTAGTAAAAACTGTCCGAAAGTCGTATGTGCGTAAACACACGTATGCGTCCGAACCCTTGTCGCAAAACCATACGACCTCTATATCGTTTCGCCTGGAGTAGGGAAACTCTCTGCGTGGGACTCTAGAACTCGACTACTACGCTGGCAGTGGGTTTAACCACAGACCGCAAGCGGCACTAGCTGTACGTAACGGTCCCCAGGTAGATGTCGATAAGAAGGCCGATGAGGAAACCCATCCGAACTCCTACTGAGTCTGATGTGACAATCTCCATACAGTCCGGTCCGTTCGTCTAAGACTATCGCATATCGGGCCTAGGGGGCGGCAAGCGTCAGTCCCCTAATAGCGGTATAAGTCGTGTCGGAGCGAAGCCCATTACACCCTGAGAAACTACTGGAACTTACCAGCAAATCTCGCTTGCCCTGGCCAGGGACTTTGCGTAATGGCTCTCTGACACAGCGCGATATCAACCCCCAATACCGGGAGAGACGAATCCTGTCTAACCGCCACTGCCTCCAAGTGCTCGGGACTGCACCCAACTGCTACCTATTTGCACGACTCATTAGAGCCGTGGTAGGGTAGCAATCTAAGAACAGTGGGACACACTCGAGGCGAAGTATCAGTGTCAAGTCTGCGGACTATGCTGTACTCATGTCACCTGGGAACTGTTCACTGACGACTGGTATAAAACCAACCAACAGTTCCCTGTGAGTCCTGTCCGGTGTACCCGTAACCTAACAAGCACCTGTATACTATCTCCATTACGATGTATTGACGGCTGTGGGACATACCATCTCCCCAACTGGGATGAGAAGCGTACACACTAGTCTACTCCGGAGTATCGATGCCCTGTCTCGATAATCCAACGACTAGGGACCTGAATAAGGATGTGCTTGTAGACTATCCAGCCCCCACTAGTGTGACTGCCATCACAACGCTGGTAGTCAAGCAAGATCCTAAGAGCTCTATCAATACGTATACTCACATATTAAGATAGAAAAACCAAGTAGCATACTACCATGTTTAGCAAGACTGTTATATACATGTGAATATCCCAAGCTTCCATTAAGTAATATACAAACTAGTATGATACAATAATGGCCCCTAGGGCATATACACTAACAATATTATGTACCAGACCAGATGTAGATGACTCACTAGGTGTAGTGATCAGGAATCAATCGGATCTTAGGAGAATCACTGGACAGCTGTAGAGGACATTCTTAAGTACTTGAGAAGCACTAAATGAACGTTCTTGGTTCGAGCTTCCACAGTGATAAGGTCGACTGAAAGTCAGTCATAGGCATTGTCTTTACCCTCAGTGGAGGGATGGTATGTTGGAAGAGTTCCAAGCTAGATACCGTGACATACTTGACGATAAAGGCTAGATACATCGCTACCAACGATGCTACTAAAGAGGTTGTCTGGACATTTCTTGTTCATGAGATGAACAAGGTTCCTACCATTGAGTGTCTAATAACTGTTATTATGACAACAATGGATTTGTAGCTTAGGCCTAAGAACGCAGGTCCCATCAGCATTCCAGACATATTCTGAGGCAAGTATCACCTGATTAGGAAGATGGCTGATCTCCAAGGGATCGAGGTCAGGAAAGATGACGCGAAGGATAACACGGCGGATCCACTCGCAAAGGCCTTTACCTAGAGAGACTTCTATAGGACGTTGAGTATGAGATATTACAACAAATAGCCTTAGTGCAAGTGGGAGATTGTTAGTTATATGTATGCCCTAGAGGCCATTACTGTACATACGATGTATATTGTAGTGGATGCTTGGACATATATAGGGAGGACTTTCTTGCTCGACATGATAGTATGCTATCTGGTTGCTCTTTATCTTACACGTACACTTATTGTCTCTCTACCACATGTTGATAAATCCCTTAAGATGAGTACTTGACTACCAGGATTATAATGCAGATCATACTAGTGGGGAAGAGGTAGTCGGTAAGTACATCCTTTAATAGTTTCTAGTCGTGGGAGTATCGAGATAGGGCATCGATACTCCAGAGTAGACTAGCGTATACGCTTCTCGACCCATTTGATGGGCGATAGACGATCCCATATCCATTAGTGTTTGACATCAGAGATGATATACGGGTGCTCAGTGGAGACTGGATGCACTGAACGGACTTGCCAAGAACTCCTAGATGATATTATACCTATCGTCAGATAGCGGTTCTCTGGTGACACTGGTACAGGTTAGTCTGTCGACCCGAGATCGTCATAGAGTCTTGTGTGATTCCCACTGTGTTTTGATTTCCACCATACCACGTTCAAGAGATCGTGCAAAAAGGTGGGTTTTGGGTACAGTCCCGAGTCACATGGAGGCAATGAGCGATAGGAGGGGATTGCGTCTCTCCTGGTACTGGGGGGTGATGTTGCGCTATGCTCGATTGGCCATAACAGGAAATCCCTGTCCAGGGTTGCTGAGATCTACTGGTAAGTGTTATCAGTAGTTTCTCGAACCGTTATAGACCTTGCAGGGACATGACTTATCAAGCTATTAGCGTTTGACGTTATATCATCCCCTGGCAGTGATATGCGACATATCAGATGAAGAGACCGGACTGTACGGTAGTGTTACTGATTGGATTCGTAGGAGTATGAGAAGGCTTGCTTGTTGATCTTCTGATCTCTTAATACCCGGGTGGCCGTTACGTTTAGCAGACCGCTTGCGGCTTGTAGGTGTTTGATATGATCATCACCTACTGCCGGCGTATTGACGAGTCTTTAGAGTCCTACACAGAGGTTTCCTGGTTCATGCGAAACGAAGTAGGAGCACATAAGTGATATGTGCGGGACCGAGTTTAATGCGCGTATAATACCGCATTCTATTCTCGCGATATGTGATATCGGTCGGTTATATGTGATATAGCCGGGTTATCGGATCAAGTATTGATTCGATAAGTTGTCACCTTTAATATTAGCCGGTTGTATATGATATAGCCGGATTATTAAATCAAGTGTTGATTTAATAATTTAATGTATAAGAATATAGTGATATATTAATTTACATTAACTAGTATTTGCTCACTTAAACATTTCTTTTTCTCACTTTGTGCCTTAGTATATATGTGATATATATTAATGTGCATTTCATTTGTGTCATGCTTGATGCCACATGCTTTCTGGATGTATGAGACTTACACCATGCTTGAAATAATGAAGGGTTTATATTTATTTTAGTAATTCATAAATTGGTGGAAATTGATTTAATGGTTGAAGCTTGGAGAAGCTTGTGGTACCATTGACCAAATCCACTAGTTTTGTTTCACCTGTAGATATTTATTAACCTAACCATTATTCCTTAGCCATGGTTTATTCTCTACATGAGTTAGTGTATGACACTAACTTACCCATGATTGCTATTCTCACCTCATGAGTTTTATTTTCTCATCCCCACTTCATCTTCTTCTTCATTGAGAAAAAGCTTGCTAGTTTTTCTCAAGGTGAGAAAATATTGTGAGAAAAATAAATCTAATGTGAGCCCAATTTCTACTTCATCATCCTCTACTATATTAGCCATTTAGTTTGGGGTGTTTGCTTCACTTAGCATGAGCTTGAGTCTCCTCGACGTAGATCATCTTTGGCCTCGAAGATTTCGGGCAAGCTTGTACATTTCTTCATGTGAACCCTTACTAGAGTTCGGGTGTTCACTACTTGGAGCGAAGGGACTACTACACGGAGCTTTAGAAGTGAAGAACCGGTCTACAAAGGTTGTATTCCTCATTTAATTTGATGTAAAGTTGTTTACATGTTGTTTCTTCTAAATCTCTAGTTAAGATTCTAGGGTTAGGGTTCTTTAGTACGACAAAAATTTGAAAACGGCATGGACGATGCCTCCCGAAACCTTACCGCCGTGCTACGAAACCCAACACTCCTTGGGGGCATAAAACAACTACCTCCATTGAAAAGTATTGCCTGGCACTGATCTTCGCGATAACGAAGCTTTGACATTATGCCTTGGCACATGAGATCCATCTCATATCAAAGGTGGATTCTTTCAAATATTTGATGTCAAAATCTATACTAACAGGAAGTCTTACCAAATGGGCCCTCCTCTTGATGGAGTTCTCGATAACATATTGACCCCTCAAGGCAGTGAAAGGCCAGGCCATCACCGATTTTATCGCTGAGCATCCAATACCAGCCGATTCTCCCTTAAATTGCGAATTGCCAGACGAACATGCATTCGATACAATCGAAAGAGGGAAGGAAGGAAACAATATCCAATGGGAACTATACTTCGATAGAGCATCTTCCTTGAAAAAGCGAAAGCAAAGGACCCCCATAATCAAAGCTGGGGTGGGCCTTATCTTCGTAACTCTGCAAGGAGGGATAATGCGTTTCGCCCTTTCCTTAACAGAGCCGAGGACAAACAATGAGGCTGAGTACAAAGCATTGATAGCGGGCCTTGAGATTGCTGTCGACATGGGAATCGAAAACCTATTTGTATATGGAGACTCCCAGCTAGTCATTAGCCAAGTAAATGGCGACTATCAGACGTGTACACCGGAGTTGGCAAAATATGGCGTAAGAGTGCAGAAACTGCTGACTCAAATTCACTCCTACATCCTGGAAAGCATACCGCGTGCGAAAAATAGCAAGGCATATGCGTTTGCCAAGCTCGCTAAAGAACTGGCTGACGAAAACCTTGATGATGTAAGGATCATTATGCAAAGCCGCCGGATTCTCGCGCTAGCAGAAATATCTCCGAGTCGTCTGAAAGAAAGGAAGCAACCAAACAAGCAACCTGATTGATCATTAATTTGGTGTCGTATTATAAGATGTTTCACAACCAAAGAAATTTATACCGCAATCAATTAATGGTGTCGATTGTAGGGTTCCTAGGCACTCTAGTGAGGTCTCACAAGGCATCGAACATGCCAAATTCAAAAATTCTAGGTGCCGAGAGACCCGACTACGGATCGTTTGCTAGATTTCTAGGCGAAAAGATAACTAGTTAACAACTTAACTATAAAGAATACGGAAATACAACCTTTGTAGATCTGGTGCTCCACCTCCATAGCTCCGCAACAAAGTCCCCTCGCTGTCCATATGAGTTCCCGGGCTCTAGCGTCGGCTTCGTCGGAGAATGGGCAAGCTAGGTCGTCGATGTCCATGCCGAAGATGATCTACGTCGAGGCATCGCTAAATCAAGCTCCGACTTCACCAAGTCCAAGAACTTGTGAAGGAAACACACTTTACTACTTGGCAAGAGGTAGAGGATGAAGAAATAGGAAGTGGGTAGACTTTAGAATTGGATTTCTCACTCATTTGCATCAATCACCATTGATGGAGGAAGGTATCTTCATGAAGAAGAAGAAGAGGAAGAAGATGATAAATATTATGATAAGTTAAAATGAATGGAAAAGAAAATTCAATCTTATCATAACACTTACCATAGTTAAGTGTAGAGAGTTAACCAAAGTTAGTGAGTGGTTAGGGTTTGGCATAAAACAAAAATGGTAGACTTTTCAAAAGTTCAAGAAACTTCAATAGAAGAAATAAATAAAGCCACCATTTTCCTTTTGCCAAAAATAAATAAAACAATAAATAAATCATTTAAAACCCTTAACCATTAACTAACTATGGTTTAAACATACATTTAACCAAGTATTGCATGTATCATCAAACATGATACAAGCAAGTGCACAAAATCATATCGCATATGCAATGCGCACACCCGAGCGAGAAAATCCATTTAAAGTGAACCGATACTAGTTAATGAAAAGTAATATATCAAATATATAATTATACATTAAATCATTAAATCAACACTTGATTTAACGATCCGGTCATATCGCATATAACCGACTAGTATCCTATGTATCGGCTTATCGAATCAACGCTTGAATCGATAACTAGGTTATATCGCATACAACCATTTGATACATTCATCGCGAGAATGGAATACGGTATCACATACACGCATTATTCTCGGTCCCGCACATATCTCATATGCGCTCTTATTTCGTTTCGCTTGAGCCAGGAAACCTCTGTGTAGGACTCTAAAGACTCGTCAATACGCCGGCAGCAGATGATGATCATATCAAACACCCACAAGCCGCAAGCGGTCTGCTAAACGTAACGGCCACCCGGGTATTGAGCGATCAGAAGATCGACGAGCAAGCCCGCTCACACTCCTGTGAATCCAACCAGTAACACTACCGTACAGTCCGGTCTGATCGTCTGATATGTCGCATATCTCGCCTAGGGGTGGTAAACGTCAGACCCCAATAGCTCGATAAGTCGTGTCGATATGAGGTCTATAACAATTCGAGAAACTACTGGTAACACTTACCAGTAAATCTCAGCAACCCTGGCCAGGGATTTCCTGTTATAGCCAATCGAACACAGCGCAACATCAACTCCCTATACCGGGAGAGACGAATCCCCTCCTATCGCTCATTGCCTCCATGTGACTCGGGACTGTACCCAAAAACCACCGTTTTGCACGCCCTCTTGGATGTGGTAAGATGGAAATCAAAGCACAGTGGGAACCACACAAGACTCTATGACGATCTCGGGTCAACAGACTACTCTGTACCAGTGTCACCAGAGAACTGCCATCTGACGTGAGGTATAATACCATCTGGGAGTTCTCGGCGATTCCGTCCAGTGTACCCAGTCTCTACTGAGCACCCGTATATCATCTCCGATGTCAAACACCAATGGATATGTGATCATCCATCGCCCATTTGTATGGGTCGAGAAGGTATACGCTAGTCTACTCTGGTATATCGATGCCCCATCTCGATACACCCACGACTAGGGACTTTGAATGATGTACTTATGGACTACCATGTCCCCACTAGTATGATCCGCATCATAGTCCAGGTAGTCAAGTACACATCCTAAGGGCTTTACCAACATGTAACAGAGAGACAATCAGTGTACACGTTAAGATAAAGAGCAACCAGATAGCATACTATCATGTCGAGCAAGAAAGTCCTCCCTATATATGTCCCAGCATCCACTACAATATACATCCTATGTATAGTAATGGCCTCTAGGGCATACATATAACTAACAATCTCCCACTTGCACTAGGGCCATCTGTAGCAGTGGTTGTAGTATCTCATACTCAACCATCCCATAAAAGTCTCTCTCTGGGAATAGGCCTTCGTGAGTGGATCCGCTGCGTTATCCTCTAAGTATGCTCTCCTTGCCTCGATCACCCTGGAGATCAACCATCTCCATGATCAGGTGATACTGCCTTAGAATAAGTCTGGATCACTGATGGGACCGGCGTTCCTCGGCATAAGCCACAACTCCATTGTCTCACAATGGTAGGAACGTAGTCCATCTCATGAACTAATATACATCCAAACATCCTCTTTGGTAGCATCATAAGTAGCGATGTATCCAGTCTTTATCGTCTAGAATGTCACGGTATCTAGCTTGGAACTCTTCCAACATACCGTCCCTTTACTTAAGGTAAAGACAATGCCTGCGACTGACATTCAGTTGTCTTTATCACCCTGGAACCTTTCCAGTGATTCTCCCCAGGATCGATTGATACCATCTCACTACAACTAGTGAGTATCCTAATTTCCAATTAAATCTATCTCATAGATCCAAAACTCTGGATTTAGGAGGTATCATTTTGATCCTACACGGAGAATCTTTGTGATAAACGGAGATTGATCGAGCGTAGCATAAGAATTTCCTTTCTTATCAAGAGTATGTCATCCACGTACTCTACGAGGATCACCACCATACTCACTACTACCTTTTTGTATATACAAGGTTCATCTACCATTTTGATGATGTCAACTTCTTTGACTAATCCATCAAAACAGACGTTCCAACTCCACGATGCCTGCTTTATCAGATAAAACATTTTGCACACGTTTCCGCTGCTCCCACTGTTTACGAAGCCCTCTGGCTGTGTTCTTATAGACCTTCTCTTCTAAATCGTTATTTAGAAAAGGAGTCATGGCACCCAACCACCAGATATCGTAGTCATGGTATGTAGCCGTGACAAGTAGGATCTGGATGGACTTAAGCATAGCTACTTAGAAAAGGTTTCATCATCATCCATACCTGGTCAATGATGTAGACCTTTAACAAGTCTAGGTTTGAAAGTCTCAACTCTTCCATGTACACCAAGTAATCTTCTCAAGATATACTTGCTCCTGATGGGGATTTAACCCTTCAGATATAGCAACCAAAGTCCATACTTTGTTGGTGTATAAGGATTCCATCTCAGATCACTAAGCATCCAGCCATTCTGACAGAGTCTTACTCCTGATGGCCAGCTCGAAATTAGTTGGGTCATCATCTCATGATGCAATCCTCGCTCCCACTGTCATAGAGAAACAGAAGTATCTCTCAGGTGGGTGAGGAACCCTACTAGATCGGCGGAGAGGCTGAGGTTCATTGGAATCTACTGAATCCTTTGGTTCTATCAAATCATCAGCTGCAATTTGTATAGCTGGAACCTTTCCAGTTCTACATGACAGACCTTGCCTCGAGCTTTTCCGGATTTTGCTTTTTAGACATAGGCCGGACAACCCCAAATATTAACTAACTTAAGATATGGGCTCTTACCTTTCCATATCACATATGAATTGGTAGGCAACTGATTTGATCGAAACCCTTAGGTATGCAACTTCATAAGTGCATAACTCCCAAAGAAAATAGGTAACTCAGTAGTACTCATCATAGAGCACACCATATCAAATAGGGTGTATCTGCTCCGCCCCGATATACCATCGTGCTATGGTGTATACGGAGGAGTAATTCTGAGAGAGAATCTCATTCTCCTTTAGAATAGTCCAGGATTTCCGTGCTCAAGTATTCTCCTCCTTGATCTCATCATAGGACATAATACTTATACCTATATTTTGGTTCTCTACTTCTCGCTTATATTCTGTGAATATCTCAATAGGTTCTGACTTGTGTTTCAACAGGAACATATGTCTGAATCTTGAGAGATTATCAGAGAATATAATGAAGAATAAAGAACCAGTCTTGGCTTGTGTAGACAGGGAACCTAACATACATCAACATGTATCATCCCAAGAGTTTACTAACTCTTTCTCTGCTTCCATTAAACAGAGCTATGGTCATCTTATCTTTGTGACATGACTGGCAAGTTTCACAAGATGTAAATTTAAACTGATTTAAATATACATCTACATGTAACTTCAGCTAGTCGGGTCGCATTGATATGACCTAGTCTACAATGCCTCAAGAAGGTTTCGTTCATTTCTGAACTCTTCCTCCCGTGTGTGTTCTATATACTAAGAACTGTAGTTTGATTTAGAACATTAATGCTTTTAGATAACGTGCCTGAACCGATCAACTTTTGATATAGGAAATGTTCAAAACATTATCCAACAATACAAAACTTTATCGTTTCTTTACTAATAAAGAGACAGATATGATTTTGTATATCAGGTTCGGTATCTAATAACATTCGTTCAGAATCAATGTATCAGTAATACAGGGTGACAGTGACCGGCAGACTTGGCTGCAACACTTGTCCCGTTTTCTGCCTCATGAAACTTATCACCCGTTCTCAGTTTTTCTACCCTTTTGTACCCCTATGTAACATCTTACATATCTGGGATCCTGATCCGGTATCATATATCAAGGATGCAGAGGATACTGAGAAACAGTTCTGTATAATGAACACACCCGAAGATGATGCATCAGCATGCACTCTCTTCGTTTGGGCGGCCCGGGAAATCTGGTATTCCCCAATTTCCTGCTCTGTCTTATAACAATTATAAGTTGGAGCGGGACCAACGTTCCCCAGCTCAGTATAATAAGCGGGTTGGGTCAATAATCCGTATTATTATCTTGATTAAGGCGTGGTATGGTCGCTACCAGGAGAGAGAGAGAGAAGAAAACACTCAGCGTGCGCTCTTGCAAGATCAGATTGGTTATTATTTTATCTAATCAGGATGGCTCCCACTGCTTTTTATCAAATCTTCCTTCAAACCCTAAAAGGAAAGACTAGCCGGGATTAATTACACACTACAAGCTCGCCAATCTTTCAGCCAGGCCAGTGTCGGTACTTTGAGGGAGGTCCCCCGTGCTTTCGCACGAACCTAATTAATGTAAACCTCGTTTTCCCAGAGGCGTAACCCCGTTAACACCTTTCTAGACACCTACTTGATCGGCTAATTGTAATGTATAAAACTCTCCCAGGAGTAACTCTTACTCGCAGCAGGTATCGGGATCCAACTATCTCATAGAAGGTATGCAATCTCATTGCAAATTTCAACACTTGAAATTCCCGATAATATTTTGCCCCAAACGTCCTATGACCTTGACAGAGGTCAACAAACCATAGGCTGCTAGTCAAGTTCAACCCGTCATTTCTTGATTGAAGTAAACCCACCCGCACGACCCTTGACAGAGGTCAACAAGGTCGCACGACTACCCTAAATCAATCACATCATATGCTTATGCAGACAAGCGCTAATCAGCTACCGCACACTACGCCTTGACAGAGGTCAACAAACGCAGCACGAATACTAACCAGTACATATCTGAAATGACGGAGGGCTACGACAGGTTTTTCTGAAAACCTATTGCGTAATGAACTTGATATCGTTGTAGAATCAAATGATTTTGAAATGGAGTGCTTTTGAGGCTTTTCTAGTTTTGCTAAAGGAGTCACTCCCGGTGAAGGGATCGTCGGTCCTTTCCTCGTCGAATGAGGTGCGGGATATATCACATATATCACTGTGCAAAGCAGAACTCTTAAAAGCAATCAAAAGACAAACCGAGTGTGTAGCATTTGCCAGTTATTGCTAAAGGAGTCACTCCCGGTGAAGGGATCTCGGTCCTTTCCTCATCGAATAAGGTGCAGGATATATCACATATACCTCTGTGCAAAGCAAGAACTGTAGCTACCTGTTTTATTTTGAAATTTGATTCTACAACATCTTAGGTTTCTTTAATTTCATTAATCACATTAATGAAGTCCCATCATTTAAGTACCTAAACATCACAGATAAATACGACGTACACTTATGCCATCCGCATTCGCCTCGATGTCCCCTCGTGCACCGTTAGGTTAGGTAACTAACGGCAGAGCGGGGCAGGGCTAGCGCGGGTGTAAAACATAAGTAACGCCTATATAATATATCATATATACTATACACAGTATCTATCACAGAACATCACATGATCACATCACAGATATAGCAGCAGAAGAATCATATGAAATATTGGA
Source organism: Agapanthus africanus (assembly GCA_030015575.1). Lineage (NCBI taxonomy): Eukaryota > Viridiplantae > Streptophyta > Magnoliopsida > Asparagales > Amaryllidaceae > Agapanthus > Agapanthus africanus. Next base: position 77,746,244 of record CM057343.1, read on the forward strand.
TATACTAGGACGTCCGTGTTTTCAATACGAGCCAGTATAAAACACGGATTCCACGGTCGTGATGAATAGCCAAACCCACACCCCTAGACCCCTACGAGAGCGGCAAGCAACCCTACCAATTCTAGAGTTAGGAGACCCGGCCTCGACTCCTCGAGTTGGTCTCCCACTGGACTCCAGAACCCGGTTACTTGTGCTCTCCTCCTTGGGTCTATCCTAGTGCGGAAAAGTAAATAATATACAAAAGGTGACAACTTCCGCAACCTGGAAGCGCCCCAATAAAAGAATATTACATACAAGTTTATACATGAATGAAAATGAAAAACACTCATCTCACATAAAAACCCCCGGCTATTCAAACACGTCGATCCAATATAACATATCCAGCAACACATAACATCACATGTCATCAACGTAAGTAAATATGTGCATCCCAATTGTCGTTGACATATAGCAACGAAACCGGCGATATCACATATTACACTTACGGTCACAGAAAAGAAAGTGTAAAACTACAACAGTTGGAATCCGCAACGACCTCAGACATCGCATGCCTGACCAAATGAATTACTTAGACATCGCATGCCTAACAATTATAAACCCCGCATTTTAGTCTCATTATCGAAAACACTTTTCAATATCGAGTCGGGCAATTCAACAAGATTCCTGACAGTCTGATCGAATACTCGTCGCAAACTTCAGTAGACGGCCGCACCCCCGATACCGTCGACGAAGTGCACCAAGGCGGAACACCGCTGCCGCGAGCACCCGAACGGATGCTTTCGGCGACGGGGTTCTCCTACAGTCACTTGGTCGGGGCTATGGGGTGTAGCTGTCTATTAAGTTTACCGGCGAATATCCGCGTACGCTACGTGATTGCGACGGACTTTTGATCATATCAAAATTCCGTGGCAACCGATCAAGTGAGACTAAACTGCTATGTTTATAACATTCATTCAGTTATCTCATAATTAATTGTGAATTCCAATTATTGTATCCCATTCCGGATAAATAGAAAATGTTAAACTTTCCGATCGAACAATCGAACACCCAAGTTTTCCCGAAACTGATCAACACATGAAACAAGTCTAACAACATTCCGTTCGTGCCTCAGTACCAACGGTCCAGCCGTAGAAGGGTCAAGCCAACGCCTCACATGTGGCATGCCGTACTGCCCCAAACCCGAAGGTTCAAAGGGCAGTTCAAGATGGTCACATAATCGAGTTAAGGTTTGTTGTCTTCTAGAGGGTCCATCGCGTTACTTGCACTACTTAGAACGTCGTCAAACTACGGAAAAATCCAACACTTGGAAATTTCCCGACAGGGGAAAAATTGGGTATTTATATCCGGTCGAACTTTTTAACATATTCTAAAAATATCCGGAAAGCCAAATAGACAAAATTTGATACCCCGATCGAAACACCGAATCCCCAAAACAATTCCAGAAAATTCAACTCTGGAAAAAAAAATTAAAAATTCCCAGAAAACTCAGCATCAGACAAAATGAATTACTGTACAAAAAGTGGATGATGACGTCATCAAGTTGCGGCTGAACCGCCGCAGAAGGCAGTCTTCCCGCGCTTCCGCCGCGCTTCCGCCGCGGTATTTACTGTTCATCCAAAAATTTTTGCATGGTAATTCTTATTTTTCCCTGCTGATTTTTTTAGCAATTTTTAATATGGAAAAATCCACGTTTTCTGAAAACGTCCAGAGAGCATTTTCCGGGTTGGTTTCGGGTCCGTTCGGGCTTCAAATTCCGTCTAGATTTCGCCTAAGGCTCTAGCTAGGCTCTGATACCACTGTAGGGCTCCTAGGCACTCTAGTGAGGTCTCACAAGGCATCGAACATGCCAAATTCAAAAATTCTAGGTGCCGAGAGACCCGACTACGGATCGTTTGCTAGATTTTTAGGCGAAAAGATAACTAGTTAACAACTTAACTATAAAGAATACGGAAATACAACCTTTGTAGATCCGGTGCTCCACCTCCATAGCTCCGCAACAAAGTCCCCTCGCTGTCCATATGAGTTCCCGGGCTCTAGCGTCGGCTTCGTCGGAGAATGGGCAAGCTAGGTCGTCGATGTCCATGCCGAAGATGATCTACGTCGAGGCATCGCTAAATCAAGCTCCGACTTCACCAAGTCCAAGAACTTGTGAAGGAAACACACTCTACTACTTGGCAAGAGGTAGAGGATGAAGAAATAGGAAGTGGGTAGACTTTAGAATTGGATTTCTCACTCATTTGCATCAATCACCATTGATGGAGGAAGGTATCTTCATGAAGAAGAAGAAGAGGAAGAAGATGATAAATATTATGATAAGTTAAAATGAATGGAAAAGAAAATTCAATCTTATCATAACACTTACCATAGTTCAGTGTAGAGAGTTAACCAAAGTTAGTGAGTGGTTAGGGTTTGGCATAAAACAAAAATGGTGGACTTTTCAAAAGTTCAAGAAACTTCAACAAAAGAAATAAATAAAGCCACCATTTTCCTTTTGCCAAAAATAAATAAAACAATAAATAAATCATTTAAAACCCTTAACCATTAACTAACTATGGTTTAAACATACATTTAACCAAGTATTGCATGTATCATCAAACATGATACAAGCAAGTGCACAAAATCATATCGCATATGCAATGCGCACACCCGAGCGAGAAAATCCATTTAAAGTGAACCGATACTAGTTAATGAAAAGTAATATATCAAATATATAATTATACATTAAATCATTAAATCAACACTTGATTTAACGATCCGGTCATATCGCATATAACCGACTAGTATCCTATGTATCGGCTTATCGAATCAATGCTTGAATCGATAACTAGGTTATATCGCATACAACCATTCGATACATTCATCGCGAGAATGGAATACGGTATCACATACACGCATTATTCTCGGTCCCGCACATATCTCATATGCGCTCTTATTTCGTTTCGCTTGAGCCAGGAAACCTCTGTGTAGGACTCTAAAGACTCGTCAATACGCCGGCAGCAGATGATGATCATATCAAACACCCACAAGCCGCAAGCGGTCTGCTAAACGTAACGGCCACCCGGGTATTGAGCGATCAGAAGATCGACGAGCAAGCCCGCTCACACTCCTGTGAATCCAACCAGTAACACTACCGTACAGTCCGGTCTGATCGTCTGATATGTCGCATATCTCGCCTAGGGGTGGTAAACGTCAGACCCCAATAGCTCGATAAGTCGTGTCGATATAAGGTCTATAACAATTTGAGAAACTACTGGTAACACTTACCAGTAAATCTCAGCAACCCTGGCCAGGGATTTCCTGTTATAGCCAATCGAACACAGCGCAACATCAACTCCCTATACCGGGAGAGACGAATCCCCTCCTATCGCTCATTGCCTCCATGTGACTCGGGACTGTACCCAAAAACCACCGTTTTGCACGCCCTCTTGGACGTGGTAAGATGGAAATCAAAGCACAGTGGGAACCACACAAGACTCTATGACGATCTCGGGTCAACAGACTACTCTTTACCAGTGTCACCAGAGAACTGCCATCTGACGTGAGGTATAATACCATCTGGGAGTTCTCGGCGAGTCCGTCCAGTGTACCCAGTCTCTACTGAGCACCCGTATATCATCTCCGATGTCAAACACCAATGGATATGGGATCATCCATCGCCCATCTGTATGGGTCGAGAAGGTATACGCTAGTCTACTCTGGTATATCGATGCCCCATCTCGATACACCCACGACTAGTGACTTTGAAGGATGTACTTATGGACTACCATGTCCCCACTAGTATGATCCGCATCATAGTCCAGGTAGTCAAGTACACATCCTAAGGGCTTTACCAACATGTAACAGAGAGACAATCGGTGTACACGTTAAGGTAAAGAGCAGCCAGATAGCATACTATCATGTCGAGCAAGAAAGTCCTCCTTATATATGTCCCAGCATCCACTACAATATACATCCTATGTACAGTAATGGCCTCTACGGCATACATATAACTAACATCGATGTAGCGCGTTAATGAATACGGATCGTCCACTGAGATGTGTGTTTTGCTCGCTATTGTTTTAGATGAGTCGAAATGAAAAGATAAAAGAAAAATTGCAAGAAAATTGATTCAAGAATTTTGAAATTTAGTTTCAAGAATAGTAAAGAACTAGATCTAAAGATCAAGAATCAATAAAGTTCTAGAAGATGTCCAAATCTAATGAACTATCAAGATTTGTAATGAAGCTCGTAGGAATCGATTGAATCGATAGTGAGGATGAAGACTTGTGATTACGTATTCTTATCCATTGATGATTTGTTGCTAGATCGATGATGATCAATCGAGAATTAGGAATCTCTTGAAGAAACTAGGGTTTCTCCATCATCATCCCTTGTCCTTTCGTTGATTATCATTCAAACTCTAGCCTCTAGGAAATTCAATTATCGATCGTTGATCTCTAATTAAGAGAGAAAACATTCAATAAAGTATCTTGCTCAAAACTAGGTTGTCGATGATTCAATTTTCTCAAGTTTATAAAACTCATAAGACTTAAGAATCGTTCAAGAATTTAATCATCATCATCTATTGATTGTCTCGATTCCTCCACAAGCGGAGTTTTTACTCAAACATCATGAAAAAGAAAACAATTAAGAATTGATAACTCTTCATAATGCTAAAATGTAAAGAAAAGCAAGATCAAGAATTTTCACCTTTTATTATTCAACGTTTCGTTACAATTCACTCAAAGACTACAAGAATTGAGGAGAGAACTCGATCGTCGAACTAGCTTCGCATCGTCTTCGTGAGTCGCGGATTGTCGTGGATCACTTGCTCGGATAAAGATCGGAGTTGCTTCAAAAAGGCTCGATGGATTCTTGCTTTGGCTCGGCACTCGATAGATCTTGATTTGGATCAAATTGTGTCACTCAATTTGATTTAGATTTGATTTGGATCTACAATTTTTCCCTCCAATTTCAACAACTTTTCCCTCCAAAATCAACAACTTTTCCCTCCAAAATCAACAACCCCAAAACCCTAGATCTAGATCTCATTTTATAACCTCCTCATTTGAATCTTCCCTCCAAAGCTAGGTTGTTAGAGTGAGGCTTCTAGAAGAAGTTTGTTGGAGGGAATATTCTAGAATGAGGAATATTCTAGGGTAAGGTTGTTAGGCCGAGCCTTCTGGATAAAGCCACGTGGTCATCTGGAGTCTTCTGGAAGCATTGGCCGTTACGAGAAAGCACGTGGGGAAATTTGAAGCGATGATGTCACCATATAGCCGCGGATTCGCCTCCAATAGGGCCCTACGGCCGCGGATCCGCGGCCCATTGATGGCCTTGGTGTCTGGAATTTCCTGGTTGATCTTGTGCTGTCCTTGTGGCACTTTTCTGATGTGTGGAATCTCATAAATATTTCTTGTTCACTGCCAGATCACAAGTCTTGGACTTGGCATATTTTTATCAGCACTTTTGACAGCTTCGGCTCTTTTCCTGGTAGATTCTCAAGACAAGTGTTGCGCTATACACAGATGATGCATGCAATGATAAACACTCAATTTCCCTCAAAATGGCGGTTATAATATATAACACACGTTATTTGGTATTTTACAGACAATTTGCTAATATGTGCTATATTCATACCGAACACCTTTAGATGATTGCAATTAGTAGGGAAATTGATGTGTTAAAAAATGCAATATTTTCGACTGATCACAACCTTCCAATTAGAGGATGAAGAAAAGGCTAAGGATTGAAGAGAAGTCTTCATAGACTACTTCAAATCCCATCGAACACCCGAAAACGCATCTTCAAGACATCAGCTCATGAAACGAGCTCTGTCTTTTGCCTTCGTCAATGATACTTTATATAAGATATTGTTCGAAAGTTTGTGGCTAAGGTGCCTGGGACCAAAAGAAGTAAGGAGAATCGTCCAAGAAACCTACGACGGACTCCGGGGTTCTCATCAAGCCGGGCCAAAGATGAAACTGAAGATCAAAAGAATGGGTTACTACTAGCCCACAACGATTCAGGACTGCCTTAAATATGAGAAGTAGTGTCACTCGTTCCAGGTTCACGGGGACTTCATCCACCAGCATCCAATCCGCTACACCCAACGCTGGCTAGTTAGCCATTCGAAATGTGGGGAACCGATATAATTGGGCCGATTGAACCAGCGTCATTTAAAGGACATCGGTTCATATTGGCAAGAACCGATTACTTCTCTAAGTGGGTAGAGGCAATACCGCTAAAGGAAGTAAAGACGGAGAACATCCTCCATTTCTTCAGGACACATGTCATCTACCGGTTCGGCACTCCGCGACGGATCGTCTCGGATAATGGGCCGGCCTACAGAAGCCATAAGATCAGCCGCTTCGCACAGCAGCATAATATATATTGGAGATACCCTTCAGTCTATAATTCTCGAGCCAACGGTCTAGCTGAGGCTTTCAACAAGACCTTGACGAAGATTATAACGAAAAAGGTGTCCAGAAATAAAAAGGACTGGCACGAGAGACTGTATGAAGCTCTTTGGGCTTATCGAACTACATTCAAAATGGCCATGAATACAACACCATATGCGTTGGTATTCGGCAAGGAAGCGGTGTTGGCTATAGTGCACTCAAGTCAATTATTTGATCGCAGGCACGTGATTGCAATGATTGAGAGAGGACCTATACCGGTAGAATAGTCTTACTCGAGATGGTAGTATGCTATCTGGTTTGTCTTTATCATCGTGTACATGCTTCAGGTGACATTACAGATCACTATTACATGTTGATAGAGCCCATAGGATTCTTGCTTGACTACCAGCAGTATGATGGCAATCATATATATGGGAGTTAAGTGGTCTATAAGAACATCCTTAAAATGTCCCTAGTCATGGGAGTTTCGAGACTGGGCATCGATACTCCAAGAGTAGACTAGTATATACTGATCGAGACCTCGACGAGGGGCAGTGGCCGGTCTCGCAAGCCATTGGTGTTAGTTGGTTCACCTAAGATGTATACAGGTGCTCATTAGGTTATGAATACACTGAACGGACTCGCCGGGAACATGCTAGTTGGTATTATACCTATTGTCAGATAGCAGTTCCCAGGTGACATGTGTACAGGTTAGTCTATCGACCAGAGATCGTCATTTGTCTCGTGTGAGTTCCTACTATGTTTTGATTACTACTCTACTATGGCTTAAAGGAGTCGTGCAAACAGGTTTTAGTTGGGTACAGTCCCGAGCCATATGGAGGCAGCGAGCGGATCGTCAGGGGATTCGTCTCTCCCGGTATTGGGGGTTGATGTCGCGTTGTGCACGGGTGGCCATCACCAGAAATCCTTAGCCAAGGTAGTTAAGAATTACTGATTCGGATCAGTAGTTTCTCAGTGGGTGATGGGCTTCATACCGACACTAAATGTTGCGTTATTAGGGGTCTGACTTTATCCACCCCATAGACTCGATATGTGATACTCATAGATGAATGGACCAAACTGTACGAAGATTGTCACTGTCAGGCTCAGTAGGGGTATGGATGAGTTTGCTCATCGGCCTTCCTTTCACTCAATACCTGGGTAGCCGTTATGTACAGCTAGTGCCGCTGACATGCTTGTGGTTAATGTAGGGTTCCTAGGCACACAAGTGAGGTCTTTCAAGGCATCAACCATGCCAATTTCAAAATTTACGGGTGCCGAGAAACCCTAACACGGATCGTTGGCTAGAAGTCTAGGCGAAACAATGAAACTAGTTTACAACTAAACTAAAAGAACGGAAATACAACCTTTGTAGATCCGTTTCTCCACCTCCATAGCTCCATGATGAAGTCCTCTCCGCTGTCCAAATCGAACCATGACTCTAGCATCGGCTTCATCGGAGAAAGAGCGGGCTAGGTCATCGACGACGATGCCGAAGATGATCTACGTCGAGGCATCACTAGATCAAGCTCCACCTTCACTAAGCCATGATAACTTGTGAAGGAAACACCCTATACTACTTGGCAAGAGGTTGAGGATGAAGAAATAGGAAGTGGGTTCACTTTATAATTGGATTTCACACTCTTTTTCACAAGTTGCCATTGTTGGTAGCAAGCTTTTCTTCATTGATGAAGATGATGAAGAAGAAGAAAGAATATGATAAGTATTAATTAAAAATTGAAAAGTAAATGAATACTTATCATATACTAACTAGGGTAGAGTGTAGAGAATAGACCATGGTTACTTGGATGGGTTAGGGTTAAGCATGAAGACAAGAATGGTTAAGAAGTCAAAGCTTCATGAAGCTTCAACTAGAAACAAATAAAGCCACCATTCTCATCTAAATCATTTCCAAATAAATAAATGAACAAATAAATAAATAAAGGAATAAGCAAAACCCTAATCATCAAATTAACCATGGTTTACTTCTATACACTTAACCTAATGATCAAGTATCATCAAACATGATACAAATATGTGCACAAAAGTATATCATATATACAACTTGCACATCAAGTGAGAAAATCCATTTAAAGTGAACCAATACTAGTTAATGTAAAGTAATATATCAAATATATAATTATACATTAAATCATTAAATCAACACTTGATTCAATGATCCGGTCATGTCGAACATAACCGACTAGAATTCAATGTATCGACTTATCGAATCAACGTTTGAATCGATAACTAGGTTATATCGCATACAACCATTCGATACATTCATCCCGAGAATAGAATACGGTATCACATACACGCATTATTCTCGGTCCCGTACATATCTCATATGCGCTCCTATTTCGTTTCGCTTGATCCAGGAAACCTCTGTGTAGGACTCTAAAGACTCGTCAATACGCCGGCAGCAGATGATGATCATATCAATCACCCACAAGCCGCAAGCGGTCTGCTAAACGTAACGGCCACCCAGGTATTGAGCGATCAGAAGATCGACGAGCAAGCCCGCTCACACTCCAGTGAATCCAACCAGTAACACTTACCGTACAGTCCGGTCTCGTCGTCTGATATGTCGCATATCTTGCCTAGGGGTGGTAAACGTCAGACCCCAATAGCTCGATAAGTCGTGTCGATATGAGGTCTATAACAGTTCGAGAAACTACTGGTAACACTTACCAGTATATCTCAGCAACCCTGGCCAGGGATTTCTGGTTATAGCCAATCGAACACAGCGCAATATCAACTCCCTATACCGGGAGAGACGAATCCCCTCCTATCGCTCATTGCCTCCATGTGATTCGGGACTGTACCCAAAAGCCACCGTTTTGCACGCCCTCTTAGACGTGGTAAGGTGGAAATCAAAGCACAGTGGGAACCACACAAGACTCTATGACGATCTCGGGTTAATAGACTACTCTGTACCAGTGTCACCAGAGAACTGCCATCTGACGTAAGGTATAATACCATCTGGGAGTTCTCGGGGAGTCCGTCCAGTGTACCCAGTATCTACTGAGCACCCGTACATCATCTCTGATGTCAAACACAAATGGATATGGGATCATTCATCGCCTATCTGTATGGGTCAAGAAGGTATACGCTAGTCTACTCTGGTATATCGATGCCCCGTCTCGATACACCCACGACTAGGGACTTTGAAGGATGTACTTATGGACTACCATGTCCCCATTAGTATGATCTGCATCATAGTCCAGGTAGTCAAGTACACATCCTAAGGGCTTTACCAACATGTAACAGAGAGACAATCAGTGTACACGTTAAGGTAAAGAGCAACCAGATAGCATACTATCATGTCGAGCAAGAAAGTCCTCCCTATATATGTCCAAGCATCCACTACAATATACATCCTATGTATAGTAATGGCCTCTAGGGCATACATATAACTAACAATCTCCCACTTGCACTAGGGCCATCTGATAGCAGTGGTTGAAGTATCTCATACTCAACCATCCCATAAAAGTCTCTCTCTGGGAAAAGGCCTTTGTGAGTGGATCCGCCGTGCTGTCCTCTGAGTCTGCTCTCCTTGCCTCGATCTCCTTGGAGATCAACCATCTCCATGATCAGGTGATACTGCCTTAGAATATATGTGGATCATTGATGGGACGGACGTTCCTTGGCATATGCCACAACTCCATTGTCACACAATGGGAGGAACTAAGTTAATCTCATGAACAAATATACATCCAGACTGCCTCTTTGGTAGCATCTTAAGTAGCGATGTATCCATCCTTTATCGTCTAGTATGCCACGGTATCTAGCTTGGAACTCTTCCAACATACCGTCCCTTTACTGAGGGTAAAGACAATGCCTGCGACTGACATTCAATCGTCATTATCACCCTGGAACCCTTCCAGTGATTCTCCCTAGGATCGATTGATACCGTCTCACTACAACTAGTGAGAATCCTAACATCCATTTAGATCTATCTCATAGATCCAAAATCCAGGATTTAGGAGGTATCACTTTGATCCTATATGGAGAATCATTGTGATAAGCGGAGATTGACCGAGCGTAGCATAGGAAACTCCTTCCATATCAAGAGTATGTCATCCACGTACCCTACGAGGATCACTACCATACTCCCTACTACCTTTTTGTATATACAAGGTTCATCTACCATTTTGATGATGTCAACTTCTTTGACTAACACATCAAAACAGACGTTCCAACTCCGCGATGCCTGCTTCATCACATAAAACATCTTGCACACGTTTCCGCTGCTCCCACTGTCTACGAAGCCCTCTGGCTGTGTACTTATAGACGCTCTCTTCCAAAATATCATTTAGAAAAGCAGTCATGACACCCAACCACCAGATATCGTAGTCATGGTAAGTAGCCGTGGCAAGTAGGATCTGGATGGACTTAAGCATAGATCTTTAGAAAAAGTTTCATCATGATCCACACCTGGTTAATGATGCAAACCTTTACCAAGTCTAGCTTTGAAAGTCTTAACTTTTCCATGTACACCAAGTAATCTTCTCAAGATATACTTTCTCCTGATGGGGATTTAACCCTTCAGATATAGAAACTAAAGTCCATACTTTGTTGGTGTACATGGATTCCATCTCAGATTGCTAAGCATCCAGCCATTCTTACAGAGTCCCACTCCTGATGGCCAGCTCGAAACTAGTTGGGTCATCATCTCATGATGCAATCCTCGCTCCCACTGTCATAGAGAAACCGAAGTATCTCTCAGGTGGGTGAGGAACCCTACTAGATCGGCGGAGAGGCTGAGGTTCGTTAGAATCTACTGAATCCTTTGGTTCTACCAAATCATCTGCTGTAATTTGTATAGCTGGAACCTTTCCAGTCGTACATAACAGACCTTGCCTCGAGCTTTTCTGGATTTTGCCTTTAGACATAGGCCAGACAACCTCAAATCTTAACCAACTTAAGATATGGGCTCTTCCCTTTCCATATCACATATGAAGTGGTAGGCAACTGATTTGATCGGAACCCTATTCAATAGGTATGCAGCTTCTCAAGCGCATAACTCCCAAAAGGAAATAGGAAACTCAGTAGTACTCATCATAGAGCACACCATATCACATAGGGTGCAATTGCTCCGCCCCGATATACCATCATGCTATGGTGTATACGGAGGAGTAATGCTGAGAGAGAATCTCATTCTCTTTTAGAATAGTCCAGGATTTCCGTGCTCAAGTATTCTCCTCTTCGATCACATCAAAGGATATAATACTTATACCCGTATTTTGGTTCTCTAATTCTAACTTATATTCTGTGAATATCTCAAAAGGTTCGGAGCTGTGTTTCAACAGGAACATAAGTCTGAATCTTGAGAGATCATCAGAGAATGTAATGAAGTAAAAAGAACCGGTCTTGGCATGTGTAGACAGGGGATCTACATACATCAACATGTATCATCCCAAGAGTTTACTAACTCTTTCTCTTTTTCTAATAAACAGAGCTATGGTCATCTTATCTCTGTGACATGACTGGCAAGTTTTCACAAGATGTAAATTCAAACAGATTTAAATATGCATCTATATGTAACTTCAGCTAGTCGGGTCGCATTGATATGACCTAGTCTACAATCCCTCAAGAAGGATTCGTTCATTTCTGAACTCTTCCTCTTGTGTGTGTTCCGTATACTAAAGAACTGTAGTTTGATTTAGAACGTCAATGATTTTAGATAACGTGCCTGAACCAATCAACTTTTGATATAGGAAATGTTCAAAACATTATCCATCAATACAAAATTTTATCATTTCTTTATTAATAAAGAGACTGATATGATTTTGTATATGAGGTTCGGTATCTAATAGCATTTGTTCAGAATCAATGTATTGATAATACAGGGTGACAGTGCCCGCAACACTTGCCCCGGTTTCTGTCTCATGAAACTTATCACCCGTTCTCAGTTTTTCTACCTTTTTGTAGCCCTATGTAACAGATTACATATCTGGGATCCTGATCCGGTATCATATACCCAGGATGCGGAGGATACTGAGAAACAGTTCTTTGTAATGAACACACCCGAAGATGATGCATTAGCATGCACTCTCTTCATTTGGGCGGCACGGGAATTCTGGTATTCCCCTATTTCCTGCTCTGTCTTATAACAATTATAAGTTGGAGCGGGACCAACGTTCCCCAGCTCAGTATAACAAGCGGGTTCGGTCAATTTTCCGTTTTATTATCTTGATTAAGGCGTGACATGGTCGCTACCAGGAGAGAGAGAGAAGAAAACACTCAGCGTGCGCTCTTGCAAGAATAGATTGGTTTTTATTTTATGTAATCAGGATGGCTCCCACTGCTTTTTATCAAATCTTCCTTCAAACCCTAAAAGGAAAGACTGGCCGGGATTAATTACACACTACAAGTTCGCCAATCTTTCAGCCAGGCCAGTGTCGGTACTTTGAGGGAGGTCCCCCGTGCTTTCGCACGAACCTAATTAATGTAAACCTCGTTTTCCCAGAGGCGTAACCTCGTTGACACCTTTCTAGACACCTACTTGATCGGCTAATTGTAATATATAAAACTCTCCCAGGAGTAACAATTACTCGCAGCGGGTATCGGGATCCAACTATCTCATAGAAGGTATGCAATCTCATTGCAAATTTCAACACTTGAAATTCCCGATAATATTTTACCCCTAGTGTTCTATGACCTTGACAAATGCCAAACAACCCATAGTCCACTAGTCAAGTTCAACCCGTACATTTCTTGATTGAATTAAACCCACCCGCATGACCCTTGACGAATGCCAAACAACGCCGTACGAATACCTTAATCCAATCTGCATCATATGCATAAGCAGATAAATACTAGTTAGCTACCGTACACTACGCCTTGACGAATGCCAAACTACCGCAGCATGAATACTAACTAGTACTTATCTGAAATGACGGAGGGCTACGTCAGGTTTTTCTGAAAACCTATTGCGTAATGAACTTGATATCGTTGTAGGATCGAATGAATTTTGAAATGGAGTGTTTTTGAGGCTTTTCTAGTTTGTGCTAAAGGAGTCACTCCCGGTGAAGGGATCGTCGGTCCTTTCCTCGTCGAATGAGGTGCGGGATATATCATATATATCACTGTGCAAAGCAGAACTCTTAAAAGCAATCAAAAGACAAACCGAGTGTGTAGCATCTGCCAGTTATTGCTAAAGGAGTCACTCCCGGTGAAGGGATCTCGGTCCTTTCCTCATCGAATAAGGTGCAGGATATATCACATATACCGCTGTGCAAAGAAAGAACTGTAGCTACCTGTTTTATTTTTGAAATTCGATTCTACAACATCTTTAGGTTTCTTTTATTTCATTAATCTCATTAATGAAGTCCCATCATTTATATACCTTAACATCACAGATAAATACGACGTATACTTATGCCATCCGCATTCGCCTCGATGTCCCCTCGTGCACCGTTAGGTTAGGTAACTAACGGCAGAGCGGGGCAGGGCTAGCGCGGGTGTAAAACATAAGTAACGTCTATATAATATATCATATATACTATATACTGTATCTATCATAGAACATATCACATGATCACATCACAGATATCGCAGCAGAAAAATCATATGAAATATTGGATATACTAGGACGTCCGTGTTTTCAATACGAGCCAGTATAAAACACGGATTCCACGGTCGTGATGAATAGCCAAACCCACACCCCTAGACCCCAACGAGAGTGGCAAGCAACCCTACCAATTCTAGAGTTAGGAGACCCGGACTCGACTCCTCGAGTTGGTCTCCCATTGGACTCCAGAACCCGGTTACTTGTGCCCTCCTCCTTGGGTCTATCCTAGTGCGGAAAAGTAAATAATATACAAAAGGTGACATCTTCCGCAACCTGGAAGTGCCCCAATAAAAGAATATTACATACAAGTTTTTACATGAATGAAAATGAAAAACACTCATCTCACATAAAAAAAACCCCGGCTATTCAGACACGACGATCCAATATAACATATCTAGCAACACATAACATCACATGTCATCAACGTAAGTAAACATGCGTATCCCAATTGTCGTTGACATATAGCAACGAAACCGGCGATATCACATATTACACTTACGGTCACAGAAAAGAAAGTGTAAAACTACAACAGTTGGAATCCCCAATCTTCTCAGACATCGCATGCCTGACCAAATGAATTTCTTAGACATCGCATGCCTAACTATTATAAACCCCGCATTTTAGTCTCATTATCTAAAACTCTTTTCAATATCAAGTCGGGCAATTCAACAGGATTCCCGGCATTCAGATCGAATGCTCGTTGCAAACTTCAGTAGGCGGCCGCACCCCCCGATACCATCGACGAAGTGCACCAAGGCGGAACACCGCTGCCGCGATCACCCAAACGGATGCTTTCGGCGACAGGGTTCTCTTACAGTCACTTGGTCGGGGCTATGGGGTGTAGCTGTCTATTAAGTTTACCCGGCGAGTATCCACGTACGCTACGTGATTGCGATGGACTTTTGATCACATCAAAATTCCGTGGCAACAGATCAAGTGAGACTAAACTGCTATGTTTATAACATTCATACAGTTATCTCATAACAACTTGTGAATTCCAATTATTGTATCACATTCCGGATAAATAGGAAAAATGTTAAACTTTCTGATCGAACATTCAAACACCCAAGTTTTCCCAAAACAGCTCAACACATGAAATAAATCTAAAAACATTCAGTTCATGCCTCAGTACCAACGGTCCAGCCGTAGAAGGGTCAAGCCAACGCCTCACATGTGGCACGCCGTACTGCCCCAAACCCTAAGGTTCAAAGGGCAGTTCAAGACGGTCACATAATCGAGTTAAGGTTTGTTATCTTCTAGAGGGACCATCGCGTTACTTGCACTACTTAGAACGTCTTTAAACCACGGAAAAATCCAACACTTGGAAATTTTTCGGCAGGGGAAAAGTTGGGTATTTATATCCGGTCGAACTTTTTAACATATTCTAAAATTTTCCGGAAAAACACATAGACAAAGTTTGACAATCCGATCGAATGTACGAACTCCCAATACAACCCAAAATACTCAACTCTATATTTCAGATTAAAAATTCTCAGGAAAACCAGCACTGCCAAATAGGAATTACTGTGCAAAATTCAATGGGAGATAAGACAAAAGGGCCGCTGAACAGTCGCATTAGCACGCTAATGCCGCGGTTCCGTCGCACTTTAGAAAGATCATTAGGTAATTTTTGCATCGTAATTCTTAGAATTTTCTTCTGAATTTTCTGCATATTTTTAATCTGGAAAAAACCCAATTTTTGGAAAAAGTCCAGAGAGCAAATTAGGGTTTGGGTTTCGGTTCGATCGGACTTCCAATTCCGTCTACGCATCGCCTAAGGCTCTAGCTAAGCTCTGATACCACTGTAGGGTTCCTAGGCACACAAGTGAGGTCTCTCAAGGCATCAACCATGCCAATTTCAAAATTTACGGGTGCCGAGAAACTCTAACACGGATCGTTGGCTAGAAGTCTAGGCGAAACAATGAAACTAGTTTACAACTAAACTAAAAGAACGGAAATACAACCTTTGTAGATCCGTTTCTCCACCTCCATAGCTCCATGATGAAGTCCTCTCCGCTGTCCAAATCGAACCATGACTCTAGCATCGGCTTCATCGGAGAAAGAGCGGGCTAGGTCATCGACGACGATGCCGAAGATGATCTACGTCGAGGCATCACTAGATCAAGCTCCACCTTCACCAAGCCATGATAACTTGTGAAGGAAACACCCTATACTACTTGGCAAGAGATAGAGGATGAAGAAATAGGAAGTGGGTTCACTTTAGAATTGGATTTCACACTCTTTTTCACAAGTTGCCATTGTTGGTAGCAAGCTTTTCTTCATTGATGAAGATGATGAAGAAGAAGAAAGAATATGATAAGTATTAATTAAAAATTGAAAAGTAAATGAATACTTATCATATACTAACTAGGGTAGAGTGTAGAGAATAGACCATGGTTACTTGGATGGGTTAGGGTTAAGCATGAAGACAAGAATGGTTAAGAAGTCAAAGCTTTATGAATCTTCAACTAGAAACAAATAAAGCCACCATTCTCATCTAAATCATTTCCAAATAAATAAATGAACAAATAAATAAATAAAGGAATAAGCAAAACCCTAATCATCAAATTAACCATGGTTTACTTCTATACACTTAACCTAATGATCAAGTATCATCAAACATGATACAAATATGTGCACAAAAGTATATCACATATACAACTTGCACATCAAGTGAGAAAATCCATTTAAAGTGAACCAATAATAGTTAATGTAAAGTAATATATCAAATATATAATTATACATTAAATCATTAAATCAACACTTGATTCAATGATCCAGTCATGTCGAACATAACCGACTAGTATTCAATGTATCGACTTATCGAATCAACGATTGAATCGATAACTAGGTTATATCGCATACAACCATTCGATACATTCATCCCGAGAATAGAATATGGTATCACATACACGCATTATTCTCGGTCCCGCACATATCTCATATGCGCTCATATTTCGTTTCGCTTGAGCCAGGAAACCTCTGTGTAGGACTTTAAAGACTCGTCAATACGCCGGCAGCAGATGATGATCATATCAATCACCCACAAGCCACAAGCGGTCTGCTAAACGTAACGGCCACCCGGGTTTTGAGCGATCAGAAGATCGACGAGCAAGCCCGCTCACACTCCAGTGAATCCAACCAGTAACACTTACCGTATAGTCCGGTCTCGTCGTCTGATATGTCGCATATCTTGCCTAGGGGTGGTAAACGTCAGACCCCAATAGCTCGATAAGTCGTGTCGATATGAGGTCTATAACAGTTCGAGAAACTACTGGTAACACTTACCAGTATATCTCAGCAACCCTGGCCAGGGATTTCTGGTTATAGCCAATCGAACACAGCGCAACATCAACTCCCTATACCGGGAGAGACGAATCCCCTCCTATCGCTCATTGCCTCCATGTGATTCGGGACTGTACCCAAAAGCCACCGTTTTGCACGCCCTCTTGGACGTGGTAAGGTGGAAATCAAAGCACAGTGGGAACCACACAAGACTCTATGACGATCTCGGGTCAATAGACTACTCTGTACCAGTGTCACCAGAGAACTGCCATCTGACGTAAGGTATAATACCATCTGGGAGTTCTCGGCGAGTCCGTCCAGTGTACCCAGTCTCTACTGAGCACCCGTACATCATCTCTGATATCAAACACCAATGGATATGGGATCATCCATCGCCCATCTGTATGGGTCGAGATGGTATACGCTAGTCTACTCTGGTATATCGATGCCCCGTCTCGATACACCCACGACTAGGGATTTTGAAGGATGTACTTATGGACTACCATGTCCCCACTAGTATGATCTGCATCATAGTCCAGGTAGTCAAGTACACATCCTAAGGGCTTTACCAACATGTAACAGAGAGACAATCAGTGTACACGTTAAGGTAAAGAGCAACCAGATAGCATACTATCATGTCGAGCAAGAAAGTCCTCCCTTTATATGTCCAAGCATCCACTACAATATACATCCTATGTATAGTAATGGCCTCTAGGGCATACATATAACTAACAGTTAAACCCACTGTCAGCGTATTGACGAGTCTTTAGAGTCCCACACAGAGGGTTTTCACGGTTCAGGCGATATGGTATAAACGACGTATGTTGGTACATACAGGTGTCCGATTAAATATGTGTACATGCTGCACAGACTTTAATTGGACGGTTGATAATACTAGCGGCTTAGGATTAAGTCAGACTATTAAATCAGGTTTTGATTTAATAATTTATATATGTATTTATATATATATGTATTCTAGTATTATTTTTCACTATTCATTTTTTCTCTTGGGTATTCGTATTTTAGTACGAATACTCGTATATGTATTTCGATATGTGTACCGGGTTTTATTCCATATTTATACGGAATTACTTCTAGAAGTGGACACCTCATTTGTATGATTTTCTTTTTAGGAAATCATTTGTTTTACAAATGAGGTGGAAGGGGTGAGGTGACATGAACATTTTATGGCATGTAGAGAGGTATGGCATATGTTTGTTTATTAGTTAAAAGGAGATGAGATATTTTGGTGCATGATGGGGATAGAGGCAGCCACGAATTTTCCAAGTGGCCATGCTTTTGATTTTTCTACTTGCTTCATGACTTGATTTTTCTAACTTGGAGAAACACTTAGCCATTTTCTTTAGTTGCTCATGCCACATGTTTCCTCACATCCTTTTGATCTTCTATGGTTGCTCTTTGAGCATTTGTGATGAGAGAAAAACAATAGTGAGATAATCCTACACCTCCATTCTCCATTGCTAGCAACCTTGGAGCGTCGGTTGCCTAGCTTACACCGTTTCTCTCGGGTGGATCATCATGGATAGAGGAAGATTGTCAACCAAATCCGATCCGCAACACCACAAGGAGCTTGGAAATGGTAGAAGACCGAAGGACACAATCCGTTCGGTATAACCATCTAACTCCTGGTTTACATATTGCTAGTATAGGGTTTTTGGTTCGATCTTGTGCGGGTTTTGTTTGTGCCAAAGTTTTGAAAATTTTTGTTCCGCATTTGGCCATGGTTTAATGGACGGGGCGCCGGAAAAACCCAACATGGTATCAGAGCCACCCAAACACCTTAAACTAGCTAGTTGCGACATTAGAATTCACGTTTTTTTCGGGCATCGAAAACTGTCGAAAAAACAGTCCCGAATTTTTGAGTTTTGAGATATCTGCACACCCCGCGGGCTCTCGGTTTGAACCGAGAAGCCGCGAGGTGATGCGTAGCCACCCCGGGGAGACCCCGGAGGGGGAGGGACCGAACGACTAGGCCCACTCCCCAAGACCACCACAAGGTGGTCTTAAGGGTGGGGACCCGAAACTGCCCCTGCATGGGCAGTTTTTTGTCTGCCTCACCCTCTGGCCACCTCATGGTGGCCTTGGGGGTGGGGTACCCCCTCTAGGCCCCCAACTAGAAGTTAATTTTGTTCTCTAACTCCCCGTGAAGATTCAGGGGCGTTTCGTTTTGATTCGGACCTCCGAATTGGCTCAAAACTCGACTTTTTTGGATGTTTAGTGCACTTGTTTTTTGATCCTTAGTATATTTGGGATGTGCACTAATTGTGTTTTGGAATTCTAATTTTGTGACTTCGTTTGCATGCATGGGTGTGTTTGTAATGTTATCTAATTGCTATATGCTCAATTAGATAGGGTTACACACTTGATTCGGTTACTTGCTTCTGTGGATATATATATGGTTATGGTTTGTACGAATTGTCGTGATGGATAGCCTTGGGTGCAATGGTAGTGCAGTTTAGTTTCGTTTGTACATTTGATATTGCGAGGCAAGCGTCCAACATGTGGACTGCCGTCATTGCCAGTTTGTATATTATTTGTTTGGGACACAACCGGGTTGAGGTCGATGTCACCTCTGTACATATTATTTTCTTTTCTGTACTATGATTACCCCATGGTGGAGCGCACGAATAGCCGGGTTCTAGAGGGCAATGGGTCTGCATCTCATGGTGTTGAGACGGAGGGGGCCTCACTCTAGAATTGGCGGGCTATATGCCGCGTTCGTAGGGGGTACAAGTTGACCCACGGAGGGGTGCTCAAGTTACCGGATTCCTTGAAGTACCGGGTGGCCCATTCACTTTGATGAGGGGGTTGCCTCACTTCTGGTTTTGGCGAGTGACTTTCCGCGCTCGTAGGGGTCTAGGTTTTCATTGCACATGCTATCCACACGATCAGGGAAATGCCGAGTTTCACTTGCGGCTCAAAGGAAACCCGGGGCTCCCAGATTATCCGTTTGTTCTGTGATGCTTATCGCTATTCTTGATGTTTCTTTATATCATGCCTCGGACGATTGTTATATATATATATATTTATTTATTTATATATACTAGTAGATGTATATGTTTTGCACCCGCGCTAGTCCAGCCCTAGCTCTGTCGTTAGTTAAGTAACCTAACGAGTGATGACGGGACCCAGTGGCGAATGCGGATGGCATATACGTACATCATATATTTTCGTTTTTTTTTCTGATGTGATTAATTGATGGGACTACGTTGATTCTGATCAATGCAAGGAAAACAAACCTATATGATGTTATTGGAACAATTTTCAAAAGCTATTATTACAAGGACGTTTTCTTTTGTTTTGCACAGCGGTATTCGGTTATGAATATCCAGCACCTCATTTGACAAGGCAAGAGTCGAGATCCCTTCACCGGGAGTGACCTCTTGAGCAAAAGTTTGTGTAAGCGTAATAACTTCACTATAGTCGTTTCTTTTGCTTTGCATCATGGTATTCGGTTAGGAATATCCTGCACCTCATTTGACGAGGAAAGATCCGAGATCCCTTCACAGGGAGTGACCTCTTCAGCAAAAGTTTGCGCCACTATATATTTGAAAAGCTATCCAGTTCCTTCAACGATATCGAGTTCATTACGTTAAAGGTATTTCGCCAAAAACCATTCGTATCCATCTGTCATTTCAGACGGGTAGCACTTAGTATTCATGCTATGTTTGTTGGCCTTCGTCATGCCATAGTGTATGGTATCTATTTATTACTTTTCTGTTGCATAGATAGATACGTTGGTTTGGGACAGTCGTACTATTATGTTGGCCTTTGTCAAGGGTATGTATGGGTAGGTTCAAATTAACCTGGATAATGACGGGTAGAACTTGACATATGACTTATGATATGTTGGCCTTCCTCAAGGTCATAAGAGTATGGGGCAGAAATCACATCGGGAGTTTCAAACATACAGGAAACTTGTCAGGCATGCGCATACCTTCTAGAGTGTAATAACTTGAGTGGATTCCATCTAGTTATCATGCGATGATAGTTGGATCCCGATTCCCACTGATGAGTTGGTTTACTCCTCGGGTGATTTTAGATGATCCTGACTAATTCTTCTTTTAGGGTTTGGAAGAGAATTTGAGGATACAGTGGGAGACATCCTGATTAGATAAAGTGATTAACCATTCTGATTTAGGTTAGAGTGCACACTGAGTGTTTCTTTTCTCTCTCTCTTTGGCAGTGACCATGGCCCGACCCTAAACTAGAATTCATAAACCAAGTTAACCGTACCTTCTTAAAACACATTGGCTTTTGGATTATCAGAGTTGCATACTTTATTGCCACTCCTACTTTTACCCTTTTTTTTTCTCCAGAACATTCCGTATCACTATGAAGATCCACATTTATTGGATATGACAATCGTATATTTACATACGAACTCGAAGGAACTCGTTCCTGTTCAAGGATGGATTCTAGTTCTCGAGAATTGAATAGGATTATTCGGTTGTCTTTTCCTTTTACCTTCTCTCAGGTTGTGAGGGCTCCTAGGATTAGGAGAGGGTACACCTATTACTCTTATTGGATAATCTTCTTTCAAACCATTGGTTGGTGCCGAAAGGTAGGGAAGGAAGAAAACCAATTAGCCTAAATGTGGTGTATAGAAGATAATAAGTAAAGACAAATAAAGAGATTGGAAAGAGGGCAAAGTAAAATGCGACTGCTATCATTCACGACGAAACCGCATATATCATCGCCACCCCTACTTCACCTTTAAATTTTTCCTGAACATTCCGAATCACTACGAAGATCCACATTTATTGGATAAGCCATCGTATAGTTACATACAAACTCGAAGGAACTTGTTCCAGTTCGAGAATGGATTCTGGTTCAGGAGAAATAGAATAAGGATTATTCAGTTGTCTTTTATCTTTACCTTTTCTCAGGTTGTGAGGGCTCCTATAATTAGGAGAGTACACCTATTATGGTTATTGGATAGTCTTCTTCCAAACTATAGGCTGGTGCCGAACAGTAGGGAAAGAAGAAAACCATTTAGCCTAACTACGGTATACAGAAGGTAATAAGTAAAGACAAATAAAGGGATTGGAGAGATGGCAAGAAAATATACGGTTAGAGTCATGAATCTGGATAGTGGAAGAGACATTACTAGGAATACCCGGATACCCCTTCGAAACATTTTCATGTTTCAGTTTCACTGTGAGTTGTTAATTGAAAACCGATTTCCCAATTAGATTCTTACTCCAGGGTATGTATTTACCATGTTTGATTCTTACATCTGTATGGCTTTACAGATGATGAGTGAGAGTAAGTTATTGGGAATTAGGTGATTAAATCCTCATTATATCGGAATTCGTTGTAATAGGTGATATTTGAGGAAATCGCCTGGGGTTTTGCCTGACGGCAAATATTTGGTTTTGAATATCCGTTGTTATGCACCAATTTCAAACTGAAATATCTGTACGTTTATTTTATAAAGTGAGATATAACCTTTTGAAATTATGTCCATGATATTTACCTATATCAGTTGATGATTGGGTAAGAAGTATTAAACAGCGGTGTAATTCTTCTTAACCATAGTACAATTATCAACCTACGACGCATAGGGTTTGAGTTATTCAACTCAAGGGATTTATACAAAGTATTGTATGTTGTCCAGTGTCCGTTAGGATGAAGGGGTTGGTACTCGTACTATATTCTGTTTACTTATGACTTCTCTAGTTTTTAAATATGTGTTTCACTGAAATACAAGGTCCAAATTTTGAGAAGTTATAGGTATATGAATAAAGTAGAGAACCACATGTTGTAAGTATCAGGATTCTTCAAGGTGATCGGAGATGTAGATACTTGTGCTAAGTATTCCGTTGATAGTAATGGTTTTGAGAACTTTCTTCTCTTTCGGGTTACTTATATCTGGATGCACTCCTAAATTGAGTAATGCTGATCGGACTCTCTCTATTTAGTTGACATGCACTGGAGACAGCTGCATGATTTGAATCTGGTTCCAATTAAATTAGCGCCTCTGTTTCTATATTGTATATAGAATGGTTCATATCTTAACGATGTTAAGGTATATGGAGTTGTCCGGCTTATGCTTAAAACCAGACTCTGGATAACTCTAGGCACGTTTCTGTAATGGCAGTTTGTGGGTTATCTCAGGCTATGACGAGGGTTAACATTCTATCATCTGGAAGATCAATAGTGATATTGTTCTTGACTCACCACAGTTTTAGTAAAATGGACTTTTTAAGAAAACAGTAGTGGGAGTATGGTAGAACTGGAAGTGCTTCCAGAACCACAAAAGATTACTGAAAATTTAATAGAACCTAATGATTCAATCGGGTTTGACATTCTATTAGCCATTCTGCAGATATGGTGGGTAACCTCAGGCACCCGAGAGGTGCTTTGGTATCCTCAAAGACGGTGATAAGGAGATTCTTGTTTACCCAGACTTGCCATTACTGCTGTTCTACACTATTATACCCGGCATGAGGATGAATATAGCGTCGTTCTAAACTAGTTTTAGAAGTGCATGTGTATATGACTCTATTAGAGGGTTGTTATAGTCAGTGGGACCCGAGCCCGACTACATTCTAAGGCCCGTGGGACCCTTCAATGGCTGGTATTAGACCTCTGCTCCTGATCTGACTAAGTTAGGGGCTTTGCGCGTGCTGCTTAACTCGTATTCTTACGAAGTTGGCATGGTTTTCAACGATTGGGTCCTTTCTACGCCAGCGGGGCCTATTTAGCAGTTATTCTATTTGTTGAAGAATAGGGCACCAGTTTTGAAACACAAGGAGATAATGCATCTGTATTCAATTAGGCTGGGGTACTTAGTGTTCCGATTAAATGACGTTGCTCTCTTCATGCGGTATAATCCGCATCGCTTTGCCCAATAGTTGGGTTATAACCAGGGCGTCCCCATTGAATCTTTTTCGTTGAGCCTATTCCCTTGCTGGAGACTGCCCGTGATGCTATTCATCATTTCATGTGGCTAAATACCGGTTCCCTCTTCTTGATCCCCGAGCCAGACTACATTCCAAGGCCCATGGGACCCTTCAATGGCTGGTATTATCACCGGGTTAGTCCTATTATCACAGAGGAGAGACGGGTGCTTTTGAGTGTAAGGTCTCTACACCTGCCTAAGCCATCAATGCTCCGTTGCGACCATGGTCGGTCGTTCGTCCTCCTCTGAAGGACAGCGATTCAGTGCTTATTACAAAAGCCGCTCGAACAGAGTCGGCCCCCGTACTGCTGGTATGCGAGTTCGCACTGGAACCGGTGCAGAGACTCTTAATAAGGCACAAGCAAGACATCATCAAAGTTAGACCTTGAATATGAGATTGGGCAGCGCCATGCAAAAGTGCCGAAAGGGAGGACGTGTCCTTCTACCGGTACTAGCCCGGGCCCTAAAAAGAGAAAGAAATCGGCTGCCCGTTTACTCGATACTTTGCTCGAGTCTGAACCTCTCACTCATGATGAGCCTATGTCTGTGCATGAATCAGATGATGGTCTACTCTTTCCTGATACATCTGCCGAGGAGGCCGCTCAGCTGGCTGAAACCTTGAAGCGATCACAGGATGAGACCGAAAACGTGTTCTCCAAGAAGGGAGGCTTTCCTCCTGTTGAGTTCCGTGATGTTGACCCAGCTCCTACTATATTACCAGTAGTTCCTTTAACACTGGCAGAAGAATGGGCTCTTAAACGGCCAATATCGGTCGCTTTTGAAGATGAGGCTGCTCTGAAGGCGGGTAGGGATTTATCTTCGATCGAAGCCCGACGAGCGCGATTAACCAGAAAAGAGCAGCGGCTCAAAAAGGATATACTTCAGGCTCCCTGGCGTATCGGTATGTACCTTTACATCCTTTACAGTAAATGATTTATATTGCTTTCATATCATATTCGTCTTTACACATTTTTCTTTTGTAGGGCCTTCTACGGTGGGCGCAGAGCGCAGATCCCGTCTTAGAGCCTCCGGTGATAACTTTTGTTTCTTTAGTGAAGGTTGTCGGACCAGTTATAGATTCTGTAAATATCTCTAGTGGCGCACTGGAGGATATAGAGGAGATTCCTGAGGCTGCTATCTCTTCAGTCCAGAATGGATGAAGTATTGAAGGCAATCTTATATTTTTTTTGTTTAATGACCTTTCCACATGTCTGACCTTTTCTTTCTCTCAGAATTGCGGGAGTTGGCGTCCTCTATTGTCGATTGTTCTCCAAAGGAAACCTTCTTGCGTGTACTTAACATGGCGGCCCGCACGCGATATCTCCCCAGCGCGTCGTCCTTTCCTCCAGCCAAGGTTGGTATTCCTTTTCCTTCCGTATTATATTTTCATAATGATACCGACATACTCTTTACTTTAAACTACATTCCTTCAGGCTGATGACGAAGTTGAAGTTCTTGATGGGCCTAGAGATTTCTCAGATTTGCCTTTTGTGCCCATGGGTAAGTGACGCTTTAGCCATGGCATTCTTTTACTTATTCCCCGTGTGGAAAGGCGACTAACCATACATGTATCTTTCACAGTTTTGCCTACCCTGACTCCACTAGAGTCCCATATTTGCATGCCGCCGGGTCCTTACGCCAGACGTATGTCTAAGAGAATGGAGAAACATAGTATTTATTCACTGGCAACTCTTTTTGAGGATCTCCGTGCTGGAAGTTCTGTCATGGCAGAGGAATTTGCTGTCGAAACTAATGCTTCTTTATCTGTCCTTGCTATCTACCATGATGAGGCGCTGGTACGTACTTGGGTTGAGTATTGCCATCAAGTGGAGGCTTATTTTCATGGAGTCGAATGCGCACGTCTTCCCTCTGATATCTTATCTGTAAAGGCCAACTTATGTGAATGGATTGATTGGTGTGCTGCCAACCTCCGATCTTGTGAGAAAAGACTCAACCATAAATTTTCGGAGAGGAAGTTGTCCTCGAAGGTTTTAGGGGAACTCCAAGCTCAGCTCGCAATTAAAACTACTCAGGCCTACGAAATTTGGCGAGTTCTTTAAGAGGCAATTACGTAGCTGGCGGCTCTCGATAAAGCTGTCACTTTTACGTGCGAAATGGTTGAGACTCATAAGACCGCTAAGAAGGAGCTTGAGCATCGGTTTTCTTTGTATCAAAAACAACAAGCAAAGGCAGGGGCTCATCTTGTACCGCTGCTAGAGCTTGAGGCGGAGGTTCACCAGAAAAATGATGATCTATCTGCCTTATTGAATTGTCCACCGTCTTAAAAAATTTTGTCGCTGTATATTTTTTTCTTTTTTTGTATCTTGTATTCATTTTGGTTTATGAATAAAATACATATTTTATTCCATGCTTACACCTCTCTATCTTTTAATGTCTTGATTTGGCATGAAGTAGTTTATGTACTCATTTCAGTGTTTCTAGTTTATGTACTCTTTTTGGAGTTTGTAGTTTATTCACTCGTTTCGGAGTTTCTAGTTTATGTACTCGTTCTGGAGTTTGTAGTTTGTTTACTCGTTTCGGAGTTTCTAGTTTATGTACTCATTCCGGAGTTTGTAGTTTATTCACTCGTTTCGGAGTTTCTAGTTTACGGACTCATCTCGAAGTTTTTAGTTTACCTCCCTTGGGTTTACATGAAAACTTGTCCAAACGATGTATGTAGATAACCCCCATTTTTTTATGATAGGGGTCCGTTAGATTTGTGGTACTAGGGTTTTAGTCTGTGGTACTGTCGCGTTGGCTGATATGTTCCTTGATATGCAGTTTTTAATCCGCTGTTCGAGTAGCCCCGCGACTGTCATGTCTCTGATCTCTTCGGGGGCTTAACAAAACGTCTTCGAGTAATCTTCTTAGGTTATATTACCGTCGGAAGAGCAAGCGTTTAGTAATTTTCCATGACGCTTTTTACTTGAGCTTAGGCTCAATTTGGATCCCCGATAAGTCATAAACGCACCCTTCTGGGATGAGATGATCTCCAATGGTCTTTTAGGCTTTATATGAGTTGCCGTTAAGACCCGAAGTTTGGAATATGCCGTCACTTCGTCTTTCTTTTGTTTTGACGATGTCGCGTCGATTCTTTGTTGATGTCGGGAAACATCTGTATGATCTTTATGCTGTATGTATTGCAATCAAGGTCCGGAGCTAGGGATATGCCATTACTCCAATTTCATTTGTTAATTGCATCTGCATCCTACTGAAATAAGTGGGAACACCGAGATAGTCCCTAGGTTGTATATGAACCGTCAAGACTTGGAGCTGGGATTTTTCTATTACTCCATTTTTATTTGACCCTTGGGTCTCTGTTGATGTTGTGTCTACATCTTGCTGACATGAGAAGTACGTCGAGCTGATCTCTAGGCTGTAGATGTTTCCATTAAGACCTGAAGTTAGGATTTTGCCGTGACTTCATTTTATTTGATTTTTGTGTCCACCCCTGCTGGAGTGAGGGGGAACACAGGGATAGTCTTTAGGTGGTATATGAACCGTCAAGACTTGGAGCTAGGATTTTTCCATGGCTCTATCTTTGCTTTGACCCTTGGGTCTTTTGTTGACGTTGCGTCTGCATCCCGCTGGCATGAGAAGGAACGCCTGGATAGTCTCTATGTTGTATACGAATCGTCAAGACTTGGTTCTCCTTTTGAGGAAGCATGGTGGGAAAATATTGTCCTTTTTCCTTTATTTGTGCCCATGGATCGTATACAAGAGTCAATATGGATATACTTGCAGGGCAGAAAAGTTTCATTTTCATTCCATTTTTTCTTTCTGTGATGCTCTATCTTTTCAGCTTTTATATCATGAAAGTCGCGATTGCCCAATCATTTCGGCTATATTTTTTTATATTCTTACTTACTTCTTTTTATTGCGAGTTGGGAACTTGAGATCTGATACCAATTTTGGAATTAGCATCGCTGCAGCTAGAGCGAATCATCATTTGCCGTGAAAGGACATGGAGTTTGACACCAGTTTAGGCATTTGCATCGCTACAACTGGAATATTGTCAGGAGCGAATCATCATTTGCCTTTGTCGATTTGAACAAAGGTGGCTTAGCAAACAGGGTTAGGATCTTGTCGGCTAAGGCTTTTTGACTTTATGAGCCGTAAGGGTCTCATAAAAGTGTTTCTCCCAACGAGTCATGAGGATCTCATAGGTGTATTTTCTCCTTAGAAATCGTGGGGATTCCTGAGTGATATTTTCTCTTGTAAGTCGTAAGGATCTTCCAAGAGTGTTTTCTCCTTATAAGTCGAGAGGACTCACAAGTGTTGTTCACCGTATGGGGACATTTCTCGTCATTGGTGGAACTTGGTAGGGGATATATTTATTTATGCCCATGGATTGTATACAAGGGTCAATATAGGACCGTTGTAGGGCAAAAGGGTTTTCGATTGCTTAAGAACAAGCTTAGATCCTTGTAACTTAAGGCTTTTGAATCCCATGAGCCGTGAGGGTCTCATAGGGGGAAATTCTCCTTATGAGTCATGAGGGTCTCGTTGTTCAGGTAAAAAATTACACCCCGGTTGATCAAGTCAAAGTCAACTCCAAACCAAATGGGCCTAAGCCCAGGCCAAGTGGGCCCATGCCCAAGTCAAGCTTGAACATGAAGCGGCTGGCCTCCCCTATGCCAATATGAAAATTATGTAATAAATAATTTTGGTGTAATTTTTATGAATAAATGTAAGAAAATGGGTATAAAGCCAAATTTTTGTAAAAGCTCATGGCTCATGTGCAAAAGAAATGAGCACATTAGGTATGGGATGGGGAAATGCTATTTTGTAAAGCCCAAGGGGCTATTCGTAAATTTGTAAACCTATATAAGGCAACATAATAATGAAATGAAGGACAATAATTCATTCCCCCTAAAAATTTTGGGTTTCTGTGCCTCCTTCTTTTTCAAGGTTCTAAACCTTCTTATCTTTTTTTGAATTAAATCAAGAGTTTAACTTTTCCTTTTCCAAAAATAAATAGTTTTTCACCATAAAACCCTTGAAGGGGAGCTCGGATCTGCCATCAAATCTTTAAAAGGGAAGATTTTTAAGTCTAACCCCTTTTTTTCCCAAGATCCAGCTAACAGAGAGGAAGAAGAAGGATACCCATTTCCAAAAATCCCATTCCGGGAGGATCCGAGGCTCAAAAGAAGATCTAAGGCTAAAGGGGAGAAGAAGGGGGTCCCCTTCAATCATCTCCAAAGATTTCTAGGAGTTTATCTCCATTCAAGTTCTGTTAGAGTTTAACTCCATAAATCAAAGTCTTTTTTTAGGAGTTTAACTCCATTCAATATCTTTCAGAGTTTAACTCCTTAATTAAAAAACCCTCTTTCAGAGTTTAACTCCTAATTTCGGGGCTAAAAAACCCTTCTTTTCGCGGGCGCCCAGCGCCCACGTGCTGGGCACGTGAGGCGCCAGTGCCCGGCGCCCAAGTGCCAGACGCGTGAGTCGCCGGCGTCTAGAACCGGCAATTGGCATCCAGCGCCCACGTACCGGGAACGTGAGGAGCTAGTGCCAAGCGCCCGTGTGCCAAGCACGTGAGGTGTTGGCGCCCACACGTCCTTTGGACGCTATTCATCCCTCTTTTCCCATGCACTCCACACTAAAAATAGCTCCCCCGTTAGAAAAAAATTTCGTAGACTCTGCGAAAACCCCGATATACCCAAGTCCCCTCCAAACACAATACATGCACACTGCACATTGAGTTCGCATAACCAGTTTGACCCGTCAATCGGAGGTTCCTTCGCTCCAAAGGCAAGGGCTAATTAACGGCAGCTTAGTCCATGACTGTCGGATCCCCACAATCAATAAACCCCTACCTACCCTAGGCAGGGGCAATCTGTAATGTGCCTGACAAGCGACGCGTATTCCCATCTCAATGGGGTGACATAAAACACCCTACAGATTCTTGCACGTCCAGTGGGACCTTTTCTCTCCTCTCATATTTCGGGTTAAACGTTCATGCGAACTCAATCAACATACGTATCCATATTAATACTGAAATAATGCTCTTTCATGCATGATTTCAAGCGATCAAGCCTTAACAATGTCTCCAAGGACAAGTTCAGCTCTTGACACGGCTCCCATCTCCTACACGATGAAGATGGACGGCAGGACGGTCCTCCCGGCCAGTCTCGAGCGAAAGTGGGAGGAGATGCTGCTACCATTCGGATCTATTTTGTTTGTGCCAGCTAACGCCATCCCTACTCTTCAAACCCCGGTGATGGATAAACCAGCCTCAAAAGGGAAAGGCCAAATGCGGTGGTCTCGAAGACGCCCCAACTCAAACGCAAGTCGGTGTTTGAACGACTTTCCTTGGCCCCAGCTGGGGGCAAAGCCATCAACACCAACAAAGTAACAAGGCATCTCGGGAAAGCTCCGGTGGCGCCCCTGATGACTGCTCAATCGAGTATCTTCTTTAAGCTCCCCGTCAATCGACTCACAATGGCTTCCTGGATGACAGATGCCCGTCAAGCCCTCAAAATCGAGAAGCTAAGACAGAAAATGCTCAGATATAGCGCCAACAAAAGGGATAGGGCTCATGGTAGGCTGAACTTCATGAGGTTCCAAGAACAGGGTTACTCTGCCAAAGATAAATAGATGGCTGGACATGTGGTCCACACTGTCTACATGGTGGACACACGCAGCAAGAGCAAGGATGGGACCACAAATATCTCAAATCCAATCTGGTATGAATGTAGCTGCTACTTCCCAATAACAGCATCCTTTGGAAGGTAGTGAAAACCCTTCCAGTGAGGCTGATAAGCAGAGAGATCTCTCGGTTCATGAGGAGTCAGGCTCGGAAAGCGAAGAAGAGCCAATCTTCCATCCTAAGACCGCAGAGCAACAACTTCTCCAAGAGCTATAAAAACAACTCAGAAGTAAAGACAAGGAGATGACCAAAATTTACTCCAAAATTGACAACTTGACGAATGTCGTGATGCAGCTCACGGCCCAAGTTCTCTCTCAGTCGTCCAATCAAGCGCAGGGTTCTACTCATGAATCGGGAAATGGTGTCCCAAGACAGCCGACACCTATTCCCTCAAATCTAAAGGTGGGCGGACCGCATGAAAGTCTGTCTCATTCTATCTCGGGAAATTTCTTGGCTACCGATGACAGTAACCCGCTAACGCAGGATCAAATCATGGATTTGGTCGCCAATAAAGTCAAAACATTGGTAGCTGAAGCCGGAGAGCATAAAGATATCAGCAGTAGCGAGAGACCATATCCTGCTCGGTACAATCTTATGGAGTTTCTCACTGGCTATGTCGTCCCCAAATTTGTAATGTTCAATGGGACGGGAAATGCGAACCGGCACATTGCCCAATTTAAAGCATCATGCACGAATACTGGGGGCAATGATGCGCTCCTTCTCCATCAGTTTGTCAATAGCTTGACCGATGTTGATTTCGATTGGTATGCAAGCAACCGGATGACTCGATCACGATGTTCGCTCAAATAGAATCCATATTCAAGCAAAGGTTCATGAGCATCAGCAATAAAATCACCATTGCCGACCTCGTAAGGACCGAGCCAAAAAACAACGAAAGCAACATGGATTTTATAGTCCGATGGCACAATCTCTCTATCAAATGTGAACCACCGATAGAGTATGACCAATCTGTCAGCCTCCTCATCGAAAATCTCAAAAATTGGATGGCCCCGTTTCTATGCACCGCGGGTCTCAAAACATTCCAAGAGTTGACAAAGAAAGTCCAGATGTTGGAGCGCTCAAAGCAGGAGTCCTCCTCTGATTCCCAAAATAACAATAGGTCGTGGAGAAACCGAAAGGACGATAATCGCAAAGGCAGAAATTCCGACGATGCTGAATCTTTTAACACTTCGGCTAATCGAAATAAGCGAGGGATGAGCGGGCCTAATGCCAACCATCCTCGAAAGCCAGTGTTCGGAGAGGGGGGAGAATCTCCACTGAAAGAGAAGTTGGATAAGGTCTATTCCTTCAGAAAGGACAAAATCTAAAAAATATTCAAAGACGCCTTAAGAAACGGTCTACAATTGCCAGAATCAAAAAGACCGCAAGAAGCGAATATGACCGACGACCCCAAATACTGCCCCTATCACAGAGTGATAAGTCATGCTATTGAGGATTGCTTCATCTTCAAAGATTAGGTCGAAAAACAATACAAGGTAGGAGAGATAGAACTGTCTAAATGCGTGTTAAAAAACAGTCAAGCTGCGACTGCTAATTTCATACAAACGGAGACCGAAGTCCTTCGGGAACCAGATTCTCTCAAACATCTGTATTTCTCCGAAAAGAGCGGGCCAAGGCAATAAGCTAAGAGCCAAACGGGCAACATTGCCAACGAAGAAGTGATAGACGGGTACACAACCCATACAGTCAACATGATGGAGCCCAAAGGAAAAATTCCTCTTATGCCTTATAGCCATGACGATGACGTGGTTGTTACCATCCAATACCGGCTCAGTCTAGATGACGTAGAGCCCACTTATGCAATTAAACCAAAGGAGCGTGTGGTTCCTGCAGAATCGAACCCAGGCTCCAACAAGACCACCACATCATTAAACTGGGAATATTTGACCACCATGTCGTTAAACTGGGAACATAGGACCATCACGTCGTTAAACTGGGAATATTTGACCACCATGTCATTAAACTGGGAACATACGACCCCTAAGTAGTTAAACTGGGAATGTCAAAAAATGTGTAAATAAAAAATGTGTGTAAATAAAAAAAATGAATGAAAAATGCCGAAATGATGGGACAACTCGCAATAAAAATCAGCGAGTAAAATAAAGATGAAAAATAAAGCCGAAATGATAGAGCAACTGCGAATGAATAGCCGAAATGATAGGGCAATCGCGACTTTCGCGATAAGAAAATTTGAAATGATAGAGCAAATGCGGTAAAAAAAACCCTCCAAAGGCGAATGATGAGTCGCTCCTGGTAACATATTCCAGTGCAGCGATGCAGACGCCGACCAAAATCCAATTCCCCAAATGGCGAATGATGAGTTGCTCCTGGTACCATATTCCAGTGCAGCGATGCAGACGCCAACCAAAATCCAAATCCCCAAATGGAGAATAATGAGTCGCTCCTGGTACCATATTCCAATGTAGCGATGCAGACGCTGATTGCACGCTTGCTGCGTGTCGTGTTTTAAAGTTCTAAAGTTAACCGCAATCAGGACGGTGTCGCTTTGCAGCTAGCCGTGATGACTACGGGTCGTCCACAGC
The DNA here is from genome assembly GCA_030015575.1 of Agapanthus africanus. NCBI lineage: Eukaryota > Viridiplantae > Streptophyta > Magnoliopsida > Asparagales > Amaryllidaceae > Agapanthus > Agapanthus africanus. The sequence continues at coordinate 77,779,629 of CM057343.1, forward strand.
GAGACAGAGCATTTTAAGTTCTTGTTTTCACGAGTTAATGCGCGAGGCGGAATCGCTTGAATCTACCCTATGTGTTTATATGCAAAGTAAACGCTTGTTAGGATTAGATAGGATAGTGTAAGCTAGTGAATTCCGTAATCAATCCTTTGTGCCGAACTTAACCATTGAATCTAGAGCAGTCGGTAACAACGTGGATTAGGGTATTTAAGCATGGTATTAGTGGAATCCGGCTTATTGACCCTTGTCCGTCCGTTCTTGTCGCTTTATTTCGCCTCCGGCCAATCCGAACGCAACCGGTCGGGGTTAGGAATCACTGATACCTTAGTAGGATAGGGTGCCTAACGGAGTGCTTGCGTAAGATTTGGGTGGAGTTCAAATGGTAAAAACGGGCAAAGGAAATGAGAAGCAAAACATTAACTTACAATAACATTTTCTTTCCTAATAACAACATATTCACAACCATCTCAACAACAAATAAAAAGAGCAAAAGAAATAAACAAAGAAAAGAGAAGACAACAATACAAGAAAGTAAATGACAAGGAGTTAAATTGCAAGTAAGTAAAGCATGGAAATAAATTGCAACAAAGTAAAGCAAGAAATAAAGATACTAGGAACCATAGAACACATTACAAACCATGGGTTCAATAGCCAAAACTTAAATTTGCAAGCTCATTGAAGAGGTTGCAAGATCAAGAGAAGGCTAAGAACACAAGGCAAATGAAGGCAAAAAGAACACTTTATTGATTCCAAATGAACATACAACCCTTGAGATCAATAACCAAAACTTAAACTTGCAAGCTCAATGAAGAGATTGCAAGATCAAGAGAAGGCATAGAACTCAAGGGGTCTAGCTATATACAAGAACAAAACAAAAACAAAAGAGTATGAAGTGTAAAGAACGAGACAATCTAAGACAAAGAATGACCCCCTCTCCTTTGCTCTCCGGTATGCTTTTATAGGCACCAAAGCAAAATAAACAATCAATAAAAATAAGATGACATGGCATCAAGGGAGGGATCACAGGAAACTGGTGCACACTTGGGGCAAGGGAGCCGGCCTGCTCTGCCAAAGTGGCAATATGGTCGGTCCAAATCTGACCAAGTTCGCTCGTTTTAATTGTGTGGTCTTGTGTGTTCTCCCATATCACTCTGGTGCTGCTAGATTTCTCAATAGAGTCCTGGGATGCACTCAGGGATTGGAGGGAAACTTGTAGCTATACATCACATCACATCTTTATGCATTTATCACTCTTGTCCGCCCCACTTACACAAGCTATCATTTGTGTGTGCCATGGGCAGCCCCACCATGGTCCTAGTGCCAAAGAGCATGCGTACATTTGTATTGTGTTGGACCAATATTGTGTGCACACATTTTATTTGCAAACTCTTTGGATATCAGTCGGTTTCCAGTTCCGGTTGCAGTGTCGGCTCACAAACGATATATCCATGATTTTAAATGTATTTCCAGTATTTTGTCACGGATGCCTGTAATCTGTAATTACTGAGCAGACACTGGTTAATAGTATCGATATATAACAAAACAGATAATGAATGAGCGGTATTAAAATGCAGTTTTCTGAGATTAACAAATACCCCCAAACTTATCTTTTGCTCGTCCTGAGTAAAACAAAATCCTAGCTTCACTTTCGCAGGGAACGCGATTGCACTGAGCACGCACAACAAGCCGTTAAACCTCTAGGTGTCCCTAGTAGGTGTGTTGTCTCTTGAGGGTTTTCAGCGGATTACACCCATAAAATCCCGTCATGCTAGTTTCATAAGTTAACGTCGATTCTACTCCTACAGCTTAGTATCAAGGTTAGAAATTCTATTATCCTAAGTTAGAAATATTCAACCCTTATGTTTCATGCCTCCTATTTATTCAACCCCAAATCCTATACGTTTTACAGTTTAGAAAGATCCCGGTCTCTCCTGAGTTTTCCTTCTAAAGTGCGGTCTCCAGTCAGGGATTTTTATCAACTTTACGGAATAAGTCTTAATTTTTATTCCCATCTTTCCTCTAAACATCGATTGTATACCCCTACGTGTGTGTAAAATTTCACCCTTACACTTATGAATTCAATTCAAGTTATAGTACCCTTGCCCTAATACCTAATACTACTTCTTTTCGTTAATGATGGACAGTGTTGCTCACATACCTTTCATGCGACTATTAATGCTTCTTGAGGCACTAATAACTGATTACTCAATATGCGAGCTTAAAGCGTAAATAGCAATTTCTGGGTCTTGACTTTATTTATTTTTTATTCTTTTATTTATTTTTTTTTATTTTTCAAGACCGGATATATTTTTCAATGATGCTCTTTTGATGGTTAGCTTTAAATACCGTTTTTTCTTTCATACTAGGTTTTCAGGAAAGAGTATTTCTAGCTATCCTCTACTATCCCAAGTTTCAAGGTGTGTGTATGTGCAGTTTGTAGGGTATATACTCTCTAAGTTTGGACACAAGAATAGAAGCCATTTTTCAGACTTATCTTTCAGTAAAGCTTCAATACTTTCCCTTCATCTCGATTTAACTTAAGAACTAAACTCAAGATTACCTACTACTATAAAAAAAACTGTAAGGACGTATAATTATCAAGGTTTAAACAGAATGAGGGTTATTTTTAGGGTTTTCAATTCCTAAGCCTGAGATTTAGTTATTTCTAACGTATCAACTAAACTTTTGGAATAAAATCTAAGTTACCCTATTAGTTAACTTGACGACAAAGTTTTTATAATTTTGTAATTTTTTTGATTTTTATGGGTTTTTTGAAATAAGTATGTAAATGCAAAATATACATATGAATGCAAAGGTAGAAAACTTACCGAGCACACCCCCAAACTTAAACTTGACAGTGCCTTCACTGTCAGGCTACACCAAGAGGGTCAAAATTATCGGCACTCCCTAAAATTTTTTTTTTATACAAAACAAAGAAAACAACACAAAAATATATATACACAAAAAGGTCCTCCCAAACTTAAGTGAAACAGTGTTTCCATTGTTAAGCATTGAAGTTCAGGATTAAGGGGGAGAGAACAGTATCAATCCATACAAGGCCTTACACAGGCCAAAGGTTAACACCAACCATTCAAAAATTTTATCGGGATAAGGCCCGAGCTGATGAAAGAATGTGGGGAGGAAAGAAATGGAGAATACACGAGACCGTATGCGGATAGAAGTGGGATACGGTCTCGGTATATGAGGAGAAGAATAGCGGAAGGGAAAAAGAAATGGAGTACGAACTTGAAGGTGAAAATGGAGTGAATAAATTAGTACAATTTGTAATGACCGATGTGTGAAAAGCGATTGTACTAATTTATTAACCCGTCGAGAAATAGGTTCAAATCACTCAAGATTTGTAAGGAAACATGGATAGACCGAACTTGGTAAACCAGACATAGGAAGTGAAAGTGATACGGTGTCTTGTAAGGTCGGAATGATGGAAAGGATGGAGGGAAGTGATTGAGGAATGGTAGCAGGTAAAGATTCAGGAGGGTGTACACAGTCAATGAAAGGGATAGGATGAATAGGAAAATCCGACTCATCAAGTAAAACCGTTTCATCCTCAATACTATCCTCCAAATTTTCCTAAAAGTTAAGCTCATCCATGCATTTATCATCAATATCAAGAAGAATATGAAGTTCGGGAAAACCAGTTAATGATTCGGGATGATGAATTGGAGCGAAAAACTCATCCAAAACTGCGGGTTCATCATCCAAAATATCCCCAGCGTCGATATTCTCAATCAAGTGAAAATCAATATTCTCAGACACCTCATCAAAAGCATGGATTTCAATCAATTCAAGTTCTAAGATGGAGGTGTAGAGGTTAAAAGGTTTAGGATTGGTTTCACTTGGAATGGACCCTTCACAATCGGGTAAATCAAGCCCTACAAAGTCGCACAACTCATTAAACATTCTATATTCAATTGGTAAATCATTTGGGACACTTGATAGACATTCAAAACTGGAGTTGTGGGATTCAATTTGCAATGGGTAGGTTTGATTTGGAAGGGTGTACGGCTCACTTTCACTACTCAAATTCTCAAACTGTCCAATCGCCTCATCATACATTGGAAATTGGGGAGCTAGTAGGAAACTAGCTACTGGGTCACTAGGTTGTATGGGGGCGGCCATGGACGCATTTAAATCCATCATCTGTTGGCATGACGCTACCCAAAAATCTTCCAATGACTATTCCAGACTAAACATGAGTTGTGAAGGGGTTTAAGTAAAAAATTCAAAGTTGTTTGGATACTACAAACTCCCAAATGGCAGTTCAGAAGCAATGTTTAGGGAAGGTGTAAAAGTTGGGTAGGATGGATAGGAATTGAATGGTTGGACAGGGGTAGGATCAACATTATGATAAGAAAGCGGTTGGAACTGTTGATCAAAAGAATTTGAAGTGGTGAAAGGAGTGAAAGATCGATTACGGGATTGTTCAATACGTTCAGCAATAGACATAGGTCTTGGAGTTACAACAGGACTCTCAAAAGTGGTATCAATGTAAGAAGATAGGGTAGGTTGAAACGGTTGACACATAGTAGATTGCGGAGACCGGTTGTTTGTCCTAGACACGTCTATCCGATCTTTTAACGAAATTTTTGGCATGAAGGGATCTTTCGAAGTTCGACCAAAGCAAGAACCGTAAGAGGTAATGTCTGGTTGTGGGTACCGAAGTTCGGCAAGAGTTTTTCAAGGTGGGGTACCCATGATATGAGGAGATGAAGATGAAGAGAAAAGGAGGGGAAAAAGAATGTGATATTTTTTATTATATTTTTTAGTTAGTTATTAACAAAAGAATGAAATACGCAAAAAGAATCTGGACAAAAACAATCACGACATAAAAATACCACACACTTAATCGGTCTAGGGTTCACCTAGGTCAACTAGATCTGCTCAAGAACTTGATTGTCGAAGTAAAACTGTGTCGAGAAACGGGCTCAAGATATACTGATCACGAGGCCAGGTAAGTGCAGAGATAAGGGGAGGTTTTCCAACGCTTTTGCAAAGGTCTTTAATTAGATAACCCTTTCTCTTTTGGCGGTATCGCCGTTAACACTTTCCTAGACACCCCGTAAACGATATACCGTTAAGCGGTGTTCTAAACACAGTTAACTTCTCCTAGTAAGCGTGAAGTCCTTAAAGCTTAAAATCTAGTTTCTTTTAACTTTGTGCGGGTAAACGTTATGCTTAATTCATGATTTGTGGGTCACGGAAAAGGGGATGAAATCCTTTACTGTATGTTGTGGGGTTTGCTTGCCCTTAAATCCGTATTAATGGATGTAATGCACAAATCAATGAAAAGGTTATTGAAAACTTAAAAAAATCGATTTTTATGTTTACGCGCGGCACTGCAAATACGAGTTAGTCAATTTTAGCGTTTGCTAGCGAACTTGCAAAGAATCCTGCAAAGATAGAATATTGGATGCGTCGGATTTGATAAGAAGAAGGTGTTAGTAAAGTACGTACCGATAAATTTTCAGGTTAAGAAACCCTCGTTGAAGTTAAATCCGAATAGCTTAGAAAGTTCGCTTGCGTGGGTCAAACTATCCGGATCTTTGGCACTGTTCTTCGCAATCACCTTAACTTTGAATGTACACTTTGCTCCACCTGATCGCAGTTCGCAAATCCATAAAAATCCACAAATGTCGGAAAAAACGGATATTAGTGCGGAAAAGTGATATGAAAGCCCAAATATTTGCACACTAAAAAATCAAGTAATAAAAATGGGACAATAACAGAATACTGGAGCACAGAGAAGAAATTGGAGGCAAAAGGGGATGATTAGGCCGGCGAGCTCGGATTTTGAAGGTGTGTTGCCGGCTTTCTTATGGAGTTGGGGCTCAAATTTCTTTAGAGATCTCAGTGTTCCACTAGTGTCTCACTGGTATTGTTTATCTTTTCTGTTCAGATCCAGAGTGCTAGCAGGTCAGAAATCCAGAGAGCAAAAAGTTAGTTTTCTTAATTTTTGTTTTGGTTTTTGAAATTTTGAAAATTTTAGTTTGTTTTTAGAAAAGTGATAGATGGATATTAACAAGATTAACCCGAAATAACAAGAATAAAAATATTACCATCTCCCCGGCAACGGCGCCATTTGATTGCACGCTTGTTGCGTGTCGTGTTTTAAAGTTCTAAAGTTAACCACAATCAGGACGGTGTCGCTTTGCAGTTAGCCGCGATGAGTACGGGTCGTCCGCAGGGAGACAGAGCGTTTTAAGTTCTTGTTTTCACGAGTTAATGTGCGAGGTGGAATTTCTTGAATCTACCCTATGTGTTTATATGAAAAGTAAACGCTTGTTTGGATTAGATAGGATAGTGTAAGCTAGTGAATTCCGTAATCAATCCTTTATGCCGAACTTAACCCTTGAATCTAGAGCAATTGGCAACAACATGGATTAGGGTATTTAAGCACGGTATTAGTGGAATCCGGCTTATTGACCCTTGTCCGTTCGTTCTTGTCGCTTTATTTCGCCTCCGGCCAATCTGAACGCAACCGGTCATGGTTAGGAATCACCGATATCTTGGTAGGATAGGGTGCCTAACGGAGTGCTTGTGTAAGATTTGGGTGGAGTTCAAATGGAAAAAAACGGGCAAAGGAAATGAGAAGCGAACCCTTAACTTACAATAACATTTTCTTTCCTAATAACAACATATTTACAACCATCTCAACAACAAATAAAAAAAGCAAAAGAAATAAACAAAGAAAAGAGAAGACAACAATACAAGAAAGTAAATGACAAGGAGTTAAATTGCAAGTAAGTAAAGCATGGAAATAAATTTCAAGAAAGTAAAGTAAGAAATAAAGATACTAGGAACCATAGAACACATTACAAACCATGGGTTCAATAGCTTAAACTTAAATTTGTAAGCTCAATGAAGAGGTTACAAGTCAAGAGAAGGCTAAGAACACAAGGCAAATGAAGGCAAAAAGAACACTTTATTAATTCCAAATGAACATACAATCCTTGAGATCAATAACCAAAGATTAAATTTGCAAGCTCAATGAAGAGATTGCAAGATCAAGAGAAGGCATAGAAATCAAGGGGGACTAGCTATATACAAGAACAAAACAAAAACAAAAGAGTATGAAGTGTAAAGAATGAGACAATCTAAGACAAAAAATGACCCCCTCTCCCTTGATCACAGGTTGGCTTTTATAGGCACCAAAGCAAAATAAAATAAAAATAAGATGACATGGCATCAAGGGAGGGATCACAGGAAACTGGTGCACATTGGGGCAAGGGGGGCCGACCTTCTCGGCCAAAGTGGCAATGTAGTTGGTCCAAATCCGACCAAGTTGGCTTGTTTTGGGTGTGTGGTCTTGTGTGTTCTCCCATATCACTCTGGTGCTACTAGATTTCTAAATAGATGTTGGATATGGTGCCCTCAAAGTCAATTATTGGATTGTAGGCACGTGATTGCAATGATTGAGGGAGGACATATACCGGTAGGACAGTCTTACTCAAGATGATATTATGTTATCCGGTTTGTCTTTATCATCACTATTACATGTTGATAGAGCCCATAGGATTCTTGCTTGACTACCAGCATTATGATGGCGATCATATACGTGGGAGCTGGTGGTCTATAAGCGCATCCTTAAATGTCCCTAGCCGTGGGAATTTCGATACTGGGCATCGATACTCCAGAGTAGACAAGTGTATACTAATCGAGACCCCGACGAGAGGCGGTGGCCAGGTCTCACAAGCCATTGGTGTAGTTTGTTCACCTAAGATAGTATACAGGTGCTCATTGGGTTATGAGTACACTGGACGGACTCACCGGGAACCTGCTAGTTGGTATTATACCTATTGTCAGATAGCAGTTCCCAGGTGACATGTGTACAAGTTAATCTGTCGCCCCGAGATCATCATTTGTCTCGTGTGAGTTCCCACTGTGCTTTGATTACTACCCTACCACGGCTCAAAGGAATCGTGCAAACAGGTTTTAATTGGGTACAGTCCCGAGCTGCATGGAGGCAGTGGGCGGATCGTCGGGGATTCGTCTCTCCCGGTATTAGGGGTTGATTTTGCACAGTGCATGGGTGGCCATCACCAGAAAACCTTGGCCAAGGTAGTCGAGAATTACCGATCTAGGATCGGTAGTTTCTCTGGTGGTGATGGGCTTCATACCAACACTAAATATTGCGTTATTTGGGGTCTGACTTTATCCACCACCATAGACCGATATGCGATACTCATAGATAACGGACCGGACTGTACAGATATTGTCACTGTCAGACTCAGTAGGGTTTCAGGATGAGTTCACTCATCAGCTTCCCTTTCGCTCAATACATGGGCAGCCGTTACGTACAGCTAGTACCACTGATGTGCTTGTTGTTAAACCCACTGCCAGCGTATTGACGAGTCTTTAAAGTCCCCCACAGAAAGTTTTCCAAGTTCGGGCGAAACGTTGTAAAGGCCGTATGGTTTTATGGCAGGGTTCGATCATATACGTGCACTTATGGACGGATCATGATCGGATGGATCATGCTAGTGGGCTTTGGTTTAAGCCGGATCCTCGTATTAGATTTGTTGGATTGCTTTCGTCTCATTGCATTCGTATTCAGTCGGAATGCGGATGCAGGTATGCATATACATGTGAGGGGTATCCTTGTGATCCATCACGAGTTTACTTTAGATGTTGCCATTCTCTTTCTAGATTAAGCATTTTGATTTAAATGTTTAATCAAGTGGAAATTGTGAGTGTAAGTCATCATGAAGAGCAATTAATGTGGCATGTGCAATTTAGTGACTCATGGTATTGTTTTTTGTGCCATGTCCACTTGTTGATTGATATATTGGGTGAGATTGAGATGGAGAGAGAGGGGGCAGCCACATGGCGTGGGGTTTGCTCTTGAGATTTCATTCTAGTGCTCTGTCATTTTGATCTCACACAATAAGTAAGCTCTTCCTCTTCTTCACTAGTTTTTCTTCTTGTGCTCACAAATTCCATCAATGCCTTCTTCTTCAATCTCCACTCTACCCCTCTCATGTGTTGAGAATCCTAGAGTGTCATGAAACAAAGTAATCACAACTATCTCTACTTTAACTTGGACATGTTGGCTAGCAAACTTCATGTTCGAGTTGCTTCGGTTAGAAGAGGGAGCCCGTATAAAGATTCCTCGACGTGGTGCCACATCGACGAGCGAGATCGGAGAGCGAACTTCATTGGGGCAGCCGCGACAAGCATGGGACGGAGATTGAAGATCGAAGGACACGGATCGATCGGTATAATCTCTGAACTCATTTTACAGATTGCTAGTTAACGGTTAATGGAACGATCCGGGTATTTGGTTATGGTAGCGCCAAGTTTTTGAAAAGTTTTTGTTCAGCATTTGGCCTCGGAAAGACGGCTGGGGCGCTGCCGTATCCCAACATGGTATCAGAGCCACGCCATTAACCTATACTAGCTTGTTCTAATATGTTTAAAATATCGATCGAACGAAATTTCCAAAACCGCATTTCTATTCATAAAGTTTCTTTCGAATTTTTTAAACTGGTCTAAAAATTATTTTGGGTATGTCAGAAAATCGTGCAGGCTTTTTTAAGACTACTGAAGAAATTTGGTCAACTGAACCCACAAGACTGGCGCAGAACCGCCGCACAAGCCATGTATTGGTCGCGGTTCCACCGCCTTTTTGGGGCAACAGTGTACCATTTTTCTTCTGCGTGTCTTTCATATGGAATTATGGTTTCTGGAATATTTTGTTTGGACCCAGATTTTGTTTGAGTACTGGATTTGTACTTGGGGCCCACTTGTCGATCGAGATTTTAAATACGTTAGTTTACAGTGCTTACATTATATCTGCGACCGTGAATGTCATTCGAGCGGTAAATCTTGTCTGATTGATATAGCTTTTTCAGACGGATTTGCGAACGTGATATTCACGTTGATGTTCTGTGTTGTGCTGTGATGTTGCGGATTCGTCGTGGTGGATAGCTTGGTGCAATGTTAGAACGGTTTAGTTTTATTTGTACATATGATATTGCGGGAGAGCGTTCGACATGTGGACTGCCGTCTCTTCCTCTTTGTATATTATTCATTTGGGGCGCGACCGGATTTAGGTCGATGTCACCGTTGTACATATTTTCTTTTCTGTACTTGGATTACCCCGCGGTGGAGTGCACGGGTAGCCGGGTTCTAGAGGGCAATGTGCCCGCATCTCATGGCTTTGAGACAGAGGGGGATTCACTCTAGAATTGGCGGGCTATTCTCCGCACTCGTAGGGGGTATAGGTTGATCCAAGGTGGAGTGCTCAAGTTACCAGATTCCGTGAAGTACTGGGTGGCCCATTCATTTTGTTGAAGGGGCTGCCTCGCTTCTGGTTTTGGCGGGTAACTTGCCTTACCCATAGGGGTCTAGATTTTCATTGCACAGGCTATCTCCACGACCAGGGGAACGTCGGGTTTCATTTGCGGCTCAAAGGAAACCCGGGGCTCCCAGATTATCTGTACTTTTCTGTGATGTTGCATTTATCATGCCTGGAGCGATTATTATATATTGATATATATATATATATATATACTAGTAGATGTTGTATATGTTTTACACCCGTGCTAGTCCAGTCCTCGCTCTGTCGTTAGTTAAGTAACCTAACGGGTGATGACGGGACCCAGTGGCGAATGCGGATGGCATATACGTATATTTTATTTTTTGTTCTTTTCTGGTGTGATATGTTAATTGATGCGACTGCGTTGATTCTGATCAATGCAAGGAAAGCAAACCTATTTGATGGTGTTGGAACCAATTTTAAAAAAACTGACATTACAGACATACTCTATTGCTTTGCACAGTGGTATTCGGTTATGAATATCCAGCACCTCATTCGACGAGGCAAGGGCCGAGATCCCTTCATCGGGAGTGACCCCTTGGGCAGAAGTTTGTATCAGCGTAATAACTTCATTATAGTCGATTACTTTTTGCTTTGAATCGCAGTATTCAGTTGGAATATCCTACACCTCATTCGACGAAGAAAGAGCCGAGATCCCTTCACCGGGAGTGACCTTTTTAGCAAAGGTTTTCGCAGCTATATATTTATAAAAGCTATCCGGTTCCTTCAATGATATCAAGTTCATTATGTTAAAGGTTTTTCGCCAAAAACTAGCCGTAGCCCTCTGTCATGTCCTACGAGTAGTACTTAGTATTCGTGTTGCGTTTATTGACTCCGTCGAGGCGTAGTGTGCGGTAGCTGAGTGGTGCTTGTTTGTAGCATGGATATTCGATTGGTTAGGACAGTCGTGCGGCCTTGTTGACTCTGTCAAGGGCTCGTGCGGGTGGGTTTAATGCAATCAAGATAATGACGGGTTGAACTTGACTAGGGCTCTTTGATTTGTTGACTCCGTCAAGGTCACTTGGGTCCTAGGGGTAAAAATCACATCGGGAGTTTCAAATATACAGGAAACTTGCCAGGCATGCGCATACCATCTGGAGTGTGATAACTTGAGTGGATTCCATCAGGTTATCATGCGATGATAGTTGGATCCCGATTCCCACTGATGAGTTGGTTTATTCCTCGGGTGATCCTGACTAATTCTTCTTTCTGGTTTGAAGGAGAATTTGAGGAAACAGTGGGAGGTTTCCTGATTAGATAAAGTGATTAACCATTCTAATCTAGGTTAAGAGTGCACACTGAGTGTTTCTTTCTCTCTCTCTTTGACAGCGACCATGGCCTGACCCTGGACTATAACTCAGTAACCCAGTTAACTAAACTTTCTTAAAACACTGACTTTTGGATTGTCTAAGTTGCATACATCATTGCCACTCCTTCTTTTACCCTTTGAGTTTCTCTAGAACACTCCGTATCACTACGAATATCCACTTCCATTGGATAAATCCATCGTATGGTTATATATGAACTCGAAGGAACTTGTTTCAGATTCAAGGATGGATTCTGGTTCTGGAGAGATTGAATAGGATTATTCAGTTGTCTTTTCTTTTTACCTTCTCTCAGGTTGTGAGTACTACTAGGATTAGGAGAGTACACCTATTGCGCTTATTGGATAGTCTTCTTCCAAACCATAGGCAGGTGCCGAAAGGTAGGGAATGAAGAAAACCAATTAGCCTAATTGTGGCGTATAGAAGGTAATAAGTAAGGACAAATAAAGGGATAAAAAAGAGGGTAAAGTAAATTGCGACTGCTATCATTCACGACCAAACCACATATTTTGTCGCCACTCTTACTTCACTTTTGTATTTCTCCAGAACACCCCGTATCACTACGAACATCCACCTCCATTGGATAAATCCATCATATGGTTATATACAACTCGAAGGAACTTGTTCCAAGTTGGAGGATGGATTCTGGTTCAGGAGAAATACCAATAAGGTTTATTCAATTGTCTTTTATCATCACCTTCTCTCAGGTTGCGAGTACTCCTAGGATTAGGAGAGTACACCTATTATGCTTATTAGATAGTCTTCTTCCAAATCATAGGCTGGTGCCGAACGGTAGGGAATGAAGAAAACCATTAAGCCTGAGGGGGTGTACAGAAGGTAATAAGTAAAGACAAATAAAGGGATTTAGAGAGATGGTAATGAAATATACGGTTACAGTCATGAATCTGATAATGGGAGAGGCATTGCTAGGAATACCCGGATACTCCTTTGAAACATTTTTCATTTTTCAGTTTCACTGTGCGTTGTTAATATAAAACTGATTTCCTAATTAGACCCTTACTTCAGGGTATATATTTACCAGGTATGATTCTCATATCTGTATGCTTTTACAGATGATGAGTGGGAGTAAGTTATTGGGAATTAGGTGATTATCCTCATTATATTGGAATTCGTTGTAATTGGTGATATTTGAGGAAATCGCCTGGATTTTTGCCGGATGGCAAATATTTGGTTTTGAATATCTGTTGTTATGCACCAATTTCAAACTGATATATCTGTACGTTTATTTTATAAAGTGAGATATAACTTTTTGAAATTATGTCGATGACATTTACCTATATCAGTTGATAGTTAGGCAAGGAGCATTCAACAGCGGTGTAATTCTTCATAACCATAGTATATTTTTCAACCTACGATGCACAGGGTTTGAGTTATTCAACTCAGGGGACATATACAAAGTATTGTATATTGTTCAGTGTCCATTAGGACAAAGGGGTTGTTCCTCGTACTATATTCTGTTTACTTATGACTTCTCTAGTTTTTATACAAGTGTTTCGTAGAAATACAAGGTTTAAATACTGAAAAGTTATAGGTACAAGAATAAAGTAGAGAACCATGTGTTGCAAGTATCGGGATTCTTCAAGGTGATCGAAGATGTAGATACTTATGTTTGGTATTCAGTTGATAGTAATGGTTTTAAGAAACTTGTTTCTCTTTCAGGTTACTCATAATTGAATGCACTCCTAAATTGAGTAATGCTGATCGGCCTCTCTCCATTTAGTTGACATGCACTGGAGACAGCTGCATGATTTGAATCTGGTTCCAATTAAATAGTGCCTCTGTTTCTATATTGTATATAGAATGGTTCATATCTTAACAATGTTAAGGTACGGGGAGTTGTCCGGCTTATGCTTAAAACCAGACTCTGGATAACTCAAGGCACGTTTCTGTAATGGCTGTTTGTGGGTTAACCCGGGCTTTGACGAGGGTTAACTTTCTACCATCTGGAAGATCAATAGTGATATTGTTCTTGACTCGCCACAGTTTTATTAAAATGGATTTTTTCCAGAAACCACAAACGATTACTGAAAAATTTAATAGGACCAAAAGATTCAATCAGTCTTGACATTCCATTAGCCACTCCACAGATATGGTGGGTAACCTCAGGCGCCCGAGAGGTACTTCGGTATCCTCAAGGAGGGTGACAGGGAGGTTCTTGTTTACCCAGACTTGACACTACTGTTGTTCCAGACTATGGGACCCGGTAGGAGGATGAGTATAGCGTCTTTCTAAATTAGCTTTAGAAGTGCACGTGTATATGAGCACGTGTATATGATTCTGCCAGAGGGTTATCGTAGTCAGTGGGAGCAGCGGAAGCGCAGTGGACAAGTAGCTTGTGTCTATTTATAAATTAAAGCAGATATAGCAGAGATAGATCATCTATTTTTGATGTGACAGTCATAGGCTTTGACTTCATCAGAATAGGGGATGGATCTGTTAAGAAGGTAGTAGGGTGTGATGTCCTGGTATTTGGAAGACATGCACGTTGTAGGAAGTGAAATTCCTATGCTACGATCGGTTATACTGTGGTTGTCATACAGTGGTTTCTCCACATATGATATGGATATTATATCAAGCATTCTGGTTACTAGATCTATGGTTTTAGATCTAGATTTAGGAAGTGTCCCAATCTGGGTACTTAGACAGTATTCTAAAGGTGTTTTAGAATGGACGACTCCTGGCACGGTGGTGTACCTGCAGGTGATGGAGTCACCATCTCTAAAGGTGTCTTACAGACTAAAGGGAAGAGGGATGTACATGATTGGCATATCACTTGCTTAGGCAATTGAGTCAATCATGAGATGTCAATTACCACACCAGATGTTGTTTTTGCACTAGATGCAATAAGTTGAGATATTAATCCAATCCTGGAGAAACGTTTGGAAGCAGTTTTAGAACATAAGTGGATGTTTTAGGGATTTGATAACGGCAGCCTCCTTCGGGAGACGGTTATCATTCCAGGCTTTCAAGGTGACCTGGATGACAGAGTGACTGTCTGAGTTATAGTTTTCCCTCTGACGAGGGGCAGTATTTTGGACAGGTGGTCCAAGCTGATACTGAGGGAGGTGTGGCGTAGGATTCTGATTAAATTCAGTTGACGATATAGTCTAAGAAGTTTACTGAATTTGGAGTTCATTTGTGAACTGGCTCCCATTAGATATCCAGATATATTCTAAGACAGGTATTGCTCATTTCGGGAGATGGTTTTCTCCGCAAACTTGAGATTAAGAGAGACATAGAAAGAAACATCAGGGCGGATCCACTCACTGAGGCTATTTCTCAAACGCAATAGTTTTACAAATGAGCTTTGTGAAACTGATTAGTAGAGGAGTTGGATGTTCGGTATCACACGGGCTGTGAGTATGCGACATCGCAATAATTAGCCTTAAGTGCTAGAGGGAGATTGTTGGATATGGTGCCCTCAAAGTCAATTATTAGATCGCAGGCACGTGATTGTAATGATTGAGGGATGACCTATACCGGTAGGACAGTCTTACTCGAGATGATAGTATGCTATCTGGTTTGTCTTTGTCATCACTATTACATGTTGATAGAACCCATAGGATTCTTTCTTGACTACCAGTATTATGATGACGATCATATACGTGGGAGCTGGTGGTCTATAAGCGCATCCTTAAATGTCCCTAGTCATGGGAGTTTCGAGACTGGGCATCGATACTCCAGAGTAGACTAGTGTATACTGATCGAGACCCCGACGAGGGGCGGTGGCCGGGTCTCACAAGCCATTAGTGTTAGTTTGTTCACCTAAGATAGTATACAGGTGCTCATTGGGTTGTGAGTACACTAGCCGGACTCGCCGGGAACCTGCTAGTTGGTATTATACCTATTGTCAGATAGCAGTTCCCAGTTGACATGTGTACAGGTTAGTCTGTTGACCTGAGATCGTCATTTGTCTCGTGTGAGTTCCTACCGTGCTTTGATTACTACCCTACCACGGCTCAAAGGAGTCGTGCAAACAGGTTTTAGTTGGGTACAGTTCCGAGCTACATGGAGGCAGTGAGCGGATCGTCGGGGATTCGACTCTCTCGGTATTGGGGGTTGAGGTCGCACAGTGCACGGGTAGCCATCACCAGAAAACCTTGGCCAAGGTAGTCGAGAATTACCGATCTAGGATCAGTAGTTTCTCTGGTGGTGATGGGCTTCATACCGACACTAAATATCGCGTTATTTGGGGTCTGACTTTATCTACCCCCATAGACCCGATATGCGATACTCATAGACGAACGGACCGGACTGTACGGATATTGTCACTGTCAGGCTCAGTAGGGTTTCAGGATGAGTTCTCTCATCAGCTTACCTTTCGCTCAATACATGGGCAGCCGTTATATACAGCTAGTACCATTGACGTGCTTATGGTTAAACCCGCTGCCAGCGTATTGACGGGTCCTTAGAGTCCCCCATAGAAAGTTTCCCAAGTTCAGGAGAAACGTTGTAGAGGCCGTATGGTTTTATGGCAGAGTTCGATCATATACGTGCACTTGTGCATGAATCATGATCGGAATTATCATACTAGTGGGCTTCGGTTTAAGCCGGATCCTCGTATTAGATTTGTTGGATTACTTTCGTCTCATTGCATTCGTATTAAGTCAGAATGCGGATGCAGGTATGTTATACAGGTGAGGGGTATCCTTGTGATCCGTCACGAATTTACGTTAGATGTTTCCATTCTCTTTTTAGATTAAACATTTTGGTTTAAATGTTTAATCAAGTGGAAATTGTGAGTGCAAGTCATCATGAAGAGCAATTAATGTGGCATGTGCAATTTAGTGACTCATGGTATTATTTTTTGTGCCATGTCCACTTGTTGATTGATTTATTGGGTGAGATTGAGATGGAGAGAGAGAGAGGGCAGCCACATGGTATGGGGTTTGCTCTTGAGATTTCATTCTAGTGCTCTCTCATTTTGATCTCACACAATAAGCAAGCTCTTCCTCTTCTTCACTAGTTTTTCTTCTTGTGCTCACAACTTCCATCAATGGCTTCTTCTTCATCCTCCACTCTACCCCTCTCATGTGTTGAGAATTCTATAGTGTCATGAGATAAAGTAATCACAACTATCTCTACTTCACCTTGGACATGTCGGCTAGCAAACTTCATGTTCGAGTTGCTTCGGTTAGAAGCGGGAGCCCGTATAAAGATTCCTCGATGTGGTGCCACTTCGACGAGCGAGATCGGAGAGCGAACTTCGTTGGGGCAGCCGCGACAAGCATGGGACGGAGATTAAAGACCGAAGGATACGGATCGATCGGTATAATCTTTGAACTCATTTTACAGATTGCTAATTAACGGTTAATGGAACGATCCGGGTATTTAGTTATGGTAGCTCCAAGCTTTTGAAAAGTTTTTGTTCCGCATTTGGCCTCGGAAAGACGGCCGGGGCACTGTTGTATCCCAACAATAGAGGCCTTGGATGCGCTCAGGGATTTGGAGGGAAACTTGTAGCTATACATCACATCACATTTTTATGCATTTATCACTCTTGTCCCCCTACTTGCACAAGCTATCATTTGTGTGTGCCATGAGCAGCCCCACCATGGTCCCAGTGCCATAGAGCATGTGTACACTTGCATTGTGTTGGACCAATTTTGTGTGTACACATTTTATTTGCAAAAACTCTTTGGATATCAGTCGGTTTCCAGTTCCGGTTGCAGTGTCGGCTCACAAACGATATATCCGTGATTTTAAATGTATTTCCAGTATTTTGTCACGGATACCTGTAATCTGTAATTACTGAGCAGACACTGGTTAATAGTACCGATATATAACAAAATAGATAATGAATGAGCGGTATTAAAATGCAGTTTTCTGAGATGAACAGACGCCGACCAAAATCCAAATCCCCAAACCTCCAAATGACGAATGATGAGCCGCTCCTGGTACCATATTCCAGTACAGTGATGCAGACGCCAACCAAAATCCAATTTCCTAAAATTCTCCCAACCCTACGGTTGGTCCCCAAACTGACTACTGTATACAATGCACAAGCTCAAATAATTCTCATCACATCCATGCCTCACCAAAATCATCAACATGCGGCCGGTCTCCACCTTCGGAATTATGCTCCATTTGGAAAGACCCACTCATGTGTCCTCACGATACATGAGGAGAACAAACTTACGAGATCCTCTCGACTCGTAAGAAAACACCTTCGTGGGATCTTTACGACTCACAAAGGAAAAACACCCTTGGGAGTCCTCACGACTCCTAAGGAGAAAATACACCTACTGGATTCTTTCGACTCATAGGGAGAAAATGCTTTTATGGGACCCTTACGGCTTATAAAATTGAAAAGCCTTAGAGGATAGGGACTGTTCAGTCAAAAATATCGCACATTTGATATAACATTTTCCTTAATTTTCTTAAATATCTAAAGGTGTTTATTATAAATATAGGACATATTTGGGTTTATCTGTAAAAATACTATTACCATATATTTATATTATAATTAACATTATGAAGGGAAATGTATGCATATAATATTTTGATAATTTAAATATGCATATCATATTAAATATCCTTAATCAATATTCTTAAATATAATATCATATAAAATGGTTAGGATAATATCTCAAAAATACCAAATATTACTAACATTATTCATTGATATATTGTGCAAGATTTAGCTCAGGTCAGGAGATCGGGATATCGAGATGTCCGGAATCAAAAATCTGCCGATAAATTTAAATAAAATCGAAGAATCAATACTGGCAGAGACTCAGGAAATATTTTCAAGTTCCATACATCAAATAAATCTCCATGTGTGACAAGGAAGAAGACCCAGAATTTTAGAACATTGATCACACCAAACGGCCGCGATTGCACGGCCAAAACATGCCATATGTGGCGGATCCGTGGCCGATTCACCGAGTTAGGGTTTTGGATTTTTATATTTGGATATTCATAACAACTGCTGATTCTTGGGATATATAGTTTCTGGTTTTGGGACTATATAAAGGACCGATGGCTAAACTTAGAAATCATCAACCTTTTACACGAAGCAAATTATCGTCAAAAAACAAATGATCCACGACAGGTCTGTGATTCGACGTGATAAGGCGACGTGAGATTCGACGGAGCATCTACTTCCTACGAGGTAGAGGTCGAGAGCAACTTTTTCTTCCTCTTGTAATCTAGACTCAATGGTTTTGTAATTGTGAAGTTGATTAATAAAGGTAGATCATTAGATTAATTATTTAGTATTTAATTTCTGCATTATAATCTCATTCTCTATCCGTTCTTCTTTTATCTCCATCATGCGCGAGTAATTCTCCGCTTGATAGGGTTCGTAGGATTAGGGTAAAACAATGGATGAGAAAATACTTTAACTTCTTTTATGTTTTATGAAGTTTATAAACTTTAGCAAAAGAATCGTTAACATCCTAATCAGATGCACTACCAATTTATTGCTAGTCTCGACCGCGATTTGAGATTAGATTAACAATTGTTTTGTTAAGGGCTAGACATGAATAGAGATCAATGAAAGGACAAGGATCAATAGTGTGGAAACCCTAGTTTCATCCAAGAACCCTAATTCTCATTCATCACTATCAATCTAGTTTTAAATATATCAATAGATAAAAGGAGTAATCTTTATTAGTTATCCATAACTACTAAATCCGAATGAACCCTACAAGCCTTCTTCTTATATATTCTATATCCGTATTTAAAGTAGATCTGTATTCTACATCCGTGTTTAACATAGATCTAGAAACTATTTTCCACTATTCTTTATTCTTCTATTCTTCCTCTTTTCAATCAACACGTCTAATGTAAGATTAAAAGGTTCCGCAAATCCCTGAGGATGACCCGTACTCATCTCGGCTAGTTACACGCGACACCGTTATTGATTGCGGCTATTACACAAACACTTTTTCAGAATCAATGAAATGACGCCGTTGCTGGGGATACATGCTTAATTTTTTATTCTTACTATTCTTGTTGAATTCTTATTCGATCAATATCATAAAATAGAACAAAACCGCATATTGTGCATTTAATGATTAGTGTGCGATTTTTGCGAGAGAATCTGGAGACACTAAAGAAAGGAAATCAAGATTCAGAGACTTTCAGAGAAGTCCAGAGGAGCTAGGAAGGTACTGTAGATTTTTTTTTACAAAGAACACCATAAATAACGGCGGAACCGTGGCAAAAGGATGCATTTTGTGGCGATTGGGCAGCGGAGTTGGGTTATTCTGCATCCAAATTTCTCTGGTAACTTTTCTATCTCTTTCTCTCTCCACTGAAAAATCAAATAATATATTTTTCTACAGGATTCTTTGCAAAATATCCCAGCTCAAAAATCTTTTTGCGTATTTTGTTTTGCGGGTTGTTTTTGCATATTGTAATACAAAATTTAAGGGGCAAGAACACAATTTAGATTAGGTGAGGATTTTATCACCCTTCCTAGGCCCCATAAATCACTAAACATGCATGCACATAACGCTATATTGATTATAAAATATCTAGACCAAGACCTTAAGGACCGTCGCGCTCAATAAGGACAGAGGAAGGTTGTGGGTAATCTATCGCTTATCCGCATTTCTTTTATGGTGTCTATGAAAGTGTGACTAAGGCAAGTGGTTACTTAATTAGGCCCGATATTTTCGGTGATTCGTATAGCGGATATCTCCCACTTACCTGGCACTTATCAGGCCACAGGAGCTATAAAGAGGTGGTATAGGATTGATCCTACGACTTGTCCTTTGGAAGTCTAGGAGCGGTCTAGTGCTTGACTTAGGTGACCTTAGTTTTCGGGTTTGCTTGCGCATTTTGTGATTTGTCGAGTCAACCCTCAAGTCCCACTTTCGAAGCAAAACAATCCAACTAGAAGTTAAATCTTTTCACCCTCCCTCCTCTTTCCCTCTTATAATGGGAAACCCAAATAAAAGAACTCTTGCCGAGCCTTGCTATCCAGAACCAGATATTTCTTGTTTTCATAATCGTTTCGGTATACCATCTGACTCTACCATTTCTTTAAGAGATCAGATAGAGCAAGCAGAAAGAAATAGTTGTCACCTCACTCCAGGTCCTATCAACCGCATCAAAATTCTACATCTTCTTCTATTGATACTCCATCTAACACGTGTGAGGGAACTCCTAAATGCATGTCCATCATTGAGTATATAGCAAGGAATAACGGCCAAAGATTCAATCCGGTCAAACCATTAGGACAACAAACACCACCACTTTCTAAAGAAGATTTTATTACTCGGTTTGTGGCGTATATGACATTTGTTGACAGTCGCCAACCAACCAACCAATATCAATATTCTTCTTATCACAATTTCGTTCTGCTTTTCGGCCATACATTTATCATCAATTTTCACAACCATTCGATTCCTATCAATCCTACCCGACTTTTATACCTTTTCTAGACATTTCTTCTAATCAGTCATTTGGGAGTTTTACCTATCCACAAGAATTTCAATCTTATGCTGAAACCCCTTACCGACCCATGTCTAGTCTTGAATGGACCGTGGAAGAATATCGGGTAGCGTCGTGTCGCACCATAAAGGAATTGAATGAGTGCATGGCCGCCCTCATACAACAAAACGAACAAGCAACTGGTTTCGAACTAGCTCAAAACTTTCCAACGTATGATACGGCCATAGGACAAATTGAGAATTTGGATAGTGAGAGAGAGTGGTACACCCTTCCAAATCAAACCTCCCTATCCCAAATTGAAATCCACGATTCCAATTTCATATATCTATCGAGTACACCAAATGATTCACCAATTGAAGATAGAATGTCTGATGAGTTGTGTGACTTTATAGTGTTTGATTTACCCGATTGTGAAGGGTCCATTTCAAATGAAGCCATACCCAATCCTTGTGATCTCTACACCTCCACTCTAGAACCATAATTGATTGAAAACACTGATTTTAATGAGGTGTCTGAGAATTTTAACTTTCACTTGATTGAGGAGATTGACATTGGGGATATATTGGATGATGAACCCGAAATTTTGGATGAGTTTGTCCCACCAATTCATCAGGTCCTTTCACTCCCATGTGGTCTCATCTCGAACCTTTAACTGTTCTTTCCGAACCCCATATGCGTCTTGAAATTGATGATAAATGCATGGCCGAAAAGCAGAACGAAATTCAGCCTTCATTTCCCACATCTGTTTCAGCAATACTCAACACAACAATTTGTTTACCATTACATCTCCCGCTTTCTCTGGTTCTTCTTCTATTCTTCCTTTAATTTTAGTGAGTGTTGATGAATCACAATCCGATATTTCGAGTTCAATAATTCTAGAAAGACAAATTGATTTAGACTCTTTTAAGAATGAGGTAGATGAGTTTTTCAAGTCTTCTACATCCATAATTTTTGACAAATCAAGTATGTTGAATTCTGGCGCGATACTCATTGACATTGAAACGTTCAATCAGACTATCGATGAAAGTTACGAAAATATTTTCGCCGACGAACTCGTATTCCTAAATGACACGGATTTTGTGATTAATCAACCTCCACATGAAGAAGTTGAACCACCACCATTTCTTCTTATCTCATATGAGAATGCGACTATTCTTCCCATTCCTAATCATTCACATTCTCGTTTCCATTCACCATTACTGTTTCATCTCTATCAACCGAAACATAAACCATATCACCTCTTATCTCCTCCCCACCTCTTGTCTACATATAACAGGTTCTTCTACCAACCAGTACGTTATATTGATAAAAAAAATTTAATGGTTGTTGTTGACTTTTGGTATTTGTATGGCTTTATATTGACCGATAACTTTAACCCCCCTCATAATTTTAAATGCTTAATACTATTTTACTCAAGTTTGGGGGGATATATTTTGTATTTTGAAAGAAAATAAATTTTTACAAAATTATGAGCCAAAAATAAGTTTAGGTGAGGATTTCACTATCATTTATTCATGTCCCCGTTACTAACTTTTCCTCCCAAGTCTACTGGTTTTTTAAGCTTAACAAATAACATCAGTGAGGACACTGCTGCAAACAGATTTGGGGGAGGTTTGTGCTTATTCACGCATTATCTTTCATTATACTATATATGAGCACAAAAATTTTTTTATAATGAAATTTTGAAAGTGATAAATTACATATGAAAGATAGGAAAAGTTTAAGAAAAGCAAGAAAGTTAGATATTTTCTTAAACGAAACTAGTAATAAGTAGTTATGAGCCATTGTCCCAAGGGTCAGTAAGATGAAGGAAATTGCTAATCCGAGGATAAAACTAAGTCTGAAAAATAGTCCATATTCTTGAGGCCAAACTTTTGAACGTTGATACCCTACTATACGCACTTACACACATCTTGAAACTTAGGATAGCAGAGGATGCCTTGAAATGCTCTTGTTTAAAAGCCTTAGTATGAAATAAAAAATATAAGTGGTGAGAAAAAAAGAACACTGGTTTTGTAATTACCAAGGCAGCATAAAAAATATAGCGAGAGTGCTTTATCACCCAGTACCTTAGACCAACTAGTTTGGGAGCCACTGCTAAGCCTTAGGTGTTGCAAGACGACGAATTACGATTACAAAATGCGCAAGCACATTTTGTAATCGACCGGTTAGTACCTCAAGAAGTATTAATGGTCGCATGAAGGATGTGTGAGCAATTTCATCGAAAATATTCACCGACTATAAAGTACTTTGGAAAATGGACAAGAGTGTGATAGCTTGAATTGAATTATCTAATTGTAGGGATGTATTTTATATACACGTAGGGGTATATGAACGATATTTGGAAGAAAGATGGGGAGGAAGACTATAGACGATGTTTTATTGAGGGACGATATGATTTTTAACATTTTTTCACGACCATTAAGATAGGGCTCATGGCAACTGAAAAACTGGTGTAGTTGGAAACTCTTATTTTCAAGTTCTTTCTTTTATAGTTCTTATCTTTATATGTAACTTTCACCATCTTCCTTTTATTATGGGATTTTGTGGGTGTAATCCGCTGAAAACCCACAGAAGACAACACTCCTCCTACTAGGGACACCTAGAGGTTTAACGGCTTGTTGTACGTGCTCAGTGTAATCATGTTGCCTACGAAAGTGTGCTACTTAGGTTTTTCTTTCTTCTTTTTCTTCTCCCTCTCTTGAATAAATAGTTTGCTCGGGACGATCAAACTTAAGTTTGGGGGATTTATTCAGTCGAAAATATCGCACATTTGATATAATATTTTCCTTACTTTTCTTAAATATCTAAAGGTGTTTATTATAAATATAGGACATATTTGGGTTTATCTGTAAAAATACTATTTACCATATGTTTATATATTATAATTAACATTATGAAAGAAAATGTATGCATATAATATTTATATAATATTTTGATAATTTAAATATGCATATCATATCAAATATCCTTAATCAATATTCTTAAAATATAATATCATATAAAATGGTTAGGATAATATCTCAAAAATACCAAATATTACTAACATTATTCATTGAGATATTGTGCAAGATTTAGCTTAGGTCAGGAGATCGGGATATCGAGATGTCGGGAATCAAAAATCTGCCGATAATGTTAAATAAAATCGAAGAATCGATACTGGCAGAGACTCAGGAAATATTTTCAAGTTCCGGATATCAAATAAATCTCCATGTGTGACAAGGAAGAAGACCCAGAATTTTGGAACATTGATTATACCAAACGGTCGCGGTTCCGCAGCCAAAACATGCCATATGCGGCGAATCTGCGACTGATTCACCGAGTTAGGGTTTTGGCTTTTTATGTTTGGATCTTCACAACAACCCCTGATTCTTGGGATCTATAGTTTCTGGTTTTGGGACTATATAAAGGACCGAGGGCTAAACTTAGAAATCCTCAACCTTTTACACAAAGAAAATCATCGTCAAAGAATAAGTGATCCATGACAGGTCCGCGATTCGACGTGATAAGGCGACGTGAGATTGGACGGAGCATCTACTTCCTGTGAGGCAGAGGTCGAGAGCAACTTTTTCTTCCTCGTGTAATCTAGACTCAATGGTTTTGTAATTGTGAAGTTGATTAATAAAGGCAGATCATTAGATTAATTATTCAGTATTTAATTTCTGCATTATAATCTCATTCTCTATCCGTTCTTCTTCAATCTCCATCATGCGCGAGTAATTCTCCGCTTGATAGGGTTCGTAGGATTAGGGTAGAGCAATAGATGAGAAAATACTTTAACTTCTTTTAAGTCTTATGAAGTTTATAAAGTTTAGAAAAAGAATCGTTAACATCCTAATCGGGCGTGCTACCAATTTATTGCTAGTCTCGACCGCAATTTGAGATTAGATTAACAATTGTTTTGTTAAGGGCTAGACATGAATAGAGATCAATGAAAGGACAAAGATGAATAGTATGGAAACCCTAGTTTCTTCCAAGAACCCTAATCCTCATTCATCACTATAATCTAGTTTCAAATCTATCGATAGATAAAAGGAGTAATCTTTATTAGTCATTCATGACTACTAAATCCGAACGAACCCTACAAGCCTTCTTCTTATATATTCTATATCCGTATTTAAATTAGATATGTATTCTACATCCGTGTTTAATATAGATCTAGAAACTATTCTTCACAATTCTTTATTTTTCCATTCTTCCTCTTTTCAATCAATACGTCTAATGTAAGATTAAAAGGTTCCACGAATCCCTGAGGACGACCCACACTCATCTCGAGTAATTATATGCGACACCGTTATTGATTGCGGTTACTATACAAACACTTTCACAGAATCAATCAGGGATCTAAGCCTATCTCCTAAGCCATCGCTCCCAACAGGCAAAAGCAAATAATGAATTTCTCCTGGCACCTGTGCTTCAGTGTTAGCAACGCTGATGCCGACCCCTACCCAAAAATTCCAAACTTCCGATCCAATAGACCCCTAAGTCTTTAAAACTGGGCACATATAACCTCTAAGTCGTTAAACTGGGAACATGTGAACTCTAAGTCATTAAACTGGGAACACCATGACTCTTAAGTCGTTAAACTGGAAACGAGGGAAATCCCTTCATGGCAGATGATGATTCGCTCCTGGTACCATATTCCAGTGTAGCGGTGTTGATGCCAAACCAAAACCAAAATACCCAAACCCTCTCATAGAAAATGATGATTCGCTCCTGGTATCATATTCCAGTATAGCGATGTTGACGCCAAACCAAAAACCAAAATTCCAAGTCCCAGGCTCAAAAGCCCCGCTGGATGGATAAGAAACTTCCAAATCAAATCAAATCAACAATCTCTACATCGGAATTATGTTTCGTCTCAGAATGTACTCCGTGTCGAAATCATGCTTCGCCTTGGGATATCTACCTTCCCTGCCGGAATTATGCTCCGCATCGGAATCAAGTCGACCAGCGACACTCCGTGCCGGCGACAAGTCGACCAGCGACAATTCGTGCCGGGGACAAGTCGACCAGTGACATTCCGTGCCGGGGACAAGTCGACCTGCGACACTCCGTGCCGGGGACAAGTTGACCAGCGACATTCAATTCCGGGGACAAGTCAACCAGCGACACTCTGTGCTGGGAAAACGTCAAACAGACACTCCATGCCGGGGAAAAGTCGACCAGCAACACTTCGTGCCGGGGAAATGTCAACCACAGACACTCTGTGCCAAAGACAAGTCAACCAGTGACACTCCATACCTGGGAAACATCAAACAGACACTCTATGCTGGGGACACGTCAAACAGACACTCCGTGTCGGGGATACGTCAAACAGACACTCAGTGCCGAGGATAAGTCAACCAGTGACACTCCGTGCTGGGGAAACGTCAACCACAGACACTTTGTGCTGGGGACAAGTCAACCAACGACCTCCCTGTTAGAATTATGCTTCGACACGGAATCAAGTCAACCAGCGACTTCCCTGTTGGAATTATGCTCCGCCTTGGAATCAAGTCAAGCGACCTCCCTGTCGGAATTATGCTCTGCCTTGGAATCAAGTCAACCAACGACCTCCCCGTTGGAATCAAGCACCGACTTGGAATCAAGTCAACCAACCACCTCTCCGTCGAAATCATGCTTCGTATCAGAATGTACCCCATGTCGAAATTACGCTTCGCCTCGGAGTATCTGCCTTCCCTGTCAGAATTATGTTTTGCTTGGGAATCAACCTCTACATCGGAGCCTTGCTTCATTCAAAATGTCTTCCCTGTGTGGAAACTAAGTTTTATCCGACAATACACCTGTCCCGTGTCGAAATTATGTTTCGCCCTGAAACCCTGCGTCGAAACTATAATTCATTTCAGAATATATCTTCCTACTGGAATTATGCTCCGCTCTTCGGAATTATGCTCCGATCCCCGGAATCATGCTCCGCTCTTCGGAATTATACTCCGATCGCCGGAATTATGCTCCGCTCATCGGAATTATGCTCCAATCCTTGGAATTATGCTCCACCCCCGGAATTATGTTCCACCTCGAAGTCTAACTCTAAGATCCATCAATTTCATGCACACAACTCATATACGCGGTGTGAATTTATTGATGGGGGCACTTTGTTGGGGTCAAAAATTATACCCCGGTTGACCAAGTCAAAATCAAAGTCAACCCCAAACCAAACGGGCCTAAGCCCAAGCCAAGTGGGCCCATGCCCAAGTCAAGCCCGAACATGAAGCTGCTAGCCTCCCCTATGCGAATATGAAAATTATGTAATAAATAATTTTGAGGTAATTTTTTATGAATAAATGTAAGAAAAATGGGTATAAAGCCAAATTTTTGTAAAAGCCCATGGCTCATGTGCAAAAGAAATGAGCACATGAGGTATGGGATGGGAAAATGCTATTTTGTAAAGCCCAAGGGGCTATGTGTAATTTGTAAGCCTATATAAGGCAACATGATAATGAAATGAAGGACAATAATTCATTCCCCCTCAAAAAATTAGGGTTTCTGTGCCTCCTTCTCCTTCCTCAAGCTTCTAAACCTTCTTATCTTTTTTTGAATTAAATCAAGAGTTTAACTCTTTTTTTTCCAAAAATAAATAGTTTTTCACCATAAAACCCTTGAAGGGAAGCTCAGATCTACCATCAAATCCCTAAATGGGAGATTTTTAAATCTCGCCCCTTTTTTCCCAAGATCCAGACAACAGAGAGGAAGAAGAAGGAGATCCATTTCTAAAAATCTCATTCTGGGACAATCTGAGGCTCAAAAGAAGATCAAAGGCTAAAGGGGAGAAGAAGGGGGGCCCCTTCGATCATCTCCAAAGATTTCTAGGAGTTTATCTCCATTCAAGATCTGTTGGAGTTTAACTCCATAAATCAAACCCTTTTTTTTAGGTGTTTAACTCCATTCAACATCATTCGGAGTTTAACTTCATAAATAAAAAACCCTCTTTCGGAGTTTAACTCCTAATTTTGGGGCTAAATGCCCGTTCTTTCCACTGGCGCCCAGCGCCCACGTGCCGAGTGCGTGAGGCACCGGCACCCAGCGCCCACATGCCGGACACGTGAGACGCCGGTGCCCAGTGCTAGCATTTAGTGCCCAGTGCCCGTGTGCCAAGCACGTGAGGCGCTGGTGCCCACGCGTCCTTTGGATGCTATTCACCGCTCTTTTCCCATGCACTCTACACTAAAATACCTCCCCCGTTAGAAAAAAATTTCGTAGACTTTGCGAGGCCCCTGATATACCCAAGACCCCTCAAAACACAACACACGCACACTGCACATTAAGTTCGCATGACCAGTTTGACCCGTCAATCAGATGTTCCTTCGCTCCAAAGGTGAAGGGTAATTTACGGTAGCTTAGTCCGCGGTTGTCGGAGATTCGGATCCCCATAATCAATAAACCCTACCTACCCTAGACAGGGGGAATCTGTAATGCGCCTGACAAGCGACGCGTATTCCCATCTCAATGGGGCGACGAAAAGTACCATACACTCGTAAGTGTAATTTCTCCTTAGGAATCGTGGGGACTTCTAAGTATGTTGTTCCTTTGTGAGTCGTAAGGATCTCACGTAGGTTTTTCTAATGAGATCGTGCCCTTTTGGGTTTTCGCAAAGCTTGCCGGCAGTCCTGCTATTTTTACTCACGGCGCCCTTTTGGGTTTTCATCCGCACCTATTTCGCTTGTGGATATACCCTTTTTTTAATAATGGAAATCCCAAGAGTAGTTTCGCCGCAAGTGCCCATCTTTTTTTCGGTAGGACTTGAGTTGCAACCATCTCCGTTGAAACTTCGATTGCAATATAGATCTCAAGAGAGCACATCGCCGTGTTTGGGGCAATATGCTAGTTTAGGGACATTTCGGTCCATTATCACCATGTTTGAGGCGACACACTAGTTTAGGGACGTCTCAGTCCATTATCGCCATGTTTGAGGCGGAGTTTTAGTTTAGGAACATTTTGGTCCGTTGTTAGTTTAGGGACATCTCGGTCCGTTATCGCCATTTTTGAAGCGACAAAGATTTTTGGATACTACTATCAGATTTCTGACTCAGGAGGATAGCGAGCGGACACAAGCGTCATCATCTATCATTGACCTAAGTCATGACTCTTTAAGCGTAGTACTTTTTGATGAATCGGCCATTTATTGGCCGAAAAGGTCTTTCGCCACGCATATCCATGAGCAGGTAGGCTCCATCTTGGTAGACTTTGTCTATAATGTACGGTCCTTCATAGTTCGGCTTGAACTTCCCCCATTTTGTGCGATTGAGGATCATTGGTCTTTTGACGACTAGCACGAGTTCGCTTTGACGGAACGTTCTTGGCCTGGTCAGTTTTTCGTATGACCGTGTCATCCTTGCCTTATAAGCCTCCAGATTTTGCTATGCTATAAGACGAGTTTCGTCGACGACGTAGAGCTCCTCAAGTCTAAGATGAGAATTTTCTTTATCTGTTAGCTCGTATCAAACCGATACTCGTAGAGAGGGAAGTTCTATTTCCAGTGGGAGCACCGCTTCCGTGCCGAACACTAACGCTTATGGTGTTGTATTCATGGTCGTCTTGAACGTTATTCGGTATGCCCAGAGATCTTCATGAAGCCTTTCGTGACAGTCCTTTTTGTTTCTGGACACTGTTTTCTTTATAATCTTTATCAAAGTCTCGTTGAAAGCTTCAGCTATACCGTTGGACCGAGAATTATAGACTGAAGAGTATCTCCAATCTATTTTTTGTTGCTGTGCGAAGCGGCAGATTTTATGACTTTTATAAGCTGGCCCATTATCCAAGATAATTCGCCGCGGAGTGCTGAACCGATAAATGACACGGGTTCTGAAAAAATGGAGGATATTCTCCGTCTTCACCTCCCTCAGTAGTACTACTTCTGCCTATTTAGAGAAGTAGTCGGTCATTGCCAATATAAACCGATGTCCTTTGGATGATGTCGATTCAATGGGGTCAATTATATTGTTCCCCGCATTTTAAACAGCCAGCTAGTCACTGTTGGGTGTAGCGGATTGGATGCTGGTGGATTAAGTCCCCATGAATTTGGCACGCGTGACACTGCTTTGTATATTCGAGATAGTCATGAATCATTATGGGCCAATAGTAAACCATTCTTTTTATCTTCAGCTTCATCTTTGGCCCAGCTTGATGAGAACCGCAGAATCTGTCGTAAGTTTATTGAATGACTTTCTTTGCTTCTTTCGGCCCCAGGCATCTTAGCCACAGACAGTTGAACGATCTCTTATATAAAGTATCATTGATGAAGGTGAAAGACAAAGCTCGTTTCACGAACTGATATCTAGACGACGCATTTTTGGGCGTTCGTTGGGATTTTAAGTAGTCAATGAAGACTTCTCTCCAATTCTTGACCTTTTCTTCATCCTCTATTTCAAGGGTTATTTGTTCGATCGTTTCTTTTCTTTCGGATGGCTTTATTAGGTCTTCCGAAGATATATTTATTGGCGCGAGGGCTTTGCACAATGATCCTTACGTCATCGAAGTCTTCATCGGCCAGTTCCTTAGCCAGTTTGGCCAACGCGTCTGCCTTACTGTTTTCTGCACGCGGTATATTCTCCAGGATGTAGGAGGGGATTTGTGTCAGCAGTTGCTGCACTCTTTTGCCATATTTTATCAGCTCTGGCTTGCATGTCTGATAGTCTCCATTTACTTGGCTAACGACCAGCTGGGAGTCTCCATAGGAGGTCTTTAATTCCAATGTCGATAGCGATCTCCAGACCTGCTATCAAAGTTTCGTATTTAGCCTCGTTATTATTCCTTGGCTTTGTTAAGGAGAGGGCATAACGGAATATCCCTCCTTGCGGAGTCACGAAGATAAGGCCCACCACAGCTTTGATCATGGGGGTATTCTGCTTTCGTTGCATCATGGAAGATGCTCCATCGAAGTAAAGTTCCCCTTGAGAATCATTTTCTTCTCTCTCTTTTTCAATTGCGTCGAATGCATGTTCATCCGGTAACTCGCAATTTAAGGAGGAGTCGGCTGGTATCGGATGCTCCACAAGAAAGTCAGCAATGGCCTGACCTTTCACTGCTTTAAGGGAACGATACGTTACTGAGAACTCCATTAGGAGGAGGTCCCATTTGGCAAGCCTTCCTGTTAGTATGGCCCTTGACATCAGATATTTGAGAGGATCTACCTTCGATATGAGATGAACCTCATGTGCCAAGGCGTAATGTCAGAGCTTCGTTATTGTAAAGATCAGAGCCAGGTAATGCTTTTCGATGGGGGAATAGTTGTTTTCTGCCCCCAGTAGAACCCGACTCAAATAGTACAGAGCTATCTCCTTTCCCCTAAGTTTTGAGTCTGAAGAATAGAATCTCCTCGATGAGAATTAAATTCTCAACTTGTAGGGAGATTTGCTTTTGCAAATCTCAAACCAGAGGAAGAACTAAGTTCTTGTATAAAGGGTTAAACCCTTATTTCCATTATACTAGGCAAAAGAGATATTTTGATCTCTCCTTTTTCTTTACCTAGAGTCTTGAAGAAGGAAGATCTTTGTTCTTTGAGAGAATTAAATTCTATATTGTTTTGAAAGCCTTCTGTATTTTTTTGCAGAAACTTGTGGTGAGTTCTCTCTATATCCGAGCATGTATCACTCTGTGTCTCTGTGTGTGAGACTTGAAGTTTCGGGTCCTTTATATAGTAGAGGCAAATTTGTTAATTAATTTTGAGAAAATATCTTATCGAGAGATTCCAATTGATTCAATTGGCCTCAAAATTGATTTGGAGAATTTCACCCACCGTTGGATCTTTGATCCAATTGTTTCTGTTTTACAGAATATGCTTTCTTGTTTTTAACAAGATTAGGGGAATATTTTCCCATAAATAGAATTTTATTCTGTTAAACGGTGATTTTTAATCACCATTGCATTTTCAATCCAAGAGTGCTCGGTTTAACAGAGCACAATTTTTCTCTGTTTAGAAAGATATAGGAAATATTTTCTATCTCATTGGATCTTTGATTCACCAACTTTCTGTTTAACATAAAATATCCTTCTCATTTAGAAAGATCGGGGAGATATTTCCCCCTAATAGAATTTAATTCTATATTTAATCACCATTGGATCTTTGATCCAACGGTTCTCTGTTTAACAGAGAGGATCTTTCTTTTTTAGAAAAATCGAGGGAGGTATTTCCCAAGAGTAGAATTTAATTTTACATAAGAAGGCGCTCTCACGTGTTTAACACGTGAGGCTTATTTAGCTTCTTTCATTTGGCGCCCATATACTTTGCATATGAGCGCTCACGTGTTTAACACATGAGGTCAATTTAGCCTTTGGCCATTTACTCTTATTGCTCATATGCTTTGCATACAAAATAGACTTTAATTCTATGTATAGAGTTTAACTCTATCTGAAACTAATGCTTCAAAAGGGTGTCCCCACGTGTTTAACTCGTGACCTCAGTGTGGGTTTTTTCGTACTTATATACTTTACACATAGGCGCTCACGTGTTTAACACGTAAGGCCTATGTAGTTTTTAATTATTTGGTTGCAGCGCATATATGCTCTGCATATAAGTGCTCACGTGTTTAACACGTGAGTCTTGAATCGTGGGGAATTCTCTCCCCTTTTCTCTCCCTTTTTATAAGGGAACATGTGTCATCACATCTGCCATGCACTCACTGTCCTGGCGATATTACTCTTTCATTAGTACTACATGTACCTAAATTTCCAATGAATGTTTTATCTGTTAGTCAGATTGCTAACTCTGGTTGCACCATTACTTTCTTATCAACTCCTTGTATTTTGCAGGATTTGAGCAACGGTCAGTAGATTGGGGCGGGTATGTATTAGTTGGAGCATCTTCACTTGCCTAACTTGAATAAAACTATAGATGGCTTGGCTTCATCATCTATGGTAACGTCGTTTAGGTCTTATTTTGAGTTCTTGTCTTAAGTATTTATCTGAATCTGGAGTCTTAGGGTTCCTTCGTGTTAGTGATTTAAATAATTATGTTGGATGTTGTTTGGAAAAACAAAATACTTTACCTTTCGTGTCTCATAATAAAACTTCATTAGAACCTTTTGATTTGATTCATTCTGATATTTGAGGACCTGCTCCAGTTGTGTCCATGTCTGGTTATCGATATTATATTGCTTTATAGATGATTACTCTCATTATTCCTGAGTTTATCTTATGCGTGCTAGATCTGAAATTCCTTCCATTTATACTGAATTTATAAGTATGATTTATACTCAGTTTCAGAAACGAATTAAAATTTTTAGATCTGACAATGCTTGTGAGTATGTTTCATCGTCTATGAAAACCATTCTTAAATCTCATGGTACACTTCCTCAACAATCATGTTCACACACTCATGAACAAAATGGTATAGCTGAGAGAAAATATCGACACATTTTTGAAACTACACGGGCCATCTTACTCTTTTCGTCGGTTCCTCGTTCCTATTGGGCTGAGGCTTTGTTGACATCTGTTCTTCTCATCAACATCACTCCATCTTTTTTATTTCTAGATGCTACTCCATACTCGAGACTTTACAAATCCCCTTTTGACTATTCCATTCTGCGCACTTTTGGCTGTGTTTTTTTCTTGCTCAGTCAAGTTTTTTATGATGTGGTACAGTCCGACTCATAAATGATACATATGTTACGATCTTACTAGTAGACGGCTTCACATTTCTCGAAACATCACATTTTTCGAGAAATGTCGTATTTTGCTCGTTCACTTATAGATGCGTTCATTTCTTGATTCCTCTACTTCATCGTCAGTTACACTCGCTATTGTGTCTACATACACTCCCGTTCCACAGTCTCTTGATTCCATCATAACTCCTGTTACACCTACTGATGCTCCTATACTTTCTACTGTTCCCTCCACTGATACAGTGGCGACCGAGTATTCAAATATGCATGTACAGTCTTCTCCGGATGCTATTTCTCCTCCACCTCGTCGAAATCCTCCACGAGATTGAGGTTCACCTGCCCGTTATAGATTTTTCATGACTAACGATTAGTCTCCTCAGCTTTTATCCTTTCTTTTTTCTATTCATTCTATTCAGGAATCTAAGTCATATATTAAGGCTATGAAATATCCATAATGGCAGCAGCCTATGCAGGAAGAATTGCAGGCTTTTCGTGATACTCATACGTGGGATCTTGTTCCTTAACCATCGAACGTCAACCATTAGCTGTAAGTGGATTTACAAGGTCAAAACCAAGTTAGATGGATCAGTCAAACGTTACAAGGCACGTGTGGATTGTGGGTTTTCTCAAGAATATGGCATTGATTATGAGCAGACCTTTGCTCTTGTTGCTAAGATCACTTCTATTCGCGCATTCATTGCAGTTGCTGCTGCCCGTAACTAACCTATATTTCAGATATACGTTAAGAATGCCTTTCTTAACGGTGATCTTTCAGAGAAGATTTTATATGGATTTTCCTCTTGGTGTCTCATCTTTTCCTCGGTATATATGTCATTTGTGTCATGCTCTTTATGGTCTTAAGCAGGCACCCCATGCTTGGTTTGAGCGATTTCGTTAGACTCTTCTGAATGCACAATTCACCGAGAGCCTTACTGATTATATACTCTTCTATCGCTCTTCCTCCAAAGACCGAGCTATTCTGTTGATCTATGTCGATGATATGATTATCACTGGTAATGACTCAGCAACTATCACATATCTAAAGCAACTTTTTCAGCAGCAGTTTGAGATGAGGAATCTTGGACATTTACGCTATTTATTGAGGATCGAAGTTGCTTACTCTCCTTATGGCTATCTTCTGTCGTAGCAGAAGTACATTTTTGATCTTCTTGCACGAGCCACGATTGATGATTCTACTAATAGTGCTAGTACTTCTATATCTATACTGATGGAGCATCATCTGAAGCTTCGTAAAGCAGATTGAGCAACCCTACCGAACCCCACTCGGTATCATGAATTGGTTGGTGCACGTTCGCCGTCGAAAGGGTCCCTCGAGGATCCTTGGTCCACCATGGGGGTCTTAAGGGGTCAGATCGATGCAGATCCACCCAGCTCCTTAGCACGACGCATTGCTGCGACACAGATGTATGCAAGTATATGGCTGAGGGGCTAAGCAGATGCGACCGATGTAGCATGACTTCATAGATCCACCCTTCAGAAAGGGTTTTTTAATTGTGGGGTGTAACACACTAGATAGATCGTACGCATTTAAATGAATAAATTATATTGATTGATTTTGGCTGGTTATATTGAGTTATGGTTTTGAGGCATTATGAGCCGGCTCAAGATGAGGTTGAGCCGTCTCTTACACTCAGAGAGTAATTGATTGTTTGGTTAGACTTGTGAGCCGGCTCAGACATACGTTGAGCCGTCTTAACCTGACACGCGACTTGATTTTGGTCCTGACATGATTTCTTACTTGAGTTTCATTACTATGGGTTTATTATTGATTATTATTGGGTTATTGGAGTTGGTAAATATTTAGTTTATAAAAGATATGTGATAGAATTATTTTTATCTTATCTCTAGCCCTATTCCTATTTGATATAGGATTTATTGTAATACTCGTCCTATGACTTAATCCACTCTATTTAAACACCTCAAACTCCATGGAAACCCTAATCTTAATTGTTTTTCCTCTCAAACAAAACCTTAGCCTCCATCTCTCTCTTATCTATAACAAAACCCTAATCCTAACTCTAAAACCCAATCTCCATCCACCACATAGCCGACTCCATCATCACCCCCATCGTTTACATCATCTTGAGGAGATCATCATCGTGATAATAATCATCTCGTCACCGTTGCGATCGTCTTCTTCTTTGCTGAGGCCGCACCATCCAAGCCGATTTCTTTGCATGGATCCCGAGATCGTGGTTATTGTGTCATCGCGAGGTCGTCGTTGAGGCAAGTACTTGGTACCTGCTACATGCTATAGCGAGTGTTCCCTGCTGAAAGACACGACCCGGGATGTTGGGACGTCTGGGCCTGAATTCCGAGGGCAGATGCTATTTGGTGCTATTCGTCCACCGCTCCGAAGATGCCAAGTTGATTTATGACACCATATGTTGAAGGTTTAAACGGATGCGGGTGATGTAGCAGACTTCGTCAGATTCCCCCTCGTTGAGGGGTTTTTGATTGTGGGGACGCTCTTCCCTGCAGGCACAAGCCCCTGCAGTTAATTACGCTACCGCATCGCGGTAACCACTTTCTCCTTCTCCAGATGATCACTTCATGTCGTGTGTGTTTGTTTTGTTTTTGGTTGCCCATGGATTGTATATGGAGACTAATTTATGTTGTCGCCCGTAGGGCGTGGATTAGTCCAAATCCGTATCTTTTTAGATTTTGGTTTGGGGTTGCGTTTAAGGATACGTTAGTCTCATTTGAGACTAAGATCAACTGAGACTAAGATCAACTTAAACGTATGTTAAGGATACGTTAGTCTAATTACAGACTAAGATCAACTTAACGGGATCGTTTAGATCCAACAAAAGAGCATTTGGGCTCTATTGTTTAGTTTAGGGACATTGCGGTCGATTACCAGTTTAAGGACAAGGTGGTCCAAGGTTAAGGACATCATAGTCCATGGGTTTAAGTGTAGGGTTCCTAGGCACACACCAGAGGTCTTACAAGGCATCAACCATGCCAAATTCAAATTTCACAAGTGCCGAGAAACCCTAATATGGATCGTTGACTAGAGTTTAGGCGAAACTAGAAGCTAGTTAACAACTTAACTAAAGGGTAAACGGAAATACAACCTTTGTAGATCCGGTCCTCCACCTCCATAGCTCCGTGATGATGTCTCCTCGCTGCGATCATCGGATCCCGGGCTCTAGCGTCGGCTTCATCGGAGAAATGGGCGGGCTAGGTCGTCGACTTCGATGCCGAAGATGATCTACGTCGAGGCAACACAAGATCAAGCTCCAACTTCACCAATCCATGAAACTTGTGAATAAAACACCCTATACTACTTGGCAAGTGGTAGAGGATGAAGAAATAGGAAGTGGGTTCACTTTAGAATTGGATTTCTCACTCTTTTCATCAAGTTACTATTGATGGAAGCAAGGTTTTCTTCTTTGTTGAAGAAGAAGAAGAAGAAGAAAGAATATGATAAGTTTTTTTAAAAAATAAAATGATTCTTATCATATTTTTAACCATGGTTTTGTGTAGAGAACTAACTAGAGTTTAGATGAATGGTTAGGGTTAGGAGAAGAAGACAAAATGGTCACTTGGTCAAAGCTTCATGAAGCTTCAACAAGCTTCATGTTTGAAAGCAAACATTTTGTTTTTCTTTTATCTTTTAATCAAAATAGAAAAGATAAATAAATAAGTGAAATGAAACTCTAACCATTCACTAAACATGGTTTAAGCCTTTACACAAATCCAAGTTTGCATGTATCATCAAACATGATACAAACAAGTGCACAAAAAATATATCACATATACAATGTGCACATATCAAGTGAGAAAAACCATTTAAAGTGAACCAATACTAGTTAATGCAAAGTAATATATCAAATATATAATTATGCATTAAATCATTAAATCAATACTTGATTTAACAATCCGTTCATATCGCATATAACCGACTAATATCCAATGTATCGGCTTATCGAATCAATTCTCGATTCGATAACTAGGTTATATCGCATACAACCAATCGATACATTCATCGCGAGAATAGAATACAGTATCACATACTGGTATTATTGTCGGTCCCGCACATATCTCATATGCGCTCCTATTTCGTTTCGCTTGAGCCAGGAAACCTCTGTGTAGGACTCTAAAGACTCGTCAATACGCCGGCAGCAGATGATGATCATATCAAACACCCACAAGCCGCAAGCGGTCTGCTAAACGTAACGGCCACCAGGGTATTGAGCGATCAGAAGATCGACGAGCAAGCCCGCTCATACTCCTGTGGATCCAACCAGTAACACTTACCGTACAGTCCGGTCTCGTCGTCTGATATGTCGCATATCTCGCCTACGGGTGGTAAACGTCAGACCCCAATTGCTCGATAAGTCGTGTCGATATGAGGTCTATAATAGCCTGGCCAGGGATTTCCGGTTATAGCCAATTGAACACAGCGCAACATCAACTCCCTATACCGGGAGAGACGAATCCCCTCCTATCGCTCATTGCCTCCATGTGATTCGGGACTGTACCCAAAAACCACCGTTTTGCACGCCCTCTTGGACGTGGTAAGGTGAAAATCAAAGCACGGTGGGAACCACACAAGACTCTATGACGATCTCGGGTCAACAGACTACTCTGTACCAGTGTCACCAGAGAACTGCCATCTGACGTAAGGTATAATACCATCTGGGAGTTCTCGACGAGTCCGTCCAGTGTACCCAGTCTCCACTGAGCACCCGCATACCATCTCTGATGTCAAACACCAATGGATATGGGATCATCCATCGCCCATCTGTATGGGTCGAGAAGGTATACGCTAGTCTACACTGGTGTATCAATGCCCTGTCTCGATACACCCACGACTAGGGACCTTGAAGGATGTACTTATGGACTACCATGTCCCTACTAGTATAATCCACATCTTAGTCCAGGTAGTCAAGTACACATCCTAAGGGCTTTACCAACATGTAACAGAGAGACAATCAGTGTACACGTTAAGGTAAAGAGTAACCAGATAGCATACTATCATGTCGAGCAAGAAAGTCCTCCCTATATATGTCCAAGCATCCAATACAATATACATCCTATGTATAGTAATGGCCTCTAGGGCATACATATAACTAACAATCTCCCACTTGCACTAGGGACATCTGATAGCAGTGGTTGTAGTATCTCATACTCAACCATCCCATAAAAGTCTCTCTCTGGGAAAAGGCCTTTGTGAGTGGATCCGCCATGTTGTCCTCTGAGTCTACTCTCCAAATCTCGATCACCCTGGAGATCAACCATCTCCATGAGCAGGTGATACTGCCTTAGAATATGTCTAGATCACTGATGGGACCGGCGTTCCTTGGCATAAGCCACAACTCCATTGTCTCACAATGGTAGGAACGTAGTTCATCTCATGAACCAATATACACCCAAACATCCTCTTTGGTAGCATCTTAAGTAGCGATGTATCCTGCCTTTATCGTCTAGTTAGCCTCGGTATCTAGCTTGGAACTCTTCCAACATACCGTCCCTTTACTGAGGGTAAAGACAATGCCTGTGACTGACTTTCAGTCATTCTTATCACCCTGGAACACTTCCAGTGATTCTCCACAGGACCAATTGATACCATCTCACTACAACTAGTGAGAATCCTAACATCCAATTACATCTATCTCATAGATGAAAACTCAGGGATTATGAGGTATCATTTTGATCCTATATAGAGAATCCTTGTGATAAGCGGAGATTGATCGAGCGTAGCATAGGAAACTACTTCCCTATCAAGAGTATATCATCCACGTACTCTACGAGGATCACCACCATACTCTCTACTACCCTTTTGTATATACAAGGTTCATCTACCATTTTGATGAAGTCAAACTATTTGACTACCACATCAAAATAGATGTTCCAACTCCGCGATGCCTGCTTTATCCTATAAAGCATCTTGTACATGTTTCCGCTGCTCCCACTGTTTATGAAGCCCTCTGACTGTGTACTTATAGACTCTCTCTTCTAAAACATCATTTAGAAAAGCAGTCATGACACCCAACCGCCAGATATCGTAGTCATGGTATGTAGCCATGGCAAGTAGGATCTGGATGGACTTAAGCATAGCCACTGGAAAAAGGTTTCATCATTATCCACGCCTGGTCAATGACGAAAACCTTTAACAAGTCTAGCTTTGAAAGTCTCAACTTTTCCATCTACACCAAGTAATCTTCTCAAGATATACTTGCTCCTGATGGGGATTTAACTCTTCAGATATAGCAACCAAAGTCCATACTTCGTTGGTGTAGAAGGATTCCATCTCAGATCGCTAAGCATCCAGCCATTCTTACAGAGTCCCACTCCTGATGGCCTGCTCGAAACTAGGATCATCATCTCATGATGCAATCCTCGCTCCCACTGTCATAGAGAAACCAAAGTATCTCTCAGGCGGATGAGGAACCCTACTAGATCGGCGGAGAGGCTGAGGTTCGTTAGAATCTACTGAATCTTTTGGTTCTACCAAATTATCTGTTGTAGTTTGTATAGCTGGAACCTTTCCAGTTCTACATAACAGACCTTGCCTCGATCTTGTCCGGATTTTGCTTTTCAGACATAGGCCGGACAACTCCAAATCTTAACTAACTTAAGATATGGGCTCTTCCCTTTCCATATCACATATGAAGCGGTAGGCAACTGATTTGATTGGAACTCTATTCAATAGATATGTAACTTCATAAGTGCATAACTCCCAAAAGGAAATAGGTAACTCAGTAGTACTCATCATAGAGCACACCTTATCATATATGGTGTGATTGCTCCGCCCCGATATACCATCGTGCTATGGTCTATACGGAGGAGTAATGCTGAGAGAGAAACTCATTCTCCTTTAGAATAGTCCAGGAAATCTATGCACAAGTATTCTCCTCCTTGATCTCATCAAAGGACATAATACTTATACCCGTATTGGTTCTCTACTTCTAACTTATATTCTGTGAATATCTCAAAAGGTTCGGACTTGTGTTTCAACAGGAACATATGTCTGAATCTAAAGAGATCATCAGAGAATGTAATGAAGTACAAAGAACCGGTCTTGGCATGTGTAGACAGGGGACCTACATACATCAACATGTATCATCCCAAGAGTTCACTAACTCTATCTCTGTTACCAATAAACAGAGCTATGGTCATCTTATCTTTGTGACATGACTGGCAAGTTTCACAAGTTGTAAATTCAAACTGATTTAAATATGCATCTATATGTAACTTCAGCTAGTCGGGTCGCATTGATATGACCTAGTCTACAATACCTCAAGAAGAATTCGTTCATTTTTGAACTCTTCCTCTTGTGTGTGTTCTGTATACTAAGAACTGTAGTTTGATTTAGAACATCAATGCTTTTAGATAACATGCCTGAACCGATCAACTTTTGATATAGGAAATGTTCAAAACATTATCCAACAATATAAAATTTTATCGTTTCTTTACTAATAAAGAGACTGATATGATTTTGTATATCAGGTTTGGTATCAAATGGAATTTGTTCAGAATCAATGTACTCAGGTAATACAGGGTGACAGTGACCAACAGACCTGGCTGCAACACTTGCACCGTTTTTTGCCTCATGAAACTTATCACCCGTTCTCAGTTCTTTACCTTTCTATAGCCCTATATAACTGATTACATATATGGGATCCTGATCCGGTATCAAATACCCAGGACATAGAGGATACAGAGAAACAGTTCTTTGTAATGAACACACCCGAAGGAGATGCATCATATGCACTTTCTTCGTTTGGGCGGCATGGGAAATCTGGTATTCCCCAATTTCCTGCTCTGTCTTATAACAATTACAAGTTGGAGCGGGACCAACGTTCCCCAGCTCAGTATAACAAGCGGGTTCGGTCAATACATCCATAAAATTATCATGATTAAGGCGTGATATGGTCACTACCTGGAGAGAGATAGAAGAAAACACTCAGCGTATGCTCTTGCAAGATCAGATTGGTTATTATTTTATCTAATCAGGATGGCTCCCACTGTTTTTATCAAATCTTCCTTCAAACCCTAAAAGGAAAGACTAGCCGGGATTAATTACACGCTACAAGTTCGTCAATTTTTCAGCCAGGGCAGTGTCGGTACTTTGAGGGAGGTCCCCCGTGCTTTCGCACGAACCTAATTAATGTAAACCTCGTTTTCCCAGAGGCATAACCCCGTTGACACCTTTCTAGACACCTACTTGATCGGCTAATTGTAATGTGTAAAACTCTTTCAGGAGTAACTCTTACTCGCAGCGGGTATCGGGATCCAACTATCTTATGGAAGGTATGCAATCTCATTGCAAATTTCAACACTTGAAATTCCCGATAATATTTTGCCCCTAACCTCCTATGACCTTGACAAAGGCCAACAAACCATAGGATGCTAGTCAAGTTCAACCCGTCATTTCCTGATTGAATTAAACCCACCCGCACGACCCTTGACAAAGGCCAACAAGGTCGCACGACTACCCTAACCCAATCTGCATCATATGCATGAGCAGATAAGCACCAGTTAGCTACCGCACACTACGCCTTGACAAAGGCCAACAAACGCAGCACGAATACTAACTACTACTTATCTGAAATGACGGAGGGCTACGACAGGTTTTTCTGAAAACCTATTGCGTAATGAACTTGATATCGTTGTAGAATCAAATGATTTTAAAAATGGAGTGTTTTTGGGGCTTTTCTAGTTTTGCTAAAGGGGTCACTCCCAGTGAAGAGATCGTTGGCCCTTTCCTCGTCGAGTGAGGTGCAGGATATATCATATATATCACTGTGCAAAGCAAAAATTATAGAAGCTATCAAAAGACAAACCGAGTGTGTAGCATCTGCCAGTTATTGCTAAAGGGGTCACTCCGGATGAAGGGATCGTCGGCCCTTTCCTTATCGAATAAGGTGCAGGATATATCATATATACCGCTGTGCAAAGCAAGAACTGTAGCTACCTGTTTTATTTTTGAAATTCGATTCCACAACATCTTAGGTTTCTTTTACTTTCATTAATCATATTAATGAAGTCCCATCATTTAAGTACCTAAACATTACAGATAAATACGGCATACACTTATGCCATCCGCATTCGCCTCGATGTCCCATCGTGCACCGTTAGGTTAGGTAACTAACGGCAGAGCAGGGCAGGGCTAGCGCGGGTGTAAAACATAAGTAACGCCTATATAATATATCATATATATTATATACAATA
Source organism: Agapanthus africanus (assembly GCA_030015575.1). Classification (NCBI taxonomy): domain Eukaryota; kingdom Viridiplantae; phylum Streptophyta; class Magnoliopsida; order Asparagales; family Amaryllidaceae; genus Agapanthus; species Agapanthus africanus. Next base: position 77,822,522 of record CM057343.1, read on the forward strand.
TCTATCACAGAACATATCACATGATCACATCACAGATATCGCAGCAGAAGAAACATATGAAATATTGGATATACTAGGACGTCCGTATTTTCAATACGAGCCAGTATAAAACACGGATTCCACGGTCGCGATGAATATCCAAACCCACACCCCTAGACCCTTACGAGAGCGGCAAGCAACCCTACCAATTCAGGAGTTAGGAGATCCGGACTCGACTCCTCGAGTTGGTCTCCCACTGGACTCCAGAACCCGGTTACTTGTGCTCCCCTCCTTGGGTCTATCCTAGTGCGGAAAAGTAAATAATATACAAAGGGTGACATCTTCCGAAACCTGGAAGTGCCCCAATAAAAGAATATTACATACAAGTTTTTACATGAATGAAAATGAAAAACACTCATCTCACATAAAAAAAAACCCCCGGCTATTCAAACACGACGATCCAATATAACATATCCAGCAACACATAACATCACATGTCAACAACGTAAGTAAACATGCGTATCCCAATTGTCGTTGACATATAACAACGAAACCGGCGATATCACATATTACACTTACGGTCACAGAAAAAAAAGTGTAAAACTACAACAGTTGGAATCCGCAACCTGCATAGACATCGTATGCCTAATCAAATGAATTCCTTAGACATCGCATGCCTAACAATTATAAACCCTGCATTTTAGTCTCATTATCGAAAACACTTTTCAATATCAAGTCGGGCAATTCAACAAGATTCCCGACATCCTGATCGAATGCTCATCGCAAACTTCAGTAGACGGCCGCACCCCCGATGCCGTCGACGAAGTGCACCAAGGCGGAACACCGCTGCCGCGAGCACCCGAACGGATGCTTTCGGCGACGGGGTTCTTCTACAGTCACTTGGTCGGGGCTATGGAGTGAGGCTGTCTATTAAGTTTACCCGGCGAGTATCCGCGTACGCTACGTGATTGCGACGGACTTTTGATCGCATCAAAATTCCGTAGCAACCGATCAAGTGAGACTAAACCGCTATATTTATAACATTCATTCAATTATCTCATAACTTTTTGTGAATTCCAATTATTGTATCACATTCCGGATAAATAGAAAATGTTAAACTTTCCGATCGAACAATCGAACACCAAAGTTTTCCCGAAACAGCTCAACACATGAAATAAGTTTAAAAACATTCACTTCGTGCCTCAGTACCAACGTCCAGCCGTAGAAGGGTCAAGCCAACGCCTCACATGTGGCACGCCGTACTGCCCCAAACCCGAAGGTTCAAAGGGCAGTTCAAGACGGTCACATAATCGAGTTAAGGTTTGTTGTCTTCTAGAGGGTCCATCGCGTTACTTGCACTACTTAGAACGTTATTAAACCACGGAAAGATCCAACACTTGGAAATTTCCCGACAGGGAAAAAAGTGGGTATTTATATCCGGTCGAACCTTTTTAACATATTCTAAAATTACCCGGAAAAGCTCGTAGACAAAGTTTGAAATTTCCGATCGAATCATCGAAGCTCCAAAACACCCCAGAAAACTCAACTCTTGAGTGCAAATTAAAAATTCCCAGAAAACTTAGCACCTGAATAAACAAATTACTGTGCAAAAATTATAGGCTAATCTCATAATTTGGCCGCGGAACCGCCGCAGAATCCAGGCTTCTGCCGCGGTTCCGCCGTGCTTTAGACACATCATTAGGTAATTTTTGCACCGTAATTCTTAGAATTCCCAGATGAATTTTTTAAGCATTTTTAATCTGGAAAAATCCGAGTTTTGTAAAAATGTACAGAGAGGGGTCATTTTTAGGGTTTCGGGGTTCGATCGGAATTTTAACTTCGTTAACACTTCGCCTAAGGCTCTAGTTAGGCTCTGATACCACTGTAGGGTTCCTAGGCACACACTATAGGTCTCACAAGGTATCAACCATTCCAAATTCAAATTTCACAAGTGCCGAGAAACCCTAATACGGATCGTTGACTAGAGTTTAGGCGAAACTAGAAGCTAGTTAACAACTTAACTAAAGGGTAAACGGAAATACAATCTTTGTAGATCCGGTCCTCCACCTCCATTGCTCCATGATGATGTCTCCTCACTGCGATCATCGGATCCCGGGCTCTAGCGTCGGCTTCATCGGAGAAATGGGCGGGCTAGGTCGTCGACTTCGATGCCGAAGATGATCTACGTCGAGGCAACACAAGATCAAGCTCCAACTTCACCAAGCCATGAAACTTGTGAAGAAAACACCCTATACTACTTGACAAGTGGTAGAGGATGAAGAAATAGGAAGTGGGTTCACTTTAGAATTGGATTTCTCACTCTTTTCATCAAGTTACCATTGATGGAAGCAAGGTTTTCTTCTTTGTTGAAGAAGAAGAAGAAGAAGAAAGAATATGATAAGTGTTTTAAAAAAATAAAATGATTCTTATCATATTTTTAACCATGGTTTTGTGTAGAGAACTAACTAGAGTTTAGATGAATGGTTAGGGTTAGGAGAAGAAGACAAAATGGTCACTTGGTCAAAGCTTCAACAAGCTTCATGTTTGAAAGAAACCATTTTGTTTTTCTTTTATCTTTTAATCAAAAAAGAAAAGATAAATAAATAAGTGAAATGAAACCCTAACCATTCACTAAACATGGTTTAAGCCTTTACACAAATCCAAGTTTGCATGTATCATCAAACATGATACAAACAAGTGCACAAAAAATATATCACATATACAATGTGTACATATCAAGTGAGAAAAACCATTTAAAGTGAACCAATACTAGTTAATGCAAAGTAATATATCAAATATATAATTATGCATTAAATCATTAAATCAATACTTGATTTAACGATCCGTTCATATCGCATATAACCGACTAATATCCAATGTATCGGCTTATCGAATCAATTCTCGATTCGATAACTAGGTTATATCGCATACAACCAATCGATACATTCATCGCGAGAATAGAATACAGTATCACATACTGGTATTATTGTCGGTCCCGCACATATCTCATATGCGCTCCTATTTCGTTTCGCTTGAGCCAGGAAACCTCTGTGTAGGACTCTAAAGACTCGTCAATACGCCGGCAGCAGATGATGATCATATCAAACACCCACAAGCCGCAAGCGGTCTGCTAAACGTAACGGCCACCAGGGTATTGAGCGATCAGAAGATCGACGAGCAAGCCCGCTCATACTCCTGTGAATCCAACCAGTAACACTTACCGTACAGTCCGGTCTCGTCGTCTGATATGTCGCATATCTCGCCTACGGGTGGTAAACGTCAGACCCCAATTGCTTGATAAGTCGTGTCGATATGAGGTCTATAACAATTCGAGAAACTACCGGTAACACTTACCAGTAAATCTCAGCAACCCTGGCCAGGGATTTCTGGTTATAGCCAATCGAACACAGCGCAACATCAACTCCTTATACCGGGAGAGACGAATCCCCTCCTATCGCTCATTGCCTCCATGTGATTCGGGACTGTACCAAAAAACCACCGTTTTGCACGCCCTCTTAGACGTGGTAAGGTGGAAATCAAAGCATAGTGGGAACCGCACAAGACTCTATGACGATCTCGGGTCAACAGACTACTCTGTACCAGTGTCACCAGAGAACTGCCATCTGACGTAAGGTATAATACCATCTGGGAGTTCTCGGCGAGTCCGTCCAGTGTACCCAGTCTATTAAATGCTTAATGACTCACATAATGAATCACCCACTTGCATTTATGAAACATGATGAATAATCTCATATTATTCATTTCTGTTTATTCATTATGTTTCATATATCAAGTGAGAAGCTATTTCATTATTATTATTATTATCATTATCATCTTCTCACTCTCTCTCTTCAAGTTCTCTCTCCTTCACCAAACCCTAATCCTACCCTCATGAGTTGAGAACAAGGATTAGGAAAGACTAATTACTCCATAACCTATCTCTACATCACCTTAGCTACTCTATTTAGCAACTAGAGAAACTAAGTAACCTCAAGTTTAGAGGTTATAGCTTGGATTAGGGTTCTCGGGTGGATCGTCTATCACGGAAGAAAGCCGAAGAGGACGTGGAGATCCAAAGAGGCCGTAGATAACATTAAGACGATGGACTAGAACCGTTTGGTATAATCTCTTAACATAGTAGTTTAGAACTCTATAGTTTTTGTTAAAACTTGTTTAGCAAACGATTCATACGGTTATTCGATGTTTAACCATAGAACAAGATTGTTATTCATATTTCCGCCTCCCCATAAGTATTGGGGTGTTGAACATCGACATACAGAAGTGGGTGATTCATTATGTGAGTCATTAAGCATGTGTTGAACATCGACATAAGATTGTTATTCATATTTCTTGCAAAAGAAATTAGTGGGAGCGCAGTAGAACTGGAAGAAATTCCAGAACCTCAAACTGCAACCGAGGACTTAGAAGAATCTCAGATTTCAATAGAACATGACGAACCAACGCCACTCCGCATATCTAGTAGGCTTTCTCATCCTCCTGAAAGATACTATGGTTTTCTTCTTGATGGGGATCGAGAGGATTGCATCATCGATGATGATGAGCCTACTAGTTTTCAGCAGGCTATCACGAGTAGCGACTCAGTAAAGTGGCTGGATGCTATGGGATCCGAAATGGAATCCATGTACACCAATAAAGTATGGACTTTAGAAGTTGCTCCTCCTGGGGTAAAACCAGTTGGGTGCAAATGGATCTTCAAAAAGAAGATTGGTACATTTGTACAAGTGGAAAGCTACAAAGCTAGACTAGTAGCAAAAGGTTTTCGTCAAAGACCTGGATTGGACTATGATGAAACTTTTTCACCAGTAGCTATGCTTAAATCCATTCGGATCATGCTTACCATTGCTGTCTTCCATGACTATGAAATCTGGCAAATGGATGTAAAAACGGCTTTTCTAAATGGACATCTAGAAGAGAGTGTTTACATGGATCAACCAGAAGGTTTCTTAGACAGTGGGAGCAGCGGAAGAGTGTGCAAATTGCTTAAATCTATTTATGAGTTAAAGCAAGCATCGCGGAGTTGGAACATCTGCTTTGATGAAACAGTCAAGGAATTTGACTTTATCAAAAATGTAGATGAACCATGTATTTATAGGAAGATTGTAGAAGGAGCAGTAGTCTTCCTCGTTTTGTACGTCGACGACATACTACTGATAGGGAATGATATCCCTATACTACAATCAGTAAAGCTCTTCTTGTCACAGAAATTCTCCATGAAAGACTTGGGAGATGCATCATACATTCTGGGCATTAAGATCTATCGTGATAGATCTAATAGAACATTGGGACTTTCACAGTCCAGGTATATAGACACTATACTAAAGAGATTTAGTATGGAAGATTCCAAGCGCGGCAATATGCCCGCTTGTCACGGAATCACTCTCTCCAAAGAAATGTCTCCAAAGACTGATGAAGAGAGGGCTCGCATGGGCATTATACCCTACGCTTCGGAGGTAGGATCAATAATGTATGCGATGTTATGTACCAGACCGGAAGTAGCTTACACACTTAGTGTGGTAAGCAGGTATCAGTCTGACCCAGGTGAGAAACATTGGATAGCGGTGAAGAACATTCTCAAGTACCTGAAAGGACTAAGGAGATGTTCTTGATTTACGGTAATGGGAACCTCCAGGTAGAGGCTTTTACTGACTCCGGCTTTCAAAGTGACAAGGATGATTCTAAATCCATTTCGGGTTTTGTGTTTACCCTCAATGGAGGGGCGGTATGTTGGAAGAGTTCCAAACAAGATACCATCGCAGACTCAACTATGGAGGCTGAGTATATCGCTGCTAGTGAAGCCGCAAAAGAGGCTGTCTGGATGAGGAAGTTCATTTCTGAACTTCAGGTGGTTCCGTCCATTGCCAATCCAATACCTTTGTATTGCGATAACAATGGCGCTGTAGCTTTAGCGAAGGAACCAAGGTCCCATCAGAAATCTAGGCATATCTTAAGGCGGTTTCATCTGATCAGGGAGATCGTAGATCGTCGGGAGATCGAGATACGGAGAGTGGACAAAAAAGACAACACGGCAGATCCATTCACCAAGGCCATTCCTCAAGTACAGTTCGAGAGGCTATTTGAGATGTTGGGCATGCGGTACGCCAGCAACTGGATCTGGTAGAGATAGTGGGTACTCATTGCACCAATTATAGGCCTTAGTGCAAGTGGGAGATTGTTTGATATATATGCCCTAGAGGCCTACATTGTATAGGATGCTTGGGATATGTATGTACATGACAGTCTTGCTTGATATGATAGTACGCTATTTGGTTTGACTTTGTCTTAACGTATGATATATTTTACTTGGTATTTATATATATATGTTGATAAAGCCCATAGGGTGTTTGTCTAACTACCGGCGTTGTGATGGCAGTCATACTGGCGGGAGCTGGATAGTCAATAGGCACACCCTTAGATGTCCCTGGTCGCAGGAGTATCGAGATTGGGCATCGATACTCCGGAGTAGACTAGTGTATACATATCTAGACCCTGACGAGGGGCAATGGATTGGTCCCGCAACCATTGGTGGTGTTCACCTAAGATTGTATACAGATGCTCACTGGGTGTGAGTACACCGGACAGGACTCGCCGAAAACTGACTGGATGGTATTATACCTAACGTCAAATAGCAGTTCTCAGGTGACATGTGTGCAGATAGTCCGTTGACTTAAGGTCATCATTTGTCTCGTGTGTGTTCCCACTGTGCTTTGATTATTACCCTACCACGGCTCAAAGGAGTCGTGCAAACAGGTTTTAGTTGGGCACAGTCCCGAGCCACGTGGAGGCAGTGAGCGACTGTTAGGGATTCGTCTCTCCCGGTATAGGGAGTTGATATCGCACTGTGGTCGGTTGGTCATTACCATAAGTCCCTGTCCAGGGCTAATTGAGAATTACTGATGGACTGATCAGTAGATTCTCGGGTGGTCTTAAGCCATACCGACACGACTTGTACGGTTATTAGGGGTCTGACGTCCACCACCTCCCTAGACCATACATGCGATACTCTTAGAAGAACAGACCGGACTGCGCGGATATTGTCACGAACAGGCTCAGTAGGATTTCAGATGGGTTACCTCATCGGCTTTCTTATCGACAACTACCTGGGGACCGTTACGTACAGCTAGTGCCGCTTGCGGTCTGTGGTTAAACCCACTGCCAGCGTAGTAGTTGAGTTTTTAGAGTCCCACACAGATATTTCCCAAACCCAGGCGAAAAGATATAGAGGTCGTATGGTTTTACGACAAAGGTTCGGACGCGTACGTGTTTAAACGCACGTACGACATTCGGACAGTTTTTACTAGCTGGCTTTGGTTTAAGCCAGATTCTAGTGTCAGGTTATTGGATTTATACAGTCTAAAGTTTTTCCGTGTTTTCACGGATGAGAAGGGCGTTCTAGTAATTTTCCGAGAAACTTCTAGAAGGATGTGACATGGAGGGAGAGGTGGCATTTTCATTTAATGATTTAGTGACTCATTGGGAGTGATTCATCATGTCATTAAAGCATTATTAAATGCTTAATGACTCACATAATGAATCAACCACTTGCATTTATGAAACATGATGAATAATCTCATATTATTCATTTCTTTTTATTCATTATGTTTCATATATCAAGTGAGAAGCTATTTCATTTTTATTATTATTATCATTATCATCTTCTCACTCTCTCTCTTCAAGTTCTCTCTCCTTCACCAAACCCTAATCCTACCCTCATGAGTTGAGAACAAGGATTAGGAAAGACTAATTACTCCATAACCTATCTCTACATCACCTTAGCTACTCTATTTAGCAACTAGAGAAACTAAGTAACCTCAAGTTTAGAGGTTATAGCTTGGATTAGGGTTCTCGGGTGGATCGTCTATCACGGAAGAAAGCCGAAGAGGACGTGGAGATCCAAAGAGGCCGTAGATAACATTAAGACGGAGGACTAGAACCGTTTGGTATAATCTCTTAACATAGTAGTTTAGAACTCTATAGCTTTTGTTAAAACTTGTTTAGCAAACGATTCATACGGTTATTCGATGTTTAACCATAGAACAAGATTGTTATTCATATTTCCGCCTCCCCATAAGTATTGGGGTGTTGAACATCGACATACAGAAGTGGGTGATTCATTATGTGAGTCATTAAGCATTTAATAATGCTTTAATGACATGATGAATCACTCACAATGAGTCACTAAATCATTAAATGAAAATGCCACCTCTCCCTCCATGTCACATCCTTCTAGAAGCTTCTCGGAAAATTACGAGAATGCCCTTCTCATCCGTGAAAACACGGAAAAACTTTAGACTGTATAAATCCAATAACTTGACACTAGAATCTGGCTTAAACCAAAACCAGCTAGTAAAAACTGTCCGAATGTCGTACGTGCGTTTAAACACGTACGCGTCCGAACCTTTGTCGTAAAACCATACGACCTCTATATCTTTTCGCCTGGGTTTGGGAAATCTCTTTGTGGGACTCTAAAGACTCAACTACTACGCTGGCAGTGGGTTTAACCACAGACCACAAGCGGCACTAGCTGTACGTAACAGTCCCCAGGTAGTTGTCGATAAGAAAGCCGATGAGGTAACCCATCTGAAATCCTACTGAGCCTGTTCGTGACAATATCCGTGCAGTCCGGTCTGTTCGTCTAAGAGTACGCATGTATGGTCTAGGGAGGTGGTGGACGTCAGACCCCTAATAACCATACAAGTCGTGTCGGTATGACTCAAGACCACCCGAGAATCTACTGATCAGTCCATCAGTAATTCTCAATCAGCCCTGGCCAGGGACTTATGGTAATGACCAACCGACCATAGTGCGATATCAACTCCCTATACCGGGAGAGACGAATCCCTAACAGTCGCTCACTGCCTCCACATGGCTCGGGACTGTGCCCAACTAAAACCTGTTTGCACGACTCCTTTGAGCCGTGGTAGGGTAATAATCAAAGCACAGTGGGAACTCACACGAGACAAATGATGACCTTAAGTCAACGGACTATCTGCACACATGTCACCTGAGAACTGCTATCTGACGTTAGGTATAATAACATCCAGTCAGTTATCGGCGAGTCATGTCCGGTGTACTCACACCCAGTGAGCATCTGTATACAATCTTAGGTGAACACCACCAATGGTTGCGGGACCAATCCATTGCCCCTTGTCAGGGTCTAGATATGTATACACTAGTCTACTCCGGAGTATCGATGCCCAATCTCGATACTCCTGCGACCAGGGACATCTAAGGGTGTGCCTATTGACTATCCAGCTCCCACTAGTATGACTGCCATCACAACGCCGGTAGTCAGACAAACACCCTATGGGCTTTATCAACACATATATATAAAAACCAAGTAAAATATATCATACGTTAAGACAAAGTCAAACCAAATAGCGTACTATCATATCAAGCAAGACTGTCATGTACATACATATCCCAAGCATCCTATACAATGTAGGCCTCTAGGGCATATATATCCAACACAGTCTCCACTGAGCACCCGCATACTATCTCTGATGTCAAACACCAATAGATATGGGATCATCCATCGCCCATCTGTATGGTTCGAGAAGGTATATGCTAGTCTACACTGGTGTATCGATGCCCTGTCTCGATACACCCACGACTAGGGACCTTGAAGGATGTACTTATGGACTACCATGTCCCCATTAGTATGATCCGCATCATAGTCCAAGTAATCAAGTACACATCCTAAGGGCTTTACCAACATGTAACAGAGAGACAATCAGTGTACACGTTAAGGTAAAGAGTAACCAGATAGCATACTATCATGTCGAGCAAGAAAGTCATCCCTATATATGTCCAAGCATCCACTACAATATACATCCTATGTATAGTAATGGCCTCTAGGGCATACATATAACTAACATTAAGGACCCCACAGTCCGAGGTTAAGGACATCATAGTCCATGGGCTTACGGACCCCACAGTCCGAGGTTGAGGACATCATAGTCCATGGGCTTAAGGACCCCACAGTCCGAGGTTAAGGACATCATAGTCCATGAGTTTAAGGACCCCACAGTCCATGGAATGTCTGGTTGTCGGGACCCGTCACCTCTCTAAAGACGTTGAAGGATTACAACGACAAATTTCAGAGGAGTGAAGAGATGTACCCTTGAACTAATTTTGATTGGGAGATCTGTAGTCCAATTGGGACTAAGATCTGAGATTTATGAGCATATGGGCTCAGTTAGTCTGAATGAGGGATTAATGGCCAACTTGGGCTTGGCCCACTCAGTTAAATGTTAAACATTTGATAATGTTGAGCATTGATTTGAGTTCTAACAATATTTTTGTCTTTTATTGAATGCTGAGCATTCATCATACCTCTAGGGCTTTATTTGTAGAACAATTTATGTTCTTTTAGCGCACATGTAAGGAGCACGTGGCGCGCTTAGCGCTTTACGCCGGTCGAAGAGTGTAGAGCGCTAGTTTATGAGCACATTGCGCTTCTGCTGAGTGGCGCGTACGTGAGGAGCATGTGGTGCGCTTAGCGCTGAGCGCCAGATTATGAGCGCATTGCACTTCTGCTGAGTGGCGCACATGTGAGAAGCACGTGGTGCGCTTGGCGCTGAGCTCCAGTCCAAAGAGCGCAAAGCGCTTCTGTTCAAGTAGCGCACACGTGGGAAGCACGTGGCGCGTTTGGCGCTGAGCGCCAGTCCAAGAGTGCAGAGCGCTAGTTTATGAGCGCAAAGTGCTATCTGATCAGCTTTATGATCTGAGAAATAAATTCTCGTTTAGAAGAGACTTTGTCTCAATGTTCTAAAAACAAAGTTCTTGTTTTGTAAGAGATGCTTCAATCTTTTATTTTGACGAAAGGTTTTGCCTTTATGGATCTATGATCCTAAGAGAATCGACTTATTCTCCCCCCCCTTTATTTTATAGATCTATATGTTAGTGTGTATGCCCTAGAGGCCATTACTGTATCATACTAGTTTGTATATTACTTAATGGAAGCTTGGGATATTCACAGTTGTATATACAATCTTGCTCAAAATAATAGTATGCTACTTGGTTTGTTTCTACTTTAATGTGTGCATGTGTTTCTTTTAGCATATCGCCTATACACATTAGTGGAGCCCTTAGGATCTTTGCTTGATTACCAGCGTTGTGATGGCTGTCACACTAGTGGGGGCTGGGTAATCTACAAGCACATCCTTATACAGGTCCCTAGTCATAGGATTATCTAGACGGGGCATCGATACTCTGGAGTAGACTAGCGTATACGCTTCTCATCCCAGCAAAGGAGATGGTCTGTCCCACAGCCATTAGTACGTCGTACTTGAGATAGTATGCGGGTGCTCGTTAGGTTACGAGTATACTGGACAGGACTCGTCGGGAACTGTTGGTTGGTACTATACCAATGGTCAGATAACAGTTCCCAAGTGACAGGAGTACAGCTTAGTCCGTCGACTTGGCATTGCTACTTCGCCTCGAGTGTGTTCCCACCGTACTTTGATTACTACCCTACCACGGCTCAAAGGAGTCGTGCAAACAGGTAGTAGTTGGGTGCAGTCCCGAATCACTTGGAGGCAGTAGCGGTTAGATAGGATTCGTCTCTCCCGGTATTGGGGGTTAATATCGCGCTGTGTCTAGGAGAGCCATTACACAAAGTCCCTGGCCAGGGCAAGCGAGAATTACTGGTAGTGTTTCCAGTAGTTTCTCAGGGTGTTCTGGGCTACACTCCGGCACGACTTGTACCACTATTAGGGGTCTGACGTTTACCGCCCCCGTAGGCCCGACATGTGATACTCTCAGACGAACAGACCGGACTGTACGGAGATTGTCACATCAGGCTCAGTAGGAGTTCGGATGGGTTCACCTCGTCGGTCTTCTTATCGGCATCTACCTGGGGACCGTTATGTACAGCTAGTACCGCTTGCGGCCTGTGGTTAAACCCACTGCCAGCGTACTATCGAGTCTTTAGAGTCCCACACAGAGGGTTATTTGCCTTTGGGCAAAACAGAGTAGAGGTCACATAGTTTTGCGACGGGGTTCGTTCACATCCGCGCACTTGTGCACGTTTGTTGTCCGGACAGTTATTACTAGCGGGCTTTGGTTTAAGCCAGATCCTAGTATTTGTTTTGGGATTGGTTTTGTCTCATTGTATTCGTGTTCTTCGGAACACGGATGCGGGTGTATATGCACAGTTGACAGAGGCAGAGGAATCTCATTAGGGTTATTGACCGTTGACTTTTTCTAAACCCTAATGAGAATGAGAAATATGATTAATAATATTAATTAAGGATAATTGTGCCATGGTTAGGTTGACCATTTGACTTTAATTGACCATTTGACCGTTGTTGACCTTTTGACCAACATCATTTTATTTGCAACATGCTTCTTGATTCTTGCAAATTGCATTTATAGTGAAATGATAATGGTCATTCCAAACTAACCATCACAATTTTCTTTTGTTATTATTATTTCATATTCTCTCATATGAGAGCATGGTTGTAAAAATCTATTATCATTCTCACTTACTCTTTCTCTCTCATGCTCAGTTCTTCCTCTTCCTTTCTCAAAGCTCTCATCTTTCATGTGTTGAGAACCATGAGCTTGTAAGATAAAACCATCAAAACTTCTCTCTACTCATTCTAGGGTTCTTAGTTTAGCAAGCCAAGCACTCTAGTTACCTCTTGCACTACTACAAATAAGGGTTGCCCCTACGGATATAGCCGTAGGGATAAGAAAATACCCTGTAGGTACAAACGCCGTAGGTTCAAGTTGAAGCTCTGAACTTGCCCCTACGGAAAAAAACTTGCCCGTACGGAATTCTGTGTAGGTCCCGTTTGCCCTACGGAGTAGGCCGTAGGGGAAAAAAATTATTTTATTTACGGTTTTTTAAAATAGATTACTTGTACCTATGGATTAATCCGTAGGGCCAAGTACTAGTCCCTACGGATCCATGCGTAGGTACATATCCGTAGAGGCAAAATATCAGAAATCCTGATATTTTGCCCCTACGGATAACTCTGTAGGGGCATTTGTTTGCCCCTACGAATATATCTGTATGGGCAATCCCAACCCCCTGATACTGAGATCACAGGGGAAAATATCAGTTATTCTGATATTTTGCCCCTACGGTTTAATCCGTAGGGGCAACATGTGTACCTACGGATTAATCCTTAGGTACATATTATCAGTTTTTTTTAAAAGGGCTGCCTGATTTTTTCTCGCCCTGTGTACAATAATATATACATCAATAAAATATAAAATTAATCATCACACAACATATATCGCAGTATTCATAATCACATCTCACGCATATAATATACAAAAGAAACCAAAAAACAGAATATGATATAAATATAAACACCGTAGGACCACCAATATCAATATCGTCCAAAATGTAGTACAATATGTATCATATAAATAAATACATGTTTCAAAAAATAAGAATCAAAAAGCTACCCTAGCTCGGTCTAGCTCCACCTCTAATAAACGCTAGAATCTGGCGCGCCTGCTTCTCGGTCAATAAATCATGCAATTCGGCGCGTGCGGAAGTCTGAGCGGGCTGTGGAGCTGGCAATGTGGTCTGCGCAGCCGACGTCGAGGTAGTGGCTTGCGGAGCCGCGGCTGCGGGAGTCTGAGCGGGCGGTGGAGCTATAGGAGCTGTCTGCGGAACCGGGGCTGATGTAGTGGCTTGCAGAGCCGCAGCCGAAGGAGATGCATGTGGAGGCTCGGCCGATGTACCTTGTCGTGTCTGGACCTAACGTGTGTAATACGCGTGTAAGAATTGTGTATTATTCGAATTCGTATCATTATCAAGTTATTTCGAAACCCCAATTGGATATCTAGTTTGGAAAACCGTAGTTTATTTTAATTAGATATGTATGTATGATTAATCAAACTTAAGTCTATAACCAAATAAGCTCAGGCTACATACTAATATTGGATATGTTGATATCTATAATATGACATGATATTTTATTATTAAGTAGTATACATACCAGCATCTCCTTCAACTCCTGAGCGGTGGCCTTCAAGCTCCCAATTCCTGCTGGACACGTTGCTCACTGGAGACGGAGGAAGTAACCGCTGGGGTGGAGTCCAACCTCATATAGGCCCTGCTAGGGCTCAGTCCCCGGCCTCTCTTCCAACCTCCTTGGTGCCCTCCGTGTGCGGCATCCAGGACTGGGGTCAGCAGCCTCGGATCGCTCTGTCCGGTAAAATCGATCCCCGAGGTCTCGGCCTGCTCAACCACCCGCTCCTACACCCACATTAAGCAGTAAAGTATAAGTATAAAATTTAAATTTGAACCTTCCAAAACTAAAATTTCAAATATGGGTTGAATAAATATTAACACTTACGCAATACTCCTGGGTAGCGACGTCGGGATATCGAAGCTCGCCCGTGGCGGGATCTGTCGAGGTGCCGTGGACGGCAAGATATGCGGACAGCACGCTCGGTGTACCATCTTGCGCCAGGGTCTGAGCTGTCTGCAATATTAGAAAATAACTCTTAATATTAGATATATTAGAAAATAACTTTTAATATTGCATTATATCACAAAGGACGGTCTATTGTAATTTACCGATAACTCCATGGCTCGAGTAATATTCCTCGAGCCACCTGTGTAAGTGGGGCGACCCCTCTTCGCCGATTTCCTATTCTCTATATTTTGAGCGGCCTGTTTCTGCACAACGCATTCACATTTAGTTTTCTAATTAAGGAACACAAAAAAATAAATTATATCCTAAACAATGAATTGCATTTAAAATACATACCTGTTTCAGTTGAAAGTCGAAATATTCGCACAATAGAGGCCATGTCTCTACGTCGACTCTCGCAAACGCCGGAGTAGATAGGAGGGCCGCTATCTCTGCCTCGGGGGTCGCCATCCACAGGGAGTAGCAGTCGGCCTTCAGCTCATTCCTGTTGTATCGGACCTTGGTCTGCATGTTCTTCATCAGGCCATTGTACAGAGCATGAAGGTCGAGCACCCTCCCAGGATGATCAGGGTCGGCTACAGGCTGAAAATCGTAATCCAACTGAAAATAAAAAAAACATTGTTATTAGATAGCAAGTGTTAATAATAAATATATTGGATAAATCAAATGAAAATATATATTAATACCCGAGCCTGATCAAAGAAGCGGGCGAATGAGCGCCGGTGCTGCTCGCCCCACTCAACGTGAAGTGGATAGTTCTTCACGAGCCCGCTCTCATCCCCCATATACCGGCCGAACCTCTCGGCATGAGGACCGGTATAGCGATAGTCAAGGGTAAAAAAGAGGAGGAATGCTGCCTCCCCCTAGCTCTGTCAGGCCTCAACCTATGGGACTGATTCGGGCCTCGAGTCCCCCTCTGGAGATGGGGAGGCCCTGCGTCTGCAAGAAATATCAAGACAATCAATATTAAGACAAAGTTGTATTAAGAAATCAAGGTTAAACGAAAATTGAAGTGTGATATATACCTCCGGTGACTAAAGCACGAGCCTGGGCCCGGGCAGCAGCACGAGCGGGACGATAGTTCCTCAGGTGAGGAACAGCCTGTGTCCCGGATGCGGACGCATCCCCTCCAACTATAAAATAAACATCGACGCTAAATTTCCATGAAGTTCATATTTATTCTATAGAGCATATGTAAAATGAATAAATATTTTATATTTATTCATACTAACCTACAGACGATGCGGAGGGTACGGAAGTGGCAGGAGTGGCCCCTGCGTCAGATGTGGACGCACCACCTATAATTAGACAATTAAAAATATATTATATAAGTAATTGCAAAAAGAATGTGTAGATCAATAATATAACGTTCTAAATCAATATGCATGCACTATAGGATATATAAACATACCCGCAGGTACGGTGGTGTCACCACCTACAGCTAGACAATAATAAAAATTACTATCTAAGTAAGAGAAAAAGGAATGTGTGTATATTTATGATATAGCATTCTAAATCAATATACATGCACTATATGATATATAAACATACCTGGAGGAGCGGGAGAGGCCTCTGTCCCTGATGTGGACGCATCACCAACAACTAGACAATCAAACATTGACAATATAAGTAATTTTGACATATACAGGAATGAATATCTATAATATTACATTCAAAATGGATATGCGTGCAATATACCTGGAGGTGTGGCAAAATCCACACGGAAGGAGGCATCCGAAGGGGTCTCCGATCTGGGTGCAAGATCGGCCCTCTGAAGCTCCCTACGCAGCTCTCCGGGCGGCAGAACCGCTCTGCCTCTGCCTCTGCCGCGGCTGGAGCTCCTGCCGCGGCTGGAGCTCCTGCCGCCCCTCGCTGCTCCCGACATCGTCATCAAATCTAGATAAACGGTTCGTGGACGCATTAGACAATCATTAAAAGTATTGACTATATATGTATAGATCGAAAAATGTGAAGTAATAATATAACATTACTGATAACCTTTTTCGTTTCGTGGGCGCATTATACATATCTATTTGGATTTCATCGTCGATGTCATTTCTAACCCACGTAACTTCATGATCGGCCGAAGAC
Source organism: Agapanthus africanus (assembly GCA_030015575.1). NCBI lineage: Eukaryota > Viridiplantae > Streptophyta > Magnoliopsida > Asparagales > Amaryllidaceae > Agapanthus > Agapanthus africanus. The sequence goes on from CM057343.1 coordinate 77,839,012, forward strand.
AACCCGTCCTTCGAAACAGACGGTCGGAGCACTCTAAGCCTTCTCTCTTCTTCATCCTCATCGCTGTCCTCGAATTCTGGGACATTGTAGACATCTCTGGGTTTCCATTGGCATACAACACTCCATCCCGGATGCTTCAAACACTGTGAGTAGTATACTTGGAACGCTTGGTTCGGAAAGATAAACGGATCTTCCTGACCGTAAAATCGAAGTGTGTTCATACTGGTCAATCCATATTCATCTTTCCAAGTCCCAAGATTGCTTCTCCACTTATCCGTATCGGTTCGCGTATCGTACCAAGTACACTGGAATATATAAAAGGGTTCTGATCGTCCGGGATAGTGGATGTCGAGTATACAATTTAAGTACCCATAATAAATCACACCGTCCGATCCTACCGTCGCAATCCCATTATTCTGAGTGGTTCTAGATGTTTCTATGTCCTTAACATCGAATTTGTATCCAAGGACACTAAATCCTTTGTAATATGCAACCTCCATACTAGGAAATTGAGCTAAACATCTTGAATCACTCTCAAATGATGCAAACAAGTTCGGATCGTGGATCTAACAAAACAAATTTTACGAAAAATACATAACGATACAAGTTTAGATTAAAACTGATAGCAATAAAATGTTATTCGAATAACATACATGATCTGTGACCCAATCACAAAAATTATCCTGATGATATTTTTCCAATCGTTTTTCGTTCCAATCAGGATGCCCCTCACGTACCTCGTTAAAATGAATTCTGTTTTCGAAAAATAATGGTGACATTAAAATTATATCATTTCATACACACACAAACACAAATATAACAATTAATCCAAAAAAACTTACTCTCTAATTTTTTCAAGACATGCGCAATTAAGCAAGATAAACCGGTATATCTTGTTGATAAACATAGTGTCTACCCTCTTATACTCAGCTTTACCATATGGCCCGTCTTGAATTTTTCGAGACCGGTTAAGTCTTGTCTCAATATTCTCGTCCAGATAGCGGGAACAAAATGTGGTTGCTTCTTCAAGAAGATAACCTTGCATGATAGAACCCTCTGGTCAATTTTTATTGCGTATATATTTTTTAAGAGTGCAGAGGTACCTAATGAAAATATGTTGAATAAATAAATACGGGTATACAGGACAACAATAAATTTATAAATTGCACGAAACAAAAAATTACACGTAGCTCTCGACGGGATACATCCATCGATATTGTACCGGTCTGGCTAACTTAGCCTCAGTTGCAAGATGAACCGTCAAGTGTATTATGATATCAAAGAATGACGGTGGGAAAATACGCTCAAACTTCCAAAGTATCAACGCAATAGAATTTTCTAGGTTTTCCAGCGTCACAACCTCCAGTGTTTTAGCACACAACTCTCTGAAAAAACAACATAGGTCGTTGATTACTAGACCAACCGATTCGGGGAGAGAAGTCCTGAGGGCTAATGGAAGAAGGTTCTCCATGATAACATGGTGATCATGAATTTTCAGCCCATTGATCTTTGCCTTTCACAATTTTTAATTTTTTGCTGAATGATCATGAGAAACCTGTGGGAACTTTCAAATCATGCAACACTTGCAGGAATCTTTTCTTCTCCGGTTATGACATATGATAAGCGGCATTGGGAAGTACAAACTTGCCCGATTTACCCGCTACCGGTCTAGGGTGCAATTCACTTCTTATTCCCTACTCCTGTAGATCCATCCGAGCATTCAGGTTATCTTTCGATTTCCCGTTTTTACAAAGAAGCAAGTTAAGTATGTGCTCTGATACTCCCTTCTCTATATGCATGACGTCCAGACAATGACGCACTAAATTTGTTGACCAGTACGGAAGTTCGAAGAAAATGCTTAACTTGTTCTAAAATGGTGGTTTGATCTGTTTCGTCGGATCCATCCCGAAGGTCACATTATTGTAACCATTCCATTGAGCAGTCACGTCCTCTCCGGACAATGGGGATGGAGGTCTAAGAAGCTCCTGATGACCATCAAAGTGAACCGTGTCTAACCTATAGGGGTGGTCTGGAGGCAGGAAACGTCGATGGCCGCAATAACAAACCTTCCTGCTAAAATTCAAGAATTTCGATGTTGTGTGTTCATGGCAATGAGGACATGCTTTGTGACCATGTACGGACCAACCTGATAGCATTCCATACGCAGGAAAGTCATTAATTGTCCACATTAAAGCCGCACGCAGTATAAAAGTTGTATTTGTGTTTGCATCATATGTCTCTATACCATCAATGAACAAAGATTTCAACTCCTCGATCAGAGGTCGGAGATAGACGTCGATATTGTTCCCTGGTGAGTTTGGTCCTTCGATAAGAAGAGGCATCATAAAGTATGATTGGTCCATAGCCAACCAAGGCGACAGATTATAAATTATCATTACAACGGGCCATGTGCTGTGACTTCCAGCCATATAGTTGAATGGGCAGAAGCCATCAGTAGCCAGTTCGAGCCGGACATTGCGAGGATCGCTACTGAATATTGCGTGCCTCCTATCGAAATCCTTCCATGCCTGTGAATCTCTTGGATGACTTATTTTTCCATCTTCACTTGGAGGAGCACGGTGATGCCAAATCATTGCCTCGGCTGTTTTTTTGCACCTGAATAGCCTCTGTAGCCTCTGTGTTATAGGAAAATATCGTGCTATCTTGACAGGTATATCAGGCATCTTATCAGAATCTTTCAGCTTATACCCGGCCTCTCCGCATGTTGGACACTCTTTCAAATCTGAATTCTCTTTCCTGTACAATACGCAATTTTTACGACATGCTTGAATCTTCTCGCACTTTAGACCTAAATCAGACATCATCTTCTGGGCTCCGTACCAGCTGTCGGGCACGTTATTTCCCGGGGGCATAGAATCTTTCAAGAATGAAAGAAGCATTGTGAATGACTTGTTGCTCCATCCATTTAGGCACTTAATCTGGAAAAGTTGGACGAACCATGAGAGGGTGGAATACTTCGCATTCTCATAAATTGGTTTTCTAGCATCATTCATGAAATTTTCATATTTATCCGCACGCGGTCCTTGACCGGAAGGAATGTCATCTTCGGTACGAATAGATTCACCTAGGGCAGCCTCTACCATATCCTCCATTTCTTCTGATGGAAATAAATTACCGTCTTCTCCTTCTGCCGCATTACCGAATTCTTCTTCTTCTCCTGCCGCATTATCGTGTTCTCCTTCTTCTTCTGCCGCATTACTGCATTCTTCTCCTTCCCCATGATATTTCCAAGTTGTATAAATTCTAGTAAACCCATATTTTGCAATATGAAGCTCTGCCAATTCTACCTTCTGCCAGTACTTATTGCCACATCACAGAGAATCTTTTCTATTATGATCTTATTATGTGCGCGTGCAAAATTAATGAAAGCAACAACTCCTGCGACAAACATAGGTTGCATAAGTAGTTGCCAATCCACATACATCCAGTCCTTAACTCTGATGTACTCATGGATCATGTTAGACTGTATAACATATAAATTGTAGGTTATGGTGACTATATTGAGAAATATAAGAACGGGATAGTTACTGACAAAGGAGAAAATATGTGTATATGCTTTGTGTGTGCGTTTGTCGTTGAAAAGAATAAATTATCGAACGTATGTTAACCGATAGACGGGGACTAAGTGGCGCTTTTAGTTTCATATATGAGTATCGATGAGAATATGAAGGTTTCATATTATCATCGAGTATCATATATTGGTTTTAACTTGAACATCTCGAATCACTCTCTAATTATGAGTTTGTTGTGTATTCTTGTTGTATGTGTGTGTTCCGGCTGTCGGGGGTAAGCCTTCTATCCCATTAAGAATGTATAGATCGAACACCCATCACTTGTGCTTTCAACCGTTTCGAGTAAATTTCGGCAGCACCTCCCCGCTGTTCTCCGAGTACACTGTAATAGAATAGATAATCATTTCAAAGCTGTGAAACAAAGTTGAAATGAACATCTAATCTATCTTTGTAGACGGAGAACCAGCAGAAAGGTACCGACGAAATATCTCGAAACGGATGAAAACACAAGTGAATGAAGGTGTTTGCTTTATACATTCCTAACTTGTCCATACGGGACAAATTTATCGGTTACCATACGATTGAATCTTCTCGTCGCATAGACTATACTACGGTTGTTAGTATCGAGCTATACTGTCCGATATTTAGCAAGCTTCGTATAGTTCTATGTCACGACGAATATCGCACGTATGTTAACCGATAGACGGGGACTAACTGGCGCTTTTAGTTTCATATATGAGTATCGATGAGAATATGAAGGTTTCATATTATCATCGAGTATCATATATTGGTTTTAACTTGAACATCTTGAATCACTCTCTAATTATGCGTTTGTTGTGTATTCTTGTTGTATGTGTGTGTTCCGGCTGTCGGGGGTAAGGCTTCTATCCCATTAAGAATGTATAGAGCGAACCCCCATCACTTGTGCTTTTAACCGTTTCGAGTAAATTTCGGCAGCACCTCCCCGCTGTTCTCTGAGTACACTGTAATAGAATAGATAATCATTTCAAAGCTATGAAACAACGTTGAAATGAACATCTAATCTATCTTTGTACACGGAGAACCAACGGAAAGGTACCGACGAAATATCTCGAAACGGATGAAAACACAAGTGAATGAAGGTGTTTGCTTTATACATTCCTAACTTGTCCATACGGGACAAATCTATCGGTTACCATACGATTGAATCTTCTCGTCGCATAGGCTATACGACGGTTGTTAGTATCGATCTATACCGTCCGATATTTAACAACCTTCGTATAGTTCTATGTCACGACGAACATCGCACGTATGTTAACCGATAGACGGGGACTAAGTGGCGCTTTTAGTTTCATATATGAGTATCGATGAGAATATAAAGGTTTCATATTATCATCGAGTATCATATATTGGTTTTAACTTGAACATCTCGAATCACTCTCTAATTGTGCGTTTATTGTGTATTCTTATTGTATGTGTGTGTTCCGGCTATCGGGGATAAGGCTTCTATCCCTTTAAGAATGTATAGAGCGAACACCCATCACTTGTTCTTTCAACCGTTTTGAGTAAATTTCGTTAGCACCTCCCCGCTGTTCTCCGAGTACACTGTAATAGAATAGATAATCATTTCAAAGCTATGAAACAACGTTGAAATGAACATCTAATCTATCTTTGTATACGGAGAACCAACGGAAAGTTACTGATGAAATATCTCGAAACGGATGAAAACACAAGTGAATGAAGGTGTTTGCCATATACATTCCTAACTTGTCCATACGGGACAAATCTATCGGTTACCATACGATTGAATTTTCTCGTCGCATAGACTATACGACGGTTGTTAGTATCGAGCTATACCGTTCGATATTTAACAACCTTCGTATAGTTCTATGTCACGAAGAACATCGCACGTATGTTAACCGATAGACGGGGACTAAGTGGCGCTTTTAGTTTCATATATGAGTATCGATGAGAATATGAAGGCTTCATATTATCATCGAGTATCATATATTGGTTTTTAACTTGAACATCTTGAATCACTCTCTAATTATGCATTTATTGCACATTCGTGTTGTATATGTAACATGATTTTAAACTATTGAGATCAAGATTGATATAACTGATCATCCTACATTGCAATGGCATTCATCTACCAAAAACTATTATTGCAATGGCATTCATCTATAACAATCAACAATTAAAACTATAAATGTAGGATACTGATATGATAAAGCGTTATATGCAACATATGAATTCACATGACTGAAACATGCATCAAAAAAACATGTTCATCCAAAAGAAAGGCCACTGTCAACAAATATAGACAAATACGTCATAAAAACAATAACTAATTAACAAGTTGATTAGCATCTGGATCAAGAAAATGATAGGAAAAACAATTGACTATGATTTATAATGACAATTCTATTACCATGATTGATGGCACTATAGTTGCAGCAACTTATCTACAAAGAGATATAAGGGATTATATTGAGCTATTTTTTATTGTACAACTAAAATTTGTGCTGAATTTATGAAAAGAGATAAATGTGACTCAATGTGTCAACTTGCTGACTTCATGCATGAGGGATACAAAAGAGTTATTACAGCATCCTACATTGCAATACAATTTTCATAATTAATATAATAGCTCTGCGGTCTGAAAATAATATCTGTATGTAGTAATTGTTGAGCAGTAGTTTCTGATTATCATTATTTATTTTTGGTTAAAGACACCAAAAACTACAACACGAAAGACACGAATTCTTCCCATGTCTCCTCATGTCTCCATGGAAATTGGGGCAAAATCGTCATAGACTACATTGTGGACCTGCATAAGATCGACCCCGGCTCCTCCACCATCTACCGCGGCTGCGATCCCCCAGCCCCAGCCTAGCACCAACCCCAACCGAACCCTAGCCCCAGCCCCAGCCCAGCCCCACCCAAACTAAATCCTAGCCCCAGCCCTAGCCCAGCCCCAACCCTAACCGAACCCTAGCCCCAGCCCCAGCCCTGCCCCACCCCAACCGAACCCTAGCCCCACCCTAGCCCCAGCCCAACCCTAACCCCAACCGAGCCCCAGCCCCAGCCCCAGCCCTAACCCCAACCGAACCCTAGCCCCAGCCCCAGCCCCAGCCCAGCCCCAGCCCCAGCCCTAACCCCAACCGAACCCCACAACCGAACCCTAACCCTAACTGACGCCGACGCCGACACCGACGCCGATGCCAAACCCTCACCCCTACCCGAACCTGGCCTGAACCCTAGACTACATCATCAAAATTAAAAATAATTTAAGATTTAATTACTAACCGTGCGCGCGGTGGAGGAGACGACAGAAATCGGTGGTCGACGACGATCGGCGAAGGTGGCGACGAGGCGCGGGAAGTCGACGAAGGTGTGGGAACGACCGACCAAGGTGGCGACGAGGCGCGGAGCACAGTGGCGACGAGGCACGGGAACAGGCGATGAGAGGCGCGGGAGTGAGAGAGAGAAATTTTGGGAACGATGCATAATTTTTCTGTGCTTTTTTTTATTAATAACCTATTTAGATGCCCCTACGGACATAACCGTAGGTCCACGGTTTGCGGCTCCGTAGGGCCAAACAAAAAGTTAGAACGTAAGGCACCGTAGGGACAACGATGTGGCTCTACGGATAAATCCGTAGGGGCAAGAAATATTTGCCCCTACGGATTCCCGAGTCCGTAGGGGCAACCCCATATTGTAGTAGTGTTGGTTGAGCTAGGAGCTTAAGGTAGATGCCTTCGGGTGGATCTTTCTTCGGCAAAGAGAAGACGAGGAGGAGGAGCCGTCTACACCACTCCAAGGAGCAAGCAAGAAGGAGGTCCACTACAAGAAGAGAAGGAGTTCAAGACCTAGGTATAACCTTCTAACCGAGTAGCTAAAACTTGTAGTTAGTTTGTTAGTTTTTGTTTAGCAAAGATCCTCTAGTTCTAGTCCATGTTATCTTGTGTTAAAAAACCATTTTTTACCTATTCCGCCTCCCCGTAAGCACCGGGGTGGGTAACGTGAACTTACACTATGATCTGTGAGAAGAGTTATTTTCTTCTTTTTATTTTATGATGAGATCCTTTAATCTCTTTGTGAAAGACCTTGGTCTTGTAGATCTATGATCTTAAAGAAAGAAGTGAATTCTTCTTTTTAATATGAGATAATTTCATCTCTTTGTTCATTTTTACCTTGAAAAAAAGTTGTTCTTCTACCGAGAGCTTGGCTCTTCTTTCTGAGATTTCTCAAAGTTGGGGAGGGGGGTTTCTTCTATATGAGACTTGAAGTCTTGGGGCCTTTATATAGGGCGAGCTGTTTTGTTCAATCAGTTAAGGAGATATTTTCTCCAATTGATTTGGGGATTTCCCCACCGTTGGATCTTTGATCCAAGGGCTTCTGATTTACAGAAGGTAATTTTCTTGTTTTTTAACAAGATTGGGAAATCTTTTCCATACAGAATTTATTCTGTATTTCGGTGATTTTTAATCACCTTTGGATCATTGATCTAACGGTGCTCTGATTTACAGAGCACAATCTTCTTGTTTGGAAAGATTTTAAGGAATCTCTCCTTAACAGAAATTTATTCTGGTTAATTGATAATTTATCATCTTTATGGGATCTTTGATCTGACGATGGGGAGCTTTTAGTTCCAGTGCTAGCACACCCATGCTTTGCACGTGGTGCGCTGCTTAGAGTGCAACGCACTTAGCGTTAGCGCACACATGCTTTGCACGTGGTGCGCTGCTTAAATGCAGCGCTCTTAGCACTAGCGCACACGTGCTTTGCACGTGGTGCACTACTTAGAGCGCAGCGCATTTGGCGCTGCTATGAAGCGTTGCTTCATTTCAAAATTTGAAATTTGAACAGAGCTTTGCTCTGATTGTGGGAAACAAATGCCCCCCCACCATTGAGCTCATGTGGTCCACATGTGAATGCAGTGGTGGCAACATCTGCGCTCTTGGATCAACTCAGAAGTTGAAACAGCATCTTAGTGCCTATAAATAGGACCCTTGGCCCTTGAGATGATTTCTTTTCATCTTCTTACTTTTTGAGAATTTTTATTCTCCTTCAGAGCATAGCTCTCTATTTTAAGAACTCTCTTAGAGACAGAACTCTATCAAATTTTTAGGTAAAAGATCAAATCTTTTGAAGAGATTATTTTATAATATAGGGTTTCACCTATTAGCAGAGCTTTGCTCTCCTTAAATCATAGATATAAAAATATATCTTTAGGGTTTTACCCATTAACAGAGCTTTGCTCTTCATAGATTTTTGATCTAAAGAAAACCCTTTTAGGGTTTCATTAACAGAGCTTTGCTTTCTTGGAATCATAGATCTAAAGAGATTTTTCTTGGGGTTTCTTAACCCATTAACAGAGCTTTGCTCTTTTCAAATCATATAGATTTATTAATCTTTCATAAAGAACTCTTAAGAGTTTGTTCATGCATCTTGAAGATCATGGAATTTTAATTCATCAAGAATTTCACTTCAATTTTTCTGATGGGTTATTCCATCATTTTTACAGAGCAAGGCTCTTGAGGAATTTTTTTCCTTCATCATTAGAGTTGACAGATGTCACTCTGTCATAGAGCACTGCTCTCAAGGAGAGATTTACTCCTTAGCCCGAGGGGTTATTACTGAATGAGAATCAATTAAGGATTTCCTCATTTAATGACAGTCTCATCAAATGATGAAACTGTTTTAATGATGAACTGTCATCTAGATTATGTGGTTCCCCTTTGATCCCTTTTCACTGCATTGCAGTGTGGTACAGATTTAAAGTACCTAGTGACAGAACTTAAACCGTAGCATTGGTGGCTGAAAATTTGTTCTTTTCCTCGCAGATACTATGTCTTTCGACACTTCCTTTCCATTCGTCCGTTAGGAAGGCAGATTCCCCGAGGTGCTTGTAGACCGAGAGGTTTCTGCGCAGATCAAAAACCATGATCCGGAGCACAAGAATCTTCATTTGTAGGGAACATGGTATAACCGGAACATTATGGGTTGGCACAGCTTCTCTTGCGCAACACCTTTAGAGCCCATCTCGGCGATTCATTATGCTGACGTACCCCCGGTGAACTATGCCGTGGAGGTGGTTAATTGGACTTCAGAGGGTTGTCTTTAGCCCTCTATGGCTGCAATACCTGTAGAACCGTAAATGGTTTTGGATATTCTAGGGCGGCGTATATGCCAGGGCGAGTCGCGCCCTTGGGGACAGCCATACAACATGGGCCTGGCTCCCCGTCACTCAGCTGGATATTTGCAGGGGGCCCGATACATCCTATCGGAAAAGAAGTCAGAGTTGCTGAGGCTCGGGTTGTACCTCGCGATCTATGCCCTGTTTCAATATTCCTCACCTCCAGCCTTGTGGGTCAAAGCCTTTTTGGAACAGTCGAACGTTCTAACTCATACCTTCCTTATGCTAGATCGAGAAGTTTCCATCTCTTTAGAAGAGTTTGCGGATATCTCTGGCTTGCATATCAGAGGGGAGCGTTATAAGGAGATCTTGCCCCCTGATGAGTATATTTTCGCTACCCGACTGGTGATGACGGGTCTAAACCCAGAGAATGCCATTCAGCACCGATTCCCCAGCTTGATCAAGGTGCTAAACATTTACGAGGGCTTATTTCTTGAATCTGGAAGCCATGGGGTTAGCTTTGCGGACTTCATCGCCCGTTTTCTCCGCCTAGAAGCTTTATCGCAACAAGATGAAAGGTTTGCCAAACTTGATGATCCTTTCGGCTTTGGCTTGAATAACTGGCCGATATTGGAAGTTGAACAAAAGAGTTTCTTTCTTCCAAACGTCGCGATCGTCCCCTTTTCAGAGATTGCCTCTCCATGCATCGATGAGGAAGCGTTCTTTCTAGTTTTCCCCGATTTGTGGTTAAGCTGGTTCGCGCTTCCCATGCACCCTCGCTACATAAGGCCGTCTGTCTTCTACCCAGCTCATCGGATGGTTGAAGGGTGACATGTTGCTGTTGGGATTGCCGGGCTGGCTCATTTGTATTACGGCCTTAGTCTGGTGGCCGACACTACTCAACCGGGGGTGCAGCCAGTGAACTTCCCGATGCAATATTTTACTTCATGTCTCGAGCTGGATGTGCTCGGTGCTTTTGGAATGCACAAGCGGCCTTATTTCTATGAAACTTGCAATTTTCCATGGATCAGGCGGCTGTTCAATGCTTCCATTGTGGAGCCAAGTCAGCGAGAGGCTCGGGGTGTAATTCTTCGCCCACGTATCGTCGGGGACAGCATGACCTTTGTTGATAAGGTCATGACCATAGGTAAGGAATCCGCCAAGATGGTGCAGCCGTTGCGGGACACCTTTAAGGACAGAGCTTTTACCTTGAAAGCTCGGGAGATTCTCTATTTGTACTCGATCAGGCCGGGATTCTTGGTGTTCAGGCAGAATGACTCAGCTTTGTTTATGAGATATAACCCCCACCATTTTGCCCAGCAATCAAGTTATAATCAGGGCGTCCCGCTCGAGGCATTATTGGCAGAACCGGTTTATACTGAAGACGGTATCCGGAGCGCTTTGCACCACTTCATGCGCCTAAACACAGGGTCCAATTTCTTCATTAGTGAGCCAAGTTGTGTTCCGAAAGTCCTGAACGTATAGGTGGCATGGTATCAACATGCGATAGGTTCCATCATCAGGGAGGAAAAGAATTTGTTGCTCGATCGTAAGGGTGCAGCCCCTACTGGTAATCCAGCTATCCTTTTGAAGCAACGGACCATCGTTCGTCCTCCTTTGAGAGAGGTTGCTGCCGTTGTGGTCCCGCGTGATAGGCCTGAGCTACCGATACCCCGTGCTCCCGTGAAAGTGGTTACTATGGCGTCTCTCGAGTTTGGCGTGGGTTCAGATATCGGGACTCGTCGTCCCAAGGTGCCCACCAAGAGTAAGCTTTTGCTAACGGCGACCGGTACTCGCTCACAGAAGAAGAAGAAGTCGATTCTTTCTGTAGACGTTGTACTCGGCCAGGAGCCCCATTCTCTTTATAGCGAGGGCCTGAGCGAATATGGGACCAACGCGGGTTTATTCATGGCGCCGGACGATACTGATTTATAGACTGCCATTGCAACTTCCGAGCGATTAGCAAGACACAAAGCAGGACTGGTCATCCTTACACAGTCAGGTAAAATTCAGTTGTATCCTTTTGCTGTTACGTTTTTTTTATCATGCCGTAATTTCCACCTCTTCTTCAACAGGCATCTCTACTGAAGAAGCTCTCGCAGCTTCTCTTAATACTTTTGAGGAGGAGGAAAGGCATCGTGCATCCTTAGGCATCGGTACATTTCGGTTCACCGTGTCTCCATTCCCGTTTCTTATGGGTAATCTGACCCCTCTTTTTCATCTTATTGCAGGGACCGCCTCTACTCAGGTTATCCCAGGTGCGGTACTGACTTCGCAGGGCGATGCGGAGATACTTCCAAGGCTGGCTACCGAAGTCCCAGTTCCGCCAGTATTGCGGAAAGAAGATTCACTTAAGCAACCGATGAAAGACGCCACAATGGCTCTAGAGGTAGCTCCTGGCGCGGATGATGACGTCTCCTTGACAGAGGTCCTAAGAAGATTAGCTCTCACAGCCCAGGCGGAAAGGAAGCGCAGGAGGTGTGCGGCAAGAGAACGTAACACCGCCTTGGCCGTAGGTGCAGGCTCGAGCGCTGCTTCTCCTGTCCCTGCTTCTTCAGAGGGTGCTCCGGTTGCCCTGTCTATCGCTCATAGACAGGAGATACGCGAGGCTCGGGGGGCAGCTGAAAGGCCATCTCAAGGTAACATAACTCTAGGTCTTTTGATTAAAGTTTGATCCTCAGATTCTCATACGTCATACCCTGCAGGGCTGAGTCCTGATGAGGAAGTGGTAGGTAATACGGCGGCAACCACTGAGCCTGAAGTGGCCACTCTTTCTTAAGAGTTTGGAACTGCCCCAATTGCCACTCTTTCCCCTTGCGGTTCCTTTCCGTTGCCGGGCGCTGCGAGTGTCACGACGGCTATCGTGGAGTCGGGGGATGAAGCTATGGGCGGAGAAACCATTCCGGTGGAGGAGGGTGAAGCAGTCGCTGCACCCAGTGACGCCCTTGTCGCGGTTTCGACCGGCGACTCATCAGGTAGATTTTGGGTCATTGCTTTCCTTTTCATTCTGCAATCCCTTTCAATCTCTTCACTTCTCTAGTTTCTATTGCAGGCGTGGTGAGCGTTGAGGTTGTGCCACTCGAGGAAGCATCACCAGTTGCTTCTTTGACGGTTGCCGACCCTTTGCCTTCTCTCGTGTCCTCCCAAGTGTTGGAAGGTACGGGTTTGTGACTTATCGGTTTCACTGTAGGCAATATACTTTATGTACTGACATTGCATTATTACAGCCTTGCAGGAGTCCTTTTTGATCATTTGTATCAGGTGCTGCACCCACATTTCTCCTTCCAGTCGGAGATTGCTTCATCTAGTGGCGTTGGTGAGCACAGTCTCTAGCTAATATCTTCTCTTTTCATTTACGGGCAGCCAAGTCGTTGCTAATTCTTCTTTGTTTTAACTGCAGCAATACAGATTGAAGGAGGAGATGAAAGAATAGTCGTGCCACCGGTACTCCCGGCCTTGCCACCTACCGCAACCGGTATAGTATATGTTCCCTGATTAAAAATCAGGAATTACCTCAATAAGGTATCACGTGCTCACACGTGACCAATGGTCACGTGTTGACACGTGATAGTCAAAACAGAAATAAAAACAACGGCTGAAGAAGGACCTAATTGGGGGTTACGTGCTCACACGTGACCAATAGTCACGTGTTGACACATGATAGTTAAAACAGAAATAAAAACAACGACTGGAGAAGGACCCAATTGGGGGTCACGTGCTCACACGTGACCAATAGTCACGTGTTGACACGTGATAGTTAAAACAGAAATAAAAACAAACGGCTGAAGGAAATACCTCAATGAGGTATCACGTACTCACACGTGACCAATGGTCACATGTTGACACGTGATGGTTAAAACTGAAGCGTAAATAAACGCTGAGAAAAAGACTCAATTAGGGGTCACGTGCTCACACGTGACCAAGGGTCACGTGTCAGCACGTGACTGGCTTCGAAAGCCTTACAGTTTAATAGAATTAAATTCTAAAAGCTTCTAAATCTTTCCAAATAGAAAAGAATTATGGGGACCGTTGGATTAAAGATCCAAGGGTGATTAAAAATCACCAATTTATGGAAAAAAATTTAGACAAGGAAAGATTTCCCCTAAATCTCACCGAAAATAACAAACAGAATATCTTTGGATTTAAAATCCAACGGTGAATAAAATTCACTGAATGATCTAAAGGATCATATTAATTATAAAAACAAACAAAATCTTTCAATGAAAGATTTACTAAACAAATTGATTCTTTTCCTTCTCCTATAAATAGGAGCCAATAGAAGAGAAAGAAAAAAAAGGACATAGAGTTTTGGAATCTTGAAATTTCAGAGAGAAAAGAAAGGAGAATTTAATTCTCAGCAAAGAAAACCCTAGGTGAGAAAAGAAAGGGGATCAAGACTTCAAGCAGAGAATTTAATTCTCAAATCTAAGAGTTTAACTCTTTTGCACAAAAGAACTTAGTTCTTCCTCTGGTTGAAGATCTGCAGAAGCACATCTCCCAATAAGTTGAGAATTTAATTCTCATCGGGTTGAGATCCTGCCATGCAGATCCAAAACTTAGAGTGGGAATTGAGTTTAGAGAATTTAATTCTCCCAAAACAAAATTAGGGTTTAACCCTATATGAGAATTTAATTCTCCCAAACTCACAGGAATTTAATTCCTTCATGATGAAATTAGGGTTTAAACCCTATCTGAGAATTCAATTCTCCTAAAATTACAGAAATTTAATTCCTTCAAGATGGACAAAACTAGGGTTTAACCCTAATTGAGAATTTAATTCTCTCAAATTCACAGGAATTTAATTCCCCTTAAAATGAAATTAGGGTTTCACCCTATACAAGAATTTAATTCTTTTACATATATGGGAATTTAATTCCTCTAAAAGAAATTAGGGTTTAACCATACATAAGAATTTAATTCTTTCATAATAGGAATTTAATTCCTCCAAAATCATGATTAGGGTTTAACCCTACAGAGAATTTAATTCTCAAAATAAAATAAGGAGACTTAAAAGATCTCTGTGCATGAAAAGAATTAAGGTCACGTGTCCCCACGTGACCCCTGAAAAGGTCCCCAAAAATGAGAAGGAAAAAGTTCTGAGGCAACGCCTCACGTGCTCCCACATGACTTCCAAAACACAGAAAAAAAAAAGCAAAGGAAATAGAAGCTTTGGGCGCTCTCACGTGGTCCCACGTGACCCCTTAGCAAGTGCTTTAATATCAGTGTATAAATCTCCATCACGTGTCAACATGTGATGCTCAAAAGTATAAAAAAAGTGTTTAACACTTAATTGCAAAACAAAGTAAAGCGATCTGGTCCCACCTTTGGGCGCCCTCACGTGTCCACACGTGACCCCTTTTTCTTTAGTGTTTAACACTAATTTGAGAGCTTTATTCCTAGTGTTTAACACTGATTGTCTTCTAGTGTTTAACACTAATTTGGGGATTATACTTTCAGTGTTTAACACTGATTATGTTTTAGTGTTTAACACTAATTTGAGAGTATCTCCAATGTCTAACACTGTGGTTCTCCAGTGTTTAACACTACTCTTAGCCAAATTGGCTAACTTTCCAGAGGCAAAGCCTCCCATTCAAAATTGAGTGAAAATCAGAACTATAATGTCTACTGCTCAATCAAAGATAAAAATGTTACCAAAGCCCTCAAACTCTTGTTTAGCATTGCTAAATAATGAGGGCTGAAACCAGACAAATGTCTAATGGTCCAACAAAGGGCCAACATTTTGAATCTAATTAGACTTAGCCCAAGTTGGCCATAAGTCCTCAATTCAGACTTAACTGAGCCAATTTGCTCATAATTTAATTAATTGATCTTAGTTCCAAGTTGGACTACAGATCACTTAATCCACATTGGTTTGAGGGTACATCTCTTCACTCCTTTGATATTTGTCGTTGTAATCCTTCAACGTCTTCAGAGAGGTGACGGGTCCTGACAACCATACATTTTACAGACTATGACGTCTTTAAACTGGACTGTGGGGTCTTTAAACCCATGGACTATGATGTGCTTAACCTCGACCGTGATGTCTTAAAACTAATATTGGACTGTGGGGTCCTTAGTCCATAGACTATGATGTCCTTAACCACGACCGTGATGTCTTTAAACTAACATCGGACTGTGGGGTCCTTAAACTCACGGACTATGATGTCCTTAACCTCGACCGTGATGTCTTTAAACTAACATCGGACTGTGGAGTCCTTAAATCCATGGATTATGATGTCCTTAACCTTGACCGTGATGTCTTTAAACTAACATCGGACTGTGGGGTCCTTAAACCCATGGACTATGATGTCCTTAACCTCGACCGTGATGTCTTTAAACTAACATTGGACTGTGGGGTCCTTAAACCCATGGACTATGAAGTCTTTAACCTCGACCGTGATGTCTTAAAACTAACACTGGACTGTGGGGTCCTTAAGCCCATGGACTTTGATGTCCTTAACCTTGACTGTGATGTCTTAAAACTAACATTGGACCGTGGGGTCCTTAAACCCATGGACTATGATGTCCTTAATCTCGACCGCGATATCTTTAAACAAACATTAGACTGTGGGATCCTTAAACCCATGGACTATGATGTCCTTAACCTTGACCGTAATGTCTTTAAACTAACATTGGACTGTGGGGTCCTTAAACCCATGGACTATGATGTCCTTAACCTCGACCGTGATGTCTTAAAACTAAAACTGAACTGTAGGGTCCTTAAGCCCACGGACTATGATGTCCTTAACCTTGACCGTGATGTCTTAAAACTAACATTGGACCGTGGGGTCCTCAAACTCATGGACTATGATGTCCTTAACCTCGACCGTGATGCCTTAGAACTAACATTGGACTGTGGGTTCCTTAAACCCATGGACTATGATGTCCTTAACCTCGACCGTGATGCCTTAAAACTAACATTGGACTGTGGGGTCCTTAAACCCATAGACTATGATATCCTTAACCTCTACCGTGATGTCTTAAAACTAACATTGGACCGTGGGGTCCTTAAACCCATGGACTATGATGTCCTTAACCTCCACCATGATATCTTAAAACTAACATTGGACTGTGGTGTCCTTAAATCCATGGACTATAATGTCCTTAACCTCGACCGTGATGTCTTTAAACTAACATTGGACTGTGGGGTCCTTAAGCCCATGGACTATGATGTCCTTAACCTCGACCGTGATGTCTTAAAACTAACACTGGACTGTGGGGTCCTTAAACCTACGGACTATGATGTCCTTAACCTCGACCACAATGTTTTTAAACTAAAAATGGACCGGGATGTCCTTAAACTAACAATGGACCATAACGTCATTAAACTAATTATCGATCGCAATGTCATTAAACTAAACAACAGAGCCCAATTGCTCTTTTGTTGGATCTAAACGATCCTGTTAAGTTGATCTTAGTCTAAAATTAGACTAACGTATCCTTAACATACGTTTAAGTTGATCTTAGTCTCAAAAGAGACTAACGTATCCTTAAACCCAAACCCCCAAACCCAAATCTAAGAAAGATACGGATTTGGACTAGTCCACGCCCTACGGGCGACAACATAACTTAGTCTCTATATACAATCCACGGGCAACCAAACACAAAACAAACACCCACGGCACGAAGTGACCATCTGGAGAAGGAGAAAGTTGTTACCATGATGCGGTAGCGTAATTAACTACAGGGGCTTGCGCCTGCAGGGAAGAGCGTCCCCACAATAAAAAAACCCTCAAACGAGGAGGAATCTGACGAAGTCTTCTACATCGGCCGCATCCGTTTAAACCTTCGATACATGGTGCCATAAATCAACTTGGCATCTTCGGAGAGGTGGACGGATAGCACCAATTAGCATCTGCCCCGAATTTTAGGCAAGACGTCTGTCTTGCCATCTTTCGGAGGGGAACAGTATACTTCATCACTCATATGATTTATTTATTTTGCGAGTTAGCTTTTAACCTTAATTTATTTTACAGCAGTCGCACCGGTTCCTGCTCCCTTCGAATCTTGTATATTAATGCCAGCAGGACCATTTTCTAGACGTCCATCTTCTATAGGCGCTGCGACCAGTCTTCATATGTTGAGTGAATCCATTGAAGAGTTTGACGTGGAGATCCCTGCACTCGCTGCAGATTTTGCTGCCGAGGTTAATCCTATGCTGGCGTCGCTCGCGAACTTCCATAGCGAGGGCGTCGTTGAGTCTTGGGTTAATCATTGCAGGAAAATTGAGGCCTGCCTACATGAGCTTGAGCTCGGACGCCCTGCTCCCGAGGTCCTGGCTGTTAACTCCCAACGGGCTGCATGGGTCGAGCAGAGCACTCCCTACCTCCGCCATCTTGAACATGAAGCGGCCTTAAAGCGTAAGGAGCGTGAAGAGACTTCAAGCGAATCTACCCGGCTGCACGCTCAGGTTAACGCAAATGTTGTACAACTGAAAGCTATCTTTGAGGGCCTTCTACGATATCTTTCTGACGGGCTAACGCGGAGGCAGAAGCTCGACCTCATCGAGCGAGACGCGTAGAGTCGTGGGGCAGCTCAGAGGGTCATCGATGAGCTACTCTCATCTTATTTGTAGCAACGAGCTCAAGTTGAAGCAGAGTTGGCCGCAGCAGCTGACCGTGAAAAGGGGCCGAGGGGAGTGTGTGAGCAACTGATTAGTTTATTGAAAACGCCTCCCTCCCAATAGTTGTTTTTGTATCAATTAACATTTGCAATTTTTGAATAACATGTATCCATTTTTTATTCTTTCATATGATGTATCTTGTACCCAATTGAACTTATAAATAAAAGATACATTTCTTTCATACTATCTTGTATTATCTCTTGCTTTCTTCTCTTTTCATTGTTGCCGGCATGTTATTTTATTAAGCGTAGCCTGTAGATGATAGAGAGCATTCCATCTTGAACTCTTTGAGACGTAGTGATGGCTTAGGAAGCAGGTTCAGATCTGCTGCCTAAGGCTTTTCAACTTTATGAGCCGTGAGGGTCTTATAAAGAATTTCCTCCCTACAGGTCGAGAGGATCCCATAGGTGTATTTTCTCCTTAGGAATCATGAGGATTCCTAAGTGTGTTTTCTCCTGAGAGTCGTAAGGATCTCACAAGAGAATTTTCCCGCCTACAAGTCAAGAGAACTCATAAGTGGTTGTTTTCCTCTTCGTCGATGTTTGATTTCGGAGAGTGTGACCCGTGAATAGTATGTAAGAGTCCATCTTGGACCGACTTGCAGGGCCCCAGTGCTTAGAAAACAGGTTTTTTAATCCCCATTGCCTAAGGCTTTGCCTTACGAGTCAAGACGAATAGAGAAGTTCTCACAAGGATGTCCTAACATCACAGTTAACCCCTGCTCTATACGACAGAGGTCTGTTAGGGTCTGTGGTACTGGGCTTTTTGTCCGTCGTACCGTCGTGTCGGCTGATGTATTCCTCGATAGGCAATCTTGCTGTTCGAGTACCCTCGCAACTGTCGTGTCTTTGATCCCTTCGGGGGCTGGACAAGACATCTTCAAGCAATCTTCATAGGCGATTTGACAGTCAGAAGAGCAAACGTTAGGAATTTTTCCATGCCGCTTTTTACTTAAGGTTAGGCTCGGTTTAGGGAGCCTCGATGAGTCATAACTACTCCGCGCTGGTGTGGGATGATCTCCGATAGTCTTTCAGGTTTTATATGAGTTGCCGTCAAGATCCTGAAGCTAGGAATATTGCCTTTGCTTCGTTTGCTGGCATCGCGTCTGCTGTATCGAAACGAATGTCACGGTGGTGACCACTCCGCGCTGGTGTGGGATGATCTCCGATAGTCTTTACGGTTTTATATGAGTTGCTGCCAAGACTCTGAAGCTAGGAATATTGCCTTTGCTTTGTTTGCTGGCATTGCGTCTGCTATATCGAGACGAATGTCGCGGTGGTGATCACTCCGCGCTGGTGTGGGATGATCTCCGATAGTCTTTCAGGTTTTATATGAGTTGCCGTCAAGACCTTGAAGCTAGGAATATTGACTTTGCTTCGTTTGCTGGCATTGTGACTGCTGTATCGAGACGAATGTCACGGTGGTGACCACTCCGCGCCGGTGTGGGATGATCTCCGATAGTCTTTCTGGTTTTATATGAGTTGCCGTCAAGACCTTGAAGCTAAGAATATTGCCTTTGCTTCGTTTGCTGGCATTGCGTCTGCCGTATCGAGACGAATGTCACGGTGATGACCACTCCGCACTGGTGTGGGATGATCTCCGATAGTCTTTCAGGTTTTATATGAGTTGCCGTCAAGACATTGAAGCTAGGAATATTGCCTTTGCTTCATTTGCTGGCATTGCGTCTGCTGTATCGAGAAGAATGTCACGGTTGTCTCTAGGTTGTTGATGAACCGTAGAGGCTTGGAACTAGGGACTTTGCCATAGTTCTGTTGTTTTAACCTTGGGGTCAGTTGTTGACGTTGTATCTGCATCCTGTTGGGGTTGAGAAGAAACGCCGCTGTTGACACTGCGCCTACTGTAACGAGATAAATGTCGAGATGGTATCTAGGCTATCTATGAACCGTCGAGATTTGGAACTAGAGATTTTGCCGTGGCTTCGCTTTGCTGACGTTGCGTCTACTTGCGTCTACTGTAACGAGACGGATGTCGAGGTGTTCTCTAGGTTGTCTGTGAACCATCGAGATTTGGCTTCTTTTTCTGATAGAGCCTGGTGGGAAGGTATGGTTCCCTCTTTGTTTGTGACCGTGGATTGTATACAGGGATCGATGTGATCTCACCTGTAGGGCAAAAGGTTTCATTTTATATATTTTTCTTTTCGCGATGCTCTATCATTTCAGCTTTTATATCGTGAAAGTCGCGATTTCCAAATCATTTCGGCTATTTTTCGCGGTGCCCAATCATTTCGGCTATTTGTTTTATTTACTCGCTGCTTTTTATTGCGAGCTGCCCAACCATTTTGGCTATTTTGTATGCATACATTTTTACTTGCCGATTTTGTTGCAAGTTGCCCCATCATTTCGGCTATTTCATATGCATTTGTGGATCGCTGGCTTTTCACCGCGAGTTTGGGATTTGATACCGATTTAGACATCAGCATTGCTACAACTGGGATATTGCCAGGAGCGAATCATCATTTGCCTCTGTCGATGGCGAACAAAGGTGGCTTAGCGAACAGGGTTAGGATCCTGTCGACTAAGGCTTTTAACTTCATGAGCCGTAAGGGTCTCATGAAGGTATTCCTCCCTACGAGTCGTGAAAATGTCGTAAGTGCGTTTTCTCTTTAAGAATCATGAGGATTCCCAAGTGTGTGTTCTTTTATAAGTCGTAAGGATCTTACAATAGTGTTTTCTCCTTATAAGTCAAGAGGACTTACAAGGGCTGTCCACTGTGTAAACACATCCCTAGTCGCGAGTGGGACTTTGTTAGGGAAATGTTCATTCGCGCCCGTGAATTATATACAAGGGTCAATATTGAGACGCTTGTAGGGCAGCATTGTTGATTTTGATGGCTTAAGAACAGGTTCAGATTCTTGTAGCTTAAGGCTTTTGAACCCTGTGAGCCGTGAGGGTCTCAAAGGGGAATTCTCCTTACGAGTCGTGAGGATCTCGTAAGTGTAATTTCTCCTTAGGAATCATGGGGATTTCTAAGTGTGTTGCTCCTTTGTGAGTCGTAAGGATCTCACGCAGGTATTTTCTCCTCACAAGGTCGAGAGGACCTTGCGAGTGTCTTTTAACGAGATTGCGCCCTTTCGGATTTTCACAAAACTCGTCGGTAGCCCTGCTGCTTTTACTCACGCAGCCCTTTCGGGTTTTCATCCGTGCCCATCTCGCTTATGGACATACTATTTTTTTTGTCAGCCTTGGGATACTGCAGTCCGCAGTAGTTTATAGACGTCTCGGTCAACAGCCAGTTTTAGGACATAGTGGTCCATCGTTAGTTTAAGGACGTTTCAGTCCGTCGTTAGTTTAAGGAAATCTCGGTCCGTCGTTGCTGTATTTGAGGCGAATTACTAGTTTACGGACTTTTCGGTCCATGGGGCTTTCTCTATAAATGAGCACGATGCCCCCGGCATGTTCATCTTTTTCGGATCATATGGTTGTGGCGGGTTCATCTTCCATTTTTCAGACAGCGCGAATTTGCCCAGTTGGTATTGGTCCTCAAACCAGTCTTTGAAGATGAAGAAATCTTCGATTGGATGGCTTACTGCTTGGTGGTAAGGGCAATAAATAGGATTGCTGACATCGCCTGGCTGCAATGGATGTTTTGGATCCGGCAGATTGATGAGTCTGTTACGCACTGCCAGCTCGAACAGTCTCCTCGTTTTATCCCGGGGAAACGAGTAAGGACGTTCCAGTCTCTCCTCAAGGGATGGGCGTGGACGCACGTTGTTTTGGCGAACAACCGGCTTTAATTGCTCGGATGTTGTTGAATATTGGCGATGAAGATTGCTTTCCCCTTCCCATTTTCATTCCGTGGCTCCGGCTTCGAAGAGGAAGGCCTGTGGCCCATCTGGTCCATTTGTGCCAGCTTGTCAATCAAGGCCTGGAAAGTAGTTGGCTTGAAGAACATCATGAATTGGGAAATAGTCTCCTGAGCGTCGAGAGTACCCATGAACATGCATACCGCAGGCGCTTCTTCGATGCGCTGTTCGTACTTCGACCATAGATTCCGCCATCATATTGCGTATTGCACCCACATTTCTCCTGGCTTTACCCTGGCGTTAATCAGTGCGGTGATCGGGGTGTGCTCACTGGCGCTTACGAATCTTTGTGTAAACAGTAGCTCCATCTCTGCAAATGTCTTGACAGAGTCATTTGGGAGTTCGGAATACCACTCGAATGTTGTCTCCGACAAGCTGCCAACAAATTGGCGAAGAAGTAGCTTATCGACACCTCCAGTGTTACCGCACAAGGCTCTGAATTGAGTGACGTGCTGATGCGTATTTCCCGTCCCCTTATATACATGGAATTCAGGGATCGTGTATCCCGGTGGGTATTTTATTTGGTCATACCAACCCGGATAGGGTCGTCCAGTTTTAACAATGTGCCCAGCTGCTTCATTCGCCTGATGTACTCGTATCTGCTGAGCGATGTAATCATCCAGGGCGGCTTTTGAGATGGTTTCCTCCTTGGCTGCTGACAGAGCCGACAGAGGATTTGATGTCTCTCCCCTATCATCTTCAATTATTACTGGAGGATCTTTTCGGCTGGATCATCATGCCCACCATATCTTGGAACAGAAGGGCCATTTGTTTTATATTGGCTGCTTGTTCCGCAGCCTCTTTGTCCTTCTTCTCAAGCATTCTTCGAAAGAATTCGGCATCAGTTTCCTTCTCACGGCACTGCTCCGAGGATGTCTCAGGGCTTGCTTTCGGTCCCGTGAGTGTGGCCATAGCTGTTAGCATCTCTTGGAGCTTTTATTGTTGTTGCTCTTGATCCATAGTCACTGATCACGTAAACGGTCGATGACCTGTGGAGATACAGCTATCCTCTTTTTCGGATGCCATATAGATGGTGTGCACCACCATGCCCCCAGACTTGGAATGTTTAGATTCAGTGTATTTGCGACTTGTCAAAGATGCATGGATCTTCTCCGGCCTCCTTTCTTGTGGGCGGTCGAAACTGAGGGGGCCGTTGCAACGGGCACCTAGGTAGACGACACCTTTTGTGGCTTGACAGGGTGGTCCTCTTCCTACTGAACTTTCACCTTTTTCTGTCGGCGAGAGTAATCTTGATCAATCATCGAGTCTTGGACTTGTCGCCAAACCTTATAAATTTCAGAGGACAGCCGCTGAGAGGGCTGCTCCGGCTTCGCTTTTGTGATCTTTTCAACAGGTGGAGGAGACTTTTTTAGCACAGCAGTTGGCGAATTCCTGCGCACCCTGTTAAGTAGTTCAAAGCTATTCCCAGTTAGAATAACAGCATCAACTTCCACCATTTGAGCTGGCGGAGTCAGTCCAGAAGGGGAATTGCCCCCAGCCTTCCTTACTCGGCGCCAATAGCGACGTCGAGCATGTCGTGCGGTCGGGATTACCTCCGCTATTGGATCAGCTTTTCCATGCCCCGTGTTCTGATGGGAGTCTGCTGTTGGCACTAGCCTGTCAAAGACAGATGCTTGCTGAGAGGGAATGGCCAATCTTGAAAAGGCCGATTTTCGTGCAGGGGAAACGGCCTTGGTTACTTCACCCGGAGTGGGAGCTGAAACGGCCAGTCTTGTGAAGACCGACCCCTTAGCCGGAGAAGCTGCCTTGGGGACTTCAAGAGTAGGAATGGCTATCCACTTTGGAATAACCTCTTCAGGAATCGTGGGCTTTTTCATAGGCCCGTTGGAGCTTTGGTCCAGTCTGTTGAAAATTGAGGCAGTGGACTTAGGCGACCCGTTGAGAGAGGCCACAGTAGTTGCAAGACGATCGAAGACCGACTTCTTGGAAGCTTCTTGCGATGGTACAGGGGCGGTGAAGCTCGTTGGCGGGAGCATGGTCCCGAAGAACAATCCAGTGGTGGCCTGAGTCACCTGTTCCACCGGCATAGCGAAGATGGAGGCCGCTTGGGGCCTGTAAGTCACTCCTCCGGATGGGACAGAGCGAGAGTTGCAGTTGCAATTAGTGCAGTTTGAAGCCATTGATCTTCTGTTTTCTGCACGGAGCAAGATACCAAATCTTAGTACCTCGAATCCAGGGGCAACCATGTCAAACCGCGATTCGTTCGCGAAACACGACACACGGAGTGTAGAGCGGAAAGAGGAAGAGGTCCCAACGGGCATGCCAGAATCTGTTCCCCGCCGAAAGACGCGACCCAGGACGTTGGGACGTCCGGGCCTGAATTCCAAGGGCTGATGCAATTTGGTGCTATCCGTCCACCTCCCTGAAGATGTAAAGTTGATTTATGACACCATATATCGAAGGTTTAAATGGATGTGGCCGATGTAGCATACTTCGTTAGATTCCCCCTCGTTGAGGGGTTTTTGATTGTGGGGACGCTCTTCCCTGCAGGTGCAAGCCCTTGCAGTTAGTTACGCTACCGCATCGCGGTAACCACTTTCTCCTTCTCCAGATGATCACTTCGTGTCGTGTGTGTTTGTTTTGTTTTTGGTTGCCCGTGGATTGTATACGAAGAATAATTTATGTTGTCGCCCGTAGGGCGTGGATTATTCCAAATCCGTATTTTTTTAGATTTGGGTTTGGGGTTGGGTGTAAGGATACATTAGTCTTATTTGAGACTAAGATCAACTTAAACGATGTTAAGGATACGTTAGTCTAATTTCAGACTAAGATCAACTTAACGGGATCGTTTAGATCCAACAAAAGAGCATTTGGGATCTATTGTTTAGTTTAGGGACATTGCGGTCGATTACCAGTTTAAGGACATGGTGGTCCAAGGTTAAGGACATCATAGTCCATGGGTTTAAGGACCCCACAGTCCGAGGTTAAGGACATCATAGTTCATGGGATTAAGGACCCCACAGTCCGAGGTTAAGGACATCATAGTCCATGAGTTTAAGGACCCCACAGTCCATAGAATGTCTGGTTGTCGGGACCCGTCACCTCTCTGAAGACGTTGAAGGATTACAATGACAAATTTCAGAGGAGTGAAGAGATATACCCTTGAACCAATTTTGGTTGGGAGATCTGTAGTTTAATTAGGACTAAGATCTGAGATTTATGAGTGTATGGGCTTAGTTATTCAGAATGAGGGATTAATGGCCAACTTGGGCTCGGCCTACTCAATTAAATGTTAAACATTTGATAATGCTAAGCATTGATTTGAGTTCTGACAATATTTTTGTCTTTTATTGAATGTTGAGCATTCATCATAGCTCTGGGGCTTTATTTATAGAACAATTTATGCTCTTTTAGCGCACACGTGAGGAGCACATGGCGCGCTTGGCGCTTTGCTCCAGTCGAAGAGCGCAGAGTGCTAGTTTATGAGCGCATTGCGCTTCTGCTGAGTGGCGCACACATGAGAAGCACGTGGTGCGCTTGGCGCCAGATTATGAGCGCATTGCGCTTCTGCTGAGTAGCGCACACGTGAGAAGCACGTGGTGCACTTGACGCTTAGCGCCAGTCTAAAGAGCGCAAAGCGCTTCTGTTCAAGTAGCGCACATGTGGGAAGCCTGTGGCGCGCTTGGCGCTGAACGCCAGTCCAAGAGCGCAGAGCCCTAGTTTATGAGCGCAAAGCGCTATCTGATTAGCTTTATGATTTGAGAAATAAGTTCTCATTTAGTAGAGACTTTGTCTCAAGATTCTAAAAACAAAGTTCTTATTTTGTAGGAGATACTTCAATCTCTTATTTTGACGAAAGGCTTTGCCTTTATGGATCTATGATCCTAAGAGAATCGACTTATTCTCCTCCTTTTATTTTATAGATCTATGATCTGTGAGAAGAGTTATATTCTTCTTTTTGTTTTATGATGATATCCTTTAATCTCTTTGTGAAAGACCTTGGTCTTGTAGATCTATGATCTTAAAGAAAGAAGTGAATTCTTCTTTTTAATATGAGATGATTTCATCTCTCTGTTCATTTTTACCTTGAAGAAAATTTGTTCTTCTACCAAGAGCTTGGCTCTTCTTTCTGAGATTTCTCAAAGTTTGTGGGGGGGGGGGGGTTTCCTCTATATGAGACTTGAAGTCTTGAGGCCTTTATATAGGGCGGGCTGTTTTGTTCAATCAGTTAAGGAGATATTTTCTCTAATTGATTTGGGGATTTCCCCACCCTTGGATCTTTGATCCAAGGGCTTCTGATTTACAGAAGGAAATTTTCTTGTTTTTTAACAAGATTGGGAAATCTTTTCCATACAGAATTTATTCTGTATTTCGGTGATTTTTAATCACCTTTGGATCATTGATCCAATGGTGCTATGATTTACAGAGCACAATCTTCTTGTTTGGAAAGATTTTAAGGAATCTCTCCTTAACAGAGTTTTATTCTGGTTAATTGATGATTTATCATCTTTATGGGATCTTTGATTTGACTGTTGGGAGCTTTTAGTTCCAGCGCTACCGCACCCGTGCTTTGCACGTGGTGTGCTGCTTAGAGTGCAGCGCACTCAGCATTAGCGCATACGTGCTTTGCACGTGGTGCGCTACTTAAGTGCAGCGCTCTTAGTGCTAGCGCACACGTACTTTGCACGTGGTGCACTACTTATGGCGCAGCGCACTTGGCGCTGCTATGAAGCGTTGCTTCATTTCAAAATTTGAAATTTGAACAGAGCTTAGCTCTGATTGGGGAAAACAGCAAGATTAGATCTTGTTATTATAAATATATTTTTGATTATCAAATTTTAACCTTAATCATGTATGCATGCTATTTCTTTATTTGATTTTTGTGACTATTGTTTATCATATGCACGTTTGACATGATTGAGATCGTATAATCTTGAGTTATTGATATAGATAGTTGAAACTTAAGTTCTAATCTAATTAATAGTATATCAAGATCCGAATCACGATATGTTACCAACTTGATCCAGTCTTGATACATGTTTTAAAACCCTAAAGTTACCCTTTTTTGATAATATTGAAACGTAGAGAAATTATGGTAATCATAGTTAGAATTGTTCGTAGCAAATCTGGACTCGAAACCCTAATTAAAATACCTGATCGCATAAGTTTTTTGGCTATGAGCCGGCTCAAGCATTTCTTGAGCCGTCTCATATGAAAAAAGAACTTAATTATCTCTTCAGGCATATTTTGAGCCGGCTCAAATATTTATTGAGCCATCACAACATGCCAGAACTGATCTGAACACCTTATCTTGTAAAAATTTTTATAAATCATACATAAATCGTTAGCATGTTTTCTTTAGCTCGTTACGAAGCTAACTCAGAATACTTTAACCTTATGAAAAATTTACATGAAAAATAAATTATTTAGAGGACATAAACTGCGAAGGAATGGTCCTATGGACAGGTGTCCAGGAAAATTCCAGCACCAAACTTTTATGTGCATGGTTAATAGAAACCACTTTTTATTGTTATTGATCTGATTGAATATGTTATTCCTGATTCAGATTGTATATTGATTGATTCATGTATCTATGTTACCATGTTATTTGTATTATCTTGCTATTGCGTCATCACAACTTACATGTAACAGAACGTTTACCTAAATGCTATCAACCCATGCTATCGACTTGATTGACCTAATTATTGAATTGACATGTGACTTAAACTTAGGCTGAAAAAAAGAGGACATCTGTATTATGGTCTTAAGGGTGGCATCGGTATTATGGTCAATGAGGGGCATCTGAATTATGGTCAAAATGACATCTATATTAGGGTGACGAGGATATCTGTATATTGACCTGCTTGTATTTGACCTATGGCATTCTTTATCTGTCTTGAATATGATACGAGGAGTATTGCTTGGATTAGTTTTAAATACATGTAGGATAGATAACCTAGAGACATGGATATTTAGGATCCATATGATATGATTATTTTATATACTTTGCTTATCTTACTGCTTGTTAATGTTATCATTATTATATTCTCACATGCCACCGTTTCATGAAATAATGTTATATTCCATTCCGGTTATATTCATTATTATATTATATTCGACGCTCTAAAGTTTGGGTTTGCATGGCCCAGATCAACTAGTTTTAACACCGCAGGGTAAATAATACTATAAGAAGATCACCAAGCATTGAGAAGGTTTTTTTCTAGCTAGTTATTTATGACTCCAGTTTATTTCTTGTCTTGACTATTATCGGATTTCTATAGGAGCAGTTGTGACAGGTGTCATTTCGGTGTTTTCTTCCGATGCGTATTTCTTTTGTTATTTAAACTTGTATCTATGCACTTTGTATCGAGTTTGGACCGAGAGTCGTCCTTGGTTGATCTGCCGCTGATTGTTATTATTCCAGTAGGAGAGTCTTTTGTCGCTCGAAATGTTTTTCGTTCGTGTTTGTTTTGTTCGTATCGGAGATAGGGATTCTTTTGTCAATTTGATTTCCTCGATATGTTTGACTTCGAAGTTCTTCTGAGCATGGATTGGTTAGCCACGTGTTATGCATCCGTGGACTACCGTGAGAAGGCAGTCAGATTTAGTTTTCCGGGTAAGCCATTTATTGTTTGTTTTTCGGGAGACCGTAGCGTCGTCTTTCGCAGTTTGATTTCTTCTTTTCGCGGTAGTCAGCTTTTGAGAGTGGATGTCAAGAATTCTTGGCGTATGTTTGTGATGTTAGAGCCGTAGAGGTCCCGTTGGACCAGGTCCTGATTTGGAGGGAGTTTCCAGATGTTTTCCTAACTTGTTGCTTGGGTTGTCGCCAAAGCGCGATATTGAGTTCTGCTTTGACTTGATTTCCGGCACGGAGCCTTTTCTATACCGCCATATCTGATGGACCCAGTGGAGCTTAAAGAACTGAAGGATCAGTTGCAAGATTTGTTGGATAGAGGGCTTGTTCGTCCGAGTGCGTCGCCTTAGGGAGCTCCTGTTCAATTTGTCAAGAAGAAAGACGGCAGTTGTGTTTGTGCATCGATTTTGTCGGTTGAATCGGGTTACTGTGTGGAACAGATATCCCTTACCTCGTATCGACAATTTATTTGATTAGCTCAAGGGTGCGGGACATTTCTCGGAGATTGACTTGCGATCAGGTGACCATTAGGTGCTAGTTCGAGAGGATGATATTTCGAAGACTGCTTTTCACACGTTACGGGCGTTATGAGTTTTGGTGATGTCGTTCAAGCTCACCAATGCCCCAGCAGCATTTATGGATTTGATGAACCGTATATTCAGACCGTTTCTTGATTAGTTATTATCGTGTTCGTTGATGACATTTTAATACACTTTGGAGCCGAGTGGGGCCTGGGCAGTAATTGGGGATTTTGTTACAGACTTGAGGGAGCACCGGTTATTCGTTAAATTATCCAAGTGTATTTTCTGGTTGGATGTGTTGGAGATAGTGCCCTCAGAGTCAATTATTGGGTCACAGGCACGTGATTGCAATGATTGAGGGAGGACCTATCCCGGGAAGACAGTCTTACTCGAGATGATAGTACGCTATCTGGTTTACCTTTATCATCGTGTACTGCTTTAGGTGACCTGACATGTCGCTATTGCACGTTGATAGAGCCCCTAGGATTCTTGCTTGACTGCCAGCAGTATGAGGGCGATCATATAAGTGAGAGCTGGAGTCTATAAGCACATCCTTAAAAGGTCTCTAGTCGTGGGAGTTTCGAGACAGGGCATCGATTCTCCAGAGTAGACTAGTGTATACAGTCGAGACCCCGACGAAGGGCGGTGGCCGGTCTCACAAGCCACTGGTGTTAGTTGGTTCACCTAAGATGTATACAGGTGCTCATTGGGTTATGAGTACACCGGACAGGACTCGCCGGGAACATGCTAGTTGGTCTTATACCAGACGTCAGATAGCAGTTCCCAGGTGATATGTGTACAGGTTAGTTCATCGACCTGGGGATCGTCATTTGTCTCGTGTGAGTTCCCACTGTGCTTTGATTACTACCCTACCACGGCTCAAAGGAGTCGTGCAAACAGGTTTTAGTTGGGTACAGTCCCGAGCCACATGGAGGCAGTGAGCGGATCTTCGGGGGTTTGTCTCTCCCGGTATTGGGGGTGAGGTCGCGCTATGTCTAGGAGAGCCATTACACGAAGTCCTTGGCCAAGGCAGGAGATTTACTGGTAGGTATTCCAGTAGTATCTCAGGGTGTTCTGGGCTACACTCCGACACGACTTGTACCGCTTTTGGGGATCTGACTTTTACCAACCCCCTAGGCCCGACATGCGATGCTCATAGACGAACGGACCGGACTGTACGGATATTGTCACTGAAAGGCTCAGTAGGGTGTCAGGATGAGTTCGCTCATCGACGTCCCTTTTGGTCAATAGCTGGTGGCCCGTCACGTATTGGCTTATACCTCTGACGTGCTTGTGGTTAAATCCACAGCCATAGTATTGACGAGTCTTTAGAGTCCACCACACTTTCAGTTACTCAAGCTTTCGGGCGAAACGTTGTAGAGGCCGTATGGAGATATGGCAGGGTTCGATCAGATACGTGCGGTACTGCACAGATCGTGATCGGACAGTTTTTACTAGCCGGCTTTGGCTTAAGCCGGATCTTAGTATTTGATAGTGTAGTTTTGTCTCTTTGTATTTGTGTTCAGTGGGAATACAAATGCGGGCATGTATTTGCAGTATCGCGGTTTTCCTGTAATTTATTATGGGACCAGTTTTCTGGGGTTGCCAGTTTGCATTCCGTTTCGGCCGGTTTTCCTTTGTTCTTTCCCGGCCGGACTTTTCCGATGGAGGGTGTTATTTGCAAGTTTGCAGATAACACATTGTGGAGGGGTTTTCTTGCAAATGTTTTCATTATCCATGATGGTGCATTAATGAGACATGAGAGGGTATGGGTTTGATGTGATTTTGTCATGGCTTTTAAGGTATGGCCGGCCACTACTTGGCTTTTGTGCAGGGAACATGAACGTTTTTTGTGTGAAAATGTTTCTTGCATGATATGATAAATTAATTTATATTAATTTATAGCATTGTGCAACATGAGTGTGCTGGCATTGGTGAGATGTTGAATTAATTAATAAAGAAAGTTTCATTGAGCTGATCATGTGGGTGCAGGGGCTGATTATTTTTAGAGAGAGAGCTTAAAACATTGTCTTTGGCCGAGCCCATCAATTTTTTTGAGTCTGCTCCAATTTTTCCAGCAAGCATCCATGCAAAAATCCTTGTACACAAATTCCTCCATTATGGCAACTCCTTCAACTCCAATAGAGACAATAGCTCACTACACATTCTACAGCAAATCTTGGGCACGTCGACTAGCCAGCTTCGTGCCCGAGTTGCCTCGGTATTGAGGTGGGAGCCCGTAAAAGATGCAGGCGATGTGGTGCCCTTCCGGCAAGGAGGAGACGGACGGAGATCCCGCGAGGAGATCGGAGTGGAGATGAAGACCGGAGGACTCGGATCAGTCGGTATATCTCTAACCCGTCTTGTAGTTTGCTAGATCTAGTTTAATGGCACGATCCGGGTGTTTAGTGCGCGGGGGTGCCGGTTTGCTAAGTCCGCAAAATTTTAAATTTATCACCGCTTCCGCGTTTGGCAGTCGGTTTGACGGCCGGGGCACCGCCGTGCACTTACAGTGGTATCAGAGCCTCGCCATTAACTTAGTCTAGCTTCGTTTAATGTGTTTTGCATTTCCGATCGACCAAAATTCCAAAATCTACATTTTAGTTCACGACAGTTTTCTGTTGAAATTTTTTGGTCTCCAAAAATTTTTCAGGTTGTGTTAAATTGATGTACTGGAAATTGTAAGACAACTGGGAAAATTCGACGCATTCAGTCCACGAGCAGAGCGCGGAACCGCGGCCAAACCCCCCCTTGGGCCGCGGTTCCGCGCACTTTGGAGTCTTAAATGCATCATTTTTCCCCAGTGGGCTTCTGGGCTATTTTTAGGGGTTTTGGAATATTAATTTTGGGCCCAGGTTTTCTGTGAGTGCTACAGTTTTGATTGGGGGCCCACTTGTTAATTTTGATCGATCGGATATTTTAAACACATTATTTCACAGTATTTACATTATATCTGCGACCGTGAATGTCACTCGATCGGTAAATCCGGTCTAACTGCTATAGCCCGGTTAGACGGATTTGCGAACGTGACTTTCACGTTGATGTTCAATGTTTATGCTGTGATGTTGCGAATCGGTCGTGGGGGATAGCCTGGATGCAATGCTAGTACAGTTGTGGTTGTATTATGTACATTTGTTATTGCAGGGCGAGCGTCCGACTTGTGGACTGCCGTCACTGCCAGTTTGTTTTATTATTTTGGGGCACGACCTGGTTGCGGTCGATGTACCCGGTGTATGTATATTTTACATTCTGTACTAGGATTACCCCGTGGAGGGGTGCACGGATAGCCGGGTTCTAGAGGGCAACAAGCCCGCATCTCATGGCATTGGGACGGAGGGGGCTTCACTCTGGGATTGGCGGGCTATTCGCCGCACTCGTAGGGGGTACAGGTTGACCCAGGAGGGGTGCCCAAGTTGCCGGATTCCGTGGAGTGCTGGGTGGTCCATTCACGGAGCTGAAGGGGGCTGCCTCGCTTCAGGTTTTGGCGGGTGACTTGCCGCGCCCGTAGGGGTCTAGGATTTCATTGCACAGGCTATCCACACGACCAGGGGAACGTCGGGTTTCAGTAGTGGCTCTGTGAAACCCGGGGATCCCAGATATCTGTATTGTTCTGTGATGCTGTACATTTCTGTGATGTTGCATTTTATCACGCCTTGAGCGAAATATAATATATTGGTATATATATTAGTAGATGTTGTATATGTTTTTCATCCGCGCTAGTCCAGTCCCCGCTCTGCCGTTAGTTAGCTAACCTAACGGGTGATGACGGGACCCAGTGGCGAATGCGGATGGCATATACGTACGTCAGTATATTTTCGTTCTTTGTGGTGTGATCAATTGATGGGACTGCGTTGATTCGGATCAATGCAAGTTAAAAAAAACCTAATCTGATGTTGTTGGAACATTTTTCAAAAAGCTGTTATTGCAAGGGCGTTCTCTTTTGTTTTGCATCGTGGTATTCAGTTGGAATATCCTGCTCCTCAGTCGACGAGGCAAGGGCCGAGATCCCTTCAACGGGAGTGACCCCTTGGACAGAAGTTTGCGTCAGGGCATTAACTTCACTATAGCCGATTACTTTTGCTTTCCACCGTGGTATTCAGTTGGAATATCCTGCACCCCATTCTACGGGGAAAGAGCCGAGATCCCTTCACCGGGAGTGACCTCTTTAGTAAAGGTTTTCGTCACTATATTTTCTAAAAAGCTATCCGTTCCTTCAACGATATCAAGTTCATTACGTTAAAGGTTTTCGCCAGAAACCATTCGTAGCCCTCCATCATTTCAGTTAAATATTCGGTAGTATTCATGCTATGTATTTTGACCTCACGCCAAGGCATAGTGTTTGGTAGCTGCCGGGTATTTATCTGCAGCATAGATAGATGCGTTGGTTTGGGACAGTCGTACTACTATTTTGGCCTATGTCAAGGGTATGTACGGGTGGGTTCAAATTAACCTGGATAATGATGGGAAGAACTTGACATGTGACTTATGATATTTTGACCTCACGCCAAGGTCATAAGAGCATGGGGCAAAAATCACATCGGGAGTTTCAAAAGTACTGAAACTTGCCAGATATACACATACCATCTGGAGTGTGATAACGTGAGCGGATTCCGTCACGTTGTCATGCGATGAGAGTTGGATCCTGATTCCCACTGATGAGTTGGTTTACTCCTCGGGTGACCCCGACTAATTCTTCTTTCAGGTTTGGAGGAGAATTTGAGGTACAGTGGGAGGTTTCCAGATTAGATAAATTGGTAACCATTCTGATCTTGGTTAGAGTGCACGCTGAGTGTTTCTTTTCTCTCTCTCTTTGGCAGCGACCATTGACCCGACCCTAAGACTACGACTCAGTGGCCAAGTTGACTGAACCCTCTTAACACTGGCTTTTGGATTGTCAGAGTCGCTAACCTCATTGCCACTCCTACTTTTACTCTTTTCTCCAGGACACCCCGTATTACTGCGAACGTCCACTTCCATTGGACAAAACCATCGTATGGTTAGATACGAACTCGAAGGAATTCGAGGATGGTTTCTGGTTCTGGAGAAAACGGATAGGATTATTCAGTTGTCTTTTCCTTTTTGCCTCCTCTCAAGTTACGAGTACTCCTTAGTTTAGGAGATAGTACACCTATTACGCAAATTGGATAGTCTTCTTCCAAACTTTAGGCTGGTGCCGAACAGTGGGGAATGAAGAAAACCAATTAGCATAACGATGGTGTGCAGAAGGTATTAAGATTAAGACAAAGCAAGGGATTAGTAAGAGGGCAAAGTAAATTGCGACTGATATTCATGACCAAACCAAGTATTTCTTCGCCAATCCTAAATCACCTTTGTATTTCTCCAGGACACTCCGTATCACTACGAAGATCCACAGTTTATTGGATACTCCATCGTATGGTTATATATGAACTCGAAAGGAACTTGTTCCAGTTCGGGGATGGATTCTGGTCCAGGAGAAATAAGAATAAGGTTTATTCGGTTGTCTTTTATCTTCACCTTCTCTCGCATTGCGAGTGCTCCTAGGACTAGGACAGTACACCCATTATGCTTATTGGATAGTCTTCTTCCAAACCATAGGCTGGTGCCGAACGGTAGGGAAGGAAGAAAGCCATTTGGCCTAAGGGGTGTGCAGAAGGTAATAACTAAAGACATATAAAGGGATTTGGAGAGGTGGCAAAGAATTATACGGTTATAGTTATGAATCTGGATAATGGAAGAGGCATTACTAGGAATACCAGGATACCCCAACGAAACATTTCAATGTTTCGATTTCACTGTGTAATGTTAATGGAAAACTGATTTCCCGATTAGATACTTACTCCAGGGTATGTATTTACCAGGTATGATTCTCACATCTGTATGGTTTTACAGATAATGAGTGGGAGTAAGTCATTGGGAATTGGGTGATCATCCTCATTATATCGGGATTCGTTGTAATCGGTGATATTTGAGGAGATCATCTGGGCTGTTTGCCGGTCGGCAAATATTTGGTTTTGAATATCTGCTGTTGTGCACCAATTTCAAATTGATATATCTGTACGTCTATTTTCATAGAGTGAGATATACCTTTTGATATTATGTCGATGACATTTACCTATATCAGTGGATGGTTAGGTAAGGAGCATTAAACAGCGGTGTAATTCTTCTTAACCATAAGTACACTTTTCAACCTACGACACACAGTGAAAGAGTTGTTAGACTCGGCGGACTTATACAGAGTATTGTATGTTGTCCAGTGTCCATTAGGACAGAGGGGTTGGTCCTCATACTATGTTCTGTTTACTTTTAACTTCTCTAGTTCTTAGACATGTGTTTCGTAGAAACACAGGGTCTAAGTTTTGAGGAGTTATAGGTATTTGAATAGAGTAGAGAACCAGGTGTAGCAAGTATCGGGATTCTTCAAGGTAATTGAAGATGTAGATACTTGTGTATGGTATTCAGTTGATAGTAATGATAAAGAGAAATTGCTTCTTTTTCAGGTTACTCATAATTGGAAGCATTCCTAAGTTGAGTAACGCTGATCGACCTCTCTCCATTTAGTTGACATGCACTGGAGACAGCTGCATGATTTGAATCTGGTTAAATTAAATCAGTGCCTCTGGTTCTATATTGGATATAGTACAGTTCATATCTTAACATTGTTAAGGTACGGGGAGTTGTCCGACTTATGATTAAAACCAGACTCTGGATAACTCAAGGCACGCTTCTGTAATGGCTGTTTGTGGGTTGACCCAGGCTATGACGAGGGTTGACTTTCTACCATCTGGCAGATCAATAGAAATATTGTTCTAGACTCGCCACAGTTTTATTAAAAATGGATTTTTTCAAAAACAGTAGTGGGAGTATGGTAGAACTGGAAGTGATTCCAGAACCGCAAACGATTACTGAAGATTTGATAAGGAACCTAAAGATTCAATCTGATTTGACATTCCATTGGCCACTCCGCAGATAAGGTGGGTAACTTCAGGCACCCGAGAGGTACTTCGGTAGCCTCAAGGACGGTGACAGGGAAGTTCTTGTTTACCCACACTTGCCATTGCTGTTGTTCCAGGCTGCGAGACCCGGCAGGAGGATGAGTATAGCGTCGTTCTGAACTAGCATCAGAAGTGTACGTGTATATGACTCTGCCAGAGGGTTGTCGTAGCCAGTGGGAGCAGCGGAAGCATTGGTGGACATCAGGCTTATGTCTATTTATAGACTAAAGCAGATGTAGCGGAGATAGATCATCTATTTCTGATGTGACAGTCATAGGTTTGACGTCATCAGAATAGGGGATGGATCTGTTGAGAAGGTAGTAGGAAAGGAAACTCCTATACTACGATCGGTTATACTTTGGTCGTCACAATCGGAAGCAGTTTTAGAACATAAGTTGATGTTCTAGGGAAATGATAACGGCTGCCTCCTTTAGGAGACGGTTATCACTCCAGGCTTCCAAGGTGACATGGACGACGGGGTGATTGTCAGAGTTATAGTTTTTCCCTCTGACGAGGGGCAGTATTTTGGACAGGTGGTCCAAGGCAATACTGAGGGTGGCATGGCGCAGGATACTGATTAAGTTCAGTTGACGATACAGTCTAAGAAGTTTGGATTTGGAGTTCATTTATGAGCTAGGTCCCATCAGACATCCAGACATTCTAAGACAGGTATTGCTCATTTCGGGAGATGGCTTTCTCCGCGAACATGAGATATAGAGAGACATAGAAAGAAACACCAGAGCGGATCCACTCACTGAGGCTATTCCTCGAACGCAATAGTTTCACAGACGGTTTTTGTGAGACTGACTAATAGAGGAGTTGGGTATTCGGTATCACACGGGCTGTGAGTATGCGACATCGCAATAATTAGCCTTGAGTGCAAGTGGGAGATTGTTGGAGATAGTGCCCTCAGAGTCAATTATTGGGTCACAGGCACGTGATTGCAATGATTGAGGGAGGACCTATCCCGGGAAGACAGTCTTACTCGAGATGATAGTACGCTATCTGGTTTACCTTTATCATCGTGTACTGCTTTAGGTGACCTGACATGTCGCTATTGCACGTTGATAGAGCCCTTAAGATTCTTGCTTGACTGCCAGCAGTATGAGGGCGATCATATAAGTGAGAGCTGGAGTCTATAAGCACATCCTTAAAAGGTCCCTAGTCGTGGGAGTTTCGAGACAGGGCATCGATTCTCCAGAGTAGACTAGTGTATACAGTCGAGACCCCGACGAAGGGCGGTGGCCGGTCTCACAAGCCACTGGTGTTAGTTGGTTCACCTAAGATGTATACAGGTGCTCATTGGGTTATGAGTACACCGGACAGGACTCGCCGGGAACATGCTAGTTGGTCTTATACCTGACGTCAGATAGCAGTTCCCAGGTGACATGTGTACAGGTTAGTTCATCGACCTGGGGATCGTCATTTGTCTCATGTGAGTTCCCACTGTGCTTTGATTACTACCCTACCACGGCTCAAAGGAGTCGTGCAAACAGGTTTTAGTTGGGTACAGTCCCGAGCCACATGGAGGCAGTGAGCGGATCTTCGGGGGTTTGTCTCTCCCGGTATTGGGGGTGAGGTTGCGCTGTGTCTAGGAGAGCCATTACCCGAAGTCCTTGGCCAAGGCAGGAGATTTACTGGTAGGTATTCCAGTAGTATCTCAGGGTGTTCTGGGCTACACTCCGACACGACTTGTACCGCTTTTGGGGGTCTGACTTTTACCAACCCCCTAGGCCCGACATGCGATGCTCATAGACGAACGGACCGGACTGTACGGATATTGTCACTGAAAGGCTCAGTAGGGTGTCAGGATGAGTTCGCTCATCGACGTCCCTTTTGGTCAATAGCTGGTGGCCCGTCACGTATTGGCTTATACCTCTGACGTGCTTGTGGTTAAATCCACAGCCATAGTATTGACGAGTCTTTAGAGTCCACCACACTTTCAGTTACTCAAGCTTTCGGGCGAAACGCTGTAGAGGCCGTATGGAGATATGGCAGGGTTCGATCAGATACGTGCGGTACTGCACAGATCGTGATCGGACAGTTTTTACTAGCCGGCTTTGGCTTAAGCCGGATCTTAGTATTTGATAGTGTAGTTTTGTCTCTTTGTATTTGTGTTCAGTGGGAATACAAATGCGGGCATGTATTTGCAGTATCGCGGTTTTCCTGTAATTTATTATGGGACCAGTTTTCTGGGGTTGCCAGTTTGCATTCCGTTTCGGCCGGTTTTCCTTTGTTCTTTCCCGGCCGGACTTTTCCGATGGAGGGTGTTATTTGCAAGTTTGCAGATAACACATTGTGGAGGGGTTTTCTTGCAAATGTTTTCATTATCCATGATGGTGCATTAATGAGACATGAGAGGGTATGGGTTTGATGTGATTTTGTCATGGCTTTTAAGGTATGGCCGGCCACTACTTGGCTTTTGTGCAGGGAACATGAACATTTTTTTGTGTGAAAATGTTTCTTGCATGATATGATAAAAAAATTTATATTAATTTATAGCATTTTGCAACATGAGTGTGCTGGCATTGGTGAGATGTTGAATTAATTAATAAAGAAAGTTTCATTGAGCTGATCATGTGGGTGCAGGGGCTGATTATTTTTAGAGAGAGAGCTTAAAACATTGTCTTTGGCCGAGCCCATCAATTTTTTTGAGTCTGCTCCAATTTTTCCAGCAAGCATCCATGCAAAAATCCTTGTACACAAATTCCTCCATTATGGCAACTCCTTCAACTCCAATAGAGACAATAGCTCACTACACATTCTACAGCAAATCTTGGGCACGTCGACTAGCCAGCTTCGTGCCCGAGTTG
Source organism: Agapanthus africanus (assembly GCA_030015575.1). Lineage (NCBI taxonomy): Eukaryota > Viridiplantae > Streptophyta > Magnoliopsida > Asparagales > Amaryllidaceae > Agapanthus > Agapanthus africanus. The sequence continues at coordinate 77,878,015 of CM057343.1, forward strand.
CCTCGGTATTGAGGTGGGAGCCCATAAAAGATGCAGGCGATGTGGTGCCCTTCCGGCAAGGAGGAGACGGACGGAGATCCCGCGAGGAGATCGGAGTGGAGATGAAGACCGGAGGACTCGGATCAGTCAGTATATCTCTAACCCGTCTTGTAGTTTGCTAGATCTAGTTTAATGGCACGATCCGGGTGTTTAGTGCGCGGGGGTGCCGGTTTGCTAAGTCCGCAAAACTTTAAATTTATCACCGCTTCCGCGTTTGGCCGTCGGTTTGACGGCCGGGGCACCGCCGTGCACTTACAGGATGGTGTTAACCTCTTGGGACACGTAATTACGAAAGATGGTAAGTATGGAACTGAAGAAGATCGAGACCGTTCAGCACTAGCCTAGACCTGTATCATTGACGAAGGTTCGCAGCTTTTGGGGGTTTGGCCGGATACTATTGACGTTTCGTACAGGATTTTTCGCAGATAGCTGCAACGTTGACCGGATTGACCTGGAGGGGAATTCCTTTTCCTTTAGACCTAAACATACAAGCAGAACTATCCCACCCATGATTTATAGAAGGCTGCGGTGATTTTTTACACTTAAGATTTGGAGACACTACTTATACGGCGAATCGTGTCAGATATTCACAGACCACAAGAGTTTAAGGTACATTTTCTTCAGCTGCGAGATCTGAATGTTGAGATAGCACAGCTAGATGGAGTTAGTGGAAGACTATGACTGCGAGATTTTTCTTATCATCCGGACAAGGCGAATGTTGTGACAGATGCTTTGAGTCGGGGGCCCGGAGGTAGCTTTTCTTGTTGAGTACAGTTCAGAGACAGTCGACAGTAAATTAGCAGATTCTTTGTGATAGCCGAGTACAGTTCGAGTTTACATCGACCGGAGGAAAACTTTTCCTTGTCCGTGCACATCCACAGTTATATGATTATATCTGTGAGGCACAGTCCGATGACCTTCATTTGTCAGAGATCATGGAGTAGGTTCAACAAGGCAGAGATTCAGAGTTCGTGATTGATGATCAGGGAGTACTAAGATTTTGGATTCGACTATGTGCGCCAGATTCCGAGGGACTGAGACGTGAGATCTTAGAGGAGGCGCATCAGTCAACATATATGAATTATGATTTGAGAGAAGTCTACTAGTGTGAAGAGATGAAGAGAGATGTCACAGATTTTATTTCGGGATGCTGACTTGTCAGCAAGTCAAGGTTGAGCATCAGAGGCCAGCTGGAGAGTTTTAACCTTTACCCATTCCGAAGTAGAAATAAGAGCAGATTTCTATAGAATTTATTGTGGGTCTACCTAGGACCAGTCGAGAGTATGGCTCTATTTGAATGATTGTAGACCGATTAACAAAAATAGCTCACCTTCTGCCAGTAAGACCACTTTCGGATTCGTTCAGTATGCTCAGATATATATTGATGAGATTATGCGACTACAAGGAGTTCCAACTTGTTTTGTGTCCAACAGAGGCACCCAGTTCACCAGCCGATTATGGCAGAAACATTAAGAGACTATAGACAACCTGTAACACCTTTGGATATGTTTAGTGGCTAATTATACTTTAATATATGGTTTTTAATAAAAAATTTACCAAATTGATTTTCAAATATTTTATCAAATTTAATGAATATTTTATTAGAATTTTCCTAGGCTTGAACACACTTGTGCATGTAAACTAGGGTTAAAATGAGGTTAGACCATGATTAGCAACCATGGTTAGTTAAACCATTGGAATTAAGTGTTTTGGGTTTTAATTAAGTGTGTTTGTTTTCTTTAACAAAAATGTAAAATGATTTGAATTTGGTTGACTTGGAGAGAGAATGGGCATGATGGCCTTGCCATGCCTTCATTTAATGAAGAGAGAGAGAGAGAGCGGGGTTGACTCTTCTAAGCTCTCATTCCTTTTATTTTTGTTAACTCTTTTCTCACAACTCTCTCACTCTCACTCATACACACACACACACACACACTCATTCCTCACAGCAGCAACAACAGAAGCAGCAGCAGCAGAAGCATCAGCAGCAGCACCAGAAGCAGCAGCACCAGCACAAGCAGCAACAGCAGCAGCCTCAAGCAGCAGCAACATGCATTAGCAGCAGCAGCAGCATGCATTAGCAGCACTTCTTCTTCTTCTTCCCCTCCTTCTCCTTCTTCCTAAGGTCCATTAGGGTATAATTCTTAAACTCAATTCCCTTTTTTTCAGCTTATGTGTAGAAGTAGCATCGGTCAGTGATAAAAGTGAGTTTTTGTGCTAAATATGGTGAATTGTGTAGACTTTTGGTTAGGAGATGATTTTGGTGGTTAGATTAACTCAGTTAAGTATTATTAAGGCCACTTAAACCAATATAAACCCCAGATTTCACCAAAATGCCCTAGGTTTTCATTTTGTGCAAAATATAACGTTTTTAAGCAAAAGTTAGCCTTTCTGTGATCTGCTTTAGACCCGGTGGTTTCAAATAAAATCTGAGTTAACTGTAGCCTACTTTTTAGACCCTGATCACACCACCTGAGAACGAGACCCCCTACCCAACTTTTGGCCGCCAGTTTATTCGTTCTGGCCGCAATTTGCGGCCAGACAGGGGACTTAGGGGTTAGGGTTTTGGCTAGAGGAGTCTGCTATATTTTTAGGTTCTGTGGTATGTGCAATTTTGTAAGTTTTCACCTGAGTTAGAACCTTGAACCATATTGTCACGACCCAAAGTTTGGCCCGTGACCGGCACTTAACCACGTAACGTATATAGGCGTAACGCAACTAAGTAAGCCGAAACCCAGAAAGCAAACCAGTAAAAGTATAGAGTGTTTAAAACATTGAATAGAAACATTTGCCAAAATGTTAAGAAAACCTTAAGTAGACAACCACCACGATAACAATATACGACGCCGTAGCGAAGAAAAGAGCAATAAGTGGAAAACCTCACACATGATAAGAACTGCATAAGTAAAGTCGGCTCACAACGAGCTCGACACTAGAGTACAAAATAATATATATCGTCCTCACAACTGGTCTCTAAGTCAAATACATAAAAGTAGATGGAGAGTACTAGATACAAAATATGTATAATGGAAATAACCGGATACAACAAACCCACCTAGCAGCAAACAGCTCACGCACCAACTGCAGTGGTATCCGTAGCCAAAAAGATATAGGAAAGCAGCCTGCCGCGACTACTCTGAGGGGCAACCTGCAAACACTGTAGCACAACGGGGGTGAGTTGCCAACTCGTGAGTAGTAGATAACATATAAAGGTAATCGCGAGTATGCACATGCTACGATACTCTAACCTTTGCCAACAGATAACATCTATATGATGAACTATATGAGCAGTAATCATGCATCAAGTACGATCTAACATCTCTAAATGATAAGCAGGGTATGCAATAATCGTGCATAGCAAATGTAATCTAATGACATCTATATAGGATGAGCAGGGTATGCAATAATCGTGCATAGCAAATGTAATCTAATGACATCTATATAGGATGAGCAGGGTATGCAATAATCGTGCATAGCAAATGTAATCTTATGACATCTATATAGGATGAGCAGGGTATGCAATAATCGTGCATTGCAAATGTAATCTAATGACATCTATATAGGATGAGCAGGGTATGCAATAATCGTGCATAGCAAATGTAATCTAATGACATCTATATAAGATGAGCAGGGTATGCAATAATTGTACATAGTAAATGTACTCTATCAGATAAAACAGATACAGGATGAGATATAAAATACTGAATGCTGAGCATGAGAATAATAATATCTACATGGAATATCAACTTGGAAAATAATCGGTGTCCATCCATATGCCCAAATCTTGTAAATCTCATAGAATCATAGGTGCCTAGTATCGGCACAGTAAAATATCATTAATCATCGTGTCTAGCATCGACACGCAAATCCTCAAGTATCGGGCTCCGTCTGCGGAATCGGCCCTCGGCCCCGGTAGTACGGATCGTCCCGTATCCATCTCTCATCTCTGGTCAGTATCCTCTGGATAACCGCCAGGTCTAACCAATCACCGGTAGGTAGTAGTCCCTCTGCCAGGCTCACCGTCTACTGCACAGCGATCCGTTCTCGCCCCGGGGTACCATACCGGGTCCACCATGTACCCACAATCGGCCTCATCCAACTCCTCGATTCGGGTTCACATATCACACGTCTCAGAACCGAGAAAATGCATGGTGGCCGCACTGAAATATTATATCAAGGGAAACCGGATTTTTAAATAATGCGTATTTTCCAAAAAGTATTACCTCGGTTCCCAAATCCAGAAATATCATTGAAACAATATATCTCAATGCGTAAATCCATGCAAGTATGAAGTAATCAATATATGTGTGGACTGGTACGAATACAGTGTGCATGTGCGCAGGTATGAAAATATTAATATATGTGTGCACTGGTATGAATATACAGCGTGCATGTGCGCAGGTATGAAAATATCAATATATGTGTGCACTGGTATGAATATACAGCGTGCATGTGCGCAGGTATGAAAATATCAATATATGTGTGCACTGGTATGAATATACAGTATGCATATGCGCAGATATGAAAATATCAATATATGTGTGCACTGGTATGAATATACAGTGTGTATGTTCGCAGGTATGAAAATATCTATATATATCAATATGCGACAAGTCATGACAATCATTAATGATGAGACAATCAAACGATATGTATAATGCGTAGCAATCCTATAGTGCGAGTGTCATGGCAATCACTAACGGTGTGGGTGTAACATACAAATAGTGCTCGTGCAGCTTGAACCGTTAGTGACAGTGCAGTGTTCTATGCTATCATTTCTATATGCAACAATAAGGTATGCTACTATAGTCCGTATGAACATCTACGACTAAATATACTAATACGCCCTGACGCTTAACGCCATACGGGCGATTTTCCCATAGATGTTAAATCTACTCACCTGGTCGTGCGCTACTCGTAGCCGACCACTTGCTTCCCTTTCTTTGCTTCGTCCGACGTACCCGCCTGCGAACCTAGAATCTACACAAGGAAAATCCACATAAGCAAATACCTCGCAAAACGCGATATCGAAGTCAAACGATACACTCGCGTCGCGAACTAAACGAGCGTGTGTACGATACGCTAAAATGTGTGTACGCGTCTAAAACTATCCCGACACGCCGCGACACGCTGGATCACAGAACCCACTCACGTATCGCGCGTATCGCGCGAACTAAACGTACTAGAAAAGCGATATATCGTCCCAGATTTTCCTATAGAGAGAAACTTACAAAATAGCACATACCACTGGCCCTAAAAATACAGCAGACTCCTACCGACACAAACCCAACCCCAAGACTCCCTTATATGGCCGCAAATTGCGGCCAGAACTAATAAATCGGCGGCCTAAACGTTGAATGGGGGCTTCGTACTCTGGTGGTGGGGTCAAGGTCTATCTAGTGTTCTCCAGTTAACTCAATTTTTCTCTGAAGTACACGGGTCTATAGCAGATCACAGAAAGGTGAAATTTCACTTTAAAACGCTAATTTTGCAAAAAAATGGAAACCCTATGGTAATTTAGTGAAATCTGGAGTTAATCTCAGTTAAGGTGACCCTAATAACACTTAAATAGGCTATGTTAACTAATAAAATCATCACTTGGACAAAACCCCTCACAAATCACTATATTTAGCACTAAACTCACTATTTAACACAACCCGAAGCTAATTCTACACAAGTTTAGCAAACTAGGAATGAGTTCAGAGATTATATGTCACGCCCCGCTTCCCAAAATACGGAAAACGAGGGATGACTAGGCCAGCCATGCTCCTACGGTCAAGGAATCATCCTGCCGTAGTCACACTTCGGCTTCTAGCATTACATGGTAATCAGTAAATAAAGCACAGTAGTAAAGAAATCACATCACTAATTTATTACATTAAAATTCCATTGTTCTCAAATTACAAATTACAAGAACAATTACTAACCAAGTTCAATCTCACGATCACTTTTATGGAAAGCAGTAAATGAAGAAGGTACGCCAAACTATATCTCTGTGAACTCGAAGGGTAGATCCGTCTCCTGTGCTGGTCCTCCCGCGAAATCTGAGCATGCATACTCAGGTCGTCAGAGCGACACAATAACAATATTATTATAATTAAGATGAAACAGGTAAATGAGGCAATACTAGTATAAGAAATCACTATGTCACTATATGATGCAGGATATGTTCTGTGTCCCTATGGTCTCTAGGTCATGTTTGAAATCGCATAGTGGAAGGAGGATCATGTTTAACAGGAGTCTCGTACATCCCCGAGACAACGGCCCACATGCTCGGGACATAACCCTGTCAGCCGGATCGCTAGATCCTACCTAATATATATATCACTGCTCGAATGATCATCCTCTAAAACACGGTCCCGCTAAATACGATTCTCTTTCCACTTCGATTTCCCCTTTATCCCCAGGTTTACACTATTTATGATCTTGATTCAGTCGTGTACAAGTATACCAATGGCACGGTTTTATCACTGTTCACTGTATCAATCACTGTCACGAATATTCACTTTCCATTGGTGTACTCGTCACTCCTAAACCAACATCTATCACGCACGATAATGAAATGTCCACTGATCCTAACACGCACTAACACTGAGTATATGGAAAAGGGTATGATATATCGTGTATGCTATCAATAAGCTATGTATGTTATGAATCAACATGCATATCATTAACTTACATAAATTGCATAAATTAATATGTTAAGAATTCAGCAAAATGATACAAGTAAGATAAATAGAACACTCAGTCAGAAATTCATCAAAATTAGTTTCAGTTCAATCGGGATTCCGGTTTTCAAGATATAGCTGTTTTATTTCAAGTGCTCGCGGCTGGAAATTCAGTTTCAGAACTGAACGTCCGTTTCGCGACATGAATTGCACCCAGTTGGGTTCAGATTTTAGCGATGCTCCAGTTGAACAAAATCTAGGGTTTTCAATAGAGTATTCAACACAATAGACGGATCCACAATCGCGTCTGTACGTTGAAAGTTATACACATTTTAATATCAGTATATCATTTCTGGATCTGTTCTGGACAGTTATACGTTCTGCCCTTTTATTTACAGTTTAAAACAGCAAATGGCAATGAAACGAAATGGAACCACTTGTTTTGTTTAGCTAACAGAATTATCTTTAATCTACTGTAGAGTTCCGTAACATACGATTTCAGGAAACACAGTGACACACATTTTGGTACAGTACACGATAAACAGAGTCACTCTGGACTGCAGTCCAGAGTCGCACTCCGATCTAATTATCATCACAGTTACAGAACAGAAATCATTAGAAGTTTACATAGGGTTAAAGTTCGTTGAGTCGGCTTCAATTTAAGCCCTTGAACGTATCATTCCAATATGTATATAATTTACGGTGATTTTATTCATTTTCAGATACAAGAAAATTTCTAGTTTTATCGGCGTATTTGGGGGTATCAATTTTAGTCTCTAACAATCGTATTTTCCAGCGATATTCATACACGATATTTATCATCATATGGGCCAACAGAAAATATCAGTTTCCGTCAAAATAAACAATTATATTCATTGGAGACTAGCATCGAACACTTAGGTCACATAATATATCGGTAATCGGCAAATTTGTAAACTATATGATTTAGGTTTATACCACAACTATATTAGCATGAAGCAAGTAAACACTTGCCTGGAAACGTCTTGGGGTCGCACGGCAGCAGTGGCGTCACGAACGCGTGACGTACGCCTTGAAACGGATTCTCGCGAGCTTGGCTCGAGACACGGGTTTGACGTCGGAGTTTCCCGGAGTCGTCTTGTGCTCGCTGGATGTGTAGAGGAGGCTCTGTGGATTCCCGGGTGCGCTGGGGTCGACGATGTCGGCGGTGGTCGCTTCGGCGACGTGCACAGTGAAGCTCGCAGTGAGGGGGAGGATGTGGTTTTTTGGAGAGAGAGAGAGAGAGAGCAGTGGGGCTCGGGAAGAGATGGTGATGCTGCTGGAGTGAAGAGGTGTCGACTGAGGCGGTTCAGGTGCAGTGGGGGCTCGTCGGCGTCGGTTGCATGTGGTGACCGTGGTTGGGTGTAAGTGGGTTTGGGAGTGCAGGGGATGCTTGGCAGGGGGCTCGGGTTGATGAAGGGTGGAGTCATGGAGTGAGAAGGTTGGTGGAGGAGGAGTGATTGAGGGTTGCCGAGGGGGTTGTCGAGGGTCGTCACCGGCGGCGAAGTGAGGGAAAAAAATGGTGCTCGGTGAGTTTCTTATGAGGGAGAGAGATGAGAGATTTTGAAAAATGATGGGAAGAGCGAGTGCGAAGGAGATAATGGAGACGAGGGGGTTGCGCGTCGCGGTTGTAACGGCAGGAACGGGGGCGTGGGCGTGGACGTGAGGCGCGGCGGAGGAGGTGGATCGTGCACGGGAATAGGGGAGAGCCGTTGGGGAGATGAACAGGAGTGGGTCAAGAAGTGGGCTGAGGATTTTTAAAAATATTCCCTTAACAAAATATTTGTGGGCCGAGAGAAGAACGGGCTGGGGGAAAAATAGATTAGGGATTTATTTTTAAAAAAAAGAAGTGGGCTGGTGAGGGAAGAGTGGGCCGGGGTTAAATTAAAGGGTTTATAAAAATAGAGTGTGTATGGGCTGAGTGATTTTAATAAGGATTTTATTTTACAAAAATGGTAAGTGGGCTTTTAGGGTTAGGGAAAAATTATAAATATGGGGATTCAAGCAACCACCTTCTACAAAATAATTACGAGGAAAAGTAAATCTTTGGGATTTGGAAAATAGGAAAAAAAACTTTATTAAGTTGGTAATGGGGATTTACATCATACCCCCCATAACAAAAATTTCGTTCTCGAAATTTAACAAAGATACAAGGAAGCAATGTACTAAACAAAGAGATGTGGATAACGATCACGGATATCTTCCTCCCGCTCCCAGGTGGATTTTCCTGGGGAACGGCCGCCCCAAGGGACTCAGACTAAAGGAATGATCTTATTCTTCAGCACTTTCTCTCTGCGGTCGAGGATGGTAGTAGGCTGCTCTTCGTACGATAAATCGGTACCCAAAACTAGCTCTGAATGGTCCAGAACATGGCTCTCATCCCGAACATAATGCCGCAACTGTGACACGTAGAAGGTATTGTGCACACCAGCTAGCGATGGGGGCAAGGCAAGTCGATAGGCCACCTCTCCCACTCGCTCTAGCACCTCAAAAGGTCCGATAAAACGGGGACTAAGCTTTCCCCGACCTCCGAACCTGATAACTCCACGAGTAGGGGAAATCTTCAAGAATACGTGATCTCCGACTTCGAATTCTAGTGCCCTTCTACTGGTATCTACCCAACTCTTCTGTCGATCCTGAGCCGCCTTGATACGCTGTCTGATCATTTGGACCTTGTCGACTGTCTGAACAATGAGTTCGGGGCCCAGTAATCTTCGTTCTCCCACATCATCGCAACATACTGGGGATCGACACTTCCGCCCATATAGTGCTTCAAAAGGAGCCGTCTGAATACTAGCCTGATAACTATTGTTGTAAGAGAACTCGACTAGGTGCAGATGGTCCTCCCAGGAACCCTGAAAGTCCAACATACAGGCTCTCAACATATCCTCGAGCGTATGAATCGTACGCTCGGATTGTCCATCCGTCTGCGGGTGATAAGCTGTGCTGAATTTAAGGCGGGTACCCAAACTCTCCTGTAGGCTCTTCCAAAAGTGTGACAAGAATCTGGTGTCCCGGTCTGACACAATGCTGACTGGAACACCGTGAAGTCGTACAATCTCCTGCATATATCTTTCTGCCAGTGATTCTGTCGACTGTCCCACTCGGAAAGGTAGGAAATGTGCAGCTTTTGTGAGGCGATCGACGATAACCCAAATGGCGTTATTGCCCTTAGGGCTCCGTGGTAGGGCCGTCACAAAATCCATAGTAATGTGCTCCCACTTCCATCAGGTATCGGCAGTGGTTGTAACAATCCTGCTATCCTCTGATGTTCTGCCTTCACCTGCTGACATACCAAGCACCTGGATACGAACCTTGCAATTTCCCGCTTCATTCCGTTCCACCAAAAGTGCTGCTTTAGGTCCTGATACATTTTTGTACCTCCTGGATGCACAGAATAAGCTGAACTGTGTGCTTCAGCCAAAACTTCTTCTCGAACATCTCCCTTGGGTACGCAGAGTCTGCTACCAAATCTCAGAGAGCCATCATCATGTATAATCAAGTCAGTTCTCAGTCCGGCTTCCACTTGCTCTCTGAACTTTTGCAATCGGGGATCATCCGCTTGTGCAGTCTTGATGCGATCCACCAGAGAAGATTGCACTTGTAGCTGCCAAAGTTGACTGAGTGCGTTCGGCGTAACGACTTCAAGTTCAAGTCTCCGAAAGTCCTCAATAATGCTCCTCTGATCGGTCAACATCATGACCGCTGGCTTGCGACTTAGCGTATCTGGTACAACATTGACCTTCCCCGGGTGATACTGAAGGTCCAAATCATAATCTGCCATCAACTCTATCCATCGGCGCTGCCTCATGTTCAGTTCTTTCTGAGTGAAAACATACTTCAAACTTTTGTGATCTGTGTACACCTCCACTTTCTCACCCAATAGATAGTGCCTCTAAATCTTCAACGCAAAGACTACCGCAGCTAACTCCAAGTCATGCGTAGGGTAGTTCTTCTCATGGTTTCTTAGTTGTCGAGAGGCGTAAGCAACCACTCGACCGTGCTGCATTAGAACATAGCCTAAACCCTTCTCTGAGGCATCACTGTGTATTACCAAACCACCGGAATTATCTGGTACTGTAAGAATAGGCGCCGTGGTTAACTTCTGCTTCAGTGTGTCAAATGCCTGAGTGCACTCCTCTGTCCATGTAAACGGCACGTCCTTCCGTGTCAGCCTCGTCAATGGTTCAGCGATTCTTGAGAAATCTTGGACGAATCTCCGATAATAACCTGCCAATCCCAGAAAACTCCTGATCTCGGCCACTGACTTCAGCGTTGGCCAATCTCTGACAGATTCTATCTTTGCCGGGTCCACCGGGATGCCTTCGCCCGAAACGATATGTCCCAAAAACTGAACCTTGTCAAGCCAGAATTCACACTTGCTTATCTTCGCATACAACTTCTCTTCCCGAAGAATTTGTAGGACCGTGCGCAAATGTTCAGCGTGCTCTTCCCGGGTCTTCGAGTAGACAAGTATGTCATCGATAAACACAACGACAAATGTGTCCAAGTACTTTGCGAACACCCTGTTCATCAAGTCCATGAATATTGCTGGGGCATTGGTAACACTGAACGGCATCACAAGGAACTCGTAATGTCCGTATCGGGTCCTGAAAGCCGTTTTGCATGCATCCTCGCCTGCTACTCTGATTTGATGATATCCAGAACGTAGGTCCAACTTCGAGAACACCTTGGCTCAACTTAGCTGATCGAATAGGTCGTCAATACGCGGGATTGGGTACTTGTTCTTTATTGTGACCTTATTCAGCTCTCGATAATCTATACACATTCGCAGCGATCCATCTTTCTTCTTTACTAACAGAACTGGTGCACCCCACGGTGAAGCACTTGGCCGAATAAATCCCTTCTCCAATAGTTCTTCAACCTGCTTCTTCAATTCCGCCAACTCAACTGGCGCCATTCTGTATGGGGCTCTGGATACTGGGGCTGTACCTGGAATCAAATCGATTGAGAACTCCAAGATTCGAGGAGGTGGTAGACCTGGTAGATCTTCGGGAAACACGTCCAGAAAGTCCCGAACAATTTCTGGGACTGGGCTCTTATCAATCTCCATAGCTGTCAGTTCCTTGGGCTTGGCTCTATACTTAGCTGGCTCCAAAGATTCACTTCCGCTCTCGAAAATAAACTCCGGATGATTGGGGAAGCGGAAAATCACCTTCCTTGCACGACAATCGATAACTGCATGGAAAGTGCTCATCCAATCCATCCCGAGAATTGCGTCGTAACTGCCTGTCCCAATCAGAAGGAAATTCGCATAGAATTCCCTGCCACACACTACAACCAGGCATAATCTACATTCTCGACTAGATATTATAATGCCATTACCCGTATGAATTTCCCATCCCTTGGTTAGTGGTTCATATGGTATTGAGTGCGTATCGGTGAAATGCTCAGACAAGAAACAATGCGATGCTCCCGAATCAAATAGTACTCTAGCTGGCAAGGAATGTACGAGTAGAGTACCTGTAACCACATCTCCTGATGCTTCTGCCTGCTCGGCGGTCAAGGTGAAAGCCCGTCCCTGACCGTGACCTATAAAGGGTTGCCTCTGCTCCTGCGGCCTCTGTTGTGGCGGTGCAGAACCTCCCTGTATCTCTGCTCGCTCAGGGCAACTGATAATCTTGTACTGACTGGATCCACAAATCAAGCACTGTCCCTTGGCACGGCGACAGTCCTTCTGAGTATGCCCACCTCTACCGCAATAGCCGCAAACTACGCCCTGTCTCTGGGGGCGATGCTGTGGTACGAACGGGCGCTTCATTTGTGTCGTTCCTGCTCTGTGAACCGGTATGGCTCCTCGAGAAGGTGCATGGGTACGTGATGGAACGACTGGGGGTCTTCTGAACTTGTTAATCAATTGCTCCTGAACTCTCGCCGCGTTGAGTACCTGTGCGAAAGTCTGCAAATCCAACGATGCAATCAACTGCTGCAACTCGAAATCTAATCCCTGAAGGAAGCGTCTGGCCCTGGTGGCCTCTGATTTGACCATGTATGGAGCAAAGCGGCTCAGACGGTTGAACTCTGCCGCATATACGTCCACTGGGCGTCCATTCTGCTTCAAAAGAATAAACCTTTCCTCCATTTCTGCCTTGGCTGTGGAAGGAAAATAATGATCTAGAAAGCACTCCTTAAACTTGCTCCATTCAATCGGCTCGTCAAGTCTGCTTTCTTCCACCGACCACCATGTATGGGCTTCGTCTTCCAATTATATCTTTATCACGTCCACTCTGTCTTCCTCTGGAACCCTAGCGGCTGTCAATAAATTCTCCATGTTCACCAGCCATTGCTCAGCCTCAAGGGGTTCATCTAGCCCTGTGAATGCAGCTGGGTGTAACCGTCGGAAGTCTGATACGGTACCAGCCCTGGCGTGGTAAGCTGGTGGAGTAGCGCCCTCGGGGGCGGTAATGAGTGCGGAGGGTCCTCCTGCGGCGGTAATCGCCCTGAGTCCCTCAGTGAGTAAATCCGTCTTCCTTTCTTGAGCTTCCGCAAGAGTGGTCAGTGCACTATGTATTCTTTCCATGCGGTCCTAAGAGCTGGAGTCCGAGGAGGGGTCGTTCGGGGACGTCATATCACTGGAAGATTCAAAAGGATAGGATCAGATTCAAGGATGAAAATAAAGAGTAGTGAAACAAGAATAACGTAATACAGTATAGTTAATGTTATCCCTTGATACTAAACACAGGCTCTGATACCAACTAAACCATGTCACGCCCCGCTTCCCAAAATATGGAAAACGAGGGATGACTAGGCCAGCCATGCTCCTACGGTCAAGAAATCATCCTGCCGTAGTAACACTTCGGCTTCTAGCATTATATGGTAATCAGTAAATAAAGCACAGTAGTAAAGGAATCACATCACTAATTTATTACATTAAAATTCCATTGTTCATAAATTACAGATTACAAGAACAATTACTAACCAAGTTCAATCTCACGATCACTTTTATGGAAAGCAGTAAATGAAGAAGGTACACCAAACTATATCTCTGTGAACTAGAAGGGTAGATCCATCTCCTGTGCTGGTCCTCCCGCGGAATCTAAGCATGCATACTCAGGTCGTCAGAGCGACACAATAACAATATTATTATAATTAAGATGAAACAGGTAAATGAGGCAATACTAGTGTAAGAACAATGCAAGTAATCACTATGTCACTATATGATGCAGGATATGTTCTGTGTCCCTATCGGTCTCTAGGTCATGTTTGAAATCGCATAGTGGAAGGAGGATCATGTTTAACAGGAGTCTAGTACATACCCGAGACAACGGCCCACATGCTCGGGACTAACCCTGTCAGCCGGATCGCTAGATCCTACCTAATATATATCACTGCTCGAATGATCATCCTCTAAAACACGGTCCCGCTAAATACGATTCTCTTTCCACTTCGATTTCCCCTTTATCCCCAGGTTTACACTATTTATGATCTTGATTCAGTCGTGTACAAGTATACCAATGGCACGGTTTTATCACTGTTCACTGTATCAATCACTGTCACGAATATTCACTTTCCATTAGTGTACTCGTCACTCCTAAACCAACATCTATCACGCACGATAATGAAATGTCCACTGATCCTAACACGCACTAACACTGAGTATATGGCAAAGGGTATGATATATGCGTGTATGCTATCAATAAGCTATGTATGTTATGAATCAACATGCATATCATTAACTTACATAAATTGCATAAATTAATATGTTAAGAATTCGGCAAAATGATACAAGTAAGATAAATAGAACACTCAGTCAGCAATTCATCAAAATTAGTTTCAGTTCAATCGGGATTCCGGTTTTCAAGATATAGCTGTTTTATTTCAAGTGCTCGCGGCTGGAAATTCAGTTTCAGAACTGAACGTCCGTTTCGCGACACGAATTGCACCCAGTTGGGTTCAGATTTTAGCGATGCTCCAGTTGAACAAAATCTAGGGTTTTCAATAGAGTATTCAACGCAATAGACGGATCCTCAATCGCGTCTGTACGTTGAAAGTTACACACAGTTTAATATCAGTATATTATTTCTAGATCTGTTCTGGACAGTTATACGTTCTGCCATTTTATTTACAGTTTAAAATAGCAAATAGCAATGAAAAGAAATGGAACCACTTGTTTTGTTTAGCTAACAGAATTATCTTTAATCTACTGTAGAGTTCCATAACATACGACTTCAGGAAATACAGTGACACACATTTTGGTACAGTACACGGTAAACAGAGTCGCTCTGGACTGCAGTCCAGAGTCGCACTCCGATCTAATTATCATCAAAGTTACAGAATAGAAATCATTATAAGTTTGCATAGGGTTAAAGTTCGTCGAGTAGGCTTCGATTTAAGCCCTTGAACGTATCATTCCAATATGTATATAATTTACGGTGATTTTATTCATTTTCAGATACAAGAAAATTTCTAGTTTTATCGGCGTATTTGGGGGTATCAATTTTAGTCTCTAACAATCGTATTTTCCAGCGATATTCATACACGATATTTATCATCATATGGGCCAATAGAAAATATCGGTTTCCGTCAAAATAAACAATTATATTCATTGGAGACTAGCATCGAACACTTAGGTCACATAATATATCGGTAATCGGCAAATTTGTAAACTATATGATTTAGGTTTATACCACAACTATATTAGCATGAAGCAAGTAAACACTTTCCTGGAAACGTCTCGGGGTCGCACGGCAGCAGTGGCGTCACGAACGTGTGACGTACGCCGTGAAACGGATTCTCGCGAGCTTGGCTCGAGACACGGGTTTGACGTCGGAGTTTCCCGGAGTCGTCTTATGCTCGCTGGATGTGTAGAGGAGGCTCTGTGGATTCCCGGGTGCGCTGGGGTCGACGATGTCGGCGGTGGTCGCTCCGGCGACGTGCACAATGAAGCTCGCAGTGAGGGGGAAGATGTGGTTTTTTGGAGAGAGAGAAAGAGAGAGAGAGAGAGCAGTGGGGCTCGGGAAGAGATGGTGATGCTGCTGGAGTGAAGAGGTGTCGACTGAGGCGGTTCAGGTGCAGTGGGGACTCGTCGGCGTCGGTTGCAAGTGGTGACCGTGGTTGGGTGTAAGTGGGTTTGGGAGTGCAGGGGATGCTTGGCAGGGGGCTCGGGTTAATGAAGGGTGGAGTCGTGGAGGGAGAAGGTTGGTGGAGGAGGAGTGATCGAGGGTTGCCGAGGGGTTGTCGAGGGTCGTCGCCGGTGGCGAAGTGAGGGAAAAAAAAATGGTCCTCGGTGAGTTTCTTGTGAGGGAGAGAGATGAAAATTTTGAAAAATGAGAGGAAGAGCGAGTGTGAAGGAGATAATAGAGACGAGGGGGTTGCGCGTCGCGGTTGTAACGTCAGGAACGGGGGCGTGGGCGTGAGGCGCGGCGGAGGAGGTGGATCGCGCGCGAGAATATGGGAGAGCCGTTGGGGAGATGAACAGGAGTGGGTCAAGAAGTGGGCTGAGGATTTTTAAAAATATTCCCTTAACAAAATATTTGTGGGCCGAGAGAAGAACGGGCTGGGGGAAAAATAGATTAGGGATTTATTTTTTAGAAAAAAGAAGTGGGCTGGTGAGGGAAGAGTGGGCCGGGGTTAAATTAAAGGGTTTATAAAAATAGAGTGTGTGTGGGCTGAGTGATTTTAATAAGGATTTTATTTTAGAAAAATGGTAAGTGGGCTTTTAGGGTTAGGGAAAAATTATAAATATGGGGATTCAAGCAACCACCTTCTACAAAATAATTACGAGGAAAAGTAAATCTCTGGGATTTGGAAAATAGGAAAAAAACTTTTACTAAGTTGGTAACGGGGATTTACATTATACCTCACTCACGACCCTAGGAACAAGGAGAAGGAGAAGAAGGAGAAGAAGAGCTGCTGCAGTTGCTGGGGCTGCTGCTTGCTGCAGCTGCTGTTGCTGTCTGCTGATGCTGCTGCTGCTGCTGCTTGCTTCTGCAGCTGCTGCTTCTCTTGTTGCTGCTTCCTCTGCTGCTGGAGCTGTTGCTTGTGTATGGGTGTGAGTGTGAGAGAATGAGAGAAATGATAATGAGGAGGTGAAATGAGAGTCAAGGCAAAAACCCCTCCCTTCTCTATCTCTTTCCTCATTAAATGAGGCATGGCTCATGTCATGTAGCCCCATGCTTCTCTCTCTCTCTCTCTCTCTCTCTTGGTCAACAAATTCAAACCATTTTTCAAACCCTTTTTCCTTTTTAAAACAAAAAACAATAAACCCAAAACACCTAATAAAAATTTTAAACTTGATTAAGGAAAAGGTTAGTCCACCATGGTTGTTAATCATGGTTCTAACCCCAAATCTAAACCCCAGTTTACATACACAAGTGTGTGTATGCCTAGAAAAATTCTAATAAAATACTCATTAAATAGGATAAAATACTTGAAACTCAATTTGGTAAATTTTTTATTAAAAACTATATATTAAAATATAATTAACCTCTAAACACAATCTAAGGTATTACAATCTTCCCCCCTTAAAGAAATTTGTCCCCCAATTTAAAAATACAAAGCTACGCATACCTTCAAAGAGATGAGGGAACTTCTTCCGCATCTCGCCTTCAGCCTCCCAAGTGATCTCTTCACCATTCGGGCTGCGCCAAAGCACCTTCACTGATGGCAAGATCTTCGATCGAAGTTTCTTCACCTGCCGGTCCAATATTACGAATGGCTGCTTGGTGAACGAACGATCGCGCTCGAACTAAATGGTCTGGTGCTGAATCAAGTGAGAAAGGTCATGAAGGTAATTACAAAATATTGACACAAAAATACGGGGTGAATACTCAATAATCTGGGTGAAAGTGCCAAATTAAAGGTAACGAAACTAACTCGCCTTAAGGATCTTAAAAAGACCTACTATCCTGGGATAAGCTTCCCAAAACTCAACATGTCATTTATCGGAAAAATCCGTAGGAATACATGATCTTCCACTGCGAACTCGAATCTGCGACCATCTGGGTCGGCATATGACCTCTGTCCGAAATGGACAATCCTCATCCTGACCTAAAACAACTGGATCATCTCTGAAGTTTCTAGACAAGCTGGGGTCCAAAAATCCTACAACGCGGAGTTAGAAAAAAAATAGACTGGTGATCGACACGACTAACTCCTAAACCTAAAGGTTGTCAATTGGAGTGTCTCCTGATAACTGCTATCGAAAGAGAACCCTAGCGATGGCGAGTGACGATCCCCAACTGCCGACAACAATTACTATGTACTCACAAACTTAGCAAAGAACAACTGAGCAAACTGAGTATAACCGAACGACAAGAATATGAAAGGAGTCACACCCTGACTAAACCCGGGTAGACAACATAACGAAATTTGTGGAGATCTTCTCCTACTCCCTCTTCGGAATGGTTAAAGGTTGCAACTCTCCATCCGGTCTCAGACGCTCAACCTAAGCACACAACTAGACAGACATCTTGAAACGAATCCCGAGACTTCTCTTTCCGTCCCTGCCCACCCGTAACTACCTCATAAGTTATGTTAAATGTTGGTGGGACTTGAATGAGTACAGAGAGTTGACCGATGTGCCTGCTCTAGGATTTCACGTCTCTACCCAATGATATCAGGTACACAAATGCGTTCCCAAACTTAGCACACCCTTGTCACAAATCAAGGACTCTGAATCATTACCCAGCAGCATAAGCTCAACTATCTTTGACGAACGAGTGTCGGCGGGCAGTGTCTCGCGAAAGCGATTAAGAAAAAGTGGTCGGGTGCGGACATGAGCAAGCTGTCCCCTCAGTAGAGATGAACTTGAGCTGTACTCAATGATCACACAAGAACTGTAAATCTGCGGAGGACTATCACAACAATCAAAATCCGCTGCAGGAAGATGTACATTAAACTCTGGTTGTCCGTGAAAATCTGATACGACTCTCAAACAAGTAGTGTCTCTAAATCCCCAATGCAAAACCACCGCGGCCATCTCCAGATCATGAGTAGGATATCCTTCTCGTACTTCCTCCAAATGTAGGGAAGTAAAAGCGATAACTCCATAGTGTCACCTCAGTACACACTCGAGCCCTACTCATGAACCATCACAGTTAAACCACAAAGTCGACCGAACCAAAAAGAAAAGAAAGAACTGATGCATTTGTTAACCGAATCTTCAACTGCTGAAACTCCATACACAAGCCTCAGTCCAAAGAAAAGAAACCTCCATTCCGGTCAATTCAGTCAACGGTGCAGCACTACACTGGCAATCATGCATGAAACGGCGGTAAAAACCTGCTAAGCCCAAAAATCTGCGGACCTCCGTCCTGCTCACAAGTCTAGGCCTAAGCTGTACGGCCACGATCTTCCTCGGAACCATACAAAACTGTCTCCGTAACTACAAGACCTAGGAGTCAACACAAACAAGACTGAAGGAACACTCCGAGAATCTAGCAACCCGCTGGGGCTCTCCCAGTATCTGCAAAACAGATCCTCAAGTGCTACTCATATCCCTCAAGACACATTAAATAGACCAGGATGTCGTAAATAACACAACAATAACTGGTCGAGAAACGGCCTGAAGAAATCCGGTTCATCGCATCTACGAATGCTGCTAGGGCATTGGTGAATCCAATGACACACCAAAACACGCAACGCCCGTAGCACGCACAAGGCAGTCTTCGGAATGTCACCACTCCGAACCCGCAACAATGATGACCTGATCCCAAACAAACTTAGAAAAAGTCTCGCACTCTGACGCTGATCGAAGAAATCGTCAATGCGAGGTAAAAGATACCTATCTGCACCGTAATTCGGTTCAATTGATGATCCATCAATACACAACCTCAATCTGTCGTCTTTCTTCTTGACGAACAGAAATAGGAGCTTCCTAATGTGAAACACCCAGACGCACGAAACTCTCCCCAACAGACAACTCTGCAGCAGATCCTTAAGCTCCTCAAGCTTCGCCGGCTCGTCTGGAACAACATCGGAAAACTCTCGCACGAAAGAAAACCGACCCAACAAACCAATTGTGGCTACGGTATCACGAATGAACGCCAAGAATCCACGACATCTCCTCAAAAGCCGACTAGCGAAAAAGGCTGAATTTAAGCTGTGAGAGGCGGCACAACTATCCACCTGCACAACAACTGACTCGCCGGGGAAAACAAAACCTAACTGTTTCCTCATGGTAGTCCATAACGCCTAGCACGTAGCTAACCAGTCCGTGCCCAGGAGAACGCCAAGTCTAACAACTCTAGAAGGATCAAAACGACAGACGAATCTCTATCTCCTATCCGATTGGCACACAACCGAATTACGTATCGCGCAACAAAAGAATCGCTGACAGAAGTTAACACAACAAACGACTGATCTACCTAGCACGAATCTCGTCCTAAACTCGGCACGAAGTGTGTGGAAACGTACGAGTGCATGGATCGGGATCAAGTAATACGTGTGTGTCAAAAGAACATACTAAAAGAGTACCTGAAACTACAGCATTGGACGCCTGCGCATCCTGATGAGTCAAAGCGAAAACTTATGCCCGCCCTTCACTTGCGACTGACCGAACTCCTCCTCTACTAGACTGACCCCTCTGCGCGAACCTTCCGCATCCATGACATCTCAGAACACGATCCTGATGTGGTGCTAAGGAACAATGTCTGACGAAGTGTTGAAGGCTTCCGCATCGAAAACACCCACGCGCTGACTGCTGACCCTCCTGGGGATGAGATCCAAACGACTGTCCTCATCCTAAACCTCTGCTCTGGGCTGGTACACCAGTACGATTCCTCAACTGTTCCGGAACTCTCACGGTCTCTGGAAGACGTGTCTCGTACACTGGGGCTGCATCTACTGGTGCTATGTAGGTGACGGAATACTGCATGATGATCGCAAGGAACAACTGGGTAACAGGGGTGACAACCTCCTGTCGCTGCGCTCGAACGGCCTCTACCAGTGAGCTCATCGTCTGGCGCAAGTCCTGCATCTCTGCCACTAATCTAGCGATCTGATCTGTCGTAGGAGGAACAATCTGCTCTGGTACAATAGGGGTACTACCAGGATCAGTCCTCGTCTCAGATGAATCAACTCGAATCTCGGTTCTCGCGGTTGCTCTCTGCGCCCTCGTAGTCCTTGGCGGCATAATGGCTGAAAAGAAAGTAGGGTTCGATGAGGATACGGAAATCGAATCACAAGGATGTATACAATCATGAAGGAATTTCAATCAATAAGTCCTAAGATCGCTTAGGCGGAGTACCGTGTCGCGAGTATGCCGCGGAACAAACGCACGCTACGCCACTCTGCTACAGCTACCTTCTTCATCATACCAGGGTCATCCTACACTCCGAAGGTAAAACCTACGCTCTGATACCAATTTTGTCACGACCCAAAGTTTGGGCCGTGACCGGCACTTAACCACGTAACGTCTATAGGCGTAACGCGATTAAGTAAGCCGAAACCTAGAAATCAAACCAGTAAAAGTATAGAGTGTTTAAAACATTGAATAGAAACATTTGCTAAAATGTTAAGAAAACCTTAAGTAGACAACCACCACGATAACAATATACGATGCCGTAGCGAAGAAAAGAGCATAAGTGGAAAACATCACACATGATAAGAATTGCATAAGTAAAGTCGGCTCACAACGAGATCGATACCAGAATACAAAATAATATACATCGTCTTCACAACTGGTCTCTAAGTCAAATACATAAAAGTAGATGGAGAGTACTAGATACAAAATATGTACATTGGAAATAACCGGTTAACACAAACCTACCTAGCAGCAAACAGCTCACGCACTAACTGCAGTTGTATCCGTAGCCAAAAAGATATAGGAAAGCAGCCTGCCGCGACTACTCTGAGGGGCAACCTGCAAACACTGTAGCACAACGGGGGTGAGTTGCAAACTCGTGAGTAGTAGATAACATATAAAGGTAATTGCGAGTATGCACGTGCTGCGATACTCTAACCTATGCCAACAGATAGCATCTATATGATGAACTATATGAGCAGTAATCATGCATCAAGTACGATCTAACAACATCTCTAAATGATAAGCAGGGTATGCAATAATCGTGCATAGCAAATGCAATCTAATAACATCTATATGATGAGCAGGGTATGCAATAATCGTGCATAGCAAATGCAATCTAATGACATCTATATAGGATGAGCAGGGTATGCAATAATCGTGCATAGCAAATGCAATCTAATGACATCTATATAGGATGAGCAGGGTATGCAATAATCGTGCATAGCAAATGCAATCTAATGACATCTATATAAGATGAGCAGGGTATACAATAATCGTGCATTGCAAATGTAATCTAATGACATCTATATAGGATGAGCAGGGTATGCAATAATAGTGCATAGCAAATGTACTTTATCAGGTACAATAGATACAGGATGAGATATAAAATACTGAATGCTGAGCATGGGAATAATAATATCTACACGGAATATCAACGTGGAAATAATCGGTGTCCATCCATATGCCCAAATCCTGTAAATCTCATAGAATCATGGGTGCCTAGCATCAACACACTAAAATATCATTAATCATCGTGTCTAGCATCGACACGCAAATCCTCAAGTATCGGGCTCCGTCTGCGGAATCGGCCCTCGGCCCCGGCAGTACGGATCGTCCCGTATCCATCTCTCATCTCTGGTCAGTATCCTCCGGATAACCGCCAGGTCTAACCAATCACCGGTAGGTAGTATTCCCTCTGCCGGGCTCACTGTCTACTGCACAGCGATCCGTTCTCGTCCCGGGGTACCATACCGGGTCCACCATGTACCCGCAATCAGCCTCATCCAACTTCTCGATTCGGGTTCACATATCACACGTCTCAGAACCGAGAAAACGCATGGTGGACGCACTGAAATATCATATCAAGGGAAACCGGGTTTTTAAATAATGCGTATTTTCCTAAAAGAATTACCTCGGTTCCCAAATCCAGAAATATCATGGAAACAACATATCTCAATGCGTAAATCCATGCAAGTATGAAGAAATCAATATATGTGTGCGCTGGTATGAATATACAGTGTGCATGTGCGCAGGTATGAAAATATCAATATATGTGTGCATTGGTATGAATATACGGTGTGCATGTGCGCAGGTATGAAAATATCAATATATGTGTGCATTGGTATGAATATATAGTGTGCATGTGCGCAGGTATGAAAATATCAATATATGTGTGCACTGGTATGAATATACAGTGTGCATGTGCGCAGGTATGAAAATATCAATATATACCAATATGCGACAAGTCATGACAACCATTAATGATGCGACAATCAAACGATATGTATAATGCGTAGCAATCCTATAGTGCGAGTGTCATGGCAATCACTAACGGTGTGGGTGTAACATACAAATAGTGCTCGTGCAGCTTGAACCGTTAGTGACAGTGCAGTGTTCTATGCTATCATTTCTATATGCAACAATAAGGTATGCTACTATAGTTCATATGAACATCTACGACTAAATATCCTAACACGCCCTGACGCTTAATGCCATACGGGCGATTTCCCCGTAGATATTAAATCTACTCACCTGGTCGTGCGCTACTCGTAGCCGACCACCTACTTCCCTTTCTTTGCTTTGTCCAACGTACCCGCCTGTGAACCTAGAATCCACACAAGGAAAATCCACATAAGCAAATACCTCGCAAAACGCGATATCGAAGTCAAACGATACACTCGCGTCGCGAACTAAACAAGCGTGTATACGATACGCTAAAACGTGTGTATGCGTCTAAAACTATCCCGACACGCCGCGACACGCTGGATCACAGAACCCACTCACGTATCGCGCGTATCGCGCGAACTAAACGTACTAGAAAAGCGATATATCGTCCCAGATTTTCCTACAGAGAGAAACTTATAAAATTGCACATACCACTGGCCCTAAAAATACAGCAGACTCCTACCCACACAAACCCAACCCTAAGACTCCCCTATCTGGCCGCAAATTGCGGCCAGAACTAATAAACCGGTGGCCTAAACGTTGAATGGGGGCTTCGTACTTTGGTGGCGGGGTCAAGGTCTGTCTAGTGTTCTCCAGTTAACTCAATTTCTCTCTGAAGTACCCGGGTCTAAAGCAGATCACGGAAAGGTGAAATTTCACTTTAAAACGCTAATTTTGCACAAAATGGAAACCTTATGGTATTTTAGTGAAATCTGGAGTTAATCTCAGTTAAGGTGGCCCTAATAAACTTAAATAGGCTAGGTTAACCAATAAAATCATCACTTGGACAAAACCCCTCACAAATCACCATATTTAGCACTAAACTCACTATTTAACACAAACCGAAGCTAATTCTACACAAGTTTAGAAAACTAGGAATGAATTTAAAGATTATACCTCACTCACGACCCTAGGCACAAGGAGAAGGAGAAGAAGGAGAAGAAGAGCTGCTGCAGTTGCTGGGGCTGCTGCTTGCTACAGCTGCTGCTGTTGCTGTCTGCTAATGCTGTTGCTGCTACTGCCTTTGCTGCTGCTGCTGCTTGCTGCTGCAGCTGCTGCTTCTCTTGTTGCTGCTTCCTCTGCCGCTGGAGCTGCTGTTTGTGTGTGGGTGTGAGTGTGAGAGAATGAGAGAAATGATAATGAGGAGGTGAAATGAGAGTCAAGGCAAAAATCCCTCCCTTCTCTCTCTCTTTCCTCATTAAATGAGGCATGGCTCATGTCATGTAGCCCCATGCTTCTCTCACACTCTCTCTCTCTTTCTTGGTCAACAAATTCAAACCATTTTTCAAACCCTTTTCCCTTTTTAAAACAAAAACAATAAACCCAAAGCACCTGATACAAATTTTAAACTTGATTAAGGAAAAGGTTAGTCCACCATGGTTGTTAATCATGGTTCTAACCCCAAATCTAAACCCTAGTTTACATTCACAAGTGTGTGTATGCCTAGAAAATTCTAATAAAATACTCATTAAATAGGATAAAATACTTGGAACTCAATTTGGTAAACTTTTTATTAAAAACTATATATTAAAATATAATTAACCCCTAAACACAACTTAAGGTGTTACACATATATCGTTTTTCTAACACGTTTTGTTTGCACGACACGTGCGATACGTGAGTGGGTTCTGTGGTTGCTGCGTATCGTGACGTGTCGGGGTAGTTTTAGATGCCTATACACACGATCTAGCGTATCGTACACACGCGCGTTTAGTTCGCGACGCGAGTTTCTCGTTTGATTTCGATATCGCGTTTTGCGAGATATTTTGCTTATATATGGATTCCTTGTGTAATTCCAGGTTCGTAGGCGGGTACGTCGGATGCCGCAAAGAAGGGGAAGCAAGTGGTCGGCTACACTTAGCACGCGACCAGGTGAGTAGATTTAACATCTACGGGAAAATCGCCCATATGGCGTTAAGCGTTAGGGCGTAATAGGATATTTTAGTTGTATGTGTTCATATATATATATATATATATATATATATATACTATAGTAGCATACCTTCTTGTTGCATATAGAATTGGTAGTATATAACACTGCACTATCACTAACGGTTAAAGCTGCACGAGCACTATTTGTATGTTACACTCACACCGTTAGTGATTGTCATGACACTTGCACTATAGGATTGCTACGAATTACATATCGTTTTGATTGCCGCATTGTTGATGATTGTCATGACTTGTCGCATATTCACATATTATTAGATATATCACTACTTGCGCACATGCACACTGCATATTCACGTTAGCGCATACCTTCATTGATATATCCATACTTGTACACATATACATCGTATATCCATATTAGTGCACATGTACATTGCTACACTCACATTGCGTACATATCCATTCGCACATCCATACCTATATACATACATATGTTACATACATGTGTGATATTGATATGATTTAAAAACTAAGGGACCGCACGAGACATTTTCAAAACTGGATCCTTTTTAAAAGAGCGGTTTTCCCTTTCTTTTACTCTTAGTGTCATATGACACATTGCATGGATTTACGCATTGAGTTGGGATTTATGTGATTTCTGTATTCGGGAACCGGGGTATTATTTTAAGAAAATACGCACTGTTTTAAAAACCCGGTTTCCCTTGATATGATATTTTAGTGCGTCCACCATGCATTTTCTCGGTTCTGAGACGTGTAACATGTGAACCCGAATCGAGGAGCTGGACGAGGACGATTGCGGGTACATGGTGGACCCGGTATGGTACCCCGGGGCGAGAACGGATCGCTGTGCAGTAGACGGTGAGCCTGGCAGAGGGACCACTACCTACCGGTGATTGGTTGGACCTGGCGGTTATCCGAAAGATACCGATCAGAGTCGATAGATGGATACGGGACAACACGTACTGCCGGGGCCGAGGGCCGATTCCGCAGACGGAGCCCGATACTTGAGGATTTGCGTGTCGATGCTGGACAAGATTATTTTATGATATTTCGAGTGCTGATATTGGGCACTCACGATTCTATAAGATTTACAGGATTTGAGGGCCGATTAGAGTGACGGCGCCTGAGTTTTACTGGGATTTGGGTGCATTGATGGACACCGGTTATTTTTCCACGTTGACCTTCCGTGTAGATGATATTTTATCCCATGCTCAGCATTCATTATTTTACATCTCATCCTGTAGTTATAGTACCTGAAAGAGTACTTTTGCATGATTCATGCATACCCCGCTCATCATATATATTGATGTTATTAAATTTCACCTGTTAGGCATGATTATTGCATATCCAGTTCATCATATAGACATTATCTGCTGGCATATGTTAGAGTATCGCAGTACATGCATACTCGCGATTACCTTTATATGTTATCTACTATTCACGAGTTGGCAACTCACCTCCGTTGTACCACAGTGTTTGCAGGTTGCCCCTCGGAGTAGTCGCGGCAGGCTGCATTCTTGCATCTTTTGCTACAGATACCACTGCAGTTGGCGTATGAGCCCTTTTGCCGATAAGTGGGTTTTTGTGTGGTATCTGTTTATTTTTCCAGTTGTATAAATCATTGTATCTAGTATTCTCCATCTACTACTTATGTTTTGACTTAGAGACAAGTTGTGAGGACGATGTATATTATTTGTACTCTGGTGTCGAGCTCGTTGTGAGCCGACTTTATTATGCAGTTTTATCTTTCATGATATTTGTTTTCACTTATACTGCTCATTTCTTCGCTTCGGCGTTGTATATTATTATTGTGGTGATTGTTTCCACCGTCGGGCGTGATTGCTCCCGTTTGGGATGCTTTATTCTTATTGTATATCATTTTACTCATATATTGTCTTGTACCCGATTTCGGGGCTAGTTTTTACAAAAGAAATGCTGCCAAAATTTTTAAAGATAATAACTTGAACTTTGAAGAGTTTTACTAAACAACTTAAGGTTTTCTAAACGTTTTATCAAATGTTTCTATTTAAATGTTTTAACACTTATTACTTTTAATGGTTTTGATTTCTGGGTTTCGGCTTACTTAGTCGTGTTACGCCTGTAAACGTTACGTGGTTAAGTGCCGGTCACGGGCCGAACATTGGGTCGTGACAAAGTTGGTATCGGAGTGTAGGTTTTACTTTCGGAGTGTAGGATGACCGTGGTATGATGGAGTAGGTAGCTGAAGCAGAGTGGTGTAGCGTACGTATGTTCCGCGGCATACTCACGACACGGTACTCCGCCTAAGCGACCTTAGGACTTATTGATTGAAATTCCTTCATGATTGTATACATTTTGGTGATTCGATTTCCGTATCCTTATCGAATTCTACTTTCTTTTCAGTTATTATGCCGCCAAAGATTACAAGGGCGCAGAGAGCGGCCACGAGAGCCGAGATTCGAGTTGACTTGTCCGAGACGAGGACTGACCCGGGTAGTACACCTGTTGTACCAGAGCAGACTGTTCCTCCTACGACAGATCAGATCGCCATGCTAGGTGCCGGTATGCAAGAGATGCGCCAGATCATAGGGTCGCTAGTCGAGACGCTTCGAGCGCAGCGACCAGAGGTAGCTCCACCCGTTACGGGGACCGCGATGGTTCCTACAGTACAGGCAGTTGCCCCTGCAGCTATGGAGGTTATTACAGTATCGCTATCAGAGTTCATGAGGCTGAAGCCTCCGGTCTTCACAGGCACCGATGCAGCCGAGGACCCACAGTCTTTCATTGATAGGATGGTCTGGATATGTCGTTCACTCAGATGCTCATATGCGAGATGGGTAGAGTTTGCGAGCTTTCGCCTGGAAGGACTTGTGCAGAAATGGTGTGAATCGATCGAGAAGGGCAGAGCAGCAGGTCTTCCTCCTATGACCTGGACCGAGTTTGTGGCGGTATTTCTAGCCCGTTTCCTTCCCCAGAGTGTTAGGGATTCCCGAGCACGCAGGTTCAAGTCTTTACGCCAGACGCCAGTGATGACAGTGGCAGAGTACGATTACTATTCACCGAGCTATCTGTTTATGCCCCATACTTAGTGGCTACTGAGGAGATGCGAGTCAAGAGATTTTTTCGAGGCTTTCTTACACCATTGTTCCTTGCGATCAGCGCACAACATTGCGAGACTTATGCAGCAGCTGTAGACGTGGCCTTATTAGTCGAGGAGCGCCTTGCTGAGACTTCGGTAGTTCCAGAGCTGAAGAGAGTTCGAACTAATACACCGGCATAGAGACGGCTATTTAGGCACCGCGACGGACACCTTGCAGGTGGCAGAGACTTGGAGCGAGGCCGGTTGTTCAGTACTTATCCCTAGGAGGGTCAGTCGACACCATCTAGATGTTTCCGATGCGGGAGTACTTATCATCGTGTTCGAGATTGCCCGGAGCCACGTGAGGGCGAGACTGTCGTACCGCATGTCACACTTCCTCCTTCCCTACCCCAGAGGGCGTTGCCTATTGTACCTACTGTTGCTCCGCGTCAGACTCATGCATAAAGAGGCCGTGGTTGTGGAGGGTTTGTTCCTAGAGGACGAGGTGGCCGAGGACAGCCAGCTACCGGCAGAGTACAGCCAGTTGCTAGTAGGGGACCGCCAGTTGCAGGTGGAGGACAAGCACAGGTTTTCGGGTTGACACATCAGGACATGCAGGCGTCTAATTCGGTGGTCTCAGGTACCCTATCAGTATGTTCTGTTGACCCACACGTGTTGTTTGATCCCGGATCCACGCACTCATACGTTTCCACGCACTTCGTGCCGAGTTTAGGTAGAGAGTCTGGTTTGCTTGATCAGCCGCTTGTTGTGACCACTCCTGTGGGAGAGTCGTTTGTTGCTAGATACGTGTTCCGATCCTGTGTTGTCCGTATTGGCGAGAGAGTTGCCTATCGACTTGATCCTTCTTGAGATGTTGGACTTCGACGTTCTTTTGGGCATGGATTGGTTAGCCACGTACTATGCGTCTGTGGACTGCCGCGAGAAGACAGTTAGATTTTGTTTTCCCGGTGAGTCGGCTTTTGTTGTGCAGGGGGACCGTGGTGCCGCCCCTCACATTTTGATTTCTTCTCTTCGCGTTGGACAGCTGTTGAGGAAGGGATGTCAGGGATTTCTAGCCTATGTTTGTGATACTAGAGCTACGGATGTTCCGTTGGACCAGGTTCCGATTGTTTGTGAGTTCCCTGATGTTTTCCCTGACGAGCTTCCTGGGCTACCGCCTGAGCGCGATATTGCTTTCTGTATTGATTTGATTCTCGGCACAGGGCCTATTTCTATACCGCCTTATCGGATGGCCCCGGCAGAACTTAGTGAGTTGAAGGTTCAGTTGCAAGATTTGTTGGATAAGGGACTTATTCGACCCAGTGTGTCTCCTTGGGGTGCTCCGGTCCTGTTTGTCAAGAAGAAGGACGGCAGTTTGCGTTTGTATATCGACTACCGCCAGCTGAACAGGGTTATTGTGCGGAACAGATATCCTTTGCCACGCATCGACGACTTGTTCGAACAGCTTCACGGGGCAGGATATTTTTCGAGGATCGACTTGTGATCAGGATACCATCAGCTGCGGGTTCGACAGGAGGATATACCGAGGACAGCTTTCCGCACGCGCTACGGCCATTATGAGTTTTCGGACTCACCAACGCCCCAGCAGCATTTATGGACTTGCTGAACCGTATTTTCAGGCTGTATCTTGACTTGTTCATCATAGTATTCATTGATGATATTTTAGTGTATTCCTGGAGCCGAGAGGAGCACGAACAGCACCTGCGGATCACACTGCAGACCTTGAGGGAGCACCAGCTTTT
Source organism: Agapanthus africanus (assembly GCA_030015575.1). NCBI lineage: Eukaryota > Viridiplantae > Streptophyta > Magnoliopsida > Asparagales > Amaryllidaceae > Agapanthus > Agapanthus africanus. The sequence goes on from CM057343.1 coordinate 77,907,904, forward strand.
CGCAAAATTCTCCAAGTGCGCATTCTGGCTTGACAGCGTAGACTTCTTGGGTCACGTGATTACACGAGATGGTATATGTGTGGACCCGAAGATGATCGAGACCGTTCAGAGCTGGCCTAGACCCGCATCAGTTACGGAGATCCGCAACTTTCTAGGACTGGCCGGCTACTACAGGCGATTTGTACAGGATTTCTCCCGTATTGCGGCACCTTTGACCGGGTTGACCCGGAAAGGAGTTCCTTTCGATTGGACAGAGGAGTACGAGCATAGCTTTCAGCAGCTACAGACTTGTTCGACTACGGCGCCGGTGTTATCATTGCCTTCAGGATTAGGCGGATTTGTGGTCTATTGTGATGCTTCTCGAGTGGGGCTAGGGTGCGTATTGATGCAGCATGATAGGGTGATCACGTATGCTTCACGGCAGTTGAAGAAACATGAATAAAACTACCCCACTCACGATTTGGAGATGGCTGCAGTGGTCTTTGCACTAAAGATCTGGCGACATTACCTATACGGCGAGTCGTGCCAGATATTCACTAATCACAAGAGTTTAATGTATATATTTCAGCAGCGAGACCTGAATCTCCGACAGCGCCGTTGGATGGAACTAGTGAAGTACTACGATTGCGAGATCTTGTATCACCCGGGCAAGGCGAATGTAGTGGCGGATGCTTTGAGCAGTAGGCCAGGGGGTAGTCTATCTTGTTTGAGCGCAGTGCATAGGCAGTCGTCGGCAGATTGGCAGATATTATGCGATAGCCGAGTGCAATTCAAGTTCACGCCAATTGGGGGACAGCTTGCGCATGTTCATGGACACCCACAGTTGCTTGACCGTATACATGAGGCACAGTACAGTGATGACCGTTATTTAGAGATCATAGCACAGATTGGACATGGCAGATTTTCCAAGTTCGTGATCGATGATCAGGGGATACTGCGATTTGGGACTAGACTGTACGTACCACATGCTGAGGGATTGCGGCGTGAGATCCTTGAGGAGGCACATCGATCGGTGTGCAGTGTTCATCTGGGTTCCACCAAGATGTACCATGATATGAGAGATGTTTACTGGTGGGACGGAATGAAGAGGGACATCGCAAACTTCATGTCGAGATGCCAGACTTGTCAGCAAGTCAAGGCCGAGCACCAGAGGCCAGCGGGAGAGCTACAACCGTTACCCATTCCGGAGTGGAAATGGGAGCGGATTTTGATGGATTTCGTCGTGGGTCCACCCAGCACTAGGCGGGGGTATGACTCCATTTAGGTGATCGTGGATTGTTTGACGAAAGCGGCTCACTTCCTGCCGGTGAATACGACTTTCGGATTTGCTCAGTATGCCCATATTTACATCGACGAGATTGTACGACTGCATAGAGTCCTGACACGTATCGTGTTCGACCGAGGCACCCAGTTTACCAGCCGACTATGGCAGAGGATTCAGGAGGCTTTGGGCACCCGCTTGAGTTTCAGCACAACATTTCATCTGCAGACCGACGGCCAGTCAGAGCGGACTATTCAGGCTCTCAAGGATATGCTCCGAGCGTGCGTTCTAGACTTTGGTGTAGCTGGGATCATCATTTACCCTTGGTGGAGTTCTCCTATAACAATAGTTTCCAGGATACTATTCAAATGGCACCCTTTGAGGCCTTGTATGGGAGGAGATGTAGATCGCCTGTCTTTTGGACAGAGCTCAGTGAGAGCAGTATTTTGGGGCCACAGATCGTACAGGAGACGACCGAGAAGATACAGCTGATTCGAGACAGGATGAGGACAGCTCAGAGCAGGTAGAAATTGTATGCTGACAGATGCCGCCGCAGATTAGAGTTCGCAGTTGGCGATCACGTTTTTCTGAGGGTCTTTCCGATGAAAGGAGTGATGAGGTTTGGACGCAAGGGGAAGCTTAGCCCCAGATTCATAGGTCCCTTCGAGATCCTCGAGCGTGTGGGCGCAGTCACATATCGTTTGGCTCTTCCACCCGACTTCCCAGATGTTCACCCCGTATTCTACGTGTCGATACTTCGCAGATACCTACATGACCCTTCTCACATGATTCGGCATCAGACCGTTCAGCATGAGCGCGATCTTTCGTTCACCGAGCAGCCAGTCGTGATATTGGACCGGCAGGTGAAGAAACTTCGATCGAAGGTCTTGCCATCTGTGAAGGTGCTTTGGCGCAGCCCGAATGGTGAAGAGATCACTTGGGAGGTCGAGGGCGAGATGCGGAAGAAATTCCCTCATCTCTTTGAAGGTATGCGTAGCTTAATATTTTTAAATTCGAGGACGAATTTCTTTAAGGGGGGAAGATTGTAACACCTTAGGATGTGTTTAGTGGCTAATTATACTTTAATATATGGTTTTTAATAAAAAGTTTACCAAATTGATTTTCAAGTATTTTATCAAATTTAATGAATATTTTATTAGAATTTTCCTAGGCTTGCACACACTTGTGCATGTAAACCAGGGTTAAAATGGGGTTAAACCATGATTAGCAACCATGATGGGTTAAACCATTGGAATTAAGTGTTTGGGCTTTAATTAAGTTTGTTTGTTTTTTTTAAAAAAATGGAAAATGATTTGAATTTGGTTGACTTGGAGAGAGAATGGGCATGATGGCCTTGCCATGCCTTCATTTAATGAAGAGAGAGAGAGAGAGGGGTTGACTCTTCTAAGCTCTCATTCCTTTTCTTTTTGTTAACTCTTTTCTCACAACTCTCTCACTCTCACTCATACACACACACACACACACACACTCATTCTTCATAGCAGCAGCAACAGAAGCAGCAGCAGTAGAAGCATCAGCGGCAGCACCAGAAGCAACAGCATCAGCACAAGCAGCAACAACAGCAGCCTCAAGCAGCAGCAACATGCATTAGCAGCAGCAGCACCCCAGCAGCAGCAGCAGCACTTCTTCTTCTTCTTCTTCCCCTCCTTCTCCTGCTTCCTAGGGTCTATTGGGGTATAATTCTTAAATTCAATTCCCTTTTTTCAGCTTATGTGTAGAAGTAGCATCGGTTAGTGATAAAAGTGAGTTTTTGTGCTAAATATGGTGAATTGTGTGGACTTTTGGTTAGGAGATGATTTTGGTGGTTATATTAACTCAGTTAAGTGTTATTATGGCCACTTAAACCTAGATAAACCCTAGATTTCACCAAAATACCCTAGGTTTCATTTTGTGCAAAATATAACGTTTTTAAGCCAAAGTTAGCCTTTCTATGATTTGCTTTAGACCCGGTGGTTTCAGATAAAATCTGAGTTAACTGTAGCCTACTTTTTAGACCCTGATCACACCACCAGAGAACGAGACCCCCTACCGAACTTTTGTCGCCAGTTTATTCATTCTGGCTGCAATTTGCGGCCAGACAGGGGACTTAGGGGTTACGGTTTTGGCTAGAGAAGTCTGCTATATTTTTAGGGTCTGTGGTATGTGCAATTTTTTAAGTTTTCACCTGAGTTAGAACCTGTAACTATATATCGTTTTTCTAACACGTTTTGTTTGCGCGACACGTGCGATACGTGAGTGGGTTCTGTGGTTGCTGCGTATCGCAACGTGTCGGGATAGTTTTAGACGCGTATACACACGATTTAGCGTATCGTACACACGCGCGTTTAGTTCGTGACGCGAGTTTCTCGTTTGATTTCGATATCGCGTTTTGCAAGATATTTTGCTTATATATGGATTCCTTGTGTAATTCCAGGTTCACGGGCGGGTACGTCGGACGTCGCAAAGAAGGGGAAGCAAGTGGCCGGCTACACTTAGCACGCGACCAGGTGAGTAGATTTAACATCTACGGGGAAATTGTAAGTGCACGACAGCGCCCCGGCCGTCTGTACGAGGCCAAAATGTGGAATACAAAACTTTTCTATAAACTAGAACCGGCGCTACCACGGACTTTTAAAACCCGGATCGGGCCATTAACCTACTCCTAGCAAACTAGAGAAGGGGTAGAGAGATATACCGAGCGATCCGTGTCCTTCGGTCTTCTCGTCGTCGTCCCGATCTTCCCGCGGAATCTCCGGTCTTCATCTCCTCGTCGGAAGGGCACCACATCGTCGGGTTCTTTTACGGGCTCCCACCTCTGGACCGAGGCAACTCGAGAACGAAGTTGGCGAGTCGACGTGTCCAAGAATGCTGTAGGCTGAGTGTAGAAAGGTTTTGTCTCATGGGGTTACTAGAAGTTGCCATTTGTAATGGAGGTGAAGTGATAAGCTTTTGAGATGAACCAAAAGGATTTTGTGCAAGCAAATGAACAATTTCCCACACCAAAAAAATTGGGACAGACCCCTTAGAAGTGGCCGTCCCCTTAGACCAAGAGAGGAGAGAGAGGTCCAATAATGCAAGGAAGAAGAATGATGATCATCATCAACAAAGTCACCCTTTTCCTAATCATATCCCATCACAACAAAGTCTCCTCCTCATCAATCATCACATCTCAAAAGTCAAGTCATGATGAATAAAAACAAGTCAAAGGATGGTAGAACAACCATGGAACAACTACTTGCAAATAACACCCTCCACTAATCAAATTTGCACATTTGCAAATAAGCCCTCCTCCACCAATTTTCAGCCAAGGAAAAAAACAAAGGAAAATGGCCGAAACGGAATGCAAACTGGCAACTTCAAAAAACCGATTCCGTAATAAATTACAGGAAAACCCTGCGACTGTATATACATACCCGCATTTGTATTCCGACCGAATACAAATGCAAAGAGACAAAATCTACACTGTACAATACTAGGATCCGGCTTAAACCAAAGCCCATTAGTATTATCTGTCCGATCATGATCCGTGCAATACCGCACGTATATGATCGAACCCTGCCATATCTCCATACGGCCTCTACAGCGTTTAACCCGAAACTTGAGAAACGGTCTGTGGGGGACTCTAAAAACTCGTCAATAGTTTGGCTGTGGATTTAACCACTAGCACGTCAGAGGTATTAGTCATACGTGACGGGCTACCGGCTATTGACCAAAAGGGACGTCGATAAGCGAACTCATCCTGACACCTTACTGAGCTTGTCAGTGACAATATCCGTACAGTCCGGTCCGTTCGTCTATGAGCATCGCATGGCGGGCCTAGGGGGTTGGTAAAAGTCAGACCCCGAAAAGCGGTACAAGTCGTGTCGGAGTGTAGCCCAGAACACCCTGAGATACTACTGGAATACCTACCAGTAAATCTCCTGCCTTGGCCAAGGACTTCGTGTAATGGCTCTCCTAGACACAGCGCGACCTCACCCCCAATACCGGGAGAGACGAACCCCTGCAGATCCGCTCACTTCCTCCATGTTGCTCGGGACTGTACCCAACTAAAACCTGTTTGCACGACTCCTTTGAGCCGTGGTAGGGTAGTAATCAAAGTACAGTGGGAATTCACACGAGATAAATGACGATCTCAGGTCGATGAACTAACCTGTACACATGTCACCAGGGAACTGCTATATGACGTCTGGTATAAGACCAACTAGTATGTTCCCGGCGATTCCTGTCCGGTGTACTCATAACCCAATGAGCACCTGTATACATCTTAGGTGAACCAACTGACACCAGTGGCTTGTGAGACTGGCCACCGCCCCTCGTTGGGGTCTCGACTGTATGCACTAGTTTACTCTGGAGTATCGATGCCCTGTCTCGAAACTCCCACAACTAGGGACCTTTTAAGGATGTGCTTATAGACCCCAGCCCCCACGTATATGATCGCCATCATACTGCTGGTAGTCAAGTAAGAATCCTAAGGGCTCTATCAACGCGCAATAGTGGCATGTAAGGTCACCTAAAGCAGTGCACGATGATAAAGATAAACCAGATAGCATACTATCATCTTGAGTAAGACTGTTCTAACGGTATAGGTCCTCCCTCAATCATTGGAATCACGTGCCTGTGATCCAATAATTGACTCTGAGGGCATTATCTCCAACAATCTCCCACTTGAACTCAAGGCTAATTATTGCGATGTCGCATAATCACAGCCCGTGTGATACCGAACACCCAACTCCTCTACTAATCAGTCTCACAAAACCCGTTTGCGAAACTAATACGTTCGAGGAATAGCCTCAGTGAGTGGATCCGCCCTAATGTTTCTTTCTATGTCTCTCTTTATCTCAAGTTTGCGGAGAAAACCATCTCCCGAAATGAGCAATACCTGTCTTAGAGTATGTCTGGATATCTGATGGGACCTAGTTCATAAATGAACTCCAAATCCAAACTTCTCAGACTGTATCATCAACTGAACTTAATCAGTATCCTGCGCCATGCCTCCCTCAGTATCCACCCGGACCACCTGTCCAAAATACCGCATCTCGTCGGATGGAAAACAATAACTCTGACAGCCACTCTGTCATCCAGGTCATCTTGGAAGCCTGGAATGATAACTGTCTCCCGAATGAGGCTCTCGTTATCATATCCCTAGAACATCCACTTATGTTCTAAAGCTGCTTCCGATCGTTTCTTCAGGATAGGATCAATATCAACTTATTGCAGCTTGTGCAAAAACAATATCTGGTGTGGTACTTGACATCTCATGATTGACTCAATTGTCTAAGCAAGTGATCTGCCAATCATGTACATCCTTCTCCCCTTTAGTCTGTAAGACATCTTTAGAGAGGGTGACTCCATCACCTGCAAGTACACCACCATGCCAGGAGTCGTCCATTCTAAAGCACCTCTAGAATGCTGTCTAAGTACCCTGATTGGGAAACTACCCAAATCTAGATCTAAAACCATAGATCCAGTAACCAGAATGTCTGTTATGAAATCCATTTCCTTTATGGAGAAACCACTGTGTGATGACCAAAGTATAACCGACCGTAGTAAAGGAATTTCACTTCCTACTCTGTGTATGTCATCCAAATACCAGGACATCACACGCTACTACCTTCTTAACAGATCCATCCCCTATTCTGATGAAGTCAAACCTAGGACTGTCACGTCAGAAATAGATAATCTATCTCCGCTATATCTGCTTTAGTCTATAAATAGACATAAGCCACTTGTCCACTATGCTTCCGCTGCTCCCACTGACTACGACAACCCTCTGGCAGAGTCATATAGACGTACACTTCTAAAGCTAGTTTAGAATGACGCTATACTCATCCACCTGTCGGGTCTTACAGTCTGGAACAAAAGCAATAGCAAGTCTGGGTAAACAAGAACCTCCCTGTCACCGTCTTTGAGCATACCGAAGTACCTCTCGAGTGTCTGAGGTTACCCACCATTTCCGTGGAGTGGCCAATGGAATGTCAAGTCAGATTGAATCTTTAGGTTCTTATCAAATTTTCAGTAATCGTTTGCGGTTCTGGAATCACTTCCAGTTCTACCATACTCCCACTACTGTTTTCTGAAAAAATCCATTTTTATTAAAACTATGGCGAGTCTAGAACAATATCACTATTGATCTTCCATATGGTAGAAAGTCAACCCTCTTCATAGCCCGGGTCAACCCACAAACAGTCATTACAGAAACGTGCCTTGAGTTATCCAGAGTCTGGTTTTAAGCATAAACTGGACAACTCCCCGTATCTTAACAATGTCAAGATATGAACTGTTATATATCCAATACAGAAACAGAGGCACTGATTTAATTGAACCAGATTCAAATCATGCAACTGTCTCCAGTGCATGTCAACTAAATGGAAAGAGGCCGATCAGTATTACTCAACTTAGGAGTGCTTCCAATTATGAGTAACATGAAAGAGAAACAAGTTTCTCAAAACCATTACTATCAACTGAATACCATACACAAGTATCTACATCTTCGATCACCTTGAAGAATACCGATACTTACAATACCTGGTTCTCTACTTTACTCTTATACCTATAACTTCTCAAAGCTCAGACCTTGTTTTCTACGAAACACTTGTCTAAGAACTAGAGAAGTCATAAGTAAACCGAATATAGTACGAGGACCAACCCCTCTGTCCTAATGGACACTGGACAATATACAATACTCTGTACAAGTCCCTTGAGTCTAATAACTCATTTCCTGTGTGTCGTAGGTCGAAAACTGTACTTATGGTTAAGAAGAATTACACCGATGTTCAATACTCCTTACCTAACCATCCGCTGATATAGGTAAATGTCATAGACATAATTTCAAAAAGATATATCTCACTCTATAAAAATAGACGTACAGATATATCAATTTGAAATTGGTGCATAACAGCGGATATTCAAAACCAAATATTTGCTGTCCGGCAAACAACCTAGGTGACTTCCTCAAATATCACCGATTACAACGAATCACGATATAATGAGGATGATCACCCAATTCCCAATAACTTACTCCCACTCATCATCTGTAAAACCATACAGATGTGAGAATCAAACCTGGTAAATACATACCCTGGAGCAAGTGTCTAATTGGGAAATCAGTTTTCCTTTAACAGTACACAGTGAAAATGAAACATTGAAATGTTTCGTAGGGGTATCCTGGTATTCCTAGTAATGCCTCTTCCATTATCAGATTCACAACTGTAACCGTATATTTCTTTGCCATCTCTCCAAATCCTTTCTTATGTCTTTAGTCATTACCTTCTGCACACCTCTTTAGGCCAAATGGTTTTCTTCCTTCCCTACCGTTCGGCACCGGCCTATGGTTTGGAAGAAGACTATCCAATAAGCATAATGGGTGTACTGTCCTAATCCTTGGAGCACTCGCAATGAGAGAGAATGTGAAGATAAAAGACAACCGAATAAACCTTATTCCTGTTTCTCCTGAACTAGAATCCATCCCCGAACTGGAACAAGTTCTTTTCGAGTTCGTATATAACCATATGATGGAGTATCTAATAAACTGTGAATATTCGTAGTGATACGGAGTGTTCTGGAGAAATACAAAGGTGAAGTGGGAGTGGCAATGAAATACTTGGTTTGGTCGTGAATAGCAGTCGCAATTTACTTTGCCCTCCTTCTAATCCCTTTATTTGTCTTAACTTAATACCTTCTGTACACCACACTTAGGCTAATCAGCTTTCTTCATTCCCTACCGTTCGGCACCAACCTAAGGTTTGGAAGAAGACTATCCAATAGGCGTAACGGGTGTACTATCCCCTAATCCAAGGAGTACTCGCAACCTGAGAGAAGGTAAAAGGAAAAGACAACTGAATAGTCCTATTCATTTTCTCCAGAACCGGAAACCATCCTCGAATAAATTCCTTCGAGTTCGTATATAACCATACGATGGTTTTATCCAATGGAAGTGGATGTTCGTACTAATACGGGGTGATCTGGAGAAAATGGTAAAAGTAGGAGTGGCAATGAGGTATGCAACTCTGACAATCCAAAAGCCAGTGTTTAAGAAGGTTCAGTTAATTTTGGTCACTGAGTCACAGTCTTAGGGTCGGGTCATGGTCGCTGCCAAAGAGAGAGAGAAAAGAAACACTCAGCGTGCACTCTAACCTAGATCAGAATGGTTATCACTTTATCTAATCAGGAAACCTCCCACTGTAACATCAAATTCTCCTCTAAACCTGAAAGAAGAATTAGTCGGGATCACCCGAGGAGTAAACCAACTCATCAGTGGGAATCGGGATCCAACTATCATCGCATGCTAACGTGATGGAATCCACTCACGCTATCACATTCCAGAAGGTATGCGCATATCTGGCAAGTTTCAGTTTCTTTAGAAACTCCCGATGTGATTTTTACCCCATGCTCTTATGACCTTGATTTTGGCTAACAAATCATAAGTCACATGTCAAGTTCTACCTGTAATTCTCCAGGTTAATTTGAACCCACCCGTATCTACCTTTGACTTTGGCCAACAAGGCAGTACGACTGTCCCAAACTAACGCATCTATCTATGCTGCATATGAATATCCAATAGCTACCAATCACTGTGCCTTGACTTTGGCCAATAAACACAGCTTGAATACTATTGACTATCCATATGAAACGACGGAGGGCTACGAATGGTTTTGGCGAAAAACCTTTAACGTAATGAACTTGATATTGTTGAAGGAACCGGATAGCTTTATAAAAATATAGTGACGAAAACCTTTGCTAAAGAGGTCACTCCCGGTGAAGGGATCTCGGCTCTTTCCCTATAGAATGAGGTGCCGGATATTCCAACTGAATACCACGATGCAAAGAAAAATTAATCGACTATAGTGAAGTTATTGCCCTGACGCAAACTTCTGTCCAAGGGGTCACTCCCGATGAAGGGATCTCGGCCCTTGCCTCGTCGACTGAGGTGCTGGATATTCATAACCGAATACCACTGTGCAAAACAAAAGAGAACGTCCTTGCAATAACAGCTTTTTTTGAAAAATGTTCCAACAACATCAGATTAGGTTTGTTTAGCTTGCATTGATCCGAATCAATGCAGTCCCATAAATTGATCACACCAATAAAGAACGAAAATAATGATGTACGTATATGCCATCCGCATTCGCCACTGGGTCCCGTCATTACCCGTTATGTTACTTAACTAACGACAGAGCGGGGACTGGACTAGCACGGATGCAAAACATATACAACATCTACTAGTATATATATCAATATATAATATTCGCTCAAGGCGTGATAAAATGCAACATCACAGAAATGTAATAAGCATCACAGAACAATACAGATATCTGGGATCCCCGGATTTCATAGAGCCGCTACTGAAACCCGACGTTCCCCTGGTCGTGTGGATAGCATGTGCAATGAAATCCTAGACCCCTACGGGCGCGGCAAGTTACCCGCCAAAACCTGAAGCGAGGCAGCCCCCTTCAACAACGTGAATGGACCACCCAGCACTTCACGGAATCCGGTAACTTGAGCACCCCTCCTTGGGTCAACCTATACCCCTACGAGTGCGGCGAATAGCCCGCCAATTCTAGAGTGAAGCCCCCTCCGTCTCAAAGCCATGAGATGCGGTCGTTGCCCTCTAGAATCCGGCTATCCGTGCACCCTTCCACGGGGTAATCCTAGTACAGAAAGTAAAATATACATACAACGGGTACATCGACCTCAGCCCGGTCGTACCCTAAAAGAATAATATACAAACAGGCAGTAACGGCAGTGCACATGTCGGACGCTCGCCCCGCAATATCAAATATACATAATAAACCAAACTGTACTACCATTGCATCAGGCTATCCACCACGATAATCCGCAACATCACAGCACAACACAGAACATCAACGTGAATGTCACGTTCGCAAATCCGTCTAAAAGGGCTATAGCAGTTAGACAGGATTTACCGATCAAGTGACATTCACGGTCGCAGATATAATGTAAATACTGAGAACTAACATGTTTAAAATTTTCGATTGACTAAATTTCCCGAAGTGGGCCCCAAGCATTACTGTAGCACTCAAAGAAAATCTAGGCCCAAAAAGAATATACCAGAAACCCTATTTCCATGTCAAACTTCCACTGTGGAAATTTGGTGCAGTTTGGCCACAGAACGGTGGCGGATCCGCGGCCAAAACATGGTTTTGGCCACTAATCCGCCGCGCTACAGTAATATCAGCCGACCAAATTTTCACAGAATGCTTATAAAATCCTGCACGTATTTTTGCAATGTACCAAATAATTTTTTGAGCACAGCAAAAATTCGACAGAAACCTGAACTTGAAAATGGGTTTTTGGAAAATCCGTTAGATCGAACTTGTAAACACGTTAGAGCAAGCTAGACTAGGTTAATGGCATGGTTCTGATACCAGTGTAAGTGCACGGCAGCGCCCCGGCCGTCTGTACGAAGCCAAAATGCGGAATACAAAACTTTTCTATAAACTAGAACCGGCGCTACCGCGGACTTTTAAAACCCGGATCGGGCCATTAACCTACTCCTAGCAAACTAGAGAAGGGGTAGAGAGATATACCGAGCGATCCGTGTTCTTCGGTCTTCTCGTCGTCGTCCCGATCTCCCCACGGAATCTCCGGTCTTCATCTCCTCGTCGGAAGGGCACCACATCGCCGGGTTCTTTTGCGGGCTCCCACTTCTGGACCGAGGCAACTTGGGAACGAAGTTGGCGAGTCGACGTGTCCAAGAATGCTGTAGGCTAAGTGTAGAAAGGTTTTGTCTCATGGGGTTACTAGAAGTTGCCATTTTGAATGGAGGTGAAGTGATAAGCTTTTGAGATGAAGCAAAAGGATTTTGTGCAAGAAAATGAACAATTTCCCACACCAAAAAAATTGGGACAGCCCCCTTAGAAGTGGCCGGCCCCTTAGACCAAGAGAGGAGAGAGGGGTCCAATAATGCAAGGAAGAAGAATGATGATCATCATCAAGAAAGTCATACCCTTCCTAATCATATCCCATCACAACAAAGTCTCCTCCTCATCAATCATCACATCTCAAAAGTCAAGTCATGATGAATAAAAACAAGTCAAAGGATGGGAGAACAACCATGGAACAACCACTTGCAAATAACACCCTCCACTAATCAAATTTGCACATTTGCAAATAAGCCCTCCTCCACCAATTTTCAGTCAAGGATAGAAACAATGGAAAATGGCCGAAACGGAATGCAAACTGGCAACTTCAAAAAACCAATCTCGAAATAAATTACAGGAAAACCCCGCGACTGTATATACATACCCGTATTTGTATTCCGACCGAATACAAATGCAAAGAGACAAAATCTACACTGTACAATACTAGGATCCGGCTTAAACCAAAGCCTGCTAGTATTATCCGTCCGATCATGATCCGTGCAATACCGCACGTATATGATCGAACCCTACCATATCTTCATACGGCCTCTACAGCGTTTCGCCCGAAACTTGAGAAACAGTCTGTGGGGGACTCTAAAGACTCGTCAATACTTTGGCTGTGGATTTAACCACTAGCACGTCAGAGGTATTAGCCATACGTGACGGCCTACCAGCTATTGACCAAAAGGGACGTCGATGAGCGAACTCATCCTGACACCCTACTGAGCCTGTTAGTGATAATATCCGTACAGTCCGGTCCGTTCTTCTATGAGCATCGCATGGCTGGCCTAGGGGGTTGGTAAAAGTCAGACCCCCAAAAGCGGTACAAGTCGTGTCGGAGTGTAGTCCAGAACACCCTGAGATACTACTGGAATACCTACCAGTAAATCTTCTGCCTTGGCCAAGGACTTCGTGTAATGGCTCTCCTAGACACAGCGTGACCTCACCCCCAATACCGGGAGAGACGAACCCCTGCAGATCCGCTCACTGCCTCCACATGGCTCGGGACTGTACCCAACTAAAACCTATTTGCACGACTCCTTTGAGCCGTGGTAGGGTAGTAATCAAAGTACAGTGGGAACTCACACGAGACAAATGACGATCTCAGGTCGATGAACTAACCTGTACACATGTCACCAGGGAACTGCTATCTGACGTCTGGTATAAGACCAACTAGCATGTTCCCGGCGAGTCATGTCCGGTGTACTCATAACCCAATGAGCACCTATATACATCTTAGGTGAACCAACTGACACCAGTGGCTTGTGAGACCGGCCACCGCCCCTCTTCGGGGTCTCGACTGTATACACTAGTCTACTTTGGAGTATCGATGCCATGTCTCGAAACTCCCACGACTAGGGACCTTTTAAGGATGTGCTTATAGACCCATCTCCTACGTATATGATCGCCATCATACTGCTGGTAGTCAAGAAAGAATCCTAAGGGCTCTATCAACGCGCAATAGTGGCCTATAAGGTCACCTAAAACAGTACACGATGATAAAGATAAACCAGATAGCATACTATCATCTTGAGTAAGACTGTTCTATCGGTATAGGTCCTCCCTTAATCATTGCAATCACGTGTCTGTGATCCAATAATTGACTCTGAGGGCACTATCTCCAACAGAAATCGCCCGTATGGCGTTAAGCGTCAGGGCGTAATAGGATATTTTAGGTTTATGTGTTCATATATATATATATATATATATATATATATATATATATATATATATATATATATATATATATACACACTATAGTAGCATACCTTCTTATTGCATATAGAATTGGTAGTATATAACACTGCACTGTCACTAACGGTTAAAGCTGCACGAGCACTATTTGTATGTTACACTCACACCGTTAGTGATTTCCATGACACTTGCACTATAGGATTGCTATGAATTACATATCGTTTTGATTGCCGCATCATTGATGATTGTCATGACTTGTCACATATTCACATATTATTAGATATATCACTACTTGCGCATATGCACACTGCATATTCACGTTAGCGCATACCTTCATTGATATATCCATATTTGTGCACATATACATCGTATATCCATATTAGTGCACATGTACAATGCTACACTCACATTGCGTACATATCCATTCGCACATATATGTTACATACATGGGTGATATTGACATGATTTAAAAACAAAGGGACCGCACGAGACATTTTCAAAACTGGATCCTTTTTAAAAGAGCGGTTTTCCTTTTCTTTTACTCTTAGTTCCATACGACACATTGCATGGATTTATGTTAGTTATATGTATGCCCTAGAGGCCATTACTGTGCATATGATGTATATTGTAATGGATGCTTGGACATATATAGGGAGGACTTTCTTGCTCGACATGATGGTACGCTATCTGGTTGCTCTTTATCTTAACATGTAATCTGATTATCTCTATGTTACATGTTGATAAAGCCCTTAGGATATGTACTCGACTACTAGGACTATGATGATATCATACTAGTGGGGCCACGGTAGTCGACGAGTACATCCTATAACTGTTCCTAGTCGAGGGTGTATCGAGACAGGGCATCGATGCACCTGAGTAGACTAGCGTATACGCATCTTGACCCATATGATGGGCGATGGATGATCCCATATCCATCGGTGTTTGACATCAAGGATGGTGTACGGGTGCTCAGTAGAGACTGGGTACGCTGGACGGACTCGCCGAGAACTCCCAGATGGTATTATACCTCACTTCAGATGGCAGTTCTCTGGTGACACTGGTACAGGTTAGTCTGTAGACCCGAGATCGTCATAGAGTCTTGTGTGATTCCCACTGTGCTTTGATTTCCATCATACCACGTCCAAGAGGGCGTGCAAAAAGGTGGCTTTTTGGTACAGTCCCGAATCACATGGAGGCATTGAGCGATAGGAGGGGATTCGTCTCTCCCGGTATATGGAGTTGATGTTGTGCTGTGTTCGATTGGATATAACTGGAAATCCCTGGCCAGGGTTGCTGAGATTTACTGATAAGTGTTATCAGTAGTTTCCCGAACTGTTATAGACCTCATATCGACACGACTTATCGAGCTACTGGGGTCTCACGTTTACCACCCCGCGACATATCTGACGAAGAGACCGGATTGTACGGGAGTGTTACTGATTGGATTCGCAGGAGAATGTACAGGCTTGCTTGTTGATCTTCTGATCGCTCAATACCTGGGTGGCTATTACGTTTAGCTGACCGCTTGCAGCTTGTGGGTGTTTGATATGATCATCACCTACTGCCGGCGTATTGACGATTCTTTAGAGTCTTACACAGAGGTTTCTTGACTCAGGCAAAACGGAGTAGGAGCACATATGTGATATGTGCATGACCGAGGATAATGCGATATGAGATACCGTATTATATTCTCGCGATATTTTGAGA
The DNA here is from genome assembly GCA_030015575.1 of Agapanthus africanus. Lineage (NCBI taxonomy): Eukaryota > Viridiplantae > Streptophyta > Magnoliopsida > Asparagales > Amaryllidaceae > Agapanthus > Agapanthus africanus. The sequence goes on from CM057343.1 coordinate 77,923,447, forward strand.
TGAGCCGGGTCATCGGATCAAGTGTTGATTCGATGAATCGGTACATGATATATTAGTCGGTTATATTCGATATAGCCGGATTGTCGGATCAAGTGTTGATTCGATAATTTAATGTATAATTATATATATGATATATTGCATTACATTATCTAATATTGGCTCGCTTTATTGATTCATTTTCTCACCGGATAATACATTGATATCTATGCGATATATGTTAATTGTATTATTTTCTTTTGTTACATTAAATATTGTATATGTGATATATAATATTGTAACAAATTAGGATTACAAACGCAAAATGATTTGTTGAGTTAAACCTAGTTAGGGTTTGGATTAGGGTTAGCATTTGGGTTAGCTTTTTCATGAGCTTTCATGAAGCTTTGACCTTTTCTTTTCTCTTTGGTTTTTTGTGGAGTCATACTTAACCCAACCCAAACCCTTTACCTTTGGTTAACTCTCTACAATGGTTACCCTTATCATTATCAACCATGGTTGCATTTTTGATGATTAACTAATTTTCATTATTCATCACAAAAGGATTATTTCATTGTTCATCTTCTTCTTCCTCCTTGCAAAGCTTTCTAGTTTTGATTCTTGTGATGAAAATGGGTGAGATTATGAAAATAAAATAGATCTAAATTCCTACTTCATCATCCTAATCTATCCTAGCCATTTAGATTAGGGTGTTCACTTCATTTGAGAGTGAGAGCTTGTGTTTAAGAAACTTCAAGGTAGATCATCTTAATTATCGAAGATCGGAAGCAAGTTTGCATCATTCTCTTCGTTGAACCTCTCTAGAGTCCGGGTACATGATGATCGCAGCGAAGGGACCTCAACACGGAGCTTATGAAGCGAAGGAACGGACTACAAAGGTTGTAATCCCAAACTCTTAGATGTTAAAGTGTTTAACATGCTTTGTTTCGCCTAATCTCTAGTTTAAAGATCTTAGTTAGGGTTGTTCGGCACGTCTAAATTTTAAATCGGGCATGGTCGATGCCTTATAGACCCTTGTGAGAGTGCCTAGTAATCCTACAGTGGTATCAGAGCCAAGCTAGAGCTTTAGGCGAAGTCTAAACGAAATTTAAAGTCCGATCGAACTCCGAATACCCGTATAACCCTAGTTTTTGGAAATTTTTCAAAAATATTGATTTTTTCATATTAGAAATACTCAAAAAAATCAGCAGGGTATTTTAGGAATTACTGTGAAAAACGAGCATTTAATACCATTAAACAGCCGCGGAACCGCGGCAATGACACTGCTTGCGCGGCGGTTCCGCGGCCGTATAGTGGGCTTATTGTTTTATTTTTGCACAGTAAAATCCATATCTACTTCCTGATTCTTCTGGGAATTTTTAATTTATACTCAAGTGTTGTGTTTTCTGGGTTGTATTGGGAGCTCGTTGATTCGATCGGAAAGTATAACTTCGTTTAGTTTGTCCGGGTAATTTTTAGAACGTGTTAAAAAGTTCGAACGGATATCAATAACTCACTTTTTTCCCTGCCGGAAAATTTCAAAGTGTTGGATTTTTCCGTAGTTTAAGAACGTTCTAAGTCGTGCAAGTAACGCGGTGGACCCTCTAGAAGACAACAAACCTTAACTCGATTATGTGACCGTCTGAACCGTCTCTAAATCTTAGGGTTTGGGGCAGTACGGCGTGCCATATGTGAGGCGTTGGCTTGACCCTTCTACTGTTGGACCATTGGTACTGTGGCATGTGATGGATGTTTTTAAACTAATTTCATGTGTTGAGAACTATTTGGGAAATCTTGGGTGTTTGTTTATTCGATCGGAAAGCTTAACATTGTCTATTTATCTGGAATGTGATATAATATTTGGAATCCACAATTAGTTATGAGATAACTAATTTGAATGTTATAAATCTAGCAGTTCAGTCTCAATTGATCGGTTGCCATGGAATTTTGATGTGATCAAAAGTCCGTCGCAATCACGTAGCGTACGCGGATACTCGCCGGGTAAACTTAATAGACAACCATGCCCCAATAGCCCCGACCAAGTGACTGTAGGAGAACCCCGTCGCCAAAAGCATCCGTTCGGGTGCTCGCGGCAGCGATGTTCCGCCTTAGTGTACTTCGTCGATGGCATCCGGGGGTACGGCCGTCTACTAAAGTTTGCGATGAGCATTCAATCAGGATGTCGGGAATCTTGTTGAATTGCCCGACTTGATATTGAAAAGAGTTTTCGATAATGAGACTAAAATGCGGGGTTTATAATTGTTAGGCATGAGATGTCTAAGGAATTCATTTGGTTAGGTATGCGATGTCTAAGAAGGTTGCGGATTCCAACTGTTGTAGTTTTACACTTCCTTTTCTGCGACCGTAAGTGTAGTATGTAGTTGTATCGCCGGTTTTCGTTGCTATACATCAACGACAATCGGTGTATGCATACTTACTTACATGAGATATTATGTGTTGCTATGATATGATATATTGGATTGTCGTTTTCTGAATAGCCGGGGGTTTTATGTGAGATGAGAGTTTTCATTTTCATTCATGTAAAATTCATTTGTATGTAATATTCTTTTATTGGGGCACTTCCGGGATGAGGATGATGTCACCATTGTATATTATTTACTTTTCCGCATTAGGTAGACCCAAGGAGGGGAGCACAAGAAATCAGGTTCTAGGGTCCAGTGGGAGACCATCTCGAGGAGTCGAGACCGGGTCTCCTAACCCTATAATTGGCAGAGTTGCTTGCCGCTCTCGTAGGGGTCTAGGGATGTGGGTTTGGCTATTCATCATGACCATGGAATCCGCGTTTTATACAGGCTCGTATTTAAAACACGGACGTCCTAGTATATCCAATATTTCATATATGTTCTTCTGCTGCAATGTTCTGTGATGAGATCATATTACTGCCTGAGACGAATGTTTATATTATATATATAAGATATATATTATATATTGTTGATTTCGTTTCATATCTGATGCTTGTGTAGCATAATTAAAATGGGACTTCATTAATGAGATTAATGAAATAAAAGAAACCTAAGATATTGTAGAAACTTGTTTAAAAACTGGTAGCTCTAGTTCTTGCTTTGCATAGCAGTGTTTCTTGTAGAACATCCAGCACCTTATTCGATAAGGAAAGAGCCGAGATCCCTTCACTGGGAGTGACCTCTTTAGCGAAACTGGAAAATGCTGCATACTCGGTTTGTCTTTTGATTGCTTCTATAGTTTTTGCTTTGCATAGTGATATTTGTGAAATATCCTGCACCTTATTCGATGAGGAAAGAGCCGACGATCCCTTCACCGGGAGTGACCTCTTTAGCAATACTAGAAAAGCCTCAAAAACACTCCACTTAAAATCACTCGATTCTACAACGATATCAAGTTCTTTACGCAAAGGGTTTTCTTAAAAACCTGTCGTAGCCCTCCATCATTTCAGATAAGTAATAGTTAGTATTCGTGCTGCATTTGTTGACCTCTGTCAAGGCGTAGTGTGCGGTAGCTGATTAGTACTTATCTGTATAAGCATATGATGTGATTGATTTAGGGTAGTCGTGCGACCTTGTTGACCTCTGTCAAGGGTTGTGCGGGTGGGTTTACTTCAATCAGGAAATGACGGGTTGAACTTGACTAGCAGCCTATGGTTTGTTGACCTCTGTCAAGGTCATAGGACGCTTGGGGCAAAATATTATCGGGAATTTCAAGTGTTGAAATTTGCAATGAGATTGCATACCTTCTATGAGATGGTTGGATCCCGATACCCGCTGCGAGTAAGAGTTACTTCTGGGAGAGTTTTATACACTACAATTAGCCGATCAAGTAGGTGTCTAGAATGGTGTCAATGGGGTTACGCCCCTGGGAAAACGAGGTTTACTTTAATTAGGTCAGTGCGAAAGCACGGGGAACCTCCCTCAAAGTACTGGCACTAGCCTGGCTGAAAGATTGGCAAACTTGTATGGTGTAATTAATCCCAGCTAGTCTTTCCTTTTAGGGTTTGAAGGAAGATTTGACTAAAACAGTGGGAGACATCCTGATTAGATATATTAATAACCAATCTAATCTTGCAAGAGCATACGTTGAGTGTTTTCTTCTCTCTCTCCAGGTAGCGACTATATCACGCCTTAATCAAGATAATAATACGGATGTATTGACCGAACCCGCTTGTTATACTGAGCTGGGGAACGTTGGTCCCGCTCCAACTTATAATTGTTATAAGACAGCAGGAAATAGGGAATTACTAGAATTCCCGTGCCGCCCAAACGAAGAAAGTGCATGCTGATGCATCTTCTTCGGGTGTGTTCATTACACAGAACTGTTTCTTAATATCCTTTACGTCCTGGGTATTTGATACCCGATCAGGATCCCACATATGTAATTTGTTACATGGGCTACAGATAGGTAGAGGACTGAGAACGGGTGATAAGTTTCATGAGATAGAAACGGTGCAAGTGTTCCAGCCAAGTCTGTTGGTAGTTATCACCCTGTATTAGCAAATACATTGATTCTGAATGAATGTTATTAGATACCGAACTTGATATACAACATCATATCAGTCTCTTTATTAGTAAAGAAGGATATTATTTTGTATTGTTGGATAATGTTTTGAACATTTCCTATATCAAGAGTTGATCGGTTCATGCACGTTATCTAAAAGTATTGACGTTCTAAATCAAACTACAGTTCTTAATGTACAGAACACACACAAGAAGAAGAGTTCAGAAATGAATGCATCCTTCTTGAGGTATTGTAGACTAGGTCATATCAATGCGACCCGACTAGCTAAGTTACATTTAGATGCATATTTAAATATGTTTGAATTTACATCTTGTGAAACTTACCGGTCATGTCACAAAGATAAGATGACCACAGCTCTGTTTATTGGAAACAGAGAAAGGGTTAGTGAACTCTTGGGATTGATACATATTGATGTATGTAAGGTCCCCTGTCTACACATGCCAAGGCCGGTTCTTTGTACTTCATTACATTCTCTGATGATCTCTCAAGATTCAGACATATGTTCCTGTTGAAACACAAGTCCGAATCTTTTGAGATATTCACAGAATATAAGTTAGAAGTAGAGAACCAAAAATGGGTATAAGTATTATGTCCTTTGATGAGATCAAGGAGGAGAATACTTGAGCACGGAAATCCTGGACTATTCTAAAGGAGAATGAGATTCTCTCTCAGCATTACTCCTCCGTATACACCATAGCACGATGGTATATCGGGGCGGAGCAATTGCACCCTATGTGATATGGTGTGCTCTATGATGAGTACTACTGAGTTTCCTATTTTCTTTTTAGGAGTTATGCACTTGAGAAGTTGCATACCTATTGAATAGGGTTCAAATCAAATCAGTTGCCTACCACTTCATATGTGATATGGAAAGGGAAGAGCCCATATCTTAAGTTTGTTAAGATTTGGGGTTGTCCGGCCTATGTCTAAAAAGCAAAATCCGGACAAGCTCGAGGCAAAGTCAGATCTGTGGAAGTTTGTTGGATATCCCAAGCATACGCAAGGGAATATCTTCTACCTAACCGAGGACCAAAAATGTTTTGTTTCTCAGCATGCCACATTTGTGAAAGGGAATTTCTTGTGGAGAAATTAGTGGTCATGACGTAGAACTGGAAAGAGTTCCAGCTATACAAACTACAGCAAATGATTTGGTAGAACCAAAGGATTCAATAGTTTCCAACGAACCTCAGCCTCTCCGCCGATCTAGTAGGGTTCCTCACTCACCTGAGAGATACTTCGGTTTCTCTATGACAGTGGGAGCAAGGATTGCATCATGAGATGATGACCCAACTAGTTTCGAGCTGGCCATCAGGAGTGGGACTCTGTAAGAATGGCTGGATGCTTAGCGATCTGGGATGGAATCCTTATACACCAACAAAGTATAGACTTTGCTTGCTTTATCTGAAGGGTTAAATCCCCATCAGGAGCAAGTATATCCTGAGAAGATTACTTGGTGTACATGGAAAAGTTGAGACTTTCAAAGCTATGCTTAAGTCCATCCAGATCCTACTTACCACTGCTACATACCATGACTACGATATCTGGTGGTTGGGTGTCATGACTGCTTTTCTAAATGATGATTTAGAAGAGAGCTTCTATAAGTACACAGCCAGAGGGTTTCGTAGACAGAGGGAGCAGCGGAAACGTGCGCAAGATGTTTTATGTGATAAATCAGGCATCGCGGAGTTGGAACGTCTGTTTTGATGTGGTAGTCAAAGAGTTTGACTTCATCAAAATGGTAGATGAACCTTGTATATACAAAAAAGGAGTATGGAGTATGGTGGTGATCCTCGTAGAGTACGTGGATGACATACTCTTGATAGGGAAGGAGTTTCCTATGCTACGCTCGGTCAATCTCCGCTTATCACAAGGATTCTCCACATAGGATCAAGGTGATACCTCCTAAATCCTTGGTAATGGATCTCTGAGATAGATCTATTTGGATATTAGGATTCTCACTAGATGTAGTGAGATAATATCAATCGATCCTGGGGAGAATCACTGGAACAGTTCCAGGGTGATAAGGACGACTAAATGTCAGTCGCAGGCATTGTCTTTACCCTCAGTGGAGGGACGGTATGTTGGAAGAGTTCCAAGCAAGATACCGTGACTTACTAGACGATTAAAGGCAAGATATATCGTTACCAAGGATGCTACCAAAGAGGCAGTTTGGATATATATAAATTCATGAAATGAACTTCGTTCCAACCATTGTGTGACAGTGGAGTTTTGGCTTTGGCCTAGGAACGCCCGTACCATCAGAAATCCAGATATAATTTTTAGACAGTATCACTTGATCATGGAGATGGTTGATCTCCAGGGAGATCGAGGTTAGGAGAATAGAAACAGAGGACAACAGCGCAGATCCACTCAAAAAGGCCTTTTTCCCAGTAGAGACTTTTATGGGATGGTTGAGTATGAGATACTTCAACCACAGCTAATTGTTAGGTATGTGATACCACAACAGATGGCCCTAGTGCAAGTGGGAGATTGTTAGTTATATGTATTCCCTAGAGTCCATTACTGTGCATATGATGTATATTGTAATGGATACTTGGACATATATAGGGAGGACTTGCTTGCTCGACATGATAGTACGCTATCTGGTTGCTCTTTATCTTAACATGTAATCTGATTGTCTCTATGTTACATGTTGATAAATCCCTTAGGATATGTACTCGACTACTGGGACTATGATGAGATCATACTAGTGGGGCCATAGTAGTCGACGAGTACATCCTATAACTGTTCCTAGTCGTGGGTGTATCGAGACAGGGCATCGATGCACCAGAGTAGACTAGCGTATACGCATCTTGACCCATATGATGGGCGATGGATGATCCCATATCCATCGGTGTTTGACATCAAGGATGGTGTACGGGTGCTCAGTAGAGACTGGATACACTGGACGGACTCACCGAGAACTCCCAGATGGTATTATACCTCACGTTAGATGGCAGTTCTCTGGTGACACTGGTACAGGTTAGTCTGTAGACCCGAGATTGTCATAGAGTCTTGTGTGATTCCCACTGTGCTTTGATTTCCATCATACCACGTCCAAGAGGGTGTGCAAAAAGGTGGCTTTTGGGTACAGTCCCGAATCACATGGAGGCAATGAGCGATAGGAGGGGATTCGTCTCTCCCGGTATAGGGAGTTGATGTTGCGCTGTGTTCGATTGGCTATAACTGAAAATCCCTGGCCAGGGTTGCTGAGATTTACTGATAAGTGTTATCAGTAGTTTCTCGAACTGTTATAGACCTTATATCGACACGACTTATATAGCTACTGGGGTCTGACGTTTACCACCCCTAGGCGAGACATGCGACATATCTGACGAAGAGACCGGACTGTACGGGAGTGTTACTGATTGGATTCGCAGGAGAATGTACAGGCTTACTTGTTGATCTTCTGATCGCTCAATACCTGGGTGGCTATTACGTTTAGCTGACCGCTTGCAGCTTGTGGGTGTTTGATATGATCATCACCTACTGCTGGTGTTTTGACGATTCTTTAGAGTCCTACACAGAGGTTTCTTGACTCAGGCAAAACGGAGTATGAGCACATATGTGATATGTGCATGACCGAGGATAATGCGATATGAGATACTGTATTATATTCTCGCGATATTTTGAGATGAGCCAGGTCATCGGATCAAGTGTTGATTCGATGAATCGGTACATGATATATTAGTCGGTTATATTCGATATAGCCGGATTGTCGGATCAAGTGTTGATTCGATAATTTAATGTATAATTATATATATGATATATTGCATTACATTATCTAATATTGGCTCGCTTTATTGATTCATTTTCTCACCGGATAATACATTGATATATATGCCATATATGTTAATTGTATTATTTTCTTTTGTTACATTAAATATTGTATATGTGATATATAATATTGTAACAAGTTAGGATTACAAATGCAACATGATTTGTTGAGTTAAACCTAGTTAGGGTTTGGATTAGTGTTAGCATTTAGGTTAGCTTTTTCATGAGCTTTCATGAAGCTTTGACTTTTTCTTTTCTCTTTGGTTTTTTGTGGAGTCATAGTTAACCCAACCCAAACCCTTTACCTTAGGTTAACTCTTTACAATGGTTACCCTTATCATTATCAACCATGGTTGCATTTGTGATGATTAACTAATTTTCATTATTCATCACAAAAGGATTATTTCATTGTTTATCTTCTTCTTCCTCCTTGCAAAGCTTTCTAGCTTTGATTCTTGTGATGAAAATGGGTGAGATTATGAAAATAAAATAGAGCTAAATTCCTACTTTATCATCCTAATCTATCCTTGCCATTTTGATTAGGGTGTTCACTTTATTTGAGAGTGAGAGCTTGTGTTTAAGAAACTTCAAGGTAGATCATCTTAGTTATCGAAGATCGGAAGCAAGTTAGCATCATTCTTTTCGTGGAGCCTCTCTAGAGTCCGGATACATGATGATCACAGTGAAGGGACCTCAACACGGAGCTTATGAAGCGAAGGAACGGACTACAAAGGTTGTAATCCCAAACTCTTAGATGTTAAAGTGTTTAACATGCTTTGTTTCGCCTAATCTCTAGTTTAAAGATCTTGGTTAGGGTTGTTCGGCACGTCTAAATTTTAAATCGGGTATGGTTGATGCCTTATAGACCCTTGTGAGAGTGCCTAGTAACCCTACAATTTACGCATTGAGTTGGGATTTATGTGATTTCTGGATTCGGGAACCGGGGTATTATTTTAAGAAAATACGCACTGTTTTAAAAACCCGGTTTCCCTTGATATGATATTTCAGTGCGTCCACCATGCGTTTTCTCGGTTCTGAGACGTGTGACATGTGAACCCGAATCGAAGAGCTGGACGAGGCCGATTGCGGGTACATGGTGGACCCGGTATGGTACCCCGGGGCGAGAACGGATCGCTGTGAAGTAGGCGGTGAGCTTGACAGAGGGACTACTACCTACCGGTGATTGGTTGGACCTGGCGGTTATCCGGGGGATACCGACCAGAGTCGATAGACGGATACGGGACGACACGTACTGCCGGGACCGAGGGCCGATTCCGCAGACGGAGCCCGTGGGCCGATCCGGACTGACGGAGCCCGATACTTGAAGATTTACGTATCGATGCTGGACACGATTATTTTATGATATTTCGAGTGCCGATGTTGGGCACTCACGATTCTATGAGATTTACAGGATTTTATGGCCGATTAGAGTGACGGCGCCTGAGTTTTACTGGGATTTAGGTGCATTGATGGACACCGGTTATTTTTCCACGTTAACCTTCCGTGTAGATGATATTTTATCACATGCTCAACATTCATTATTTTATATCTCATCCTATAGTTATAGGTACTGATATAGTACTTTTGCATGATTATTGCATACCCTGCTCATCATATATATTGATGTTATTAAATTGCACCTGTTAGGCATGATTATTGTGTATCCAGTTCATCATATAAACATTATCTGCTGGCATATGTTAGAGTATCGCAGTACGTGCATACTCGCGATTACCTTTATATGTTATCTACTATTCACGAGTTGGCAACTCACCCCCGTTGTGCCACAGTGTTTGCAGGTTACCCCTCGGAGTAGTCGTGGCAGGCTGCTTTCTTGCATCTTTTGTTACAGATACCACCGCAGTTGGTACGTGAGCCCTTTTGCCGATAGGTGGGTTTTTGTGCGGTATCTGTTTATTTTTCCAGTTGTATACATCATTGTATCTAGTATTCTCCATCTACTACTTATGTATTGACTTAGAGACCAGTTGTGAGGACGATGTATATTATTTGTACTCTGGTGTCGAGCACGTTGTGAGCCGACTTTATTATGCAGTTTTATCTTTCATGATATTTGTTTTCACTTATATTGCTCATTTCTTCGCTTCGGCGTCGTATAGTATCATTGTGGTGATTGTTTCTGCCATCGGGCATGATTGCTCCCGGTTGGGATGCTTTATTCTTATTGTATATCATTTTACTCATATATTGTCTTGTACCCGATTTCGGGACTAGTTTTTACAAAGGAAATGCTGCCAAAATTTTTTAAGATAATAACTTGAACTTTGAAGAGTTTTACTAAATAACTTGAGGTTTTCTAAACGTTTTATCAAATTTTTCTATTTAAATGTTTTAACACTCAATACTTTTAATTGTTTTGATTTCTGGGTTTCGGCTTACTTAGTCGCGTTACGCCTGTAGACGTTACGTGGTTAAGTGCCGGTCACGGGCCGAACTTTGGGTCGTGACATACTCGACTGAGTTTTAGTACAGCTTTATATCCGTAGACCGATGGTCAGTCAGAGCGGACCATTCAGATTCTTGAGGATATGCTCCGAGCTTGCGTTCTAGATTTCGCTGGCAGTTGGGATCCCACTTTCCCTTAATAGAGTTTTTTTATAATAATAGCTTCCGGGAGGAGATTCAGATGGCACCCTTCGAGGCATTATATGGGAGGAGATGTTGATCGCCCATTTGTTTGACAGAGCTCGGTGAGAGCGGCATTTTGGGGCCACAGATTTTGCAGGAGACGACCGAAAAGATTCAGCTGATTTGGAATAGGATGAGAGCGGCCCAGAGTAGCAGAAATCTTATGCAGACCAACGTCGGCACAGACTTCAGTTCGTCGTTGTAGACCATGTTTTCTTGAAGGTTTCTTCGATGAAGGGCGTGTCGAGATTCGGAAAGAAAAGGAAAGCTTAGTTCAAGATATGTGTGTTCTTTGAGATTCTCAAGCGTGTCAACGCAGTTGCTTATCGTTTGGCTCTTCCACCCAGTTTCCCAGATATTCATCCCGTGTTTTATGTATTGATACTCCGCAAGTACCTTCATGACCCCTCTCGCATGATACAACATCAGACGATCCAGCTGGAGCGTGATTTTTCTTTCACCGAGCAGCCGATAGTCATTCTAGATCGGCGGGCGAAGGAACTGAGGTCCGAGGTCATACCGTCCGTATAGGTTCTTTGACGTGGCCCGAACGGCGAAAAGGGTCACGTAGGAAACTGAGGACGAGATGCGAAAGAAATATTCCCATCTCTTCGAGGGTACGCGTAGTTAAAATTTTAAATTCGGGGACCGAATTTCTTTAAGGGGGGAAGATTGTAACATTCTGAAAAATCGTTTAGGTGAAATTCCGATAATCGGTAAATAACTGGTGTTTTCCGTAAAAACCAAGATATAATTATTTTTCAGCATAGACTTAAATATACCTATTCTAGCTATGTAATGTCTAGTATTGATATTTTGTTGGTCGCTTATAAATTGTTAGTTTACTTAAATATTTTTCCTTAATTAATTATTTTAATATTATTTTAAGCTTTCACTAATAAATTTAATTGGTGTTAAATTACAAATTAGAATGGGTTAATACAAGTTTAGCGCACATGACAACATCATAACAAGTTTATTATGTGTTCTCTTTTCTACAGTTGTCTTCAAGGTTCTAGTTAATTCTAAAATGAAAATAAATAAGAATATAATAAACAATGAAGTATGGGCATGTGACTTGAGGCATGGGGTTTTCTTGACTTAGAAATTCTACACACTCACACACACAACCACACTTCCTTGATCTGGACAAACCCATTGCCAACAGCCCCCCTTCCCTCTCCATTCTATTTCACTTCTTCATTTCATCAACAAAAGAAAATAAAATGAAAAGAATAATGAGTGAAGGTATGGGTGTAATTAAGGAGGTATGTGAAGGGTCCCGGCAGCGTCCCGGCCATCGAAATGCGGCCAAAATGCGAAACAAAAATTTCTGAAACCGGCGCTACCGCTACCCGAATCCCGGATCGACCTTAAACCCAAAACTAGCATGCTATATAAGAGTTAGAAAGGTTATACCGAGCTGATCCAAGTCCTTCGGTCTTCATTCCAAGCTCCTAGCGATCCTTTGATGATGTTTGGTTGCCGGTCTTCCTCCATCTCCGATGATCCACCTGAGGGAAACGGCGCAAGCTCCAACCTCGACAAACGAGGTAACCGACGCTCCAAAGTCGCTAGCTATGGAGAGTAGGGGTGTATGAAAGTGTCACTACTATTTTCTCTCAACCATGAGTTCAATAAGAAACTCAAGAAGAAGAATGGAGGTGATGAAGCATTTGCATGAATAAAATGGTTAAGTGTTTTTGTTTGTGAATGAGAGAGTGAGGGAGTTTAATCAAGTGTGTCATCTAGCAAATGAAATGAGCCCCCTCCAAATAATGGCCGGCCCCCCTTCTCTCTCCTTCACAAAAAAAACATTTTCTTTTTCAATTAAAATATACACAACCATACCATGCACTATGCTTAACTCATGCCCATGCCTTTGCCTTGTCACCCTCCACCTCATCATTAAACAAAATGAATTTTCATAAATGAAAAGTCAAATAATGAGGTGGCAAAACTTCTACAAGCTATTCCGTATAAAATACGGAATACTTCCCAGTACATGTATTGAAATACATATACGCGTATTCATACAAAAATACGAATAGCCAAGAGAGAAAACGAATAGTGAGCAATAATACCAGAATACATATATACAAATACATATATCAATTATTAAATCAAAACCCAATTTAATAATCCGGCTTAATCCTAAGCCGCTAGTATTATCAACCGTCCAATTAAAGTCTGCGCAATAAAAGCACATATTTAATCGGACACCCGTATGTATCAACATACAACATGTATACCATATCGCATGAACCATGAAAACCCTCTGTGTGGGACTCTAAAAACTCGTCAATACGTTGGCAGTGGGTTTAACCACAAGCACGTCAGCGGCACTAGCTGTACGTAACGGCTACCCAGGTATTGAGCGAAATGGAGGCCGATGATCAAACTCATCCTGAACCCCAACTGAGCCTGTCAGTGACAATATCCGTACAGTCCGGTCTGTTCATCTAAGAGTATCGTATATCGAGTCTAGGGAGGTGGATGAAGTCAGACCCCCAACAACGCGATATTTAGTGTCGGTATGAAACCCATCACCACTTGAGAAACTATCGATCCTGGATCGATAATTCTTGTCCACCGTGGCCATGGATTTATGGTGATGGCCATCCGTACACAACGCGACATCAACCCCTAATACCGGGAGAGACGAATCCCCGACGATCCGATCACTGCCTCCATATGGCTCGGGACTGTACCCAACTAAAACCTGTTTGCACGACTCCTTTGAGCCATGGTAGGGAAGTAATCAAAGCACAGTGGGAACTCAAACGAGACAAATGACGACCTCAGGTCGACAGACTAACCTGTACACATGTCACCTGGGAACTGCTATCTGACAATAGGTATAATACCAACTAGCAGGTTCCCGGCGAGTCCGTCCAGTATACTCATAACCCAATGAGCACCTGTATACTATCTTAGGTAAACAAACTAACACCAATGGCTTGTGAGACCTGGCCACCGCCCCTTGTTGGGGTCTCAATCAGTATACACTAGTCTACACTGGAGTATCGATGCCCGATCTCGATACTCCAACGACTAGGGACATTTAAGGATGTGCTTATAGACCCCCAGCTCCCACGTATGTGATCACCATCACAATGCTGGCAGTCAAGCAAGAATCATATGGGCTCTATCAACATGTATATGATGATAAAGAAAAACCACATAGCATACTATCATCTTGAGTAAGACTGTTTCATTGTTATAGGTCCTGCCTCAATCATCATAATCACAAGTCTGCGACTATGATAATTGCCTTGAGGGCACTATAGCCAACAATATCCCACTTGCACTTAAGGCCAATTATTGCGATGTCGCATACTCACAGCCCGTGTGATACCGAATACTCAACTTCTCTACTAATCAGTTTCGCAAATCCTGTTTGCGAAAATGATTGCGTTCGAGAAATAGCCTCAGTGAGTGGATCCACTCCAATGTTTCTTTCTGTATCTCTCTTAATCTCAACTTCACGGAGAAAACTATCTCCCGAAATGAGCAATACTTGTCTTAGAATTTTTCTGGATATCTGATGGGACCCAGCTCACAAATGAACTCCAAATTCAGCAAACTACTTAGACTCTATCGTCCTCTGAATTTATTCAGTAACATGCGTCATGCCTTCCACAGCATCCGCTTGGACCATCTGTCCAACATACCGTCCCTCAAAAGAGGGAAAAACTATAACTCTGACAGAAACTCTGTCATCCAGGTCACCTTGGAAGCCTGAAATGATAATCGTCTCCCGAAGGAGGTTGCCTTAATCATTTCCCAAGAACATCCATTTATGTTCAATAACTGCTTCCCAATGTTTCTCCCGGATTGGATTAATATATCTGCTTATTGCATCTAGTGCAAAAGCAATATCTGTTGTGGTACTCGACATTTCATGATTAACTCAATTGCCTAAGCAAGTGATATGATAATCATGCAGATCCCTCTCCCCTTAAGTCTGTAAGACACCTTTAGAGAGGGTGACTCCATCACCTGCAGGTACACCACCATGCCAGGAGTCGTCCATTCTAAAATATCTTTAGAATAATGTCAAAGTACCCAAATTGGGATACATCCCAAATCTAGATCTAAAACCATAGATCTAGTAATCAGAAATCCTGATATTACATCGATATCCTGTGTGGAGAAACAACTTTGTGACAACCATAGTACAACCGATCGTAGTATAGGAATATCTCTTCCTATCAAGTGCATGTCATCCCAATACCTGGACATCACTCTCTACTACCTTCTTATCAGATCCATCTCCTATTCTGATGAGGTCAAATCCTATGAATGTCACATCAAAAATAGATGATCTATATCCGCTATACCTGCCTTAGTCTATAAATAGACACAAGCTACTTGCCCATTATGCTTCCGCTGCTCCCACTGACTACAACAACCCTCTGGCAGAGTCATATACACGTGCACTTCTAAAACTAGTTTAGAACGACACTATACTCATCCTCCTGCCGGGTCTTATAGTCTAGAATAGCAGCAATGGTAAGTCTGGGTAAACAAGAACCTCCCTGTCACCGTCACTGAGAAGACCGAAGTACCTCTCGGGTGCCTGAGGTTACCCACCAAATCTGCGGAGTGGCTAATGGAACGTTGAAACTAATTGAATCATTAGGTTCTATTAAATCATCAGTGATCGTTTGTGGTTCTGGAATCACTTCCAGTTCTACCATACTCCCACTTTGTTTTTCTGAAAAATCCATTTTACTAAAACTGTGGTGAGTCAAGAACAATAAAAATATTGATCTTCCTGATGGTAGAAAGTTAACCCTCGTCAAAGTCCGGGATAACCCACAAACAACCATCACTAAAACGTGCCTTGAGTTTATCCGGATTCTGGTTTTAAGCATCATCCGGAAAACTCCCTATACCTTAACATCGTTAAGATATAAATTGATTCTATATAAATCTAATATAGAAACAAAAGCACTAATTTAATTTGAACCAGATTCAAAAACATGCAGCTGTCTCCAGTGCATATTAATCAAATGGAAAGAGGACAATCAGCATTACTCATCTAGGAGTGCATCCATATATGAGTAACCCGAAAGAGAAGCAAGTTCTCAAAACCATTACTATCAATGGAATACCAAACACAAGTATCACATCTTCGACTTCCTCGAAGAATCCTGATACTTTCAGCAAATAGTTCTCTACTTTATTCTTATACCTATAACTTCTGAATATCTGGACCTTGCATTTCAACGAAATACATGTCCAGAACTGGAGAAGTCATAAGTAAATAGAATATGGTACGAGTACCAACCCCTTTGTCCTAATGGACACTGGACAACATACAAGCCTTTGTATAAGTCCCCTGAGTTCAATAACTCAAACCCTGTGCGTCGTAGGTTGAAAAACTGTACTATGCTTAAGAAGAATTACACCGCTGTTGAATGCACCTTACCTAATCACCAACTGATATAGGTAAATGTCATAGACACAATATCAAAAAGTTATATCTCACTTTATAAAATAAATGTACAGATATATCAGTTTGAAATTGGTGCATAACAACGGATATTCAAAACCAAATATTTGCCATCCGGCAAAATCCAGATGATTTCCTCAAATATCACCAATTACAACGAATTCCGATATAATAAGGATCTAATCACCCAATTCCCAATATCTTACTCCCACTCACCATCCGTAATAACATGCAGACGTGAGAAACTGATCTAGTAAATACATACCCTGGAGTTAGATTCTTATTGGGAAAACAGTTTTCAATTAACATTGCATAGTAAAACTGAAACATGAAAATGTTTCAAAAGGGGTAACTGGTATCCTCAGTAACGCCTCTTCCATTATCCTGATTCACGACAGTACCATATACTATACCTGCCCTCACTGCAACCCTCTTTATTATGTCTTTACTTATTACTTTCTGTACACCTTTTTTAGGCTAACTGGTTTTCTTCTTTCCCTACCCTTCGGCACCAGCCTAAGGTTTGGAAGAAGACTATCCAATAAGCGTAATAGGTGTACTCTCTTAATACTAGGAGCCCTCGCAATCTGGGAGAAGGTAAAGAGAAAATACATCTAAATAATCCTATCCAATCTCACCAGAACCAGAATCCATCCTCGAAAAAGTTCCTTCGAGTTCGTATATAACCATACAATAGATTTATCCAATGGAAGTGGATATCCGTAGTGATACGGAGTGTCCTAGAGAAAAGCAAAGTGGATGTAGGAGTGGCAGGGGTATACACGGTTTTTGTCGTGAATGATGGTGGTTGCAATTTCCTTTGCCATTATTCTAATCCCTTTATATGTCTTTACTTATTACCTTCTGTACACCACACTTAAGCTTAATTAGTTTTCTTCCTTCCTTACCGTTCGGCACCTGCCTATGGTTTGGAGAAAGACTATCCAATAAGCTCAATAGGTGTACCTTCTCCTAATCCTAGGAGCCCTCACAACCTGAGAGAAGGTAAAGAGAAAAGACAACCGAATAATCATATTCAATCTCTCCAAAACCAGAATCCATCCTCGAAAAAGTTCCTTCGAGTTGGTATGTAACTATACGATGGATTTATCCAATGGAAGTGGATGTTCGAAGTGATACGAGGTATTCTGGAGAAAAGCAAAGGTGATATAGAAGTGGTAATGATGTATGCGACACCGTGACATTCCAAAAGCCAAAGTGTTTTAAGAAGTTTCGGTTAACTTGGTTTCATGATTTTTAGTCAAAGGTCGGGTCATAGTCGCAGCCAGAGAGAGAGAGAAAAGAAACACTCAGCGTGCACTCTAACCTAGATCAGAATGGTTAATCATTTTATCTAATCAGGATGGCTCCCACTGTTTCTCGAATTCTTCTCCAAACCCAAAAAGAGAATTAGTCGGAATCACCCGAGGAGTAATCCTACTCATCAGTGGGAATCAGGATCCAACTATCATCGCATGATAACTTGATGGAAGCCACTCAAGTCACCACACTCCAGAAGGTATGTGCAAGCCTGGCAAGTTTTCTGTATGTTTGAAACTCCCGATATGATTTTTACCCCTAGGACCCAAGTGACCTTGACACAGTAAACAAATCAAAGAGTCCTAGTCAAGTTCAACCTGTCATTATCCAGGATTGCATTAAACCTACCCGTACGAGCCTTTGACACAGTCAACAAGGCCGCATGACTGTCCTAACCAATCGCATTAATATGCCACAAACAAGCACTACTTAGCTACCGCACACTGCGCCTTGACACAGTCAACAAACACAACACGAATACTAAGCAATACTTGTAAGAAATGACGGAGGGTTACGGCTGGTTTTTGGCAAAAAACTTTTAATGTAATGAACTTGATATCGTTGAAGGAATCTAAGTGGTTTTATAAATATATAGTGGCGAAAACTTTTGCTAAAGAGGTCACTCCCGGTGAAGAGATCTCGGCTCTTTCCCCGTCGAATGGGGTGCAGGATATCCCAAACTGAATACCACGATGCAAAGCAAAAAATAATCGACTATATTAAAGTTATTACATTGACGCAAACTTTTACCTAAGGGGTCACTCCCGATGAAGGGATCTCGGCCCTTGCCTCGTCGAATGAGGTGCTGGATATTCATAACCGAATACCACTGTGCAAAGCAAAAGTGTACGTCTGTAATGTCAGTTTTTTAAAAACTTGGTTCCAACAACATCATATATTTAGGTTTGTTTATCCTTGCATTGATATGAATCAACGCAGTCCCATCAATTAATCACACCAGAAAAGAACGAAAATAAAATGTACGTATATGCCATACGCATTCGCCACTAGGTCCCGTCATCACCCGTTAGGTTACTTAACTAACGACAGAGCGGGGACTAGGCTAGCGCGGGTGCAAAACATATATAACATCTACTAGTATATATAAATATATATATAACATTCGTCCCAGGCACGATATAAAGCAACATCACATAAACATCACAGAAGCAACACAGAATGGTGGATAATCTGGAGCCCCAGGTTTCACTTGAGCTGCAAGTGAGACCCGACGTTCCCTGTCGTGTGGATAGCCTGTGCAATGAAACCTAGACCCCTACGAGCGCAGTAAGTTACCCCTCAAAACCAGAAGTGAGGGAGCCCCTTCAGCAACGTGAATGGACTACCCAGCACTTCACGGAATCCAGTAACTTGAACACCCCTCCTGGATCACCTATACCCCCTATGAGTGCGGCGAATGGCCCGCCACTTCTAGAGTAAGGTCCCCTCCGTCCCAACGCCGTGAGATGCGGACCCGTTGCCCTCTAAAATCTGGCTATTCGTGCACCCCACCGCGGGGTAATCCTAGTACAGAAAAGAAAATAATATACAAGGGTGACATCGACCTCAGCCCGGCCGTGCCCTAAAAGAATAATATACAAACTGGCAGTGACGGCCATCCACATGTCGGACGCTCGCCCCGCAATATTAAATGTACAAATGAAATTAAACTGTACTAACATTGCACCATTGCTATCCACCACGACGATCTAACCAACATCACAGCACAACACAAAATATCAACGTGAATGTCACGTTCGCAAACCCGTCTAAAAGACATATAGCAGTTAGACGGGTTTACCGATCAAATGACATTCACGGTCGTAGAATATAATGTATGTACTGTTAAATGCCCACTTAAATTATCGATCGACAAAGTTCCAAATTGGCCCCAATAGCAAAATAACACTTTACTGAAACCTGGGCCAAAACAGAATATCATAAAAATCACAATTCTAAGAAATAGAGCTACAGAAAAAAAAATTCGACATCCGTTGCCACTATTCCGCCGTGGAACCACCGCCAATGGGGGCTTATTGCGACGGATCCGTGGCAATTTAGTGGAATGATGAGCCCAAATTTTTTGTGTCCCCATAAAATCACCTGCACGGATTTTTAAGATGTGTGAAATAATTTTTTGACCAAATTTGAAAATCGACAGCAAACAGAAAATTGGAATCGTGTTTTCGGTAAAATCCGTCGATCAATCTTTTAAGCACGTCAAGACAAGCTAGTAAGGGGTTTAAAGGGTAGCTCTGATACCATGAAGGGTCCGGGCAGCGTCCCGGCCATCGAAACGCGGCCAAAATGCGGAACAAAAATTTTTGAAACCGGGGCTACCGCTACCCGAATCCCGGATCGACCTTAAACCCAAAACTAGCATGCTATCTAAGAGTTAGAAAGGTTATACCGAGATGATCCAAGTCCTTCGGTCTTCATTCCAAGCTCCTAGCGATCCTTTGATGATGTTTGGTTGCCGGTCTTCCTCCATCTCCGATAATCCACCTGAGGGAAACGGCGCAAGCTCCAACCTCGAAAAACGAGGTAACCGACGCTCCAAAGTCGCTAGCTATGGAGAGTAGGGGTGTATGAAAGTGTCACTACAATTTTCTCTCAACCATGAGTTCAATGAGAAACTCAAGAAGAAGAATGGAGGTGATGAAGCATTTGCATGAACAAAATGGTTAAGTGTTTTTGTTTGTGAATGAGAGAGTGAGGGAGTTTAATCAAGTGTCTCATCTAGCAAATGAAATGAGCCCCCTTCCAAATAATGGCCGGCCCCCCTTCTCTCTCCTTCACAAAAAAAACATTTTCTTTTTCAATTAAAATATACACAACCATACCATGCACTACGCTTGACTCATGCCCATGCCTTTGCCTTGCCGCCCTCCACCTCATCATTAAACAAAATGAATTTTCATAAATGAAAAATCAAATAATGAGGTGGCGAAACTTCTAGAAGTTATTCCGTATAAAATACGGAATACTTCCCGGTACATGTATCGAAATACATATACGCGTATTCGTACAAAAATACGAATAGCCAAGAGAGAAAACGAATAGTGAACAATAATACCAGAATACGTATATACAAATACATATATCAATTATTAAATCTAAACCCGATTTAATAATCCGGCTTAATCCTAAGCCGCTAGTATTATCAACCGTCCAATTAAAGTCTGCGCAATAAAAGCACATATTTAATCGGACACCCGTATGTATCAACATACAACATGTACACCATATCACTTGAACCGTGAAAACGCTCTGTGTGGGACTCTAAAGACTTGTCAATACGTTGGCAGTGGGTTTAACCACAAGCACGTCAGCGGTACTAGCTGTACGTAACGGCTACCCAGGTATTGAGCGAAAGGGAGGCCGACGAGCAAACTCAACCTGAACCCCTACTGAGCCTGTCAGTGACAATATCCATACAGTCCGGTCTGTTCATCTAAGAGTATCGCATATCGAGTCTAGGGGGTGGATGAAGTCAGACCCCCAACAACGCGATATTTAGTGTCGGTATGAAACCCTTCACCACCTAAGAAACTATCGATCTTGGATCGATAATTCTCGTCCACCGTGGCCACGGATTTATGATGATGGCCATCTGTACACAACGCGACATCAACCCCCAATACCGAGAGAGAAGAATCCCCGATGATCCGATCACTACCTCCATGTGGCTCGGGACTGTACCCAACTAAAACTTATTTGTACGACTCCTTTGAGCCGTGGTAGGGAAGTAATCAAAGCACTGTAGGAACTCATATGAGACAAATGACGATCTCAGGTCGACAGACTAACCTGTACACATGTCACCTGGGAACTGCTATCTGACAATAGGTATAATACCAACTAGCAGGTTCCCGGCGAGTCCGTCCAGTGTACTCATAACCCAATGAACACCTGTATACTATCTTAGGTGAACAAACTAACACCAATGGCTTGTAAGACCTGGCCACCGCCCCTCGTCGGGGTCTCGATCTGTATACACTAGTCTACACTGGAGTATCGATGCCCGGTCTCGATACTCCCACGACTAGGGACATTTAAGGATGTGCTTATAGACCCCCAGCTCCCACGTATGTGATCACCATCACAATGCTGGCAGTCAAGCAAGAATCCTATGGGCTCTATCAACATGCATATGATGATAAAGACAAGCTAGATAGCATACTATCATCTTGAGTAAGACTGTTTCATTGGTATAGGTCCTGCCTCAATCATCATAATCACAAGTCCGCGACAATGATAATTGCCTTGAGGACACTATAGCCAACAGTATGGGGGTTTGTTGTTGACTTAGATTTTTTCACTCACCTCACTCATTTCCCTCTCTCCTCTCCTTGGCCGAGCACACCCAGCAGTAGCCCCTCACATCCCCATCTCCTTTCCACATCAAAACTCCTCCATTTTTCATCAAAAATCCAAACAAAAACTCACAAATTCAAAGAAATTTCCCCATTAAACCTTTACCCAATATTCTTTGGCCCAAGCTAGCATGGATCTTGGAGCAAGATGGGTTTTTTTGGAAGCTAAGTTGCAAGCTAGATCTATTATTTGTTAAGATATAATCTTAACCCAATAGTTAAATTGTTGTTTAATTACCTTAAATCAAACTTATTTAGATATTAAGATGGTTTTAATTTCTAGTTAGAACTTGTAAAGAAAAGGGTTTAAATTAAAGTTAGGGTTTTTATCATTGATCATAGTTGCAATTAGTAGTTTGACATTTGAAGGCATACAAAATGTAATCTAGTTGTTAAGTTGAAAATTGTTACGGTTAAATTTGTCCAAATTATATAATTTGCAAACTAGATTGTTAGGATTAATGTAAAGAGGTAAGATTAAATTTTAGTAATATTGGTGTGACCTAAGTAAGATATTAAATGAGCTATGTGGTCGTTAGATTTGTTAAAACATCTAGATTTGAACTAAAATGGAAATTGTTGCTTACTAGGTTTTCGGAATAGATAGCGTTTAATTGAGTTTGAGGTTTGATGATATACAACCTATTTAATATAATATTTAGTGTGTTGTGAACGCACGATTGATGAGATTGGGTTTTTGGTTTGGTAGTTGCCACGTATAGCGCCCTAGTTATGGTTTGTAGCATTGTCGTTGTCACGCCCCGCTTCCTAGAGTACGCTAGATTGGGCACGTGACATAGCCAACCATGCTACCTGTGGTTAGGAAGTATCCATCCACAGTCACATTACGGCTGTAGAGATATCAAGAACAAGATAAAACTATCTAAAACATGTCCATAATCCAGAATAACAGGAGTCAATAATAAATAAATGCGGAAGCAAATGATCCAATACAAATAACTGAAAGTGTGTCCTATAATGCGGGCTCACATCAGGAAATAAATGCAGGAAATAAAACTAACTACTACTGAACTCACAGCTCAGCCTGCTGGCTGATGTACTCCTGCTCGGACTGCAGCAGCGGTACGGAATCTGGGCCATGCAAAACCCAGACGTCAGCGCGTCATGTCATCAAGTAATATAATATGAACAGTGTAGCAGGCAATGTAATATAAACATTAATACAACAAAAATAACAATAATATGAATCATACCAGTACAGGGTAGCGTGCAGTGGGTAAACTAAACTGTTCTATCAGGTTTTCTATTCTAAAGTCTTTGAAATCAATTGATGAATCATCGATGTAACTCAATAGTATCCCGTGCGTGCCCGGGACCACGGTCAAGATTCTCGGGGCTGAATCCGAGACGTGCCGCTAGGCAGTAATAGGTAGCAGGATGGGTGAGTGATGTCAGCATCATCACCCCGGGGCTGGCCTATCCCGTAAGACTGATCAGAACAGGTATCGAACTATTGAGTTACAAGTCAGGTTTCACCTTTGATTTCCCCATACCCCCAAGTTATGTATGTCAAGTCAGGTATTCAGTAGTCAAGAACTAATGCCAACACAGCATCAGGTAAAAGCAGGT
Source organism: Agapanthus africanus (assembly GCA_030015575.1). NCBI lineage: Eukaryota > Viridiplantae > Streptophyta > Magnoliopsida > Asparagales > Amaryllidaceae > Agapanthus > Agapanthus africanus. The sequence continues at coordinate 77,947,105 of CM057343.1, forward strand.
TTGTCTGGATAGACAATAGGAACGGTCCATGAGTACTACATGTTATGTTTGTTGGCATTAGACACAAGATCAGGTAACAGGTAAAGCCATGGTACATCAGGTCCAGCCAGGTAATGTACAAAGGTGTCATGTCATGCCAAGAGTGTACGGTATCATGTCATGTCAAGTAGGAAGTGTAACAGGTCATGTCAGGAAGCACAAGATGTCATGTGGGTGCTCATAATCAAACTAACATAAGCATGTGTATAAATAAACAAGCATGAGTACTATCAGAACAATAAACTGGAACATGTAATATGATATGCAAATAGATATAATTTCAAGGATATGGATGCACAGTTATCGATTAGGGTTACATTTATAGTTCCAATATTAATTAGGATGCAATTTATTAAACATGGAGTGTTAATATCACATTATTATGTAGTAATGTGATCTATGGATGCAATTATATGTATCTTAAATGCGATGGATGCAAACGGGTATCCGAAAAGTTATAAAACTATAAAATGGTAATGTGGGATGTACAACTAAGCAATATGTGATATAAATATTGATATAATAATATTAATATGGATAGCATATTCAAAGCGATTAATAACTATAAAAGTGGTATTGATTAACCATGCACAAGAAAGTTCCGTTCAGAAATTCAGCGTCACCCTAATTTGTAAAATAGGTTAAAAATAACAAACGTTCTCCAAAAGGGACATGTCTTATACCAAAACAAAGATAATTCAATAAGGTTTTTAGTTTTATAAGTATAAGAATCTCAAGTTGTCCCTACAAAAAGTTATGAACATTCGAAATTGAAAGTTTGCTGCTGGAATTTCCCTGGACAGCAGTTTGGAGATATTTTCATTTGCATTTTACGTTATTTAAACAATTTATTTTGCAAGTAAATATTTCATAGAGTTATAGTATTCTGAGTTAGCTTCGTAACGAACTAAAGAACGTATACTAATGATTTTTCTATGATTTATAATGAATTTTATACGGTAAGGTGTACAGTAAATTTCAGATTTGTCGTATCCACTTTTTCAACGACGTTTCATGTGTAAACTATAATATTTTAAATATATAATATCATAAAATGCAGATTATAAACTAATTAAAGATAATAATAAGAAATATTACAACGATGTATATTTTAATTGATATGGATGTAGTATAATGTAATCTAGTATGTCACAAGATAAGTTTTCATGATCTAGATTTAATATGATATAAACGGATGCAAACGGAACATCGAAACGTTATAAAATTAAACATGGGGCACTAGATTTAAACTATAGGTATGGTATTTATTTAAATAGATATAAAATGAATTATATAGCATGTAGCAAGATTAACTTGCCTCGATGGGTCGCGAATCGGGAAAACGGAACGTTAACCGTCGGCGGGGAAAACTCGCGACGGGCGCACGGTTCACGGAATGAACCCAAACGATGAACAAAGGAACCACACGGGTCGGGGTACCTCACTGGAACATCGAGAAGCGTCACTGGCACGACGGAATTCCGGCAACAAAAGAAAAGTTAAAAAATGAGAAACGAGCCATGAAACAAGAAGAGAAAGAATGATAAAGAGAAGTACGAGAGAATATATGAGAGAGAGAGAGAGAAAGTGGAGAGAGAGAGAGAGAGCGAGAGGGAGAGAAGAGGGAGAGAGAGAAAGTGGAGAGATAGAGAGAGAGAAGTGAAAGCAAGAGAGAGAGAGAGAGAGAGCTGCAGGTGGGGGCCCACGGAATTAAAAGGAACGCGATTGGCTAAAGGGGAATCGTTAGTTAGGGAAAAATATTAATTAAAAATTCAAAACATTTTAAGGAACAGTATGATATATATAGGTTAATTTAAAGATTTAAAAGATAGGTAATGAACAGTAAGATATCAGGTTAGTTAGAAAAATATATGCGGTGGTTTTAATAATATTAAAATTTGGGATTTTGGCGCCAAATAAAACATTTCCAAATCGCGCCCGGGTCGAGTCCAAAAATTTGAAATTGAAATAATAGGATTTTAAGCGGGATCCAAATTTTAAAATTAAGTGTTTTATGATTAAAAAGCATACCCCCAAAACGGACACATGTACGCGCGCGTAGCCGTCCAAACTCGCCCGTTTCACTGAACGGGACGAGAACACAATGCACGGACGCTACCACGAGGCTAGGGGTGTCAAGTAGGCCAAGATGAATATTTTCAATTTTATTTTAGATGCCAAAATTTGTTATATGTAGAAATGACTTTGCCGTGTAAATTTTATAGTAAGCAACAAACAAGCAAGTTAAATGAAATGAGTACCACATTATGCTCAAACAGTAACTGAAAATAGTAGCATTGGGCTCGGGTGTTACATTATACCCAACTGCAAAAAGAATTTCGTCCTCGAAATTCCAAGAATACAAAGATAGATAACTACAAGAAAAGGTGAGGAAGCTTCTGCCGAATTTCATCTTCTCGTTCCCAAGTGGACTCTCCATGCGAGCGATTACCCCAAGAAACAAGCACAAGGGGGATAACCTTGTTCTTAAGAACCTTTTCCCTTCGATCCACGATTTCAATCGGTCGCTCCTCAAAAGTCAAGTCTTCTCGTACTGTTAGCTCCGAATGATCCAAAACGTGTGTTTCATCTCGAACATACTTACGGAGTTGAGATACGTGAAACACATCGTGCACATTTACCAAGGACTGCGGTAACGCCAAACGATACGCTACCTCACCAACACGCTCCACGATCTTAAAGGTCCAACGAATCGAGGACTAAGCTTTCCTCGACTTCCAAAACGAATCACCCCTCTAGTCGGTGATATCTTCAAGAATACCAAATCACCCACGGTGAACTCTAGAAGTCTTCTTGACGTATCTGCCCAACTCTTCTGTTGGTCTTGTGCTGCCTTCATATGATTTCTGATAGGGTTAACCTTCTCAACTGTCTGCACAACCAAATCTGGTCCCAAAAATCTTCGTTCACCGACATCGTCCCAACAAACAGGTGAACGGCATTTACGACCATACAAAGCTTCAAATGGAGCCATCTGAATAGTTTCCTGAAAACTGTTGTTGTAAGACAACTCCACCAAAAGTAGATGATCCTCCCAAGACCCCTTGAAGTCCAACATGCATGCTCTCAACATATCCTCAAGAGTTTGGATCGTTCTCTCCGACTGACCATCATTTTGAGGATGATAAGTTGTGCTAAACTTTAATCGAGTCCCCAAACTTTCCTGTAAACTCCTCCAGAAGTGTGATAAGAACCGAGTGTCCCGATCGGACACGATGCTCACCGGTACTCCATGCAATCTTACAATCTCCTGCATGTACCGCTCTGCCAAAGTCTCTGTTGATTGACCAACCCGAAAAGGAATAAAGTGAGCTGCCCTGGTCAATCGGTCAACAATTACCCATACTGCATTATTGCCTTTTGGACTCCGCGGTAAAGCCGTCACGAAATCCATGGTTATATGTTCCCACTTCCACTGAGGAATCGGAAGTGGTTGCAATAAACCAGCAACCCTTTGATATTTAGCCTTAACTTGCTGACACACCAAGCACTTTGCCACAAAGCGAGCAATCTCCCGCTTCATGCCCTCCCACCAGAAATGCTGTCGAATATCTCGGTACATCTTTGTGCCTCCTGGATGTACAGAATAAGCTGAACTGTGTGCCTCCTTCATAAGCTCTTCACGAACATCACCCTTTGGCACACACAAACGGCTACTATACCTCAACGAACCATCTTCGTGGATCAATAAATCTGTTCGTAGCCCGGCTTCAACCTACTCTCGAAACTTTTGCAGTCTAGCATCCTGCGATTGAGCTGCTTTAATATTCTCGATCAAAGACGAATGTACTTGCAGCTGCAACAACTGTCCCGTAGAACGCGGTAGCACAACCTCCAAGTCAAATCTTGGAAAATCTGCGACGATCTCCTTCTGCGTAGTTAACGCCTGAATTAATGGTAACCGACTAAGCGCATCCGGCACAATATTAACCTTCCCCAGATGGTACTTAAGATCAAGATCGTAGTCAGCCATCAGCTCCAACCATCTACGCTGCCTCATGTTAAGCTCCTTCTGTGTGAACACATACTTCAAGCTCTTATGATCTGTAAAAATTTCGACTCTTTCTCCCAAAAGGTAGTGTCTCCAAATCTTCAAAGCGAAAATCACAGCCGCAAGCTCCAAGTCATGAGTTGGACAATTATTCTCATGGGTCTTCAACTGTCTCGATGCGTATGCTACAACCTTCCCATGCTGCATCAAAACACATCCCAATCCTTTCCCAGATGCGTCGCTGTGAATCACCAATCCTCCGGAATTGTCTGGCACGGTCAGAATAGGGACAGTTATCAACTTCTACTTCAACGTCTCGAAAGCTAACGCACACTTATCCGCCCATACAAAAGGCACCTCCTTGCGCGTAAGCTTGGTCAACGGCTCTGCCAGACGAGCAAAGTTCTCCACAAATCTCCTGTAGTATCTGGCTAATCCAAGGAAACTTCTTATCTCAGCAACATTCTTTGGAATAGGCCAATCTCGAACTCCTGCAATCTTTTCTGGATCGACGGCAATGCCATCGCCAGACACAACATGCCCCAAAAACCTTACTTCCTCCAGCCAAAACTCGCACTTACTCATCTTCGCATACAATTTCTCCTGTCTCAACGTCTGCAGTGCGATCTTCAAATACTCAGCATGCTCTTCAAAACTCTTCGAGTAAACCAGAATATCGTCAATGAATACCACAATGAACTGATCCAAGAACGGTGAAAAGATTCGGTTCATCAAGTCCATGAATATTGCCGGCGCATTCGTTACTCCGAAGGGCATCACTAAGTACTCGTAATGTCCATACCGAGTTCGGAACGCCGTCTTGCAAATATCTTCTGTTTTCACTCGGACCTGATGATATCCGGATCGTAAATCCGGCTTCAAGAATACCCTCACGCCACTAAGCTGCTCAAAAAGTTCTCCAATGTGAAGGATCGGGTACTTGTTCTTGATAGCCACCCGGTTTAATTCTCGATAGTCGATGCACATCCTTCTTGTGCCATCCTTCTTCTTTACTAGAAGAACTGGAGCTCCCCAAGGTGAGTTACTGCTTCGAATCCAACCCTTTTCAAGCAATTCAGCAACCTGTTTCTTTACTTCTTCCAACTCTACTGGCGCCATTGGATAATACGCTTTAGATACTGGCGCTGCACCAGGAATAAGATCAATTGCGAACTCCACGTCTCTCCTCGGCGGTAAACCTGATATATCTTCAAACACGTCCATAGAATCACGAACAACAGCCGGCTCTTTACTTTCATCACTTCCATTGATGCAAGAATATTGTTTGTCGGCCTAGCCCTAAACTCGACCGGCCCGACCGAACTGCTTCCTTATCGCAACTGCTGTCTGCTGCAAACTCCCTTTCATCCCAGATAAACTCTGCTGCTCTTGGCTGCTGCAAGTATTTGTGAGAAAGTGGTCAAACCCAGGGAGACAATCTGCCTCTGGATGTCCACGTCCAGTCTGCGCATGAACCTCCGTGCCCTGTCTGCATCGTTGGCAACTAAAGGTCCAGCGAAACTACTGAGTCTCATCCATTCTGCTACATGCACATCTACGGGTGCTCCTTTCTGCTTTAGTCCGATGAACTTCTCTTCCATTTCCTCCCGTGCAGTCCGCGGGAAGAACTTCTCCGGGAAACTCTTAGAAAAATCCGCCCACTTGATCGGCTTGGGCAAGCGGGTCTCCTCACCAAGCCACCATTCTCGGGCGTAGTCCACTAGCTGAATGCGTACCACAATAAATTTTTTGTCATCTGGAATCTGTGTCGCAAAAAGCAAGTTCTCTGTGTCAACTATCCACTGCTCCACTGGCAACGGCTCCTTTAAACCAGTAAATGTAGACGGACCCAACCGCCTGAAATCTGCTACGGTCCCTACTCGGTCAACTGGTCTAGCTCCAACATTGTTCACAGACTGCTGAACGATCTGCAAACCTTCCCGAAACGAGTCCGCTTGCTGCTGGATCAGCTCGATCTGTTTCTTTGATTCTCCAGCATTCCTCTTATCACTCCAAGCATGGCGGCTTCGTCCACACGCCTCTGGTATGTCTTCAATTTCTTACCGGCCATAATCCTGAACTCAAAATACCCAACATTAGCATGATGATAGATTTTGAATATAGATCAAGGCTAGAACTCCAAGATACTTAAATAGAGTACCGCATTGTAACTATGCCGCGGTATCATAGCCACAATTACATAACTCCAACCAAGTCGCCTAAGTCCTAGAGATAACAAGGAATCAGGTTTTCGAATCGATATGCAAAGGAAGTTTGCACATCGTAAAAGATATAATCAGGAAGAATGTGATTCAAGAATGGTAAAACGGTCAAGGTGGCAGGACATGTTTCTTAAACACGGGTATTCTGATTCATGTATTGGGTACAATACCCAACTACAAAAGAATCAACCCGACTATCCTATGGCTCTGATACCAAAAGAACCATGTCACGCCCCGCTTCCTAGAGTACGCTAGATTGGGCACGTGACATAGCCAACCATACTACCTGTGGGTAGGAAGTATCCATCCACAGTCACATTACGGCTGTAGAGATATCAAGAACAAGATAAAAATATCTAAAACATGTCCATAATCCAGAATAACAGGAGTCAATAATAAATAAATGCGGAAGCAAATGATCCAATACAAATAACTGAAAGTGTGTCCCATAATGCGGGCTCACATCAGGAAATAAATGCAGGAAATAAAACTAACTACTACTGAACTCACAGCTCAGCCTGCTGGCTGAAGTACTCCTGCTCGGACTGCAGCAGCGGTACAGAATCTGGGCCATGCAAAACCCAGACGTCAGCATGTCATGTCAATCATGAGCGTGTTTTGTGCACCAGGTGCGTGCGCATTTAGTGCGCGTGGTTGATGTGTATCATGTGTCCGCGACTATTTATGTATCTATTCTCGTATTGACTTGTGCGCGTTTCTAGGATCGGGTGCAGAGGCGTCGGATGTGGCGTGGCAATGGTAGGGCTGAAATCGGATCAGATTAGCCGAGACGCTCTGGTGAGTAGATGTACACATCTACGGGGGAATCGTCTGGATGGCGCAAGGCGCCCAATAGTTAGAATTTCTAGTAGTACTTACATTTATATGCGTAGTTTCCTAGCCATTCATCTCATTGCATTGCATCATCATAGATATATATGATATTATCTCATAGGACACTTGCACCATTACCATTGGTTCATGCCGCACGTGCACTATTCATGCCAACACACACGCTTTTGGTAATTGCTATGCCACGAACACTCTAGATCTTGTTTAAATCAGTATCCGAACATCGCATTAATTATGATATGTAACTTGTTGTATATTCATTTCATTAGGATGGATACATAAGATTGCTAGTCATATGTATATACCCCATTGCATCATCATCCATGCATCGTTTTCTAGTTACACATCGTATATCATATTAGTGATACTATGGACATTCATCTTCACCGACATGTTTACATATTATGATTCTTCTCGAGGATTTTAGTATTCATGAGATTTATGGATTTTGGAGAAACCGCAAGGATTTTAAGAACTTATTACCATTTTAAAAATGTAAGTTGCGGTTTTCTCGTGATATGATGTGTGTGGTGTCCACCATGGGTTTTCTCAGGTCTTGAGCGGTATCATACACCCGATTCGAGATAGGGGGAGGGACCTTCTGCGGGTGCATGGTGGACCCGGTACGGTATCCCGGGGCAAGAGGGTCGCAGATGATGGCATTAAGCCCGGCAGGGGAGCACTACCGACCGGTTATTTTTTATGCGGCGGATATCCGGAGGATACCGACGTAGTTGTGAGATTTGATGATATGGGCCGATATGGACTGACAGAGCATGAGATATTGAGACATTGAGATCTTGGGATATATATTTTGTGTCGATGCTTGACACGGATTTTCTGTTGATTTCATTGATGATACTTCAGTTTATTACACAGAGGTTTTTCTAATATAAGAATAAGGATTTTCTCATACCAGACTTGTGCAGGTTTCGTGTTTAATTATGCATTCATGTTGCATTCATGCTAGTACATAGTATCATTTTGAGATACGTGTGTTGTGACGCATTTGCGTGCATGCTTACGTTAGCCTTATTAGATGTTACTTACTACTCACGAGTTGGAAACACACCCCCGTTGTGCCACAGTATCTTGCAGGTCCTACTTGTCAGCACAGTAGCGGCGGGCGCACTTCCTCATTTTGTTCCTTTTCCTTGGACTTGCGGCATTGCTCGTCGGTGGGTTGCGAGGATATTTTATCCCATCATGTTTATTATTTGTATCTAGTATACTCCATCTACCATTGTATATTTGACTAGACAGTAAGACTCATGGGACTTGTATTTGTGATGTTGGTGTCGATGCTCACTTGAGCCGACGTGGTGTTTCTCATTTCTTGCTTTCAGATGCTTATTTCGCACTTTTGATATACATATTGCATGTGGTTGTGATTCCGCCATTGGCGAAGAGCTAGCTCCCGCTTGGGGATGCCTTATTTCATCATTTATATGTATTTTCATGTGTTGTACTCATTTGGGGGCCAGTATTTACAAAGGAGACTCTACCGAAATTTTCGGGAAAATCTGATATTGCTTTTAAATGTATAATGCTACTTATTTTTATAAAACCACTTGCTTTAAAACAAGTTTTCCTTCACTCTAATCATCAAACGGTTTAGTTTTCTGGGCTTTGGCTTACTTAGATTACGTTGCGCCTTGAGACGTTTTGTAGTTTAAGTGCCAGTCACGTTCCGTACCTTCGGGTCGTGACATCATTCTTCACTTGTGATTTTCTTTTTCTATATTGGGGTGAGCTCTTGCTCTCCAAAAATTTCTCACCCCATCTCCAAACTCAAAAACCTCACATGTGATGTGAATCATTGAGTTCGAGAGATCATTTGTGAGCTTACAAAACCCCTACTGATTCATCCTACACTTGACTAGCAATCAAGTATAGTGTGTTTCCTACACTAAAAGAGTTTAGTGTAGAGGTAGCATGAGCTAGAGGGACTTCGGGTGGATCGTATTTGGCGCGAAGATCACGAAGAAGGCCTGTTCAACTCAAAGAGAAGCCTAGTAGAGTCGCATGGACTACTACACGGAGCTAAAGAAGAGAAGGACTCGATCTATAGGGTATAACATCTTTTCCTTCTCTCTAGTTCTACTTTTTATCAAACTAAAACCCTGATAATCTAGTTAAAGATCTTGTTTAGTCTAGCTTAGCACCTATAAAAATTTGAATTTGTCATGCTTGATGTCATTAAAACCTCATGGTGGTGCTGGGGTAGACTTTCAATCGCGTCCCCTGGCTTGGACGAAGAAACTTTCTTTATCGGCTTTATCAGTCTCTGGCTCAGCTGGTTTGAGAGCCTCTGTCTTCTACCCTGCTCACCGCATATCTGAAAGGGCGCGATTAGCTGTTGGTGTTGCGGGATTATCGCATTTATATCACGGGTTAAGCATTGCCGCTAATACTTCGAGCCCGGGTGCGGATACCGTGAATTTCTCCCTCTATTACTTCACGTCGTGGATCGAGATGCATGTATTAGGAACGTTCTCTACACACCGGTGGTCAGATTTTTATGATTCATATACCTTCTCGTGGATCATAAGGTTGGTTGATGCTTCCGCTCCTGATCCGACCCAGCTAGGGGCTCTCCGCATACTACTCAATCTATACTCGAATGAAGGGGTAATGGTTTTTAGCGTCGAGTCCTCTTTGCTCTAGCAGGGCCCATTCAACAATTGTTTGATTTTTCAAAGAATGGGGTTCCTGCTTTAAAGCCTAAGGAGATTATGCATATATACTCAATCAGGTCGAGTTATTTGGCATTCCGCCAGAATGACACTGCTCTCTTCATGCGGTATAATCCGCATCGCTTCGCCTAGCAGTTAGGCTACAACCAGGGCATTCCTCTCGAGGTATTTTTAGTTAAGCATGCCCTCTCCCTGGAGGTTACTCGCGATGTCATTCACTATTTCATGCGGTTAAACACTGGCTCCCTCTTCATGATCCCGGAGTCCAACTATCTTCCGAGGATTGTGGGGTCCTTCAAGGGTTGGTATCGCCATCGGGTCGTCCCCGTCATTTCAAAGGAGAGACGAGTTCTTTTGGAGTCTAAAGCTCCAGTTCCGGCTCAGGTCACCAGCACCTCATTGCGGCCGCGGTCGGTAGTTCGCCTTCTTCTGAGGGATAGCGGTTCAGTGCTTATCCCTAAGGCCGCAGAAGTAGAATTAGCCCCTTGCACTGTTGGTATGCCAGTGCGTACTAGAGCCGAGATGGAAGTTCCTGATAAAGCACCAGCGGTGGTGTCACCCAAAGGTGATACTGAAGGAAAAGTTGGGCAGCGCCGTGCCAAAGCACCAAAGGGGAGGAAGCGCTCCTCCGCTAGCGTTAGAATAGGGTGCAAAAGGAGAAAGAAATCAATCACCGTCCTACTTGACACTTTTCTTGAATCTGATCCCTTTATTCAGGATGAGCCGATATCTACACAGGAGCCGGACGACGGTCTTCTCTTTTCTGGTTCGTCTGCCGAGGAGGTTGCTCAATTGGCCGAGGCTTTAATGAGCTCACGAGATGAGACTGAAAACGTGCACCCCCCGAAGAAAGCCATCACCCCGTTGTATTCTATGATGTTGACCCATTATTACCTAGGGTACCCATAGGTCCTATATTAATGGAAGAAGAACGGTCTCTCAAACAGCCCATCTCGGTTGTTTTAGAAGACGAGCTTGCACTGAAGACGGGCAGTCATTTACTTGCGATTGAAACTCGGCGAGGACATTTGATCAGAAAAGAACAACGTCTCGAAAAAGCCATACTTCAGGCTTTCTGGTGTATTGGTATGCATATTTTTTGTGTCTTCCTTTTAGCGAGTAATTTGTATTATTTTCACGTCTCCTTATCTTTGCAAAAACTTTGCTGGGACTTCTGCAACGAAAGTGGGTTTGAGCCTAGATCGAGCCATAGCTGCGGATTCTACGAATATCTCCCGTGACGCACCGGAGGGTATGGAGGAGATTACTGAAGCTACTATCCCCACTGTGGAGCTTCCGGTGATGGCTTCTATTCCTTCAGCGTCTACTCCTCCAGCAGAGGTAGTCTTTCCATCTATAGGTCTTATGGATATCTCTAGTGACATACCAGAGGGTGTAGAAGAGATTGCTAAAACTGTTATCCCTGCCTTGGGGCCTTCAGCGGCGGCTTTTGTCCCTCTATTGGAGACTGCTATGCCGGCTACAAATTTCATAAATATCCTCAGTGATGCACCTGAGGGTGTAGAGGAGGCTGCTGAAGCTGCCATCCTTCCAGTTCAGGGCGGGCGAAGTATCGAAGGTAATCTTATATACATACACATTTTGTTTAACAACCCTTCCATTATCTGAACATTTCCTTCCTTCAGAATTGCGGGAGCCGGCGGCTTCCATCAGGGATCTTTCCCCAAGGAAAACCTTCTAGCGATTTCTTGACATGGCGTCCCCATAAGCGATACCTCCACAAAGCATAGTGCTTTCTTTTGCCCAAGGTCGGTATTCTTTTGCCCTTTTTGTTTTATATTTTTATAATGATGCTGATATCCCATTCATTTTAAACCACAGTTCTGGAAGCCGACGACGAAGTCGAGATTCTTGATGGACCAGGGGATCTCTCAAACCCGCCTTGCATGACTATGGGTAAGTGACGTTTTATCTTTGGCTTCATTTTGTTTACTCTATATTTGAAAATACAACTGACCGCACATATATCTTCACAGCTTTGCCAGCCCTGGCCCCATTAGAGTCTCGGATCTCCATGCCACCAGGCCCTTACGCCCGACGCATTTCTGAGAGGATGGCAAAACAGAGCATTTATTCCCTGGCGGCTCTTATCGAAGATCTTTGCGTTGGTACTTCTGTCACGGCCGAAGAATTCGTTGCTGAAGCCAATACTTCCTTATCTGTTCTTACCCCTTATCATGACGAGGCATTGGTGCGTACCTAGGTTGAGTACTGCCGCAGATTGGAGGCATGTCTACATGGGATTGAATGCATACGCCTTCCCTCCGACATCTTGTCTGTAAAGGCGAGCCTGCGTGGGTGGATTGAACGATGTGCAACCAATCTCCAGTCGTGCGAGAAAATGCTTAACTGGAAGTTTCGGAAAGGGAGTTATCTTCAAAGGATTTAGGGGAGCTTCAAGCCCAGCTCACTTTCAAGACCACTCGTGCATACGAAATTTGGCGGGTGCTTCAAGAAGCCATTACAGATGTGGCGGCTCTTGAAAAAGCCGTTATTTTTACATGGGAGATGGTTGAAGCCCACAAGGTCGCCAAGAAAGAGCTTGAGAGTTGGTTTGCTTCATACCAGAATCAACAAACACAGGCAGGGACTCTCCTGCGGCATTGATAGAGCTCGAAGCAGAACTCTAGCGGAAAAATGACGAACTTGTTGGCTTATTGAACCATCCGTCGACTAAGACATTTTTGTTGCTGTATATTCTCTTTTTTTTGTATTCATTTTGATTCATAAATAAGAGTATCTTGTATTCCTTTTTGATTCATGAATAAAATACATATTTCATTCATACTAGCGCTTCTCTTTCCTTCAATGTCTTGACTTGGCGTAAAGTAGTTTATGTACTCAGTTTATTCAGTTTACTTCCTTTGGGTTTATAGAAAAACTTGTCCTAACATTATAGATAACCCATGCTCTTTGCGACAGAGGTCCGTTAGGTTTTGTAGTACTAAGGTTTTAGTCCATGGTACCATTGCGTTGGCTGATGCATTCCCCGATATGCAGACTTTACGCTACTGTTCGAGTAGCCCCACGACTGTCGTGTCTCTGATCTCTTCGGGGGCTGGACAAGACGTCTTCAAGCAATCTTCTTAGGCAGCTTGACCGTTGGAAGAGCAAGCATTAGGAATTTTGCCATGTCGCTTTTTACTTGAGGTTAGGCTTAGTTTGGGAGCCCCGACGAGTCATAACCACTCCGCACTAATGTGGGATGATCTCCGATAGTCTTTCGGGTTTTATTTGAGTTGCCGTCAAGACCCTGAAGGTAAGAATTTTGCCTTCGCTTCCTTTTTATGTGGCTGTTTTGGAGCCTTTGTTGATATTGCATCTGCTGTAACGAGAAGAATGTCAAGCTTGTTTCTAAGTTTTATATGAACCGTCGAGACTTGGAGCTAGGATTTTGCCGCCACTCTTTTTTGATTTGGCTATTTAGAGGCTTTGTTGACATTACATCTGCTGTAATGAGAAGAATGTCGAGGTTGTCTCTAGATTGTATATGAACCGTCAAGTTGTGGAGCTAGGAATTTGCCATCGCTTCGTTTTGTTTTGACCCTTGGGTCTTTGTTGACGTCGCATCTGCACTGAGAATGAACATTAGGCTTATCTCTAAGCTGTAGATTTCGCCATCAAGATCTGGCTCTCCCTTTGACGGAGCCAGGCAGGAAAACATGGTTCCCTTTTTCATTTGTGCCCATGGTTTATATACATGGGTTGATGTGGACTCACCTGCAAGGTAGAAAAGTTTCATTTTGATATGTTTTTTTTATTGTTTCCGCAATCCACTATCTTTTCAACTTTTTATATTGCGAAAGTCGCGATTGCCTAATCATCTCGGCTATTTTTCGTGGTGCCCAATTATTTCGGCTATGTATTGTTTTATTTTTACTCGTTGTTTTTTTATTGCGAGTTGCCCAATCGTTTCAGCTGTTTCATATGCATATATTTTTTTGCTCGCTTATTTTTTTTATTGCATGTTGCCCCATCATTTCGGCTATTTCATATGCATATACTTTTGTTGCGAGTCAAGAACTTAGATCCTAACACCAATTTCGGCATCAGCTTTGCTGCGACTAGAATATTGCCAGGAGCAAATCATCATTTGCCTTGAGAGAACTTGGAATTTGATACCGATTTAGGCATCAGCATCGCTACAACTGGGATATTTCCAGGAGCGAATCATCATTTGCCTTTGTCGATTTGAACAAAGGTGGCTTAGAAAACAAGGTTTGGATCCTATCGATTAAGGCTTTTTGACTTTATGAGCCGTAAGGGTCTCATAAAATTATTTCTCCCTATGAGTCGTGAGGATCTCGTAGGCGTATTTTCTCCTTAGAAATCGTGGGGATTTCTAAGTATGTGTTCTCTTATAAGTCGTAAGGATCTTACAATAGTGTTTTCTCCTTATAAGTCGAGAGGACTTACAAGTGTCATTCACCATATGCGGACATTTCTCATCATTGGTGGGACTTGGCGGGGAGATCGTTTATTTGTGCATGTGGATTGTATACAGGGGCCAATATTAGACCGCGTGTAGGGTAACTTGGGGAATATGACGGCTTAAGAATAGGTCCAGGTCCCCGTATCTTAAGGCTTTGAATCCTATGAGCCGTGAGGGTCTCATAGGGGGAGTTTTCCTTATGAGTCGAGAGGATCTCGTAAGTGAAAATTTTACAAGATTGCGCCCTTTCGGGTTTTCACAAGCTCGCCGGTAGCGCTGCTGTTTTTACTCACGGCGCCCTTTTGGGTTTTCATCCGTGCCTATTTTGCTTGTGGACATACCGGTTTTTTTAACCGAGATTGTGTCCTTTCGGGTTTTCACAAGCTCGCCAGTAGCCATGCTGTTTTTACTCACGGCGCCCTTTCGGGTTTTCATCCGTACCCATTTTGCTTGTGGACATACCGTTTTTTAAACGAGATTGCGCCCTTTCGGGTTTTCACAAGCTCACCGGTAGCCTTGTTGTTTTTACTTACGATGCCCTTTCGGGTTTTCATCGGTGCCTATTTTGCTTGTGGACATACCGTTTTTTACCCATCGGTTTGCCAATAGGACTTGGGTTACAGTCTTCGCCGTTGGAGCCTTGATTGCAATATAGATCTCAAGAGAAGATATCGCCGTATTTGGGGCGATGTGTCATGTTTGAGGTGGAGCACTAGTTTAGGGACATTTCGGTCCATTGTTAGTTTAGGGACATCTCGGTCTGTCGTCAGTTTAAGGACGTAATGGTCCATTATCACCATTTTTAAGGTGAAGCTTTAGTTTAAGGACATTACGATCCGTTGTTGCCATGTTTGAGGCGCAGTTTTTCCGAATACTACTTAGAGTTTTAACTCAGGAAGATAGCTGTCACGACCCAAAATTTGGCACGTGACAGCCCTTAAACTGCGTAACGTCTTCAGGCGTAACGTAATTCAAGTAAACCGAAAACCCAGCAATCTAAACCATCAAAAGTAGTAAGTGATAATAACATTGTTAAAACTTTTGAAATCTCAATCAAATTCTTTAAAGTCCAAATTTACTTCCTTTAAAATTTAGCAGCACCTCCTTTGTAAAACCAGCCCCCAAAAAGGGTACAACATAAATATATAAGTAAAGCATCCCCAACGGGAGCAAATCCACGCCCAAAGGCGGAAAATAACCACCACAAGCAAATATACGAAGCCGTAGCCAAGAAAAAGACGATATAAAGTGAAACAGCATAAAAGACCTCTAAATCACAAAATAATATACAATATCGTCCTCACAACTCGTCTCTAAGTCAATACATGAAGTAGTAGATGGAGAGTACTAGATACAACGAATATACAAATGAGTATCATTGGATAACCGCAAAACCCACCGAGCAAAACTGCACACAGTCATCCGTAGCGGTATCCGCTGCAAAAGAAGATACGATGCGATGAAGAAGAAGCCCTACCGTGACTGCTCTGAGGGACACCTGCAAACACTGTGGAACAACGGGGGTGAGTTGCCAATACGTGAATAGTAAATAACATATATAGGTAATCGCAAGTACGCACGTACTGCGGAAATCTATCACATGCAAGCTGATAGCAATAAACAACAATCTGTATATGCAATAGTCATGAAAGGTACTCTATCCGGTACTACTAATAAATGAAGCAAAACTGTAACGTTCTAAAAAAATAAATAATTAAATAATTAAATAAATAAAAATCCTTTAGGTGAATTTTCTGATTATCGGTAAAATAAACCGTATTTTCCGTAAAACATAACTATATTTATTTTTCATCGTAAATTTAAAAAAACCTATTTTAACAATATAATTACTAGTATTTGGTATTTATTTAGTCACTTATAAATTTCTAGTTTAATTAAATATTTTTCCTAAATTAATTATTTTTAATATTAACATAAGCTTTTAATTATACATTAAATGGGTACAAATTATAAATTGCAACGAGTTTATTTTTCAAAAGTGAACCATGACATATTAGAATTAGGTTTTTAGCATGTTATTCTCTTCTTGAATTGTCTTTAAAGTTCTAGAGTTTTCTAAGATAAATTGAATTAAGAAAATTAATAAAATTAAGAAATTAAGAAAAGACTTAATTAGTATAATAATTGGAAATGTTTCTACATACTTCACTCTCTCTCTCTCTTTCCCTCATGATGGCCGGCCTCACCTCAAGCTACCCCCCTTTTCCCCACTTCACCACTTAATTTCCATCACAAAAATTCCCTCATTTTTGATCAAAAAATCAATACAAACCATCACTAATTCAACATTTAACCTTCACCCATTTTTCTTTTGCCCAATCTAGCAAGGATCTTGGAGCAAGAGAGTCATTTTGGGAGGCTAAGATTGCATGGTTAATCTCATGTTGTGGAAGTATAATTTTAATCCTATAGTTAATTTGTGGGTTAGTTATCTTAAATTAGCTAATTAGGTGTTCAATTATGGGTTTAAATTTGCAAGTTTAAAATTCAAGAAAGGATTTCTAAAATCAAGTTAGGGTTTTTACAATGTGTTCATGATTATATGGAGTAATTAAATAAGTTAAGACACAGAAAACTTAAATTAGTTGCTAATTTGTAAATTGTTGTAATTAGGTTTTTGGCTAACTAGGGTTTTATAAAATATATATATTGGTGAGACAAAATTCTAATTGGGGTTTTTATCATTAGATTATGGTGTTAATGAGGAGATTAACATGTTAAATTGAATGTAAAACATAATCTAGTTACAAATTGCTAGCTTTTACTTTAAAAATTGTGATAAATATGCTATTTTGTAAACTAGGTTTTAGAAATTAATTTAAAATGTGGAATTAAAAATCTAGTTAGGGCTTTAGCACATCATTAAGGTTTCATTGAGTGGTTTAACAATTTAAAATATGCAAAATCAAGTTTAGTTGTGGAATTGTGAATTTTTTCTTAAAAGGTGTTGAAATTGGATAAAATTGCAAACTAGAATTTTCATTTTAATACAAATAAGTGTGATAAAAATATAGTGATGATTTGTATGACTTAGTTATGATATTTAGTGAATATTATGGCCATTAGTTTCGTTTAAACATCAAGTTTTGAAGTGAAAAGGTTAATTGACGCTTTCTAAGTTTTCGGAAATAAACTGATTTAAATTATTTTGAGTTTTCGATAAGTTGCAATCTATTGTATATTATAACTAGTAAGTTTTGGAACTATGATTTATATGTTTGGGTTTTTCTCGAACAATCGGCGTTTGTACACCGATGTCGAGGGCTATTTGGTTATTTTGCATGAGCGGGTCGTAGGTTTTAACCTATGCGCGTTTCGTGCGTCGTTTTGGTTTTATCCACGACTCGGTTTACGATGTACATATATGTTTGCGTATAGGTACCCCTCACGGGGACTTCGGACGATGAAGAAGAGGATGGCGGCATTAACTTCGGCAGACAAGGGCCAGGTAAGTAGATGTATATCTACGGAGGAAGTCGGGTGGATGGCGTTTAGCACCCCCGCAAACATAGAAAAAGGATATTACTTACTGCCATTAAGAAGTCGGACGTGACCTTAGATTCTTCGCGAGTAGGATCCTATTAAAGACTTTAGGTTGGACTAGACTAATTTAGAAAAACAACCGGAGGATCAATGCCTTGGAGGGAATTCGTAGGTTTCAGGTAGACACACACACACGCGCACGCACACACATACATTTGACTTGGTGTCACGACCCGAAAGAGCACGTGACTGGCCCTTGAACCATATGAAGTCTATAGGACTCCATCTGATCCAAGTAAGCCAAAAGCCCAGAAATCTAAAACCATTTTTAAAAAAATAAGTAAAGAAACTGGTTTAAAGAAGTGAAGAAATACATGTTTGAAATCATGGTTTTTAAATAACTAAGCCGAATATGCATTTTAAAACAGTAAAGTCTTTTCTAAAAATTTCGGCAGAGTTTCTTTTGTAAAACTGGCCCCGAATGGGGTACAACAAGGATAACAATATATGCAATGATAAAGGCATCCCCAAGCGGGAGCTAGCTCTTCGTCAAATGACGGCCACAACCACACAAGCAATAAGAATATACAACGCCGAAAGGCGAGGGTCAAACCAAAAGAACTCAAAAGCAACAAGAAAACCGCAATGCTACTAAGCGCGACTCTAAGGTCGAATAATACATCACTAAAGTCTGAGTCTGAAGCAATATACAAGTTTTGGTTGATGGAAATTCTAGATACAATGAATAAAATAAATACAATGGTGGTTCTTGATGCAAAAGAATCCACCTACCAAAAGCAATTCACCCGCAAGAAAGTAGTGTGCCAGAAATGCCGCAATGGAACCTGTACGGCAGAACCTGCAAGAACTGTGGCACAACGGGGGTGAGTTGCCAACTCGTGAATAGAAATATCTACAAGAAGAAACCGAATGCAAGACATAAACCTAGGTCAACAATCAGTAATATAACCACAAGAGTACATCTGAAGTATGATAAGGTGGCAAGGTAACATCTAAATATGTATGTAGTGCCAGGTACTCAGGTAATAACATGTCATCAGTATAAGGTATGTCTGCATGAAGTAAATATGATGAAGTATCAAAGGATATCAACACACATATATTAGCGTCACATACCACTAATATTGGTGTAAGGGTATATATAACAGCGCCCTCATACCCTGTTGTATATATAAGTGAAGTGTGATCAAAGTAAATCCAGTCTGTATGATCTATATCTGTATATATGCGGAATCCGTCCACCCGTCACCCAATGACAATAACATCATGTATGCGAATATGAGGATATAATAAAATCATGGAAAACATCATGAAACCCTTGTCTAGCATCGACACGTAAATCCTCATCCATCGGGCTCTGTCAGTCCGGATCGGCCCGCGGGCTATGTCTGCTGAATCGGCCCTCGGCCCCGGCAGTACGCCCATCTCTCAACTCCGGTCGGTATCCTCCAGATATCCGCCGAGCTCAAATACAATCACCGGTAGGTACTCGCCCGCCTCCAGGCTCAATCGGCAAAACCCATCGATCATCTTGCCGAGGGGAACCATACCGGGTCCACCACGAACCCGAAAACGGATCATCCACTCCTCGAATCGGGTTTCAAGCACACGTCTCAGCACCGAGAAAATGCGTGGTGGACGCACCAAAATATCATATCACGAGGTACCGGGTTTTTCAAAATAGAGCATCCTTTCTTAAATAATCCCACGGTCCTCAAACCAGAAATCACATGAAAATCCAACATCAAGAAGTAAATCCAATGCGATGTGCTATGCAATCAATCCATGATGTATGCTGTTGCGCCACGGCAGCGCCCCGGCCTCGTACTCGAGGCCAAAATGCGGAATCAAAATTTTTTCCTTACTCGGAAACCGGCGCTACCGCGGACAAAGAAAAACCCGGATCGTAACCATTAACCTAATGCTAGCAATCAAGAGATAGGGTGAGAAGTATACCGAGTGATCCGAGTCCTCCGGTCTTCTCGTCATCGTCCCGATCTCCCGCGGAAAGTGTAGTCTCCATATCGTCGCCTCCTCGCCGGAAAGGGCACCACATTGCCTGCGTCTTTTACGGGCTCCCGCCTCAATACCGAGGCAACTCGGGCATGAAGCCGGCAACTCGACATGCTCAAGATATGCTGTAGAATGTGTAGTGTAGAGGGTATGTCTCTTTGGGGTTTGTTGCCATGGTGATGGAGGAATCAAGAATAGAAAAATGGTGCTTGCATTTTTCTAGCAAGAAAATGAGATCATGGATGAAACTCTCAAGATGAAGCTCTCTTCTTCTTCTTCTTCTTCTCTCTTTCTTTTTTTTTTCTCATGAAAAACTTATCATCCCAATGAGAATGGTGGAGGAGGGAATATGAAGCATGAAGGGAGGTGAGTGTAGGGTAAAGCAAGTGGTGACCACATCAAGACATAATCATCATCAAACTTACATCAACCTCAAATCCATTCTTTTCACAATAAAGCATGAAATGAATGGTATCTAAAAAGGTTATCATAATAAATCATCTTACAAATAAAACCTCCACCAAAAGTAATTTGCAAAACTGCAAATTACCCCCTCCATCAGAAAAGTCCGGCCGGGAAAGAACAAAGGAAAACCGGCCGGAATGGAATGCAAACTGGCAACTCCAGAAAACTGGTCCCGTAATAAATTACAGGAAAACCCCATACTGTGCATACACACCCGCATCTGTATTCCGACCGGATACAAATGCAATGAGACAAAATCTACACTGTACTAAACTAGTACCGGCTTAAACCAAAGCCGGCTAGTAAAATCCGTTCGATCCTGATCCGTGCAATACCGCACGTATCTGATCGAACCCTGCCATATAACTATACGGCCACTAGTACAAAACTTTTCGATCCTGATCCGTGCAATACCGCACGTATCTGATCGGACCCTGCCATATCTCCATACGGCCTCTACAGCATTTCGCCCGAAAGCTTGAGTAACTGTAAGTGTGGTGGACTCTAAAGACTCGTCAATACTATGGCTGTGGATTTAACCACTAGCACGTCAGAGGTATTAGCCAATACGTGACGGGCCACCAGCTATTGACCAAAAGGGACGTCGATGAGCGAACTCATCCTGACACCCTACTGAGCCTGTCAGTGACAATATCCGTACAGTCCGGTCCGTTCGTCTATGAGCATCGCATGTCGGGCCTAGGGGGTTGGTAAAAGTCAGACCCCCAAAAGCGGTACAAGTCGTGTCGGAGTGTAGCCCAGAACGCCCTGAGATACTACTGGAATACCTACCAGTAAATCTCCTGCCTCGGCCGAGGGCTTTGCGTAATGGCTCTCCTAGACACAGCGCGACCTCACCCCCAATACCGGGAGAAACGAACCCCTGAAGATCCGCTCACTGCCTCCATGTGGCTCGGGACTGTACCCAACTAAAACCTGTTTGCACGACTCCTTTGAGCCTTGGTAGTGTAGTAATCAAAGCACAGTGGGAAATCACACGAGACAAATGACGATCCTCAGGTCGATGAACTAACCTGTACACATGTCACCAGGGAACTGCTATCTGACGTCAGGTATAAGACCAACTAGCATGTTCCCGGCGAGTCCTGTCCGGTGTACTCATAACCCAATGAGCACCTGTATACATCTTAGGTGAACCAACTGACACCAGTGGCTTGTGAGACCGGCCACCGCCCCTCGTCGGGGTCTCGACTGTATACACTAGTCTACTCTGGAGAAACGATGCCCTGTCTCGAAACTCCTACGACTAGGGACCTTTTAAGGATGTGCTTATAGACTACCAGCTCCCACGTATAAGATCGCCATCATACTGCTGGCAGTCAAGCAAGAATCCTAGGGGCTCTATCAACGTGTAATAGCGACATGCCAGGTCACCTAAAGCAGTACACGATGATAAAGGTAAACCAGATAGCATACTATCATCTCGAGTAAGACTGTCCTACCGGGATAGGTCCTCCCTCAATCATTGCAATCACGTGCCTGTGATACAATAATTGACTCTGAGGGCACTATCTCCAACAATCTCCCATTTGCACTCAAGGCTAATTATTGCGATGCCGCATACTCACAGCCCGTGTGATACCGAACACCCAACTCCTCTACCAGTCAGTCTCACAAAGCTCGTTTGCGAAACTATTGCGTTCGAGGAATAGCCTCAGTAAGTGGATCTGCTGTGATGCTTCTTTCTATGTCTCTCTATATCTCAAGTTCGCAGAGAAAGCCATCTCCCGAAATGAGCAATACCTGTCTTAGAATGTCTGGATGTCTGATGGGACCTAGCGAATAAATGAACTCCAAATCCAAACTTCTTAGACTGTATCGTCAACTGAACTTAATCAGTATCCTGCGCCAGGCCACCCTCAGTATTGCCTTGGACCACCTGTCCAAAATACTGCCCCTTGTCAGAAGGAAAAACTATAACTCTGACAGCCACTCTGCCATCCAGGTCACCTTGGAAGCCTGGAATGATAACCGTCTCCTAAAGGAGACTGCCGTTATCATATCCCTAGAACATTAACTTATGTTCTAAAGCTTCTTCCGACCGTTTCTCCAGGATTGGATTAATATCAACTTATTGCATCTACTGCAAGAACAACATCTGGTGTGGTACTTGACATCTCATGATTGACTCAATTGCCTAAGCAAGTGATCTGCCAATCATGAGTATCCCTCTCCCCTTTAGTCTATAAGATACCTTTAGAGAGGGTGACTCCATCAACTGCAGGTGCACTACCGTGCCAGGAGTCGTCCATTCTAAATACTCATAGAATGCTGTCAAGGTACCCAGATTGGGAAACCACCCAAATCTAGATCTAAAACCATAGATCTAGTAACCAGTATGTTAGATATTATGTCCAAGTCCTGTGTGGAGAAACCACTGTGTGACGACCAAAGTATAACCGATCGTAGTATAGGAATATCACTTCCTACTACCTTCTCAACAGATCCATCCCCTTATTCTGATGACGTCAAACCTATGACTGTCACATCAGAAATAGATGATCTATCTCCGCTACATCTGCTTTAGTCTATAAATAGTCATAAGCCTGATGTCCACCAATACTTCCGCTGCTCCCACTGACTACGACAACCCTCTGGAAGAGTCATATAGACGTGCACTTCCAAAGCTAGTTTAGAACGACGCTATACTCATCCTCCTGCCGGGTCTCGCAGCCTGGAACAACAACAATGGCAAGTGTGGGTAAACAAGAACTTCCCTGTCACCGTCCTTGAGGCTACCGGAGTACCTCTCGGGTGCCTGAAGTTACCCACCGTATCTGCGGAGTGGCCAATGGAATGTCAAATCAGATTGAATCTTTAGGTTCCTTATTAAATCTTCAGTAATCGTTTGCGGTTCTGGAATCACTTCCAGTTCTACCATACTCCCACTACTGTTTTTCTGAAAAAATCCATTTTTATTAAAACTGTGGCGAGTCTAGAACAATATTGCTATTGTTCATCCAGATGGTAGAAAGTCAACCCTCGTCATAGCCTGGGTCAACCCACAAACAGCCATTACAGAAACGTGCCTTGAGTTGTCCAGTGTCTGGTTTTAAGCATAAGCCGGACATCTCCCCGTACCTTAACATCGTTAAGATATGAACTGTTCTATATCCAATATAGAACCAGAGGCACTGATTCAATTGAACCAGATTCAAATCATGCAGCTATCTCCAGTGCATGTCAACTAAATGGAAGAAGGCCGATTAGCGTTACTCAACTTAGGAATGCTTCCAATTATGAGTATCCTGAAAGAGAAGCAAGTTCTCTTAATCATTACTATCAACTGAATACCATACACAAGTATCTACATCTTCGATCACTTTGAAGAATCCCGATACTTGCTATACCTGGTTCTCTACTCTATTCAAATACCTATAACTCCTCAAAACTTAGACCCTGTGTTTCCATGAAACACATGTCTAAGAACCAGAGAAGTTAAAAGTAAACAGAATATAGTATGAGGACCAACCCCTCTGTCCTGATGGACACTGGACAACATACAATACTCTGTATAAGTCCTCTGAGTCTAACAACTCTTTCACTGTGTGTCGTAGGTTGAAAACTGTACTTATGGTTAAGAAGAATTACACCGCTGTTTAATACTCCTTACCTAACCATCCACTGATATAGGTAAATGTCATCGACATAATATCAAAAGGTATATCTCACTCTATGAAAATAGACGTACAGATATATCAATTTGAAATTGGTGCACAACAGCGGATATTCAAAACCAAATATTTGCCGACCGGCAAACAACCCAGGTGGCTTCCTCAAATATCACCAATTACAACAAATCCCGATATAAAGAGGATGGTCACCTAATTCCCAATAACTTACTCCCACTCAGCATCTGTAATACCATACAGATGTGAGAATCCAACCTGGTAAATACATACCCTGGAGCAAGCGTCTAATCAGGAAATCAGTTTTCTTTTAACAGTACACGGTGAAACTGAAACATTGAAATGTTTCGTCGGGGTATCCTGGTATTCCTAGTAATGCCTCTTCCATTATCCAGATTCACAACTGTAACCGTATAATTCTTTTCCACCTTTCCAAATCCCTTTATATGTCTTTAGTCATTACCTTCTGCACAACCCTTTAAGCCAAATGGTTTTCTTCCTTCCCTACCGTTCGGCACCAGCCTATGGTTTGGAAGAAGACTATCCAACAAGCATAAAGGGTGTACTGCCCTAATCCTAGGAGCACTCGCATCGCGAGAGAAGGTGAAGATAAAAGACACCTGAATGTACTTTATTCCTATTTCTCCTGAACCAGAATCCATCCCCGAACTGGAACAAGTTCCTTTCGAGTTCGTATATAACCATACGATGGAGTATCCAATAAACTGTGGATCTTCGTAGTGATACGGAGTGTCCTGGAGAAATACAAAGGTGATTTAGGATTGGCGAAGAAATACTTGGTTTGGTCGTGAATATCAGTCGCAATTTACTTTGCCCTCCTACTAATCCCTTGCTTTGTCTTAACTTAATACCTTCTGCACACCATCGTTATGCTAATTGGTTTTCTTCATTCCCTACCGTTCGGCACCAGCCTAAGGTTTGGAAGAAGACTATCCAATTTGCGTAATAGGTGTACTATCTCCTAAACCAAGGAGTACTCGCAGCCTGAGAGAAGGTAAAAGGAAAAGACAACTGAATAGTCCTATCCGTTTTCTCCAGAACCAGAAACCATCCTCGAAGTCCTTCGAGTTCGTATATAACCATACGATGGTTTTGTCCAATGGAAGTGGACGTTCGCAGTAATACGGGGTGTCCTGGAGAAAAGGGTAAAAGTAGGAGTGGCAATGAGGTCTGCAACTCTGACAATCCAAAAGTCAGTGTTAAGAAGGTTCGGTCAACTCGGTTACTGAGTCATAGTCTTAGGGTCGGGTCAATGGTCGCTGCCAGAGAGAGAGAGAAAAGAAACACTCAGCGTGCACTCTAACCTAGATCAGAATGGTTATCACTTTATCCAACCTGGAAGCCTCCCACTGTACCTCAAATTCTCCTCCAAACCTGAAAGAAGAATTAGTCGGGATCACCCGAGGAGTAAACCAACTCATCAGTGGGAATCGGGATCCAACTCTCATCGCATGATAACGTGACGGAATCCACTCACGTCACCACACTCCAGAAGGTATGCGCATTCCTGGCAAGTTTCAGTTCTTTTGAAACTCCCGATGTTTGTTTTTACCCCTAGGACCCAAGTGACCTTGACAATGCCAACAAATCAAAGAGTCCTAGTCGAGTTCTACCCGTCATTATCTTGATTGCATTAAACCCACCCGTACGAGTCCTTGACAATGCCAACAAGACCGTACGACTGTCCTAACCAATCCACTTATCCTTGTGACAGAAAAGCATTACATAGCTACCGAACACTACGCCACGGCAATGCACGACAAACGCAGCACGAATACTAAGTAACACTAATCTGAAATGACGGAGGGCTACGACTGGTTTTTGGCGAAAAACCTTTAACGTAATGAACTTGATATCGTTGAAGGAACTGGATAACCTTTTAGAAAATATAGTGACGAAAACCTTTACTAAAGAGGTCACTCCCGGTGAAGGGATCTCGGCTCTTTCCCCGTAGAATGAGGTGCAGGATATTCCAACTGAATACCACGATGCAAAGCAAAAGTAATCGGCTATAGTGAAGTTATTGCCCTGACGCAAACTTCTGTCCAAGGGGTCACTCCCGGTGAAGGGATCTCGGCCCTTGCCTCGTCGACTGAGGAGCAGGATATTCCAACTGAATACCACGATGCAAAACAAAAGTGAACGTCCTTGCAATAACAGCTTTTTGAAAAATTGTTCCAACAACATCAGAATAGGTTTGTTTATCTTGCATTGATCCGAATCAACGCAGTCCCATCAATTGATCACACCACAAAGAACGAAAATATACTGATGTACGTATATGCCATCCGCATTCGCCACTGGGTCCCGTCATCACCCGTTAGGTTACTTAACTAACGACAGAGCGGGGACTGGACTAGCGCGGATGCAAAATATATACAACATCTACTAATATATATACCAATATATTATATTTCGCTCAAGGCGTGATAAAAATGCAACATCACAAAAATGTACAGCATCACAGAACAATACAGATATCTGGAAGCCCCGGGTTTCACAGAGCCGCTGCTGAAACCCGACGTTCCCCTGGTCGTGTGGATAGCCTGTGCAATGAAATCCTAGACCCCTACGGGCGCGGCAAGTCACCCGCCAAAACCTGAAGCGAGGCAGCCCCCTCCAGCACCGTGAATGGACCACCCAGCACTTCACGGAATCCGGTAACTTGGGCACCCCTCCTGGGTCAACCTGTACCCCCTACGAGTGCGGCGAATAGCCTGCCAATCCTAGAGCGAAGCCCCCTCCGTCTCAATGCCATGAGATGCGGGCCCGTTGCCCTCTAGAACCCGGCTATCCGTGCACCCCTCCGCGGGGTAATCCTAGTACAGAAAGTAAAATATACATACACCGGGTACATCGACCGCAACCAGGTCGTGCCCCAAAAGAATAATACAAACAGGCAGTGACGGCAGTCCACATGTCGGACGCTCGCCCCGCAATATCAAATGTACATAATTCAACAAAACTGTACTAGCATTGCATCCAGGCTATCCCCCACGACCGATCCGCAACATCACAGCATAAACATAGAACATCAACGTGAAAGTCACGTTCGCAAATCCGTCTAACCGGGCTATAGCAGTTAGACCGGATTTACCGATCGAGTGACATTCACGGTCGCAGATATAATGTAAATACTGTGAAATAATGTGTTTAAAATTTTCCGATTGACCAAAAATTAACAAGTGGGTCCCCAATCAAAACTGTAGCACTCACAGAAAACCTGGGCCCAATTTTAATATTCCAAAACCCCTAATATAAGCCCAGAAGCCCACTGAAGAAAGACGAAGCAATGACCCCACCATCTTGCGGCGGAAGCGCGGCAATAAGGGGGGTTTTGCCACGCTTCCGCGCTCTAGTTGAGGGTTCATTGTCTCGTTTTTTTCCAGAGTTCTTAGAACTCCCTGCACATCATTCTGAGACCACCTGAAAAATTTTTAGACTTCAAAAAATTTCAACAGAAACTGATGTGAAGGAAAAATACGGTTTTTGGAATTTCGGTCGATCGGATAAGCAAAACACATTAGAACAAGCTAAGTAAGGTTAATGGCGTGGCTCTGATACCATGTTGCGCCACGGCAGCGCCCCGGCCTCGTACTCGAGGCCAAAATGCGGAATCAAAATTTTTTCCTTACTCGGAAACCGGCGCTACCGCGGACAAAGAAAAACCCGGATCGTAACCATTAACCTAATGCTAGCAATCAAGAGATAGGGTGAGAAGTATACCGAGTGATCCGAATCCTCCGGTCTTCTCGTCATCGTCCCGATCTCCCGCGGAAAGTGTAGTCTCCATATCGTCGCCTCCTCGCCGGAAAGGGCACCATATTGCCTGCGTCTTTTACGGGCTCCCGCCTCAATACCGAGGCAACTCGGGCATGAAGCCGGCAACTCGACATGCTCAAGATATGCTGTAGAATGTGTAGTGTAGAGGGTATGTCTCTTTGGGGTTTGTTGCCATGGTGATGGAGGAATCAAGAATAGAAAAATGGTGCTTGCATTTTTCTAGCAAGAAAATGAGATCATGGATGAAACTCTCAAGATGAAGCTCTCTTCTTCTTCTTCTCTCTTTCTTTTTTTTTTCTCATGAAAAACTTATCATCCCAATGAGAATGGTGGAGGAGGGAATATGAAGCATGAAGGGAGGTGAGTGTAGGGTAAAGCAAGTGGTGACCACATCAAGACATAATCATCATCAAACTTACATCAACCTCAAATCCATTCTTTTCACAATAAAGCATGAAATGAATGGTATCTAAAAAGGTTATCATAATAAATCATCTTACAAATAAAACCTCCACCAAAAGTAATTTGCAAAACTGCAAATTACCCCCTCCATCAGAAAAGTCCGGCCGGGAAAGAACAAAGGAAAACCGGCCGGAACGGAATGCAAACTGGCAACTCCAGAAAACTGGTCCCGTAATAAATTACAGGAAAACCCCATACTGTGCATACACACCCGCATCTGTATTCCGACCGGATACAAATGCAATGAGACAAAATCTACACTGTACTAAACTAGTACCGGCTTAAACCAAAGCCGGCTAGTAAAATCCGTTCGATCCTGATCCGTGCAATACCGCACGTATCTGATCGAACCCTGCCATATAACTATACGGCCACTAGTACAAAACTGTCCGATCCTGATCCGTGCAATACCGCACGTATCTGATCGGACCCTGCCATATCTCCATACGGCCTCTACAGCGTTTCGCCCGAAAGCTTGAGTAACTGTAAGTGTGGTGGACTCTAAAGACTCGTCAATACTATGGCTGTGGATTTAACCACTAGCACGTCAGAGGTATTAGCCAATACGTGACGGGCCACCAGCTATTGACCAAAAGGGACGTCGATGAGCGAACTCATCCTGACACCCTACTGAGCCTGTCAGTGACAATATCCGTACAGTCCGGTCCGTTCGTCTATGAGCATCGCATGTCGGGCCTAGGGGGTTGGTAAAAGTCAGACCCCCAAAAGCGGTACAAGTCGTGTCGGAGTGTAGCCCAGAACGCCCTGAGATACTACTGGAATACGTACCAGTAAATCTCCTGCCTCGGCCGAGGGCTTTACGTAATGGCTCTCCTAGACACAGCGCGACCTCACCCCTAATACCGGGAGAGACGAACCCCTGAAGATCCGCTCACTGCCTCCATGTGGCTCGGGACTGTACCCAACTAAAACCTGTTTGCACGACTCCTTTGAGCCGTGGTAGGGTAGTAATCAAAGCACGATGGGAACTCACACGAGACAAATGACGATCCTCAGGTCGATGAACTAACCTGTACACATGTCACCAGGGAACTGCTATCTGACGTCAGGTATAAGACCAACTAGCATGTTCCCGGCGAGTCCTGTCCGGTGTACTCATAACCCAATGAGCACCTGTATACATCTTAGGTGAACCAACTGACACCAGTGGCTTGTGAGACCGGCCACCGCCTCTCGTCGGGGTCTCGACTGTATACACTAGTCTACTCTGGAGAAACGATGCCCTGTCTCGAAACTCCTACGACTAGGGACCTTTTAAGGATGTGCTTATAGACTACCAGCTCCCACGTATATGATCGCCATCATACTGCTGGCAGTCAAGCAAGAATCCTAGGGGCTCTATCAACGTGTAATAGCGACATGCCAGGTCACCTAAAGCAGTACACGATGATAAAGGTAAACCAGATAGCATACTATCATCTCGAGTAAGACTGTCCTACCGGGATAGGTCCTCCCTCAATCATTGCAATCACGTGCCTGTGATACAATAATTGACTCTGAGGGCACTATCTCCAACATATGCGACATGTAAAGAAAGGTAATCATATCAGAAGTCATGCAACATGGAATAGTAATGTGCATATGTCGAGGGAAACCGCTCCTTTTGAATGAATCAGTTTTAAAGAATATCTTGCGGTCCTCAATCTCTAATCAAGTCAGAATCATCTATGTTTGTGTACAGGTATAAGTGTACAATATGCCAAGCAAGAATCATATTATAAATGCAACAGTACTACAGTGTAGTGGCATGGCAATTATCGATGATGAAGTGTGTGAGCCGGTAAACAGTGTACGTGGAACATACGCATCCTCGATAATGGTGCTGGTGTTCTAACAGCATGATAACAGTAGCAATAAACATATGCAAGCGATGCGAATAGCATGAAAATGCGGAAATCAAATAATCAACATCACAGTGAAGAATCTACTATGCAACTACAGATCTAAGTATCAAGTCAAATGGGAGAGGTATGGAAACCACCTAAATCTGAGTTGATAAATATATAGATATATAGTCGGTGATCCCGCCTCAACAACATATCGTAGGACATCCTCGAGTTATGAGTGCGGATCTATCATCAATATCGGCCCGTACGGTAAATCATCGTACGGCATCCCAATAGCTGGGTACGGGTCAACATCTCACTATCTCATCACATAACAGGTATCACTATCATCAGATCATATAATCTGGGGTACTACTCTATGTCTAGTACAAATCGATGCCATCAATAAAGTATGCATGCGGGGGTAAACACACATCCCAAGCCCGCAAGAAACACAAGTCATATCCCAAATATGAATCATAGCAAATCACCGATCTCGCGGCACAAAGCCCACATCATCGACTCATCTCCAACGTCATCCCATATCATCAAACACAGTGCAAGTATAATGAATATGCAAGATTGTGCGTGCTGGTGTACCTCTATCCTAGAGCTCGCAACTAGGAACTACGCTAGTTATTTCTATCTCTAACTAACCATAACGCACTACAACTATCACGTAAATAAACTACATAGTATACTATCTACGGACTGCGGGGGTGCTATACGCCATCCACCCGACTTCCCCCTGTAGATATAATCTACTCACCTTGCATCATCATTTGCGGACATCACCACGCATTTGCTTGTCGTCCTGAAGTCTTCATGAGTACCTACACATCAAAGTGTCGTATATGCGCATTAAAACCAAATCAAAGCTAAAACGGCACACGAAATCCAAAACGATACGATAAGGGGCCTATAGGCGAGAACCTTTGGCACGCCGTCAAAACCATCAATAAATCCTCTATATCGTCGTATAAACGCCAAATAGTCGAGGCAAAACAAAATCCACAATTGCAGAATCAAAAATACGGAATACGGAAACACGAATCCAAAACAGCAACTTAGGAAATACGTCCCAGATTTCACCCTAGGTCACTTTATACAAATCTATATATACCAGGGGCCTAACATGAACATGTAGGAGCTACAGCACAAAAACGAGACAAAATGGTGGGACCCAGGCCGTAATTGGCGGCCAAAGTGAATAAATTGGCGGCCTGGAAAGGGAATTGGGGGCTAGGGCTTTGGTGGTATCTCCCTAGGTGCCTACACATACCACTGTCCAATCAATTTTATTTTCAGGTGTCTCGTATGATAGCAGATTCAAATTAACCCTCACAGATTCCATAATTTCCCCGATATCGGTTTCTAAAATCCGTATTCTGGTTTAAGCTTCAGGTTTTGGGTTCCAATTCATACACTAGGGTGATGGTATAACCTCTACTAACCTCAATTCCACAATACAACACCAATTTCCCTCAAACCCTAACTTGGTTATCCTCAAGTCCACAATATCACACAATATCGATTCTATAACAACATTGGGGTATAAGGAATGCTAGAATTAAGCTAATGGTCCAGAAATTACCTCAATTGGCAACTCAAGAAATTTCTTGAGTTGCCCCTAGTGCCCCAAATCCTTGCTTCTTTAGCTCCAAGTGTAGATCTAGGGATGGTGCACATTTTTAATGAAATGGATGTGTGGTTTTGGTGTAGTTTTAGAGGTGTTTTGGAGCTTTGAAGAGGGGAGGGGATGAGGTGCAGGAGCAGCAGCAGAAGAAGAGAGAAGAGGGAGGGAAATGAGGGAGAAAATGGCTAAGTCTTTTAGTCAATGGTGCCCCATGCCTCTATTTCTCACCAACCCCCATTTCTTTAATCTTTTCTCTTTTCTTTTTCCCTAAAACAAACCCTTCTCACCTAAATAGTAACCCCAAAGCAAACCATGGTGAAAATGCACAAGTGTGAAAAAAAATGATATGTACATGTTTTGCACAAAAATACTAAAAACCGATTAGCGATTTTTAATCGCGATTAGCACTAAATTAGTGTCAATTAATCACAAAAACTTTAAAATGTCATAATTCTCTAATTTACCCTATTTTAGAATTTTCCATAATTTTTCTCAAATTTTTCCTATTTATTTGCATTTAATAATACCAAAATATTAAAATATTCAATAAAATAATATTAAATTATAAAAATTCCCAAAATTAATATTTTATCTTTTTTGAAAATGTTACACTTGGTGTGTGTGTGTGTGTATGAATGTGTGTAAGTTTCTATATATATATATATATATATATATATATATATATATATATATATATATATATAACATATACACGTGATATGGGGATGTTATATGATATCTGGGGAGGAGTCAGTATGATTGGGCGTGATGCCGTGAGTTAAGGATATACGATCGAGTATGATATGAGATGTACTATGATATTAGCGGATCGTTGGGAAATGAGAAAATTGATATTTATACATAAATGATAATAGGTGATGATGACATTGAGATTTACGAGACTCTAAAATAGAATCTGGATTGTAATATGTGACTTAATCACGATATGATATATGCGACATGATATTTCTGAGGACCATTTGACGATGTATATTTACATAGACAATGATATATGTTTGATGATATTGGGATGTATGCAATTATAGCACAGTACCCTTGATCATGATAATATTTGATGATGATATTATACGAATGATGATGTACATAGGTGATAGTTGACTCGTACCCCGATTTTGGGATGTCGTACGATGGATTTAACCGTACGAAATATAGATGTGATGATTGATCCACACTCTTAACTCAAGGAAGTCGTACTATGTCCGTGACGCTAATGAGGCTGGATCGCCGACTATTAGAGATATCGACTCAGACTTTCGGTGGATTCTTATTTTCTATCGACTAGTTTCTTTAGTTTAGTTCCTTAGTGGGTTAGATAGATACTAGTTTAGGTTCGAGTCATATAGTTTGTAGTTAGTATGTATATTCCAAATGAGTGGTTAAAGCACATTCACCTTTATATTCAGATTGTAATCATCACGTTGCATGTTCATATATATGTCTCTTTAGTTAATATGAAACTCTTCCTGTTAGGACACCAGCACCATTACTGATGATGCGCATGTTCCACGTACACTTATTTCCCGGCTCACACACATCATCATCGGTAATTGCCATGTCACGTACACTTTAGAACATGTTATCTTTTATTGATAGAATCAACTAAAGGCTAGATCAATATAATAGGGTATGATTACTCTCATCTGCTTGTTAGACATTGCATTTATTACATAGACACTTCATGCATTCACATTTTCATACTATCATGAAGTATTGTGGGGCTTATGCCGATACTCATTATTACTTACTTATGATTTTGGGATTTTGGATTTCTATGAGATTTCTGGATTTTGGGGAAACCGCAAGAATATATAAAAAAAAACTTCTCTCTCTCTCTCTCCCCCTCTCATTTTAAAATACAAGTTGCGGTTTTCTCATGATGTATGTGTCGTTCACCATGAGATTTCATGTTTTCTGTTTGATTTCGAGACCCGATTCGAGGAGTGGATGAACCGTCCCGGGTACATGGTGGGCCCGGTATGGTACCCCGGGGCAAGAAGATCGAGTTGTAGACGATGAGCCTGGCAAGGGAAGACTACCTACCGGTGATGTCTGGCGCGGCGGATATCCAGCGGATACCGACCGTTGTCATGAGATTTGATGATATGGGCCGATCTGGACTGACGGAGCCCAAGATATTGAGACTATGAGTTTTTAGACTTTGAGATTTACAAGTTTTGTGTCAATGATTGACACGGATTTCCATGGATTTCATTGATGTTTCAGATTACCATACAAATTTTACTATGATAAAGTTAAAGATTTCTTATACAGATATACCCAGATTTCATAGTTGATTGTTTTACATTCATGGTGCATGCATACTCATACACATGACATGTTACTACTTGAGGCACTGACACGAGCACTGAGCATTTGCACTTGCGCATAGGTTATTACCCTGCCACTACTAGATGACTAGTGATATTAAGTTTATTATTATGACCTAGGACAGCGTCGTGCATGCAATTTCTACTCGCGGATGTCTTCTGCTCACGAGTTGGCAACTCACCCCCGTTGTGCCAAATTTTTCTTACAGGTTCGATGTACAGGTTTCCTTGGCAGCTTGCTGGCACATCTTTTCATTCAGGGTGATTTGCTTGGTAGGTTGGTTCACTTGTATCAGGACCACCGTTGTACTTTTATTATTTCATTTGTATCTAGTAAGCTCCATCAAACCGACTTGTATTACTTGATAGTTTAGAAGACCAGTTGTTTTTATTTCGATCTTAGAGTCGCGCTTGTATTATTGTGGTTTCTGGTGGATTTGGTTTTCTTTTGAGTTTTGAGCCTCTCCCTTCGGCGTTGTATATTTTAGTGCATTGCATGGTTGTTTCCGCCTTTTGGCGTAGAGCTAGCTCCCGCTTGGGGATGCCTTTTTATTATTACTTATATATATATTTGTATTTGTATCCGTTTGGGGACAGTTTTTACAAAGGAGACTCTGCCGAAATTTTTGAGAAATTTGATGTTGCTTTTAAACTTGTTTCCTTACACTTCTTTTTTTTAAAGGGTTTAGATTTCTGGGCTTCGGCTTACTTAGATTATGTTACACCTCTAGACTTTTCGTAATTTAAGTGCCGATCACGTTCCGTACCTTCGGGTCGTGACAAAGTTGGTATCAGAGCGTTAGGTCTAACCTTTGTCCGAGTCTAGGTTAACCTTAGTTGATGGAGTAGGTGACTTAGGTAGAGTGACGTACCGTGGGTATGATCCGTGGCATACTTACGATACGCTACTCTGCTTAAGAAACCTTAGGATGTACATTTCTTTGCATCGTATTCTATTCGTTCCTATGATCTATCTTCATCAATGTCGGATGGCGGTTTCTGTTACCATGGTCGCACGGGCAGAGGGAGCTGCGGCTCGAATGCGATAACCATTAGGGTATCGTTTATTCTTGAGAATTGAAGCATTGTTTAGCGTGCAGACGAAGGGTATTCACATGTCGTCCAGACGAAGTTAAAAGGTTCGATCGTATGTCAGAAACCCATTTTCCTAAGTTTAAGGTATTCGGAAGAACATGCAGGTACTTTTATGGACCCTCTAGAAGAATGAAACCCTAACTCGACATAATGACCATGAGAACGCTGGTGAACCTTAAGGTTTGCGGCAGTTCCGCGGTGCCATTAGTGAGGCTTGGGTTTGCCCTTCTACGGCTGGTCCGTAGATACTGGGCATGTACTGGATATTTTTAAACTGTACTTGAGTGTTGAGCTCTCGGGGAATTCTGGGATTCTGATGAATCGATCGAAAAGTTTAACGTAGTCCAGAAATCATGTGGTGGATACATTACACGGGAGACTCTAGATATGAGTATAACCGTTTGTAACGTAGTCAGCACAGCTATGAGGAGACGAGTCTGAATCAGTTGACATTAGAAAAGGAGCGCATTGACGATAGTGTTTACGATTGCGATTTGGTGATTTGAATTTCATATTTCCGTTGTTTGGATTTTGGTATTTTGAGGATTTTGTTCTATGATTGGTATTTCCTATGTGTACATTCATTACACTCTATTCGCGTTTCATATATCAGTGGTATTGATGTTGTTTTGTGCATACCCAATGCACTCGATCTGGTTTTATACATTTTGAGATATTGATTTGATTTCATGCATATGGGTTGCACATGATTTTGACGTATGTTTCGACATAGTTTTCATGTATTTTTCGTACTGTGATTTCGATTTTGATATTCGGTGTATGCTTTCGTGCACTATGTGCACTTGATTGAGATTCTTGCGCACACTTGGCGCACTTGATGCGATTTTGTGCACACCAGATGCACTAAATCGGGGTTTTGTGCAGATTAGATGCACCTGATATTATTGTCGTGCACGCCCGTTGCACTTGACAGATGTTTTTGGTGCACACCCGTTGCACTCAGTTTTGTTTTTGTGCGTATTCATGGCATCTACAATTGACTTCGATTTTCGTGCGCACCGGACGCATGTAGGACCTCGTATACTGTGGTTGGGATTGATTTCATTTTGAGCAGTATGTTTTTATAATCATTACTATTTGATTTAGTAACCAGGCGGGATGTGTATGTTAAATAAAAGATATATATGTATAGATATTTTTTTAAAATAAACATCCGCTACTTATGCCGTGACACGCGCATCACACGGCGATTTTAAAAAGGGGTTTTGCATGCTTCTTTATTAAGATGTTTAGACGATTTTACTACGATGCGCACTATATATAAGTTATAGTTTTGATGTATATCATATTGGTTTTCGTATTGGACTTTGATATTTTATTCTCACCATAACTCCGATGATTGCGTTATATTTGATGGAATTTTGAATATGAGTTATGTACTCGTTTTTCATGCGCATTCATTGCGCTAAGATGTGTTTTATGTATTGATGATTTCGGAGCCCCGACGATTTGAGTGTTTTGGCTGAATGTTTTAGTATTTGGGGAGAGTTTTAATTTAAATTCGGGGACCGAATTTTTGTAAGGGGGGAAGATTGTAACGTTCTAAAAAAATAAATAATTAAATAAATAAAAATCCTTCAGGTGAATTTTCTGATTATCGGTAAAATAAACCGTATTTTCCGTAAAACTTAACTATAATTATTTTTCATCATAAATTTAAAAATACATATTTTAACTATATAATTGCTAGTATTTGGTATTTATTTAGTCACTTATAAATTGCTAGTTTAATTAAATATTTTTCCTAAATTAATTATTTATAATATTAACATAAGCTTTTAATTATACATTAAATGGGTACAAATTATAAATTGCAATGAGTTTATTTTTCAATAGTGAACCATGACATATTAGAATTAGGTTTTTAGCATGCTATTCTCTTCTTAAATTGTCTTTAAAATTCTAGAGTTTTCTAAGATAAATTGAATTAAGAAAATTAATAAAATTAAGAAATTAAGAAAAGACTTAATTAGTATAATAATTGGAAATGTTTCCACATACTTCCACATACTTCTCTCTCTCTCTCTTTCCCTCATGATGGCCGGCCTCACCTCAAGCTGCCCCCTTTTTTCCCACTTCACCACTTAATTTCCTTCACAAAACTTCCTTCATTTTTTTATCAAAAAATCAATACAAACCATCACTAATTCAACATTTAACCTTCACCCATTTTTCTTTTGCCCAATCTAGCAAGGATCTTGGAGCAAGAGAGTCACTTTGAGAGGCTAAGAATGCATGGTTAATCTCATGTTGTGGAGGTATAATTTTAATCCTATAGTTAATTTATGGGTTAGTTACCTTAAATTAGCTAATTAGGTGTTTTCCAAAGGGTTTAAATTTGCAAGTTTAAAATTGAAGAATGGGTTTCTAAAATCAAGTTAGGGTTTTTACAATGTGTTCATGATTATATGGTGTAATTAAATAAGTTAAGACATAGAAAACTTAAATTAGTTGCTAATTTGTAAATTGTTGTATTTAAATTGCTGTAATTAGATTTTTGGCTAACTAGGGTTTTATAAAATATATATATATTGGTGAGAAAAAATTCTAATTGGGGTTTTTATCATTAGATTATGGTGTTAATGAGGAGATGAACATGTTAAATTGAATGTAAAACATAATCTAGTTACAAATTGCTAGCTTTTACTTTAAAAATTGTGATAAATATGCTATTTTGTAAACTAGGTTTTAGAAATTAATTTAAAATGTGGAATTAAAAATCTAGTTGGGGCTTTAGCACATCATTAAGGTTTTCTTGAGTGGTTTAACAATTTAAAATATACAAAATCAAGTTTAGTTGTGGAATTGTGAATTTTTTCTTAAAAGGTGTTGAAATTGGATAAAATTGCAAACTAGAATTTTCATTTTAATACAAATAAGTGTGATAAAAATATCGTGATGATTTGTATGACTTAGTTATGATATTTAGTGAATATTATGGCCATTAGTTTCGTTTAAACATCAATTTTTGAAGTGAAAAGGTTAATTGACGCTTTCTAGGTTTTCGGAAATAAACCGATTTAAATTATTTTGAGTTTTCGATAAGTTGCAATCTATTGTATATTATAACTAGTAAGTTTTGGAACTATGATTTATATGTTTGGGTTTTTCTCGAACAATCGGCGTTTGTACGCCGATGTCGAGGGCTATTTGGTTATTTTGCATGAGCGGGTCGTAGGTTTTAACCATTGCGCGTTTCGTGCGTCGTTTTGGTTTTATCCACGACTCGATTTACGATGTACATATATATTTGCGTATAGGTACCCCTCACGTGGACTTCGGATGATGAAGAAGAGGATGGCGGCATCGACTTCCGTAGACAAGGGCCAGGTGAGTAGATATATATCTACGAGGGAAGTCGAGTGGATGGCGTTTAGCACCCCCGCAAATGTAGAATAAGGATATTACTTACTGCCATTAGGAAGTCGGACGTGACCTTAGATTCTTGGCGAGTAGGGTCCTATTAAAGACTTCAGGTTGGACTAAACTAATTTAGAAAGACTTAACCGGAATGCCTTGGAGGGAATTCGTAGGTTTTAGGTAGGCGCACACACACACACACGCACACACATACATTTGACTTGCTGTATGTGTGTGTGTGTGTGTGTGTGTGTATGATTGTGTGTAGGTTTCTATATGTGTGTGTGTATAACATATACACGTGATATGGGGAGGTTATATGATATCTGGGGAGGAGTCAGTATGATTGGGCGCGATGTCGTGAGTTAAGGATATACGATCGAGTATGATATAAGATGTACTATGATATTAGCG
This sequence comes from Agapanthus africanus, assembly GCA_030015575.1. Lineage (NCBI taxonomy): Eukaryota > Viridiplantae > Streptophyta > Magnoliopsida > Asparagales > Amaryllidaceae > Agapanthus > Agapanthus africanus. The sequence goes on from CM057343.1 coordinate 77,986,019, forward strand.
GATCATTGGGAAATGAGAAAATGGATATTTATACATAAATGATAATAGGTGATGATGACATTGAGATTTACGAGACTCTAAAATAGAACCTGGATTGTAATATGTGACTTAATCACGATATGATATATGTGACATGATATTTTTGAGGACCATTTGACGATGTATATTTACACAGACAATGATATATGTTTGATGATATTGGGATGTATGCGATTATAGCACAGTGCCCTTGATCATGATAATATTTGATGATGATATTATACGAATGATGATGTACATAGGTGATAGTTGACCCGTACCCCGATTTTGGGATGCCGTACGATGGATTTTACCGTACGAGACATAGATGTGATGATTGATCCACACTCTTAACTCGAGGAAGTCGTACTATGTACGTGACGCTAATGAGGCTGGATCGCCGACTATTAGAGATATCGACTCAGACTTTAGGTGGATTCTTATTTCCTATCGACTAGTTTCTTTAGTTTAGTTCCTTAGTAGGTTAGATAGATACTAATTTAGGCTCGAGTCATATAATTTGTAGTTAGATATGTATATTCCAAATGAGTGGTTAAAGCACATTCACCTTTATATTCAGATTGTAATCATCACGTTGCATGTTCATACATATGTCTCTTTAGTTAATATGAAACTCTGCCTGTTAGGACACCATCAACATTACCGATAATACGCATGTTCTACGTACAATTATTTCCCGGCTCACACACATCATCATCGGTAATTGCCGTGTCACGTACACTTTAGAACATGTTATCTTTTATTGATAGAATCAACTAAAGCCTAGATCAATATAATAGGGTATAATTACTCTCATGTGCTAGTTAGACATTGCATTTATTATATAGACACTTCATGCATTCACATTTTCATACTATCATGCAGTATTGTGGGGTTTATGTCGATACTCATTATTACTTATTCATGATTTTGGGATTTTGGATTTCTATGAGATTTCTGGATTTTGGGGAAAACCGCAAGAATATATATAAAAACTTCTTTCTCTCTCTCCCCTCTCATTTTAAAATACAAGTTGTGGTTTTCTCGTGATGTATGTGTCGTCCACCATGAGATTTCATGTTTTCTGTTGGATTTCGAGATCCGATTCGAGGAGTGGATGAACCGTCCGGGTACATGGTGGGCCCGGTATGGTACCCCGGGGCAAGAAGATCGAGTTGTAGATGATGAGGCTGGCAGGAGAAGACTACCTATCGGTGATGTCTGGCGCAGCGGATATCCGGAGGATACCGACCATTGTCGTGAGATTTGATGATATGGGACTATCCGGACTGACGGAGCCCGAGATATTGAGACTATGAGTTATTAAGAGTTTGAGATTTATAAGTTTTGTGTCGATACTTGACACGGATTTCCATGGATTCATTGATGTTTCAGATTACCATACAAATTTTACTATGATAAAGTTAAAGATTTCTTATACAGATATACCCAGATTTCATGCTTGATTGTTTTACATTTATGGTGCATGCATACTCATACATATGACATGTTACTACTTAAGGCACTGATATGAGCACTGAGCATTTGCACTTGCGCATAGTTTATTACCCTGCCACTACTAGATGACTAGTGATATATTACGTATATTATTATGACCTAGGACAGCATCGTGCATGCGATTTCTACTCGCAGATGTCTTCTACTCACGAGTTGGTAACTCACCCCCGTTGTGCCAAATTTTTCTTTCAGGTTTCGATGTACAGGTTTTCGTGGCAGCTTGCTGGCACATCTTTTCATTCAGGGTGATTTGTTTGGTAGGTTGGTTCACTTGTATCAGGACCGCCGTTGTACTTTTATTATTTCATTTGTATCTAGTAAGCTCTATCAACCAGACTTGTATTACTTGATAGTTTAGAAGACCGGTTGTTTTTATTTCGACCTTAGAGTCGCGCTTGTATTATTATGGTTTCTAGTGGATTTGGTTTTCTTTTGAGTTTTAAGCCTCGCCCTTCGGCGTTGTATATTTTAGTGCATTGTGTGGTTGTTTCCGCCTTTTTGGCGTAGAGCTAGCTCCCGCTTGGGAATGCCTTTTTATTATTGCTTATATATATATATATATATATTCGTATTTGTACCCGTTTGGGGCCAGTTTTTACAAAAGAGACTCTGCCGAAATTTTTGAGAAATTTGATGTTGCTTTTAAACTTGTTTCCTTACACTTTTTCTTTTAAAGGGTTTAGATTTCTGGGCTTCGGCTTACTTAGATTACGTTACGCCTCTAGACGTTTCGTAATTTAAATGCCCGTCACGTTCCGTACCTTCGGGTCGTGACAAATGCATATCAAATAAATGCGGAGTATGAAATAAAACATGTCATCCTCACTGAATTCTCATCGTGGCAGGACCAGTTTCCATCAAGACAATCTTAATCCCAAATTCCTCAGATCGTCCCCCATACGGCGCTCACATCGGGCACATCGGCCCCACACATCGGGCACATAGGCCCCTCACATCGGGTACATAGGCCCCTCACATCGAGTAATGAATAAGAATACTTGCACAGATCTTTATGATGATATATATTATATATATGTACATATATAACAGTGTCCCATACCACTGATATATATATACATGTATATATATCATTGTCCCATACCACTGATATATATACCGAGTAAAACAGCAGAAAACATCGTATGAAATCCATATATCAATGCGAAATCCATGAAATATAATATATGCAAAATGAAACAGTAATATGAGCATATAAAGGAAAAACCGCTATTTAACTGTAACAAGTTATTAAATATATCATGCGGTTCCTAATTTCTCCAAAATCCATACAACATCATATAAAGGTGAACATGTAGCTATAGCTAGGTATGCATACCCATGTCGGCATAGAAAGATATGTGTATCTATATGTAAGCATGTATGTATAATGCACCTCATATGCGTAATAGCATAAGAATCAAGGTCTCCATGTCGGTGACAATATAATACCACATAGGGGTATATGTAGCTCTAGTCAGGTAAATGGGTATACATGTAGGTATGTGTGCATGATGTACATGTAGCTGTAGCAAGGTATGTGTCTATACCTGTCAATAATGATATAATACCCTCCAGGTATATGTGTAATCATGTAGGCATAGCAAGGCATATGTGTAAGCATGTGGGTGTATAGATATGCTATATCTCATATGCACAAAGAAATAAGAATCGTTATCTCCATTATCCTTATCCAATACAATATCACGTATGTATAGGTGTTGTGCGTGTCATGGCAATTATTGACGGTGCGGGTGGCATACAATCAGTGCTCGTGCAGCATGAACCGTCAATAATAGTGCAGTGTCCAAAGGGTACAAGTCCAAGCGCAACAAGTAATAATATGCAATGAAGTTTTATGCACAATCTCTATATGTGCAATAAAAACATGCGGCTAATATCATATCATATCCAGCCCTGACGCATAACGCCATACGGGCGATTCCCCTGTAGATGTTAAATCTTCTCACCGATGATCTTGGGTTAAGTAAAGCCAACCACTCGCTTTCCCTTCTTCGCAGCGCCCGAAGTCCTCGCCTGCGTCCCTAAGATCATAAAACAACAATATAACAAGTTCATATTAGAAATCGACCAATAACACGTAACCACTACGCTTTGACCGACGTACCAACTCCAAACATACTCTCAAGTGTTCGTCTAGTAGCTAACATGCGTAGCGACACTACGAAACCAACCCAAGAGCAAAGCTACACAAAGTACACGAACCGTGTCGGATAACGTAACACGCGTAATCGAAATACTAGAAAACAAGCAAAGTGATCCCAGATTTTACTACACAAACAATTTGTAAAAGTTTCACGTACCACAAGACCACACACAACCCCAGAGACCCCCAGACCAAAACCCAAACCCAAACACCTCAGTCTGGCCGCAATTTGCGGCCAGAAGCAATTTATTTGCGGCCGACTTTCCATGGAATTGTCTAAGGATTTTATGGTGGGTTCTAGATCACTACATAAGGTCACTGTGATGGGAACTTTTCCAACAAATACCTTGTTTGATAGCAGATCATCCGAGACACAAATCTATACTAAAAATACGATATTTGCACGAAACGAAACTTTACGCATTCTAGACTGAAACGAACAAGCTATGCAACATTAAAAAGACCTACTTAACAGATAGAGATCATTACCTACTCCCACAAGCTCAAAGATCCTAGCTTTCCAAGCTCCAAGGGATCCTAGAGGCAAAACAAGGTTTAGGATGTGATTTGGGTGTGATTTTGTGAATTTTTGTGTAGGTTTAGTGATGGGAGGGTAAGTGTTCAGTTGAGGGTTGAGGGAAGTGAAGAGAAATGATAATGAGATCAAGTGAGAGAGAATGAGAGGATGAAATGATAAATAGAGAGAGGGAGGTGAGAATAAGGCTGAGTGCACCATTGCATTAACTCTCACATTAATGCAAGCATGGCTCTCATGACTCACCATTGCCACTTCCCCCCAAATCCAAAACAAAACAAGGAAATATCTCCCTCACCACAAAATATCAAGATTTTAGGGTTAAGCAAGGATAGGATTAGGATTAGGTTAAGTTGTCATGATTGCTAGACTCGATTAACACAAACAAACTCTCACATTAACATGCACAAGTGTGTGCAAGCCATAACAAATAATAATAAAATATTAATTAAATGTTATGAAATGTGAGGAAACCGATTTGGTAAACTTTTTTACAGAAAACCCGCATTATCGCTTAATTAACACTAATTGAAATCCTAAGGTGTTACAATAGCGAGCGGACACGAGCATCGTCATTTATCATTGACCTAAGTCGTGACTCATCAAGCGTGGTATTTCTTGAGGAATCGGTCGTTTATTGGCCGGAAAGGTCTTTCGTCATGCATATCCATAAGTAAATAGTCCCCACCTTGGTAGAACTTGTCTATGATGTATGAGCCTTCATAGTTTGCTCGAATTTCCCCCGTTTTGCACGATTGGGGATCATAGGTCTTTCGATGACTAGCACGAGTTCTCCTTAGCAGAATGTTCTCGGCCTAGTCAGTTTTTCATATGAGCATGTCATCCTTGCCTTGTAAGCTTCTAGGTTTTGCTGCGCCATGAAGTGAGTTTCATCGAGGATGTCGAGTTTCTCAAGCTAAAGATGGGCATTTTTGTCATCTGTTAGATCGTATCGAACCTCTACTCGGAGAGATGGGAGTTCTATTTCCAAAGGAAGGACTGCTTCAGTGCCAAATACCAACGTGTATGGTGTTGTATTCGTAGCCATTTTGAACATCGTTCGGTATGCCCAGAGAGCTTCATGCAGTCTCTCATGCCAGTCCTTTTTATTTCTGGATAACGTTTTCTTTGGAATCTTGGTCAAGGTCTTGTTTAAAGCTTCAACTAGACCGTTGGCACAAGGATTATAGACTGAAGAGTATCTCCAGTCTATTTTATGTTGTTCTGCGAAGCGGCTGATTTTATGGCTCCTGTAGGCTGGTCGATTATCCGAGATTATCCGTCGCGGAGTGCCGAACCGGTAGATGACATGTGTCTTGAAGAAATGGACAATATTCTCCGTCTTCACGTTCCTTAGTGGTACTGCTTCCGCCCACTTATAAAAGTAGTCAGTCGTTGCCAATATGAACCGGTGTCCGTTGGATGATGCTGGCTCAATGGGGCCAATTATGTCGGTTTCCCACATTTCGAACGGCCAGCTAGCTACCGTTGGGTATAACGGATGTGGATGTTGGTGGATGATGTCCCCTTTAACTTGGCACGAGTGACAGTGCTTCGCATATTCGAGATAGTCCTGAATCATTATGGGCCAATAGTAACCCATTTTCTTGATCTTCAGCTTCATCTTTGGCCCGGCCTGATGAGAACCGCGGATTCCATCGTGAATTTCTCGAATGACTTTCCTTGCTTCTCCTGGCCCCAAGCACCTTTGCCGCAAACTGTCAAGCAAACTCTTATATAGAGTATCATTGATGAAAGCGAAAGACAGAGCCCGTTTCATGAACTGATGTCTTGACGACGCGTTTTCAGGTGTTCGATGGGATTTGAAGTAGTCTATGAAGACTTCCCTCCAATCCTTGACCTTTTCTTCGTCTTCTATTTGGAGGACCGCTTGTTTGGTCATTTCTTTTCCTTCAGATGGCTCTATTAAATCCTCTGAAGATATTTCTGCTGGCGCGAGAATCCGGTGGCTTTGCACAATGATCCTTACGTCATCGAGGTTTTAGTCAACCAGCTCCTTAGCAAGCTTGGCTAATGCATCTGCCTTGCTATTTTCTGCACGCGGTATGCTTTCCAGGATGTAGGAGGGGATTTGTGTCAGCAGTTGCTGCACTCTCCTACCATATTTTATAAACTCTGGTTTGCACGTCTGATGGTCGCCATTTACTTGGGTAACGACCAGCTGGGAGTCTCCATATATAAGAAGGTTTTCGATTCCCATATCGACAATGATCTCAAGACCCGCTATCAAAGATTCATAGTCAGCCTCGTTGTTTGTTCTTGATTCCGTTAAGGAAAGGGAGAAACGCATTATTCCTCTTTGCGGAGTCACGAGGATGAGGCCCACCCCGGCTTTGATTATAGGGGTGTTATGCTTCCGCTTCTTCATGGAAAATACTCTATCGAAGTAGAGTTCCCATTGGACATTATTTCTTTCCTCCCCCCTCCGATTGTGTTGAACGCGTGTTCGTTTGGCAATTCGCAATTTAAAGGAGAATCAGCCGTTATCGGATGCTCAATGAGAAAGTCGGCAATAGCTGTCCTTTCACTGCCTTGAGGGGTTGATACGTTATCAAGAACTCCATCAAAAAGAGGGCCCATTTGGCAAGCCTTCCTGTTAGTATGGCCCTTGACATCAGATATTTGAGAGGATCCACCTTTGATCTGAGATAGACCCCATGTGCCAAGGCGTAGTGCCTGAGCTTTGTTATTGCGAAGGTCAGTACTAGATAATGCTTTTCGATGGGGGAGTAGTTTTTTCTGCCCCCAGGAGAACTCGACTCAAATAGTAGAGAGTTCTCTCCTTTCCCCAATCGTTCTCCTGTGCCCATAGCGCGCCTAGAGAATCTTCAAAGGACCGTTATGTATAGGATGAGGGGCTTTCCTTTGACCGGAGCGGTCAGTACCGGCGGGTTCTGCAAGTATTGCTTGATTTCGTCCAGTGCACTTTGGCATTTATGATCCCAAATGAATGGGGTCTTCTTCATTAGATGGCTGTAGGGGCGGCATTTGCCGGAGAGATTGGCTATGAACCGCCAGATATACACGAGCTTTGCTTGGAGAGACCGCAGTTGTTTAAGATTTCTTGGCATGGGCATTTCCATAATTGCCTTGATCTTTGATTGGTCTATTTCGATGCTTCGGTGTCGTATGATGAATCCTAGGAATTTTTCTGAGGAGACTCCAAACGCACATTTCAGAGGATTCATCTTTAGATTGTATTTCCGAAGATGCTGGAACACTATGTTAAGATGTTCCTGGTGCTCCTCGTACGATTTTCTTTTCACCACAAGGTCGTCAATATAGCATTCGACAATCTCATGTATGAGGTCATCGAAGATCTTTGTCATGGCCCTCTGGTAGGTAGCGCCTGTGTTTTTCAAACCGAAGGGCATCACCTTATAGCAGAATATGCCTAGCGGAGTTCGGAAGGCGGTGTGCTTTTGGTCTTCAGGATGCATTTTTATTTGATTGTAGCCTGAAGATCCATCCATGAAGGAGAAGACCTCATGAGTGGATGTGTTATCGATCATCAGCTCGGTAACAGGTACTGGGAAGTCATCTTTCGGACAAGCTTTGTTAAGGTCCCGAAAGTCCATGCAGATGCACACTGTTCCATTTTTCTTCATCACTGGAACAATGTTGGAAATCCAGTCGGGATACTGAACTTCTTGTATGAAGCCGGAGACAATTAGTTTCTTGACTTCGGCATTAATACTCATCTCGAGTTCGAGCCGCATTCTTCTTGGCACCTGTTTGACTGGCTTGACGTCCGGCGATATAGCCAGTTTATGCACCGCTATTTTTGGATCCAGTCCCAGCATCTTGGAATAGTTTCATGCGAAGCAGTCTTTAAATTTCATAAGCACGTCCTTTAGTATGGCCACCTGTTTTCTAGACAACAGCTCACCGACGAACGTGGGTCTCGGCTCATTTTCCGTGCCCAAGTCAATTTTCCTCAGGTTGTCTGCCGTAGTGTGCATCCCATCTTCCAGCTCTTTTGGTGCTGGTGGAAACTCTGAGATCACCTCATCCTCTTCTTCATTTGCGAAGCACCTGAAAGAGTCATCTATAGTCTCGTGCCCTCCCTCCTTTGAGAGTGTTACCATATGGCAGGTATGGGTTTGCTTCCATTCTTTACATTGAGCTGGTCCTGTTCTCCCGGTATAGGTCCTCTTTGGCTCATGCTTTTGCGGCTGGGTTACCCTCTAGCTATCAGACAAAGCGAACTTGCCTTGTTGATACTGGTCTTCGACCCAGTCTTTGAAGGTGAAGCAGTCTTCAAACGAATGATCTATTGCTCGGTGATATGAGCAATAATTCGGATGATGGACCTTGTTTATTTGTTCGGGATTCCGAGCCTCCGGGAGCGTCATCATTTGATGTTTCATAACAAGATTGAATATTTTCCTTATCTTGTCTTGAGGGAAAGAGTATTCCCGACCCATCTTCTTGATAAAGAACGGGTTCCAACAACGTTTTTCTTGATAGCGCGTCTTCTTAGATATACCCTATTGTTTGCAAACATTGTTTATGCTCTCTGTCTTGTTTTGCCTCTATTTCGAGATTTTTGATTCTTGCGAGGACATACAGCGAGTTGGGGATGGAGGGCATTATAGTCTATTTTCTCTGCGGACTGCTAGTTGAGGCATTGGGTCCTGGCCTTTTCATAAATAGACATTTCATGACTGTGGTTATCCGGAATCTTTTGACAGGCTTCTTTTACTAGCTCGTCAACTTGTTCTTCGAACGATGGACTTAATGTTTTTAGAGCGGGATCTCGTTCTGTTTCAAGTCACGGCTATTTAAAAGAGCGTTCACTTCTTCACCAGAGCCGTTTATGGCGCGGAAGCCATGAAATCGCTCCTGTTTCTTGGACTGAACGTATTCGAGCCCATTTGTCTCCATCTTCCCGTTGGTCATCTTTCGCTGAGTCCTGAAAATGTCCCAAATCTTGTTGTATAACTGGGCTTGTCGAGCGGTTTGTTTGAAGGGTACGTCTTGGCATCTTAATAGCCTTTTCAATCTCTCTGCGTAATATCTGGGTAGAAGGATTGGTTGAAACCTGTCAAGCGCAAGATCGACACCATGCCAGACTTCTTTCTCTGCTTTAGTCTCTGTAGATTGGTAGAAGAGGATCGCCTTTTCACCTCTTCGCCTGATAGGGACGTAGAAAGTCCGCAACTTTTATACGCTGTATATATCAAGTGCATCAAGTTCTTTGCAATGCCTTGGCGGAACTATGGTGATTTGTAAACTCTGATCAGCTCCAGTAACAGTTTGTGCTGACGGGCGAGTGGAGAACACGGTGTTGGCCTCGTCCTCAGATTCACTGCCGAAGACCAAAATATGAGCAGATGGGCCGAGCCTTTTGCCTTGGGGTTGCACCCAGTAGACTATCTCTTCATCCTCCACGGTATCGCTTTCAAAGATTGGGATAGTAGTGACGGCTTTTTTTTATTCTCCGGCTTATGACATCTTTCCGTGTCTTTGAAGGTACTTGGCATCTTTATATTTTCGGAGTTCATTTACAGAGAATGGATTTAGCTCCCCCGTAGCTGTGTACCCGAGGCCATCTTTGAAATACTTCATACACTGGTGTTGTGTAGAGGGATGACGTTGTACTCGTGCAACCAAGGTCTGCTGAGCAAAGCGTTGTAGTAAGTCTTGGCGTCAATGATATGAAATTTGATGTCAGTGACGAGTAGCCCAAAGCGTAACATCAATATTACGGACCCAAGCATCCGTGATGACTGTGAGTCAAACCCAGAGATGGTAATTTTGTCCCGAGCCAGGTGCTGAATGTTCATGCAGATTTCCTTCAGTACCTTCACGTTGAGAAGGTTGATGGAGGACCGTTGTCGACCAGGATCTTCCCTATCTTGATGTCGTGGCAGTACCCGGTAACATATAAAGGATGGTTGTGCTCGCATATTCCGAGGAGGAGATCTTCATCATCGAATATAATGTCAGCTGTATGAATCTCTGCCAGCTCATCTTTCATCTTTTCTTCTGCAAGGAAAGCTAGGAACTGATCGGGCTCCTGTAATGCCCTGATCAGAGAATCTTATGCTTCTTTGGACAGGATTAGAGTATCCAATATGCTCAGTTGTGAGGGTATCTTTCTCAGATGTGCTAGGACGTTGTAATCCACCTTGTTTTTCTTAGACGGGTCCTTGACTGTGAGCTCTTCGACGACTCTATCATCGAGGGCAATTTCTTCAGGGACTTTTTCCTTCCCTTTGTCTCTTTTGCTCGAACCTTTTTTTGTAGGCCCAAGGTTCTTCTTAGGCAACGTGCGATTACGTAGCTAAATGTTCTCACGGTTCTTCTCCTCCTCTTTTCCAGAGGTGGATTCTTTGAAGAAAGGTCGAGGGTTATTTCTTCCTCAGAATCGCTTCGAATGTAAGAACTTGGGATTTTCCTTTTGTCGAACTAATACCAACCATATGACAGTTGCCAGTCATTCCTTCATGCTCATCAGCCGCGCTTCTTTGCTGTCGACGAGCTTTGCACTTCATCCGCTTGAAGTGTTGTCGGTGAGCAACGTATCCTTACCACCACTTCTTAAAGGCATTGCACTCTTCGGTGGGGTAGGTGACCCTCTGATGATATAGGCAATATTTCGGATGTGAAATCTCTCTATTGAGGCATGTGGCCCTGGGAACATTTCCCCTGAGAGATGGCAGCTTCATTCCCATTGACAGGGCTTTGGCGAACCGTTTCTCCATCCTAAAACTGCTTTTGTTTGCCGCAGGTGTGCTTCGATTTGGTTGGAGTTCTTTGTGACTCTTCCTCACAGCGTATTCTTCGTCCTGACGCCGATGCTTGGCCTTTTTGTATATGGGCATTTCACATTCTCGGTCAACTCTGCACTTTTGAAAAGCTTCATTTAGCAGCCTGTCAATTAGGCCTTCTGGCAGCTCCGGGGATTTTGGCACCGATCCTGTCCTTAGTTCCTCTGTGTTGCTTTCTGACGTCGAGGGAGTTTCTTCGTTATTTAAAAACGAATGAGAAACCATATGGAAACTTGCTACATAATATTCGGTTTCTCCCGACGAGCCATTTCCCCCATCATTATCACTATCTCCGTTCTCAAGTATATGGTTGAGAAACTCTTCAAGGGTGACTGGGGTCCGCGCCTTCTGGTTGTACTCCTCCAGCGCATTGATGTACTTTTGCAGGTCCTTGCGCCTGTCTTCAGGATGCATGGGCTTCTTGGTCTTCTTCTTTCCCTCCGAAGACTTTGAAGGCTTGACCTGGGTGTTTTGCCCATCAGTAGCAGTTTTCGGTGTGGGACGCGGTTTCAGCATCCCCTCAATGATCTCGGGCTCCAGCGGGATTTTCCACCTGATCGCCGGACATGCTTAAAGATCCTTCAGCATTCTTTTGGTTTTAGCTGAAATGACAAATTCCCACAAAGCTTCTTCCACAAACGAACATGATGCCCCCAGCGTATCCACCTTTTTAGGAGCATACCTCTGTGGCGGGTTCACCCTCCAGTTCTCTCACAGCATGAATTTCCCTTGATGTTACTAGTCCACGACCCAATTCTTGAAGATGTAGCAATCCTTAATGGGGTGGCTCACCTTTCGGTGATAGGAGCAGTAGTTAGGATTGTTGACGTCACCGGGCTGCGGGGGACGTTTTGGATCCGGCAGAGTGATGAGTTTGTTGCGTACTGCCAGTTCGAACAGTCTCCTCGTTTTATCACAAGAAAACCAGTAAGCACATCCTAGATTCTCTTCATGGGTGCGCATTGTTTTGGCGAGCAACCGGTTTCAGGTCACTCGGTTGTTGTTGAGTGTTGGCAACGAAGGCCACTTTCCCTTTACCCTTTGCATTCCGAAGGTCCATTTTTTAAGAGGAAAGTCCGTGGCCCATCTGGTCCATTTGGGCCAACTTGTCGATCAGATCCTGGAAAGTAGTCGGCTTAAAGAACGTCATGAACAAGGACACATTCGCCTGAGGATCCAGAGTCCCTATGAACATGCCCACAGTAAGAGCTTCTTTGATGCGTTGTTCGCATATTGACTATAGGTTCCGCTACCGGATTGCGTATTGAACCCAGGTCTCTCCTGGCTTCACCCTGGCATTGATTAATGCCGTGATCAGGGTGCGCTCGCTTGTGCTGGCGAACCACTGCATGAACAGCAATTCCATTTCCGTGAATGTTTTGACGGAGTCATTTTAGAGTTCCGAGTACCATTCAAACACCGTTTCTGACAGGCTGCCAACAAACTGGAGAAGCAGCAATTTGTCATCGCCTCTAGTATTGTCGCATAGAGCTCCGAACTGAGCGACGTTCTGATGAGGATTGCCTACCCCTTATACATGTGGAACTTGAGGATCGTATATCCTGACGGGTATTTGATTTGGTCATACCAGCACGGATACGGTCGCCCAGTTCTGACGACTTGGCCAGCCGCTTCACATGCCTGATGAGCTTGTATTTGTTGAGTTATGTAATCATCAAGGGTAGCTTTGGAGATCGTTTACTCCCTGACTGTTGATAAAGCTGGAAGAGAGTTTGATATTTCCCCTCTGTCGTCCTCGATGATTATCGGTGGGTCTTCAGTCGGAGGTTCTGGCTGGATCATCATTCCAACCATATCTTGGAACAAAAGTGCCATCTATTTTATATTAGCAGCCTGTTCCGTGGCCTCCTTATCCTTTCTTTCCAGCACCCTTCGCAGGAACTATGTATCAGTCTCTTGCTCCTGGCGTTGTTCAGACGCCGCTTCCGGTCTTTCTTTCTGCCCAGTGAGTGCTGCCATTTTTGTCAACATCTCCTGGAACTTTTGTTGCTGCTCCTGAGCTTTTGTCAACGATCGAGTTTGCGGTCGATGACCCACGGAAGTACGGCTTTCCTGTTTCTCGGAAGCCATGTAGACCGTGTGTACAACAATGCCCCCAGGTTTGGGGCGTTTAGGTCCAACGCCTTTGGAATTTGCCGCAGGCAATGAGATTTTCTTCGGCCTCCTTCTTTTGTGGGAGGTCAAGATTGAAGGAGCCGTTGTAACAGGCACCTGTGTGAAAGAAGTCCCTCGCTGTATGGTGGAGGGATGATTTTCCTCTTGTCGAACCTTTATTTTCTCTGGTTGACGAGAGTGGTCTTTGTTGATTACAGAGTCCTGGACTTTCCGCCAGACCTTGTGGATTTAGGAGAAGAGCCGTTGAGGGGACTGCTCCGGCTTTGCCTGTGTCATGTTTTCAGTAGGTGGGAGAGAATTATTCAGCACCGGGTTGGAGAGTTTTTGCGCACCCTCCTAAAAGGTTCAAAGCTGTTCCCGGTTGGAACAGCAGCGTCAACTTCCACCATTGGAGCTAGTGGAGTAAGTCTAGATAGGGAGTTTCCCCCAGCTCTTCTCACTCGGTGCCAGTGGCGATGTCAAGCGTGTCTTGCAGACGAGACCACCTCAATTGTGGAAGCGGCTCCATCGTGCCCCCTGCTTTGGTGAGGGGCTGCTGCTGGTGCCAGCCTGTCGAAGACTGGCGTCTTTTGAGAGGGAATGGCCAATCTTTCGAAGGCCGACTTTCTGGTAGGGGAAGTACTTTTGATTACTTCATCTGCCGGAGGAGTTGGGAGGACTATCCATTTTTGGATAGCCCATTCAGGTATCACAAGCCTCTTTGCAGGCCCCCTTGAGCTTCGGATCAACCTGTTGAAGACTGAGTTGGCAGACTTGGATGACCCGTGGAGAGGGGCCGTGGAAGTTGCAAGTCGATCGAAGACCGACTTCTTGGGAGCTTCCTGTGGTAGCACTGGGGCGCTGAAGCTTGCTGGCAGGAGCACGGTCCCGAAGAACAATCCAGTGGTGGTGTAACATTTCAGAAAATATAAAATATTGTTTTTGGAATTTAATATTAAAAAAATATATTTCCCGAAAACTGCCCGATTTGCGAAATTGGGGTTTTCGAAAAAGGGTATAAATATATACCAATAATTGTGAAATAATTGGAAATTAAAATGATTTATTCATTTAATAATATATTTAAAGGATTTAGTATTTTAAAAAAAAAATTTATGCAGTTTCGATAAAGAACCCGATTAGTGCACTGCTAATCGCGATTAAGCCAAATCCGCGTTTCTACAGTTTTTCGTGGCCAGTGCATCATGTCGTGTTATGTTTTGGTTACATGTTGTTGCATTAATGTTATGTTATGGGTATTATGTGCTTTAGTTTTTAAATGAGAAAAGAAAAGAAAAGATAAATGGCATAAGGGTAAATATTGAGAGAGAGAGGGTTAGAATAAGTGAGGAGAGAGAGAGGGGCTGCCTCATTGTCACCTCCCCCATCCTCACTTCCCTCCACCTTCACCCCAAGGTATCATATTAAAAATTCCATCAAAACCCTAAACCCCTTTCATTAAAATTGATCACCTCCTTCTCCTCTACACATTGAACCAAGAAAAGTGGGATGTTGACAACATTGAAGAGCTAGGGTTTTTCTTGGATTGCCCAAATGAGGTAATTCCATCACCTTTAGCATAGTATTTCATTCACTTTAGCTTTCATGCAAGTTTAGAAGTGATATGGTGATGTTTAGTGAGGTTGAAAAATTCCAAGTTAGGGTTTGAGGAATTCTCGGATTGTGAAGTGTAATTGAGAGTAGTAGTGACCTTAAAACCCTCTTTGGTGATGGTATATTGGAATGGAAACAGAGACTTAAACCCCAACACCAAACTTAGAAACCCCGACATCCTATAATTGTGTGAATTTCGAGGGCATTTTGGAATCTGGGGTAACCCGGGTGACCTGAAAATTAAATTACAAACACAGGGAGTTGTGCAGGCACCTAGGAAGCTACCACTGAAACCCTAGCCCTATACCCCAATCCAAGGCCGCAAATATATCCATTCTGGCTGCAATGTATGGCCAGAGCAGGGAAATAGGGTCCCAGGTTTTGTCCATGGCTCCTTTTTCAATAAATTTGACCCCTCCTGTATGCAAAATTGGCTAATTGTCACCTGGG